>OW618036.2:14457056-15880806 GCA_939531255.2 Thera britannica | reverse complement strand
CTAACTTATATAATTTGTTTGGACGATAGAGATTTGATGGAGATAGAGATTAGGAAAAAGCTCCGACCCGAAAGATCAGCAATGCATGTATTTTCGTATGTAAACATCTTTTTACAACCCAAAAGATCGTAGGGTAAAAGTAGAGCAGGCGTAAGTCCAACTTTACAAAAAATTAAACATCTATCTATACTAATGTGTTCGTGATGGTATTGGATGGTATTGGTCATTATTGTTGTAGGTACTTAAATTATGCATGTATGTACTAGGTACTTTAAAGCTTAAGGTTTATTAATATCATATCACGCGATCATATTCCAATATTATTAAGTGAAATTCCGGAGGAATGCCAGCACAAAGCTACATAATATTCATCTTCACTTTCTAAGTAAGGTAATAAGAGGAGCACAAAAACACGCCTTATGGCTTTATCGCTTCGTGAAACACGTTTCCAAACTTTTTATGGCCAACGACGAACAAATGTTTAACAGATTGGACGAATCCATGTTGAGCGCTATAAGTGTCTGGTGACCCAACGCTCGTCAGTGATGTTGAAATTTTCTCAAGTGGATTCGTATTTGTACCTAGTGCACGAATTTAAAAACCAGTCCCCACGAGCCTTGAAGAACTTGGACACTTGCCACGCCCATTGGAAGCAACTGGAGATTTTTTGTCCAAATTTCAGGTTGAGTTGATTACTTGACTCATTGTATTGACTATAATTATTTTGTTTAAGGAAGTTCGGTTGTGGGAAACAGTGTTCATTTTGGGTGGTAAATACACAAAAATATTAACCAGGTATCAGGTCAGTTCCAGATATCAAACAAAGGCCAGATGTTAACTACCCGATGATTGAGGAATAATAAAGCGACGACGCTATTTCCGCATACGTAACAGCCTTTATCAAGATAATGGCATTGAAACATGTTAAATAAAGATTTCCTTATTATAAATTGAGTTGGCTCTACGTAACTTAGCACGAGGCAGGTTTAAGTTTCTCTTTTTGGGATATCTATAGCGTGTGTATTCTAAATAATAATACCTGTTGGTGGATAGTCTAACAAGAAACTCGAACAGCAGGCATCGACCGCGACGACTCGTCTAACGGTAAGTCTTTCGAGGCACGCTCTCCGGCTCTGCAGTAGCAGGCAGCTTGAACTATACCTACCTAAGCACTAAAGATTTCTATTTAAAAAACTAATTTTCCATTACATTTGAGGCACTGCGATCCGGTTTCTGTAGGCACACGTATGCGATCGCTCTCGCAGAAGTCTCAGCATTTACCTCGCGAGAATACGCCTCAGAAGGACGATGCCAACTCAGGCACGACGGCAGCGTAGCGCGACCAGCCCCACTTCACTGTCACCGATCCAAGCACTCAAACTAAAGTCACTTCAGCCAGAACCGTGGCTTTTTGTGGAAATTTCAAGAGTTTTTAAGCGCATTCGAAGGGAATAGACGAATAAAATGACGGTTGAATATCGCGACGGGCAAACGATACAGCCTGCCCCAGGCAGAGCTCGAGGTAGACTGAAGAAGGGAGGAGTGAGGGAGGGAGGTGTGTACTCGACTCGATCCCCGGACGAGTGGAAGGGGAACGAGGTCTCGTTCGCTCTCGCGGTTATCGCAATCACGTCCGATTGAAGACACGAGGATGGCCGAGGTGCTCCGTGTCATACTGACTTTAGTGCCAAGTGAGCACCGGCTGCGCTGGCCACTGGTGATATCCCAAACTCGATTCCCGCTATCACCAATGATGGCAGGGCAGATGGTTGCATAGGCCCTGCACTTGATGCATATGGCTGTCATCACATTCACAAGTGATCGCGAGAAATGCACTGCACGTGTGTGCGTGCACCAAACCTTCTACATTAGGCTTTTCAATATTACCCTACTTTTTTTGCATAAGGTAGGGTAGGGGTACTTGATTTTGTGCTTGATGTTTGGATATAGAACTTTGGCATAAAATTTTCAATTTGTCAAACATGGAAAACTAATATACCTATGTGAATCTTTTAACCAGAACTACCAAAGCTTTTAACATATTGAATAAAAATAAAAAGGCAAAAAAAAGTAATAAAAATGCATTTTGTTTGATTTTGGGAAAAGTTAGCACTTTTTGGGTTACGACAATTACGTTTTTTAGCTACGAGATCTAAGCTCGAATTATTTGATAAATTGAGACGGAACGTGGTCAGAAACACAACGAAATATTTGTTAATTTACTGGTTGTAAAGTAAACTAAGGATTTTGGTGTTGGTGGTTTGGATTTGAACGTAAAGTAGGTATACTTAAATCAAGTAAGTAATTATTATCAGAGATTATCGAAAAAACAATAGTAGGTAAGCTAATATAACCTATCCACATCGAAGACAAAGTTTCTTAGGTATTTCATCTAACATAGCATCGTAAATAACGTTGAAAAACCGATCCGTTATGTAGCAATTTGCACGCAACAAAAACTTGAACATCGAGGAAATTTCTCTCTGCGCGGTGAGTTTTTGCGCTGCTGGTACCTACGGTTGAATCGCGTTCCGCGGTATTGCCGCTCGTCGGAAAACCTGTCATTATTTAACAGTAGGCACGTGGAAAGAGATGCTGATATACTCGCATACCTCTGTCACTGTTGCTCAGTGGTGGTAAAGTAATGTGTGGAGTTGCAGTGGATCAACTTTCTTCGCTAGAGTTCCCGCACAACTTTCCGATGTCATTGTTCTTTGCACGTGGGAACGTCGTTTTTGTTTTGTTACGTTTCCATGTGATTTTATGGTCTTTCCGAATGACTTCACTGTTGTTTTGTTCGGCATTGATTGTTCATATGATTTGCTATACCTAGTTCCTACTTATTTATATTCCGTGGTTGTGTTCCACTTTACCTTGGTAGTTTATTGCACTAGAGACGGGTTCGTATCTCATAGCAACGCTATCAGTTAGGCAAAAATTCCGCGTCTAATACGACTTGTTTTGTACAAACAAGTAACAAATACGTAAATATTTTTATCTGACGGATAGCGCTAAGACGCTAGACGGATACTCTGATCTAAGTTGGTCGAATCCGCCCTAAGGTTACTTGGCACCTATAGATCGGCCGGCCTAGTAGGTACTAAGGCCGGGTGTAAATTAAGAATTTCACTAATAAGAAATCCAAAATTTTAAGAGCCTCGCTAGCCATCAGATTAAAATATAGTTATTCAATAAACGAATGTTTTCGAACGATTTTAAAACTTTTTAATGGTAAATTTATTTGACAGAGTACCATTTTAGAACCTACTGTAGGCCCAGTTTCACGGATTATTGATCGACCAATGAAATACACTCGTGAGCAAAAAAATCGACTCAGGACGCACGCTAGCGGTTAAAAAGCTCTAGCAAAAATCTGATTGCTTGCATTCTATTTCTGATTTTAACACTTCGAAGCTGTTAGTTTTAGCTTCAAAAGCAAGTCATAATTTTCACAAGCAAGTAAGACAACAGTCACATTATATCATTAGTCTAATCTAATTTGCCATCCGTGATTCCAAGCCTGAGTTAGGGTGAATGCGTAATTAATAATAAAATAATTTAAATAAATCAATATTATAGACAATCCACACAACACTATCTCGCCCCAAACTGAGCAGAGCTTGTACTATGGGAATCAAATAGTTGATATTATAGGTACTTATACTTATGTATAATTTTTTTTAATCAGCAGTTTTCATTAATTAAGCCTACGTATGTATTTGAACAGATTTTTCTAGACAATGCCTACAGCATCAGTCGCGGCCGGCTCGTGCTGATAGCCTGAGTAGGTATTCCGTGAAAGGTCAAGACCTCTGCAGTTTGCATTGTGTCTAGGTAAGTAAGTTGGTATCTTAGGCCGAGATTCATAGACGTGACTTTGCTTTACAGCAAAGGAGTCTTCGCAAAGTAAGCTTTGTTTATCGAAGTTTACCTACAACATTTTGAATAAAGAAGAGCTTGACAGAACTATGAAATATATTTTTGGTTTAAAGTAGAACTTTCCGTCAAAGTAAAGTCAAAGTGCGGTCTATGAATCTGGGCCTTAATTGTACATTTATATTTAATGGATTTAGTGAGGAAAAATAATTACTTATGTATTTTTTCATCCTACCTGTTTTTTTTATACAACAAACTGATGGGACAAGCACCTGATATGGCACACCTGATGTTCAGTAGTAACCATCGCCTATAACAAAGCTTTGCCTCGTAGGTCACGCACGTCAGGAACTTGCCCTACGATGCACTTCCTTGCGTCCATCAACTTAGGCATACATATGTTCAGCCTCACGTGCCAGTAATTTCACCCTGGCACACACACCCTTCAAACCAAACACAACGCTGTTTGAACATGCAAGTTGTCCACCTCTTCCTCATTGCATTGGTAACCATCATCTAGGGAGGCCTATGTCCAGCAGTGTATTTCTGCAGGCTGATAATGATGAATGAAATGATCTAGGGATGATGGTTGTTAGGACAAAGACTTGCTTTTGGTCGAGTCAAGACAATGGATTTTCTACTGTTGAAAACACATCGGTGGCCTTCATCGGAAAACTCCGTAGTCACGATAATTCCCCTGACTTCCCTGGCCTTCACAAAGAAAAACAAACAGCGCAGAGTGCAGTCGACTCACGCGCAACGCTAACCTAGTTCCAGCCGGTCGGTAGTCGGTACCTCGTATCGACTTTCACAACACGTTGCATCATCGCGAACACTCCATCTACCGCAGAGATGCGAGCGGTGCGGTGATACTGATGGAAAATGGATTGAAGAATGAATGGAAAACATTATATTCTCTTAATTCTTCAATCCATTTGAGGCTCGTGTAGAGATTTCCTTTTGTAGCCATATCACAGCTCAGCAATCACGTCATGTGCAATCCTCATACAGCTGCTGTAGGCCCCAAAGTCAAGAAAAAGGGAAAGAAACCAAAACAAAACACAGTGAAAATGTGAAAAATGTTTCGAGGGAAAATTTTAAAGGACAAGAAATAGGATAAAATTAGTGATTAAACGAACTTACCTGTAAGTGAAGTTCTATCACAATTATATGAGTGCTACGTCCGAAGATATTAGTAACCTGAAAAATAACTTTTATTAAAATATTCACATATTGTAGTAACGCCTAAGTACTACCACTCTTTTACACTAAATTTGAAAGATATTGGTTCCATTTGCTGTTTCCGGCATCCGGTCGGTCACTCAGTTGCTCAGTCGTTCGTTCGTCTCGACTCAGTCATTCGTTCGCCCATACTTCATTCGTTTTAGTCTGAACCAAGCTAACAGCTATTTCCTAGACCTTTCCGAGGGTGGGTTGGAGTGGGTGGGAGGGTGTATGTTACTAATATCTTCGGACGTAGCACTCATATAATTGTGATAGAACTTCACTTACAGGTAAGTTCGTTTAATCACTAATTATATTTCGTGCTACGTCCTCGATATTAGTAACCTGAAAAATAACTTTTATTAAAATATTCACATATTGTAGACCTTGAGAGCCATGAAAGGTCAGGAAATATTATGAATAACGCTTGTTTGTAAATTTTAGAAAAATATAATATTATATTAAAGTGTTTTCACAAACAAAATTAGACAAATAGTAGTTACTCAATCAAATCATATCTTACTATCTAAGAGATGGTATAGAGTAATAATAATAGGTGATTCACTAATTAATAGTTATAA
The DNA here is from genome assembly GCA_939531255.2 of Thera britannica. Lineage (NCBI taxonomy): Eukaryota > Metazoa > Arthropoda > Insecta > Lepidoptera > Geometridae > Thera > Thera britannica. The sequence goes on along the minus strand of OW618036.2, from coordinate 15,875,125 downwards.
TGTAACTATGTATAATTTTAACAGTTATAATAACTTTCATGAAGTTATGCAGGATATATAATTGCATTTGCTAATGCCTGAGTTCTACGTACGACGACGGCGTACGACGTAACAGGGTGTCGCTTGCTATGAGCTGAAAATGCTGATACATCAATGCCACTATCTTGCAATGTGGTCTTTTATCCAGCGACTTATCGTCTGGGCGGTAACAGTTTTATGTGAAGCTAACATGCAGGGTATTACTTTTTCGCAAGGATTTGGTTTTATCAATATAGCTATTATGGCACTTAATTGGACATATTTGTGGTTTTTCATCGACAAAGGGGCTATTTAAGATAGGTTGGTTACGTCCAAGGTTTAAAGTTTTGACTGGATGTTTCGGCTGCTGCTGGAATGAAAGACTCGTTCATCAGGGCTGAATCTTATAACATCTGAGACGAGGAGCTGTTGTTGAAACTAGATTTAATGTAAGATGGAAACACAAAGATTCTTTTTGAGTCACACCATTGCCAAAGCTTATTAGCAGTATGTATTACGTGAGATAATTTTTGTCGATGTATATCGATACAGCGGTAGAGTTATCTACTCGTAACATAATTTGGCAGTTCTTTAAGTGTTTTGTACATAATTATTTTGACGGCGAAGTAGGCAGCTAACAATACAAGCTAGTTAATGTGAAGATCAGATTCTCTTCCAGTCCAAGGGCCGCTCGCGGTTCATCCCCACATGCGGTCCCCTACCCCGTCTTTGAGGCGTCAGAAAAGATCCCTACAGTCGTGTTATTGTCACGGATTCTGTGGACAGGGTTTTTAATGGTGTGAAGCCACCATTGAAAGTCATTTGATAAGGACAGTAAGAGAGTCATGATTCTGTCAAAATCGTTGTCAGGCAATAAGATTAGTTATTTTTGACGTTCAAATTATTTCGTGTATAACACAGAGACAGCTGGACATGAAGATACTAATAATCCAATTAATTCTGCAAATCGGATTCGTTTTCTGTCATTATGGGAAGTCGCATAGCTTTTTCATTTTTTTTTTTTTTTTTGTTTCCAAAGCCAATTAAGGCCGACTTAACTATTGACTGACTTGACTTAAAGTTTTTTTTTTTTTTTTTTTTTTTACTATATCCTCACTTGACACTGGCAAAATTGATCCGAAATGGACAGATGCCATCATTAAGAAATTCTGGAAATCTCCTAATTTTACAGTGATATTTTTTAGGAAACCATTCTAATTCCTTTTGTATACGATGTTGTTTATCTGTAGGTAGGTAAGCCTATTTGCATAGCATGATTTCATAATCATTTTTAGGGTTTATACCCTAAAAATTTACATGAAGTAGATGGTATTAAACTACTTTTTCCAAATTAATTATGAAGCCTAGAGCTTCAAGCAGATTGAGTGTGGTGTTGACATTATCCATGCATTCATTGTAAGAACGTCCTATCAATAAAATATCATCTAGATTTAATGTAGATATTTATGTAACCAGCATATCTCAATAATTTCACCACGAGTTTCTTTGCTTGGTGAATATACCTCTATTATATGGGGCAGTATTTATCCCAAACTGATAAGTTTTGTCGTTCTAAGTAAACCTAAGGTACTTCCAAGAGTTATAGTTCATGCTTATTAGAAAATATGCGTCTTTCATGTCTATAGTGGCTAAGTAAAAATCGTTAGACACCAGTTTTACAGCTGTACGAAGATCTTCAATTATGAAATGGCTGGTATTGATAAATTTATTAAGATTATTCAAGTTCAATAGAAAGCGCATGTTTCCATTAGGTTTTAGTCTTAAGAAAACTGAGGAGATGAAATGTCCATCACAAAGAGTGCATTCTGTGATTGCTCCGTTTAGGAGAAGGCTGTTGATGGAATCATTAAGATGACCTTCTTCTACGTCAGAGTAGTTGACAAGATTTGGTAATTGGTTTTGAAAGACTGGCTGGGAGAATTTAATCTGATAGCATTTAATGCAGTCTAAGATAAATGAATCTGAAGTACCTAATCAGAGAATATTGCTTATGGGATAAAGCCAGTTGACCTGCGTACCTCCCAGAGTCTATCGGTGGCGAGTCATCCTCGGCGGAGGCGTAAGACATAATTCTCAAAGAATCACGCGCATATACTTTGTAAGTACCGTCGATTATGTAAGGTAAGGCACAAAAAGAAGAGCAAAAAGTTGCTAGTGGCGGAAAGGAAGATCTACCTCAAAATTCTAGGACCTACTCAAAGGGAAGGCGGATCATGGAGTCTTCGAAATAACCAAGAGGTTGAAGACCTTGTGGCTGAGCCTAACATCATAGGAGAGACTAAAGCCGCAAGACTCCGATGGCTCGGGCACGTACTCCGTATGGGAGAGGATCGCGCAGTCAGGCGCGCGTACACAGGCAGGCCCAGCGGACGTAGGCCCGTTGGTTGTCCCAGGTACCGATAAGGCGACGAAGTCGAAAAGTGCCTGAAAGAACTCGGAGCCAGCAATTACGCGGAAGCCTGAACAAAGAAACCTAGCGGAGTCTGGTGTCAGAGGCCAACTTCTACCAAGATCCACTTTGGGTCAATGCGCCACAGCATTAAGTAAGGTAGGTATAGTTCTCAAAGAAAAAACGCAACCCAGGTTTAATTGCTTGTGATGAGACAGATCATAATATCTTATGTAGGTACATATTTAGGAACCTACATAAAATTATATTCTTAATGGTTGATTACCTGAGTAAGGTAAGGTATAGTTCCTACAGAAAAATACGCAAACCAAGATTAATTGCTTGTGATGAGACAGCCCTTAAAAGCAGCTCGAGTTACATAGCATATCTAGGTATCTACATAAAATTATATTCATAATGGTTGATTACCTAACTAAGGTAAGGCATAGTTCCCACAAAAAAATGCGCAAACCGAGATTAATTGCTTGTGATGAGACAGCCCTTAAAAGCAGCTCGAGCTACATAGCATATCTAGGTATCTACATAATAAATTATATTCTTAATGGTTGATTACCTAAGTAAGGTAAGGTATAGTTCCCACAGGAAAATACGCAAACGAAGATTAATTGCTTGTGATGAGACAGCCCTTAAAAGCAGCTCGAGTTACATAACATATCTAGGTATCTACATAATAAATTATATTCTTAACGGTTGATTACCTATGTAAGGTAAGGTATAGTTCCCATAGAAAAATGCGCAAACCAAGATTAATTGCTTGTGATGAGACAGCCCTAAAAAGCAGCTCGAGTTACATAGCATATCTAGGTATCTACATAATAAATTATATTCCTAATGGTTGATTACCTAAGTAAGGTAGGGTATAGTTCCCACAGAAGAATACGCGAACCGAGATTAATTGCTTGTGATAAGAAAATCCTTATAAGCAGCTCAAGTAACATAGCGTATCTAGGTACCTACACATAATATTGTGTTCTTAATGGTTGATTACCTAAGTAAGATAAGGTATTGTTCCCCGCAGAAAAAATGCGCAACCCGAGATAAATTGCTTGTAATGAGACAGCCCTTATAAGCAGCTCGAGTAACATAGCATATCTAGGTACCTACATAAAATTATATTCATAATGGTTGATTACCTAACTAAGGTAAGGCATAGTTCCCACAGAAAAATGCGCAAACCGAGATTAATTGCTTGTGATGAGACAGCCCTTAAAAGCAGCTCGAGTTACATAGCATATCTAGGTATCTACTTATAAATTATATTCATAATGGTTGATTACCTAAGTAAGGTAAGGTATAGTACCCACAGAAAAAATGCGCAAACCAAGATTAATTGCTTGTGATGAGACAGCCCTAAAAAGCAGCTCGAGTTACATAGCATATCTAGGTATCTACATAATAAATTATATTCCTAATGGTTGATTACCTAAGTAAGGTAGGGTATAGTTCCCACAGAAGAATACGCGAACCGAGATTAATTGCTTGTGATAAGAAAATCCTTATAAGCAGCTCAAGTAACATAGCGTATCTAGGTACCTACACATAATATTGTGTTCTTAATGGTTGATTACCTAAGTAAGATAAGGTATTGTTCCCCGCAGAAAAAATGCGCAACCCGAGATAAATTGCTTGTAATGAGACAGCCCTTATAAGCAGCTCGAGTAACATAGCATATCTAGGTACCTACATAAAATTATATTCATAATGGTTGATTACCTAACTAAGGTAAGGCATAGTTCCCACAGAAAAATGCGCAAACCGAGATTAATTGCTTGTGATGAGACAGCCCTTAAAAGCAGCTCGAGTTACATAGCATATCTAGGTATCTACTTATAAATTATATTCATAATGGTTGATTACCTAAGTAAGGTAAGGTATAGTACCCACTAGCGCATGCAATCCGATAATCGATAATCGATAAATTATCGGTAATCGGCTCATTTTCGCCAGCGATAATTATCGAAAATAAAAACGATAAAAACCGATAAACGATAAATTCAAAAATGTATGAATGAACTATTACGTACCATTTCATTCTTATTCCTAACGATAACAAAATGTTAAACAATGCGTACATTCTAATTGATTGTTATTATTTGGTTTTTTTATATAAAAAAACTTTTATAGATAATGATTACCTACTAGTCCAAGCATTCTACTGACTGATTTACTTAAGAACCTATGACCTTACTTATAAAAATATGTCAAAAGATAAGCAGTAAAAAATATACTATTTAACATGACATTCTATTTAACGCTGACATACGATTTTCATTAGCGTTAAATAGAATGTCATGTTAAATAGTATATTTTTTTAACACACTTAAATTCGAATTAATCTCAAATGTATAGTCTACAATTAGTCCTTTTGCGATTTTTAAAATGTCACTTAGTCATTTAGTTATGAATTTTTTAAAAACGCATCTCATATTTTCGCACGACCCGCTCTTAAACTATTGCCATCTCTTACCACTGGATAATGACAAATAGTGGCAGGGCTAACTTTAAACAATGACTAAATTTAAATTGCGTTTATAAGTATGGCTGCTAATCGTTAAAATAGCTCATAATTATTAGAGCGGAAAGTGTCATTAAAAGCTTTTCGATTAGTGTCACTACACTACTATTTATTAGTAAATAATGAGTTATCAATCCCAAAATTGTAATGTAAAGTTCAATAAATTTTAGCTATTTTCCATATTAATGGTACATGCAATCCTTGAACAAACAGTGAACAACCGAAAGATGTTTACAAAAAAAATATGTAAAAATCTAAACAAGAAAGTGACAGAAGGCATCCTCTGTTCAATGCCGTTTCATCCACTTTTCACTCAATTTTATTGTAACATCGACAAGATAGAAAAAGAATGATATAAGTAGAAATAGATAGATAATAGTAGGTTATACGTAAATCTTCTTGTTGAGTGTAGATATGACAATAAAGCAGTTAAATTAGAGACCGAAACATGAAGGTTTTTCCCTTTAACAACAACCGATAATTATCGATAATTATCGAAAAATAGAGCGATAAATATCGTATTATCGATTATCGAAAAGTTTCGATAATTGCATGCCCTAGTACCCACAGAAAAAATGCGCAAACCAAGATAAATTGCTTGTAATGAGACAGCCCTTATAAGCAGCTCGAGTAACATAGCATATCTAGGTACCTACATAAAATTATATTCATAATGGTTGATTACCTAACTAAGGTAAGGCATAGTTCCCACAGAAAAATGCGCAAACCGAGATTAAAAATAAACCCTATTAAAACGCAGACCATTATCATAGGCAGCTCAAGAACTCTTTGTAGGATTGATTGGTCTGCCACTCCCCAAGTAGTTTTTGATGGTACTATTATTCCTTTTAGTGAGACTGTAAAAAATCTGGGAATAACATTAGACCGGAACCTTTCATGGAGGGATCAGCTTAATGAAACTAGCCGTAAATTATTTGCTTCAGCAGGGTCACTAAGGAGGCTGCGGAATTTTTTGCCGATTTCTACTAAAACTGCGCTTGCACAGTCACTTTTGCTACCCGTTCTGGATTACGCTGATGCATGTTATCTGGACCTCACTGAGGAACAGCTTGATAAGCTTGAGCGGCTCCAGAACTTCTGCATCAGATTTATTTTTGGCCTTCGTAAATATGACCATGTGTCTCCTTTTCGATCTCAACTCAAGTGGCTTCCTATTCGTCTTCGCCGAAACATGCATATTCTTTCTCTTCTTTACTCAATACTTTTCAATCCTCTTTCACCTCACTATCTTAAAAACAGATTCATGTATCTCCATTCTTGCAGTAATCGTTTGCTAAGGTCATCAGAAAACCTGTTACTTAAAATTCCAGGTCATAGCAGCTCCTTCTACACAAACTCTTTTACTGTTAAAGCTGTTAGGCTGTGGAATGCTCTGCCTCTGGAAATCAAACAGGCAACCTCGCATAACACTTTTAAATTAAGGTTGAAGGAGCACTACTTGTCGTCAATTTCTTCTAGCTAGTTTTTTAGGCATTGAGCATAATAATATTGTGTATAATATATATATATATATATTTTATTTATACATATATTCATGTATATTTATATTGTATGTATTAGTTTATTTTTAGTTATATCTTATAATAAGTATTAGGATTTTAGTTTAAATTAAGTAGTTAGTTTAGGTAAATACCTATTTATTTAGGTATCTAATAGTGAGTAGGTATTGTAGATCTACTTTTTTTCAATTTTCCGTTTGTAACTACACCGCCTTTCAATTCGTTATTTCTTTCCATGCAAAGGTTGCCTGGAAGAGATCGCTCTCAGCGATAAGGTCGCCCATTGTTTTACCTAATTGTTAATTTTTTATGTCCTGTACTGTATCTTTTGTGTGGTGAACAATAAAGAGTTATCTATCTATCTATCTATCTATCTATTAATTGCTTGTGATGAGACAGCCCTTAAAAGCAGCTCGAGCTACATAGCATATCTAGGTATCTACATAATAAATTATATTCTTAATGGTTGATTACCTAAGTAAGGTAAGGTATAGTTCCCACAGGAAAATACGCAAACGAAGATTAATGCTTGTGATGAGACAGCCCTTAAAAGCAGCTCGAGTTACATAGCATATCTAGGTATCTACATATTAAATTATATTCTTAATGGTTGATTACCTGAGTAAGGTAAGGTATAGTTCCCACAGAAAAATACGCAAACAAAGATTAATTGCTTGTGATGAGACAGCTCTTAAAAGCAGCTCGAGTTACATAGCATATCTAGGTACCTACATAAAATTATATTCTTATTGGTTGATTACATAAGTAAGGTAAGGTATAGTTTCCACAGAAAAATACGCAAACAAAGATTAATTGCTTGTGATGAGACAGTCCTTAAAAGCAGCTTGAGTTACAGATCATGTGCAGGTAGGTACATGATTAAATATACTTAGTAAGGTATATAATCCTCACAGAACTATACGCAAACCGTAGGTACCGGCAACATTTTGTTGTTCACTTAATAAAGATATAAATAATGGGTACCTTGTGATTCTCGCGAGGAAGGTGGCATTTCCCTTGATGACGGTGCTTAATCCGAAGATGAAGAATCGATTATATGCGAATTTTCCTTCGACCTCGACGAGACTTGATCACTTCTCGATCGAGCTTCTTCATTTTCTTTTGAAAACGCTCGAAATTATCCGTGATCGATCGTTTCCTTTTCGGCATTTTTATCTAAAGTACGCTTTGTAGAACAAAATTCACTTTTATTGTGCGGGTAGTGTTGAGCGGTGAAGCACTAAAAGACGAATGAAGTATGGGCGAACGAATGACTGAGTCGAGACGAACGAACGACTGAGCAACTGAGTGACCGACCGGATGCCGGAAACAGCAAATGGAACCAATATCTTTCAAATTTAGTGTAAAAGAGTGGTAGTACTTAGGCGTTACTACAATATGTGAATATTTTAATAAAAGTTATTTTTCAGGTTACTAATATCGAGGACGTAGCACGAAATATAATGTGCATTGGCGCCGTTTTCAGGGCCGCATTTATCGACAAGGTCAAGTAAAATCTACACTTGTATCCACCATAATCAGCTTATACAGGATATGAAACTAGCGAGTAGAGAGACTCAGTTGTACATTATTTTCCAAATAAAATGTTTCCAAAAGTAGCAGTAATGGTACTGCATCAAGGGAAGCTAAGCTAGATGATCATAAACATTGTCATTCCAGCTACGCTTGACTTGTCGACGCTGGCATGGCTTTGACCCGTTCAGCGACGCATTTAGGTCAAGAGAAATCGATTTACCCTCCAAGTGGCCAGACGATGAATTATGGAGACCGATTAGGGGGAAGCTCAGCTTATTGCTAATTCATGACCAATGCCGAAGGTGCATTCGGAAATAAAGTAAGCACATCTATTCTACTAACGACTTCGAATGCCCGAGACTAACCATAAACGTGCAACGGGAAATTTTACGAACGCCTCTGTTAGTCCATTTTTCACCTTCATCAACATTCAACACGCCTTAATTTTAAACAATATGGAGCTTTATAACACTTTCACGTAATGGCAGGTTGTCGAAAACAGAAGGTGATGTTAGGATGTGTGGACTGTGGACTCTCATCCATCATGGAGCAAACGTATGAAGATTTATCCGACTGGTGTAAAAGGATTTTTATTGGTACATCAGAGAAAGTTAATGCATACTATATTAAAGTTATAAAATCAAAATGATGATCTCCAACTCCTACTATAAAAACTCCGTGACTATTTTGTTCGATGCACAAATAGGTAATCAAAACTAGTTTAGTCACAAGGATCACTTTGAAACGTCTTATAGACTAGGTGAATCAGGTTTATAAGATCTTTGATAAGGTAATCTTCTAGGCTTGGTCTGGAAGGTCTGGACACTAGAACTGGCACCTAGACTCACCTAGTTGCAGGGTGATTCTTGTGATACTACTGAATAAATACACTTTTGACTTAATGTAGCTGAAATTAGTAATTTATACGGATCATACAATCTTGTCAGCTGATCTCCATATTTAGCGTCAACTTCCGCGCTAAATAAAGGACAGACGCTTCTTATTTCCATGAGTTTCTTCAAACTATCCTCTTATAGAGGAAGTAAGTAATAAAAACAAATAAGACAGAAGGTCGCGATTCGAATTGCCGCAAGGTCAGCTCGGCGAGGTCAAATAAACGTTACCTAGCAACATCGAGATTAGTGCTTCGGTGATTCGGTGCCACCCGTGTTGGGGCGATGAGTTGGAAGAACTAAGACGTCAGTAAGGTATTTATGGTAGTAGGCAAGGATGTTATATTTACTAGGGATGGATAAATAAATTTCAAAGCGTGTCCGTTTTTTGTTAGTGTTCAGTTGTAGATATGTGTTAGTGTGCGTGACTAGAGAAGCAACGACATTAACTAACCTATCGATGAATTACGACGATTTGACGACCTCTGTGGTGCAGTGGGCGAATGTCCACCTACGACGCAAGAGGTTGCGGGTTCGATTCCCGCCTTAGAACAAATATTTGTACGATCTGCAGGTATTTATTCCGGGTGTTCTGGTCTTTTCTATATAAAAATAAAAAATACCTATAAATGTAATGTATTGTATTATGTAGGTATATCAGTTATCTAGCACCCATAAAACAAGTTCTGCTTATTCTAGGGCTAGATAATGTTGTGTGACTTGTCCAGCATTATTTATTGAATACCGAAATCAATGAAAAAGGCGTCATAATTGGATATAAACTCTTTGATTTGTTCAACTAAATTACAATAATATAATTCAATACACAATGAGGGATTTTCACGGTATGAAAATATATGAAACGGTTTAAACTTTTAAAATTCTCACTGCTCGCTTGAGTGTTGTAGAAAGGTCTTGTGTTTCCACACCACTTTCTTGCATCTTTTTCCGTCCTGGGGCATTTTAGGAAACTAAAAAAAATTATAAATGAGATAAATAAACGAGGCCGTTAATTACTATTTCAGCCGAGCATTGTATACTTAGTACTATTCTCTAATTTGCGAGGAAACAAAAAACAAATTAATTCTAGAATCAGAAGTTTACTTCTTCAGCTATGTCTCTCAATCGAGTTTTAAATCTTATTCAGCACCCAACGACTAAGTACCTACTTAGTATTTATTAAACAAAATAAAATTGTGATAAACCTAAGAGAACATAACATCCACAGCGCAGAGTAGATAGGTAGGTATCAGATTTTCATTCCCGCCAATTTGACTGTGCGCGGTTTTTTTTAGCATTTAAAAAAAAATATTGTGTACAAAAAAAAACGAAACGAAAGATGTTTCACATTATTATGATTCCACAACATTACAACAGTCACTTCATAATCCTAATATCAAGATATCAAGCTAACTTACCTTAAAACCTCAGCATGCCTCCATGTTTTCTATACCCATGCAGAGTCCATGTGATACCTACTTACACCTAAAAACGTTGCATGCAGAAACTAAACCATGTGTAAAGCAATAAATGTATTGAGTATTGAGTACTTAGTAGTCATGATCCCCCAGTAGGATTACACTAGGATACCCGTATCGTGGGTATCAGGAACTACGAGTGACCCGCTACAAATATTTGCAGATCTTACAAACATTTATCCCGCAGTAAACTCATTCAAAGCATTGAGTTATATGCATAAAAATCGGAAACTAAAATATTATCGATATAGCCAAATTGGCTGGTGTAGTACATCACTAGCACAGATGCCTAAATCAATACATTTTATTTTACAATAATTAATGGTTTTACACTTAGTTTTCATCAATAACACTTATGAATATATGACTAACATGAAATAAAATTTAATTATTACTGTTTTTCTGGTAAAAAATCTCGCTCTTTTAGCATGTAAAAAGATGAAATATATTGACTAAGACTTACGTATTAAATGACTATTCCGGGTCTTTTACACCTCCTTTTGTTGTTCTGGAAGAACAATACACCACATTTTTTCACTAGGTGAATTGATTTTGTAGAAACGCTTTATTTTTAACACAATTTATTGAGTTTTCTCAGCACAACAAGACAATGTTTTGTCCAACATGTCGGAAATCAACAGACACGATTTACACAGGAGTAAGGTGTTGGCAAACTTACATCTACTTTCTCTTCTACTCGTAGCTACGTTCCGTGGGATAGACAAAGATAAGATCACTGGTGTAATACACAGCTAAGTAAGAGCGGCAACGCCTTATCGTGGATTCCATTGTGATTCCTGTTCCCTGGTAGTAGGCAACTAATATTGCACATCGGCTAATTTCGGCTTCATAGAGCGTAGTGGGCGTCAGAAAGAGATAGCGCTCTACAAAGCCGATGTGCAATATTTATTGCCAACAACCGTACATCATTTTATAGTTGAAAGAATCACTAAGGATAAATAAGGTACAAATTAATTTGGATGAGTACAAAGACTTGTGTGTTTTGCAATAAACCTATGTACGGTTGTAGGCAATAAATCGGATTTTCTGCTTTGTAGAGTGCTATCTCTTTCTGACGCACACTACGCCCTAAAAAGCCGAAATTAGCCGATGTGCAATATTTGTTGCCTACTACTATAATGGATATGCAAAGTCACTAACTAAAGTTACCATTTTCGACGCAGAATCTATATTTATAAAAGAAAGTCGTGTTAGTTACACTATTTATAACTCAAAAACGGCTGAACCGATTTGGCTGAAAATTGGTTGCTTAGAACCAGGAGAAGGACATAGGATACCTATTTTTTATCCCGAAAAAGTAACGGGACCGCGAAAGGGGCGAACGAAGCCGCGGGCGGTCGCTAGTATAACATAATAGTGTTATACGATTAGTTCTTGCTGTCTTCCTTTCAGCTCATTGTCAGATCACATACATCAATGTGATCAATGCTATAAACCAGCCTATCCTCGAAAAAAAAACGTCATTTTCAGCCTTTCAGCAAACCTTTATCTGTAATGATTGTGTCAAAGATAGAGTAGATATTAACTTCACCTCTATCTATCAATCATTTCCGGCAAATTAACTGGGTGGTTTATAAACAAATTCCGACCGTGTGTTATCTGAATAAAAACTCTGCGATACTTAATCTATTTTTTTTTATAAACTAACACAATTCCGACAAGGCCAGCCGACTTACGGCCTGCGCACACCTAGTTCACTGATCGCTACCGCCAGCGAACTAGGTGTGCGCAGGCCTTTACGGCTCGAAGACACCTAATTCGCTGGCGGTAGCGATCAGTGAAACGCTGTCAAATATTGCTGTCAGATTTGAGATTTGACAGCGATATTTGAAAGCGTTTCACTGTTCGCTACCGCCAGCGAACTAGGTGTGCGCAGGCCATTAGAGTAGAGCAATGATTTTAACGACTCAGTACTGGTGTGCTCTTTCTCTTATCACAAGCCTGTGGTATGATAGAAATAGGTTTAAATTCAGAACAAGGGTAAATATCAAAGATAGTAAGGTCAAAGCATAAAGTTACTTTGGTTAGATGTGTTTGTTTCTATGGAAACCTACACCATTTCTCTTCGATCTCAGAGCCAAAACCAGAACCAGAACATGGCGATTGGGGTACTCCCATCAAAAGCATGCTTTATCTACTTATTTACCACGTTTCATTTCACGTGCTTGGTTCATCTCTGTTGTGAACAGCGTGAATGAAACCAGCACGTGTCGATAAGTTTCCTTTTAGGCGTGCTTGTCGGACTTCAAACAAAAGTGTTGAAAACTTTGGTGTTGAAACGTTTTTTTCCGTAAACAGAGTACCTTAACACCCACTCGTACACCTTGACCTTGTTGCGAACTCCGTGTTTGTCAATCTTCCAAGTACAATTTGGTTCTCGAATGTACCTATCCTCTGAAAGAAGGCTTTCGAATTTTCGATGGATTTAGATGGAGAAGAAAACTGCTAAAGTGTGGCAGTAGTGTAGAGGTACCCTGAGTTTTTTTTATACACCTGATGGGAAACTGCTACCGTAGCTGCGACCCTTTAAAACTTTGAAAACGCTCTTTTTGAAGAACGTCATAATAGTATGTGATGATTCTTCTGTAAAAGTTCCCGAATTAAAGAAAACCCTAAGCCTAAGTATTAGTTGAATTTTGTTATTTTTACATAAGGAACTGAACTCTGAATCTGAACAAACCTTTTGTTGTAGACAGACTCTCAAGATATTCCTGAATGTTATGTGGGTCATGTCCCCACCCCTCACATTCCGCGCTGAAGCCGTAATGCCTCCCACTTTACTGTGGTGCAACCAGCACAGCATCGTCCTTCACACTGACCTAGAAAAATACGCTGTTGATTTGGTAGGTACCTTTTATCGAATGTTTCAATTTTCTGCAAGGTACAAATCGACTCTACATCTCTACAACCTTTATTTCGCTTCGATCGAAAACAACTTTCTACCGGACAAAGCAATCTTTTACGTAACGTCATAGCTTGCATATCTTCCATCTTGCCCACCATTAAATTATCCCACTCAGGCATTGTGTTTTCGTGAAGATATGCCAGATAAAATCTGTAAGTACATAATCAAATCAATTTTAAATGAAACTTAAATAGATAGTTCCGCTGTCCTCATTACTCTATCATTGTAAGCTGAGTGAGATAGCACCACATCTTCTCTTTCTTATGTTTTAAGGCCAAGAATAGACAGACTGCAATATGCGGTCGCCGATCGTAGTTACCGCACTGAGCAGTCTTTAGATTGCCAATAATTCGGATAATCGGGATTGCGTCTCCATGAGTTGGACCTGCGAAATGCCGAAAGCAAAGAAATAATATTAATGTCACCGACAGAATTAAAACACCGGGACGCTTGAACATATTATTATATTATTTTCTGCTGTTTGAGATAACTTACATCAGTTACGTTTCACAAGCTCAGATTGATACATCCTGTAGCCACCTTATGCTGCCCCCTTAGCACCAAGTTTGGTGAAGTTCACCGAGCATAGACGCCGACAGCTCCTAATTCCAACCTCTAAGCCTAAACTTAGCTTAAAAAGTTTCAAAGTGATCCTTGTGAGACATTTTGAATTTGATATGTCTTGCTTGGTGAATTGAACTTGTCCAAACATGTCGGTCGGGCTGCTTGGTCGATACCGTACAGTCAGTAGTGGTATGCTATGCAGTCAGCCAACGGTTTGCAGTCCACGTAGTCCCGGCCTAACATTAGCACGCAGGTCGTGGCTCGAGGTACTAGCCGCGGGTTGCGCAAGCGACGCCGGTCGAGCGCGCGAGGCCACTTCGGCCTCATTTTCGTCAGGCCTGCAAATGTCAGGATCAAGGGCGGATCGTGATTCAAGAATGAATTCCATTATATCCTCACGCTAATATTCAGGGTTGGATAGACGTTATGATATAAATGAAAACTATTTTCAGAATTTTCAAGGTTAATTCAAGAAAATAATACAATTAATTAAAAAATCCCCGACGTTATTGTTTTAAATAAGTATAGTTTTGCGTTTGACCGCAATCTCATCTGCTGTCGACGGTTTAGCACGCTTACCTAAAAGATACCTGTTCACTCTACTCCTACCAAGTAGGATGTTATTAAGAGTCCAGGGTAGGCAACGCAACGAGAGCACCCATGGTGTTGTTGGTGTCTATGGGCGTTGGTGACCGCTTACCATCAGGAGGGCCGTAAGTTCGTTTATCTATAATTTACATTAAAAAAATGGTGGTATGATGTTTATCCAGATTCCAGGCTAGATTATGCGAATAAATATCTCTTTTTATTTATTCGCATAAATAGGTTTTAGGTACGTAAGTAAACGTATAAGTTCTTAGAAAGCACTCTGTACCTACTTTGGACTAGGACTCATGTTGCCTGTTTTAGAAATTAAACTTACCTAACTTAAAAGTAGCATGATAAAATATAGGTAAGTAGTGGTCATTAAAAAAAACATCTTTAAAACAATTTGATTTAATTTAGCAAAAACCAAAAACAATTCCAAACATAAAAATAAAACCAAAACAAACACTTTTGAGTTTTAATGTTAAAGTGACTATTTTACATGTTAACTTTGTTTCATGTAGATTTCAATTTTTCATGTCTTCTCGCTCGTTCCCATTGGGGACTAACGGGAATAACCCAGTTATATACAAAGGTCACGAATCAGTTCTCCAAGTGTTATCTAAATCCGTTAAAACCAGCGTAAGGTAACTTGTAAAAAATAACATATTTACTAGTTAATAAGTTACCACTTAACATCAGGTGGGCCATTATGGTTGTTCCATCGGCATGTTGTATAAAAAGTAGACGGACAAGCACTCGATATTTTAATATTCGCAGATATTAAAATACTAGGAAAGCTACTACCTTTTCAAAACACAACTCTATTTGTTAGTAATTAATAGGTACACAGGATCTGGCAACGGGTTCTAAAAATATCTGACATTGAGCCGAAAGAAAGTCAAAAAATTATCGAAAGATATATAAACTGGCAGTGTTTTGAGACATTTTGATGAGCACGGGGCCTCTACCTTACCTAAAAGCTATCTATCTATTTATTTCAGGTTACATTAAAATACAAAGGCCCTATAAATAAATATAGACTCAAAAAACATAATTACAAATAACCTCATTCGTATGAATAACCCAAAAACATCGTATTACAAGCTATTTCTTTTCAAAATAGATGCAACGATAGAGCTTTGGTAATTTTCAACCCGCGGGATTTAAACCCATTCTCTAAGACTCAGCGATATATTCTCCGATTTCGCTATAGTTCGAGATGAGGCTTCGAAATTTCAAACTACCCGCAGGCCTAGAATAAATATAACTCATTGATGAAAGAATATAAAGGTGCGGTCCCACTGCGCTACACGCGGCGCAGTTTAGCTGCGTGTATTAATTTGTTTGACAACTTTGTTTTCACTGGAGTACACGAAGACGAACGTGGTCTAATGTCTAACGTGGCACGGCGCACGGAGAGGCTACGCTCGCGCCACTGTAATCCACGGACGAACTGCGCTACGAGAAGCGAGCTGTGTGTTATCGTGGCTCCTATTCGTGTATTCCAGTGGAAACCATGGACAAATTTGTCTATAGTGGAAACGTAGACTCACTTCGACAGCGCCGAGCTATGTAATCGCTTATTCGAGCAAGCCACGCGTGTGTAAATAACTTCAATACGTAGCCTCTCCGTGGGTTGCAGTGGAAAGAATCACATACATTTTCTAACACAGCAAAGTTCAATACACGTGCGTAGCCTCTTCGTGCGCAGCAGTGGGCCCGCGCCTTAATCAGGCTGTATTCCCAAACCGATTATAGAGTAGCTTCATTATAAAGACAGGCCATAAATTCTTTATAAATAAGATTGATTGGATACAGATTTAAATTGAACACATCTTAGTTTTATTTCTCCAACTTTCAATAACAATAAACTCAGAATCTAATCTACTTGAGCTAAGCATTACGAAAATAGTATTACGTAAATATAACATCAGCGTATGCTTTCGTAAGAATGTAATTATTCACATAAAATAACGATAGAATGCACTCAGGTTGTTATAGCTTGTACTAAATAACTAAAACTTAATGGGTAATAAACAAAACTAACATTATATTAGCTCCAATTACCCAGATTTTATAGGTAGTAAAGTCAATTTTCATAATTTTAAAAGCTTGCAAAATCCATAAAGATGGCAAAATCATGTATCTTACTGGATATATTATAGATCCTTATACTTATAAATAAACTAAACCTTTAAAATAATGAACATTCTTCAGACAGTATTTTTCAGGTATAGGTATTTACAAATCAACAATCGGCCATTGGCAAAAAATTTTAGTGAATGAATTACCGTTTCATTGCGACAGTTATTTTGCTTGGATTTCTAATATGAATTTGCGTAAAACCATCTTTATTTCGTATACTAATTTACTGAGGGCTAGGGAGACATTTCTCATCAGTTTAAACTGCTTATGCATAGAACTGCCTAACTCCGCATTTCACCAAAAACATTTTAGGTGTTTCCAACTTGTCAATGATACAAATTGCACTTGTTTTGTTACAGGTAGCGTTTCCACCATATAGAAATGCACATTATTCGCAACACTTCGCAAAAACTCCATTCGAATTGCTTCAAATGTTTTGATCAAACTGTTTCTACAATATTTGTGCGATTCAGATCCATACAATAAACAGTGTTTGGCAACATTGTTACGATAGTCGAAACGCACATTAATAGCAATAGCTGTAAAATAACATGCAAACTCTTTGGTAAAGTACTGGCGCTTGAGGATATCTTCATAGACTCATAGACTGCTTTTTCGCGGTCCTTTTTGCCGCGCACGAGTAAGTTGTCAAATGAACTGCCTTCTGCAGTTTTCCCTCGTAGCTTCGACATGGGGTCCTTCAAAAGGCGGGTCTATCAGCGCATCAGCACCACCTCAGGTGTTGCAGTTGTCTATGGCGACGGTGACTACTTTCCATCAGATGGCCCATCTGCCAGCTATGACGTAAAAAGAAGATAAAATAGACCATGTTAAAACTGAATTCGATAATGATGAGTCCGTTTGTTATCCTTGGCTGATTCCGCCGACCGTCTTCTAGCGGCTGCGTACACCGCCAGTTTGGACGGCGAGGGTAGGCTGGAGTCCCGAGGCCGCACTAGGGACTCTCGGGACTCAGCAGCGGGAAGAGACGCCGAGGTGGGTACTGAAGGGAGCTTCCGGACCGTGTCGTAAGGCAGCGGCGAACTGCGGGACGCAGTTGATGCTATGGAGCCCGACCCGTCAGAATCCTGGAAAAAGGGATTGATTAGAGAAATGCAGCAGTCTTCAACTCTTTCTGCTTACATCGAATTTTGAAGTGACATGTAGTAGCAGGCAACAAATATGGCACATCGGCTAATTTCGGCTTCATAAAGTGAAGTGTGCGTTAGAAACTCTACGAAAGCAGAAAACCTGATGTGCAATATTTATTGCCTACAACCGTACTAGAAGTTGTTTCATCATACATTACTACAGCGAAATTCGATGTGGAATGCTTGTAAAATAGTACCTAAAAGTGCTACTGACAAAAACCATCTTAACAATTTTGAAAAATGAGAATTTAAGGGTATTTTTCATTCCAAGTGAACATCCTGAACTGAACTGATGTTTTGGAGTTATGTATAAGTATGGGATGGTAAAACGTGTGTCATCAGTTTGTTCCATCTTTGCTGTGTGTGTGCATCTTTTTCAAGCAAAAAAGTTTTCCTAAAATTTATTAGATCATGTGATATTTAAATCAAAAAAATCCTGATGAAATCAATCGAATTGGAGTTATAAGTTTCAACATACCTTCCTAGCATCCCTATGCTCCAGCCTGTCATACCGCGTGGTCCGGGCGGAAGGTTTCCTCGGCGGGCGAGGCAGCGCCGACGGCGGGGGCGGTAGACTTGAGGACCTGGTCTGCTGTGAGGCCCTTCCCTGCCGCTCGAGGAGTAAGGCCTCCTCGCCGCGACCGCTGGTGCCCCGGGCACCCACTGTGCTTAGCCCGGGGAAGCAGCATAGACCACGCTGTGAAGGGTTATTTTTATTAGAAGTAACACAAGACTATATCATGTTATAGGTAGCGGCACATCTTAGCGTTTGAGTGGCACCTTTTCATATCCATTCTTTGCATAATAAATTATTTGTATTATGGTATTTGTAATTTTATGTTTCTAAGATGATTACAAAAGTTGTAATTATAACTATTGAATAATGACTCTAGCTAGGCTTTACGGCAATGGTCCGTAAACAAAACTGATATCATGATATATCACAATGAACTTTATTGTCCGGTAAACGCTACAAGAATCGCCAGACGAAACACCAGCATTTAATAAATTCGAAAAAATAATTCACAATGATAATTTCTAACAAATTATACATATATAAAATCACGCCTTATTCCCGTGGGGGTAGGCAGAGATCACGGATTTCTACTTGCTACGATCCTGACACACCTCTTTCGCTTCATTCACTCTCATAACATTCTTCATACATGCTCGTCGGTTTAGGGTACTCCTAACCTGGCCTTTCTCTAAAACAAATTATATGCAACGAAATATGGTAGAATTAGTGTTATAAGTAAAGGCCGATTAACTTCAGGTTATGCACTTCAACAAAAAGGTAACACGTCACAACAACGGTTATGTTCATTTAGTAGAAACGCAAGTTAGGACTTACCTTGTTCAGGAATTCAATTGAAAATTGGGACTGCTCCAACACAAATGCTCACTTATTTTTTTTCGATTATCACTTAGCCAAATAACTTTTTTCTTTTAAAATTTCCAAGAAATTTATAAAAATAAAAACCTCACGACTTTAATCTTCAGATTGATATTTTAATCCACATTTGAAAATTTTAAGTTGTTTTTTCAATTCAATTGATTGTTTAGTTTCTATCGATATAAAGTTATTATTTTTAGTTGGTTATGTATTACTGCTACACTCCAATCATAAGATAAAACTATAAACACTGCATTTTAGCGCTTACAAGCTAAATGTTAGAGGCAGCCATTAAAACAACAACAAACAAAACATTGTGTTTATTCTAAAACATGCTTTTCTAAAATAGCACATACATTGAAAATTCTTATCAAAAATAATATGTAAATATACATTTTTCTTAAAATTATTTTAAAGCCTCGGAATGACAGGAATATCAAACAAACAAAGGCGTTTTTTTAAGTTCTATACAATTCTCAAAACAGTAGGCTATTTAATTTGTTAAACAGTTGAAATAAGTATAAAAAATACAGTTTGAATTTGAATACAGTGAACATAGTTTTGGTTACTGTTTATAACAAAGGTTACACGTAATCTAGACAATAAATAAAAAATAACTTAAATTATACTATACTTAGTAAAATAGTTCACATTGAAAACAATTTCGAAAAGAGCCGCGAAATATTTTTTTATTCTAACTTTGGTTTAATTTTGTGACCAATATAAATTTATAAAATAAATTGATTATGTTACTTATTATATTTAGTTTTAGCTTTATATAATTAATTCATATTACCTTATTTACAAGACTAGGTGATTACTAGTAGTGGAGATATCAATATACAGTGGAAAATGTCTTGGAGATTCTTTATTTATTTAATTGGCACCAACTTTTCCTACATTACAATGTTATAAAATACTCTCAAGGCACAACACGTCATCATTTAATAATCACATCATCTTATTTAGTCTTCATTCATTACATTCTACTTTTAAATCCTTTAGAAATTCCAATAAGAACATAACAAAATTAAAACAAATTGAAATTAGTATATTTTCGGTTTCAGTATTCAAATCGTCACAAAAGGTCACTACAAAACTATTGTAAAACATTATAGCACACAAAAACAAAGCTGTGTTGTATAAGTAGTTTGCACATTTGCAGTATAGGAATGTTATATGGATAAAACATTTTCAAAGGAATGTTAGTAATGCGTGGAACATTATATTCACCTTAGCTTCGGCTATAATAATAATTCTTATAAGTCATGGTCAAGGTATTAAACCATGTGGGCGCAGTAATTCAGTAGACGCGTGTAAAAAGTCGTATGAATTGGCTCCTAAAGTCTGGGCTAATACAAACTAGGGTAAGAGTGAGACTACGATTTTTTCCAGGCTCACTAGCGAATATTATATCGAATGAACACTTGTAAAAAAAAAATGAAAACTCTTTTTACTACCAGTAGTAATAGCCGACTGTACTATCAATATTACTTTGAAGCGTAGTGTGTGCTGTCTTTGAAACTTATGCTTTTGTATTATTGGCTACGTCTCACTAAGTTGGGTAATGGCACCACACTAGAACTTCACTGCTGTTATTGTTTTATAAAAGGATCATACAAAAAACCGTAGGAACCGAGCCGTAGTTTGTTGCCTGTTCTTCTAGTTCTAGTTGTTTGATCGCGTGAAACTAGCATCTAGACTCACCTAACTTTAAGACGTTTCAAAGTGATCCTTGTGATACTGAATAAATACATATTTGATTGATTGATTGATCTAATCTGACTATCTGACCAACTCAAATTGAAAGGTTCAAGTCAAAGGCACAGAACAAAGTAGAACGGCTATGGCCGGAAAAGAGTCGCCAAAATACATGAGCATATGCCCGTTTCTCCATACAAATTCAACAGTTTTTTCGGGAGTCGTAAATTGAAAAATGCAGCAGCGCAAGAATTACTTTCCGAACAAGTTAAGCGACAATATAAAAACTAGAAATACTTTCATTTTCTTAGAATCCTCAAATTTAGTGAAATTTTAAATGTAAAAGTGGCGATATCGTCTCCCATACAAACGGCGCATGATCGCATTTCTATTGTATTCAGTGGTCAAAGGGTTAGGGTGTGGTATTGTCATAATAGTCGGAGTAGTAGTTGTCATGCGGACGCGGATCGGATGCGTGTGCGAGGTAACTCACGGCGGGAACGGGCGGTCGCTCCAGCCGAGACTCCAGGACTGCTAGTTGCTCGTCCAGTTGGAGAGAGGTGCTGTCGAAGCCGCAACCTTAGACAAACGAAACAATTAATTTCTTCTATTTCTACTTATATACCTTAGCTGAAACCTGTTGAGTAAACACAACATAATGTAGCTCTGATAGGATGGGTGGGTGCGCGAGACTCTTACCTAGTAGTTAGCCAATTTTCATATAAGTATTCCCTTTTGTCTCAAACCTTTCACCTTGTACCCTGTTTGTATTTAAGGTTCTAGTTTGTTTTTTTCTGTGTTTGTGTTCATTCAATAAACTTTTTTCATTTCATTTCATATACTATTTTTTTGTAAATACATACTGAGAATACAATATAACACCTAGACAGAGAACAAAAAAAAATAATAATATTATTTTGGACAACCCACACAACACTATCTAGTCCCAAACTAAGCAGAGCTTGTACTATGGGAACCAGATAGCAGATATAATACTTGAATACTTTTTTTGTAAATACATACATACATACAAACATCTACGTTCACGACATAAATGTTTGACGGTGGGTATCGATCCCATCGACCTACGTACGGCTCAGAATGCAGAGCTATATAGACTAAGCTGAGAGGCTAGTCATGCTACAACTAAGCTATTTATAGACATGTTACAATGAATAAATTAATCAATTATTAAATAATAAATATTCTAGTCTAGACAATCACTACACTATCTAGTCCCAAACTAAGCAAAGCTTGTACTATGAGAACCGGAGCTGTAATACATACTTGGAATACAATATAACACCCAGACCGAATTGAATTGAATCATAACATAATATACTAACCGCTAGCGTTATCATTGTGGGGCGAGTAGTTTCTCCTCGCGAGATGTCTATACCGAGCCACGCTGCCGCCGCCAACTCCTTCTGCGCTCGAAAACGAAGCGCCTGACGATAGGCCCACTGGAACATTATAACATACATTAAATAAATAAAAAAGCCGTTTAGTTCCTAACATCTACTACTAATAGTACTTTTTAAAATTTCGCGATCATAACACAGGTTGAATTTATTTCAATTTCAATTAGCCTTTATTTACTGACTACTACTACTAACTGAATCTATTACATCTATATCGCGTTGATTACCTTATTTTATTTACGTCGGGAAAATATATAAAATATGGTAATTAACGCGACAAATACCCGTGTAATAGCGCCAAAGGATTTTGACAGGATTTTGACGTCCCATCCGCGTCGCGACTGTCGCGAGCTAATGTTTTTTTGTGGATACTGCCACGCCCATGGGTCGTGAGCGGTTAAGGAAATGACAAAGATTTTTATAATGTCCCAAAAGTTAAGTGCCGAGCGGGATTTGAACCCGCGACCTTCCCCTTGGTACGGGGCTACGCTGACCGATGCGCCTTCGGATCCTAATCACACTCGACGACTCGAAGTTATGAAAAAAAGCAAGGTGACATCTCTCGTCGATTCAACTGAATGCAACTTCGGTTATCGAGCAGATAAGTAGTTGACTGATGTAACGTCAAACCTGTAGATGGAGCCACGGCCGCGTTAGTGTGATTAGGATCCGATGGCGCAGCGGTAGTTTTCCAAGGCAATAGCGATTCTTACCAAGTTCTTCCCGACTTGAGTTGTTGCGTAGTGAGGCTCCGCTATCGTACGCAGCGCTGGTGTGCTTCTGTAATACTTTCACCATCGCGTCACGCTCCGCTACTTTAGATTCTAGCTCTTTCACTCTGAAAAACACCAATTCAATATTTAATGCTTTTCATTATTGTTTTATAATCATCTGATGAAAGCACGCTCGCTGCTGGACGCACCTATACCGAACAATTTTAACCAAAACATAGGTTATTCTACCGAGAGAAAGACTTGATTTGTGTTACAATTCTTGGCCACTTTTTAATTTACTCCCCAGTTGATATGTCGACGGCTTAATTCATCAATATCAGCCAGCAAGAACTTCACTGAACACGCAGAACATTTCCAGCAAGAACGATTTCTAGTCTTCTCCTGACTGACTTCCACTAACTTCCCGCAGTTCCCGCGATTATTCCAATACGTTATTCAAGTCGTGGTCGTCGGTGTGGCGTGAGCATCGGCGCGCATTTTTCTTTTCACACAGACCGGATCGTATACGCTTGGAGTTGGTCGGAGCGGAGCCGCCAACTATTTCACATAAGCCGGTCTATCTGATAGCGGATGCGCTCGCAGCCGACCAGAAAAGTACGCGATCGGAGCCGGTCAGCTACTCTTATTATTTCATACCAAGCGCGTTCGCTTAATGACAAAAGCAGTGCAGATGCAAAAATAAACCTTACTACAAATACTAAGAACTCAGTTTTCAACGTGATAAGAATCTGCTCTCCTCTCCGAGCCGGTCCGTGTGAACGAACCTTAATTCTCAAATTTTTTTTTACAGTTTATAGGCTAACGCTTGACCGCAATATCACCTAATGCTAAATAATACAGTCGACAGTGTAGCGCGCTCACCTAGAAAAAACCTATTCACGCTTCTTTTGATTGTTTGGAAAATCATTAAAATGCCAAGAAAAAAAGATTAATCAGAATAGTGCCTGAAAACGTTTGCCAAATGTTTGTTTTAGTTACCTGCTCTCAAGATCAGCAACTTTCTTCTGTGCAACATGCAGTTCATCCATATGCCGTATTTTCTCGCTGCGCGCCTCTGCCATGAGCCGTTCGGATTCGGATGAAGTCTTCTCTAGGGCGGCGATCTTAGCATCCCTGAAGTATACACTATTTTAAAACTCAAAGCTGCGAGGTACGAACCAATACTGGTTTATTGCTTGTCTTTAAAACTATAGCTAACATGTAGCCTGTCACGCTTCGCTATGGCACATAATGTGACTGATGCAAAAAATAGATAAAAACAATCTTTGTAAATTTGATAAAATTTCAGCTCGATCGGTGCCGAACTTTAAAAGTTTTTGAAGCGTACACAAACCAACATAACATTTGTATAAAGATTTATGAGATTGTTGTATTATAATCTGAGACGAGGTTTTGATCAAATTAAATCGAATGATTGATGAAATTTGGTATTAGGATCTTGGATTTTTTTAAGTAATTAGGCCCCATAGTGCCAAGACTTATACTACACGTACATAATATAATGCCTATACTCAAATTGACACAAAATTATCGGGTTTTATCCGTCTGGATTTATACAATCAGTGTTATATGAGAGACCAACTTTAATAGACGAACACAATGAAACTTACTCAAACACTCAGCAAAAACGGTTGAAAATACTGCAAGTTTCTTGCCTATTCTTCTAGGTAGTCGTAGAACTGACGCCTACATTCACCTACCTGTAAGTGCGCCTTGTGATTCAACTAAATAATTAGCCTTGCTCTGTGACAGGCAGACACTCACTTAGGTATAGATGCGGCGGAGACAGCCGCCTGCCTGAGCGCCGCTTCCTCCAAGTACCGCTGCTCCCACTTGGCGCATTCACCCTCCAACGCCAGCAGTCTCTCGTCTCGCTCTCGCAACGCGCGCCGTCGCTCTGCCTCGCTCGCACCACCCTCGCCGGGGCCCACACCGGCGCCGCCGCACTTACATTCACGTTTTCTGTCCAAATAAAGCATTATCCTTGATTTTGAAACATGGTTTTTACACTATTTTTATGAACAGCGGGATATTTATTATGATTAAATTTTGTGAGTTTCGATCATGGCGCTTGCAACTCGAAATATCAGAAGTCACAAAATTCCTCATACATAAAATTACTCTCAAAATGAAATTATAAATAAATATCCCGTTGTTCGTAAATATGGTATTATTTAATTCTTTATTGCACGAAAAAACAAGTTACAATATTATTATATTAGAAAATATTAAAGTAGTTCTGATATAACATTTTCGAAGTAATTACAAAATATGTAACTGAAGTTAACACAATGAGCGGTGCTTACGGGCAGACGACTTTGCCACACGCAAGCGAATACTTTTTTCCGCTGCAGATTAAAAATGCTACGCAGACACTATTCCACGCGGACGAAGCCGCGGGAACAGTTGATTATAAATACTTTACACACATTATTTTGTAACTTGAGATTTGAGGCATAATTTACTGTGAATTTACCTTAGCGCATGTAATTCGTTTTCAAGTTGCGCGCGCAGTTTTCGTTCGGTATGCTCCCTCCGATCAGAGGCTTGCTGGATCGATGCTAAAGCACGCTGCAGTCCAGCCACGCGTTCTACGTAGCCGCTCGCGTGACGACACTGAAACAAACAGGTCATTATCATCCTGGAGAAATCCCCTGTTGGGCAAAGGCCTATAATTTCCAGAAATAACGATTCTAAGCCCTTTCTATTCACAGACTTCCCGCGATCTTTACAATATCGCCGATCCGTCGGCGTTATATGTAAACACAACTCAACAGGTCACATTAAGTTAATACGATTCTTTCAAAATCATCTAAAATATACGGAATAAATAGGTAAAGCTTGAAATGCCACTTTAGATTCAGACAGGGAGCTCTCTTTGAGGCACACTTGGAACTCGTTCACCACACTGCACTTGGAGCTCAATTCTAGACTTTTAGAGATTTACGCTCGAAATAGAGATTTGAAATGTCGCGAAAACAGTGTCATATCACCAAATTTGTCGAAGATAATATCGAACCGCGATAAAATGCGTATTCTAGCCACCGTTAGACTTTTACGTTAGACTTTTACATTAGAGATGTCAGAAAGAAGGTTCATTCGTAAAACTTCTACAGACTATCCCGTTGTTGTTCATGTTTATCTACGTTCCGTTTCTATCGATAGAATAGTTCGATAGCACTAACTTTATTATTGTCTTCAAATAAACACATTTCCTATTAAACGGCGTTTATAATGCGTTCTTGTTGTTGTTTATAGTAGATTCATTTTCATTAGATAGTAATCAATGGACTTTTCGCACAAAATGTTAGTTACAATAATTAATTCCGGAAACACACGGAACGTTATTATGTACCATAAAACTGTAAACTTTGTTGTTTGTAATCTATGGTCAGTTGTCTATGAAGTGTTGTAGATAATTATGTCATTGTCACTCAAGAGAAGGACTCCGATGACTTGATTTTGATTTTTAATTCAAAGGTTAACAACTAGATGGCCATTCAATGCAAAAAGAATATTTCTCTCGAAGCTTGAACCCCGGATACAAGTATAGACGTTGACTGTCTGATTGACTGCTCTTCTAACTGCGCCATTGAATAATTACTAAGTACGAGCTACATTCAATCACTCCTCACTTATTGTAGGTTTATGAGAAAGCATTATTCGCGTTCTCGCTCCCATGTTGTATACCCTACAAACAAGTAAACATCATTGACTTTTTATCAAAAAGTAAGACTAGGTGGTATGGTCTTGGTACTCTAGTCTGCTCCAAGGACCGAAAGAAAAAAAAAGCCCAAAGTCACCCAAAGTATATTAGAGATGTCAATGTCGACTACTACTCACCACTCGACACATATCTAACGGCCTTCGCTCGATAAATGTCTATAGTGATATTGCTGGAATACGATATCTATTGAAAATGTCATGTCTATTTAAATTTGACAGTTCTTGTGATATATATCTACCGTGACAAAAAAGTCACTGGTCTAGAATTGCCCCCCTGGTTCGAAAGAATTAGTGACACATCATGAATTAGTGTATCAGTGGACGTCCTATGTCTTAAAAGAAGTGTGTCAATGGACGTCTTGCTAAAACTAAACCGACTCTCTGCTCTCTCTGCTAGGCTAAAACCGACGAGTCTGCGAGCTAAAGGTATAAACCGCCAATGGAGCACCTACTAAACCGCGGTTTTACAGGTGCTCCATTAGTCCATAGGTCTTACCTTTAGCTCGCAGGCTCGTCGGTTTTAGTTCGCCAATGGTTCGCCCACTTAAGAGCAAGTCGTGCGAAAATTTGAGATGCGTTTTTAAAAATTCATAACTAAATAACTAAGTGACATTTAAAAAATCGCAAAAGGACTAATTGTAGACTATACATTTGAGATTAATTCGAATTTAAGTGTGTTAAAAAAAGTGTCTCAAATGTATAGTCTACAATTAGTCCTTTTGCGATTTTTAAAATATCACTTAGTTATTTAGTTATGAATTTTTTTAAAACGCATTCAAATTTTCGCACGACCCGCTCTTAATATCTAAAATGTCGTTGTTGTATACCTCTTCTTCCAAGCGCACCACATTAGTCTGTGCGTTGGTGAGCGCGGTGTCCAGTATATCAATATGCGTGCGTTGTTCCTGCAGCGTGGCTCGCTGCGCCGCCATCTCTATCTCTTGCCGCTCTTTAGCGCACGCCAACTCTTTATCTGTCGACAACATTTATAGTTCAAAAATTTAGGCATGAATGGATAGGTAGAGGTAGGCTTGAGAAAAGATGGATGGATTGTATGACCGATGATATATGTCCAAGAAAGGAGTGATTACTCAGATGACGAATGATAGGGGAGAATGGAAGAAAAAGACATGCCGACCCCCCCTAGTGGGATAAGGGCAGGAAGAAGAGAAATTCAAATTAAAAAAAATATTTATTCAGTAGTATCACAAGGACCACATTGAAACGTCTTAAAGCTAGGTGAGTCTAGATGCCAGTTCCACGCGACGAAGTCTAGACTTCGTACACGCAAAAAACTACGGCTTGGTTCTTACCGTTTTCTTTTGTACGACCCATTTATTTCATACTTCATGTTAGGATTATGTGTAATGTCTATGGCATGTGTATTGTCTATGCTAGGAAGTGGCACGTCGGCCATATTGTTACTTGGATAAATACAGCACTATTATCGGAGTTGGAAGTTAAGATTCTTTAAAACTAATATACACGAAGTTCCCCTAAATTGGCCTTTTATTAACATTACATTATGCATCAAAACCATAATTTGCAATGATTTGGTAACCAAATTGTTCGCAAACTTACTCTGTGTGATGAGTTGTGCGATAAGCATCTCTCTGTTCTGTAATTCCTTACGCAATGCTTCAGCGCTGTTCTCGCCGTCTGTTCTCACACCTTGCGACAACAACTCCACCTGAAATACAACTTTATTACAATAACCATAGCGTTCATATTTCATACATTATGAAGAGCAAGTAAGTGCACTCACAACCACATTTCCTAAAGATTTAGAATTATAGTCGGATTTTTAATTAGACGATACCCACTGATAGGAGCTAATGTCACTTTGTAAAATAATGTTGCCATATTTAAAGTAATAGTGCTGCGTTCAGTTCTCGTTCAATCCGATGAATGAACAATGAGTGAATAGTTAATCATTTCAAAATATAAAATAATATTGAAATTTGTATAAAAAAATGTATAAAAGTGCTCTGATATAAGTTACTTGTAGTATGTAGGTAATTACAATCAGTTTTTTGACGAAAGCGCGACGTGGCGACTAGTGCCAACACCGATGAACGCCATGCGCATTGCGCGTCGGTCACCATTTTGTTTGTAATTCGGCTTCTAACCTCTGGTCTGATAGCACGAATGTTTTTCTGCGCTCACGCTGTTTAGTTATTGTTTTTGTAAAGTTTT
Source organism: Thera britannica (assembly GCA_939531255.2). Taxonomy (NCBI): domain Eukaryota; kingdom Metazoa; phylum Arthropoda; class Insecta; order Lepidoptera; family Geometridae; genus Thera; species Thera britannica. The sequence continues at coordinate 15,846,189 of OW618036.2, read as the reverse complement.
TCGTTACGTTGTGTTTGTGGTAATTGTTGTGTATTTTGTTGCTATATTGTTTCACGCGAACGATATGGATCCTCAACCGGGCACGTCAAGTCAAAATCGGCACACTAACTATTCACTTGAAAAACGAGGCAATTTCATTCATTCAGGAGTTTTTTCAATCATTCACTTTGTCACAACACTATTTTCATTTCATCAAAAACTGACAACACAGTAAACGTCAGCTAGCTTCGTCTAATTAAAAATCCGAGTATAGATGCTTTTTTAGTAAAAAAAGTCAGTGCTCAGTAAATATTTATCATGACAAAAACATGCAATAACAAATAACTTGAGAATGTAGTAGTAGAATTAGTTGAAAACATACTCAGCAATTATAAAATGCAGCCTAGTTCTGTATAGGCGTTGCAACGGTGAGTTGATTCAATAATTATTTGTATCACAAGAATCACTTTGAAACACTTTAAAGCTATGCAAGTCCTGGTGGTCTTCCAGCCTACAAGACCAAGCAACAAACTACGGCTTTGTGCCTACCGTTTTTTGTAATGACTCTTTCACAAAAAAGGAAAAGCAGCTAAGTTCCTGTGTGGTGCCAGTCTTCCTTTCTATGATTATGAGCTCGTACAGCCTTCCACGAACCCTCTACTTCTCTCGAACTCTAGTTCTTGCAGTACCCTCCACTAGATCTACAGTTAGGTACATGGATGAGCACTAACAAATACCTGATGCTTGAGTGCGCGGTTCAGCTCGTGAAGGCGGCGACAGTCCGCTTGAAGGCGAACCCGCGCCGCTCGTTCCAGCCTTTCGCGACGCTCGCATGAACCCACCAGCTCCTCGTGAGCTGAACGGACCTTTTCTACTTCCTCTTCCAGCTGGAACGCGTTCCAATTTACATATTTCAAGATACAAATAGGGCAGGGGTGGCCAACTTGATTAGACATAAAATCTACTGTTTACTAACGAAACCCTGTGCGATCTACCACTTACATAATTCGACGTTTCGACGGAACAGCGATTGAAAAATGATACAAGGTGCTGAAGTAGTTAGTAATTACGCTGCGCAACCTCGTCTACTTATTTATAATTTTTGCCCTGCCACGATCGACTGGAAATAAAGTCGCGATCGACCGGTTGGCCACCGCTGAAATAGGGGGTTAGGGAGGCCTTTGCCCTGCAGTGGGACGATGCAGGTTAAAAATAATAATAAGATACAAATACTTTCTCAGCTCAGTTGGTAGTTCGTCTGCCTTCTGCGCCGTAGGACGTGGGTTAGATCCCCACCGAGAACGAATATTTGTGTGGTGAACACAGATGTTTGTTCTCTGTCTGGGTATTATATTGTATTCTAAGTATGTATTAACCAAAAAACTATGTGTAACTAGTATATCAACTATCTGGTTCCCATAGTACAAGTTCTGCTTAGTTCGGGACTAGATAATGTGTGGATTGTCCACATTATTTATTTTACATATACAGCAGCTGCGCAATTGTGTACTTGCAGATACTTGTAAGAAGTAATTCTCATTAAAATGGTTTACCTAAAGTTCTTTAACTTTGCTATAGGCCGTAGTTCTGAGCTACTCAACACATGTTTGTGTTCAAACTGAGCTGTAAGAGTGGTCATACCTTGGAAGTTTTAGCGATGCGTTCGCATGCGTCCGCAAGTTGCCGCTTCAGCTGATGGTTCTCAGCGGCGAGCGCGTCCAGTACTGCTGTGAAGGCATCGTCCGGTTCTTCCAGCGAGCCCTCGCCGCCCGAGCACCAGCCACTGGACTCTGAGCCGCCGGGAACGGCACGGACACCCACACTGATGCAGAAAGGAGGGATCAAGATACGGCGGTTAAGCAATGGTGAAGTAGTCATTGCAGTTAGAACCAGTCGCGCTGGAGACTGACTTGAAACAATACTGCATTTTAGAAGCCTAATTTTTATCTGTTATAGATGTGTCGATGATATGTCTATTATTATGTATGGTATTTTTTGAAGAAGTGATAAGCGCCTATAGGATACCTCATTACGCACAAATCAACCACGACAATGATTGAAGAGCATTCGTAAAAAAAGTGCTTCCGTACTCCAGTGAATCGCAATCAAAAGCTGCGGACGAGTTTTGCATACAAGACGGCAAAATTTAGAAAGTATCTAGAGGGGACCAAAATAATAATGTTTATAAAAACTAAAAAACACGCTGTCTTACCTTATCAAATTAGTGTATTGTCATCGGTCCTTGATAAAACTACAACGTTTCAATAAAAAAAAATAAAAAAAATGTTAATAAAAAGCGTGTAAAAAGCTAGACTTACCTGGTCAAATCAGGCTGCGACCTTGACAAATTGAGCTTCTCCTTGCTCAGCTTAGCCTTGGACTTGCCCTTGGCCTTCCTGTCGTCGCGCGGTGGCGCGTGCCCGGGCGAGGGGGGCGCGGCGCCGCGGGGCGGGGGAGGGGACGCCGCCGCCTCCGCCGCCAGGTGCTTCAGCACTGACGACTGGTTCAGGAAGTCGTCGGGAATCTCGTTGAGTTCCTGAAAAAGAATCAAACTCAGCAACCCTTCGAATGCACAATATACCGCGAGACCACGTCACTGTAGATCTTATTTTCCCCCCAATTATTGTACATCTGAAACGGATAGATTGTTGTTTCCCTAGTTTAGTTCCTTTTTTTTAAGACCTCTCTAATGTACACAGTTAGATCGAAATTCGGACAGATGGGGCCGCTACGATTAGACCACAGTGCTCCCTTCTGACATAATGGACATACTTTCACAGGCAGAAAAACTAATTGGTACACAACTTGATAAATTGAACATTGGTATAAATCTCATTGGTGTATGACTGGATTTGAACTCTCGACCAACTTAGGGTCGAGATTTCAAATCCATTCATGCACATTGCACACCAATTAGATTTTCTGTTTAAAAATAATGTGCAGTATGCCAGTATTCTCAAACAGTGAAGGAAATCGACATGTGTTGAACATCACAAAAATCGTAAAATATGTGTCAAACGTCACAAAAAAAGGCCCGCCAGTGACTTATACTTGCGGAAACCAGTCCGCTCACCAAGTATTAGCGCTTCTGTAAAAAAACAATGTAAGAAGAAGCTTACCTGAACGCCATGATCAGGAGGACTGGTGTAGATCCTCTGGCCTCCAATATCTATATAATTCGCGTTCGCTGTCAGAGCCTGTTCCTTGTGGACTTTAGGCAGCGGGATACCACTCTTCTTGCCATCTGGCTTCTTCAGAGTGTGGTATGGAGACGATTGTGTTGCGGGATGTTTTACCTCGCTGCTGGTTCGTTCGTGTTCTCTGTAGATTGGATAGGGGTCATTTCTTACCCAATGCAAACTTGTACAACAGGAAGGAAAAAGGTAGGAACCTTGGTCCCATGGAAATAGCACCTAGACTTGCCTAAGCTTAAAGAAGTTTTAAAGTAAACCTTGTAATACAACTTCTTCTTATGTGTCACTGATTCTTTTGAACCAAGTAAAAGGACTTTAGGTGCGCCTCAAAGAGGCTCCTTTCCTGCACTTGACACATATTTTCGAACTCTAAAATATGACTGTAATACAACTGAATAAAGAAATGTTGAATATAATTTAGAATTTGTGAATCAATTCCAAAATCCATTGAAACTTCATCAAAAATGATGCCTAAATCTTAACACGTAATAGACAATGTTAGACTGTTGTGCTTAACCCTGCAGCATTGTCAATAATCCTGTTACTGAAAATGATTTTTTTTCCTAACATATACTGCTGAGCATGTCCCCTGAAGACTTTCCACTCCCCTCTATCCATTTATAATGAAAGCATAAAATGTTTATTTGGATCATATATTTTTGTATGTTCCTACTTATGCCAAATGAAACCAAATTCATACCGTATTGGAGTAGGCCTTGGTGGCCAGCTATCATCCTGATTGTGGATGATAAGAGTGTTGTATGAAGATGACGAAACATCCAAGGAGCTCCGATTGCTGTTCCCGCCACCAATAGAGTCCTTCAATGAGTTACGATTACTGCCCGTTACATTTTCCTTATGGAACCAAATATTATTATTAAATAACCTGTTAAATGGGGATAGAAGATTTTGAATTTCAAATTAAAAGTTTTATCAATGTGAAATAAAAACTGTGAACTCTGAGAAACATGTAAATTGATTTATTTCAGCATCCAACAGAATAAATAACTAACCTTTAATGAATTCCTGTTGTTATTGTTATTCGGACTTTGGTTCTCCTGGCCCTGGGGTTCAACTCTGGCTGTGTGCCTGACCACAAAACGCTCTACCCTGGACAGGTTTTCATTGGAAGTAGACACGTCTGTCTCACTGCCAGATAGACTTTGCGGGAAACCACTGGACACTGATAAAAAGTATGTAGAACTATAAATAAACTAGCGATCCGCCCTAGCTTCGCATGGGTCGCTAGCAGAAATCGTCAGTCAGTCGTAGCGTGATATTATTAGCCTTACTCGAAATATGGACTATCCAACACAAAAATACTTTTTCAATTCGAACCAGCAGTTCCCGAGATTAGCGCGTTCAACCAAACAAACAATCAAACTCTTCAGCTTTATAATATTAGTATAGATTTAGGTGGACATTCCAAGCACTATCTTAGATCCAAGTACTTAGTTGGGTCTAGATTCTAGACCCAAACTAAGTACTTGGAAGGAAGCTAAAAGATAAATAAAGGCATAATTGTTTTTAACATTCTTTAATTACAAATGACATTCTAATGATTTTCTTTGAAATATGGGCCACAAGCACAGGCCAATGGGGAATCTTCTGTGAGGTCATTAGGCCTTCAGACATTAAGAATAACACCTCCGTGCAGGAAGTCAGTGCAGATCTTATTCCCCAAACTCAATTCGAATTAAAATTAAGAATAACAATAGAACCTGCATTTCTGCAGTTTACTCTATCAGTCAGAAAAGATTGTTGTATTTTGCAATCAAGTAAAGATTGGCTTAAAGCTTTCAAGCATATATCTTAGTCAATTATATTTTTCTATGCTTGAAGGTTGAAAGTCTATCACTGTTGATAGAATATATTTTTTTACAAAAATACTGTTTTAGAACAGTGATAAAATAAGTTTTTTTTATAGAACAAGCATGCCCACCTGATGTAAAGTGGTAACCATTGCCTAATACAAGGCATTGCCTGGTAGGTCATGCACATCAAGAGCATGCCCTACAATGCACCTCCCTATGTCCATCAACTTGAGACATACAGATGTTCAGCCTCAAAAGCAGTTCAATCCTAGTTCCTGTTATATGTAGGTACAAATGTTCCACATTTTATGAACCTTCGAGTGATAGAAATCATAGCCAATAATATTAAAACTAGTAGCTATGGAATATATGTAACTTTAAGAATGATAGACAAACCGTAGATTAAAACATATGTTTTAACGTTAGTAAACTAGTGATTTGTGAAAATAAGCACTATTGACATACAATCTATGACTCATTGCATTGGAATGTTGCACAATTTGATTGAATATGTACTCAATGCACTTACCAGCTGGTTTCTGCGTTCGTTGAATGTTATTCGAGAATGATAGGAATCGGCCAGTCGGTCGCATAGACCCCATTTTAGAACAAAATGTGGATACGCGGTTCTCAATTCGAAACCATTTCCATTTCTCATCCGAACTTTATACACAAATGCACTGGTAACCTACTACCGCTTTGCATGTATCACGATCTGAAAATGAATTTTAGTAGGATTCTTGTTTACCGTCACTGATGATATGCATAGAAATAGATTACACTAAAACCACAAGGAAGATTCTGTAGGGATGGAAGCAACAAGTTTATCCATTCTGTTTTACATTACACCAGGATAATTCATAGACCGTGGTAGCATTTCCCGTACTTATGCCATAAATCACTAATTACCTACATAATCACAATATCGGTGAAGCTGCTGTAGGGCTAGGACATTTTAATGAATTGAAACGAAGGACACCACAAAACTAAATTACAAAACGAAATGATTTTTTAATTAATTTGTTTTGTACATCTTCTTCTTTTTTACAATTTTGCTGTCCGTCATTTCGACAGGCAGGCATTAAACTTTCAATGAAAATGACCTTCTTCTTGAGTCGAATGAAGCTAGGGTATGTAGAACTAGCTATAGGCCCTTACCCTCATTTACCCGCAGATTATTTGTCTTATTGACATGACAGACAGATGTCAGATGACACTAATGTCATTTTTATCGGCGCTCTTATATTTACGCAATATTCACCACGGCATGTTTATCAAAACTTTTTTTTAATTTTTGATTGTACTTTCTGGGTTAAAGTTTTCTGTAATATTCCACTATCTTTCTTTATTCTTTCTTTGTAAGCTTAATTACGTTTAATCTCACTGCATTTATCTATCATCGAATTTTAATTAAAGCTTTCATCATTATAAAATAACTAGCTGTGCCCGCGACTTCGTCCGCCTGGAATAGTGATTGGGTAGCATTTATAACTTCCAACGAAAAAATCTGTATTCGAGTGCATGTGGCACAATCAGGGTCGGGCAGACGCCGGGTAAGCACAGTTAGGCATATTTCCTCACCATTTTTTTCTTGTCGCAAGCTTAAATAAAACATTTACATAAACCTTACATATTTCCATGCAAACTTTCAAGAATAGTCTTATTGTTATTTTACACCCTTTGTAATACATTAATTTGTGGGGAAGTAGAATAGAAGATAAGGAAAAACAGAATAATAACTTTAAAAAAAAATATATTTATTTAATAATTGTGTCGGCCAAGATTTTACAAAATTTACTGCTAAGGGTCCGGAGGCTTTGTTTGGCTGGTTTTTATTCTAGTTGATAATCTAAGAGCAGTAATACAACTAAATTTTAAGTCAGACTCGGTCGTACTTACATTCAAGTAGTTTTTATTTAGATTATGCTCATAAATTAAAACTTAAACTTGGTCTCACTCAGTTTTACCAACACACTCGATTCAACCAAAGTTTACCGCTGTTGCTTCTAGGAACTTCAGGATCAATGATAGGTATATTATGTCTTGAATACAGGCCCAGATAACAGACTGACCACACCAGAACTGGTCAGGCTTGGTACCCAATCGGAACGGATGAGATGAAACTCCACCAGGTTAAACACTGGACTGGTGAAATATTTTTTTAACCAGAGTACAACAGACACTTTCACACCTTTTTATCTACTATAATGCTCTGACACTTACTTCTGCAAATACAATAAAATCAAATATGTAAGTAAGAAAGTGATTGAGTAGATCTGATTAACAACATTTTAAATTGGAAATACAGCAGGTAGGTACACATAAAGCTTAGTGAAAACTTACCAGTCAGATATATTTTTGTTCCAAATGAGCCTCCAAATAATAATTTGTAGGTACCTACTCATTATTTCGGTAACTGCTGCTACGTCCTTCAGATTCGCTGTAAAAGAACAACGCGCAACGCGCCTACATGGTTTTATTCATTCTTTAGCGGAATAATCTTAAAATCAACTCTACAACAAAACAAAAACAATTAATTTATTTAGTCATCCTAAATTTGGGTAATAGTAATGATGGCACACTCCGATTCTTGTTTTCCCTAATCTTTTGTAAAAAAGTTAAAAAGTACCAACCATAGACGACGACTATTATGAAGAATATTATGACTGAAACGAAAAAGTAAGTCAGATTCATGGGAAATGGTAAACCGTGGTTTCTGCCTCTCTGGGAAACCGGCATTTTGTCTATTTTTGATTCAGAATGACAAAATCTATAAAATTGTTCAAAATTATTAATTTGCCGTTCATAAAAGTGGGTTTCAAACCGTTCGTCGTTATTATTGTTATTTATAGTACGCGCAATCATTATTTTATACCACCCTGAATTTACCCAGCTGTCGAGCATAGAGTTCGTAGGTGGAAACACATAAACACATTAGTATTGCCATGTAAAAGGTTACGAAAAAATGGTCACAGTTGACATATTGACACGTGACAGTGACAGTTTAGCTGCCGAAAACATGTTTCGATGTTTTTTCCTGTTCGATAAATCGAGCTGTACATCGATCTATTTTCTTTATTCTTTCGATGTATCGATTATGAAATGAAATGATGTTATGTTATGATATGTGTAGGTATTTCTGTTGCCGCTTTAACAACAAACACCAATAAATAGAATTTACAGGTCACAGAACAGATATTCTACTTCATCTCAGCTTTCATGCAAAATAAGACTCATTCCAACATTTTTCATTGAGATTTCATGAGAAAAATCTTTAATGTAATTTACTTAGAACAAAAAAAACATCCACATGAGCTGAATCTTGAGATCATTAATAAAAATTATAGGGCTCTCATTTAGTCTGCCTACTGGGCTACGTAAGTAAATAAATAGTTTATCTGAAATATAATGGTCAGATTTCACCGTTTTCCAACTCATGAGTTACGATCTTTCCACAGAGAAAAAGAATTTAACTGGTCAAAGTTGAGGTTTTATGAAATTAACTGTTTACAATCGATTCGATATTTTTCTATTTAAAACCGAAAAAGCATCAATACATCGAGTATATCGAAAGCATTTCAAAACATCGGGTCGGTTCGATGTATCGCATTGTAAAGCTGGGAACAAATTAGCGGACGCGGCTGACGGACGCGGCTTACAGCCGCGACTGATAGTGTGCACAGTCGAACGGGACCTGGCTTGCCAGATTTCTGTCAGACGTCCGAACGCTCAAGGTTACGTCCGCGGCTTACATCCGATAGTTTGCACACTTCAATGTACATTCATTATCTAGATATCTATCAGTCGCGGCTGTCAGCCGCGTCCGCCTGTAATGTTCCCAGCTTAAATATCGATCTTTTCAATCCATCGACGCTTATGACTATCTGCCACTGGCAACACTGGTCGGCAATCAGTCAGTCATAAGGACTTGGCGAAAAGACTTTGCATCCCCGCCAGCACAAAAAAAGTCAGTCAGTCACATACACAAACAGAAATTTCTCGATCGAAAGCCGTCGCAATTGTACAAAAAAGTGTAATTTTCATGAAAAATGGTGTTTTCAATAAGTGTTTTGCAATATTAAGTTGCATAAATGTCCTTTCTAATGATTTAACCTATCTGTGTACCAAATTTCATTGCAATTGGTGATTGGTGATCGTCGGAGTGTTTTGGTGTCAGAGTGAGACAGAAACATCAATGTGATGCTCTTTATAACGTTTTAAAAGGTTTGTAAACCTTTTTTCACAATAAAAAGTAGCCTATGTCCTTCCTCAGACCCTGAACTATCTGTGTACCAAATTTCATTTCAATAGGTTTAATAGTTTTGGCGTGAAAGCCAGACAGGAAGACAGACAGACAGACAGACAGACAGAGTTACAAACGCATTTATAATATTAGTATGGATAAGTTGATGATACACACTAGCAAACATTTAGCAAACATTTTTTTTACGGAACTCAAATCTTCTCCTACCTTGGCTTCAATTATGTAAAAAAATAAAAAATGGGTGGTTCTTACGACAGGGATAGGGTGATGATGATGTTAGATTTCGTGACTCTAAAAGTAGTCACAGACGATCGAACTTGGTGCGGAGCGCACCACGAACATGGTGTGCTCCGCACCAAATACGATCGTGTGGCGCACGGTCCGGCGGACATTATTATTATTAATATCGGTACGGCTGGTTCGGAGCGCTTGCACATCGAACGCGGTGCGTACCGCACCGATTCGATCGTGTGGACGGCGCACCGAACCACATGTCGGTTTAGTCGCTATTGTGCTATCGTACGCGCAACACGTCGCTGCGCGTTCACAAAGATTTCACAAGATCCAACAATTCAATAAATGCTTCGGAACTCATTCGAAGATATATACGAAAATCTTTATCATCGAGATCTTTGATGAGATTCATATGACTGTACCGTTGTCTGTTTCTGAGATAAAATTTTGCCCATTCTTTTCTTCTTTTTCGTTGGTTATATAACGGTGATGTAGTAACGATAGCTGCCGCAACTAAAGCAATTTTGGCTTGTTTTGATAGAATGGGCGGCATTTCGAGGAGACGCGTTCACGCAACGCTAGCACGATACGACTGGACGGTTCGAAGTCTGGTGCGATCGTCTGTTGTATAGATCGCACTGTGCGGTTCGTGGTGCGCTCCGCACCAAGTTCGATCGTCTGTGACTACTATAAGATATTTTCGAATTACAGATACGCTAGTAGTTACTATGATGGCACGGTAACGTCACAGAATAGATAATAGTTAGTATCAAGCATCTTACGGCCGGCGTTTTTCGTGACTGTACTATACATATGTACCTATTATAGATTTTATGAACTAGCGGCCGCCCGCGGCAGGCTTTGCCCGCTTAGTAGTGGTCATTGCTAACATCCATCCTGTGGAATGTTTGTTTTATTTACCTGCATGATTTTGTAGATCTACTGCATTTAGTTAGGTATTATGACTACGGTAGGCAAGGCACTGAGGGCTGGTTTCCGCAAGGTTTCTAGTTGGCCCTTTTTGCGTGGCGCTTGACACCAACGTGTTGCTCGAACTGTCACGCCGGTTTCCTCACGATGTTTTACTGGCATAGTGCACACACATTTTTCTACAGAAAAACTACTTGGTACACGACTGGATTTGAACCCATGACCTTATGCGGATCGGACGGCGGGTCCGCTACGTCTAGACCACCAGTGCTCTCTGCCAACGAGCTTACCTGATGGTGGATTCAGAGGAGCTGGTAATCATTATAATCATATATGTAGGTAGGCGTTCTGTGGGAAAATGGGACTTCTCAGCAAATAGGTGGGTTACTTATAGGTACTTAGGTAGGTAACTTATCATCATCATTATTATTATTATTAAAAGCCTGTTGTGTCCCACTGCAGAGCAAAGGCCTCCCTCCCTTCTCTCCATTCATCTCTTGTTTGGGCTACTGTGGATCATCATCATTATTATAAATTGTACAGATTTGTATTTTTGTAACGAATAAACTCAAAAACTACTGGACTGATAAACTTCTTTTGCCACTATAATGCTGAATTATCCCCGAATAACATAGTTACATTATACCTAGTTCGAGCAAATGAAACCTACAGGAAATGAGTCTCTTTCACCAATAACTCTGCATTTGCAGTTCAGTAACTACTGAGTAGTTCGACTGGTGGGTGGTACAAGACAAAGGAAATGAAATATATTTATTTGCAAGAAGTATGGTACAACTATTAGATTATAGGGTATGTAAAAAAGCGTATACATATACTTTGTCGGAGAACAATATACAAAATTCAAACAAAAAGTAGAAAATATAAGTTTAATTAAAATGAATCAGTGTGTCAGAATAATAACAATAATCAATTCAGAATAATAATTCATAAAGAAAATAGAAAATAATTTATATGAAATCTTTAACGCTATGAAAACATTGATACAACATTGAAGATATCTTTAGTAGGTAGTTACTTCATCACGCACATCTACCTAATTATACTTCATTCACAATCTGACTTCACACACTTTTGGCAGGGTTTTAAACACACATCACAAACCCACTAAAGTCTGGTCTACCACTTTCTAGCGCTAAGTTTGACACACATCTTCAGCCCACTGAAGATTAAAGCCCACGAGGTGTCTGGCATGTGGCAGAAGTGTCCAGCCCTGAAGAATTAAAAGTTCTTCTCATTAGTGATGACTGCCCAGTTCTATTGCGTAGGAGTTGCTTATGAGCGGTTGGTTCCCAACGGTGCTGGAGGCATTGGAGTCGTCTGTGCTGTAGGAAATGGTAAATACTCTTCAGATGATAATAATAAGACAGATCATTAATTACCGATGCTGTTGCAGCCATCGCATTTCTGTCCTATCTAATATTCCGGTGGATTTTATTTCGTAAATAGTAGCTCGCATCTCGAAATAGCCTAGCAAGAATTATAGAACAGTAGCAAGCAGAAGCAAGCATGACATTGACCTCTTGACATTTGACAGTTGAGATGTCAGATTTGACAGTTGAAATATAAGATTTACGCACACAAATGTAGATATACATACGTATACGCACACATAAACCATAGAAATCTGCTTCTTCTTTTTTCGTGAAAATAAGATCGGCCCATTTTTATACGAAGAAGAAACGAAGCGAAAATTCAAAAATAATCAGATTTTCTGATTTTATTCTGTAGAGGAAGCTTCAAAGATTGTAAATAAAATGTTAGGTCGTGCTTTTATTCGCCTTCACAGAGTCGTCGTTGGTCCGATATCATGTCAGATCTTAAAATTGAAAACTACATCGCATCCAGCGAAACACACCATTCTCTCAATTTCACGTAAGTTACCCTAGCTCCGACATTCTTTTATTTGTAAAATATCTTTAGTGTTATTATATTGAGTGGAATTTATTGACGTAATAGGTTCATCAGTTGCCTGTCCTACAAATGTCTTCACACTACGATTGTACTCCCAGAAGCCGAACACCGAAGAAATGCAGGTAGTGGACTATGATTATGTCAAGAAGGTCGCAAAAAGCAAGAATATAATGATCATTGATGTGAGAGAGCCTGACGAAATAAAGGAACATGGAAAGATTCCAAATAGTGTAAACATACCATGTAAGTGTCTTGTTTGAGCTGTAGAAATGAAAATGATGTAGCTTGGTACATCATTTCTATTGGGTTTTCTGTGGTACCTAGGTAGGTACCACAGAAAACCCAATAGATTAAACCCAATTAGTACTTAAACCTACCATTTTTAATTTATAGTTAATGAAAATAATTTGTTTTTTTTCAGTAGGCACTGTAGCCACATCACTAAGTGCATCTGAGAAAGAATTCAAGCAAACATTCAATAGAGACAAACCAAGTGAAAATACTGAAATCATATTCTACTGTATGATTGGAAAGAGATCAGGCATGGCCCAAAAACATGCTCTAAATTTGGGGTACAAAAAGTAAGACTAATATCCTATAGTATAAATAATAGTGTATTATAAAATTCTATTCTATTCAGACTTTTTAGGACTAATCCCATAGACAGACATTTCATCAAAATCTGTTCCGCTCTTTGGCAATGAAGTTGGTTTCTCAAGTTTCTTAAACTTCACAGAATGTTGACAGAATACTTAATCAGTGCTTAAATTTAATTTTCAGCGCAAAGAATTACTTGGGCAGTTGGACCGACTGGGCTACTAAGTCTCAATGAAATGAATGCATATGATGAAGCACATGTTTTTGGAAATATAATGTTATCTACTCATGGACATATTGATAAGACAAATTATAAATATCATTTTCTGTGATAACAGTTACCACTGAAAATATTAAAAATATAAAGAAGGAAGTTTCAATTTTTTGCCGTGTGAATAATGTTAACACAAATTCTAGTATTTTTATAGAAATAAAATTATTTAACAATAAAACCTTTACCTTAAAATTACAATGATTTAGTCATACAATTTTTAATAAAAACAAAGACTAAAATTTAAGATTATTTCTGCCTGCTTGACCAATCATTCCAGCTTCCAAGGTATGTTTTGGATCTGTAATTAATTAATATCCAATATTATTGGGATACACAAAATATTAAGGCAGATGGTAGACCTACCATCTACAGATGTCAGATAATAGATAACAGAAACTTACTTTGAATATCCAAGCTTCAAAGCTTTATCCAAAGCTTCTGATGATCTCCGGCCTGATTGGCAGTAGAATATCAACTCGTCTGCTGCTGAGGGCTTGCTTCTTTGATATTGTTTCTTGAAATCAGCATCGGACATTGATACTAGGGCATTTTGCACATGGCCTACTGAAAACAAATGTTTTATTAGATTGGTAGCGAACCGGAAGACGAAACCTAGGGTGCCCACCCACCGGATTGACCAAATTGGTGAATGGAAAGAGCTCAGAATCGTTCTTCCTGGAAATGTGTAGGGGAGGCCTATGTCCAGCAGTCGAGTTTTTCAGGCTGATTATGATGATTAGTGTTTTTTTTTTTAAATATAAACTAGATGAGAAGGGGGAAATTATGCAAAGGTTTTTATGAAAAAATAGGTATTTACATGGAATATTAATGCTAGAAGGTATTTTCCCAGTAGAGGTAACTTCATCTGGATTACGGACATCAATTATTACTTTTTCAGGTTGATGGATAACTTTCAACATATCGTCGTAACTGATGACTCTCTTTGGATCCACCATTTTTTTAAAGTCTTGCCTTTCTGTTGCAAAAGTTCTCTTGTTTATGGGACTGGTAACTTCTGCAATGGTTTTAATTAATTTATAAACTTCACTAGTAAGGTTCCAAGTTTTGAAGAAAATTTAATGCAGGTAGGTGTTAACCACAATAGATGTCAATAAGCGAATGTAATATTAAGTGAGAACTAAGTTTTCGGATCCTTGAGCAGAGCTATAAATAGATTTTAATAAAGTTCACACACACATAGAAAACAAATCTTGAATTGATAACCCCAAGAATCAAAAATATAAATACTGTTATGTTTATTCCTCAAAATATGTGATATTGCTAAAGCATCATTGGCAAAACGAGGCAAAACTCTTGATGTAGCACCGATTGCACGAAATGTAATCATCATAATTACAAGTACTGAAAGACAAAATTACACAAACTATTTAGGACTCACAATAAAGAACGCTACGCTAAGACGAGACGGGACTATACGAATCAAAATAAGTACATATAATGTGTTCTGTGGTAGTATAAAGGACAAAATAAAATATAGGCCTAATTTCACCAATCACACATAATGACTATAGAACGCTCTATTAATTACTACACCCCATTTATGTAGTTGCAATTATTATTTTTCCAAAAAATTAACACAGTATTAAAAATGGGCGACTATCGCAAGCAGCGATCTCTAGCAGGACTCCTTGGGTTGACAGGACTAAACTTAAAACTTAAAAAGTTAGGGGAGAAGTTTCGACAGGGGAATAACAGTCAGTAGCATCTAATCATTACATACACGCACCGGCTGTTTGTTAATTCTGTTTTTCTTACTTTTTTGTTTTCATTGAATGCGAACAAAATATTGATGATATTTGTTTGACGCTCGCTTCGGCAACAAAGTTTCACGTTGCACGGTTGGTGGTTGATTGATTGATTGACTTGACTTGACTATGACGTGACGTGCGTGCGTGACGTTCGGAGATGGGTGCATAAACGTCAAGCAATATTCCTAGCAGACTAATCTAACCCCCGAATACTGAAACGCAACTCAGATTTAAGCACGTCTCAAGCGACGAATATTTGACAGATTTTCATTGAAAACTGTCAAATATTCGTCGCTTGAGACGTGCTTAAATCTGAGTTGCGTTTCAGTATTCGGGGGTAAGGCCCGTATTCTGAAACAGCGCTTAGGTCTGAGTCGAGCCTCAAGCATAGATTTTATGACAGTTCTCCATTGAAAAGTGTCAAAAATCTGTGCTTGAGGCTCGACTCAGACCTAAGCACTGTTTCGGAATACGGGCCTAAAAGTCTGCTTTTGCTAATGAAAAGTGGAAAGAGTTAGAAGTTTTGAGTCGAGAAAAGCAGATAAGTGATAAAGCATGTTACAAAAAAAAGCGTAAGCATAACGTTTGTTGTATGTTTAGCTACGCGTGTGCCCGTGTTTAGTTGACAACAAAATTGACACTGTGTCAGTCATGCATGAGATAGTGGCGTGCACACTGCAGAATTCATTGGTATGGTTATTGGTAAGAACTCGATTGAAAAAATCGATTACTACTGCTTTTGTTGTGCAACCTCTAGCAACAACATGACGCGGCTGACGGGTGACAGACAAAGGTGGACTTGACATTGATTTGATTGACGGAAGTTATTAAATCCCCAACCAAAGCCATGTCGATCATAAATAAATGAATAGTATTTAGAATTGTCTCTGTAAAAAATATGGTCTTAACCTATTTGTTTTCATGCTAGCTTGATTATGGTAGATAGGTACTATGTATTCCCTACTCTACCTACAAAATAATTATTGCAAAGTTTTATGAACAAGAAGATCCTAAAGTCACCAAATTGCAAGAAAGTTAGTAAATGAAACTTTTCTTCTTTCTGCTCATAAACTACCTTTTTAAATGAGTAATGGCCCGAACACACCTAGTTCGCTGGCGGTAGCGATCAGTGAAACGGTGTCAAATATCGCTGTCAGATTTGAGATTTGACAGCGAATATTTGACAGCGTTTCACTGTTCGCTACCGCCAGCGAACTAGGTGTGTTCGAGCCTTAAAACTATCATGGTAGGTACAAAATTATTCATTTATTAAAACAATTCGTTGCCAGGCAAGTTAATGATAATTAATTGGTGTAGCATTGTTAGAGAAGTAGCTATACATTAGGCAACTAATTAAGACAACAGGAATGTCAACATCAAATAATAAAAATGTTGGTTTATTACCTATTAGGTATAATGTAGCAATAAACTTCAGTCTTAAATATTTGAGAAATTGTGATATTCGAATTTTCAACTCTATCACAACAGTTTTTATTGCGGAAAATCTCTAAAAAATAATTGAAGTACATAGTTGGTGTTCAAGTCAGACTCCTTACCTTCTATAATAGGTACCTTAATTAGTACTTACATTAAAAATAATAAAAAGTAGATGTGATGGATAATTACCTAGGTAATTGTAATGTACCTTTGAGAGTATTAATTTGTCATGTTTATTAGTAAAACTATTGTGAATACCTACAGTTAAAAATATGGTCCAAGTTATGTCTACAAGCAGCTACAAATGTGTTCCAGTAAGTTTTTTAAAAAAATACAGAGGCTGACTTACCTACTTAATTATCATGATTTTTTCTTGAGCAGACTAGCATGACTTCTGGTAGCTCAGCCGAATAGTTTACCGAGTCAAAACATTAAGTACCTATAATATACACACAATACCTAATATTTACAGACGATTTGGAATCATGAATCGTCTGGCCGCAATAAAAAAAAACTTTACAAGTAACAACATAATTGTAAAGATTTTTTAAGTACCCAATTAATAATTGCCATAACATGCTTCTTCTAAAAATACAGACTTAAGTTGAATATATTACTGCATTTATTTATTTGTGATCTGCACGCACTTTATACCTTATTTGCAACTTTTTCAAAATATTTCTTCTTTTCGTCAGGATTCGGTATAATCTGAAACATATAATTCAGTAAAAATTCCATCATCCTTACATAAGAACTTCACTGCGGCGTACTGTGTAACAGTTTGATGAGCATGGGTAGCTGAAAAATTATGGGTACAATTATAAGACCTAACATTTGTATACACACATCAACATCATCATCATCAGCCTGAAGAAGTCCACTGCTGGACACACATCAACATTGTCTAGGGATATTCGATGGGTTCCCAACGAGTCACACCAGATCCAGTCACACTGTGACTCGTTGGGAATTTTTTTCCCATCGAGTCACACTGTTACTCGTTGCAACTTTTTTTTATAGAATAGTTCCCAAAAATCCCAACGAGTCACAGTGTGACTGGATCTGGTGTGACTCGTTTAACTAGGTTTATTTTTATAATACGGTAATAAATATATTGAAACGGTGGAAAGAAAATAAGTGCATCAATAAATTCAAATATATATTATGTATATTTATGTAGTGATTACTTAAAAGTCATAAATAGTTATTATTCATAAAATATTACACAAAATCAACCTTATATATCTATCACAGCTAATCATCACATATTTACATTAATTTTTAAATTACTCAAGATTCGACATCGATTAAATATAACATTTAAAAAACTTTCTCTTAACTATTAAATATCACAATTAACCTTACTAGATAAATATCAAACAAAATCAACCTTATATATCTATCACAGCTAATCATCACATATGTATTTACATTAATTTTTAAATTACTCAAGATTCGACATCGATTAAATATAACATTTAAAAAACTTTCTCTTAACTATTAAATATCGTACGTAAACTTTCTTGTCACTATTATTTGAACAACCGGGCGTCACGCGGTTCGCTATTTTAGCTAGCGGGGCGTGCACATACAATGACGATCTGACTCATACTATTGAAATGGATGGCTGGTATGCAGTGCTGCCAACCATATCCTTGAGTAAAACTGCATTTAAAATAAAAAAATAACTGTTCAATAAATCTATCAATTTTATTTATTATAATGACAGATTTATTGTATATTACCTATATCAGATTTCCTTCGTTTTTATTTCTGACTTTTTAGTAATTACATAAATATATATATGTATATATTTGAGATGTCCGTAGCAAAATAGCATGCAAACATTGTTTTATGTTTGTATATTATGATGTAAGGTTGATTGTGATATTTTTATAAAGATTGATAAATACTCTGATTATTTGGGAAGATAATGCTATGCTTCGTAATGCGCCAGGCCTATGTACACTGGTATGAAAAATTAGGTAAATAATGAAGATTACCACTAAAATACTAAATTCACAAATTTATAAACAATTACGTTGTACAAAAATGTTCAATAGTGGTTGATTTTTTGAAATGGTGAACACCAAAAGACGCCGCCATGACAGTTTTACCGCAGTGACTGACAAAAATAATTGTCAGTGTCATGCTAATTGACAGCGTTAGCTGTCAACATGACATTTCTACTACTTCTCGTCATGTCCATGTCATAGGTGTGTTGTGTTGCTCTCTTTGACCAAGAAAATCTCTATGTACAACCAAACAAAGTGGAATTAAAAAAAAAATACATTTAGAACCAAATTCTACAACACTCAGCTGTATTTAAGATTGGTGTACAACGACTTGGCATGGGCTCCATAGTTGCATGATACATCTCATTTTATTGATGTTTATCTAATAAGGTTAATTTGTTATATTTAATCGATGTCGAATCTTTAGTAATTTAAAAATTAATGTAAATAATTATGTGATGATTAGCTGTGATAGATATAATAAGGTTGATTTTGTGTAATATTTTATGAATAATAACTATTTATGACTTTTAAGTAATCACTACATAAATATACATATAATATATTTGAATTTATTGATGCACTTTTTTCTTACCACCGTTTCAATATATTTATTACCGTATTATAAAAATAAACCTAGTTAAATGAGTTACACCAGATCCAGTCACACTGTGACTCGTTGGGATTTTTTTTTCCTATCGAGTCACACTGTTACTCGTTGCAACTTTTTTTTATAGAATAGTTCCCAACGAGTAACACTTGTGTAACAGTGTGACTCGATGGGAAAAAAATTCCCAACGAGTCACAGTGTGACTGAATCTGGTGTGACTCGTTGGGAACCCACCGGATATTCCGTTTCAAATAGATGTTCTGATTTTTCGAGATTTTGTTCCTACTTTAATTTTTATTAATAAATATTATCAAACAGTTGTATTTTATTATTATTAATAAACAACACAAATTAAAGATTCTTGCCATACCTAATTTAAAGAAATTAACTTGTAAAAATCAACAAAATGTTGAATATCCCTAGACAATGTTGATGAGTGTATGTTTAAGTATATAGACGCAGGGCAGTGTATCTTAGGAGTCCTTAGATGCACTGCCTGCCCTAAGTTAGGACACTTACTCGATGGGGATCAAATCCAAGTCCTCCAACGCAGAAGGCAGAGCTACTACCAACTGAGCTGTCAGGGCTGCCTAGATAGCGTTGCGTGATGTCTGCCTTTGTATATGTGTTTATTTATTGAATTATGAGTATTTATTAAGTAGACAGTTAAATATTAACTTACTGTATCTTGACCGGGCTTCCAACCAGCAGGACATACTTCTCCATGTTTGTCTGTGTACTGGAAAGCTTGCACGAGTCTTAAAGTTTCATCGACTGACCGACCGACGGGTAAATCATTCATAGTGATCTGTCTCAAAATTCCTCTATCATCAATAATAAATAAACCTCGCAGTGTGTGCCCCAAATCTTCAAGGTAAACTCCATAGTCTTTTGCTATGGAATGAGTTAAATCACTCAAAAGGGGAATATTGATTTTTCCGAGACCTCCCTCTTTGCGCGGTGTGTTGATCCAAGCAAGGTGAGTAAAATGAGAGTCTACAGAACATGCCACAACTTCAGTGTTAATTTTCTTGAATTCATCTAGCCTTTCTGAAAATGCTAGGATTTCCGTGGGACACACAAATGTGCTGAAACAAAAAAAAAGAATTATGAGTTGATAATAATTTATGGTGCTGACATTTTCCTATAAACATAATAATAATATATAATTTCATGATATTATAGTCGCAACAGATGAGGGTTATGCGTGTTCCCCGTATCAGGAAGGTCGTAGGTTCAAATACCACTCGGCTCATAACTTTTGGGACAATATATTTATATTTTGTGCTGGTGAACACTATAAATCAATAAAGCGATGGTTCTAGATATATTTAGTTCTAGGTCATATTATTTATTTACTAGCTGAGCCCGTGACTTCATCCGCGTGGAATAATGCTTTTGCAGATAATAACGTGTAACCACGCCGAGCTCCCCCCCCTAAGTTACTTATTTTGTAATGACTCCGTAAATGTTTAAACAAACTTTAATCCACTATTCCCTATTGTTGTTTTAAACCTTAGGGGTGTTATAAATAGTCCTGGCGTAGCGTTGGACTAGTTAATCCGTGTTTTGTCACATTTGTTCGAGTTGACAATTGCATGTCAATGCAAAGAGACAAAACACGGATCAACTAGTCCAACGCTAGGTACGCTAGGATTATTAATAAGACCCTTAAAGGTAAAGTTTTTACAAACTTAAAATGTCATATTTATTTATATCGAGTCAACAACCTTAAAATAAGTTTCATCAATAATAAATTTATCAATCGGTTTAGAAAGTGTAGGCGTGCCTATTGTGTTATGTTGGGTTCTGTCTGGTACGCATAAAGACACTACATTGTATCTACGAGATTAAGTACCTAGGTACTTTACTTACCTACTTTTTATTACGTAGGCACCTATTTTAATTAAGTTGGTAACCTAGTTTTCACTATCTTTGTAATCAACAAGAGGCTTGGAGATAAATGGTCGCAAATTATAAAATGATTAAATAATGGTAAGTAGGTAGGAAAATAATAAAAAATAAAATTAACTCACAAATCCAATGGGTAAAAAAAGAAAACCAAATATTTTCCTTTGAAGCTTGATAAAGTCAGTTGCGTGATTTCTCCATCTACAACAGCGGTAGCCTCCCACTCAGGTGCCGGCTTTGATACTGTTAAAAAGTAGGTAGGTTTGATATAACGACTTTATAAGGTATTTTTGGGGAATAGATTGCGAGTAGGTATTTACTTTAAATTTAATAAATAATAATGGTTACTTACTCATAGCTTTAGTAAATTGAAGCTTGTGTTCAATTTTTTTTGCTCCACCAGGAAACACATTACCACTACCGAATGAATAACATGAATCGCTTTCGAATAACGATGGTGTACAATAACTGGTTAAACTTAATAAAAACAAAGATTTCAATAAGTATCCCATTTTGGTGCACTAGCGTGTCTTTGCGTACGTAAACAGTAATTAATCGTTCGTGAACTTCCAACCTTCACAACGAAGCTACCAAACAAAAAAAAAGTAGGCACAACACAACGGTAACCACTGTGTAGCAACACAAATTTATATGAGTGTGTGTTTATGCGAAGAAGGGGCGGGGCGCGACGGGCGCGTGCGTGTACGAAATGTCATCCTGACAGGACCACGTAAGCAAAGTGCACAAATAATTTTTAATTTTTATCAATACTTAATCCTGTATAAATTTTAGGCTCCAGAATATTTTTCCCATACAATACAAATACAAACCAATCTAAAACTAATTTGAATTTGAACTCGAATCAAAATGCCGAAATCGATATCGAGTTGTACGAATGATTCTGCTTATCGCATCGATAGTGACCAAGGCAAGGATGAAATTACATCACTAGTTACGCTTCGTTCGTTCGTTTTGCTCGTTTCTTTTGGTCGCGTTTTGCGATCTATTTCGTGTTTTTGTGTTTTCTCTAAACTTTAGCACAAAAATGATTTTAGTTCAACAAAATACATTTTTATTGTGATTTTCTGTGATCAAAGTCCATCGCAATCCTTTGCGGTAAGTTTTTTATTGCTTAGTTTGGAAAACTACTTGTCGTTCACTATGGCGGTCCGTACTTTTCTTCGGTGTTGAGTGTTGTTATTCGCTAAGTTTTCTCATGTCGTCGTAACCAAGGTTGGATAGGAATTTTTGTTTACTATTTTTTATACATGCTGTAGATGGACGTACCAGATGACAGCGTTTTGGATGTAGACCTGTTACCTGACGATGGGTCTGAGGAGGAGGGCGAAGCACCACAGTCGTCAGGTTAGTAAAGCTTATTCTCAGCTTTTTATGTCCAATATTAATTAATTTGTCAAGTTTAAGCGCGTCAATATTTACAGGGCAAATCAAAGGGTAGTCCTAACTATTTATAGTAGTGGTACTGATATTCAAATACGTTTTAGACTTCTATCCGGGTCCAGGGTCCACTCCAACGTCGTGTGCATCCTCGCCGCGCGGGGAAGAGCCTGCCTCTCCACATGGGGGGGCATCACAGCCAGCTTTCTTCCACCATCAAAGCTACACTCGCCCATTCTTTACTGCAGGTCGAAGAGGACCTGGGAGACCCAGAAAAGAAGGCCCAAAGCTTACAAGGGAAGGGAAAATTGTCAGAAGGTAAATTAAAAAACTGTGTTTCATCTAAGTAGGTACTACAAAATCTGGATATTAATAATATTTTAAGTTTAAAGTCAGTAATTTTTGATCAGTTTCCGTGCCATGTAACTTTTATTAACTTTGACATGTGATTTGGTGTTGATTATCTTTTTTTATTATTTCCCAATTCACCTTATATTTTTTTTACTAATGTATGATGTTGATGACTGACTTATTCTACTTGTACTTATAATTTTGTTAAGTGTTAATTGTATTAAAAACCTACTATTACATTGCAGTGCCCAACAGGGTGTATGTACTGATCTAAACTACTTTAAAAATGTATGCTATTTATTTTATGTACATGTAAACAATTAATAAATGATTTGAATAAACTAAAATATATATGCAGGTGTGTAATTTTATGTAGTTTTTTGCAAATACACATAATTATGTACCTCTGGAATATTATTATTATTGATATTTAAAACTATTCTGTGATTTTCCTGTAGGTATAGAGGAGGTGCGGGTTCTGTGAGAGGAGCAAAGAGACACCGAGGAAGCCGTGATGATGCCCTTGAAGAAATGATGGAAGAGGATGATTTCACTATGCCACCTGTGCCTGAAGAACCACCTTATATGCCTGAAAAATGGTGTGTTTGAGCAAAAATCTAACTTTATGAAAAATTGGCTTATTTGTGCTGTGAAGCACCATTGCTGTGTTTTGGTTTGAAGCGTGTGGGTTCCGGTAATTACTGGCGTGTCTGTATGCCTCAAGTTGATGGGTGCAGAATAGTGCATCGTAGGGCATGTTCCTGACGTGCGTTAACTATGAGGCCATGCCTTGTTATAGGCCATGATTGCCACTTAGCATCAGGCAGGTCATACGCTTGTTCCATCTGCTAATTGTATAAAAAAAAGTTTGAGAAGTGTTAGAAAATCCATGCAATGGCTTTTCAATTTATAGGGCTGGAAAAGTTTGCGCACTCTGCAACCTGGGTGAGCGCAGTCAGCTAGGTCAGGGCGAAATGCGTCAGATTCCCTGCTCCATTGAGGGTGAGGGTAACACCACCCCCGTGGCTAACTCTGGTGGAGCCACACCGACTAGCGTGACTACCCCGAGCAGTGCTCCAACAACACCGGTCACGCCTGGCTTGGTATCACCACCCCCTGAGCTGGTGGATCCTAACCAACATCCCCTAGCTTTGCCATTAAGTAGGAGGCAAAAGGCTTTTAATAAGTGCAAGTAAGTAAATATCAGTCGCCCAAAAAAGCTCTAAACATTTCATTCAATTTGTTCGCTCTTTTTTTGACGTCGTTATTTGTTAAAAAAACATTGTGATTCTTTCTTGATTGTACTATAAATACTGACGTAAGTATTAAATCCCTAACTTTATTTTCAATCTCCTCAGAACACCTCTATACAACATGGAACACACAGATGAACTTTCAATAATTGGTCACGTAGAAATGCTAGAGCTACCAGTTGTAGCATTCTCTCGAATGTTCTATATACATCGCAACTGCCTTGAGTTCACGTCGCCGTTTCAAGAGCAGATGGTGGCAACCTCGTCTGAGGAAGAGAGGCTGGAGATTGAAGAAGCGAGGGTGAAGGGTATACTGACGGCGGCGTTGGGACGGAAATGTGCCTTTTGTACTAGACATGGTGCTAGTATTTCTTGTAAGGTAAGCCCCACTTTATTTCTCTACAAAACAGTTTCAGGAATAAAAGCAGTCCCAATTTTAGCATAACATGATTGATAGAACCAAACTTATTGAATCTCATAGATCTCTATAGAGAAAGTCGTGTTAGTTACGCTCTTTATAACTCAAAAACGACTAGAACGATTTGATGAGGAGGTAGTAAGTTACCTCCCCACCAATTTTCAGCTACAGGATAGATCCAGGAGATAAATAAATATTGTGGACAATTCTCATAACACTATCTAGCGCCAAACTAAGCAGAGCTTGTAATATGGGAACCAGATAGCTGATATAATACTTAAATACTTTTTTTTGTAAATACATACTTAGAATACAATATAACACCCAGACAGAGAACTAACATAGATTTTCACCACACAAATGTTTGTTCTCGGTGGGGATCGAACCCACGACCTATGGCGCAGAAGGCAAAGCTACTACTAACTGAACTGAGAGGCCAGAGGAGATGCACATATGATACTTTTTATCCCGAAAATGTAATGGGAACAGGGCGAGCGAAGCTGCGGGCGTCCACTAGTTTTAAATATATATATACTGACTGACATAACTTACTCATCTAATTGTAAAACCCCTAAAAATCAAATGCAATGATCTGATACCCACCTACGATCATATTTTGGTTGCCATGCAGGTATTGCTGATTGAGCCAGCAAGTATTTGATCAAACCAGCAGTGGAAATTGCCTACATTTCTTGTAATATAATATTGAAAATAAGTCCTTAGAGTTCATAAATAGTATAGAAGTGTCCTGTGTAGTTTAACCTTTGGGATATTTTGTTTCAGATGAGCTGCAATAAATTCTTCCATTTCCCATGTGTTCTTGCATCTGGAGGATTCATAGACTTCCAATCTAAATCTTCATTTTGTAAAGATCATCTCTATCAAATACCATTAGTTTGTGAGTATATTCTCTTTCCTTATTGAAGGTAATAACATTACAACTGTTGAGTGTTTTGATCATTGACCACTGTATAAATTTCAGAAAAAGCGTTTCTGTTCTTCAGAGGTCTCACTATTCAATTCAATATTTTTATTTCAGACCATATAGATATTAATTTACAAAGTCCATAGCAGGTAGGTACATAAGAAAAAAAACACACACACATTAAAACTAAATACAAAATAAAATAAAACATATTACTATATCCCTCATTACATACTGGTCAAGAGAATAGCACATGCGCTCTTGTCCAGTACTCCATAAAGAAACCATCGGTGTCCAGCCTCTCGGCAATGAGTTGAAGGTAACTGTTGGAGCTATCGCGCACCCGCCGCATCAGGGGCGCAGATCTTTTGCGCATTATTGCCGCGAATCCGTCTACATGTGCGTCGGTAAACATTCCTGATGCGCTGC
The DNA here is from genome assembly GCA_939531255.2 of Thera britannica. NCBI lineage: Eukaryota > Metazoa > Arthropoda > Insecta > Lepidoptera > Geometridae > Thera > Thera britannica. Next base: position 15,820,455 of record OW618036.2, on the reverse strand, counting down.
AGAAGCGCGGAACTATGCTTTCGGTTCTAAGTATAGCAGTTTTAAAGCTATGACTACGGTATTTGTTGTCAAAAAACTTCGTCATAGCTCTTATAGTAGCAGGCAATAAATATTGCACACCCGCTAATTTCGGTTTCATAGAGCGTAGTGTGCGTCAGAAAGAGATAGCGCTCAACGAAAGTAGAAAAGCCGATTTGCAATATTTATTGCTTACAACCGTACAAGCTTACTTATAAATACTTACTTTTGTCTGAAATATTGCCGTCAATGTGCATAACATTTCAGTGTCTAATGGTAAGGGCAGTTATGTCTCACTGTGGGTTTTTGTCAAACTAATTTGGTCCATATTGTCATCAGGTACGGCAGATATAGATTGTAGGACCTGTAGAACTATCGGAGACATCGCCAACTTGATGACCTGTGTGACGTGTGGTGCCCACGCCCACGGGACTTGCGTTGGTCTCGCTCAATTACCAGGTATGTTACTCCTTTATACCTAACTGTTAACCGGTTTTGGGTTTAGGACATTCGTAATTAGATCAAGCAACGGATCACATCTCTAGTGGTGAAGAAAAAGAAGGAAGATGGAGTCGTCACGCGTAGTTATATTGTTTGCCGGGTATTAAAGTACAACAGTTTTGTTCTCCTTTCATCTATTCTCTCTACATTCTCAAACCATCTTAGCATACCTTTCTCCACTCTCTTCACTCTACGTCTTCTTTCACACCGCATTTCTCTCTTATCAATCACACTGTTCTTCGTCTTCTTCACTCTATCACTCAACTTTCAATCAGACATACTACGCAACTCCTTTACAGACTCATTTAAATTGACGATTAATACCAGTCATACTTTGGATGGCCCAACCAATCATTCCTCATTCCGGTTTCCTTCCTCACGATGTTTTCCTTCACTATTTAAATTGTAGTGCACACAAGTATTTGGTTAAAAAAGTTATAGCGTACAACCGGATTCCAACCCACGCCCTTACCACCACTAGACTACCAGTGCTCTCACTAAAGTACCAGCCTATAACAGTCGTGAGTCTTAATTATCTTCTCTTGCCAGGTGTCCGGTCTGGTTGGTCATGTCACTCGTGTCGCGTCTGCCAGGTGTGCCGAGGGGAAGCGGGCGGCGGCACGGGTGTGTCTCCGGGGGAGCCCCGCGCTGTCGCGTGCGAGCATTGCGATAAACTGTACCATGCCACCTGTCTGCGCCCTGTCATGGCCACCGTGCCCAAATATGGCTGGAAGTGTAAGGTATGTCTGTCTTTGAATCTCTATTCAGGGGCTCAATTCTAGACCAGTGACTTTTTTGTCACGGTAGATATATATCACAAGAACTGACAGTTTCTTTAGTAAATTTGACAGTTCATGTGGTATATATCTACCGTGACAAAAAAGTCACTAGTCTAGAATTGAGCACCTAGAACTTCACTGCTATTATTTTAGATTATTATTTTTGATTTGTAAAAAGATCATTTAAAAAAATGGTAGGAACCGAGCCGTAGTTTGTTGCCTGTTCTTCTAGGCTTGGTCATGTGGAACTGGCACCTAGACTCACCTAGCTTTAAGACGTTTTAAAGTGATTCTTGTAATTGGACTGAATAAAGAAAATTTTGATTTTTGATTCTTTTATTATCAAACGTTATTTTTACAAAGCTGAAAAGATGTACCTTGTCTGAGTTTTTCTCGATCAGTTTGAACAATTCGTTTCGCCTACGTGTATAAAAATATTTCTCTTTTGTATCATGTATCACTACAATCATTATCATCCGCGTATTTCCAAAAATTCTACTGGGTGCCTATATTAAGCATAATATTGCTGGCGATCGACTCGAAAAGCTTTCGCCATCGACCGGTCGATCGCGATCGACCGTTTGAGCACCCCTGCTCTAGGCGCTAAGCAAGCCACCTAAAGTCATTGCTTATTTCTATAATGTTACAGTGTTGCCGCGTGTGTTCTGATTGCGGCGCTCGCTCGCCCGGCGCTGGGCCATCATCCCGCTGGCACGCGCACTTCACGGTCTGTGACTCGTGCTACCAACAACGCAACAAGGGCTCTTGCTGCCCGCTGTGCCGCCGCGCATACCGCGCCGCCGCATATCGCGATATGATCCGCTGTACGCTCTGCAAACGGTATGTATACCTGTACAGGCATTGAAAGTTGATATACAGTTTGGGGGTTTAACCTACTTTTAAAAAAGATGATATTCTCAATTCAGTTTTATTTTTAGGGTTCCGTAGCCAAATTGCAAAAAAGGAACCCTTATGGATGCGTTCTGTCTGTCTGTCTGTCCGTCCGTAAGTCATAGACACTTTTTTTCCGAAACTATAAGAACTATACTGTTGAAACTTGGTACGGTTGTAGGCAATAAATATTACCCATCGGCTTTCTGGCTTTGTAGAGCACTATTTCTGACGCATACTACGCCCTATGAAGCCGAAATTAGCCGATGTGCAATATTTGTACTACTGCTACTGTACTACACTGTACAGGCATTAAAAGTTGATGAATAGTTTGGGTTTTAAACCTACTTGTAAAACGCCCAAAATTATTTCGCGTAAAAGGGCCTTACCGGGACAATGTTGTTTTCAGCTTTCGACGTGTTTTTTTAAATCCTATTCTGTAATACATTTAGATGTGTTAGGGTATGCTTTGCGTCTCTAGTATGCAAGAAATCGCAAATCATACTACTTGTTAGAGTTTGCAGACGTAGAAAGTCGAGCGTGATGAATATGAATGTGAGTAGAGGTTAGACCAAAGAAAATATGGATGAACTGTGTGAAAGATGATATTGATAAGAGAGAATAAATGCAGAAGACGGCTGGCAGAGGAGAATGGAAGAGAAAGACAGTTTGTGCCGACCCCACATAAAGTTCTATAAAGGCAGGAAAAAGAAGACCTAGTACTCCGTAGGATTCAGCCTCTTTCAGCCTGCAAAAAATGATAAAAAATAATATAATATCGAATTACTTTCCACCTTAGATACGTGCACGGTATGTGTGATCCCGACGCAGAGCCGCTGCAGTACAGACAGAAGAAAGACCAGAATCCAAGCTACGAGTACTGCTGTCCCATTTGCAAGACACAGATGCCGCTGATGTCTTCCAAGTCTGGATGTAAGTCTAACCAGTATAATACACAAAGATTTTTATAATGTCCCAAAAGTTAAGAGTCGAGCGGGATTCGAACCCGCGACCTTACCCTTTGTATGGGGCGCGCTGACCATTGCGCCATCGGATCCTAATCACACTCTACGAATAACTCTCGGACTGTTCGGCATTAACGCGACCGTGGTTCACGCGTGCGACGTGGTTGGTTGGTGGAATACACTTTCAGAGGAGGTTTTTGTGGCAATTTTTAGCTGCAGCTGTAATGCTTCCGTGTACGTGAATGGTTTGTAAAGAGCAATGCCATGAGACTGCCATGCAAATGCAGCTAGAAATTGCCGAAACAACTAATTCGCTTATGAGCGTCAATAACAATATCCCCTTTTTAACCGACTTCCAATCAAAAAGGAGGAGGTTCTCAATTCGGTTGTTTTTTTTTAAATATTTGTCACCGCATAACTTCGTAATTTGTGAGCCGATTTGAAAATGTTTTTTTTTTCTGAAAGGTACTGCTTCCAGATTGGTCCCATTTTAATTTGATTAAAATCGGTGTTGCCATTTTTGTTTAAATATTTTTTTTAATGTTTAACTGCATGCCTCCGTCATTTATGAACCGATTTAGAAAATAATTTTTTTTTTGGAAGGTTATTCTTACGTCCAGATTGTCCCAAACAAAAATTAAAATCGGTTTAGCCGTTTGGCAATGAAGTCGGTTTCTCTAGTTTTTTAAACTTATTATTATTATTTACTAAGCTACCTACCTTACATATTTTGCTCACATTATGTAGATTCGAATCGGTTAATGAAATAGTATAAGATAATATTGTAACTGTGAGTCTAAGAATAAATAAATTAACATAAACATCCTCTACCAACTTCAAACTGGTTTTCATACGTTCATTCCTACATTTCATAGTGCTATTTCAAGTCATGGTCATATTAGCCATTATGTAATTGGACAATAGTACCATATCACATCACACAAATAAATATTGATAATGTAAATAAAATTGAAGAAATTCCACTATGGTCAAACCTTGAAGCTGGTTCATACTGGCATAATTTAATGTTGCTTTGGTTTTCTCTAAAATAACAGTTTACAAATTGCAATCTTACTTCTTGAAATCTCTTGTTGAATTATTCGTTTAGTTGACTGTTGTTGTTTCGCGTGAAAGGGCCTTACCGGAACAGTGTTGTTTTTTCCAGCTTTCGACGACGATACCATGGCATCTACATCACAAGACTCTTCATTTGGGGATGAGAACTCACAATCTGAGCAGGATCCGTTGGCTATAGAACCTAAGGTAAACTTCTTCTATTGAAATAGTCTATCAATCAGTTATTTATAAAATTAGCTAATTGTATTCCTTGGGGTAAAAAAAAACATTGTCAATCTCAGCTCATAGGTCGAGATGAAGGACAATGTTTGTCGGCTTTTTTTAAATTTCATCTTGTTAAAGTACAATAAAATGGAATAGAAAATTCATAATTGAACACCTTACAACTAAAAATAGAAAAACAATTAAACTAGGAAGACATGTTGTGCCGACCCGACATGAAGTGGGATAAGGGCAGGAAGAAGAAGAAGAAGAATTAACAATAATGTTATTGCTATAAATATTGCTTTTAGGACCGTCTTCTGATTTAACTCAAAGCTACTGTGTTATTTTATACTGATATGATCAGTAGAACCAAAGGTTTTTCAAAATCCAGTCATTTTCTAAGTAATTTCACAAAATATTTATTACAGCCTGCAGACGTAGGCCTAGGCAAAGGCAAGCCATTCACGGTATCCTCAAAAGTGGCCAAAAAGAAAATCGGTGGCTTCAAACTAAACAGCGGGTTCCCTCCAGCGGGCAAGATAGGTTTCAAGAAGCGCCAGAGATCTGCGCTAGAATTCGGCAGGAAACGCGGATCTAAGCCTAAGATGAGAGGCGTTTTTGGAGTGCCCGGATTGGGGCTGCAAAGGCCTCAGGCACCTGATAATAAAACACCTGAAGACGATCCAGGTATGATTATATTTACAAACTCAAACTCAATAAACTTTTATTCAATATAATTCAATAATTCAGTATATTCAATATAACTTATATTCAATATAATACGATACAAGAATCACTTTGAAACGTCTTATAGCGAGGTGAGTCTAGGTGCCAGTTCCACGCGACCAAGCCTAGAAGAACAGGTAACAAAATATCCAGTTACGAGGTTTTTGCTATCCTAGGAGCTTTTAAGCGTTTTGATTTATTTCCGAAGTGTTCTTTGTGTTATGTCACTAGTTCTTTCGAGCAAGTGTGGTGAAAGGAATTTAAGTGCGCCTCACTGAGGCTTCAATCATGCCCTTTACTTTCCGAAGAGTTTATTTTTTCTCCAAGTCTATAGTTTGATACTTTTGACTAATCCGTTAATGTTTTTCAGGCGTGGAGAACAAATTAGTCCTGTGCTCGAGTAAAGACAAGTTCGTTTTGACACAAGATCTTTGCGTGATGTGTGGAGCGATTGGAACTGACTCTGAGGGTTGCCTTATCGCATGCGCGCAATGCGGACAGACTTATCATCCTTATTGCGTTAACATAAAGGTGAGTTTCCTGTGATACTATATTAATATTTTGGTCGTAATGTTTCAGCAGGCTTAGCTCGAACGCTCTAGACAATGATTTGTCTACGAAGGAGTAAACCGAAACTATTCCTGTCACTGTTTCCTTCAAACCAAAGAAAGAGAAGCAGAAGGTAGAATGAAAACAGTCTGAATGAATGAAATCATGTATAACCCCTCTATAACCCTCATAAATGACGTAAGTGAATCGGCCAGTGTCCAGCATTGGATATATTTAGGCTGATGACATCATCGATTGGAAGACGACATCAATGTCTACTTGCCTTGAAATTGTAACAAGAATAATAATTAATCTACTATCTACCAACATTTTTTTAAATCACAGGTGTCCCAAGTAATAGTGACACTCGGCTGGCGTTGCCTCGACTGCACAGTTTGCGAGGGATGCGGCAACCGCGGCGACGATATGCTTCTACTACTCTGCGATGATTGCGATACTGCATGGCACACTTACTGTGCCAAGCCGATTTTAGCCGAAGTGCCGAGAGGGGCGTGGCGCTGCGAGCGATGCCGACGTTGCCTCGTGTGTGGCACTAGGGACACGCCGCATTGGTGCGATAACTACACCGGTGAGTATACTGTACCGTGCGGTTACTGTGCAGCCGATTTTGACCATACTTACAAAGATGATTTAATATTGATGTTAATTCAGAATCTTTTATTCTCTTTCACTCCTTCCCTCTTGATTGATATGAAAAAAACTCGCAGCTCATCTGCATTTCAACTTTTCGGCATGAAAAAGTTCCTCTTTTTGTAGTAATAAGTATTGCTTTGTTCCAGAATGCGCTCCATGCGCTTCGCTAGTGATGTGCTGCGTTTGCTCAGAACCTTACTCGGACGGCGAACTGATAATCCAGTGTGAAACGTGCAATCGATGGCTGCATGCTACGTGTGATGCTATACGTAACGAGAATGACGCTGAGATCTGCTGTCGGGCTGGGTAAGATTCACGTTACAGAGCATGGTGTGATTTCATTATGAAATTTCTAGATGTGGTATGTGCCGGTTTTTGGCGCAGCTGGTAGGATGAATCATAAAACCGAGAAAATATGACTTAAAATATGACTCAGGGTAGGCAACGCAACAACAGCACCCTTGGTGTTGTTGGTGTCTATGGGCGACGGTGACCGCTTACCATCAGGTGGGCCGTAAGCTCGTTTGTCTATCTTTTACATTAAAAAAAACATAGTTGTACAAATCGCTTTGACAAAACATTTTAACTATACAAAAAAACTCTGCTTAGTCACGTCGCGCCAAGTATACTTAACATAACACCAGTCTTGGTTTAGTGTCCGATCAATCGACGTGGTATACTGGGATGAAAGAATTTACATTTAAACTGCAAGTTAACCAATAGGTACAAATGCATTCTCTGCCGTGGTCGGGAGATTCCTGCTCCGCACATAACCCGTGCCATCGAGCCCGCGCCGGCGTCCACGCCCCCCGCGCGCCCGACGCCGCGCCCCACGCCCCTTTCGCTCGGCCTCGCTGGCGAGTACTACGTCGATGACGTATGCCTGTCGCATCGTGGCGCCAATCACATGAAACTACTGGAAGCGGAATTGGGCATCACGCATACGAGGAGAAAGCGCCGGTTCAAGAACGATCAGAATGAGAAGGATGCGGGTAAGTTTGGTTTATCAAAAAAATATTGCGACTCGTTCGCACTGTAACCGTCTTCCGTGGTTTAGAAGGAAAGGTTACCGATAAAGCCAGAGGGACGTCGAAGAACAGTTTCAACGGTTAAAAACAAAAGTCTACCTCAAGATTTTGTAGTAGACGACTTGTTCCCGATACAATATTTTTACAAATCGTCAATGACGGATACCGTATGAATGAGCACTATATAACTTTCGATGTATGTGCATTATTGGATTATCTGTTTCCTTTGATATTTTTCTTTGTATTCTTTGATAGAATGTTAGTAGCAAAGCAGTTCTCTAATCCTCCTTAGCAAAAATGTAATCGAGTGAATTCAGATGTCTTAGCTTTGCTAAGTTGACTAGTTGAATGATGTTCTGACCTAGTGGCTAACTTCAGAGCAGTTTAGACTGATTATAGTCGTAATATTCACGTTTATGAAGCTCGAGTACATTTTGCTGTATGTAGAACGTGTAATTTTCGGATGTTTTCCAAATGCTTACGTTTTCGGTGTCTGCTTTTGAATTTTATAACTTACTATGCCTCTGTCCAACTAAAACATTTTTGCATGGCTTTCTTTCTTTTCATGAAGCTCAATTAGTAGATAAATTATTATCTAATATGAGTTTTTGTGTGTTGGACGCTGGCATTGTGGAATAGAAATAATGGCATCTATTGAAACAGTGGTGCATCAGAATCCTGATGCAGAGATGGGTGATGACTCGAAGCCTGATAGCACCGCTGAAGTCAAGGAAGAACCTGGTAAGAATACTTCTATTTAATAATAAAACTCTCGTAACATTTTTTCCAAAATGTCTGAGCCAAAACACGAAGACGTCCCCCCACCCAATTGACAGATGACTTTATAAAGATCGCGGAAAAGAGGAGCATAAGGAAGTCTAAGGCCAGTATTCAGAAACAGTGCTTGAGCTTGAGTCGAATCTCAAGCACTCTCAAGCGTAGATTTTTTGAAAGTTCTCTATTAAAAAATTACAAAAATCTATGCTTGAGGCTCGATTCAGACTCAAGCACCGTTTTTGTTCTGGAAATATATGGAGGATGCCTATATCCAGCACTAAAGTTCTTCAGACTGATGGTAATAATCATAGTTTTCTGAGTTAGAGACTTGAATTTTGAGCAGTGTGGTTGTTCTAAGAATGTACTGTTGAATTTGTACATTCCTAAAAAGTTATGTACCTACTTTTGATACCGAATATCATATCCATATACTATTGCTTTTTGCTGAAGCAACACTGTCCGCGAAAATTAGTCCAAAGTCCAAACCCAAAAACTGATAACTCTTGGGCTAATAAGTTTTTGCCTGTGTATATTTTTTTACGTTTCATTAAGAAACATCGTAATATTTAGCACATCCTTGAATATTTTACCATTATTTATTGTGTTCAGGTTTGCAGCAAAATTACAAAGAGGGTATACTATGGAACGCAGCGAATGACGGACCGCCCCCAGAAGGCTTTACTCTCTACACAACTGAAACCGGCCTGACTGTACTTAGAAGAAAGAGACAGCGAAATCTGAATAAGCTGGGAATAGGGGGGTTCGTGGTGCGACAGAGACAGGCGACTATCAAAGCGCAGGCGGACGAGGATAAAGAGGGAGATGGTACACAGGCTTCGGGAGGTAAGATATAGTGCAATATTGGCTACATCTCACAAGTTGGAGTGGCACCATACTGGAGCTTCACTGCTATTTTTTTTTTTCATTTATTATTATAAAAACGCTAAGAACCAAGTCCGAGGCCCGTATTCAGAAACAGTGCTTGAGTCTAAGTCGAGCCTCAAGAACTTTCAAGCTTGGTTTTTTTTCAGGTATCCATTGAAAAGAGTCAAAATTTATGCTTGATGCTCGACTCAGACTCAAACACTGTTTCTGAATACGGGGCCTAGTTGGTTGCCTACTCTTCTAGGCTAGTTCGTGTGGTACTGGCACCTAGTTTTCAGACGTTTCAAAGTGATATTTGTGATAAAACTGAATAAACGAATTTTGACTTTGAGTGTGACCCATCATGGAATGGTTTACAAGGAATTCGCTGTTTAAAACAGTCTCTCGAAATTCTAGGGTATCGATTGGATGACGAAAGGCGTACATCCATTCAGCATCTATACAAATTTTTGAGGCTGGATATAACGTGTTCTATAGCTGTTAGACCACATACCCAACGTGGAGATACGACGCCGAACGAAAGTTGTAGACGTATACGGATCACTAGTCTGAAGTGGAGATGGGCAGGACACGTGGCCAGAAGGAATTATCGAAGATGGACAACGGCGATAACAGAATGGTGGCCAAGAGACGCCCAGCGACCACGAGGCAGACCAGCTGCCCGTTGGTCGGATGACATTGTCAGAGTAGTTGGGCAGCAATGGCGGAGACTGGCACAGGACCGAAGAGAGTGGCGTATTTGGGAAGAGGCCTATACCCAGTAGGTGCATACAGGCTGAATAGATAGATAGCTCTTAGGGGGTAATTACGTGCAGGACATAAACCTCGCTGGGGCATAACTATGAGTAGTACAAAATTAAATGTAAAATGTTTTCAAACAGAATCGCCAAGTAACAAGCGTAAGCCGCGGCGGAAGCCACGTTCTAAGCTGATGGAGCAGTTTCCGCCGTACATGCAAGAAGCTTTCTTTGGCAAAGATCTGCTGGATCCTACCAAACCAGCTGTCAGTTCTACAGGTAATGCAAATTAATTTTAAGGAATTACTAATGAGCCTATTATGGTTGAATTATGTTGACACAGAGTTTGATGATATAATTAGCGGCACATAACTCTAGCGCTGAGCGATACGCGGAGGGGATAGCTGCGCATGCGTCGTAGTGTATGGATTTGTGCACAGTGTCTTATTGGTTCAGAGTGCGACTGGAGAGTCAATCGCTACGCACGCCCCCTCTTCATACCGCTAGCCCCCCTCGGGTACCTTATTTTTGACTTCTGCGCAATAACGGTCAACGCTAAAGTTATGTGCCGCTACCTATATCATAATTCAGTAGTAAGTACCACCACACAACAATACAATGTTGTGTTGACTGAAATGGCTCGGACTCACCTATAGTTTTTTCGTATGATGTGTTAATTATTTTTTATTACACTATCACCAAAAATAAGAGTTGGCAATATGGTCTCTCATTCTAAAAAATAGATCAAATGTATTTTTTTTCATCTCACGCCACATAACTCTCACTCGACAGCTCGACACCCTTACAGGGTAAATTATGTATTGGTTCAAAAAACTAGTCCTAAGATCTGTCAATTTTATATGACTGAACACTCGCAAAACCCTCGCCCACATTCGAGATTTGAAGGATTTTTTACATTGCTTATTAATATCGTGAGCCAACTTTTTCAAACAGCATGCTGTACACTCGAGATATTAGGGGATTTCTACCGTGCTTAATACAATCGTGAGCCTACTTTTCAAATGACCATCATTATATCCCCAGGAGCCTCGTCAGAGAGTCCCGGAGGCACTTTACGCCCCGCCACGCCGGAAGGCTACCGTGAACTGCGCGACTTCAAGATAGACCTGGATTGCTCTGACAGCGAGGGCGAAGACGTGTTGGCGGCACTTACCATTTTCAACGAAAACGATCATACCATCAGCATATCGCTCAACCAGGTAACAACCAAACAAACCAGTAAATATTTGTTTTATTGCTTAGGTCACACGTCATTCATGGGCCGATTTAAATTTGTTTTTTTATCTTAAAAGTAGTAGGTATAGCTTAATTCCAGATTAGTCCCATAGAATAGTATCACTTCCAAATTGGTTCCATTGATATTTCATCAAAACCGGCTTAATTTTTTGGATGTAAAGTCGGTTTCTCAAGTTTTTTAAACTTATATTATATCTAAGGATGTTTAAAATATCCCAAAAGGTATGAACTGCTTGAGATACGAACCATTGACGATGCGTAAGACTAGATTTTCCATATTTAAACTTGCAATTGCATATCTATAAGTCAAGCGACTATAAACTAGGTCTTTTAATGGAAGTTTTTTTCATTAAATTCAGATTGTACTCTATGTATTATCATTATTTTGTCCAAATAAAACAGGAAGAAACAGATCTCCTGAACTCGCTCCAGCCTAAAGGGCAGAAAGACGAGACTACAGACGGCGTCAAAATAAAGACAGAAGCAGACGACGGTCAGCTGAAACACACTGAAGATTCTACGGCGTTGAAGAACGCGTTACTGGGCCCGCAGACTGAGGCAGAGACCGCGACCAATGCGCCTGAAGCGCAGATCGTGCCTAAGACTGAAAACATTAGCGGTAAGTTTTATTACAATGCGGCTGACTGATCAAGGCAGGTCTGAAGATTGGCAAACATTTCGTCATTCACAATAGTCCTCCTCATCGATTTCGATGACGGCGACCCTGGCTAAAATTAATATGTATCTTGTAAAACCTAAATCAAATATTAACTAATTAAATTAATTTCCTAGCGTGAGCCCTAATATGGCTCGCTTGGCCAAACTTATTCTTAAATACCCGATCACATGAAGAGCAATACAGTCACATTTACGCACAAAACAGCTCACTCTGGACACGCCAAGTTACGCCGGCCGTATTTAGCCTATAGTGTCTCATGAGGGCGGGACGAGTTAGACGCCTATGAAAATGACTGGCAAATCAAAACCCGTGGTCTTAGTCTGAAGTAGAAATGAGGAAAGGGCTTTGTCCAAAAATAGATAAGTTATCTTTAGTGGTAAAAAATATGGGTGAGTGTCGGATACTAGTCAGTTGAATATAAAGGTCTAAACAAGATGGATCAACTGTGCGAAAGGCGAATGATAGAGTGAAGAAGATACGTTTGAGAAAGGAGTGAGTGAGCTGAGAACATATTTAGCAAACTTCACTTAAAAAGTAAACAGGCCTTTGCATTGATTGTAGATGATGCCCCTACTTGCGGGACGCTATAGTGCTATGATTAAACTCAACTTAGACATGCGGAAAATAAGTTTTAAAGATATTTTGTTGTAAAATAGTTTTATTTCCCCAGAAACTGGTGGTTCGTCGCAAGCGTCAACCATCTCGCCCAAAGACGATCTCTCCCTACTCAACATAAACATAGACAACATGGTTCGCGACTCGCTACCCGACATGGATAGTAATGACGTCGATGAAATATTCAAAGGCGTTCTTACTGATGATTCTCAGGTAATGTTTTAGAGTTTCTAGCAGTGCCTTTCTTTCATTTTTACCGCTAGTAACTATGTAATGCAAATACAGTCTGCTACACATCTGGCTACTCACTCTATATTACTACGCTACAAAGTTTGAAATATTCAAAGACGTTCCTACTGATGATTCTCAGGTAATGTTTTAGAGTTTTTAAAAGTGATGCAAACGTGCCTTTCTTTAAATTTTGAATGCCAGTATGTATGTCATGCAAAAAAATGAATATTCTATTCTGAATACAGTCTGCTACACATCAGGCTACTCACTCTATATTACTACGCTACAAAGTTTTAAATATTCAAAGGCGTTCTTACTGATGATTCTCAGGTAATGTTTTAGAGTTTTTAACAGTGATGCAAACGTGCCTTGCTTTGATTTTGACTGCTAGTGGGTATATCATGCAAATAAATGAATATTCTATCCTAAATACAGTTGGCTACGCATTAAGCTACTCAAACAAAGTAATAATAAACAATGGTTGGAAACGGCGCGTTGAAGGAGGAGTGTTTGTGGGTCGAACATATTGCTCGTTTTCGCACGATTCGGAGTGTTCTATTAAATCCAAACAGGGTAGTCTGATGCGTAACCGTGTGTATCAAGCGTAATTCTTAAAAATTGAATTTCTCGTGTTTTTTTTTATAGTGTGATGTGTTTTTTGCAGGAATCCCAGGAATCGTCAGTGTCATACGTGAATTCGATGACAGGCACTCCTTACTCGCAGCAAAGACGGCAGCTACAAAGCCCTATGGACTCCTATGCGTCACCTTATCACAACGATTTTGGAAGCAAGTCAGTATTCCTTTCTTCATTTAATCAAATCTCTCTTGATTAATTTTAGTAGTAGTAGAGCTCTTTGTGAAGGGCTCGTTCGCGGAAGTACCATGCCTCCTGAACGTTGATAGATGCCGCTACGGTACGAACTACTACTACTATGATTTGAACGTTAAAAGTATTCTTGTTGTTGTTGTTTTTGCCTTTTGTTTGGGTGTATAGTGGCGGAATGAAAATGTTCGTCGATTTTCAACTTGATTTGTTCAACGTATCACGATCACATACTACCTTTTGAAACTGAATAGACAGAATACACCGATAAGTTAACGTCACAAATTACACTACCGGCCAAAAGTTTGAGACCACCTGTAACAATCTTTGTCACAATCAAAATATTTCAAAATTACACATGATAGAGAGCTAATTTGAGCGCCTGCGTATCCTAGTATTATTAAAGAATTTATGAGAGTTATTCTTTTTGCATATTTTTAAGTTATAATATTATAAAGGATTTTTGTTTCAAAACATCAACAAATGACGCGCAAGGATCAAGTCGTAAAGCAATTGAAAAAAAATTATGACCTGCTCATTACTAATCATTTTGGTTTTGTTACGCGTCTACCGAAATTCAGGATAACTTAACACCCTAAAACATATTTAGAACTTTTGTTTTCATAAAGTTAATCTTTGTCTATCTTAGTTAGTCTGAGCTTTCCGTTAGAACAGTGAAGACATCTTAAAATAGAAAAAAAGCGCGATATTAGCAGTGAAACTCTTTCTGGCATTGTTGTTTTATACAGCGAAGGCAAATCTGAACATGCAATTGCCTCTCAACTTAAGTTGTCGAAGACTTGTGTTCATAACACAAAAACCCGATACAAGGACCCTAGCCGTTATCAAGACCGTTTGCGATCGGGAAGGCCGAGAGCTACCAGTTCTAGCGAGGATAATTTCATCGTCGTTACCAGCAAGCAGAATAAACGCCTAACAGCACCAGAAATCCTCGCAGAAGTAAAAAAATCCCGATCTAAACCTGTGTCATTGATTACAGTAAAAAGACGGTTGAGAGATGCCAAGTTATTTGGCTCGCTGTCGTTCAAAAACCACTACTGAGACCGCAAAACAAAAAGAAACAGATGCAGTGGGCCCTTACCCATCGAAAATGGTCTGAGTAGACTTTAAAAAAAATCTTTGCACAGATGAATCCAAGTTGAAATATTTGGTCCAAAACGACGAATATTTGTACGACGCAACGCCGATGAAAATATGATGCCAGACTGTGTGGTGCCCGCAGTCAAGCATGGTGGTGGTTCCATGAAGGTCTGGGGATGTTTCTCGGGCAATGGAACCCGAGATTTGATATGAGTTGAAGAAATCATAAAAAGAAGCAGTATAAACGAATACACAAACAGCAAAATGCCGCACCGTCTGGTTTGCGTTTAATTGGATATGGTTTTTTTTTCCAACAAGATGGTTATCCAAAACATAGTTCAACATTATTTAGAGGTTATTTAGAACATAAAAAAAGAGAAAGGGTGTTAAAAAACATGGCGTGGCTCCCTCAGAGCCCGGTTTTTAACCCAATTGAGCTTTTGTGGTAAAAGCTTGATAGAAATGTTCGCAGTTTTTGTCCCTCTTCGCAAAAAGACATTTGGAAGGCTTTACAATAAAGCTGGAACAATATTTCACAAAATACAATCGAAAAACTGATTGCTTGTATGCCTAGAATAGTAAAAAAATAATAAAATGCAAAGGAGAGCTTTTTTCCGAAAAATCTGCTTACAATATGAACAGCATTTTTTAAGTAAATGGTTGGTATTTCCTGTTTTTTTTGTTTTTTGTCAAATGTATGTGAATAAGTAAATATTTATTTGAATAAATAAAAAAACCTCTTGTTTTGTGTTTTGAGTTTTATTTCGTTTTTCTACTTTGATGTAGGTGGTCTCAAACTTTTGGCCGGCAGTGTATGTCAGAATGTGTTCATGATCAAGGCACTGGTGCAAACGAAAACCGACTCTAAGGTGACGAACATTTTCATACCGCGACTGTAGAATAAAGTAATATTGTATTGCATGTTCCCTGTTTTGTTATAGCGGCAGTAGTGCTTTGAGTCCCCCGTTCGGGGCGGATGGCGGCGCGGGAGGGGGCGGCGGCGGGCAGTGGGGGGAGCAACCCTCGGCCCCGCCCCCTTCATACAACCAACGCAGCGCTAACAAGATGTACGCGGATGAAAGTGAGTATTTGATTACTGTACCCGAAGTCGGAGTTTTGCTACCACATTTCGTTACCAAATGTTGTTTTCGTTTCGCCTATTTATCTCTCTCTATTGTATGGAAAAAATATGAGACGGCTAAAATACGTTACGTAGTTAGAGTTGTTGTCTCATCTTTCTCCATACAATAGACAGAGACAAATAGGCAAAACGAAAACAACATTTGGTAACGGAATGTTGTAAATGCACTGGGACTTTGGGTACAGGGAGGGATTCGTAATAAAACCAATAAACCCTTGAACTAGGTAGTTATGTTCACAAACTACGGGCTTTGACATGATTAAAAATGCAATACGCAACGCAAATTTTCTTCCCCATTACATCATGTTTGGTTGATAATATCCTTCACAAATAACCTTGGAAGAGGCCTTTGTCCAAAGACATCCCAACCTACGTACCGCCACCAGTGTCATATTAGGACAGACTTGCTTAGTTGTATTTAGTAAGTAAGATAGTAAAAGTTAAGCAATACAGTTTTTAAGGTTGATGAAACAAAGGCTCATTTTATTTTATCCTTCACAAATCCAACAGGTCTAGGCTCAGCGGCGACAATATCCGCCGTCCTCTACGCAAACACGAACCATCCCGAATGGAAGACCGAATTCCCGAACTGGGTGGATCGTTGCAAGCAGATACTCAAGAAATGGCGCGCGCTTCCTTCCGAACAGAAGGCCCCTTATCTACAAAGAGCGAGAGATAACCGCAGCGCCATCAGAATGAAGAAAGCCCAGCAGGTATGTCTGTTTGTGCTCAGACGTGGTGTGTGCTAACCCGACTCACTTACCACCCGTGTTTATTGTGTGCCATTCAATGCTGGTTTTATATGGGACCCAGTCAACAATATCATTTTTTACCATTTATGTATGCAGTACAAGTAATTTTTGTACAACTATTCATTGCTTTAGATTTCCGAGTAATTAATGTTATGTAAACTTGTGGGACAGCGAGATTTTAGAAACAATAGATGTTCTGTTTCTCAGTAGTTTTAAAGTGACTGTGTTTTCAGAGGTTAGGAAAGAATTAATAAAACATTTTAACATTGGTCCTGTATCAAACCAGTTTCAGTATAAACGATATATCTAGGCAACCTTGGAGCTAACATATTATAGCAGGGCAGCCTTGTAATATCGTCCAAACTGTTCCTTTGAGTGCCTTCCTCAATACAATATCACGAAGTGGAAATGTATTACCCACTTGTCGTGGACTTTAGTTGCTATAATGATGTGTTACAAATGTATCGCTATAACTGTGGGATATTTCACAAACTCCAAAAAATGGGATGACAATTTGTTGGCAAACAATCTCAGAACAACATTTATGAGCCTTCAGCAAAGGAAAGTTTTCGGCTAAACACTGTTAGCTAGTAAGATGTGTGATAAATGCTGTAGATTCTATTGCTTGTATCGACCAGCACATGTAAATAAAAGTAGGTTCACAAGCACAGTAATCTTGCTGTTGAATATGCTTCTACAGTTGTGCCCGTTTGTGTAAGCGAAAGGATCTACAGTATTTTTTGTCGCTACGGGTTCAGATTTTTCTCTTCATGATGGGATTTTCGCTTGATCAAATTGAGCTTGGTCCAAGTGGGTGGTTCTCCTAATGTCTCCCTGGGCTTTCGACGCCATCCCTAACAAAAGTAGACCGCACTATTATTACCCAGAATGATGCACCGTCCAAACTTCCAAGTGCAATCTAGCTCGGGTTCGCATAGTCGGGACTGGACGCCAGCGATGAGAGAGATACTAAGTATTGAGGCGCGACAGAGTACGGGCGGCGAGAGCGAGCCGGGCAGCGGAGCGAGTACCCCCACCACGCCGACGGGCGCAGTCGCCGCGCCGGCAGTGGCAGTCGTGCCCGCGCCGCCACCGGGGACGGCCGCGCCGGCGCCCACGCCCGCTCCGGCCCCGACCATAGTCGGCGCTCCCGGGGGCGCTCCGGTGCGCGCGCCCAACGTGACGGTGACGGCGGGCGGGCTCCTGGAGGCGGATGCACACATCCGCGTGCTCACCCCCTCCGAGATCATGCGGACCCTGCCGCGCCTCGCGCACCACCCCCCCACCACCCCGCGCGCCCCCGCACCACCCGCCACCCCGCAGCCGGAGCCCGAACCCACACCACCGCCCTCCCATACGGTACCGCGATTTAAGACTCGACTCGCATACACACTGTCGCACCACCTACATCACTCACACAAAATATTTTATGCAGTGCGTGTTAATGTTTATATTTTCAAATACTTGATACATTTTTTGAGATACTTTTACAGTTCAGACTTTGAGACATTATTTACTTCACAACTACACAAAGCGACATAACAATACAACATGACTCCCAATACAGTGACACATCCATGATTCCAAATAGTCATAATCCATGCAAAGTGTGTATGCGAGCTGCATTTCTTCAGATTGTTGGGTGATCGCGCGGCACTTCGTGGTCCTTTGCACGTCAGTTCAATTTCAATTCCAACATCACCCAACAAAGTTTTTGGCTGTTCAATGGCATTGTAAGCTGGTGTGTTTTTGTTTCCATTTTATTTGAGCTGGCTTTTATTGAGGACGCGCGTATGATCCCCGAACACGCCTCCCGGACTCGCGTCCTGTTTCCGTAACGTTGTTTTTTTTATTTTCGCTTTGCCTTGGTAGTGTTGGCTTTAACATTGGAGGCGGAGGTCTCCAGTGGCTGGTTATGGAGTGCTAACAGTTCTAACACTAAATGTAGTTCACGGTTGATTTGCGTATTATGCTACTGTATAAGCTTGTAAGTTAGATGTAAGTTACTGATTAGGTATAAGGTACACGTTTACTAAACTTCTATGACGTCTTATTATGAATAAATAAATAACTGTTCTTTTTTTTATTTATTTTGTGTAGTAATTAACTTTTTCTTTCAGTGGATTAACAACTGTAACAAATTTGAGAGCATATTTTATTATTCATTGAGTTTTTATTATTAACTGGTGTTTGTCCGCGACTTCATCCGCGTGAGGTCTTTATTTTTCTATACGACTAGGTCCAACTTCTATCCATCTCCAGAAAGCAGGCTCTCCCTGTGTCAAGTTCAACCAATATTGCTTAATTCCTGAAAACGAACAGACAAGACACAGTCTCCGAAAATATGTTATTCATATTATTATATTATTCAGCCAATCATATTGGTTAGGTGCATCAGGCGAGCGTGAATAGAACTGCTGGAAGGGAAAGACCTCAGCACATGTATCTCGATCAGATCGCAGAAGTTTTAGAGAAAGACAAGGTCAAGAGTACCCTAAACCGACATGTGGAAATTCGTGATCTTTGCTCTGCCTACTCCCACGGGAATTATTAGGGAGGAGGCCTATAACCAGCAGTGGGTGCATACAGGCTAAATAAATAAATAGCTGTATGAAATGAAATCACATATTTTATGTTACCGGTGTGGGGTTGTATATTATTTATATAGTTCTTTTGAAACCGTTGTAGAAATGTTAGTTAATCTGTCGTCTGTAGCAGCATGTCGTCAAAGTGATGGGAAATAATATGAGAGTGAAGATAAACGTCGATATTATTTCGAAAATTGAATGGTAACGTTTTAATTTACATATTATATTCATTGAAGTTGTTGATTGTAGTTAGGACTACGCCACACTGACTTCAAATAGAAAAACAATCAGCGTCCAATTCCTTGGGTTTCAAAGAAAATTTTACCCACTATCTATGTACTGACATTTACTAGCGAGTATTATGTATGATTGATTATAATAAAATCTTTATATGCAAAAATTATTCCCTATTTTCTTTGGCTCTTCATCACGCGTGATCGGCTGAACCAATTTGGCTGAAAATTAGTGGGGAGGAGGTAGATTAGAACCAGGAGACGGACATCCTGAAAAAATAACGGGAACGGGGCGAGTGAAGCCACGGGCGGCCGCTAGTAATAAATAAAAAGCCCATTTATTTTCCTTACCAGGTAATGTTTACCATAACTAAAAAAATGCTCATAATGATATCACTGTTATTTTACACTACTTCTTCATTCAGTGTGGCTAGGAACCCCTCTTCGGGTAGGCCTCATCCAGTAAGATGTATGATAGATTAGTGAAATCAAAACCTTAATTTTGGTAGTATTCGAAACAACTTAATGTATATTAATTTATGTATCTCAGTTTAGAAAACACTTAAAAATAACTTATTAAAACAAGCATGCCTTGTCACGGTTTTAAACTTTTTAATATTTTATTTTAATTCAGTTAACTTTCATTTATAACTTGGTTGTTGTATTCTTTATTTATTTATTTTTATTATATTGATTTGAACTACATAAATGATAAGTAATCAATCTATTCTACAATACTGTTGTAAAGATGTTTTCTTATTTATTTTGTATTATAGCATCAAATAAATGCCTGCGTAGTTCAAGCATGTAAATAAAATACTAAAGGATGCATTTTGTCATTACAAAGAAGAACTGAACTAGAAATATTCGATTTAGTTAAACACCATTTATCAGAAAAGCCATTTTAAATTAAAAAGAGTACTTACATCAATATCTACCCCCAAAGAAGTAAAATAAAACGAAACGTTGGAAATAAAACCAACTTCTATTTACCATTATGCTACTACTAAAGAGAGAGTTGGATAAAGTATCAAAAGTACGACCGATTATCAATAAAAACTAAAAAAGTATGTAGAGGTCTATAAAAACAAATCTTTCTTCTTTGAGTGACAAAACATCCTCTGCCGCTCCACTCGACTCAAACTTATATTCAGTATCGATATAGGAACAAGAGCGGACATGCGGCCAGCAGAGGTCCGCTCGCGAGGCAGAGCAGGAGCGGCAATGGAAGCATTTGCAGCAGCAGCGGCAGCAGCAAACGCAGCAGCAGCAGCAAATTATACACGATCAGAGGATGCAAGGTACATGTCATATAAATTGAATAGAGTAGGTTCATTATCAAATTCCCATAATATATTAGTTATAAGATAAGACTTGAAAAAGAGGATAAATCTAAAAACTCATGGTTATGGTTTTTTCCATTAGTAATTCCTTAGTCAGTGATTAGTTTTTGATCTGATCATTGTGATCTGGGTCAATATTGGTGCCTTCAAAATTCCATTTAGTACTCTGATTAGAATGCATAGAACGGTTTAATAGCGCTGATCCAAAAAAGTGGGGGTATGTACGCAACAAAAAGTGGTGGTAATACTTCCCCGGACGAGCCGTATACAAAGGGTTCTACTACTACTTTGCGCTTTTCGTTGATTGAGTTCAGCGCTATTAAGCTGTGACCTATAAGTACCATCAGCAAAAGTTTTCCGTACCACCTTAAGAGTGCATTTTCTGTGACGCTAGTTACCGATATTGTGATTTGATTGTGACCAGATTTTAACCAGTCTTTGGAAGTGTAAATGTCATAAAACAGATGGCTTTTACTAAGTAAAACAGATGTTTACGTCGTCCCATTGGTTAAAAATTGTGAAGAAAGAAATAGGTGGAGTCAGCCAACTAAAACGCTTGCAAGCAAATCTGTTTCAAAAGTGGTAAGGCAGAAATTTTGCTGATAGTACATTGAACGTCATAGTTTAGGATCATCTGCTGACTGAATATGAACACTCAAGTATCCCTTCTTTTGAGGATGCCCTTTCTCTTTCATTTATTTGCTATACTTCAATTGACATAGGGTGTTCATAATCAGCCAGCAATCACTTCATCCACAGTACCCCTTGCATCACAAACTAACCTCGCGTTCCGCCTTCAAGCAGCGATGCAGCGGCTGCGAGCGCCCGACGGCAGTACTTCCCCCTCCCCCGCCCTGCCGCATTCCCCCGGGGGGGCGGAAGCGCCGCGGAGTGCCTTCCCTGCGGCAAGGTTTCCCTTGCACTGCGGGAACGAGGATATTAATAGACAGTTGAGGGATCTGTTGCAACGGCATCCGGAGAAGATGTGGCCGCAACGTGAGTTTATTATACATACGGACACTTTTATGAATAGGAATTAGGAACTTAAAGAATAACAGACAATATAAATAACAAAATACGTTAGATGGAAATTAATAAGTATTCTGACAACGGCGGTGCGTTTGCAATCCTGTGTCCAAATTATGAGTGTGAGCAAAATGATATATTTGGACGTTTTGAGGGCATCCTCAAAAAATCTTGATCCTGAGTTGGTATTTGGTACAGTAGGATGCAGCTCAAGTTACCTAAAAACAAAAATGACGCTTATCGCAAGGACATAAGAGCGAGCAGTGAATAGTCTGATGTATGTGTTACGTGCAACTATAGTTTCCTTAAGTACCAACTCAGAATAAGAAAAAAAGGAAGATTGTTAGTAAGGGTGTCTGTCTGGGGATCAACGTCGGGAAGCTATTTCATTTTGTCATTTTACTCTATTGTTATTGACACAGTTTATTCTGACTGTTATTGGTGGGAGAAACCCAAAAAGCAGATGGAATTCAGTTAAAAACCAACTAAAGTTTTGACAGCAGCTTTCTTTCCCTTATACGAGCACTGCATATAGCCCTCGGCCAAGTTTAAAACAAGTTGTTTGTTGACAGAAGGCGACAGCATGGAAGGTGGGGGTGCAATAATGGAAGGGCAACAGCAGTTCAGACCGCCATTGCCGGTCGGCATGCGACCCCGGCAACCGTTGTTGCCTAACCAGCGGCCTGATCAACACAGTAAGTTACCTTGTTGACAGAATTTCACCAACTAACAGCTCGAAGATCCAACAATCGTAGGGAAATAATGGTTCTCAAATGGTGACCACGAACTGGAAGAGAAAACGTCGGATGTCTTCGTTACCCACCCACCAGATGGACCAACGACATTGTTAAGATCGAGGGAACTCGATGGATAGAAAGGGCTCAGTATGATTCTTCCTATAGATAGTGCAATCCACGAAGGCGCGCCCCACCATTCCTCCTAACCGTTTATAGTATATGTGTGCAAGCTTCCGTCAATGTTTGAGTGTTATCGGTACACACTAATTACCTATGAGTGCACACGCACACTACAATGAATAGACTACGGTTCGCGACTGCCGCTCGGAGCAAACTCCCCGCACCCCGCGATCCCCTCAACCGAAAATTGGTGGGGCGCGTCTTCGTGAATCTACAAGACTCACTATCACTATCTATAGAAATGCCTACCCATAAAATAATAATGTACTATGCATAAAGCTTTCGACAAACTACAATAGTGTATTGGTAAGCGTCATTGGTACCAAACTTTCAAATCATTTCTATAAATAGATTTTTCTGTTGCGTAGACTAATGAGCTTAGCTTATTTTTGTTTTTGCAGTGATAATGCAACAGCGCATAGTGACAGCAGAAGGTCAAATGCAGCAGAATCAAATGTCCAATCAGATGTCACAGCAAGTAATGGAGGCACAGAAGACTAACGTTATAGTTCAACCTAACAGTAAGTTTATTACTATATCTTAGTTAAATTTTTTAGACACTTTAAAATATTTCCCTCCTGCATAAATATTTGAACCGACTTCAAAAAAAGGAGGATGTTCGATACATCGAACACATGTCATGAGTATTATCAGCAAGTTGGCCTATGTAGGTCGCTCGTGTCGCGAGCGCGGCCGGCCGATCCACGTAAATCAGTGCATCATCATCATCCACACAAATAGCACTCATATTATTAGCATTTTACTCTGAGTTTTACCTAATAAATTACTACCGTTAAAGTGAACTCGGTTGTATCAATCAAGCATCCCGGGAAATAGCTAGCGCGATTTCCTACAGTGAAGGCTCTCAATTTGGCTGTACTTTTTTAATGTTTGTTACAGCATAACTCCGTTATTTATAAACCGATTTGATTAAATAAAATTTTCATCAAAATCAGTTCAGCAGTTTGGTTGTGAAGTTTTTCTAATTTATTACTTGTTTTTCTTGCATTTTTTTGTTGATGCATGATATATTATGGCCTAAATATACCTCCAAATCGTTCTACAAGTTGACTCAAGACATAATCAAACTTGTTTTTATTCTGGAGCATATAAAAGACAGCTATCGATACATTAGAATAAATGAACTGCGAGTTTTTCTCGTATTTCACGCACTTATTCTACTTGATAGCTGCCGACATTGAACCTGCCTCCTAACTCAATATTAGACTCTATTCTTCAGTTGCTAAAGCTTATAATGTCTTGTAGATGACAACCAAACCAAGCAAGAAAACCAAGACCAAGGGACGGATGAAATGGATATGGCCGAAATGGATAAGTTGGAACAAGATACAGGAAATATTGGAGAGGTAAGATTGGTGTTACTTTCATCTTTTAAATTTTATCGACTCACATTGGATACATGTGATTTACCCCAAGTCGGAGTTAGCTCTTCTCTTTGTCGTGTCACTGGTTCTTTCGAACCATTGTGTTGAAATGATTTTAAGTGCGCTTGAGAGGCTCTTTTCCTGCACTTGACACATGTTTTCGGACTTTTCAGGATCTACGACATGCCGGTTTCCTTCACCGTTTTACTTGCGTGCATAAATTTTTGGTCTAAAAAATTCATTGGACTTGCGTTTGAACCACCAGTGCTCTCGTGTGGCGTTTAGCTTATTCAAATTCTTTACATGACACGCTTTTGAAACTTTTTAAAAATTTCATAAAACTGTAATTCAGCCAACAAACTTTATGAATCAAGCCAGTTGCAAGCAAATCTAGAAATGAACAACAGCACGAAATTTTCTTTACCAGGTCGGAGACATCCTAACGGGTCTCAGTGGAGAAGATGATGAAGAATTACTAGAGTCTCTGACCGCTGAAATCGGTGAACAATTCAACATCCTGGAATACGCAGACCCTGAACTGGCGAATCTGAACGACGCTGAACATATCCTTGACGGATTGGAACTGGCTGATGACGTGCCCGAGAGACACGCGAAGCGAGAGCCAGAGTACGTTAACTTATTACAATAGTATGACCTTCACAGCTCAGTTGGTAGTAGCTCTGCCTTTTACGTTAGAGCGCGTGGGTTCAATCCCCGCCGAGAACACATATGTATTTAATGCTTACTACAACAGAACAGTGCTGAAAACAGATGTTTGTTCTATGTCTGAGTGTTTTATTGTATTCTAAGTATGTATGTATTTACAAAAAAAAAATATTTGTATAATATCAGCTATCTGGTTCCTATAGCACTGCTTAATTTGGGGCTAGATAGTGTTGCGTGCTGGATTGTCCACAATATTTATGTCTTTCAAAACTGTGTCCATCGAACAAAAGTAATATTTATTTATCTTTTGAAAGTTTGTATGAAAGTGATAAAGTTGACTACAATTCGAAGTAATTAATTGTAAAGATAGATAAGAAGTGGGGGTAAAGTTTGTATGAAAAAATCTTAACGCGAACGAAGTCGCGTGGGATTTCAGTAGTATGGATTAAATGGGTGGTTCAATAAGTGCGTCTAAGCACGTTCTTAGTAATAGGGCGAAAACTCTTCACTGAATATAGCTAAAACTCTGTTTTACTTTAATACACGGCAAACAATACAACTACGCATGACAATGCCATCTTATCCTTCTTCTTCTTCTTCCCCTACTCTAGGGATGTCTCGTTGCTTGATTCGATTAGGGATGTCCTATTCCCAGAAGAGAAAAGTGGACTAAAAAGATAACGGAGTGGTACCCGAGGGACAGTAAACGAAACAGGTAGACAACACAAACGTTGGGAGGACGATATCAAAAAAGTGGCGGGCCCAGAATGGACACGGACCGCAAAAGACAGAACACCTTAGAGGAGGCCTTTGTCGAAAGACAAGCTGGAAACACAAACCCATTTGCCGATTAGAAATAAGAAAATAAAGATATAATTTAATTTTAGCTAGGCAATAAGTTAGCAAGTAGGAACATAATATTGTTAAACAGCAATAAAGGCTTATTTTATTTTATTTATTTATTATTCCCAGAACCGGTTAACATTAGTAACATCTAATACAGCATGCCTTTTTTCAAACAGGGATGAATCAGACCAACACCAGGCGAATAGCAAAATGTACAACGACCTACAAAAAGCCGTAAAGAACATTGAGAACAAGCCGGAAGTCAAAATAGAAATTGAAGTAAAGACCGAGGTACAAAGACGCTTTTTTCATAAAAATTGAGCTTCTAATTGTTTTTTAAGTGCGAGTCGGAATCGCCCTTCATGGGCGTCCTTCATGGGTTCCCTAACAGCAAGTAACATAATATAAAAGTTCTTGTAGTTCGTCGAAAGGTACAGACATGACAGACATGGCGAATCTATAAGGATTCCGTTTTTGCCATTTGACTACGGAACCCTAAAAATCACCCCAATTTAAGAGCCAAGGTTTTTTAATTTTTATTTGCTGCTTCATTATAACGTTTTATTTATTAAATAATAGGTACAAGAGATTAAGACAGAGCCGAGTATGACGCAGATGTTCAATGACGGAGTGCATAGGATAATCACGCCGAACCAGCAGATGGCTTTGCAGGTTAGACTACAGGTCAGCACTTTGGTTTGTTTTTATTTGCATTTTACACGCTTTTTCGCTTGAGTATTAATAGACGCAGCATGCGAGAAATCATACTTTCATAAAGATAAGAAGGAACGGGGGGAAATCTTTGCCCAGTGGTACAGACCGGGCAAAAAAAAAAAGATGTTATATTGTTCCACAAGTCTGGTCTCTCAGCTCAGTTGGTTGGTTGGTAGTCGGCTCAGTAGATCTACCTTCTGGACCAATGGAAAGGGCCCACTTTGAAACGTCCAACTTCGTCTTTGTTCCCGTTTCTTAACCGACTTCAAATAAAAAAGGAGGAGGTTATCCATTCGTTTGTTTTTTTTCTTTTTAATGTACTTTGTTATCACATAACTTCATTTATGAACCGATTTGAAAAATATTTTTTTTATCTGGAACGTTATACTTTCAGATTGGTCCCATATTAATTTCATCAAAATCGGTTGAGCAGTTTGGCCATGAAGTCTTTTCTCAAGTTTTTTAAACTTCACTTCTAATAACAATGTTTCACAATCTTGTTTGCAGAATGCAATGCAAGCGATAAAATCGGAAGTGAAGTTAGAAGGAGATGACAAACAGCAACAAAGGCCAGTGTTCTCGCAAATGTTCGCCAATCAACAGCAGCGCTTGCAAATACACCATCAGGTAACAAACATAGACATTTATTTATTTACTACATAAGTACACTTCTTCTTAAATTTAAGAGCTTAGCTCTTGTCGGGGTTTAGATGCATTGTTTTCTCCAATTAAGCAGTGTGTCACACCAAAGTAACTCTTGTAAGGTCATAAGTTACGACATTTGTTACAGCAACAAGGTGTCGTCCAACGCGTGCCGCAGTTCGCTTCAGCGGCGCCGCAACCTCCTCGACAGCAATTACACTTCCAACAGCAAAACATGCACTTTACACAGGTACTGTTATTAGCTCACTATAATTGGCAACAGACATATTATGTAGTCCGGTCAATGGAAAAAAGAAAAGAAAGAAAAATCATTTATTTTGTAACGGGGTCAGTGGAGAGGATAACTGTCGTTTGAGCATTTTAGATAACAGCACTATTGACTGGGATGCAGAGCGCATGCGTTCAACCGAATCATACGTTTTGACAGTTATGTCAGATAAGATATCTGACAGTTCGGAAACATGTGGCATGTGCCTCTTTACAGAGCATATTAAATCCTTTCAACACACTGGTTTAAAATAATTAGAGCCACGACAAGAAGAGTATCATTCTTCATACTATTTCATTTGTTAGAGAAACGTAAACAAAGCACAGTCGCTTGTGCTGCCATCTACAAAAAGCTCTCCTTTTGAATTAGGAACGTTTGAAAATATTCGGATTTTAAATGTACTGTTTGTAGCAAATCGTGGACCAAGGCGGCACTACCGGAGGCACGGTCGCCGCGGGCTTATCGCCTGCCGCCGCCGCCAACGCACAGAGCATCGTCAACGCTATGACTCAACAGGTAAACTGATATGCAAAAGATAGCTCCACTTGCAAGAGACTCTTGTGAAATGTTTGGTTGGAAATATATATTTTTTTTTATACAACACTTTAAGCGGTAATCATCATCACCTTTAACAAAATGTTGCGCCGCAAGTCACGCACGGTAACAACGTGCCCTCCGATGCACTGTCCTGCGTCCATTAACTTTATATACTTGTTATAGGCGATGGTCACCACCTAACATCAGGTGAGCCATGGTTGGTCCATTAGCTAGTTGAAGAAAAAATCGCGAGGAAACAATATTGTGTGCAAATAGGTTTAGCAAAAAAAAATCTTGCCACTAAAAAGTTTGTTTTACTAGTTGTGTGGTTGACAGGTGAATGCTGCATTAGCCTCGGGGCGCACTATATCCGCGGGCACGAGGCTTGTTGGCGCGGATGGCGCTGTGGGCATCGTACGAGCCGATATGACTGTGACTCTCTCCCATCTGCCGTACTCGGCTACTGGGCACCAGCCACCGCAACAAGGTGAGACTGATAGCTTATCGATTCACTGCCATCACCTGATGTAACCTTGGAAGAATAATTCATTAGAATCGCAAGGACCGCTTAGAAACGTCTAAGCGAGGTACCGGTCTGTAAGTAGTACCTATAACCCCACCGAGAGTTAAGTTTGCACCTCGCTTTTGTTTGTATAAATAACAATAAATGCGAAGTAAAATCCAAAAAACATATTGCTTCTAGTTTTTTAAAGTTATAACAAATCCATTTTGGCAGGCCGACGATTTTTTGTAATCGACGATAGGTGCAAACTTAGCTTGGTCGGGCTTTTAGAAATCTTCAGACTTCTGGTGAATAACCCCAATTTTTTGTTAGTTTAGACCCCAGAACCCGAAGTCGCAGTTTTGCTACCACATTTCGTTACCAAATCTTGTTTTCGTTTCGCCTTTTTGTCTCTCTCTATTGCGTGGAGAAAATATGAGACGGCAAAAATACGTTACGTAGTTAGAGTTCAGTCTCATCTTTTCTCCATACAATAGACAGAGACAAATAGGCGAAACGAAAACAACATTTGGTAACGAAATGTTGTAAATGCACTGGGACTTCGGGTACTGTATTACGACGCATCAGATGCCTATCATTCCCAGTCATCTATCCATAAATAAAAAAAAGTCGTGTGAGTTACACTATTTATTACTCAAGAACGGCTGAAAATTGGTAGTGCGGTAGCTTACAACCAGGAGAAGGACATACTTTTAACTTTTTAGCCCGTTTATTAAAAGTATAAATAAATATTTATAAAAAGTTACGGGAACGGATAGACATGATCGTATGACGTAGAGTATGAGTATGACGTCACGCCGTGTATTCCAGGCGCGGGGGTCCCCCGGCCGCCGCCGCCGCCGCCGTACCCCGGCACTCTGCGTCAGCCGCAGCCGCCGCCGCCGCCGTACCCACAGGTAAGCCTCTAACCCGCTGCAACACCCTTTCTACTCGATACCTCTCACTCTTACGCTGATGCCTACTACAGGATGGGAAGATTACGCCCGAAAACTTGGCCTTATATCAAAACCTAGTCGCATTTGTCAGTTTTTTTTTATAATTAATAGACTATCCTTTGACCGCGATCTCACCTGATGGTAAGTGACGATGTAGCAGGACAGTTAGAAGGACAGTCAAGAAAGTTTTGACATTATTTTGAGTTTCGATTGCAACAAAACTTTGACAACCAATGATTGCAACAAGACTGAATTATGACGTAATAAACATGAGTTAGCGAATGTGAACTTCGCTTTGTAAAACTAGTACGATAACAGGTCGGAACATGATGGCAACACATATGTGATCGCTGTTCCTTGTTAGTATCAAACTTTTGATTGCAACAGAATTACACAATCGCCCAGCTGTTGTGTATTGCCAATACTTCTACATTACCATCGGAAAGAGAAAGACATATTTTTGTCAAAGTTCAATATATTCGATATTTTTTTGACGTGTGAGTTTTACTCGTGGTGAATAATAAATCACTAGCGTTCGTTTGCTAATTATCAGAAAGCAGAAACTATTTAAAAGAATTCCAAGTGAATATCTTTTCATGCAATTTCTTTGAAGGAGATTTAAAGCTGTGCAAGTGCCATAAGTTTTCGGGATCGGTCTTACACCCTGTATACACTAATTTCAATTATCTTTGTAACTCTGAAGTTATTCTTTGCGAATTTACGTCCCGCTTGCGCATGTATGGTTCCGTGGTGTTAGAGCGAGATAAGACGATGCAACAGACAACTTCAGAGCTACAAATATTCGTTGTATCTAGTGGATAATGACGTCACCGATGCGTCTAACAGCGTAAGAGTGAAACAGGCGTATGTCGTTGAAGCAATTCTGATTTTTTCTAAATACCTATGTGAAAATAAGAAAGATTTATATTAAAGACAACCAAACAAACAAACAGTCTTACTCCTCAGTTTTATAATATTTGTATAGATGTAAGTATCTATATTGACATCCTGTATTTGTTTTGAAGGTTTTGTTATTTTCTACAATTTGACGTTTTTCAGAATTGCATCAATGATACAAATATTTAAGGCCTGCGCACATCTAGGTGATGGCGATGGCGATCACGTGAAATGCTATCAAATATGACAGCGATATTTGACAGCGTTTCAGCTGATCGCCATGAAGATGTGCGCAGGCCTTTAAGGTAGCAAAAACATACCATGGACTATTGAGTCCTGGAATTAATAGAATGAAAGAAGTCTGCCATCTAACTAATTCGAATTAATGCTATAGCTAAGTGTTTTGATAAATCTTGGAGGATTTTTGGGTACATTGTCGTGCATGCTGTATTTTCGTGTTTTGACGAATCTGTTTTGATCGCGCGTCAAGACAGATTCTACAGCTTTCAATGTATGGCGTAAGCTTTGGTTCACATACTCGAGGCACGTTCAATGTCAATGGCACGCAAGTCGCCGTTTAATGTGAACCGATTATGATGTTTTTTTTATAATTCGCTTAATTTTGATCGTTCCGCAGATATGTGATGTTTTGAACGTAATCATAATATCCAGAGCAATATTAATTTGTTGAACAATTGGTGGCGGTTTTGAATGTAAATAACGAATCGAAATTTAATATGACTTGTTTGAGACAAGCTTACAAGACTAATATTGCATGGGTATATGAGTAATCGCCTTCATTTTATACGTACACCTAACTTATAACCGATTAATTTTTAATCTAAGATACAATTTTAATACGTTTAGTCCGTGCTTGAATTCATAGTAAGCAAAATCTATTCTCTTGCTCTTATAAAAAAAGGAAGGTCCAAATATTTATTATTAGACTAGCCTCTATTTTTAAAGCCTCGGTCAATTCATGTCGTTAAACTGCATAAAAAAAACAAAATCACTGCAGTCCCTAATAACCTTTTTTTGTTACGCATCCTACAAGCCAAATACTTTGGTAAAATAAAATCGTTATTTATATGGCTTCCATTTTCAATAAGAGTTAAGACCCTCTAACTCTGTCATAACTTCAAATCGAACAAATCGAATAAGTAAAGGAAATCAGCCGTTCGTAGAATTGCCGTTTTTGCAAGTTCTTCCCGTATAAAACGCAATTTTTTACTCGGAATCTGCACATCTGCCATTATAAAAGCAGCATTTAGTTTTCCGTACGACGTTTGTTTTGTTTGGCACCCTTATATGCGTCACCGATGCGCTGGTTCATGTAATACGGTAAACAGTATGAAATGGAGGCGAAAGTAGGTTGTTACCCATCGACTGCGGAGTACAGGCGTGTTGTTTGCATGTCGGTGGTTGATGGTTGTTGGCGCGGACAGGCGCCCTATGAGGCGTGGCCCGACTGGCTCCACCGGCGGCCGTTGCTGCTGCAGGTCAGACGAACCCCACTATCCTCCGGATAAGTGCACATTCGTCACTAACATCTCCTACAGAAACACTAGTCAACTCTTGCGGTCGCGATTCACACGTGGCCGTACGCACGTTTAACCGCTCTTTAGTCCACTTTTCTCAAAAGTTCTGAAGAAAGTGGACTTCGAACCGGTTCTGCTTTGCCCCTCATACTTGATAAGAGTCTATGGGTGGGGAGGAAAACTACCGTTTGCTCACTTTAGATAGCAGTACTATCGCTTGATACATAAAGCAACCGCATATGCGTGCAACCGACTGACAACTAGAGTCCGCGCAAGTGACAAGTCTGCGCGTGGCAGATGCCATAAAACATGAATAAAATGGACTGGGAATGTATCTTCCGAGTAGAGAATGTATCGATCACAAACATTAATGGGGTAAATTCAATCGACGGCTCCGCCACTGCCCTGCCCCGTCCCTGACAGGCCACGGATGTGTGGGGATAGACCTTAAACCGATACATTTACTGCTAAATGTGTCTAACTGTCATTCTCCATACTTTTAAAAACCAAGTACCTACTTATGAAACGTCCTGCGCGGTTTACAAACTCTTTGCTGTTCAGTTTCCAGACTCCCTGAAACAAACTTACCAACATAGCTGTCAAATTTGCAGTAAAGTCGGTTTCACGCATGCGCGGTTGCTCTATGTGTCATGCGCTCCTGCTGCCATCTACAAAAGGCTATACGTGTTTCACCCCATTCTCTAGACTACCTTTGTCGGACTTTCTGGCTGAATATTCGCGTTTCGGCCGTGGCAAAGTCGGTGTAAGACGTTTCTATGTTTCTGGCGAATGTGCACTTACCAGCCTATAGCCTACACAGCACCTCACCTAGCTCTCTAGCTGTCCTTGGGCCTATCCTATCTGACCTTTACTTTTGTGTGAGAACATTTTGTAGACAATTTTAGATACCTGAGAAGCAATTTTTGTATCGTGATTGTGAAATAACTTAATTGAAAAACAAGACTATAGAGATATGAAGTTGTGTAGTCTTTCCTTTTATTGATAAATAAAATAGTTTGTGGTAAACATCTTCGTAAATAATAGCCATATAAGTAGATGATAGACAAACAAACTGTTAGTATTGTGACTAACATCAATTGTATCAATGTTATTCTAACAAAGAAGATATACAATAAAACTAGACTGTTTGAATTCTTGTATTTTCCTTTATCCTACCCTCATATCGTCCTTCCTTCCTTAGTCTAGAAGGTTCCAGCGGAATCTAGAGGGTCTCGTCACTGCTAACCACCTTTACGTGTTTTAACGCTTCTTACTCCGCTCGCTCGTGGCACGCATGCGTAAGACTAACCTTTGTACTATTTCAGCATCCTTCCTAACACATAACACTAATAATAATAAAGTAAACAATGAAACTGATTTTTGAAATGTAACAGAGCCTAGGTTCAATTGCCTGTCTCATCTTGGCTGAAGTTTTTCAAGGTGGTGGAGTGTGTGACTTTCTGGTTATGGGATTGGCTGGATTTTGATGTCATGAATGATTTTGTAATAACAATGAGATACTCTGCACAATTACTCATACAGTTACTCTTTGAACAGGCACCGATATACCAACTCAACATTACTTCCAAAACGAAACACGAAGAGTAGAATTTTATAACATAATTATCTCTTATTCAATTTGGTTGCGTATAAAAGTACAGTCTATAAATGTACCAAAATTTTTAGATACCGCATAGTTCCCACAATCTATCTTATGATCAAAATCTGTAGTATTGTGCACATATCTATTAGTTAGTGTATTTCCAGCAAACAGCATGTGCTAAGTATTTTGAAAACTGTTGACTTTATTGGATGTTTAAGTTGGTAGCAGGATCAACTGGCCGTAGTAGTTTGACTTGATGTTTGATATCGCCAATGATAAATTTTCTCCAAGAATCTACAGATGAATAATAACCGTTCATCGAAATACCATTCAAGATGAGACAGGTAATACAATAAAATGCTATCATGCGTTGTTGTATTGAAACGAGTCCACGTAGACTCTGAACTTTGTCAACATAACTGTTTATCTTTCTACCCGATAACGTTGTATAGAAGCCACCGAACAAGTCTCAGTACAGTAGAGTCAAACACTAAAATGCGAGAACGACACGACGTAGCGTCGCGATCGCGATCGACGTCGCAAGCCGGGCGACGTCACATATCAAATATTTAACCATCAGAACGTAAACCAGGAGCAACCGTTGCTTCTCGAGGAGCTCCTGGAGCAGGAGAAACGGGAGCAGGAGCGCGAGGGCGGCGAGGGGACGTGGCCGGGCGCGGGGGGAGTGGGGGGCGTGGGGGGCGCGGGGAGCGTGGTGGTGGCGCCCCCCCCGGCGGCGGTGGGGCCGGCGCCCGCGCCCGTGCCCGCCGTGCCGCTGTACGCGGGCGTGGCGCCGGGAGCCCCGCCCGCGCCGCCCGAGCGCGCCGCCTGCGACGCGGACGTGCACGCGCGCCTCGTCTACGAGCAGTGGCTGAAGCAGTACAACGCGTTCGCGGCCGACCAGCAGCGCTACTACGAGGTCGAGGTGCAGAAGCTCCGGAAGGTTCGCAAGGTGAGCAGTAGTGCGCTTCCGTGTCGTGTGCTTGTAGAGTAGCAGCGCCGCCGCGCCACGCCGCGCGATATCCGCCGCGCCACACCATGTCACTAACGAGGGACAAATACTAATCGACGGTTTCGATGACAGCGCGGAAGCTCCTGAAACGTACGTGAAATCACAGATGCTTCGTCGTTTTGCGGGCTAACACGGGCGAGTAACCGACGACGAAGCGCTGTGATTTTACTTCCTTTCATGGATTTCTGTGGCCCGTCCGTTATTGAGACCCGCGTCGCTAGTGGCCCCGCCTCTACTCTCCGCCATATTTCAGTCGCTGAACAGTAAGCAGCGGCAACTGCGCAAGTCCGGGAACGAGCTGATGCCGAACGATGCCGCGGAGTTACTCCGCGTCTCTACGGAGCAACAGGCCCTGCAGAAGCATCTCGAAGCCGCCAGGAAGCAGGCCCGCCAGCACAGCATGCTAATACAGGTGACAACATCATTAAAACTATCAGAACACATTATTTGACGAAACAATTATAAAGATGTTAATTAAGTTTGATTTAAGATGTGAAATAAATTAAATTACTTTGTTTATTGCATTTTAGGAATACGAAACCAAACAGCGTCAACAGAACCCACAAATGACGCAACAAACCCTCATAAACCAACAGCAGATCAGCTCGAACCAGACCGTGTTCACGGGCAACCAAAACATGCCCCAAGCGCAGCAGATCCAACAGACTACCCTCAACCGGCCCATGCAACTGGGCATCGGCAGCGGCATGCAACAAACACTGATACGCACCCAATCAGGCGTCATCTCCAACGAGCGAATAGGACTCGTCGCCAATACACCGCAAGGTCGCATTCTCCAACAAGGCGGACGGACGTTGGTCATAGAACAGGCGGGCGCTCCGAGCCAGCAGTTAGTGAGACAGTTGTCACAAGAGCGTCCGCAGGGAATGGTTCAATTCGGGCAGCAGCCTCGTGCCCCGGTTCAGCAGGCCCAAAGGCCGGGCCCGAGGCCGGCCATGTCGCCTCTACATGTGCAATCGGCTCAGTCTCCATTGCATTCCCTCGCGCCACAGTCCCCGCTTCATCATCTGACGTCACCGATGCAATCACCACTGCATTCCCAGCAGTCTCCATTGCACCACACCGCGCAATCTCCTCTACATCCTTCGACTCAGTCGCCGCTGCAGCAATCGCCGCTACACTCCCAACAGTCGCCGATGCATGTGCAACAGACGAATATGCCTCAGCAATCGCCGATGCATCCTCAGCAGTCTCCCATGCATCAACAGTCGCCGATGCATCAATCGCCGATACATCCACAGCAGTCGCCGATACATCCACAGCAGTCGCCGATGCATCCTCAGCAGTCGCCGATGCATCCTCAGCTGTCGCCGATGCATCCTCAGCAGACGTCGATGCATCCCCAGCAATCGCCGATGCATTCTCAGCAGACGCCGATGCATCCTCAACAGTCTCCGATGCATCACCAGCAGTCGCCGCATCACAATCAGAGCCAGCTGTCGCAACACTCGCCGATGCATTCCCAGCAGTCGCCGATGCATATGCAGCAAAGTCCGATGCATACTCAGCAGTCGCCGATGCAGCCGGCTATGTCGCCGCAGCATTTTCTCCAGCAGTTGCAAGCTCAGAGGACTAGTCCGCAGTTGCCTACGCCTAGCAGAAGTCCACAGGTAATAATAATTCTAGATCTTAGGTTCTTGCGTTTTACGTTATTTCCGTTCTAAGTGATGCAAGTTAAAACTTCATGTTTTGTTTTAGATCTATCAACAGTCTCAAATACAAAGTCCGGTGTCTTCACATTCGCCGCAGTTGCAAAATGTGAGTCTTTTTATTTTCATTACCCACTTGATGTTCCTATCTATATTCTGTTATTAATTGTCCCACTGAAGGGCAAAGACCGGCTTACCCCTTTCCCATTTCACTAATCTGTTAAAATATTTTTCAATGTAAACCTGTTTTTATATTGACCATACTCTTATTATGTGGCAAAAATAAATAACTTAGTTATGTGATTTTTTTATACCTTAGTTAATTGCGTGGTCATCAATAAACAGTTATAAATCTAAATGGTTGGTTGCAGACTGATTACATAACGAGCAGGTTCCCGCGTCCCGTGCCCGGCGGCTCACCGTTGCCCGGTCGGTTTGCTCGTCCGCCTCATCATCAGCAAGGTAATTATTCATTTTGCTTATCTATGTTATATTATGCTATTATGTTACTACCTTAAAGTTCTTTCAAACTTTACTTTTTAAAAAATAAACTTTGCGGCAGGTATGCGAGTAGGCAGTCCATTTGTAGGACGTCAGCAAACATCGCCGCTCGGCAGTCCACAGCCAATGCCATCACCGGGCAATCCCTCTAACGAAATGACTGTAAGTACAACTTCCAGGTCTATTTTACAAAATAATTAACTTTTTACATCATACTAATTATACTATAAATTTTTTAGCGTCAGCAAATGGTGGCCCGCCAACAATACAGTCCAATGGGCCAGCCCGGTTCGCCATCAGTGTCACGGTCTCCACACGTGCGGACGCCTACGCCATCGGCGTCCCCCGCGGCTTCACCCGCGCCTCACATCGACCACGGTGGTGGCCACGGACATCATATGGCACCAGCCGATCATGGAGGTGGAACTTACTTCGATGTAGCACCGTTCCCTCCCGGTTTCCGATACCGCAAGCCCGGCTTGTTTGGCGGAGCGCCGCCGCCGCAATGGTCGCAGAACGATAATCGTAGACACATACCGATCCTCAAACGACGCCGCTTCGCCGGGAAAACCCCCGCTGTAGATGAGCGGGTCGACGAAGACGCACACACGTACGCGCAATTCACGCACGAGATAGATTTCGAGGGCGACGACCCGCCGAGGCAGGACGATGACGTAGTGCTGGTCGAACCACGCACGTCTCAGCTCTCCCGCACGCTCCAGTCTCCGCAAGAACGCATCGCTACAGAAGAAGATTTCGAGGAGCTGATAGATGGTGGCACCGTCGATGATTCGGAAGCGGACACTCCTCCCCAACCCGTCCAGTCCACGTCTAGAACTGAAACTGCCACCAAAACCGTTGCTGTAATCAGTCTCTCGACAGGCAAACCGCCGGCGTCCGCCTTACAGCAGTATAAGCTGATGGGTCCGCGTTTACCCGTTTTAGGGACACACGTCCACTCGGGGTCGAAGCTGCTCGATGACGTCTCTCAAGCAACTGTCGCGTCAGTATCAATCGCCAATCAAACTATCTCGGTGCCTGTGTTGAAAAATCTGTCGGTACCGATAGGCGTGGGGTCTAGGCCTCAACAGAAGAAGGCTGGACAAATGGGGCCAGTCATAGGCATTATCGGTTCCGGTGGTGGCAAAGTAGCAATGAGCCCAGTTATAACTCTCGCAACTTCGAGCCCTCAAGCACGTGTGCCGGTTTCCTTACTCACACAGCATCAAGTGAAACAGAAGATCGTAAAAACGATAGAGAAACCTATGTCGCTGTCGTTAGGAAGTTCCAAGCTGTCTAGTTTATCTGTCACACATGACATCACTCTCCCGGCGAAGATATTTCAAGACGATGTTGCATCTCCAGATAGTACCGTAGTGAGTGAAGCAGGCAGCTCACGAGATCTCGACATTGAGCGGGAAATCAGTCGGCATACAGAGCTTCCTTCACACGCTCACTCTTTCTCTGAACGTACGCCTCTACCCCTTGGTCGGGCAGATATCAAAAGTCCTGACCCCGTGCCGGAGACGATCCCAGACAACATAATGGAAGGAGACGACGATGATAAACCAGATGATACAGCCACGGAAATGCTACTGGCTTATACCGCAGCGCATGCACCGCTACCGCCCCCCGCGCCTGCACCTCCCCCTGCCCCTGCGCCTTTAGATCCTCCGCAGGAAACTGTAGTAAAAACCATCAAGGCAATCGCTAATCAGACTAAAGACATGTCATATTCCAACAACGTCATCGACTCAAACATGCAGATAACCTCTGAAATGTCTCACGAATCTGTGCAAATCTCTATTCCATCGCCGACGCCATCCCAGGAGAGATATCTGAACGCGATTACTATGCGGGAACACCCTGATGTGCCAGACGATAGGAAACATGTCGAGACCTTCGAAGACATGTTGTGTATGCTCGAGAACATTGACGAGCCAAAAACTTACGGAAAGCAGCAGCCGCGACCTCAGCCCCAGACGATTCAGCAAAACCCGAATGCGGGACCTTCTCGAGAGTTACATGATAAGCCAGAACCGCCGATATTCGCCAAACGCGAACCGGATCGCCTAGCTCTACAAGCGGCTACGTTACCACAACTATCGCCGCTATCCCAACCTGCTGAAATACAATCGACCATGGCTAATGCGTCCCAACAACTCAGGACCATAATGTCTTCAATAAACCAAAACGCAGCTAAAAGTGAGGCTGCCAATGTAATAAGAAAAACTGAGGCGACACCGACCCAAGTAAACTTTGAGAATCTTCTTCCGTCTTCTAAAGTAGAAGTGGCGGTATCGAGACCATCCCCTATACAGAGAATTGACAAAGTATCGGTTCAATCGGGCTTAGAACCTTTGCCGATGAGTGTAGCGCAAGCTATTGGTTCTAGAGTTAACACGCTATCTGCAATGAATCAAATGAGGAAATCAACTACAGTCTCACCTTTAAATTCTCCTGTAATGCAGAGCCCGCTTATGAAGCCTCCTACTCAATCGCTACACACGAACCAAAGTTCGCTGATTACAAACCAGTACAACCCAATGGAAGACATGATCCCACAATCCGCATCCCAAATCATTCAAATGCCAGCTTTATCGAGAATACAGTGTAGCACAACACCACAGGCCATCATACACACTAATAATTCAATAACGACAAGTGCTCTGAACTTTCAAAATAAACAACCGTTACAGACTAGTATATTGAGCCACACTTTGTTACAGCCTACGAGGCAAATGAACGCCAATTTACCTTTCAACCAACAAAGCATCAGTTCTAGCCAACCTCCAGCTTTAGTCATGACTTCAAGACCTATGGGAAATAAAGAAGTGCCTCCGAATGTGACAGTCCGCACGCACACTATAGTGAGTCCCGGTATGAGTCAAATACAAAAACAACAGACTGCTCCGTTGAATTTCATCAATACATCTAAACTATTGCACACACAATTGACCTCACCACTAAAAAGGTCGAAGTCTACTGATGAACCGAAAAGCGAAGTGATAGTAGGTCACATACAACCGGCGAAACGGCATAGTGTCGAGGCTGTTGTCGTGAAATCAGAACCGATGGAAACGGATGACTCCAATGCGGCCAGCGCTGCCACTGACGCTTCAGGGAATAAGATTCCTCAGAGTCCTGCTAACCAGAGAAATGATGAATCACAAAATGTGCTGCTTAAGCAACTGCTTCAAACATCGACGGCTGCCACGACTGTTGTGCCGCAGCCTCAACGTACCATGACTATAACAAGAACAGCGCCCGCGCTTGGCACGATACCGTCTCTAGAAGCTCAGCTAGCCAGGCCGTCAATACCACCTCCAACACCCACTCTCAGCCATGATGTAGACATTTCGAAGCCTACACCTCGACACATCACGACTGTCAGCGCTTCATTTCCAACAAGACCAATGCAAACTTGTATCCCCACTTCGTCTATATCCCCATTGATTCAACCCACGCATACCACGCAATCACTGATGGATGTTCGCAAAACTCCCATGAAAATCATGACGAAAGAAGAAACCACCCCAATGCCAGAGATTTCACCAACGATCAAATCTATGCACATGGGGCAAATGGGATATATGAACATGAATATGAATATGAATTTGAATATTGAAAGTCAACATCAGCTGCAACAAGCTATCAAGAAGGAAATTGCGCAACCGCAAGAGAGCCCGGGTCACCGACCTTTCACACCCCTAGATGTCAAAAAGGAATTGATAGATGAGAGTTCACAGCAATCTGCTGCGTCTGGAGTCTCCGGAGCGTCCGACCAAGGAACTATTCGACTAGACCATCCCATGAAAGAAGAATACCCAGAGAGCGTCCACATGGATTCAAATATAGAACCAAGCGTCACCGAAACGCCGTCTGAAGCTAAGAAGAGGAAGAGACGAGAATATCAACAGAAAAAAAGAAAGCAACTCCAGATGAACATGAAAGCGGCAGCAGAGAGCAGCTTGAACGTCTCCAATGCTAAAAAAAGGCCGCGTAAAGGGTCTAGATTCGAAGAAGACTATGATACTTTCATTGACAATTTGATGGCCCAACTACGGTTACTGCCCACTATGCAAATTCAAGAACCAGCCTTGACAACAAACTTCGCCGTTTGCCCACTATTCGGTTCAGGAGATTTAACCAAACTGAAAAATAAAGATTACGATTTCCTCAAGGGTGATTTGACTGGAGAATTTGGAAACGCAAAAATTCCTAGTGTTGCTGATTACTATAACACCAAACCTTTCGGAGACGAAGAACCTCTTCCTGAAAAACCACCCGCCTCAACACAGCGAGGCTTCTATGACCAAGAGTTCCAACCGATCACGTTTGATGACGATCCGGAAGACAAAAAGCTTGATTTCATTTGCAAAGAGCGAGATACAGATACTCCAGACAGTATCGTCAGTTGTTCCAGCCCCGAGTGCCTAGACATTGAGCCAACAAACAGATTCCCTGGACTCAAACTTATTGATGACGATGAGGAAGACGAGGACAGTGAGGTTGCCTCTGGACGCGTATCTCCTATCATACCTATCATCGCGCCTATTCCTATTCGAATTAAGACGTTGGGGCTATATCCACTAAAGGAAGAAGAAGAAAACCAAAAAGCATTGAAAACATTAGACACGGACCCGAAAAAAATCAAAATGGAAGGATCGCCTGGCTCCGAGAGCAACGAAAATGTCACAGTAACGTTGACTTTAACATCGGGCGCTGCGGAAGATATACTTGGAGTATTGAAAGAACTTGCTGGAATTTTACATATCCCGCCGCCAACGTCCTACCAGATTATAGAGAGAACTGCCACACCTCCATCACACAAATTAGGACTTTACAGATCTAAAGGCAAAGACGGAAAAGAAGGTACTCCAATTGATATACAAAGCATTCTGAATGGTGCAGCCAAATTCTGCAGACACTGCGACGTCGTCATCTTAGATTCAGTAGTCAGAGCCAAAGCTTCAGAGTTCCCACTACTTTCAGCCAATAAGGGTAATGCTGGAGAAATACTATGCGACAGTGACTCCGAGCTATACTTCTGCAGCACTCAGTGCTATGAAAGGTTCGCTTGGCGACCGACAAACATCATCCTCGATGGTAAATCAAAACCAGCAGTCAAAGGAGGCAACAAACCCGACACAGTCGCAAACGCGTCTCGAGATCGCGAAGACTTCGATACAGCATCCAACGAAAGCATGGAAACGGATGACTTAGACATTAAACCGGACATCAAAGACGAGAAGATGGACCTTTCATTCATGGATTCACTCGACAACGATGAGTTGATGAAGGAAGTAGGTGATTGTGACGTTAGCGCTCTAGAATCCGAAGATCTGAAAAGCGATCAAGACGAAAAAAGTAACCAAAGCACAGAGAAAGAAAAATATAGAGGGATTCGGTACAAAGCGTGGTCGCCAGGCTGCATAGGCCCGCCAGTGAAATACAAGCGACCTACCGATAGAGAGCTAACAGAGCTGGTTTTCAGAACTGGAGTGGCTATAATGCCTGTGACTAATGAAGATCACAGAAGGTGTGAGCTTTGTGGAATAGAAGGAGACGGGGTCACCGATGGAGTGTCAAGGTTACTGAACTGTGACGTCAATAGATGGGTGCACCTTAACTGTGCTCTGTGGTCCTCAGGGGTGTATGAGACTGTTAACGGCGCCCTTATGAATGTAGAGACTGCTTTGGCGACGGGATCAAACGCAACCTGTGCGGTTTGTAGACGGCTGGGCGCTACCGTGCGATGCTTCAAGGTGCGCTGTGGAAGTGTCTACCATCTAGGATGCGCGGTGAAGGATAACTGCGTCTTTTACAAGAATAAGACTGCCTTCTGCGCTTCGCATGCACCAAAGGTTAGTTTCCATTCTGTTTTTTTTTTCTTTACTTAACATAGACTTGCGTTTAACCGCAATCACACCTGGTGTTAAGTGATGATGCGGTCTACAATGTAGCACGCTTACCTAGAAGATACCTGTTCACTCTACTCTTAAAAACATCCAAGTTATAAGTGATCGGAAAAACAGACACCGGCAAGGAATTCCACTCCTTGGCTGTCCGCAACATAAAAGTTGAAACAAAGCGCTTGTTGCGATCAGTTGGAACATCAACCATGTGGTGTTCTAGTGGTCCGATGATGAATGGTGATCTTTACTGATATTTGTCGTTCTCTCATTGCTGTACAATGGTCAAATGTTGTTGGTATAACGGTATTTTCACCAATACAGAACGAGAAAGACAACGAGCTAACCACCCTAAGCGTCCAACGTCGCGTGTTCATCTCCCGCGACGAACAGCGGCAAGTAGCATCGGTGATGCTTCACTCTGACAGTAACCATCTCATCCGCGTCGGTGGACTTATCTTCCTGAACCCGGGACATTTGCTGCCGCACCAGCTTGCTACCTTCCATACGCCCAACTACATCTATCCCATCGGATACAAGATCGTAAGTATTTCAAGTGGTATTATAATACTTCATGTGTGCCTTACCGTCGAGATTGTTCCATCTTATGCTGCACGCCCCACTACTTCAGTCAGTCAAAGTAAATTGTTCTTTATCACTTACATTACAAGGACCGTTTTGAAGCACTTTGCTGTGAGTTAACGTCAAGAAAAAGTGGAGGGTCCTGTATTTTAGACTGGTTTATCTCTACCTACACTGACACAAGCTGAATGTGAAATAAATAATAAAATAACTGAGACGGAACCACCCGATGGACCGTGGATATTGAGAAGTCTAGATGGAAAGAACTCTGCTTGGAAATGTATAGAGGAGGTCAAGTCCAGCAGTGGACATCTTCAGGCTGATGTTGATGATGATGACTGTGACAGAAAGAGACACTGGTATCGAAGTGGTGACAATTAATGAAAATGAATGAAAAACACTTTCTTGTACAGTGTGTTATGAAACTACATAACGAATTTAATTTGCGGATAGTTACAGATCTTCTAATAATTAGATATTTTCACCGTTCTCGCGTTGTAAGTGGCAAAAATCTATGTTTGAGGAGAGCCTCAAACATAGATTTTGATGCGTAGAGACGCATTGTATCTATGCATGGCCCTACAACCCGAAAATCTAGATCCGTATTCCATTCTATTACTCCCGTACATTGTTCAAGACATACCTTAACCTGTGGTTATTCACCAGGTCCGGTTCTACTGGTCGATGATCCGTGCCAACGCTCGATGTCGTTACCTGTGCTGGATCTCTGAAGAGGAGGGTAGGCCGCGTTTCCACGTGCGAGCGCAGGACGAGCCGCGACACGAGAACGCAGCGGCCACGCCGCGAGCCGCTTGGGCCAATGTAAGTTAGAATAACTTTTTTAACTATCTTGGTTTTTAACACTTATGACAAACCGGATATTTTAAAAAAAGCCTTTTATTTTTTGCTGTTTTACAATAAAAAGAAAATGTTTCTACTTATTCTAATTTCCTTTATGTATGTGCCAGTAACTCGTGTGCTACCTGTCTTCAACTAAAGAACATACGAGCTTAAATTAAT
Organism: Thera britannica; assembly: GCA_939531255.2. NCBI lineage: Eukaryota > Metazoa > Arthropoda > Insecta > Lepidoptera > Geometridae > Thera > Thera britannica. The sequence continues at coordinate 15,776,681 of OW618036.2, read as the reverse complement.
ATAAGTTTAAAAAAATTGAGAAATCGACTTCACGGCAAATATGAGAAATCCATTTTGAAGAAATATCTATGGGTCCAAATAAATATTTCATCAAAATCGTGCTATACAACGCCAATGTCATCTATAGCATATTTAACCAACTTCAAAGAAAAAAGGAGGTTTTCAATTAGTTTTTATAATTTTGGTTATCACATAACTTCCGTCATATATGAGCCAATTTGAAAAAAAGGAAGATTATACTTCCAGATTAGACCCATAAAAATTAAAAGTAGGCAAAAAATATTGCACATTGACTTTTCTGCTTTCGTAGAGCGCACGCGCATCTCTTTCTGACGCACGCTACGCTCTATGAAGCCGAAATTAGCCGATGTATTATTACTTGCCATATTGATTGCCTACAACCTGACTTTGTATTTAGATATTAGACGCAGTAGCCGTCTTACGCGATGAACGGAACGAAGACGGGGTTCTCAAGCTATGGCCGAACTACGTCACGGGCGAAGACTTATTCGGACTCACAGAACCTGCCGTCGTTAGAGTACTGGAAAGTTTACCTGGTAAGTTCATTATACTAACTGGCAGGCTTATAGGGGCTAGCCGAGACACATTCTAGTCTAGACTTTAGTTGTAAAGTCCTAAAATGTTGATTGCCGAATCTGTAGATTGCTTCTTTAGGACCAATGATTTTGTTAATGACTTTCGACGGGCCAAACATTTAGGCTATCTTCTTCAAAATTTTAAAACATATTTTCCACGAAAGCGTAACATATTTTTTTTAGCATCTTACGTAAGAGTAGATTTTTTTTAGCATCTTACGTAAGAGTATATACCTACTCCATTGCACATTGGACCAAAAAATAAACGATTTGAAGAAGAGGAGGCTTAGAGACCAGTCAAAGCCAAGATGATAAATCAGAAACTAATAAGACGTCATCACACAGGTATCGAGACCCTAACCGACTACAGATTCAAGTTCGGTCGATCCGCGCTGCTGGAAGGCGGCCTCGCCATCAATCCCTCCGGCTGCGCCCGCTGCGAGCCCAAATGCCGCACGTCGTGGCGGCGCGCCCCCCGCCCCCTGCACACCACCGCCATGCCGCACCTCCCCGCGCCGCCCCCCGGGACCGACCAGCCCGTCTGTCCATACACCAAGCAGTTCATACACACTAAGAGCAGCCAGTACAAGAAGATGAAAATGGAGTGGCGGAATAATGTCTATCTGGCCAGGTCATTTGCTGTTTTGACTTTATTCATAATAGGGCGTGTTTAGATTGTGTTCTGTGAGGTAACTAATTTTTAACCGACTTCATATAAAAAAAGAGGTTATCAATTCGGCTGTACATTTTTTGTTTGTCATTTATGAGCCGATTTTGCAAAAAATCTTTTTTCTGGAAAGTCCAGAGTGGTCCCATAGAAATTTTAAAATATTTGTGTGGTTAACATAGATGTTTGTTCTTTGTCTGGGTGTTGTTATATTGTATTCTATGTATGTATTTACAAAAAAACAAAAAAATATTTAAGTATATTATATCAGCTATCTGGTTCCCATAGTACAACAAGCTCTGCTTAGTTTGGGGCTAGATAGTGTTGTGTTGGTCCCATAGAAATTTCATCAAAATTTATTCAGTAGTTTGGCTATGAATTTGGTTTTTCAACTTTTTTAAACTAGGTTATTACAGGCTAACTTAACCGCTAATTATAAAAATCATGCCAAAGAATAATACCTATTGTTCTTTAACAAAATAAGGATTCTGACTTTAGGTTTTTTTTAACTGTTTAATGTAAAAAAAATAGTTTTCTGGTTTTTGTTCTACAAATTCGATCAAAAAACATAATATTTTCATTTTGTTTCAGATCCAAAATCCAAGGACTAGGACTGTACGCCGCCCGAGATATAGAGAAACATACCATGGTCATAGAATACATTGGCGAGATGATTCGTTCAGAGCTATCGGAAATACGCGAAAAGCAATATGAAGCTAAAGTAAGTACAACATAATAAAATTGTAACTTAGCCAACGATATAAACTGCACACGGCTGTCATGACCAGAATCTCCAAATTATCTTTTTATGTTTCCAGTTCCAAATGAAAGATTTGGACTTCTGAGTAAGCCCCCTTACTCTTAGGCTTCGTTCACACGGCATTGTCCTGCACGTTTTTTTGCAGTATACGTCTTAACGTATAAATAGTGACCATACAACGTACATATATCCATTCACACGTCGATTGTACTGCAAAAAAACGTGTACCGCTTATACGTTTAAACGCATACTCAACGGACTTGTCAAGCAAATCGAATGAACTTTGACGTATTCGGTTCGCAGTGGCACATAATATAGCTCTGTCTCGTTCACACGGCACGATGTTCACACGTTTTAATTACGAGTTAATAACTTTTCAAAACTATCAACAGACATTCAAAAGTAATTAAAAAACTTTTTTTCATCGTTTCTAAGATTTTCGAATAATTTTTCAAATGTGATCGTTCGCACAGATTCTTGATTAATAGGATGTACCCAAAACCTTCTGTTTTGTCGGCGGCGAGACCGTTGGCGCCTACGATACCAATATAAAAATACAACCACGCGTGGATCCATCAGTGACGTCTACTCGCTGTGACAACTGTGTGAAGACTGCGGCTATTCGTCTTTTACACGAATGATAATTTACCGTGTGACCCGGATGATTGTACGTTAAAAAAACTAATACGAAAAAAACGTGCAGGACAATGCCGTGTGAACGAAGCCTTAGGGATCGTATTTATTGGCCATCGATCGCGCAATGGTGCGATGCGATTTCATCGTACGATGACTTCAAGCTTTGATTAGGACACTCTAATGAAATGTGTGTGTTTAATCTCGTAGTGTGACGAAAACACATCGTTTGATCGTTAGCCAATTAGGACGATTCAATAAGGTCAGACGATTCACTTTTTGTTCATTTTTGCCTTTCATTCGAAATGAAACGTGTCGATAGCAGACGATCCACTTTTTGTTCATTTTTGCCTTTCATTTAGCACCTTTCACTCGATATGAAACGTGTGAACACCGAATAATTTAATTAATGAACCGATCCAACGATGTTGGATATTTTCATTCGGCATCTTTTACTTGCATTCCGAATAAACCATTAGACATGCCTCAAATAATCTGAGTTGGTACTTGGTACTTAGAGATGAGAGGATATTTAACGTGCCTATCAAAGCCGTGAAGCTATTTCTTTTCGATTTTTTTTATTATGTCGTGTTTTTTGTTCTGAGCCTGGCTGTTATATGGGTGTTATTTGTTTACCCAGAACCGCGGAATCTACATGTTCCGGCTCGACGAGCGGCGGGTCATAGACGCGACGCTAAGCGGCGGTCTGGCGCGGTACATCAACCACTCGTGTCAGCCCAACTGCGTCGCAGAGACCGTCGAAGTGGACCGGAATCTACGCATCATTATATTCGCGAGGCGACGCATCGCGAGGGGGGAAGAGGTAACTTAACACCACACTTTCTAGCCCCAAACTAAGTAGAGCTTGTACGATGGGTACCAGATAGCTGATGTCATATTTATATACATTTTTTTTGACAATAAATACTTGTAATACAGTATAGCACCCAGACAGAGAAAAAACATCAGAAAACAAACACCACGCAAATATTTGTTTTCAGTGGGGTTCGAACCCACGACCTACGAACTTATCTTTATCAATCTATCTACTCTACTGGGTATAGGGTATAGGCCTCCGTTCTAATATCGTTGTGTTTGTCCACAGCTGGCGTATGATTACAAATTCGACATTGAGGACGACGCACACAAAATCAGCTGCATGTGCGGTGCCCCCAACTGTCGGAAATGGATGAACTAAACAAAATAAAGACTATATAATAGCTGGACTACTCAAGATACACATTATTTTTCTATTAGACGTAAAAAATATTATTTTAAATCAACGTATTATTTAAACACATTTATGTTATTTTTGTACATTGATCGCTATTTGTAAGCGAAGTGCGATTAGGCTATGATACCTAGTATAGTTTACCAAAGTTGTCTACGTATTTGTAAGCTGACGATATTTAGATGTATCTAATGGACGCCACTTTCATGAGTTGTGAGAATTATACTTGACAATATCAACAGTTTTATACTACCTTCAATTTTATAATTTTTATGGACTAGATCGTTAATCATTGGAAACACGTTTTTTGTAAATAGTTATGAAGTGATATGCATATTAAGTAGGTATAAATCGTTATTAAATTCAAATATTTTAGATGTGCCGTTTTAAAGTTTAGCAGATATTTTTAATATTTTTTTTCCGGTTTTCGATGTATTGTATGAATGTTTTGTGTGATTTGTATTGACTTTTTTCAGACTTTGATCAGTTAGTAATCGAAAGGGGAATGACTCACTTAGCGTGATCACCAGTTATCGTTCGTTTTTTCGATCCATGGTTATTTTTATAGTCGGACGCCAGCGTCAAGACTTAGGTCTCCTCTTGGGACTAATTTAAGGTTATGTTTAGGCGATAGTGAGAGATCTAGTCCAGTGGTAAACCTATCTATGCTAAAGATACTTCAAAATGCATGATCGGTTATTTAAATTGTGCCATTTTTTAGTAATTCAAAGGCGAAAAAAGGAATTAACATTAATAAAATCATGTCAATGTGTAATTCCATTCCATTTGGCCTCTCAGCTCAGTAGCTCTGTCTCCTGCCCAGTAGGTCATGGGTTCGATTCTCACCAAGGACAAATATTTGTGTGGTTACACAACACACACGCAGATGTTTGTTCTCTGTCTGGGTGTTATATTGTATTTTATGTATATGTTTACAAAAAAATGTATTTAAGATTTATATCAGCTATCTGGTTCCAATAGTACAAGCTTTGCTTAATTTGGGGCTAGATAGTGTTGTGTCGATTGTCCAGAATATTTATTTTAAAATGAGCGTTTACATTTTTTTTGTCCAAGAACGTTAAGGATGACGCTAACTGGGGCATTCCCCAATTGTATACAGAATCGTGTACTCCTGAAATCTCATTGATAGTGTAGGTAAGTTACCAAGTAGAAGTATGCATTTAAGTAGCGTAACTAGCGTATATTAAACCAACCAGCAACATTCTAATGTTGAGGGGTCACCCACTTATTGTAATTACTTATGAGTTTGTGACTTTTTTCTTATATTTTAAAATATACAAGTGTTTTTCATAGTTCTATAGAACTGAGACTCACAAAGGTTAGACCCGTCCACACATTTTTATTCTCATGTTTGTGAGATTCTGGCCGCACTGTCAAAATAGAAAAAAATGGCTTACAAATTGTTTTTTTTTATTATTTAAGAATAATCTTGTTCTTGTGGGACCCCGATAGTAATTCAGACGTCACGTTGTGCCTCACCAGTTTTCGTGTAGATTTGTAGGTTAGTTCGGTAACACCGCGGCGCGCCTTTACAATTGAATGAATTTATGTATGGCTGGTTGTGTGAAAGTACATTTACCTCACTAAGGGCGTTACCACACTAGCGTTCTTTCATAAAATGTAAAAGGGCTCGCGAAATTTTATATTTTACACTCACGTGAGCTTAATTTATTTCTCAATGAATATAATAACAATACGATGAACAATTCGTATGCTTGTGAGTGTGCAATATTTTAATAATAAACGTTGCCTGATCGACAGTACTGTTTTGAAACGCCAGTTTGATAACGCTCTAAGGGCTAGTCTTCACCAACACAACCTAAGCGATTCCTGTTTCACAAAAGTTTTCAATGATCAGCTGGGCGATTGTGTAATTCTGTTGCTATCAAAAGTTTGATACTAACAAGGAACACGTCACATATCTTGTTGCCATCATTTTTCGACACTTTTAGTCTTGTTGCAATCATTCCTTGTCAAAAATAATGTGTAATGTGTTGTGTAATAATATTTCAATTCGTTTTTTTATTGCAATCGAAGCTCCAAATAATCTCAAAACTGTCAGATGCGACTAGGTTTTGACTGCAACAAAAGTTACACAATCATTTAATTTTCACAGAAGTCTTCATAACCGATGGTTTGTGTTGGTGAATACAGGCCTAAAGCTAACAGTCTGTCAAATGCCGATCTGTATTAATCGTGCGCGATGTAGCTAGTTTAATTTATGTAATGTTACCTAAATGTGATATTACTTCACATAGCGTGTGCTGTAGCAGCATAGCATAGGTTTACTTTACATAGCTAGTTGAATGTGTAACCATGCATGTTTAGTTCTGACGATACGGGCTAGGCAAAGCTACATTTTATAAGCGCACTCGCTCAGGGCGCCTAGTTTTATAGGCAAAACTGTAGTAGGCCTCATGATCGACTTTGACAGAGAAAATCTCAAAGATGACGTCAATCTGACGCCAAAAACTCTTGCAAGACTACTGCTGGTGGCTAGAAGTTTTTGGCAGCGATTGACGCAATGTCGTGACCTGAGTTTTCACGGTCGGACCGAGCATAAGGCCCCAGGTATAGTTAAAAGTGTATGTATAGGTATTTGGTCCCCTAGATAAACGGTTATCTGAATTAAAGGTTTTTAAATAATATATAAGTTGACAATTTCACTGATAAAGCCGTCAATCGATCTCGTACTCCAAACATGTTAAGCGTTTGTCTTTCGTATGGCCGTTTGTCTACAGGACCTTGTTAGGCCATGGACATTGTGATAACACAAGGAATTTGTTAGTCTCACACACACACACACACACAGTTCACTATGTCACGATTCAATTTAATTTTAAGTGTTATGTGCAATATCATTTAATTTTATTCTCAATTGTAAATATTCACCAGTAATTGTTTATGAATTAGATTGTAGTTTGATTTTACACTATTTGTTTTTTTTAGCAACCGAAACTAAAATGCTTTCAAATCAGATTATTGATTTAAGCATTCCCATACGTTTTGCATTCATATTGTTGACTCTGAAGAATATTTTCACAAGAGGTATTTTTTTGTAAAATTATTACTTAGAAAATCTATGTAGGTATATTAGTATTTTTATTTCATTATCATTAAATTAATTAGTAATTACTTTTGATCTTTCTTTTCTATCTCTCTATTTAATCAAACCTAAATAATAAAACTTAGAATTAAGATACGACGAAGGCTTACTCGTCGTGGAGATAACGATATAATTGCCAGTATATAATACCAGAAAACTGAGAAAGGGAGTACTAAAATTAAAATAAAACGAATCATTTCATATAAATTTCATTACAAACTGTTTTCCGACTTAAACTGCAAATAATATACCAAAGAACATGTCTAAGTAAAGCTGGGAAGCCAGCAGACGTTGATCGCAACAGGAGGAAACGGTTCGTCTAACAGTGCGACTAACGACTCTTTTATTCTTCTAGTAAATAAACCGTCATCACACAAACCATATCTTGTGATAGTAAATTACCTATAAAATAAAACATAGGTCATAAAATTAACATTTTATCATAGTCACGATTACGTAATTACTGGTAGAAGACACATCGACCGTAGACCAACCGTTTCGTACATTATTTTTTAAACAATCCGAAAAATTCTTGAAACAATTTACAAAAATATAACATTCGTCATTTTAAATATAACTCAAGTCAAGAGCGCTACTTGAATTGTAGTAGGCAAAATTATCACTCTATGTTGGAATGAGAATAAGAAAATAAATATTAATTAAAACGTATATTGTAAAATTACATTTTTCCTACTGCTGAGAAATATCCAAATGGTCTAAATAATAAACGACTAAACACATAACTTATACAAGAAGAGAAGCAGTTTGAACAGAAATCAACGATGCTTTTAAAGAAATAGATATTGGTGATGAGATGATACGATAGCGAGACCATGCTTTGCACCATTAGCTTAACATAAACATAAATTTAAACGGTTTCACAAACCAAATAGCCGAAGAAATCTTTGCATAATCAAGTGAACTTACGTAAAATAATATATGATTGATTCAGTGTATTACAGCCAAAACACGATCACTGAATTATAGCTAGCAGCTTACTGCAGCCGAATACCGCGGAGCCACACATACGATAACACACCTCGCTTCCTAGTAACACTGGCTGGAAACATAATTATTTAATTGAACAATTAGAATTCTTATTTTGTACTATACAAACTAGTTTTAGATAAAAAGTTTTAATACTGTTGTTAAACCAACAAGAGAGGATTTTATAAAACGCGATAGAGCAGAGTTACTAAAAAGCGAGTTCTCACAAATATTGCATTTCAAACGTCCACATTTAGAGTAGCCATTGCCACCCGCCTTCACTCTGAGTTATAACGTTACATTTACAACTGACGCTAGATTATTTATTTTATAATAAATTGTAGTGCGTTTGGCCACCGTCAAACTTGGATCGGGTCTGTAGAATCACTTTAAAACTCAGTCAAAAAGTTTTTTACAGCGATTTATAGTTCGATATATAGTCTTCGCTTACTACATTTGATATCACATAGTGATGTTTTACTGTTTATCAATTGAACTTTTGATACCGTATCGATGACCGTAAAGTAGTAAATTGTACTACGCATTACATTACAATAAAAATGATCCATCGTGTTTGTAGTTATACACGATGGATTATTGCCCATAATACTTACCGCACTTCGAAACCACATTATTGCAAAATATTGTAATAATAGATTTTTAAATTTACGTGCCATAATAACGCAAAGTTATGAAGTAAGTTTTTCGAGTATCTAAGTACGCAGTAGTGAGTTCTTATAAAAAAAAAAACGCATGCTTAATACGGTCTAAAGCGTAATGTGGGAAAGCCTTTAAAACTGGCCGTTTTATGAAGGAAACAGATTTTAGTAAACCCACGAGTTTATTGCAATTCAATTCGGACAACGATTCAATCATATTCCAAACCATGTTTTGCTACAATTTATTTCAATATTTAGTAATACGAAAACCTTAATTTCTGGACCGAATTAGAAATTAAATGACACCTTACAGTAAGTAGATCTAAAATGACATGACTGAAACGTACATGATAAAATCACGAATGCATGGGCAAATACTCATTTGTATACAAACACGTTCAGATTCACAAGTTCAAGTGTAGTGTTCTTTTTTTGTTCCTTACAAAAATTCTTCTGTAAAGATCACGGGAAGTTGGTGGGTCGAGAAGGTTCCAAATAGTTCCTCAGGACAAGACGATTCAAAATATTAGATTTTTTATAGAATTCATTATTAGTTACTTAATTGAATAGATTCATCTAATCGATTCAAAGTGATTTTCATACTAATATTATAAAGAGGAAAGATTTGTATTTATGTTTGTTACGAAGAGAAACTACTGGACCGATTTCAAAATTTCTTTCACCATTAAAATCCTACATTATCCCTAAGTAACATATACCATATTAACTACTAGCAACCCGCCCCGGCTTCGTAAGAGTTTCATTTAGAAAAAGGAGTTTCAAAATGTTTATGTTAAGTCACTATTTTTGTATTTTACAACCCATGCGAAGCCGGGCAGGTCGCTAGAACGGTATAAAAACGTATGACGAATTAGCTTCGTTGTAGAGTAGTTGTAACGAGCTAGGTAGTTGACTATAATAAGTTGGTGCGGTAGTGAGGTCTCAGAGGGGCGGAGGCCGAGGCACGGGCGCGGGCGAGGGTGCTCAGTCGATGTACTGCGCGAGCCAGCGGAAGCCCTCACCGTAGCCCTGGCGCTTCAGAACAGAGCACATGAATAGCTCGAGCGGACGACCGGGCAGCTCCGATCGCGGTACCCTGCCCTGGAAATAAATAATAATAACGTATATACATGTAGAAAAACATGTTAAATTTCTAGTAAATGTCCAATGTATTCTACTTAAATCTAACTCATGTCATAACTTATATAAATCCGTATGAAAAAAAAAAAATATTTTTTCATCCATTCATGTATTGCTAGGAAGTAAATAAATGTCTATGTAGATATAAAATATAACTAAGAAAAATACACTTCATTTTAAATTACTACGCTAGGATTCCTTCCAAGAATCATACAAATATTTGTTCTGCCGCGTACCGAACTCTCGCAATCCCCTATAGCTAAGCGTATTTGTCGCTTGCAGCACAAGAAGGCCGTCGTAGAGATATTTACGACATAAAACTTTGGTTTTTACAGTATGGAACCCTAAAAATCTAGAAATGTTGAACTGCCTTCACGTATTCGGCCTTAGAACTCGATAAGTGTGCGCTCGTGTGTTTTTCCATTCAATAAATAACTTGTATTGTAATTGTATTGACGTTGTTGTGTTGAAGAATAAACATTAGTGTATTCTTCTTTTCAATATATAACAATAAATAACACTAATATAAATACATAACCAACGTTCGGACTTATAACTTCTGCAAGTATGCGCTCGTGTATTTTTCCATTCAATAAATAACTTTTATTGTAATTGTATTCTTATTTTCAATAAATAATAACAATAGTAAATACATAAATTGTTGCTCCACCGGAATGTGTCATTTGAAGAAGCAACTTGCCAAGTTTGAACTTCAATCTATACTAATGTGGAATGTAGACTAAATTAATATCTCGTTTATGTACTATTATTATATTACACATAAAGTTTAAAACATAACAAGATTATGGGGTCGAGTATTGAACCCATACACGCTTAACCTATAGACCCGCACGTCATATTAATAAACTCACAAAAATCATAAGCGTTAACCCTAACAATAAACTTCTATTACTGTGCTATCGTATAGGTACTCCTATAAAGATAGGGCAATGGTAAATAAAAATATTATTAGGCATCCTCAATTTTGATATCTCAAATATAAGTTTTCCTTGATATTATTATAGTATGACGCCATAACTAAGCCTATTTTATCCCCGCCCCTCCCTTCTCTCGGCGCACCCCTATTGAGTGAAATTGAATGAATAAATTCATGAGCGTAATTTTTAAGCGCCTTAACTTTATTGGTTTGCTCTATTTCCTAACTATGTAAGTATCGTCTTCGAAATATTGTTTTCGTTTCGCCTATTTGCCTCTCTATTATATGCAGAAAAGTCTAGACAGCAATTGGTTCGGAAAAACTAGAAATAAACCAAGAAAAGGAACGCAATTCATAAACTTTTTTTGTTAATTTTTTATCCGAAATCATTTTGGTGTACTCTATGCTAATGTTCTATGAGTATGCAGATGTTTAGGGTCTAGACTCAATAGAACTTGTCCCCCTCTTTTACGACATAGACTAGAATCAAAAAAGATACCTTACCATGCCAGTAGTCTGCTGGTACAGATTGAAGAACTGACGCAGTTCATCCTCGCTCGCCGCGCCCGGCTTGTCGATCTTATTCCCCAGGATCAGCACCGGACAGTTGCTGAGAGTCTCGTCGGTCAGCAGTGAGTCCAGCTCCGCCTTCAATTATATTAATAAATATATATTGTTCACAACTGTCTGGGTGTTATAATGTATTCTATGTATGTATTTATAAAAAAAAACAAGTATTTAAGTATTATATCAGCTATCTGGTTCCCATAGTACAAGCCCTGCTTAGTTTGGGGCTAGAAAGTGTTGTGTGGATTGTCCTCATAAAAAAAAAATCTCTACTCTGCCTCAAACAAAGAGCTTATACTATCAAAATCAAAAATCAAAATAAAAAAAAAATACAGAACCTAAAAATTCGAAACCACGTGTCAAGTATCACGCAAAAAGGGCGTGTCAACGGCCTACTTGCGGAGACCAGTCCGCTCGCCAAGTACGGATGTAAAGAATTTGCCTTTTTTCGGAAACATTGGTCAAATGTCACGCACAAAGGGCGTGCCATCAGCCTATTTTCCAGTCCGCTCGCCAACAACTTATCAAAGGATTTGCCTTTCTTTACCTTAGATTCTGGCAGCCGCGCGCGATCGCACGCGTCCACCAGGAACACAATAGCGTCGACCGCGGGGAAGTAGTCGCGCCACACTCGCCGAGCCTGCTGATGCCCGCCGAGGTCGAACGTTGTGAAACGCATACTGCCTATGGATAGCTCTTCCGATGCTGGGGACAACAATGTGGGTTAAAGTATCATATTTGCATAACAAGGCATTTGGCTGATCGCTGGCGAGCAAGCTATTAACTATCAACTATTTGCTTGAGGAAAATATTGTAATGTTTCCATTATAATAAGCTCTGGCTTTATTATATTCTGTGATCAGGTTTGTCGTCTGTCATCTGTCATGTCAAGGAGTGTCAAATTATGTGTGAGATTGTGATGAAATAATACCATTCTGTGACAATAGAGAGTCTTTATTGAAGATGAATGACATTGAGAAGAAGGCCCTTTTACAATATAAATTATTTGTCAATATATTATTAGTTGATCGCTGGTCGTTTACACTACTGGTGACAACTCTGGTCACAACTAGATAATGAACGCGTGGCAGTGCATCGTAGGGTACGTTCTTGACGTGCGTGACCTGCTAGGCAATGCTTTGTGGCAATGGTTACCACTTAACATCAGATTGGCCATATGCTTGTGCCATTAATTGAATCATACACTCGGTTCTCACTCATCGCTGGTGGACAGACCAGTGCCTTAGTGTTATTATGTTTGCATAACAACGTTGGTTGGTTGGTTGGAAAACAATATTTTAAATTTAAAGGATGCAGTAATTGCAGAATTGAATGAGTTTTTATAGTGCTTTTGCACTTATGTTTTTACGTTTGTTTTTGTAGTTTAGCACCATTAGGATTATTATATCCCAAAGTTATGAGCCAAGGTTATTTGAAATCACAACAGGCAGGCTTTTATGATAATAGACAGATCTGTAGATGAAGTAATGGTCACTTAAGCATTGTTAATCCGTGAGTATGGATGGTTATGGACTGGTGGTTGCAAGGAACTGGCACCTAGACTCACCTAGCTTTAAGACGTTTCATTATTCTTTATTGTACTCATAGAAAAATACATTTAGAAAACTTAAAATAAGGATGTGTATACGACGTTTTAAAGAGATCCGTGTGATACAACTGAATGAATTGATTCTTGAATTTGAATTTATGAGAGCACTGGTGGTCTAGTGGGAGCGGCCCCGCCTTCCGATCCGAAGGTCGTGGGTTCAAATCCAGTCGTGTACCAATGAGTTTTTCTGTCGAGAAATTTATGTGCACTATGCCAGTACTCTCAAAACGGTGAAGGAAAACATCGTGAGGAAACCGGCGTGTCGTAGAACCTAAAAAAAGTTCGAGCAACACGTGTCAAGGGTCACGCAAAAAGGGCCCGCCAGCGGCCTACTTGCGGAAAAACCAGGATCACTTGGTGAAAGTTACCCCCATAATAATGTGGTCAAAAATCAGATTGTTTTTGTAAATTCATGTTTGGAAGTCATTTGAAATGAACTTTGTTTGAATCGAATCTTTGTTCACAAAACAGGAAATAGTTACATCAGTTCAAGTCACCTTGAGAAAATGGATTCAATGATGTGATTTTAATTCAGATTGAAATATTACATAAGACACTATTAGCCTTAATTTTGTAATCACTAAGCATTTGCTAATTAACTACTGTAGTCTTTTTTATGCTCATAACATAAGGTACACTGACACAGAAAGATATCAGAGTTGAATAAACAATAATTATTTTAATCACAACTCTCTTTATCAAAGTATGAAAAAATGCATTCTCATGTACTTGTACAAAGTAAATTTGTAGTTTTCTTTTCAAGGACACTATTTATATGAACTTCCTGGTTTCAGATCTAATGCAGGATCAATTTTTAAAATACGGTTTTTTGTAAAACTTTTAACAAATGCCTTTTAACTTTGACTGCAACCAATACTTTACTTAAAAACTTACTACACACTAGACGAATTATTTAACTATGAAAGAAAAGAATAAAGTTAATTATAAATTTTATTTGTTATCTTTTTGCCTCTTCTACTTAAATTTAAGAGCTTAGCTCTTGACGTAGTAGTCTTAGACAGGGCTACAGAATGGTGGCCAAGGGATGATCAGAGACCTAGAGGAAGACCACCCACCCGTTGGTCCAACAACATTGTTGTGAGTGTTGGGAATGTGTGGATGAGACTCGCAAGGGGACGGAAAGAGTGTTGCAATAAAGAAGAGGCCTATACTAAGCAGTGGGTGCAAACGGACTGAGATATTGATGATGATGAAACTATTCAAATGAACACTCACTTGGATGCAATGTAGGAACATGCTGGGCCAGTCTGTCATCCTTGAGCATGTGTAGGAGTGTGGTCTTTCCCGCATTGTCCAGCCCCAGGAACAGTAGTTTGCCTGATTTCTTCCATAGACCTGTCAAACAAAGGATTTGGTATTACTCAAATACAATAAAACCTAGATTTAAAAACAAACCATGTAACAGATAATTATTAACTGTAAAATCATCTAGATTCAATTCAGAAGATTAAGGCCCGTATTCCAAAACAGCACTTGAGTCTGAGTCGAGCCTCAAGCATAGATTTTATGACAGTTCTCCATTGAAAAGTGTCAAAAATCTGTGCTTGAGGCTCGACTCAGACTTGAGCACTGTTTCGGAATACGGGCCTTAAACATTGAATTCAAATAATGGAGACTGAAATATTCTTGAGTTTGATAGGTTGCACAATGGCTTTGTGCAAGGAACTAGTTTTCAAATGCATTATAACTTGGTACATATGGGTACACATAACAGTTTTGTTTCATTATATTTGCATGATGTGGCATCACATTATTGGTACATAAATCTTAACAAGTTTTAAATATCTTCTGTATGCAAGGTCATAAACTATTTTTCAAGTATTGAGTACACAATATGAGGAAAAAGTTACAGAGCAAGTTAGACCTTAAAAATTGATAAGATTTTACAACAGCTGATAAAGTTTTAACTCACCAAGGAAACCAAGGACTCCAGTGAACCAATCCAAGATAAACATTATGAATCTGGAATGCAGGAAATTATTATTTCTACCACATAACTCCACGAGATAAAGGATCCACTCCACCTTCTTCAACTTCAATGAGAACGTACAAGAAGATGATTCTAGGTAATGACTTGCAAATCTTTATTATATCAATTACGACGTAGCACGAACACGCGGAATATCACAGTAACATTAATTCATTCACCAAGCATATGTCCTAGACGTCGTCAGACATCGAAAACGTAGTAAGAATTCGCTAGTGAATTGAGTAACATGAATGACAGAACGTAATTTGTACTATACATTCGAGCGTAGATTTCACTGATATTGAACAGCAAATACTTACTTGATTTAATTGAACTAGATTAACTAATGCTAGGGGATGTTTATCACAATATTTCGCACTTATTTGCATTAAGCTAGCGCTAGAACTATGATTTTACCAGCGAGAAAAGATGGATTTGGAAATATGAAGTTGGCAATGACGTGACATACGCTATTTCCGGATGCTGTCAGATTCACTATGATGCGTTCATTCATTCAGAATATCGATGCGACGCGGGCAGGGCGGGTGGAAGCTCGTATACATTCCCGTGGAAGTGGCGGATAGATGACGCGGCACGTTGCGTGCGGGGGATTTGCGTGCGGGACTTGCGGGGTGGGCGTGCCCTTTCGCCTTACATTTTATTTTGAAAAACCCGAAACCTTTTAATTACTACTTTTAATTTTAAAAACCTTTTGTGAAAACTAAAGTTAATACAAAAAAATCTTTTGGAAGTAGCAGAACGCAACTTTTTTTTTTTACTTTGAATTCTCAACTTTTAAATAAACTGGCGCTGGAATCAAGGTCTTATTGCCAAGTTATAACTTTTTGGGTATTTCCAGCTTATTGACTGATAGATTACTGATCTACTGGTCGAACGAAGTATGTAGATTCATGCTGGTCGATGAAAGACCTACTGAAGGGCAACCTTCATATTATCCTATGATATTCTAACGCAAACCGACGCAAACTCATGGACGTGTGCATCCACAGAGATGCAAACACGCTTTTGCTTTGATTCCGCGTGTGCATCCATCCTAAACAATCTAGATCGCATCCATCCTTTTATAAATTAAGACTTGGTCTTTGACAAATATTCTGCAAATATTCAGCATCTTACGAAATAAACGGACAGATCGCGACCGAAACACTAACCTGCGCTACAAAACAAAAATTACTGACGTGGACGATAGAGCCGCTAAGCAAAAATGGGACTGGGCCAGCCCTTAGACAGGGCCAGCCACGTCTGTTGCATGCCGGACGACCTGCGGGCCAAAACCACTTCCGAGTGGTGCCCTGACATAGTGGTTAGTAGGGTGGCAGGCCTCGTATGAGATGGAGAGACGAGCTGGATGCTTATGATTTGGACTGGCTGGCGAGTTCAAGCAGAAGATCGTAGTGACTGGCGAAAATGGTGGGAGGCCTTTGCCCAACAGTTGGGCACTACGGGCTAATATTAACAGTAATAGCAGTAATATTAGTTGTATCACTACTTTTTGTGAAGGACTTTTGCAGTTCATGTTAATTTAATATATTTTATCTTCCAAGTTACGCCTGTAATTTTATTATTTGGGAGTAAACAGCAGTCAACTTCAGTATTTGAAACTGATTGATGATTGTATAACTTGAGCTGGCAACCCTAGCTTAGCTGTCATTAGTGTCAAATAAAAATATTTCTTTCTCTAGTTTTTGACAGCTTTCAAAGCTCAAGGTATTTTGTTTTTCTCGAAATAATGAAAAATAAATCGTAAATAAAATGAAATAATGCAATTGGATGATACACAAACTTTCGCCCTACCCAATAAATTCTAATTTTGGTGTAATTTATCTGAAGATTACTTAGATTTTTTAAGGTTACAAAGTGCTTGAAGAAGTGTTGTTATTTTCAGGCTAAATCATGGCCCCAAGGAAAAACAAAGTTGCTAAAGAGGAG
Organism: Thera britannica; assembly: GCA_939531255.2. NCBI lineage: Eukaryota > Metazoa > Arthropoda > Insecta > Lepidoptera > Geometridae > Thera > Thera britannica. Next base: position 15,759,828 of record OW618036.2, on the reverse strand, counting down.
GTCCAGGTTACCCTGGGTCCTCAGCACTTGATCGGCGAGACTGTGTTTGGCGTCGCCCACATTTTCGCCTCTTTCAACGACACATTCGTTCATGTTACCGACTTATCCGGTCGAGAAACCATTGCCCGTGTCACCGGTGGCATGAAAGTAAAGGCTGATCGTGATGAGGCATCGCCCTACGCTGCTATGTTGGCTGCACAGGTATGTTTACTTTACGTTTGATGTAAGAAGTATGTATTCTAGTTGCAAAGTTTGTTTTGGGGTTATGTGTATTGACTGGCTGTCTGTTTCTGATCCTACTCTGAAGCTAATCGTATGCGGGCTTAGTTTTTACAGTTAATGCTGTGTAGACAATTCTAAGAATGATGTTGAAATCCATACAAAATTGGTTGGTCAGCCTTGGCAAGAAAAAACAGCTGATTGCTGTCATAGTGTCAATTGGAATTTAATATAACAGTGCTTTAACATTGTTTTAACAAAGAAGTGTCAGTTTCTAAGATAAAACAATCATTAACTGTGTAATTTTTGTTGAATTGAACTCTTAAAAACTCATTACATTCATAGGCCAGTATAACAGTGGCACCAAAAATCTTCATTTGCTAACATGGTTTATTATTTAACATTTCAGGATGTTGCTGAGAGGTGCAAGAACCTCGGCATCACAGCTCTTCACATCAAGCTCCGTGCCACTGGTGGCAACAAGACAAAGACTCCTGGACCCGGCGCTCAGTCTGCTCTCCGTGCTCTTGCTCGTTCCAGTATGAAGATTGGTCGCATTGAGGATGTTACACCTGTGCCATCAGACTCCACACGCAGGAAGGGTGGACGAAGGGGTCGCAGATTGTAATCTGTTAGTATAAGCTCACTGTGGACTTTAAATAAAGAGGTTTACAGTATTTTCATAGTTTTATTGATGTTATTCAGTGTAGCAGTAGGAAAAAACCTAAGTTTACGAATCAATGTCACATCTAAACAAACATCCACATTCATCGCAGATGTTCAGTTCTCTACTGAAAACAAATTGCCAACACAAGCAGAGCTACTACCAACTGAGCTATGAGGCCTGTCTCTGTAAGATGTTTGTTCATTGATTGAAATCCTCTACGATGTGGGGTCGGCACAACATATCTTCTTCCTTCTTGATCTAAATCCTCTAAGAATTTGTAAATTGGAATGTTTTGAACCAATCACGACGCCCGTATACCAATCTGGTGGAACTTTTATTCTGAAAAAATCAGGGAGTTCCACACATAATTATACCACATGGAAGAAAAGTAACTTAAATATTAAAGGTATATACTGAAAACTGACAAACATTTTACTGAAAGAAGATGTTATTTGAATTTAAAATGCATTCATAGTTATTTCAAAATATATGAAGCATTTTGATAAATAATTAATTAATAATAAAAAATGCTTAAATTCATTGTCCTCCTTTTATTTCTGACACCGTGTTAATTAGCAAAAAAGAATCCCTAAGATGATAAAGCTACAGGATAATTATTTTTTTCATGTAACCATGTAATTATTTAAATATCTATGAATGCAGTTTAAATTGTTTTTAAATTAAAATGTTCCATCTACAACATTCAAGGTACTTGCCCTACTAATTCGGCGCTAAATTTTGGCATACCAGCCAGCCACATAGTCAAGAGTACAATCTCCATGTGGCATATCCGTGGGACGGACTGTGTAAAACGAAAAAAAAAGACATTTCTTTTTTATTTCGTTTTACAAAAAAAAATCGAAATAGTAATTTCGATATCATCTACGCCTCGGGCGGGCGTCAACAAGCAAGCTTGGGGCTTGGCCAGTTACTACTAGAGGATTCTCGAACAAAGTAGGGTTTATTTGGAGAGTGAGAAATAATATGCTTTTTTGGGGAGAACATTGCATGTTGTTATTTATTGATAAAGGTACATAATCATTTCAGCTACACATCGATAAAATATACGTTCCCTAAACTTTGCTAAAACTTGTTTAATTTACAAAGCTTTTAAAAAGATATAGAATTGTTTAAATCCTAATTAGTAAGATATACCTTAAATAAAATCCATTTACAAAATGTATTGCACATAGAATTGGTGTAAGTGGCCTAGAAGTAATGTTTAAAACAGTCTTACACTAATTTAGTTAGTTATAAATCGCATATCCACAAACATTATTTATATTATTTCTGTTTCCATTTTTCAATATTTTTTTTTATTTTATAGCTAGAAAGTTAAATTAAAATGTAAGTTACAGAAATATTTGTGATCGTAATGAGCATTAGAGATGCTCTCTGTTCTATTTGATATAATATGAGATCAATAAAATACATTAATAACATAATTAGCACAATCCGAAACGTAGCTCCTTGAGCCATACGCAGTATGCACCTATACATTGAATACACTTTACATTTACCACAAACATTGATACAAACTTTTTATAATAAATTTTCTAGAACATACAAAGTTTAATAAACATGAAAATAAACAATCTCTGCGTAACTAGCAAAAAACAACACATATTTTTTACTATTTTTTAGAACACTGTAATTTCGATAAAATCTGTCATTAAAATTGTAGGCACATAAAATATAAATTTGTAATAAAATACATTATAACAAAAACTAGAACTCGTGACATTAAACCTCATGCCATTAAAAACACTATAACATAACTATAAATAATTAGATTTCCAACAACCTTTAAAACCAAGATGACATAACTCACAACCTAAGAATAACACCCTACTTCGCTACAAGTTTTATTTTTAATGGCATAAGAGGCGATCACCGTTGTGCCACCACAATTTATTTACGCTAACCACAGTCAAGTAATTTATCGAAAGTGAACTAAAGGCATCTCTATAAACTTTCAACTGAACATTCGCGCATCCTGCCTGCAAAATATTCACATCACTTCCACCGACTAAAATCGGAACAGTTCGGGTAAACGGATGAAATGAATTGCAGCAGGTCGGTAAATGTCCAGCGGCCCACCAGCACGGCTCCGCGAGAATGTTCTATCAGAATCGTAGGTTACTGAGCGGAGGAGTGCGTCGCTAGCGGCGCGGGCCGAGCGCGCGGCTTGCGCTACAAGCCCGTCTTGAGGCGGATCTTCTTGAGACGCGACGGGGAAGGGTTGGGGAAGGGACGTCGCTTGGCGGCGAGCGGAGCGCCTAACGCCGTGCCTCCCGCCACGTCCTCCCACGTACCGCCGATGTCCTCGGACGAGGAGGAGGCCATGGCTAGACAGCAGTTCCCGCCGCGCCCTGATCCTCGCAGCGAGCGCGCGAAGCTCCTCTTACTTAGCTTAGCGGAGACCAGCGAGGCGCGAGGACTCTCCGCGTCGTCGACCGACCGCCGACTCGCCTTCGCCTTGACGACGCCGCCGACCTGAGTCTTACTCGCGTTAGGTTTCCGGATCGCGAGGATGTTGCGACGCTTCGACGACAGCGTTTTTGGCTTGGGCTCGTTCTCGGTGAGGTATCTCGTCCTGGAGGTGGATTTGACGGGTTCCTTCTTCTTGGCGAACTTCATGTTGTTGATGATGTCATGTGCGGAGGGGCGAGGTAGCAGGGCGGGGGGAGGGCTGCGCTTGTGCTCGGAGTCTGTCTTGGCGCCGACGTATGTGTTCTCCTTGCGTTCCTCCGTGACCTTCCCCTTGGAGCGCGCGTACAGCGGCGCGCGGGTCGGAGAGCTTGTCTTCGGACGCAGCCGAGACATCGTTAACTGGAAGGAAATCCTCGATAAGTTTTGTAGATGTAGGGTAGATCCAGGTGTACTATAGGCAAGACACCTGAATGCCTCAAGTTGATGGACGCAAGGTAATACTCTGTTATAGGCGATGGTCACCAGTGGGCCATATGTTTCCATCAGCGAGTTGCATAGAGGTGTGTAGTGGACAGAAACGTGTGGATTGTTGAATGTGTAACACCTCACTCCCAGTTTTAGTACTACCTACTATTTCTATGCAAATGATTGTTATTTGTTCGGATTTGGACAACACGATTCACTCAACAATTTGTTCTTACCCCGACTAATAATTAAGGACTGTTGTTTTGATCTGTTAACTGAAAATTAAAAACCAATGTTACCAAAATAACGAAAACAGTAAGCAACACAAATAAAAATATTTTCAGAGGATAAAACAAATGTGGCTTTTGTGAGTATGAGTATGTTAGAAAACAATGACTTAGATGTGATGATGATGTGAGGAATATAGAAAAATATGTGATGTCGTTATAGTTATACTGTAAGTAAAGGCTAGTTAATTTCCAGCATAATATTTAAATATGTGCTAAGAACATTATACGCTCAATTTAAATTTTGCTCTTTTTCTTTATTAGCAATTTTGCTAATAAAAAAACCATGGTGTTTTTTGAGAACGGTAGTGACGACTTTTCCCTAACTCTCGTGGTTTCGGACTTTGCCATAACCACCCTCCTCAAAAAAACACCCTGTATAGTTAGAAATGTAAAATGTCAGTAGATACTGGAGATTTGTCTGCGTATGAGTAACTTAGCGGAGAACAAATAGCGCGCTAGCAAACACAATGACTGGAGTACAAAGAGTTTATTGGAGTCAGGTCTTCTTTTTATCGTGCCACTGATTCTTTCAAACCAAGTGTGGTGAAAGGATTTTGAGTGCACCTCAACGAGGCTCCTTTCGTGCACTTGACACATATATTCGAACCGGAGTCAGGTTAGAGTCTAATAATATCCCCATTAGATTTGAATTAGATTCCAGCTGTTCCAGGTGCTCAAGCCACCAGGCTAAGATGATGCACAAATCAGTTCAGTTTCAGCTTGTGCTTCTATTTAGTCCTCCTCATCGATGTCGATGACGGCGACCCTGGCTAAAATTAATATGTATCTTATAAAACCTAACTAAAACCTAAATCTAATATTGACGAACTAAATCAATTTCCTAGCGTGAGCCCTAATATGGCTCGCTAGGCCAAACTTATTCTAACACCCGATCACATGAAGAGCAATACAGTTGACCCGCGGTGTTGTATGCATATGTGTAGGAGGGCTTAGGTCTACTCTTGCGTATTTCGCGTTTTATGTCGAGCACTTCGAGTCGGCTATCTTCAAACGCTTTTACTTTATGGTGGATGGTAGAACGCCAAGACGATCTTTGTGAAGCAAGCTCCTCCCAACAGTCAGGCTTAACATTCACATACACATTGTGCTTGTACTAACCTGAGGTCTTATGGTCTTGGTATGTGAACGCAGCCATTCCCTGACGGCGGACAGGTTGCGATGCTCCGAACATGGAATCCTGGAGTTGGGGTGTTGCCCGGTCAGGTCCAGGATAGACGCGCCGAGGGAACGACCCACCTGGTACATAAATCATGGTTAATTATACTAATAAAATAGACTATAATTTCTCTGTCACTCTCAGCTTAGTTGGTAGTTTTTTTTCTGCACCTGTCTAGATTTTTTAAATTCTTAGAAACAGTGATTGAGTCTGAGTCGAGCTTCAAGCTAAGCATAGATTTTTTGACAGTTCTCCATTATTTTTCTTATCGTGTCACTGATTTTTTTGAACCAGGTGTGGTGATAGGATTTTAAGTGCGCTTCAAAGAGGCTCTTTTTGTGCATTGAAGAATGACAAAAAATCTATGCTTGAGGCTCGATTGAGACTTAAATCACTGTTTTAGAATACGGGCCTTAGTGATTCCGGTTGTGGGTCCGATTTCAAAATGGACAAACATTTGTGTGATGGATATTTGATCAGGGTATTCTGTATATTTAAACAACCAAGATTATAAATCTTCTATCAGTTATCGTTCCCAAGCTTCGTTTGGCTAGATTGCATTTTGAGTGAAATAAATGTATATTTTAAAACTTTATCATACAAACCAATTAAGTGAAAGGTGGACAATGGCTAAAATAAATGAGAAATGAATTATTTATATAAAGTGGCTACAACCCCTCCTCTAGATGTGTAAAAGTGTGTGTACAGAATGGGATAAATTGTGATTATATTTACATAGATGTATTTAATTTTACCTATTTCTAAAATAGTCATATACATTTCTTTGTCGTCAGTCACATCAGTCAAAAGGTGTGTAAATGTTATTACACAATAAAACAAAAAATAATTGAGCCTATTTGGGCACGAATGTACTGTATTAAAACAATGTATCACTAACCCCCGAATACTGAAACGCAACTCAGATTTAAGCACGTCTCAAGCGACGAATATTTGACAGATTTTCATTGAAAACTGTCAAATATTTGTCGCTTGAGACGTGCTTAAATCTGAGTTGCGTTTCAGTATTCGGGGGTAAGTATTGTGTACATTTGAGGAATAAAATTGAAATAATTATGCTCATGGAAAATAATTTGATTCAAATAAACCCACAACGTTAGCGTGTGAGCTAAAAAAAACTTGAAAAATCGATATTTTTTATTAATATATTTTGATATACAAATCAAAAACCAAGTTTTCCAATAGAATCTGGAAAAAAATATTTACCTACCTCACACTGGATTTCACACTTGAAATTACATTTTGGTGCTTATAAAGCTGCTGTGAATTTAGCATCTGGAGATTTTTGAAGGTCATATAAAAAGCGTTCTAAATACAATGAATAAACTACTCTATACAAATCTACTCAATTCTAATGAAATTCCTTTAGTGTACAAATTATATTATTTCCTATGAGTATATTACTGAAATTACATGATGCAAATTCGTGACAAACCTTCATGGGATCTATGTCTTCAAAAATCTCGAGACCCTTAGCGCGACAGTGCGAAATTCTTGCCTGAAACGTTTTTGTCATTTCAACTTCAGTGGATATTAACTCACACCTGACTAAATGGTGTTATGAATTTAGGCGATACTGTTGGTAACAAATAGCCCCCAAAAATTCGTTCTCACTGTTTGAAATTGGTAAGTGATAGCGATAGTATATTTGATAAATAAAGTCAAATACATGATGAAGAACTGGGACCTACAGGGAGACTAGCGGGGAATATATGTATATATTTTGAATCCTCATTTTTTTAACTAGCTAATGGAACAGGCATATAGCCCATAGTTTTTTTCTTTCTTATACAGGATGGTTTTTTGAGATGGGCGGTGATGGCCAAGTCCGAAACCACGAGAGTTAGGGAATTTTGTGAAATGAGTCATGCCCGTCTATTTATATGAAAACAATAATATAGCAAATATTTACTGTTTTATATTTTTACATGGAGTAAACTTAAAGCATTTTCATCAAAGGTATTTTTTTAAAACATAAAATTATGCAGTATAATTGTTTTCTTACAAATCGAGGCATGACTCCTTTCAGGACTTTTCCCTAACTCTCGTGGTTTCACTTGGCCATCACCGCCCTTCTCAAAAAACCACCCTGTATAAGTGACCTATCTAGTCTAAAGTAGAACTAATCTAGTCCACATGCGCTCATACAAACCAGGAACGGGTTTACCTCTTCGAATATATGCGGCGTGTACTTTGGCGGCGGGGGAGGGGTGTGCACGGCGCCGGTGGTGGGGGTATCGCGGACGGGGGGCGGTAGCACGTTGACTAAGCGGCCAGTGTTGTAGTTGCACTCGAGCGTGTAAGATCGGACGAGACCGGTGGCTTTCAAAACGGCGACGCGGCCCGAGCCTTCGCGGGACATGCCATCACGACGGTCCCTGGGGGGTGAATATTAGATTTTTTTTAATGTAAAACTTGGTTCGAATGAATCAGTGACACGTTAAGAAGAAGAATGTAAAAGATAAATCAAGCAGAACAATCAATATATAGTACTAATCCGCTAATCTAATCTACGTAAGCTAATTTAATATAGACCTGTGTTTACCCCCTAACCAACCCTGCAAATCTTATGCAATGTTTAACAATGGAATTGAAGACAAACGACTTTACGGCCCACCTGATGGTAAAGGTGTTGTCGTGGCGTTGCCTACCCTGAAAACTTACCCTGTATAATTAATTTAATTTAATTTTAAAAATGTTCTTTAGGGTAAAACGCAGACAGAAAATAGTGGTAGACATTTTACAGCGTTCTCTACCCCAAATTATTTTTGATTAAGGCTCTAATCAAATCTCAAACTAACAACGCAAATAGCAGAGCTATACTACTCTACCAGCCGACCACGAAGCTAATAAATTCCCCACAACAACAAAAGGTGACCATTCGATTTCAGCAGCTCGAACCTACCTCTACTGTTTGAGCTGGGTGTGAAATCTGATTTAAAATAACTTTTTTTAATGAGTCAGAGAGGGATATACACTAGCGATCCGCCCAGCTTCGCACAGGTCATTGTAGCGTAATGTTATATAGCCTATAGCAGGGGTGCTCAAACGGTCGATCGCGAAAGCTTTTCGAGTCGATCGCCGGCAATATGCTTAATATAGGCACCCAGTAGAATTTCTGGAAATACGCGGATAATAACGTTGTAGCATGCATGATCACCTATAGATAGCTCAACTGATCCAAATCAGTGCCAGACGGAAGCGTCCACAAAATGCTGGCGGCATTGCCACGCCAAATAGCATTGCTGATGACCTATAGATAGTGCAATCTACGAAGGCGCGCCCCACTATTCCTCCTTAACCGTTTATAGTATATGTGTGCAAGCTTCCGTCAATGTTATCGGTAACACTCAGTTATCGGTACACACTAATTACCTATGAGTGCACACGCACACTACAATGAATAGGCTACGGTTCGCGACTGCCGCTCGGAGCAAACTCCCCGCACCCCGCGATCCCTTCAACCGAAAATTGGTGGGGCGCGTCTTCGTGAATTGCACTATCTATACCTACATATTAGTTTAGTCGATCCCTTGATTTCAAAATACTATCTGGTCGATCGCCGAGACTATAAGTGTGAGCACCCCTGGCCTATAGCCTTCCTCGATAAATGGACTATCCAACACAAACATAATTTTTCAATTCGGACCAGCAGTTCCCGAGATTAGCGCGTTCAACCAAACAAACCCTTCAGCTTTATAATATTAGCATAGATTATACTCACTTGAGGTACATATTCCTCTCGGTAAAGTTGCACGATGAGAAATGAAAGTGCAAGTTGTTCATAGACATGATTCGAGGCAGCAGCATACACTCCACGCAACTGTCAGCGTCTTCGAAGTGGTTGCCATACATAAATATACCTGGAACAAATCAAATATTTACTTTGACTAGCAAAAACTATTGCAACCACTCAGAATAGCTGAAAATTTCACCACCATGCATATTTCTGCCGTATTGCTGTGTTTCGGTTTGAAGGGTGTCGGTGCCGGTGAAATTATTGACATATGAGGCTGAACATCTGAATGCCTCAAGTTGATGGACGCAGAACAGTGCATCGTAGGGCACGTTCCTGACGTGCATGACCTACGAGGCAATGCCTTGGTATAGGCGATGGTTACCACTTAACATCAGGTGGGCCATAAGCTTGTTCCATCAGGTAGTTGTATAAAAAAAAAGAGAAAAAGCTGGAAATCTCACTACCAATGCCTATTTCAAATCAAATCAAAAGTGTATTTATTCAGTTCGATTCCAAGAATCACATTGAAACATCTATCCAGGTGAGTCTAGGTGCCAGTTCCACGCGATCATTTCTGCCGTAAAACAGCATTGCGTTCGTTATTGGCTGAAAGTTTTATTATAAGATACATTTCTTAAAGCGTAGCGTGTGCTGTCTTTGAAACTTGCTTTTGTACTAATGCCTACATCTCACTAAGTGGAGTGGCACCACATTGGAACTTCACTGCTTTTATTATTATTTTGTAAAAGGATCGTCCAAAACGGTAGGAACCAAACCGTAGTTTGTTGCCTGTTCTTCTAGGCTTGGTCGCGTGAAACTGGCACCGACTCATCTAACTTTAAGACGTTACAAAGTGATCCTTTTGATACTACTGAAGAAATATATATTTGACTTGAATTCGGTTTAAAGAACTTTATTTCTCATAAGACAAACGTCACTTACATGATAATTACTTAATCTAGTTATAATAATATACCAGTGCAGAAGAGAATTAAAAGCGGTTTTATATATTGACTTTAAAACCTCAAAAGCTGTGGACATTGTTAATAAATAAAATAAAGAACATAGCTAGTGTTGATAATCACCTTTCTTGGAAGCATGTCCGTGAAGATCAATGTACAGGTAGAGTCCGGATTCTGGTTCCTTGACGACTGAGGGCCGTGGTGGGGGTAGGATGGGCGTGGCTGCCTTCTTGCGAGTCTGACGTGGAACTGATGGCGATTTAGGCTTGTCTTCCTTTACAACCGGAGGCTAATAGAAAATGCAAATATTTTTAAAACAATTTTAAAAATATTGATGAATCTCGTGGATTTCATTAGCAATGTCTCTTTTACTTTGTTAAGAAATATAAATTATATTCACACGAATTTTTTAATGGGAACTTTGCTACTTTTTTAGTTTTCTGTGCCAAATTATAACCCCCTTATACATTCCCTGTCACTTTTTAGCAGCTCTGCAATAGGCATGAAGACAGTAATCAAGTATCGCCAAAATATTTATCTGATGTAATGAAAAAGGATTCAAATATTTTGAAAAATGTATTTATTCTCTTACTAATATCGAGATTAATCATTTATTTGTTAAAATAAATCTACAAAATACAACAACCCGCCATGATAGCTTAAAGACCGGTCAGAGCGAATTACGTCACGGTGTTGTAAACGTCATTCTGATTTAGTACAAAAGCACCAATGTTTACTGTTGATATACTGCACCGTGACGTAATAACAGACGCCATGACACCAGCGAGCGTTTTGGCGTGAATTTGAAAATTTAAATACTTGTGGGCTTCTCCCACATTACATAGGTATAGTAGGTAGAAGAATTTATGTACAACAAAGTTTATTGTTTTCTAACTTTTATCGTGCGATGACAATGGAAACAAACAACGTGCAATGGACTGCCCCGATAATGGACTCGCCCGTCGCCGTGCGGGTAGTAAGAAATAACCGCCGGCAGGCCAGTCGATTCTCGCTACTCGCTCGCCGCATTGTTGTGCAAACCTTTTATCGTGTAATAAATATAATAAAGTATTTTAGTGCTGCAAAAGTGTTTATATGCTTTACTGGTGACCCCGGAAGAACACAATGAGCAACAATAGAGGCAGTGATAGCAGCAGTGATTCATTGAAATCAATTCCAATATCAGAAGGCGGTGTCACTCGTCGTCGCCCGAAGAAAATGCGCAGGTCCATTGACCCGGAACGAGAATCGTCGTCCGAGATTCAAAGGTGTAATCTGAAAGTGCCACCATTTTCACCGGAGGACCCAGACATATGGTTCGCTATCCTAGAAGGTCAGTTTGAAAATTTTGGAATCACCGACGACGCTGTCAAATTTAACAACGTGATTACGAAACTGGACATCGTTCACGCGAAGGCCGTAAAAGACATAATCGTCAAACCACCATCGCAGAACCGGTATGAAAAAATTAAAAGCGAGCTTATTAAGCGTCTCTCGGCTTCTCACGAGAAGAGGGTAAAGCAGCTGCTGACCCACGAGGAGCTGGGAGACAGGAAAGCGTCCCAGTTTTTGCGCCACTTGCGAGACCTGGCGGGACCAAGTGTGCCAGAAGAGTTCCTGCGGACGATATGGTGCAACCGCCTCCCAAGGAGCATTCAGACGGTGTTAGCATCCCAGCCTACGGAGGACCTGGAACAACTGGCAGACCTAGCAGACCGCATCCAGGAAATAACATCGCCAAGCAGCATCGCAGCTACCTCGTCAAGTGCGGAAGGTTTCAGTGGCCCATCCAGCGAAATAGCAGAGCTGAGGAAGATGGTCGAGCGCCTTGCCTTGAGTCTCGATGAGCACACCCGTACCCAGCGTAACAACCGTTCCAGCAACCGCTCCGATGATCGAGAGCCGAGATCACAGCACCGCAGATCGTCTTCGCGCCAAAGGTCGAGATCGAACTCCAACTACAAAAGGTTCCCTGTCTGCTGGTATCATACCAGGCATGGTTCGAAGGCCCTTCACTGCAACAAGCCGTGCGACTACTACAAGGCGGGAAACTCCACAGGCAGTCGCTAATGGCGGCGGACGACTGCCTCGCCTCATCGAGTCGCCTCTTCGTAACCGACCGCAGCTCGGGGATGCAGTTCCTGGTTGATACCGGCAGTGACCTGTGTGTTTTTCCCCACACTGCACTTCGCGAGCGGAGAGCCAAGCAGACCGATTTCACGTTGTGTGCGGCCAATGGAACACCTATAGAGACTTTTGGTTATATACAGTTGGATTTGAACTTAGGCTTAAGACGTACCTTTCCATGGCGTTTCACCGTTGCTCACGTAACCAAACCCATTATAGGCGTCGATTTCTTAAGTTTTTACAATTTAATGGTAGATGTACGCAATCAACGCCTCATTGACAACACCACCACATTGTCTGCTGTAGCTTCCTTAGCTAAAATCGATATTTGTTCTGTTAAAGTCTCATCAGGCGACACGAGGTATCATAACATCTTGAGTAAATTCCCGGAAATTACACGTCCTGCAGGCACACCGTGGATACCAAAGCATAGCACAGTGCATCATATTAGAACCGTCCCCGGCCCACCTGTATTTTGTAACCCCCGTAGACTTGCCCCAGATAAACTCCAGATAGCTAGGAAGGAATTCGAACTTATGCTTTCCAACGGCACTGCGCGCCCTTCTGAAAGCTCATGGGCTTCACCATTGCACCTTACGCCTAAGAAGGATAACGGCTGGCGACCTTGTGGCGATTATAGGATGCTTAATGCACGGACCATCCCGGACCGTTATCCCATTAGGCACATCCATGACTTTGCCCAAAGTATTGCTGGTTCCAAAGTTTTTTCCACAATTGACTTGGTCAAGGCCTATAATCAAATCCCGATCTACAAGGAAGATATTATGAAGTCGGCCATAACTACCCCCTTTGGATTGTACGAATTTCCCTTCATGTCCTTCGGCTTAAGAAACGCAGGCCAGACGTTCCAACGATTTGTTGACGAGATGACGAGAGGTCTTGATTTCGTTTACTGCTATTTGGACGATTTCTTGGTGTATTCACGCGATGAGTCCGAACACGAAATCCACCTCCAACTGTTGTTTACGCGTATGAAAGAGTATGGTATCCTCGTTAACACTTCGAAATGCGTCTTCGGAGCCAGCGAGGTAACATTTTTAGGATATCGCATCTCCGAGTCCGGCACCAAGCCTCTCGAATCGAAGGTCGAGGCCATTAAGGAATTCCCAGTTCCACAGAATGTTAAGCAGCTCAGGCGTTTCTTGGGAATGCTTAATTTTTATAGGCGATTCTTGCCTCAAGCTGCTAAAATCCAAGCTCCTTTGAACGCCCTTCTTGCCGGCGGTTCCCTTAAACCTTCACATCCTGTTGATATTTCTGGCGATTCTCTTCTTGCTTTTGAGCAATGCAAACAGAACCTTTCAAACGCTGCTCTCCTTTCACACCCTGATTGTGAGGCCAAACTCGCACTGGTAACAGATGCATCTGACCTCGCAATGGGTGCAGTAGTGCAGCAGCTGAAAGCTGGCGAATGGCAACCTCTCGCGTTTTTCTCGCGAAAACTAAGCCCTTGCCAACAAAAATATTCACCCTATGACCGAGAGCTTTTGGCCATATACGAAAGCATCAAGTACTTTCGGCACTTGTTGGAGGCCAGGCATTTCATCGTATACACTGACCACAAGCCGATCACTTTCGCTTTTCATGAACGAAAAGTCAACTGTTCGCCACGTCAGTATCGTCATCTCGATTATATCTCGCAGTTCACCACCGATATCCGACACATTTCAGGCAAAGATAATGTCGTAGCCGATACATTGTCACGCATCGACGAACTGCAGATACCAATCGACCATGACTTACTAGCTCAATCTCAAGCTACTGATCAAGAGCTTCTTCAATATCTCGGTAAAGATTTTTCACTCTGCCTTAAGAAGCTCAAGATCCCTAACAGCAACCTCGAAATATACTGTGATGTGAGCACTCCATCACCAAGGCCTTTCGTGACACAACCACTGCGCAAGCAGCTTTTCGACAGTCTTCATAATCTTAGCCACCCAGGCGCTAAGGCAACCACCAAGTTGATTGCTGAGCGTTTTGTTTGGCCTGGGATGCGCAAAGACTGCCGAGATTGGTCACGAAAATGTTTAGACTGTCAACGCGCCAAGGTAACCCGCCATGTGAGCTCACCATTGGGCACGTTCGATTTACCTCGCGCTCGTTTTGCATTTGTTCACGTGGACATTGTTGGCCCGCTTCCACCATCTCAGGGCTATCGCTACTGTTTTACAGCAGTAGACCGTTTCACTCGATGGCCCGAAGTGACACCAATGGTCGACATGACAGCCGAAACAGTCGGAAAGGCGCTGATATCGTGGATATCCAGATTTGGATGTCCAACTGATATCGTCACTGATCGTGGCCGACAATTTGAATCCGCACTTTTCCAATATCTTGGAAAAATGATCGGATTCAAACACCGTCGAACAACTGCGTATCATCCGGCCTGTAATGGCTTGGTGGAACGTTTTCACCGTCAGTTGAAAGCCGCCATAATGTGCCACGGCGATAGTAATTGGGTCGACTCCTTACCACTCGTGCTTTTGGGAATTAGATCTTCTTTCAAAGACGATCTCCAAGCATCTTCCGCCGAGTTGGTGTACGGCGAACCACTTCGTCTGCCTGGAGAATTTTTCCAAGCAAATTCTCGCGAGTCAACTGACATTTCAGATTTCACCACTCGCCTGCGCAACTTTGAAACGAAGATTCGCCCATTACCCGCTGCACGTCATAGTAAAAATAATATTTTCATTTATAAAGATTTGGCTTCGTCAACTCACGTTTTTCTGAGGGACGATGCATTACGAGGCTCCTTGCAACCCCCATACACTGGCCCGTACAAAGTTTTAGAACGGGGCAACAAGGTCTTCAAAATTCTCATCAGGGGAAAGTGTGTGTCAGTCTCCATAGACCGCCTCAAACCGGCCTATTTACTTGTGGACCCATCTCCTACTATCGACCCTCTTCCCGCACCCGTCCTAAATCCACCCCCCTCTACTCCTATCCCTGTACACGATCCTCTTCCAGCACGTCTGGAACCTCCTGCTCAAGCAGATGCCAGAAAAACTCGCTCTGGTCGCTTGGTTCGATTTCCTGACTACTATCGACCGTAGTGACGGTCTCAGGAGGGGAGTGATGTGGGCTTCTCCCACATTACATAGGTATAGTAGGTAGAAGAATTTATGTACAACAAAGTTTATTGTTTTCTAACTTTTATCGTGCGATGACAATGGAAACAAACAACGTGCAATGGACTGCCCCGATAATGGACTCGCCCGTCGCCGTGCGGGTAGTAAGAAATAACCGCCGGCAGGCCAGTCGATTCTCGCTACTCGCTCGCCGCATTGTTGTGCAAACCTTTTATCGTGTAATAAATATAATAAAGTATTTTAGTGCTGCAAAAGTGTTTATATGCTTTTATATGGGAGAAGCCCACATACTTTAATTTTAGTACTTTTATTGCACAAAAACCTTAATTACAGAAATATGATATATTTTAGACATAATAGATACTTCTGAATATGATAGAAGAGATTTTGAAAATTTGTCGTCATGCCTATTACATGTGCCCCCTTATGATCTTCCCCTTAAGCTTAAGGGGCATCCGTGGATCCGAAGTATTTCCCGCGACCTGTCGCCATTTCATCCATCCTGCATTTATTCTATTTGTTGGTGCAACTTAATAAATACATGAGTGGAATGGAAGATGAATGAGGGTAGATGATTAGAAATATGGTTTGGAATGCCTGCCTGGGGGAGTGTTTGCGGCGGTGAAGCGCGTGCGTCGCCACTATCTCCACACGACACACCCACACTCGTGCAAGATACCGCTTCACACACTTTCTGTAACCAATTATTATTCAAGGATTTACATTACATTTCTTAATCGCACTTTAAATCCTACGCTGCGTTTTTTTTAAATTAATTAATTAATTTAAATCAACATCGGTTCATTTTGTTATTCTTGGTACTTAATTAACCTATAAAATATATGGAGAGAACTTTAGGATAGAGCACTGGTGGTCTAGTGGCAGTGGCCTTCCGATCCGAAGGTCGTGGGTTCAAATCCACTCGTGTACCAATGAGTTTTACTGTCGAAAAATTTATGTGCATGCCAGTACTCTCAAAACGGTGAAGGAAAACATCGTGAGGAAACCGGCGTGTTGTAGAACCTAAAAAGTTCGAGCAACACGTGTCAAGGGTCACACAAAAAGGGCCCACCAGCGGCCTACTTGCTAAAAACCTGCCCGCACATCAAGTGTGCATGATAAACTTGAACCCTATGATACCGTCAAAAGGAGAGCACTGGTGGTCTAGTGGTAGCAGCCCCTCCTTCCGATCTTATGGTCGTGGGTTCAAATCCAGTCGTGTACCAAAGAGAGAAAAAAGAGAGAGTGAATTTCGTGCAACACATGTCAAGCGTTACGCATAAAGGTCCCGCCAGCGGCCTTTTATCGGAAACCAGTCCGACACCAAGTGCGGATGATGAATTTGCCATTTAAGATACCGTCAAAAGTAAAAGATTTTTGAAAAAGATGAATATGCAGTTATTGTTTTCTTATAAATCGACTGCATGACTCGTCTCACGGCTTTATCTAACTCTTGTGGTTTGGGCTTTGCTATCAGCACCCATCTAAAAAAACACTTTAATATTTTATTTGTAAGACTAACGCCATTTCAATAGTAACTATGAACTCACTACTTCCTCGTTCAACTCAGTGATGACGTAACGCTTAAAACAGTTCGTGCAGAAATACACGTTCTCTCCTTTGTCTGGAGTCTCAGAGTCCTGAAGCTGAAACAAGAGAAGATAACATTATTCAATGTGTCATATGAATGATCTAGAAGGAATTTCGATACATACAATTTGCCTGATTATATAAAAGAGTATCCTAGTGTTAATATATTCAAGGGAAATATGAAAAAATATGAATAATAGAATATGTATATACATTACTAGAACAATCTTTTTTGTAAGGCCCCAGAGGCTTATATAATACCTTAATTTAAAAACTGTATCTCATTACTGTTTAGTTTTTATGAGAATAAACTTCTGTTACCCTGAACATCATGTTAAATAGTTTGTTGCCTGTTCTTCTAGGCTTGGTCCCGTGGAACTGGCACCTAGACTCACCTAGCTTTAAGACGTTTCAAAGTGATCCTTGTGTGACAACTACTACTGCATAAAGACATCTTTGACCTTGGCTTTGACTATCCGTAAAGCAGAATTGAATTGTGGTTTTAACCGTCTAAATTTTAGTAAGCATGTTTTAGACTCTAAAACATGCTTACTACAATACGTTACCTTCCTTTCTTGCTCCTCCAACTGTTGGCGCTGATGTTCCCTATACTCCTCTATCGTGTGGTAGGTGGGAGTATTCGTGCGGACCTGGGGATGGGGTAAAGGATGGGAATTTGTTTATAGGATGGGTTTAGCAAGGAAAGGGAGGTAACATCAGATTGTATATCGTTTATGTAGGTTTTATTTTGAAAATAGAGTACCTATTCTTGTAAAATAATTAAACAAAATAATTTATGCGATCTGCAGTGGCGATCAGTGAAATGCTGTCAAGATGTGCGCAGGCCTTTCGCTAGTCGCCCATTGTACGAGTATTACTGTGACTGTTTATTTTTGAGCTAAAAATAAATAGTTCCTACTTACCTAATTTGTCATTGTAATCAATAAATTATCTATCTACCAGTAAAATATTTTAACCATACGTTTTCAAGTCGGTGAATATGTAGGAGTGTATGGAGAGGGCTCAGAATCGTTCTTTCTGGAAAAATATAGAGGAGGCCTATTTCCAGCAGTGGACTTTCTCAGGCTGATGATGATGAGCATGCAGGGATGAGACATGGCGTATATTGAGCTGTCAGTGTCACTGTCATAATGAGTGACGTTACATACCATAATCGCGGTAAATCAGTGGTTATGGAGGGCTCAGAATCGTTCTTCCTGGAAATGTATAGGAAAAGCCCATGTCCAGCATTGGACTTCTTCAGGATGATGAGCATGCAGGGATAAGATATGGCGTCTATTGAGCTGTCAGTGTCACTGTCATAATGAGTGACCTTACATACCATAGCGGCATTAGCGGCGCTGTAACCGGGCACCATGTTAGTGATTCCCGGCATTGTGTCCTCCAATTTGTTGATCGCAGCGCGACATGTATGACACCAACCGATTCTGACGTTCGCCGCGCGAGAATCCTTGGCGCCTATTGAGCTGTCACTGTCAAAATGAAAAACATTATGAAAATCGGCTTACGAAAGCTCTGTGCGAGTCGCACGTTGTGAAAAAACTGGTAGTGAGCGCAGCAAGCCGCTTTTGTTCCACTTCACTCTAAATATTACACAAAAGTTGGGAGGACGATATTAAAAAAGTGGAGGGCCCAGAATGAACTCGAACCGCAAAAGACAGAACACAGTGGAAATCCTTAGCGGGGAGGCATTGGTGGAAGACAAAAAAATATTAAATTTTAATTTTCGTTAGGCACTAAGTTACCAAGAAGGAACATAATATTGTAAAACAGCAATTAAGGCTTATTTTATTTTTAGTACACCTATACAAGGTGTATCTAAATATGTGTACTATGCGAAGGTGGGGGGTTTCAGACCACAATTGTGATCAGTTGTGGGAGGGAGAAAATTAAAAATTCCTATTTTCAGTTTCCCATACAAAAATATTTAATTTCATAATGCCTAAATAAATTGACAACCCTATCCTTGTAACCCCTTGACACCTTGACCTACTACCTCTGTAGGTCTACTACTACTACCTACTACCTCTGTAGCTGAGTTTAGGGTTGTCACTTCGTATAAAGTCAGCTGTTCATGTTGAAACTTCGTTGCAGTTTTTTTCAGAGATACCAATCGAAGTTCGAAAAGTCGTTGAACAAAAGTTGTTCCCCGGGGGGTGGAAATTCACCCCCCTTCGGGATAGTACACATATTTTGATACACGTTGTATAATAGATTTAGACTGGCCTCTAGCTCAGTTGGTAGTAGCTCTGCCTTCTGCGCCATAGGTCGTGGGTTCGATTCCCACCGAGAACAATATTTGTGTGGTGAACATAAATGTTTGTTCTCTGTCTGGGTGTTATATTGTATTCTAAGTATGTATTTACAAAAAAAAAATGTATTCAAGTATTATATCAGCTATCTGGTTCCCATAGTACAAGCTCTGCTTAGTTTGGGGCTGGGTAGTGTTGTGTGAATTGTCCACAATATTTATTATTATTTATTATTTATTATAATATCATATTTAACTCACCCGCCCACAGACGAAGACGAGTCCATAAGTAAACTAATACTATTCTTCAGCGTGTCCCGTAAAGGCCGCAGTGGGTTGCTCCCTTGCAAGTTGAGTTCCTCGCTTGTACTGATATGGACGGTAGAGCCGAGGCAAGAACGAAGTACGCTATCGTTCAGTAGCGAGGCACTTTCTTCGTGAATGTTGGTCAGAGAAGTCTTTGATGATGTGTCACTGGTCTGGGAAGGCATCTCTTGGAGTTTCATGTCGCATACCTGAAATATTTTATTGTGTTCGGCGAAAGGATAGAGAGAACTGGACAGGCTTGCCCAGCAGTGGGATGACATAGGCAGGAAAAATCCATGATAATTAAATATACACCCCTACTTTTTAATTACCAAAAAAAAAAAAAATGCCGATATTGGCTGCCGATACTGAACACATCCACGAAAAAAAAAATTTTTTTTTGAGACAAAAAAAATCTTTGTAAATAACCACAATTTTTAGTCAAATATTGAGAAATGATTCAACAAGCAAAAATCATTTCATTCATAAACGCTAATACCAATATACCAAGCGGAACCGAACAGCGTAATTTTTTTTCTCTCTAGTACTTTTTATTATTAAGCCATTTTATTTCCGAAGACACATACATTACATTATATTACATAACATTACATTACATTACATAGTTCCATAATAAATATTATTAATTCATTTTAATTTTAATTACATAATTATATAAATTTAGTTTTTTTTTTTGTATATACGTAAGATTCAAACATTACGTTACAAAGTAACATTAAATTATAAATTCATTTTAATTGTTATAAAATTAAGCTTTTTTTTTTTTTTTTAAGTATGATTTATTATTAATATTTGAGTTTTAATGTTATTATTGTTTTACGTCTAGGGACGCCCACTTGAGGGCAAAGGCCTCCTCCAACCCTCTCCAATTTTTCGTATCATAACGTTAAATGTGCATATTTTTAGTTAGGTTGGAGGGTTTTGGTCTACTCTTCCCGTGGGGACCAGCCATATTGGGAGAGGAACTGTTTTTGCTCGTCTGTTCTTTCTTGTTTCTGGTGGTGGTTGCAGTAATTGCTATATTTTTGTGGTGCTAGTTTCTTCGCTAGTTTTCCAAGTAGCGTTCTTATTTTGGTAGGTTAGGTATTGAGTTATGTTTCTATTTTCCATTGCATGTTTGTTCCTTTTAGGTGCTCTGCTGTATTCTCCTTTATAAGTATTTGGGCTAGTTTCTTTTGGTAAAGCCCGCTTTTTAATCCTGCCGGTGCCGTCGTAAGTTTCTTTGGAATTTTCGCTTGATTCCGGTACCACAATTAACTTATTATATTTAAGGAAAGCCTTCTTTCCTCCTTCAATTTCAACTTTTAGTTGCTCTTGCAGTGCTTTTCTTTCTTTGAGGACTTTAGGAGGATAGTCTTGATTAATATACATACCTGTGTCGGCTAGGTTATTTTTATTTTTAATTATCTTAATCTTTTTCCCAAGCGTAGTTAGTCCCACAATTATAGGTCTAGGGTGTTCGCCTTTTTGGCCTATTCTTTTAACATGTTGTATCTCTGAGCTGTGGCACTCTACTTGTAGATCTTCATTTATTATTTTAAGTATAGTATTTTCGAGCTCAGCGTAGGCCTTTTCTTGATCTGATATTCCAAAAAACACTATATTTCGAATTCGTATCTCCTTTTCTATGTAATCTAAACGTTCTTCTTGCCTATCATGGCTTATTTTTAGTTCATCTAATTGTGCTTTGTAGTTTCCAAGTTTTCATCAATTGAATCTATTTTAGCCGATAGTTTGTTATCGGTCTCATTCATTTGCTTACTGAGTTCTCTAATAGCCTTCAATACTTGTTCTTCCATTGTTGACAAAGTTAGTAACAATTTATTTTTCGCAAAAAGTGAAATTAGTAACAGGGTTTGAACTCGTGGCTCAGTATTAGCAGCTGACCGTGTATACCACTCCGCCAAGCGCTTCGTTATGGAGTAGTGTGAAATTAGGGATCAAATATTTATAATTTTATTTAGTCGTATGTTGTGCCATCAGATTTATTATTTCACTACCCGCAACTTCAAATAAATTTTCACTTGATACGAAATCAAAGCAAATTGATGATTTTAATCAATTAATGTTACTTGGATTAAACACAATAATAAAGTTCACAACGCAAGGGAGCTTAACACTTATCCAACACTTTTTGCACTTTGGTTTTTATAGATAAATGCACTGTCCTTTACGAAACTTTTATAACAGAATTTAGTCCTTAGTATCCTGTTATTACCGGAGATAACGTTTGTACTCAGAATTCACTGGGTTATTTATAATTTGGAACTGTTTTTATTGCTTTTTATGAAGTTTTACTATTTTTAATATCATAATGTTTACGGAGCCGAACTTGTTTTTGCGACTGCAACGCCACCACCTAGTACTACGTAAGCTCTAGTACTACGTAACTAATATGTCCATAATTTTATGCAGGATTTATGAAAATTTTAACATTTAATAACTTTGTCATTTTATCGAAACTAAAAATTCTGATTGCACATTCATAATGTTCTATCCCTACTACATTACCCTATTTTTTTTTTCTGGTAATTAAAAAGTAGTGGTGTATAATAAATATAGGCGCAGGTTTCAAGGTATATGACTGGCCCCTCGGCTCAGTTGGTAGTAGCTCTGCCTTCTGCGTATTCCTGCTTCCTAGAGAACAAGCATCTGCGTTCACCACACAAATATTTGTTCTCAGTAGGATCATACCCACGCCCTCTAGCGAAGAAGGCAGAGCTACTACCAACTAAGCTGTGAAGACTGTCTTGAATGGCTCTCGCAGACATCCAGAGGTGAAAAATAATGAACAGGAACAAACCTATAGGGGAGGGGGGCCTAAGGTGGGCACCGGGCCTAAAGCAGGCACCCTTCATTAAAGCTCAAATTTCTAAACCTAATTCGGCGCGACTGCATGGCAACATGCCCCCCCGCCATGCCCCTTCCGCGGCAGTCACCCAGTCCGCCATCACTCGACGAGCACACGCGTTGCGTCGCGGAAAAATAAAACAGTGCTTTTTGAAAAAAATATCACGGTAAGTTGATTGTGTTTTCATTATCTGTGTGTCAGTTGTCTTAATATCAGAATGTAGGTAGTGTTTTGTATGTATCTGAAAGTGTTTTGGTTATTTTTTCTTGTCTCTTTCTAATTAGTTAGAGGTTAGAATTTGGTTATAAGAAAAAATCGTTGAAAAGGGCAAAGTGAACCGGGCATAGTGGGCATGCCCACTTTGCCCATTGCTCTTTGCTCCGCTCTGAATCGAAAAGGTTTATCAGGCATTTGTACTTTTTGTTGTAGATGGTAAACAAGTTTATAAGAAAAACCTCACAAGCGACTTGGGATGAGACGTCAAAGAGCCCATAAAGACGTCAAAAAACTGAAAAAATATGGTATTCCAAGGTCTACACTCCAAAGACACCTTCAATCAGGATCTGCCAAAAAGAAACTAGGACGGCACACTACAGTCTTCACCCCTGATCAAGAAGAATTAAGAGTATTTACCTAATTAAAAAGTTCCTGCCTTAAATTTTATGAAAAACGTTACCAAATTATTAAATAAATATAGAAAAGACGAAAATCAGACAAATTCTGATTTTCGACACGTTTATAAATAAACGATGAATAGAACATATTACCCTCTTTTATTTTTAGCTTTGTTTAAGATTATAATAGAAAATACTGGATATATTTTCATGCTTTATGCAAACACTATTTACATGCCCGTTTTGCCCAAAGCATGTGCCCACTTTAGGCTTACTGTTTGGGCAAAGTGGTCATCAGTAAGGGGTTCGTTTTAACTGTACTCGCATTTTCATTTTAAGAGTTTTTTACAATTTGACCAAGCAATATTAAAGCTTATAAAATACAGCCCAAGCTACAATGAAATATTAACAGTAAATCTTTTTTTAACGTTTTATAACTTTAATTTTTACTAAAGGTGCCTGCTTTAGGCCCCCCTCCCCTACTATACACACATAAGTTACAACCGTGATTTAATTTGAGCCGGCATAATACCGTTTCGTAACAAATCCCTTAAAATATCAGAAATTCTGAGTCATAATAAGTAATCTGCATTATTTCCTGTCAATTTTCCATCTATGTTCAATAAAGTTGTTATCGCTGCAAATTCTACCAACCCGCAAGCTACCGTGAAACGTTATCTAAAGCCAAGTTTATTAGTATTGTGTATCCGCCCACTATAGGATCTAAATTGATTGTTTACGGAGATAAACACCATAAAATGTAACTCGGAAACTCATATTTTGTTACTAATTGAGGTTGACTGGCTTAAGCTCAGTTAGTAGTTCTGCCTTCTGCGCTAGAGAACGTGGGTTCGATACCCACCGAGATCAAATATTTGTGTGGTGAACTTAAATGTTTGTTCTCTGTCTGGGTGTTGCATTGTGTTCTAAGTAATGATCCTATTTACAACAAAAAAATATCAGATACTAGCGGCCGCCCGCGGCTTCGCTCGCCTCGTTGCCGTAACGCCCCGTTGATTTTTCTTTTTAAAGTTTTTCCTCTTTTTCTCTGCTGAGGGAAATAATTTCTAATTTCCTTTCTTAATGCACCCCTATGCTATAAAAGGAACATTCCCTCAAAGTTTGATGCTTCTAGCACTTACGGTTTGTGCTGTGCGTTGATTGTCAGTCAGTCAGTAACGTAAGTTTTATATATTTAGGTCTGGTTCCATAGTACAAGCTCTGCTTAATTTGAGGTTAGATAGTTGTGTGGACTGTCCAAAGTATGTTTTTTTTACAAACCTGTTCAGCCAAGGTGGCCGCCTCAACGCCCATAGTCTTAGAGCCCTTGGTGTCAGAGGAAGGCTGCTTGATGGTGGTTGAAGATTTATTGCAGCCGACTGACTTGCCTGTCTTCTCACGCTTGAACCCATCGCTTTTGTACGAGGAAGAGTTCTTCTTCTTTTTTGTCTCTAACTGTGGAAATTAACATTAAGATTTTGTCTTAGGATGTAAAATAGATTGAACACAAATAATTACTGAATTCTATGTGGCTGTTTAGTTGGAATTAGAAAATACCACATTCGGTGAATGGTTTTTTTAACATTTTTGAACCAGTAATAATCGAACCCGCATATACGCGTATGTTTGGTTTGTTAACTATTGATTTTGTTACCTCAGCGCTTTCGTTAATGTTCTGGATGCTTCGTGATGAGAAACTTTTGCTGTCATCTAAATTATCTTCTTTCTCGCAGCCAAAGTGGTAGTATCTGAAAAATATTTCAATTTTGTCCAGAAAAAGTCGTAGTTTGTAGCCCGTTCTTCTGGCCGTTCTTTGAAGACTCCTAAAGTCTTCAAAATGATCCTTGTAATGCAACTGAATAAATAAATTATTGGTTTTATTTTTTGACCATATCCGGATTCAGAAACGGCTTGAAACGCTCTTAAATAAATAAATAAATGACCCTTAGCACCCTAACCAGGTCCAAAAAGAGCTCAAATTTTTCACAGCTATTAAAATGGGTTAAAGTCTGACCTGATCAAGGATCTCGAAGCGAAGACCGTAGGATGTAGCGCCAATGATGGGTTCAAATACACCCTGTTCAGATTAACCCCTCGCGTATCAGTTCTATAATGACCCCTAGCGACCCCGTCCGGGTTTAAAAAGGGGATCATCTTGAAGACGTATAACTTCCGCAGTTGGATGGCTATGGGGTCGTTTCTCGTGAGCAGCAGGTTCAGAAAGCCGTTGAATACGAAGCTTGATGGAGTCTCGCCTGGGTGTACTCGAGCAGAGATGAAAATCACCTGGTAAATATGACAATACTTTAGTACTGATTTAAATAATTTTTACATCTCATATTTTCATAAATCTTTACTATCTCAACAAACTAACAAGTTTATGCAACAACAAACAAAACCAATAATTGGTTTTAATTGTTGGTAAATTAGACTTCAAAGTCTAATTTACCAACAATGTTAATAAATATTAACTCTATGACCTTGTTAGTTACGCCATAAAAAATAACCCATCGAAAATTATTTTGGGGACGCTTCCGATTGGCACTGATTTACAAAATACACACGTTAAAAACGATCTAGAGGTTTTTTTTTAAATAGATTTTATAGTCTTTACTACACTTAAGGAAATCGCAAAGATTTTTATAATGTCCCAAAACGCAGTGGTCAGCGCAGCCCCGTACCGAGGGGAAGGTCGTAGGTTCAAATCCCGCTCGGCTCTTAAATTTTGGGACATTATAAAAATCTTTGCGATCTAGAGATAGCTCAATAACTGTTTCGTATGTGTTTTGCACATTTTGTAAATACTTGTAAGTTTATTTGTAAATAATAGGCGAAATCAATCATGAGACCGAAAATAGATCAATAGAACTCAACTTTTGACAGACATTATAAAATTCGTTCTCAAACTAACCTTCTTATTCTGAAACTTGTGTGGTCTCTCCTGGTTGTCAGGAAAAAGGTTCTTCAACCGTTCCTCCTTCTCATTGGTCAGGCCGTGGTGAGAGGTTATTGTCAGCAAGTCCACTCGTCTCCCTGATTCAAAACAATAATCCGGTTATGTTACTGTATCAACTACGTACCGGCGGCGTGTCGTAGAACCTAAAAAAGTTCGAGCAACCCGTGTCAAGCGTCACGCAAAAAGGGCCCACCAGCGGCCTACTTGCGGAAAAACCAGCCCGCACATCAAGTGCGGATGATAAAAATTTGCCGAATTTTGTATCAACTAAGTTTGATTAATTGTAATCTTCTACCCAACCGCTTCTATTATTCACGTGGTAAGGCCAGGGTAAGCCATATTACTAATTGTGTATGTGTGTGTTTATATTATAGGGCTACTTTATTTTATAATGAACTTTATTTATTCTTAGTTTGTATTTGTCTATTACAGTAGCGTGATGAACAGAAAAGAAAGACATAAATAAATAAATGATAATTCTGGACAACCCACACAACTTTATCTAGCCCCAAATTAAGCAGAGCTTGTACTATGGGAACCAGATAGCTGATATAATGCTTATGGTATATACTTTTATGAATACCTTCTTACTTAAAATCCAATGTAACACCCAGACAGAGAACAAATATATGCGTTCGCCACACAAATATTTGTTCTCGGTAGGGATCGAACCCACGACCAACTTGTACGGATTAATCTTTAAAAATACTAAAAGTTTTTTATGCTACTTAATATTTTATGTTAGTGTTGTCACTAATAGATAGATAGAAGCCCAAATTCATGTAGATTTTAGTGTATAGCTAACGTGTGTTTTAAAATTAGATTTAAACCTACAGCATTTTCATAAAGTGAAAACTCAAGCATTTAATTCCCAAGTTTACGACATCCAAAACAATGGGTATAAAGTAACCCAGTTAATTCCTGCAGTATCAAAAGTTGTAAGGATAATGGGCATCATAAAATGGATTAAATACTTGAAGATAGCGTTGCAATTTAGAGACACGCGATGCGAACTTATTTGGGTCAGGTTTTTGCTAGGTACATATTTATTTTTAACTAGCATTCGTCTGCGGCTCCGTTCATGTAGCTCCTGATCGGATAAAAATATGACTTAGGAGATATGAGAGATTTGACTGGCTTCTCAGCTCAATTGGTAGTAGGTCTGCCTTTTGCGCCGTAGGTCGTGGGTTCGATCCCCACCGAGAACAAATAATTGCGTGGTGAACATGGATGTTTGTTCTCTGTCTGGGTGTTATACTGTATTCTAAGTAATATATTTACAAAAAAATAATATAAGTATTATATCAGCTAGCTAGTTCCCATAGTACAAGGCCTGCTTAATTTAGGGCTAGATAGTGTTGTGTGGATCGTCACCAATATTTATTTATTTGCCCTGGCATCAACTGGGTCGCCCAAGGGTGGGATAACCTTATAAGGTTGTTATCCCACATAATGTTACAACAAAATTCTCTTATCATAAACACATTTTTTTTGTACTTTTATTTAATTTGATTTGTAGGTTACATGATGCTTTAATCTTACCTTCAAGAGAGTAAACCAGACATTCTCTGTAATAATAGATGTCATCGGGCGACTGCGCAGGCGGCAGAGGCAACATCTTCAAGTCAATGGAATTCAGAGCTATCTGCAGCTCGGCGAAGGAAAACGGGTAGGTGAACGCAAAAAACGATGTCGCCTTCAAGTTCTCCGGAGTTCGGTACTTGAAGCTCAGGGTGAATGTGTTATCGTCAGTCTGGAACAACAAAGAATTTATGAGCTTAATGGAAAGAGAACACTGTGGTGATTGCGTATCTTTGTTGCAATCAAAATCTAGTCACACCTGTCAGTTTTGACACTATTTTGAACTTCGATTGCAATCAAAACGATTTGAACAAAACTTATCTTTGACAAGGAACAATTGCAACAAGACTAAAATTAAATGTTGCTGTAATAAACATGAGATAGAGAATAGGAACTTCGCTTTGTAAAACTAGTATAGCAACAGATAGATGGGTGGTCGCAAGCAACGTGATAATACGTGATCTATGTTCGTTGTTAGTATCATTTATTTGTTAGTGTCAAACTTTGATTGCAACAAAATTAGAAAATCGACCAGCTGGTGGCCAAGTGGCAACCACTGTGTATGCTACCTAGTAGCCCGCTTTTCGGTCCTAAGTTCGTGAGTTTTAAATCCAATCAAAAAATGCATGTGCACTATGCCAATACACTCAAACGGTGAAGGAATACATCGTGAGGAAACCAGTTTTTCATAGAACCTAAAAAGTAAAACATGTGTCATGGAAAGGACTCTGAATTTCTGTGGTGCCTGTGTCCAGCAGTGTACTTCTCTAGGCCGAATTGGTGATGTACTTACAGAATGCACAGGGCGGTCTCTGATCCTCTCCCACTGAGGCTTGCCCGGCAGCGTGCGGGTGACTGGTGCCATGCCTTGGTTGTACATCTTGCCTTGCTTGTTCAGATTTATGAGGTTCAACCGTACCTGGACACACAATTTAAAAGATAAGATAGTGATGCTGAGAAACAAGTCCCAGTAAGTGCCTTGGTACATTTTCTAAATGATTGTAATAGGACTTACAAGTAGTCCAGGCTCGCTGGCCTGAATTCCAAAGTAGAACCAAGTTCGATTTCCATTCTCAAACTCGGTGCCGGCACAGTCAGGCCGAGTCCACATATTAAACTCATAGTCCGGGGTCTCCACTGAGTTTGTCTTGGCATTAACGCTTGGAGCTAGAAGGACAAACAAATTTTGGGCACCTGTTTCAATAGCTTTGTAGTTTTTGCAGTGATTTGAAAAGCGAGGAAAGACATTGAATTATACCAAATAAATCCAACCTACTGGCTAATAGATTGGCGTTGTACTGTTACATTTAATTGAATCTATACTTTACTATTTCAGTACCTAAGCTGTAAGCATACATAGAATATGGTAGGTATAGGTTAACCGTTAACCTATCTCAGTAGGTTGCTTGCAAATTTCCGAAGCTATCTAACAGGACTCGAGACAATAAGGCCATAAATGAATACCGTGGCCAATCCACACAACACTATCCCCCAAATAAGGTAATTAATATTTAATACCTATCTGTTCTCGGTGGGAATCGAACCCACAACCAACAGCGCAGAAGGCAGAGCTACTACCAACTGAGCTGAGAGGTCAGTCAAATACTCTGATGACGGCAGAGTTATAAAACGGACAACTAATAAATCTTCAATGAATGCAGACCATGAGAGAAGCAAAATTGGCACAACACAAAGACTACTACTTCCTTGTTCGGACTTTGTATGGTCATGGCTAAAAATGCTTACCGATGAGCTCCGTGGGTACTCTCTCTACATGTCCAAGATTTCCAGAATCAAAATTGTGAATAAAATAAAATCCACCGCACTCAATTATATTATTTTGATCCATCATTGAAAATATTGTATTCGACCGACTACATCATACAAAAAACCACAACGTTGTCGCCAATCCTTTGCAATGTTTTACACTCATTTAATTTCACAATTTTTCCTACAAATGAAAGAAATATTTATTCATGTTTGATATTTTGAAATTGACACATTTAAAACGGAGGCTGCACTGTTTTTCTAAACAAAATTATGTAATTTTGTTGACATCGATTGACGGATAACAGCTGATTTGTTTTATTGGTGATCTTTTTAATTTGTAAAACTTCACTCTCACTGTGTGGAAAGAAAAATGAAAGCAATAATTTGGTATAACTTTTATAGTGATATTCTAGAAAGCTTATTTATTTTAATTCAATTTATCTTTTAATTGGAAAGACAATGCCATCATGAAATTTAGTTCAAGATGGCGGGCGCGGGCGGGCTGGCAGCGGGCGGGCCGGGGCGGGCGGAGGCACGGTGGCGCGGCGCGCGGAATGATGACCTTTTCTCCTTTTCCTTTTTGCTATTTTGTATCTCACTCACGCATTATTGATGTGTAGATAGGCATGGAAATTATTTAATAGGAACGTCGTTATTATTATTTTTGGTAGCAGCCAGCCAATAGTTCGTGAAATATATTGTTTTGCTATTGTACTTGTGCTTGTGATGATATTTGTGACCGCAAAGCATGTGAAATCATATGAAACACTCACTTAAACCAAAGCCTTATGTACCTACATAAGAATATGATTCAATTTTTTTTGAAGCCTTTTTATCAC
Source organism: Thera britannica (assembly GCA_939531255.2). Lineage (NCBI taxonomy): Eukaryota > Metazoa > Arthropoda > Insecta > Lepidoptera > Geometridae > Thera > Thera britannica. The sequence goes on along the minus strand of OW618036.2, from coordinate 15,729,821 downwards.
CCTAACGCCATTTATCCAAATAAAACTTCAGGCAAATCTAGGCCACAGCCAGCTGTAAAAATTAAGATTCAATTTCACTCAAGAGTTGGGTAACGATAATTCATCTTTTCTGCCACACGTAATGCCATCTCATGAATAATATATTTCGGCTTAACTTGCATGTGAAGATGTGAATGAATAAAAGTTGAGTTCTTTCTATTAGTAAAAATAGCAAGTAGCAGTAGCAGTCGAGGATAGGTTCATACTTGGTTCACATGATTGACAAAAGAGCAGGTGATTTTGCTACTCGTTATTTATTCAGGAAACGGAATTGCCAGTCCAAAAAAATATTTAAGTTAGAGATCCATCTTTAACTGTAGACAACAAAACGGGTTTGGACAATGTAGTCATTACAAATAAACAATCTAACCCATTACTATGAACGAATGCAGAGACCACGTATGATGGTATTGACGTCCTAATGATCTCGACTAGATAGGTATAGTATAAGATAGGGTAAGAAGTACCAACCAACCAACCTACCTATCTACCTAGATTATCTACATACCTACCTACAGTATTTAAAGCGGTTCTCCTACTTATGCGAAACCACTCAGCCGCACTAGATATAATTTTGAAAATTGTGGGATAAGTATGTCCCACAACTTTAATAATATTATTCTGAGAGCTAGGAATTACAGAATTTTTGGATTAGTTACAGCTTGTCAGCCTGTCGGTAGATCATGGGTATAGAAGAATATCATAATTCATTTTATCAACAGTGCACCGCGATAGCGTCGGCGCCGTGTGAAAGCATGTTCAAGTTCTCTGATGAACAAAATCCTCCTTTTATACTGCGAAAGCTACTAATGTACCTACACTGGGCTATTTAATTTTTTTATCTGCTTCCTTCTTGATAAATTCAATTTGTGATGAAAGGTTCTTCATCACTTTCAACTTTATGAATTTTCGTACCTATTTTAATTAGAATTTGAAGTTATACAATCGTCTAAAAGGGACGTTTGAAAATAATAAATAAATAAACCTTTTACTCGATTTCGTAATTTTATTCCATTTTATCCATATAATAATAACAGTAGGTATTATAATAATGCTTAGTCATAATTTTAAATAGTTATAGTTTATTTTAGGCGTGGCACTTAACTATAGACAAAAAGTTTTATTCCACTTGATTTTGAATAACTTGGCCAATAAATGCCTTCATCACAAACACTGTATTCTTATGTTATAAAATACACCCTACTTCTTAATGCTAAAATATATTTTCTAGATAAAGACTACCTACACATCCTTTTTACGTCCTCATTTCCTATAAACTTGTCTTTTCTGAGCACTTTTATTGAATGTTTTGTTCGCTGATTAGACTTAGGTGACGTATTGGCGTGTACTTTTGCAATGGGTAAAACAATTTCCAATCATTGTTATAGATAATAAACATGTAGGTATATCACCTCTTTATTAGAAACTCTATTGTTATCTTAAACACCTCTAATTGTATTGCATGTTAACAAGTTACAAAAGTTTCAAAGACTTAACCCAAATATTGCCACCTAAATCCAACCAGTTATGTTTTACTATGATTAAACATTAAATACAAATACACAGACTCATGGACGCGCTGAACATTATTTTTTGGCAACTCTTTTTGGCTCATCCACCAAATAAATTACATTAAACTGGTAAAAAAAGATCTTAATGATAAACCACACATCAATCCAGTCTATTGCTACTAAAATTTGAAGATTAATTTACCGAAGAATAAAACGAGTAATATCACATAATCAATATGTTCTGCTTAAATAAAATAGCTGCGTACCTAAGTATACAAATATTAAATTAATAAGCATTATATTTTAAATAGTGGCATAAAATGATTTATTATTTTTAGAGCAGGTATACAATGAATTGGAAAATCTCATAATAACATTTATTTAGCTAAGTAATTTTATTCTAATGAGCCAAAACCACTACCTAAGTTCAAGATTCTCACGCAAAGTTCATTTATTTCATCTTGACAAAGTACCATGCGTAGATATCCTAAAGAAGTTATTAAGACTAGAATGTCAACTTTATGAGCGATTTAAAACTGTGAAAAAACATAGTGCAGTTAATGTAAATGTTAACAAAACGTTTATAATAAATTGCTAGATTACGTACAATACAAAACTCTCGGTTCGCTAATCAACGCAACCCACAACCACAACGAATAAAATACAGCCATTATTTATCATGACGTACAAACACGTAACTCTCATTTTTATACTTATAATTTCACAATATTTGGCGAAATGTAGGTATTGCTAAAAAAGAGATTAACCTATAGTCAGTTATACAAAGTAATTTCATAAGTGAGTACCTAATCATTAAACTTGCATACTCACTTGAAACCAATCAAATCGAAACGATTTATATCCCTAAGTATACGCGTATTTATGACATTATGTATTGATAATCAAGTACCCAAAAATTAAACTTTTAAGGATAATTTAATACTTGATACAAACATGTTTGAGTCAATTGGGTCTGCGTGGAAGACAAAATATGTTTATTTAATTATAGTTTAAATACGCGTTAATTATTTAAATATCAAATTACTTCTAAGTGATGCTGATGCTTTCGGTTAAAGTTACATAATAATTAATGGTGATCCAACATCTTACGCCAAATAATGTTTCACATTTTCATTCTTCTAATCTGATAATCACTTTGAACATTTTAAATTGTCTAACACAAGAAAATTTGTTCTTTATCCCTTACCCTCGTCAGGTATCGATATTGAAATTGAAGTAGGTTTAATATTATTTTGTTTGCTATCTGAGATCATGTGTATACTAGGAGAAATAGGAGTGCGATGTATCTCTTCTGTAGTAGTCAATTTGCACTCAACGACTCTGTAGTTGCAGGTTGCAGATCCACAATCGAAGTCTGGACGAATAAAATTTGGGATGCAATCTTCGAGGCATTTCGATTCTTCTTTGAACGGAGGACAACTGCAATAAAAAATCAAGTAAGCTAAATATTCAATCCAAATCAGAATGCAATATTGTTTAAAGTATAAACTATGACTGACAAAATTATAATGAATTTTTACAAAATTTTATTTGTGCTAATTACCTACCTCAAAGGTGGCGGAGACGGTGAGCGCGATAGAGGAAAGCTCGCGACTTCTCGTGAAATAGCCAGTGACTTTATCGAACCAAATGTTTGCTCTGGGCTAAGTGGAGCTCCAAGAATGGATGCCATGCCTCTGTAAAAAGAAAAATATATCATTTAATATCAAGATAAGCAGGATGCATCGTAAATATGGATAGGAAACATTGATCGAGCCTCCCATCATCATCATTTCAGCCCATTTGCACCCACCGCTGAGTTTAGACCTTTCTTTATTTCGTCATTCTTTCCGGTCCCTTGCGAGTCTCATTCACTCATTCCCAGTACTCGCAACAATGTTGTTCAACCAACTGTCTTTGAGAATCCTCTGGTCACAATTAAAAGCTTTGGCTCTACTTAATACTCACACAACAGAATCTGATGGCACTAGGAAAGGTAATGGTGGCGGGCATGGAGCATCGGCACGGGCCGGTGAGGTTGGTTCAGCCGAGCGTGGGCAGCGTGGAGTTTCACCCTCCTCAACCATGCCGAGCCAGCTATGAAGCCTGTGCCACAGCCCAGTTGGGCTTCCTGTTTGAAATGGAAAGATAACTTTTATTAGCACACCAATTATTATGAACCTACCAAAGTTATAAAAAAATATCAATTATAGATAGATAGATTTACTCTTTATTGTACATAAAGAAATAACTACAGAAACTATTAAAATTAAAAAGTACAATGGGCGTAGTAAGAGCGATCTCTTTCAGACAACAATCAATTATGATATTTGGACAATTACCTACTAAATAAATATTACAAATTATTATTTCAATAATACTCACGGGAATACTTTCTGCAATTCTGCGGACTTAGTGGATAAAAGTCACCGTGAATGGGACAGTGAAACGCTAGTCTACGCTGACGCCGCTGAGCAGACCGCATCAACATGCATAGCACGATACCTGAAATAAAAAAAAATACTAAATACTTTATGGTCCCTTATATTAGAGGCTATCCGGCAGATCAGATATAAATATTGGTCTTTGTATTAGGGAGTCCTCTCTCAAGATTCATAGAACTCAGAGATATTCTGGTTGCTATACCATATTAATGACCAAGATATAATATACGAATAAAAAAGTATTTACCAGCTGTAGTCATGAGTGCTCCCGCAACGATGCAAACCGGGCCAAGTACTCTCGAGTTTCCAGTGAATGCGATCCGAGCAGCATAATGGTCCGGCTCCTCGTTTTCACCGCAGCCGCGATATGATGCCGCTGAAAGATACGATATCAATGTTATATTAACTTTGATTACTACGTCATGGCATATTTCCATATTTACCGGGTGTAAATTAACAAGTAACTGCCTAGGTACTGTTTAAACATAAACAGGACAAAAAAGCGATGAATTGAATTACAATAGAGAGAGAACCCAGCTGGTCCCAGCGAAGAAAAAGCCTATTGGACCAGAATCGGGCTCCAGATACCTGTTCACGTTTCACGTTTTTTCAGTCATATTCACGTTTTTTAAAAGTGATGAACTAGCTATTAATTGAGTGCTACACGTACAGAACCCATTTTTAACTGATGTGTACACATGGCAACTTTGCCAGTCTAATATCCAATCAAAGGACTTTGCAAAAAGACTTTGTCTCAAGAGCCCGTGTAATAAAAAACATGTTATCTAACCGGAAGTTCTAAATTAACGCAATATTTGAAAAAATAATCTCTTTTGAATTAAGAATTCGTGGACTGACTGTTCGAAAAATGTAATTACTGATACTTTATATAATATACCTAGGTACATGCATACTTTATTAGATTATTCTTACCGGTAAGTACACAGCCAACCAGCATGAACAGAAACCCGAATATCGGTAAGACGATCTGGCAATTGGCGGCGACGACCACTCCTGCGACCGCTAGCCCTCCTTCCACCTTCTCCACGCGGAGTCTTGAGATCGCTGGCGGACATCGCGGCTTGCCCACTGGAGCGCGAACTAGCGGCTCACCAGGGGGAGATGTCGTCCTGTGGACAAAAACAAATAGATTTAAGATGAAGCACTTCAGAACTTAGGCAAGTGAATTGCTTTGTGAAAGTTTTCATTTCATTTAGTAGGTAGGGAGCGTATAGGGAGGTACACATAACTGTGTAGAAAGATCGCGGGAAATCGGTAGATGAAGAAGGCTAACAATCGTTCTTCCTGGTTATATTATGGGGAGGAATATAATCCATCACTGAACTTTTCAGGCTGCCGATGATTACGACGCGGGGCGGGTCTGTGTGTCTGTTTGCAGATAGTACTATACCTAAGCATCTAAAACATGTTGGTATGGAGAGCTTGAGCATGTAGTTGACGCAAAATAAATTATTTCTATTTACATAGACAGTGGTAGGTAATACGTACCTAGTTGTAATCTTGAATAAGTATTTTCAGCTTTGGTAGAGAGAGAACATAGGACTAACAAAATCCTGACTCATCTATCAGCATAATGTAGATTGATTAAGATTGATTGTGTTTTTGTGAAACAACAAACGGAAACAGGAAAAACAAGTCTTATACGAAAATACGAAAAACAAACAAGGGTATACGCTATTTGTAACCCTGGAGCATTTTATTGAACTTGTGTCTACTTGTGAGAAAATTGAATTTTACTAAAAGTTTTTCAACGGTACATCCGTTGACCACACCGGTACCCATTGAGGTATCAAAATTCAATACGTGGTGAACTATTTGTTTGGTATTACCACGTACTACCGGTCATAATGGTGGGCGTTGACCAGAACCAAAAGGAAGAATGCCCCGTAAGCCTACCAGTTACGGATCGCTGCTGACAATTAACTGTAGTTTCCGATCTGGTGGCCACGGTCTATAGGTATGTAGGTACCTACTTCCCATTGTTGCCATTATTCTGCCGAATTCTGCAATAACCATGGCACAGAAGCTCTAATCTAATTAAATAGCTCATACTATCTGCAGGCCGATCATGTAACTTTTGTTGCAATGGTTTCAATCAAAATCTTAGTGAAACTATCAATTTTCGAATTAATACGTGATCGCAAAATGTCAGTTTCAATAAGAATTTGATTGAAACCACTGCAATAAAAATTACGTGATCGGCCTGCAGGTCCTACTACTTTACTTTGGTAACTTACTATTTTTGAAGTGAAAACTATTTACGGCTTGAGAAGTTTTTGAGGTGGGAGAAACCAATGAACTCGCGACACTGTCACGTAACCAACACCTCGAAAAGGTATAAGATTTTGAATAATTATTGTTTTAGTTTTCACTTCTGGCTTTCCTGAAGTGCCATGATTTTTTACAGGTACGATTATTTCTAGAAACTACTAGATCGGTACAAATAGTAGGTTCAACTGCTAAAAATAAAAATAATAGTCAGAGCAAAGTCTGGTTTTCTGGTTGGTAAGTATAAAGTCAATGGCGTGGGGAAACTATCGCTGGCTTCTGAACTATGAAGAATTAACGTCGCAAAACACCCGTAAATTTCAAACTTTCTAATTTTGCACCAAATAGGTAACTTGGCTAATGGTTTTAAAATGCTTTGGAACTTTCATACTTTAGTCGAGTTTAGTCAGTAGGTACGACAACCAGCCTACACCAAATAACCAAATAGTAAGTAACCAAGTTTTGACAGTCCTAGGTGCTTATGCAAAATGGGAGTAATGTTCTTTGTCACGGCCTCGACAAATTCAATTTATTAGTCAGTTGGGAAAAGGAACTAAAAAATGGGACGTGCTATGGGTACTCCCATAAAATGTGAACTAAGTTTTTTTACGTATAAGATCGACAAACCGGCTTACGGCCCACCTGATGGTAAGCAGTCACCTTCCACCATAAACACCAACAACATCAAGGGTGCTATTGGGCAAGGGGTTAATTAGTTATGAAGAAATATGAACAGTGAATACTCTTAGGTTGACGAATATTAAGTATACATGAACGTATTTATTTCCATGTAGAAAAAAAACCATATAATTATAATGTAGGTATGTCAAAAGTCAAAAACATACGTAATTCCATATTTGTGTCCGTGATGTAATTGCAAATTTTATTTCAACCTTATGACTCTTTAGCATTATTTTTATAGAGCAAATTAATTATTCAACAAAGGCTGGCTAAAATTAATTGTCATAGTAGCCACCAACGCATCGTTATGGTTATATTCCCGTCGACTATCACACTCACACGCGACGAGTTATTTTGAGTTGGGTTATTCTCGTGGCTGGGCGAGGGGGCAATTTGCTGCTGTCATTAGCCGACAACACCGTCTGTAGCCTACCACAAGCTCTGTCTGGCTCTGTCTCTGGTTTCGAGTCTGTGTGAGTGCTCACGTGTGTATTATACTGTGTGTGTGACGTTTCGACGTAGGGTTTGTTTAGTCAACACTCATACAGACTCAAAACCAGAGCCATAGATATAGAGCTGTGGTAGGCCCGCTGTAGCCTACCACAAGCTCTGTCTGGCTCTGTTTCTGGCTCTCGTTTTGAGTCTGTGTTAGTGCTCATCAGTGTATTTACTGTGTGTGTGACGTTTTGGCGTAGAATTTAGCTAAGGCTTGCGTACACCGTATCGCTGTCATATTTGTCAAAATTTCAGCTGATCGCCATCACAGTTAGATGTGCGTAGCCCTTTAGACAGTACTCACACAGACTCGAAATCAGAGCCAGAGACAGAGGCAGATAGAGCTTGTGGTAGATCTACTGGTGTCAGAAATAGTCATCGCCCTCCACACAATTGACAGAGGACGTAGAGTGGCTGGTCTGGCGGACGTTCAAATCCTGTAGTGGAGACAATCCACTTTATCAGCTACTTACCTTGTTAAAATGCTACACAGTTCTTTATACCAAAATTACCTTGTTACAGTACCTACTTTGATACTAAAATTGCAATTTAATGTTAGTATAAGAGGTAGGTATCATTCGTCAGAGTTTAAGGCCACGCTGTTGGCAAAAAAGTAAAGTATATATCAGTGACGCATTTGGCCCACGATTTGTTACGCGTGAGCGTGATACAATTATTTAGCTCGCTAAATACGAACCAAAGGAATCATGTAGGTACCTGGGGGCTAATTCTCGGGCCGATCTCGATCATTTTAAAATTTTATTTTATTGCTTCTTTTCACAACCCCGCACTTTTACCTATTCAAAATTTATCGAAAAAGATACTAGTTCGTTTCTAATTTAAACTATAAAACGTTTACCTGCCTGTAAGCTTGGTTTTAAAATTTATGCTATTTCAGTTTTAAATGCAGATGAATAAAACAATCTCTAAAGACTTGAGGAAATAAAACTTAACAGCCACGAAATCATCAGTCTGGAGAATTCCAATGCTGGTTATGGTCTGCCATAAAGTTTGTAGGAAGAACGATTTAAAATCATTAATGTTAATCACTGACATCTCACATTCTAACATTCCAAGGGTCTGACTCGGTTCGGTCTATATGATCTAAAGGAAAGATTTGTATATTTGTACGTTGTAAAACTACAAGACCGATTTCAAATATTATTTCACAATATTATTATTCCAGGAATAGAACTCATTCTTCTCGATCTAGAGTTCTAGACCATGGCATATCCTAGTTGTAATCCTAGTTTGGGTACTAATGCTATCCCACAAGGAAATTTCCATTGCAAGCTGTAACCGAACTTTATAATAATGTTACCAACTGTAATGTTACATGACCAACTGCAACATGGAAGATTTGAACATGGCATCGAGTAGAGCTATTGAGGTGGCTACATATCGGTCTTGGAGGGTTTGAGAGAGTCTTGACTCGATAAGAAGAAGTCTTTAATGTTTTAATATATATAAATAAAATATATATAGTTTTAAAGGTTTAATTTTTTTTTGTGTAAAAAAAATTTTTTTTAGAAGGGGATGACTGTGGGGGCTAGGACTACTATGTAATCTGTGGCGATCGACGACGGTAGGTTTGCAAAGGTTAGCATTTTAGAGTAGCGTCGATCGCAAGTCCGAGCCTGGCCCGCCAGTCGTCGCCGCACCCGTGTAATGATCGGTTCATACAATAAACGTGGAAAACATTAATATCGGATTTTCTCTTGGCACGTGGCACACCTGCCACACCCAGATAGAGACCCCCATCCGACTAGTGCTTCTACCCAACAGTATATCTCAACAGTGGTGACGTCAAGTTACCAACACATTTATAATATTTGAATATCTTCAGGATAAAATGTTTAATTCTTTAATTCTTTGGTGCAATTATTGTGTGCAATATTATAATTTGTTATTTTTTTTTTGTGAGTTTTTGATATTGATATTGTTTTTGTTAAGTATGTAAATTTCTATGTATAAAATATTATGTTAAGTACTCGTGTAATAAATGTATCGCTTTGGAGTGTCTGTTAGGATGCATTTATGTTCATTAAACTATTTGAATTTGAAATATACTTTCATAAAAAAAAGTATCTTTCCGTACTATCACGCAATATTAGATAATCTAGCTAGCAGATAGATATAAGCGCTTCCTTATTATCAACTAGCTGACACACATGGGACTACAACTGACCGTAATGCAACGGCGAGGCATTCCTCTATCTCCCACGCACGGCATGTTGGTGCTATTGTTAGATCTAACTACCGTAGGCAATTGAAAGATATGCAATGAACTAGGAAATTTTCCTTTGCAAAAGACTATTTCTGGAAGGTGACGCTATGTATGTATATGTATGTAGTCTTCTTCTTTAATTTAAGAGCTTAGATCTTGTTGGGATTTTAGTTGCAGTTTTCTCGAATTAGTCTTTCGAATGCGGCCTCCTTGTGTAATTTATGTATTTTTCAATTCAATTCAATATTTTTATTTCAGACCTTATAATTATTATATTACAAAGTCTTATTATACTTGTTGTTTTATCTAATACACCATCGCCCTCTATCGTTCTTTTCAAGTCCAGTCCATCCCAAGGTTTTCTGGAAGAGATCGCTTTTATACCGCCCATTTTATAGATAAGACCGCCCATTGTCTTCCACTCTGATGTTTTTCTGTATATCTTTGTTAATTTTATGTGGTGGACAATAAAGTATTTTCTATCTATCTACCTATTTATGTAGTAGGTAGGTAGGTACCTATAAAAAAATGGAATAACTTCATAAAAAATTGCAGCCCCGTCCTTACAGTTGGTAAAGTTTTTGATGACCAACCATTTTAAAGTTTTGTACGATATTTTATAAGGTGTTACCATACATAATCCAATGCAGTAATTGAGTTATTATGCCTATGGAAGTCAAGGAACATAATACAAAAAATCTGATAAGTATTACTTAATAAACTTAAAAAACAAATTTAAGTAAACGAGTCACAGTTAATCAATAACAATAAAATAAAAATTATAATAATACTTCCAAGATTAAGTACGGCTGATTAAATAATGACTGATTTGGTGAAACTAAACTTGACGAAATTATCTAGCAAGGAATTGGTAGGTACCTCGCTGTATACGACTGAGTAGAATACGTGTACTTAGGTAAGACGTAACGATTATATAATTTAACGATGAGAATACACCTCATCGCATTGAGATTTCCTTCACCGGAACCGCGGCCTGACTGGGTCTGCATATCAAAAAGGTCGACGCCATCGACAATGAGAACGTGCTTCGCAGGTACAGATAGCAGAAGCAAGCCAGTTTGATTTGATTATTTAATTATTTTACGCATTTAATTATTTCCACATGAGCTACACAGCTACTATAGAACGCGCAGGATAGGATAGCTCGTGTTCATTTTTAACTCACTACACAGGACGCAGGACGCCACCCACCCGATGCACCGAATACCAACATTATTAAGATCGCAAGAAGAATAGAACTAATAAATCGTCTTTCCTGGAAATATATTATTATAGCGATGGTGATAATGACACAAATTGAAATCATTGGTATGATGGATGGATCAGACACAGGACAGTGACATTGGGTATTGGGAGACACCTCAGAATAGTATTTTACTTCCCGTGGTGTGTATACGATTTTTCTGTTCGACGACGGCGGAAAGGGGCAATTTCGGTTCGTACAAAAGTTACCTCTTTCCACCCGGCGGTGAGCTGAAAATTTTAATTACTGAATTTTTTATCTACTTATTTCTCTAAAACAAGTTTTGTACAGGATGAGGTGAATGACGTAAACGTCACTAACCAGACGCGCGGAAGCGGAGTGAAACAGACGGGTTCAACGACCGAGGTCCCGTTCAAACTGTACCAACTTCATCACAAAGGGAACTAATTATTCGTTCTGCTTGCAGTCTAAAAGTACTTACTATTTACTCATACTTACCTCCTGCGATGTGTTGCGTTCAAATATTACGTAATGGGTCGGAAGCTTACAAAGGTTCTATACCTTACTTAGTAGTACAGTCGGCTGCACTGAGATTGTTAGAATCGATTTTCGTTACTTTCCAAGTATAAATAGGCAGGTACTCAAAAAATAAGTGAACTCATGAACTGATTCCTATTTTCAAAAATGCTGTTTTAGTACATACAGCATAAATACTTCAAAAATCACTCACTTCACTTTCCATCAGGTGTGATGGCAGCCAAATGCTTAGCTATCTACATATTATAATGATTTTTAAGTGTTTGTGGTAGGCGATGGTTACCACCTAACATTAGGTAGGCTCGTTGCCTGCCCCTTGTTGCTTTGCTTTGTTGCTTGTTCAGTGAGCAAGTTGCATAAAAAAGGTACCTTCCTACTCCTATGATACCACTTTCAAGGTTACATCTAAGTTTAGTCGACTGTACCCTGTTAAGTAAAATAAATATTTGGCCACCCACGAAACGACTAGAAAAATGTCCTTCAAATAATTTAGGGGGTCTAACAGCCATAACAACAACAAACAAGTTTGCTCCATTATTATTATAAACGGGTGGTTGGGGGAGTAGTGAGGATCTAATGTTATGTATAAGAAAGAAACATGAAATTAATATAAGTATGAAAAAGCTTTATTGAGACCGTAATACGATTATTACGCGTCTGGGGTATATCTAAGACGATTTTTAGGTATACCCACTTATCAGAACAATTCACTGGGTGTTATACCTACCTATTATATTATAGGTAAATATTGTTAACCGGTTTTGGGAATAGGACATCCCTAATTGGATCAAGCGGTGGGACGCATCCCTAGAGTGGGAAAAGAAGAAGAGGAAGGAAAAGATGGCGTCGTCATGGGGGGTTGTATTGTTTGCCGACTGTATCTAAAATCCTTTTCCAGGCACTTTAACGTCCCGTAAGGCTATTTATATCACCCACAACAGATGCAAAGGTCAATAAAAAACACTTTGCATCTATTTACTATTTAACTAAAGAATACTCTACAAACAATATACTTAGAAAAGAAGTGACGCTGAATTGCGAACAATGGAGGAAAGCTTTTTAAAAGATAGTTGATTCGGTATCGCTAGCACTGATTCCATTTATCTCGATAAAAATATCGTCTTCGGAAAATGGAAAATAACCACAGAATTCAAAATACCTACTGTGGAAATGAAATCATGCGCCGTTTGTACGGTAACCGCTGTTGCCAGTTTTACATTTTTACTGTCATTGAAAATATGAATAAACATGAGGATTCTAAAAAAACGGAAGGAAGGAGGATTGAAAGAATGCCTTTCTTTGTTTTAACTTGTCACTTAACTTTTTCTTCAGAAATTAAGAAGGTATTTTTCATTTTACGACTCCCGTAAAAACTGCCGAATTTGTATGGAGAACACAAGCTAATGTATTTTGTGGATACTTTTCCGGCCAAATGACACTTTTCCTATATTGGCTATACTTCTAGTAACCTACTAAAAGTATTGCGGTAACTCCCATTTGTTCTATAGGACTGTGACGTCATAGAACTTTTAAAACTTTTTTATCCTTTTAGTTCCATGGTAGAACTAATAAAACGAAAACTGGCCCATTAGTTCTATAGTACTTTTAGAACTTGGTCAATTCCATTAGTTCTATAGAAATGTATAGCCATAGAACTGTTAAAACTATTTTTGTCCTTTTAGTTCAATGGTAGAACTGTTGAAACGAAAACTGTGCTATTTGTCCTATAGAACTAAATAAATTAATAAATATTGTGGACAATCAACACAACACTACCTAGCCACAAATGTAGGAACCAGATAACTGTAATATACAGGGTGGCCGGAACATTGACGTCCAAAACGAAAATTTTGTTCCCTCGTATTGTGGGGTATCCGAATCACCCCCATATTATGTTCTGCGATTTTGTATAGTTTTCGAGTGTTTAGATTTTTTTCTGAATTTTCGGAAAATTTGACCTAACCAACTTAAAAATTTCAAAAAAAAAAAGTAGAAGACGTTTAACAAATTTTTTTTTCAACTGAATCCTCATGAGTTATACTTTTATGCCTAAAATAATTAACTTTGTTACTTTGATGAAAGTTATGAAGAATCAAAGTGAAAAATTTACGTTCGGTGTATTATGACTTAAATTTACAACTTTAAATTAAAAATCTAAAAAGGTCTTCTTCTTCGTCGTGTCGATGTTTCCCCTGATATTTTGTCCCTATATGTGTTTTGCCCAGAAATGGACCACACTAATAGCGCTGTCCGTGGCGTCAGTCAAATCCTTCAGCGTGCAGGTGTAAGGGCACTCTAGCCTGTCTTGCCCACTGGGCATGACAGCAAATGAAGCATAGACTGTGGGGCTCCGCAGTTGCAGTCCGCGTTGTCGGAGTTCCCCCATTTAACTAAATTATGCCTGCAGCGGCCCACCTGGCTTCGAAGTCTATTCAGAGACTTCCAGGTTAACCATGGGAGTTGGGTACCCGCTGGTAGTTCTTCTGCCGGCATAACATAATCAATAGGGGGTGGGTATTTCTTAGCCCATAGTCTCTTACGTGCCTCACTAGGATCCTCCTCTGTCAGTGCTTTGGTTGACTGGAGAAAGCTATGGCGGCTTTTCAAACGGCCCTGACAGTGATTGGTGTTGTAAAGTGGATGCCTCATGTCCATCTCCTGTTTGTTTTTTTCGATTGAGGAGGCGACTGCCCTACGTATCTCCGGGGGAGCTATTCCTGCTAGAGGGTAAAGTGCAGAGAGGGGAGTTGGTTTTAAGCAGCCAGACACAATTCTGCATGTTTCATTTAGAGCTACATCTACTTCACGGGCATGGGCGGATCGATGCCACACTGGACATGCAAATTCACCAGCCGAGAAGCAGAGAGCTAGTCCAGATGTTTGGAGGACATAAGGGGTGGCACCCCAGATTGTCGAAGTAAGACCGTTCTTTCAACTCTAGACCGTTCTCTCACCTACAAGAGCCACTGCATCAAAACAAAGTTAAAAGTTGGTAGGTACTCGCAACAATCTATTACGTCGCCTTACTTCGACAATCTAAAAAGGTGATTTCATGGTTACTAAGTAACTTTAAAAAAGCAGCCAAGTGCGAGTCGGACTTGCCCATGAAGGGTTCCGTAGCATCAATTAACATAATATAAAGGTTTATGTAGTTCGTCGAAAGGTAAATTGCGGTTAACGATATATGACGTATAAAAAAAAACTACTGACTAGATCTCGTTCAAAGCAAATATCGTTGGAAGTTTGCATAGTAATGTACAACATATATTTTTTTTTGATTTATCATTCTCTTATTTTAGAAGTTAGAGGGGGGGGGACCAACTTTTTTCCACTTTGGAAGTGTCTCTCGCGCAAACTATTCAGTTTAGAAAAAAACGATATTAGAAACCTCAACATCATTTTTGAAGACCTATCCATAGATACCCCACACGTATGGGTTCGATAAAAAAAATTTTGAGTTTCAGTTTCAAGTATCCCAAAATTTATAGTTTTTTTCTGTTTTTGTGTAAAAACCTTAATGCGGCTCACAGAATACATCTATTCACCAAGTTTCATCAGTCTAGCTCTTATGGTTTCGGAGAAAAATGGCTGTGACACGGCCGGACAGACAGGCAGACAGACAGACAGACATGACGAATCTATAAGGGTTCCGCTTTTGCCATTTGGCTACGGAACCCTAAAAATGCGCCATACTCTCAGCTTCCATAATCATTAAACAAAATAGTACTTAAGGGGCTACTTTTGTAAAATCGGGCTTCAAAGATAGCAAGATGGAACATTCTTATGAAAGGCTAATTTGATTTAAACATTTTTTTTGCTTATTTTATCATTCTTAAGGTTAACTATTGATAGAGAATACTGGAAACTAGCCATCAAATAGCTTCAGGGGTTTGGTAAGAAAAGGTTTCAGCTTCCAGCTGAGAATATGGCGCATTTTTTGAAGTTACTTAGGAACCATGAAATCACCTTTTTAGGTTTTTAATTTAAAGTTGTAAATTTAAGTCATAATACACCTACCTTACCTACCTAGTGTTGAGTGAATTGTCTGGGATATTTATTAATAAGTGACTTAGCATTATGGTCGCGGGTGGAAGAAGAGAGCTCAAAATAGTTCTTCCTGGAAATGTATAAGGGAGGCCTATGCCCAGCAGTTGACTTCTTCTGCCTGATGATAATACTTTATGCCTATATTCCGTTTTGAAAGGGTAGCTATATTTACTGGCACTAAAATTAGATAAAATATGGAACTAAAGCGGAAGGTTGCGTTTGTTACATCGACACATTCACTTTGGCGGTGAACCCACCCACGCCCCTACAGTGGAAAGCAGGTCGATCTACCCATTAGGCGATAATTTAATTAATTTTAGTAGGTAAGTTGGTATCATATCAAATTACATTTTTATCGTTTTGTTATGTTTTTAGCATGAACGTAAGAGAAGCGCCAGGAGGCGCCTTGTCAAAATTGTATATGTATTTATTTCAGTTCACAAAGATCACTTTGAAACGTCTTAAAGCTATAGGTGAGTCTATTAGGTACTAGTTCCAAGCGATCAAGCCTAGTAGAACAGGAAACTACGGTTTGGTTCCTACCGTTTCTAAGTATATTACTATTTCAAGAAAAAAGTTTCAAACCGTTTTAAAGTCATCCCTATATGTCTTTGACTCTGACTAACAATTTCTACGAAAGCTTTTATAAAACCTTCACGTTCTATTTTATAAATGACTTTAATAAAAAAGGAGGTTCTATATTTTTTATTTTTTTTATATTTTTTTTTTATCTGAAAGCTATTACTTCCATCCAGATTGGTCCCATAGAAATATCAAAATCAAGTTTTTTTAAACTTCACTTGTCGCATTAACGTTACGCAATGATTCTTCCGGCGAGTAAAAGAATTTAGGCCAGGATCATAATACGAGGTTAACGGCCCGACCTATTTGTGCAGAGTAAGTCCGTAAATCCTGGAGCTAATATTTGTAAAGCTTTCTGGCTGTTTTTTGACGGGAAATATAATAACCGAAAGGACACAAAAGAGTATAAGTATATAACTAAAATCTTTCTGGTATATTGCCTAAAGAAGAAGCAATAGCAATAGCAGTAAGTATAATAAGTTACTTTTTGAATAAACTGGTCCCCTCACTATCGCTGTCTATCATGTCTTTCGAGGACGATTTTGTCCAGGTACATAAACAAAATAGTTTTTAGTCAAGTCAGTCAATAGACATAAGTCATTGGCTTTGAAGAACATGGTGGGTTTTCGTCAGTTTATCGTGCTGTCAAAAAGATTTAATTACTTCAAGTAATTTAATACCTACGGAGGACAAAGTGAAGGAAATTCCTGATTATTGATATCACATCTGGTTTCCTACTTATTAATAGAAGCTCATAAATATAGTTAGTATGATAGGTTAGTTCGTCTAGGAACTATCATAATCGCTGATCTTGATACAATCAGAGAATTGTATTAGGATCCATTAGGTCTGTGTTGACGTCAATAGAGATATCGAAAGACCCATCAAATTAAAGCGACCCGTCAAAGCACTGATTACAAAGGCAACTCGAATATTCATAAAGCACTTTGTAAAGCAATGGAAGCCGTAACTGGATACCCATTGTTTGTGGTTATGGAATCAGTGTTGGTCTATGCTATGCCATAGACAGACCGTTCCAAATTTCAAATACCATAGACTCTATGGTATTCGAAAATTTGATTAACGTAGGTATATTTATTTACACGAAGAAACTTTTAATAATACGTGTATTGAACCCAAAATCATACACCAAGGTGGTCGTGACGGATGGTACAACTTACAGCACGATCAAAGTTTGATCAAACTACTTTGTCGCAATTGATTGGAATTCGAAGTCGTTCAAGTGGGCTTTGATCAGTATTACCACGATCAGAAACGCCCAAGCTATCTATCGACCTCAGAATTTGATCTTGTTGGCCTGAAATTGTGACTGAACATCAGGTTTTGGCCTGATCGAATCACGAAAATGACGTAGCTGAAAAATTGCCACTTTTATAAAGATTTCACGGCTCGTCTCTACATAATTAACTGAAGTTATTTGTAACTACTGGATATTTTTTTAATAAGGTCTATCCTAGCTTGTGTTTATATAAGTCTCACATAAAGTTTTCTTTTCCTGCGATGGTATCCGTTTTGTTTACATCATAGAAAACAATTTTATGAAATCTTGGAGGAAGTGTTTATTTTACAACCCATAAAGACTGCCTATAAAAGTTGGCTTTGTTTACATCCTCGATTTAATAGGAACAAACAAGTTATGATGTGATAAGGTGTTATGTGAGCAAATTCAAGATATTATAAATATTCATAGCTTGATTTGCTACAGCGTAGCAGAAATAAATCCTTTCTAGACCGCCTACGACACGGCGTAGCAGGAATAAATTCTGATGGCTAGGCTACGTCGCTCGTAGAAGAGATTTGAAAACAAAATAGTACAGTGATATTTCGAAAGCTATTTATCGTGTTAGATTCTGGACTTCGATTTGCTACGGTATGAGAGCGCAAGACTCAAGTTGGTCTAACTTGAGAAACTCTTGTAGATGTTTGTATACCAGGTTTTATCGAACAAAAATCGACATAATTATAATATATGGAATAAACGGGTATTTACCACTATTACCTTTATTATTCCCCGTCGTTTTGACCGTGTTACTAAAATTGGTAAAATCGACTGTTTTTTTTAAGCACTGTAAGCACGGTAAGCTTTTTTTTCAATCCTCAATAATAATAGAGGCAGTTTTGGAGGGGATTATCGCCCGATAAAGTTTCGGGAAAAATGTCGTAAACATTTGACCATTATTTTATAAATAGGTGTACGTATCTACATAGCAAGGTGACTTATAAGGGCGCTCCACATTCTCACGAGAATCTCGCGAGAACGCGAGAAAACCGCGAGAACGCGAGAGTGGAGCCTTGCTTCTCGCCTGTTTCTCGCGGTATTTCTCGCGTTCTCACGAGATTCTCGCGAGAATGTGGAGCGCCCTATAAAGAACTAGTGGGAAGCTATTCAATGTTGTCAGGTGTCATATCCGTTCTCCATAGTAGGTTGAGCACGGTCCCCTATCCTTTTGCATAACGTTGTACAGTATACCTAGGTATAGGTATAGACAGGTGTATTTACACGTGAGCGGGACAAAGGCTCTATTTATAGATTGTATGCGCGCCCGGAGGCTGAGAGCGGCAAGTCTATTGTTTCGTGTGAAGTTGACATTTTCATAGAAAGTATTTTATGAGAATCTTCTGCTTCGCTGTGTTTCGGCTTGAAAGGTGTCGGTGAAATTATTGGCTAGCATCTGTACGGTAAAGTAGGTGGTAGTACTTCTGGGGAAGTACTATCACCATGCCTATACATGGCACACGCCAGTGTATCAGGCACGTTCCTGACGTGTGTGACCTACGAGACAATGCTTTGTTATAGGCGATGGTAACTACTAAACATAAAAAAATTGTTCTAATAAAAGCATGATTACGTCATATTATATGAAATGAATACGAAGTGTGTAATGGGGTTTGTAAATGGGCTGGTTTGAGGCAATTCATTGGTGCAATCGTATACCTAAACTATAACGCTTACGACCTAAGTATTTACGTAAACGAGACAACAATGCAATTTAATTGCGGTTAGTAATTGTTACAATTTCTTAAACTTTTATATAAAAATAGCCTAATAGCTATAATATTTGATACCTATTAAAAAAAGTTCGAATCCATGTTTCAAGAGCACGAAAGGAGCCTCTTTGAGGTGCAATTAAAATCCTTTCACCACACTCGTTTGGAAGAACCAGTGACACGGTGAAGAAGAAGAATTTAGTTTTACAGTCTGATAGGCTCTTGTCGGCGTAATGTACCTCTATATATGCACTTTTCTCCAGGTATTTCTTTTGAGGGCAACCTCATTGACCTCCTTATACGACATGATGGCGATCTTCGCTTTTATTTGGCTCATGTCACAAATATTACGCCATATATTACTTGGTATTCCTCTTCCTCTCTATTCTACTAACCTTTCATTCGATGATACTCGTATTTCTAAGTAAGTAAAGTTTTCATGTCGTACAAAATGGCTAATCATTTTCCCTCTTCTGTTCTCAACCACTTTTATGAGGGATCTTTTTATATTTTATAGTTTTGTAGTACCTACGTATTTTGAATCCAAAATTTGGCCTGCGCACACCTAGGTCGCTGGCGATGGCGGTCAGTGAAAAGCTGTCAAATTTGACAGCGATATTTGACAATGTTTCATTGATCGCCATCGCCAGCGACCTAGGTGTGCGCATAGGCCTTAAAGCGTACTTGCTCATCCCGTTTAATTCCCGTCTTCCGGTTCATTATGGTCAACATAAATTGACATACTTTTAATAACAATAAACCGTATTCCGTTGTGATACAGTTGAAAGTCGACCCGCAAGTAGGAAGAATGGTGTTCTCGGTCAATAAAGCGAGTATTGCAATATGCCATTGAAGTCGACTTACATAAACAATAGCAGATGTAATACTACGAGAAACTACGAGTAAGCCCGTGGCTTTAGAAATGGTACCTACTGCATGGATATTGGCAATAATATGAATCATAAAAAACAGGCCTTTGCATCTATTGTACATGATTTATACAGCGTCAGGGGCAAGGTGTTTACTCATGCCCATACTTGTGAGACGCTTTAGTACCTGGGACAGAATTTTAGATGAAATTGGTTTGCCCAGCACCTATACAATCCTGACAGCTTAGTCGGCCTAATCCACAGGAAAGACATGGTCACGTGCGGAGCTGACTAAGCCGCGGGTTTCATCACGATGTTCATGTTCTTATGAATGATATAGATGCTCCACTAACAGGCAAAACGTTGCTATCTATAGCCAGTCTTCTACAATAAGTAAGCAATGTACTTCTACAACAAGAAATTTTCAAAAAAAATAATATAACCGACTTCAAAAAATACTTGCACTAAAAAGCGAAAAATAAGAATAGTATACAGATTTAGTTTGAAGTCGGTGTTAAGTGAAACAATGACCATATTTTATATATTTAATGTTGAAATCGGCATGCATAAAATATAGTCATTGTATTACTAATAAAAAAAATACCTACCTACTTACTTATTTCTGTTTTTTTTTAATTTAGAAAGACGTCACTTGACTCATTGGTGTTTCGCTCATCAAGCCCTTTCATTTGATACCCATATCACTAAAAAATTCCATGGAACAGGTTCTAACTCCATCATCAGATCAGCTCGCTGTTACCATATTATTACATTGTAGTTGAAACCTCACAGATATGCTGAGTTCCGAGTTTCAACTCTATCAGACTATTAATTGAGGAGTTCTATTGAGCAGCTCTTGACTCCATCATCAGATCAGCTTGCTGACAACATATTATTACATTGTAGTCGGAACTTGACAGATATGTTGAGTTTCAACTCAATCGGCTTATTTACTGAGGAGTTCTGTTGAACAGCTCTTGACTCCATCATCAGATCAGCTCGCTGATACCATAATATTTCATTGTCACCAAGAATCTATAAGTGCGCAAAATTTCAGCCCGATAGTTCCACAAACACACTAAAAATTTGAGGGTTTCTCTCGATTTCCATGGGATCCCCTCATCAGATCCTGACTTGGTGACGATGGGACCACCTCGGGACTGTACCCTTCGTAACAAAAAAATAATTTTCAAAATCGGTTCACAATAGACGGAGAAATCGATGAACATACATAAAAAAAAACATACATACAGCCGAACATAGAACCTCCTCCTTTTTGGAAGTCGGTTAAAAATAAATTGGCCTGGCCTCTCAGCTCAGTTGATAGTAGCTCTCCCTTCTGCGCCGTAGTGGGTTAAATCCCGTTGTTCATAAAAACTTATTAATTCAATGTTTATTATGATCGCGAAAATTTATATATATTTTCAGTTGGTGTGGCCTTTATTGTGTGTGGCAGAGACCCTGCTTCACTACGGCTTCTATAATGAGCTCGAGGAACGCATGCCAACTGTTTGGTCAGGGCTTAGGTGTTTAAGAGGATTGCCTGTTTGTAAAGGTTCAGTGGAATTAGATGTAGGTACATTATTATAAAAATACGAATGTCTTTTTAACAAGGGGATTTAGATAGATAATCTTTGTGCCGAATTTTGCGAGGGCTAGAATACAAATAAAACCTATATTGGACCTTCCTACTAGGTACAGGTATAATAAATAGGCGATGTACAGGATAGTTGTTACTTGTATTATCATAATCATCAGCCTGAAGAAGTCCACTGCTAAACATAGGCCGCTCTCATATTTTTCCAGGAAGAACGATTCTGAGCCCTCTCCTATCGACTTCCCGCGATCTGAACAATATCGTCGGTCCATCGGGTATATTGGCGCCCTAGGTTTCGTTGGTATGGGTGGTAGATAAAGTTACTATGCGCTCATGAATATGTAGATTACAGGTCACACTCACTGGTTTACTGGCTTTGAAGTGAAGTTCTTGCTAAACTGAAAACTGAGGGGCTTTTTTACATAATGCCTTGAAATATAGGGCACCTCTGGAAAGCTCAAAGGCATTATGTAAAAGCTCCGAGCGATGATCTAGTACTTTATCAAAAGCTAAAGGACCTATTTCGAGAGATTATTCTACTATGGCAACTCCAAAAAATAAAAAGAACGTGCTAATACAATTTTAGTGCTAAAGGATTTTTTGTTAATGTGCATGCCCTGTACTTATTTTGTCACAATTTATATTTTATTTTTTATGAACTAAAAGGTTTATTTCTAAATCTAAAACTAAAATAACTTGAATGCATGTTTAATTTGATATTCATTAGAGATGCAAAATTTCAATTATGTTGGCATTCTACAACAAATTACACAGCTAAGTTATTCATAAACTTTGCAGTGGTTTTATGAAAATTACACCAATTCTGTGATCAGGTTGCATGGATACTTTCAGGCATTTCAAATTAAATTCTCTCATGGTAAGTAGGTCGCGGACTATTTTTAATTAAAATTTGGGACAGCCCCTAAGCCAGCGAATATATATTATGTGAAGCTCGGGAATTCTACCCACTTTATTTTAAAGTTCATATTGCAGCTGTGTTTCATTTGGGTATCACTTTTTACACTTTCAAAAGTGATTCCAATATGCTAAGAGCATTGTTAATATCTCAATTAAATATGAATTTTAGAATTTTTTCTTCATTTGTGGCATCTTTTTTTTTTGTCAATTCCTTGCAAAATTTAGATATCAACTAATGCATTGAGCTAGAAACTTGTTTTTATTACGGACTACTAGCTCACACCTTAAGTTTTAGAGAAAGCCACGAACAACAATATGGTATTTTCATTGGTTCTTTTCCTGTTGAGGTCCAGTACTCTTTAAAGTATTTACCCTTGATTTTTATATAAATTAACTTAAAAAAAATAACCCTATAAATTATTCACGACTTTATCGCTATAGGTGACGGCGAAAGCTAAAAGAGAGCCTTTTGAAATAACAAAGCTTAGCTAATTCGTGGCTAAGGTCAAGGGCGCCCGAGGAACGATTAAATCTTAGCAGGCTTCGTGACTCATAACAACAGCTGATTATACCGGCGAACCTGATCGAATAATAGGCGGATATGAGGTTTACCAAGCTGTGATTATCAAAACGTGGGTTACCCGGTTGGACGAGATCGTCTAAGCCACGGGCTAGAAAAAAAGGAAACAAACAAGTAAAAAAGATTTTTTTAAGTTTAAAAATTTAAAAAAGTTCTGCCTTTATCCCACTTTATGTGGGATGAGGGCATGTTTTTTTCTTCCATTCCAAGCCTCACAACTCAGTTGGTTCGATCCTCACCGAGAACAAATATTTGTGTGTTAAACAAAGATGTCTGTTCTTTGTCTAGGTGTAATATTGTATTCAAAGGCCCGTATTCAGAAACAGTGCTTGAGTCTGAGTCGAGCCTCAAGCCCTCTCAAGCATAGATTTTTAACAGTTCTCCATTGCAAAATGGCAAAAAAATCTATGCTTGAGGCTCGACTCAGACTCAAGCACTTTTTCAGAATACGGGCCGTAGTATGTATTTAAAATGGTAAGGAATCAGATATGTAAGTATTCAAGTATTATAATCAGCTATCTGGTTCCCATCGTACTAGCTCTGCTTAGTTTGGGCTAGATAGTGTTGTGTGACTCACAACATTTACCTATGTATTTATTTTATTTATTCCCCTCTGCCAGCCGTCATTTCTGTACCCACTCCTTTCGTATCCATGTCATCTTTCACCAATTCAATCAGTTCAAATTAACCCTCATTATTAACAGAATAACAATCAACACTACTGGTATTCTCATGAACAATATAAACATAGGTCACGAATCTAATACAGGCATCTACATTTTTTATTAGATTCTAATTTTATCCCATGTGGGTTTATGGCTCGCCGTTCTTTCGCGTTTTATTCCGTAGCCACATCGGCCTGCGCAAAGTAAACATATCAATCAGCAGCTTCAAAGGACAGACACGTCTTTATCATAGGAAAACATGTTTTCGAGATATTTCTTGCAATTTTGTTAAACGATGTGGTGAGGTAATATTAAATTCCAGATAAGAAAATTATAAAAAAATCGCTGTCAAACTAGACACAAAAAATATGGTTGCCTCGTAGACGCGTGCGGGTTGAATAGTAAAAGCAGTTCACATAGCCATAATGAACAATGCTTGCCAGGAATGATAACTCAACATTTTAAAGCCATGCAAAACATTCAGACTTCAGACGTTTAATTATAAAAATAATACGACTTGCACTGACTGTATAGATAGAGTCTGAGCAACGAGGCACTTGACAAGTTTATCGGGTTCCGCACAGCCAACTCACAGTAAAGGCTTGCTCACAACACAAAACGGCTGATTAGCTAAGCAGCAATCACATAGATAGTTTTGACTTTAGCGAGTCGCAGACGGAATGAGTCATGAACCTAATAAGTGTACAGCAAATTGTATTTTGCATTCATGATGTCATGGAACGCAAATCCGAATTCTGACAGGATCATTTTGGTACATTTGGCTCTACCTCTAGCGGGCGTGGACTACATTTGTTATGAACAAGGATAATGTCATCATTTGAGCGTATATCGTCTGAACAGGGCAAAGTGGGTCGGTGACTTCTTGGTCATATACCAACCTTCCTGGTCATCAGTTGACTGAAGCCTTCGATTCGAGATCAAGTGCTTGGACTAACAGTATGTTCCGGCCTTTACCCAGTGGCGTGCCAAAGGAGCAGTACTAAACATCGTACCCTCAGAACGAGCTGATTCGCGTGGAGCCGCAGCCGTGACCCTCGCGTGCAAGGTCGCCGTGGCAGCCAGCGACGTTGCCAATGCCGTTCAAAGCTTCGAATTTAAACCTCATTTGATAATTGGCCTAGCAAAAATGCGGGTAGCCTAGTTTCTTGCGAGACACAATTGGGTACCAAATCTAGACACCAATTTATTTCCCTTTGATCATCCGCTTTCAATCATTGCTAATGCTTTCTAATGGAGCCAACACCCAGATAAACAAATTAGTGCATCACGCTCCTTACGTCATTGGTGTCAGGGGGATGTAGCAGATGTATTGTGACCTATATCCAGAGCCAATCATCTACGATAGAGCGTACATTCAGACGTAAATAAAGTAAAATTAATTTGTTTGCACGAACTGATGTTTAGGCTCAGAAAAAAAAGGAAGAACTATTGCGGATGTTTGTACGATAATACAAGTTCTACAAACAAGAACAACAACAATATTGTATCAGATGAATCAGCTGTTCAACGAGAATAACTTTATAACCAGCAATTTATTTATAGTCTTCTAGTTTATAGATTCCAGTATCCGTGCTGAGTTTCGGAAGCGCGGTAGACGGAATTCTATGTAAATTTATAAAATCATGGGTTTTGAAAATTGTAAGCGGTAAACATGTCTCGTCTCTAAGGTTATGTAATGGTTAAAGCCTGCAAACCGATTGTAGTTGTATTTACATACGTGTTATATAGCTATGGATCTTTTGTTTAAATTACGTAAGAGCTCTCTTTTATTGAGATTACTAAAGCTGAATAAAACCGACCTGCCATCTGCCATTGTGGATCGCTCTGAGTCACAAAAAACCACCTTATCCAACTGTTTTGGCAAGAAATATTTACATAATATTATTATGATGATTGTATCCTATTTCTTACACGTAAGTAAAAGTAAACAGGCCTTTGCATCTATTGTAGATGATTTATATGGCGTCAGAGGTAACTGATTACGCAAGCCCTAAATCGCGGGACGCTATAGTGCCTGGGACAGGATTTTAGATGGAATAGGCTTGCCCAGCACCTATACCATCCTGGCAGCTTAGTCGGCCTAATCCACAGGAAAGACATGGTTAATATGTGCGGAGCTGACTTAGTCGCGGGTTTCCTCACGATGTTTTCCTTCACCGTTTGAGAGGACTAGCTTTGTGTACACAAATTTTTTGTCAGAAAAACTCATTGGTGCACGACTGGATTCGAGCCCACGACCTTAGGATTGAAAGGCGGGGCCGCTACCACTAGACCACCAGTGCTCTCTGCTTCTTATACGACGGTATTATTTATCAGGTATGTAAAAGGCAATGGTTTCTATGCGTGATGAATAACTTCGAGATATCCGTTGTTTTATGGACCTATGGCACAGAAATAGAACTCCTTTGTTCAATTCGAGTCTATACTTTTGTACCAATTGGTGCGGGTGATATAGGCCAGAGCATTTAAAAGTCTAAAAAGGTTGGCAGACAAAAGGATGTCTGAACTGTTTGAACCATGCCCACATTTAACAAATAAGTACTTGACTTATTTGTTAAATATGGGTAAAGTAGATTTTGGTATTGTTTTCAACAGAAGTATTTTTTGCAAGTTTTTTGAAGGTAGAGTCTCTCCTACTCTACCTTTTGTCAGTAGAACTTATTCTGTGGTAGGATCTAACCTTGACCACCATTGTTTTAATAAGTCGTCATTAAAACAAATTAATGTTGGTTAGCAATAAACCTAAATCCGCACCTTTCTGTTCAAAGGCACCTCCATAACATTAGGTCAGACATTAGTGGCCTGGTCATAATAAATAGGTTTGTATGTATTTAATTTGTGTTGATTATGATTATATCATTTTCAAGACAAAAAATAAATAAATTGGGTTTGGATATGTGAGAAGAGGAAGACCAAAGAAAACATGGATAAGAGAGAGAGAGAGGAGGTAATCAGAGATGACGGCTGACAGAGAAGAATGGAAGAGGAATACATTTTGTATTCCTCTAATAAAGTGGGATAAAGGCAGGAAGAAGAGTATGTATTTATGTACATAGTGTTAGGGCAGATTTCTCTTTCAGACTGATCACGCGATCTTGAACTGTAATAACTAAAGTACTACCTAGATGCCAAGGTACTTAGTAAGTAAGTACACGGTTTCCGATTGGCTGAGATTTGCGTGTGAAGAAGAACTAAGGTACATCTACCCAGGATGTGGTAATGAGCCTATTAGGTACAGACGATTCTGTTATCAAGGTTTTTTTTCATGAGATGCGTAATCTTTTGATAAATCAGGGCTAGGTTAGTAGGTACTAGGTACCTACTATCGGTCTGTTGTTGCTCGGTGTGTCTAATAAAGTCTGATTTTAATTTGATGCCTATTGAAATGTGGAGCGAGACTAGGGCACGTGAGCCTCTTTGTTCATTTTCAGTCTGCACGCAGCGATTATGCCTTTCGGTGTTTTAGACTGAAAGGCTATAGAAGTAGAGGTAGGCCAAAGAAAAGATGGATAGATTACGTGAGGGATGACATGCGTAAGAAAGGAGTGACTGCTGAAATGACGGCTAATAGAGGAGAGTGGAGAACGAAAACCTGTTGTGAAGTGAAGAACCCCACATGAAGTGGGACAAGGACAAGAAAATGATGAAATGATGATAGGCTGGAAGACTGGTTTTGGGTGCTAGACATAAAATCATCTTCATGGCACTATGATGAGCAGCGTCTCTTGGACATGGGTGAAAAGTGAAAACTGCCTTTGATCTTTCGCTGCATAAAAAGTAATTATTCTTCTTCTTGTCGTCACTAGGTCTTTAGAACCAGTGTGGTAAATGGATTTAAAGTGCGCCTTTTACAGGCTCTTTTCGTGCACTTGACACATGTAATAATTGTAAACTGTTTTACATGCTTACTTTGATTTATTTTACTCAGGTTGGTTTTTAAAAGCGTGCATGTCTAGGGTTCAAGATATTACTCATTAGATTGATGGTCACCAACACCATGAATATTCAAATGATCATAAAGTCGAAGCGACAGTCATTCCGATAGCATCACATTAAGGCAACGTGATAATTTGATGGCAAAAACTCGTTAGGTATCGGAATCGCGTGACTGAGATCGTTTCCTTGTCTCTCGGCTTACGTATAGAAATGCCATTTTTTTGCTTCTCAGGCAGCACCTAGAAGTATAAACAAAGTTTGTCGGAGAATGATGGTACGGTTTTTAAATATCGTGGAGTTGCAAATATGTCCGTCTATTAGATGAGTAAAATGCTAGGGTACCTACCTGGATTGTGTGTCCGTAGGTACATACTTATTGTGTACCTAAGTACAGACAAAAATAATTGTTTCTGAGTTTTTGTTTCTAACAATGTTATTAAAACCGCTTAAGAAACGTACTAGGTAGTACATACCTATACTTACCTAAGGTAAAATATATTTTTTTAACGTAGATAACTTAATACCGGGAGTTTTTTTTTCTTTTTAGTTTTATCATGGCCGGGTGTCCGTCTGAAGCTACGTCGATTGTATACAAGCTCTGCTCAGAACTGGTTTAACGGATACTCGGCAGTTGTTCATCTCAAAAATTTCTTGAAAAATATGAGTTAAACAACCGTCAAATCAAATATGTTAATTGTCGATTAGCAATCCGTCAAACCAGCCTTAGTTTTGTAAAGTTACTAGGACAAAGAATTTATTGCATAAAAACTATGTAGTGGAGAATGTTCTCCAGACAACAACCAACAACAAGAAACAACAAAGGTCACAAGAAAGGTCCTTATTACACGAAGGTTTAGGTAAGTTATTCTAAACCAATATTGTTACGCAATGCCCTTAAATAATTATAATGACATTTTACATGACATGCTCGAGGGTATTAATAATCATGTTGGCTTTAATGGACACTCATAATTATCGTGTAACATGAGCCCCTTTATAAATAATCATTAAAATATCAAGGTGAAGTTTTCATTTCTATATTAGAGTAAAACGTAGATAAGTCCTTATTTTACAGTGTGGTTTTGATTTTTATCTTGTTATTTCTCCTAAACAAGGTAACTCAAATATTTCAAAAAGTGTTTTAAAACCAAGGCATCTGAATATGGTATCACTGTATAAAATGCAGGTTGTTCAACTTTATATTAATGTAGGATACAGCTCAAGTTACCTAAAAACAAAGAAAAATGACGCTTACTGCAAGGACATAAGAGCTAGCAGTGTATAGTCTAATGCGTATCCTTGTGTACCTACCTAAAACTAAATAGTTATGCTACATTGCCCCGTGCTTTCAATTTTCCTAAAAGAACAAAGAGAGCTACCTGCAGCCTGCCGGGCTACCAGGAGCCAAGGAATTTTTAAACTACGTAACTAGTTGGAGCCAAGGAATGTCTAAACTTGTCACGAAGTATACAAAATCCTTGCCACGAGCTCTATAGGTATGACTGTCAAACTGTGTTCAGATCGGCTGACTCACACATTCATCTCGTCTTAGGTTTGAATGTGTGGGTCAGTTTTGATTGCCATAACCATAACTATAAGCTCCTGGTATGCCAGCTGCCTTAAACTTTTTATTGTATCACCGATATCTGATTATTTACAGTAATTGGCCGCGAGATCGTGACTCTATCTATAGCAAAAAACGATGAAAACGGAGTCGAACAAAAATTGGGGTCGATGAACGTTGACGCTGCTCGAATCAAATGTGAAATTCAGACACCAATTTCAGCTGTACCTGACTGGGATCAGTAAATTGCGACTAATGGAGATACATATATGGCGAGTTGTAGCGAATACAAATGAGTTACGAGTAAGTATGGGAAAACAAAAATCTGTCAATGATTTTAACCGACTCATAAATACATAGGTAATTCACATGTGACTTCTTTACTTTCTACTTTGTATAAAGATAAACAAATGCTGGGTAAGTTATTCCCTACTTTAGAACCTCAAGGGCTAATCTTTCAGTCAGATATTAATATATCCATCTCTTTTATAAGCTTGTCAAAAACAAGTACAGTAATTTTTATTCGATGAATATAGCGTTAATTCGTAGATTGAATAATCAGCCCTAAATTATATATTTAGATTACTAGCTCTACGGGGAAATTGAGTCATAATTGCATCATTTAGCTTGAGATTGACAGATACCTGTCTACCTAATTTGATTATTGATAGATTTAAATATTTTTTATAACCTAACCCTAATAATATTAGGGTTTATTGGTAGAGCCAATAAACAGTAGGAAAAATAAAGTTGTTTAATTATTTTTTTCTCTTAGACATAAAAAAGCTACTGATGTTTTACAAATTTTGATAAAGTTAAACTAATGGGAAAAAATACTCCCAAGTTTGTTGGGAAGAAAATTCCCAGCATTTCAACTGGTAAGACTACTGAGAACAGCTGGATATTTTACGAGACCTGACGAAGCGTAGCGATGTATATGTAAGTACTTATAGAAAGTTTCAAAGTAAGGTACAGCATAATCAATGAGCAGGTGTCTTCGATAACGAAGGTTCAGGCTCTGGGACGGAGACGCGGACCGGTGACAGCAGGTGCGTCGACATTATTTATTTACCATCCCGTCACCGAAATACATTTCGCGTGAATCGAAATACAATTAACTTATCAGATCGCGTGCCAATGACAAGTCTTTTATTTTACTATCAGGTGTGGCTAAGTGTCAATCAAGTCAGGCCAATCATAAATCACACGCAGACCAAACATCGTAGCACTAGACCACTAAATAGTGCTCTCGATGTAAGTACACTATAATATACTAGCGGCCTTTTTTTTTTTTTTTTTTTTTTTTACGGGGGAAAATGCTTTACGCATGCCTTCTACTTGGGGAAGAGTAGGAGGGGATGTCAGACTCTCTGTCATACTGACAGCATACTGACTAAAAACCCACCGATGTTCCTTCACTCACCTCAGTGCCAGTGCATCATCGAACCACTCCTCACCTGACGAATGGTCCGATGCTGCATCGGAACTTGACAGAGTCACGGGGTCCCGATTGGATTCTACCGCGGCTCTGTCAGTGATAGTTCGCCTTGGGCGAACCCCTCTGACCTCGTTAAGAGGTGGATGTCCTGGGACAATTCCTGCAATCAGTAGCCTGTGCAATGCTGGGCTGAGGCTCCCCGCACTCAAACCCTGCTGGCCACCGTCAAGTAGGAGGAGGCGTTGGAATTGCCGTCGCCTTCTTCCGGTCCTGCGTCTGCGCTGCGGATCAGCGAGAGAATTATTCTCCCGCACCCGCTCCGCTGTTTCCTTCAGTAGGATAACTTCTTCGGCGTATGCTACTACTGCATCCCAAGATCTATCGCTCTCGAGCATGGCCTCAACCACGCTAGGAAGCGACAGATCCTGTCCAATCTCGTCTGCAAGCAACTGGCGTTGCGGCACCCAAGCACTGCACACCTCAAGAGTGTGCTGCGCTGTGTCGTCATCGTCACCGCAGTGGTGACAGGCTGTGCTTGGTTCCCTCTTTGCGACTCGGTGCAAGTAGTGACCAAAACATCCGTGTCCGGATATTATCTGCACTAATCTAAATGTCAAGTGACCGTGTTTACGGCTCACCCACTCCTTCAGAACGGGACGTATACCGTTGATAGTCCAGAGGCCATACTCAGCGGTCTCTAGATCATCTGCCCATTCTTGCAGGGCGTCCTCTTGAGCCACTCTTCTCAATTGGCTTACTTCTTGTGGGGCGAGACGATACCCTGCCGCCCGCCTGTCAATTTTAAGCCGGTAAACCTGAGCTAGCACGTTCGCTTCCTTGTCCCAGGGTAGCATTCCCGCAATTACACAGGCAGCCCCGTGTGACACAGTGCGATAGCCACGTATCGCTCTGATTGCCATGATCCTCTGCGGCCTCCGCAGAAGAGCCGTATTGGTGGCAGTCAGAGCGTCCGCCCACACTGGTGCACCGTACAGGGCCATCGAGCGGATGATGCCTGATGATATACTAGCGGCCTGTCCCAGCTTCGCACGGGTGGACGTATATTTTTTAAACACATAAACACCTATAGCCTATGTTACTCAGGGTGGATGTAGCTTGCATTGGTGAAATATTTTTTGAAATCGGCAGGTTTTTGAGTTTATTCATTACAAAAATACAAATCTTTCCTCTTGATAATATTAGCATATAAAAATTGATGTATTATGTATCACTCTTTGCTGTCGTATCAAAGTCTGCGCGATGAAGGTAATGTTATTCATCGAAT
This sequence comes from Thera britannica, assembly GCA_939531255.2. NCBI lineage: Eukaryota > Metazoa > Arthropoda > Insecta > Lepidoptera > Geometridae > Thera > Thera britannica. The sequence goes on along the minus strand of OW618036.2, from coordinate 15,697,862 downwards.
TTTGATTCAACGGCCAGCCTACTCATGAATTGAGGGAACAAAAATAATACCGGCATGTATTTTGATTTTATTTGTACAGATATCACGAAGGACTTATGATACCAAACACTAGTAAACAAGAAAGTTTGTAGGTATATTATAAAAAGTAGTTGCACATTATTCTGGAGAATATTATGACGGATTCACAAATCTACACAAAAGGAGAAACTCTTTTTGTGTACAAAATGTATTTTGAGACTCAATGCTACTACAGCGCTACAAAAATAACAGCATCATTTCGTTTGGTCCCGAAAAAAATTGTTTTAAAAAGTTTTATTCGAGAGCATTGGATTTCAAATTGCTTGAAATTTTATCTTGAACTAAGCTAAGCCCCAATCATGCCGAGTTCAATGACACTACGTCTAAAAATCAATTGAGTCCGTGTGTATTTTTTGTTAAAACCTGTCTCGATGCTGCTCTACCAGTCTTTCAAAATCATAATATAAGTAACGACAATCGGTGTTCCGTTACACATTAATTCCACTGATTTTATATTGTGACACAATCTGAGAAGTTGTTATTTTTAGGGTTCCGTAGCCAAATGGCAAAAACGGAACCCTTATAGATTCGTCATGTCTGTCTGTCTGTCTGTCTGTCTGTCTGTCTGTCTGTCTGTCTGTCTGTCCGGCCGTGTCACAGCCAATTTTCTCCGAAACCATAAGAGCTAGACTGATGAAACTTGGTGAGTAGATGTATTCTTTGAACCGCATTAAGGTTTTTACACAAAAATAGAAAAAAAACTCTAAATTTTGGGGGTCCCCATACTTGAAACTGAAACTCAAAAATATTTTTTTCATCGAACCCATACGTGTGGGGTATCTATGGATAGGTCTTCAAAAATGATGTTGAGGTTTCTAATATAGTTTTTTTCTAAACTGAATAGTTTGCGCGAGAGACACTTCCAAAGTGGAAAAAAGTTGGTCCCCCCCCCTCTAACTTCTAAAATAAGAGAATGATAAACCCAAAAAAAATATATGTTGTACATTACTATGCAAACTTCCAACGATATTTGGTTTGAACGAGATCTAGTCAGTAGTTTTTTTTTATACGTCATAAATCGTAAACCGCAATTTACCTTTCGACGAACTACAAAAACCTTTATATTATGTTAATTGATGCTACGGAACCCTTCATGGGCGAGTCCGACTCGCACTTGGCTGCTTTTTTTCTTCGATTATGGAAATATGAAACCATACAAGTTATAACTTTTGAAACTATTATGGGTTTTAACATGTTTTTAGGGTTCCGTAGCCAAATGGCAAAAACGGAACCCTTATAGATTCGTCATGTCTGTCTGTCTGTCTGTCTGTCTGTCCGTCCGTATGTCACAGCCATTTTTCTCCGAAACTGTAAGAGCTAGACTGATGAAACTTGGTGAGTAGATGTATTCTGTGAACCGCATTAAGAATTTAACATAAAAATAAATAAAAAACTATAAATTTCAGGGGTCCCCATACTTGAAACTGAAACTCAAATATTTTTTTTTCATCGAACCCATACGTGTGGGGTATCTATGAATAGGTCTTCAAAAATGATGTTGAGGTTTCTAATATACTTTTTTTCTAAACTGAATAGTTTGCGCGAGGGACACTTCCAAAGTGGAAAAAAGTTGGTCCCCCCCCCTCTAACTTCTAAAGTAAGAGAATCATAATACTAAAAAAAATATATGTTGTACATTACTATGTAAACTTCCAACGATTTTTGGTTTGAACGAGATCTAGTCAGTAGTTTTTTTTTTATACGTCATAAACCGTAAACCGCAATTTACCTTTCGACGAACTACAGGAACCTTATTATGTTACATCAAGTAACATAATATAAAGGTTCTTGTAGTTCGTCGTGCTACGGAACCCTTCATGGGCGAGTCCGACTCGCACTTGGCTGCTTTTTTTAAAGTGTGGGATCAATCACGCGGCCCGATACCGTGAGTTTTTTGTCGAAATTGAGTAAAAGTGAGGATGGTGGAATAGTAGCGTCGAAACCAATAAAAGAGTGCGAAAGAGGGTAGATCGATTTGTCTGCCAATACAATTTCAACCCGTGATCATGGTGCATGCAACTACCGTCAAACTCACAAAATTAATCCAGTTATTCGGTTTTCTTATAAGTATAGCCATGTAAGATAAATACATATTCATCATCAGCCTGTAGAAGTCCACTGCTGGACAAAGGCCGTATACATTTCCAGGAAGAACGATTCTGATCTCTCTCCATACAAATACTTCCCAAGATATTATGAATAAGTGTATCGGCAGGTATTTTTATTATGAAATGTGTAAACTAAGTTAAATGAGTTAAGTATACATGTCATGTCCGAGCTGTTGATATATTCTTTTGGACACAATAAAGGTTCTTGTTTGCATGCATGACGGTATCATTCATGTAAAATTGCTTAACATTTTTATTTTTAAATTTTTACCAAGTTTTCGTGAACCGCAATATTTACATAAACCAAGTTCGTCATTGCTTGTCCACAAATAGTCGAGTTTTTGTGATTAGTTGTATATAACAAAGAGCGGAACACTTTATTCCAATAGCCAATTAGCTTATGGGCTTCATACAATAATTATCCATCAATTTTTCAAACATAATTAGACAGTTATTAATCAAATTTATTTACGAACGTATTTTATTTTCAGATGTTTAGATCCACGTTGTTAATAACACTCAAAAATAAATTATTAGGTAAACATTAGTACACTATACACACACTTTAAGTAAACAATAACTATAATAAACTGGCCTCTAGCTCAGTTGGTAGTAGCTCTGCCTTCTGCGCCGTAGGTAGTGGGTTCGATCCCCACCGAGAACAAATATTTGTGTGGTGAACAGAAATGTTTGTTCTCAGTCTGGGTGTTATATTGTATTATAAGTATGTTTTTACAAAAAAAAATGTATTCAAGTATTATATCAGCTATCCGGTTCCCATATTACAAGCTGTGTTTAGTTTGGGGTTTGTATGAATTGTCCACAATATTTATTTATTTATTTATAAACAAAGTTAAAAAAATATTATGAACCAACTTATTCGTGCACGAAAGGAGCCTCATTGAGGTGAACTTCCTTTCACCACATTGGTTCGTAAGAAGAAGGGTACTCACCTAACTTTTAAGTAACATGACCCATAAATGTCACTACCAATGAAATGGCCAAACTTTCCTATTACATCTATGCCACTTCCCGTGGGATAAGGTTATGACATCACTTATAACTTAACGTATCGAGGAGTAAGCTCTATATTTCAGTATAATTTCTGGGTCAAATCGATGCTATAATTTATATTATCATAAACTTCAGGAAAATCCGTGTTAGTCATAAAAGAAAACATTCTATGCGGTTCAAATTAGAGTAACCTAGTGACACAGAAGAGTATAATGAACCTGAAAGGTTGAACCAGAATGCGTTCAATTTTACCTTCATGTATGTAAATTGACATAGTAAGCTGCTCTCGTAAAGGAATTAGAGCTAATGACGGCATGCTAGTAACGGTGAAGGTGATTCAAACCAAAAGCGGAAACATGCTTTGTTTTTTTAGAGCGGTGTTCCTAACATAGATTTCATTTACCGTTTCAGAGCACTGACTTATTGGTTCTACGCATTGGTACTAAGGTATCTGCCGTACCTGGGATCAAAAGGCTTCGTGTGTGTGTTGTCTTATACAATTTATACAATCTATTATTGTGAGGCACCTTATTTTAATTTATTTTTTATAACTGTGTAATTTTTACTATGTACTCGTAAGCCTATACCCTTTTTGTCTTGTAATAATGCTAACCAAATAAATGATTATTCATTATTTATTTTATTTTTTATTCTTTATTGCACACGCATAGACAACATTAAGACTTATTACTAAAAAATTGAGACACATTATTGATTAACGACACGAGTTTTACATTTTTAACCGACTTCAAATAAAAAAGGTTCTCAATTCGTTTGTATTTTTTTAAATGTTTGTCATCGCATCGCATAACTTTGTCATTAACCTATGAACCGATTTGAATACTTTTTTTTCTGAAAGATAATACTTCTAGATTGGTCTAATAGAAATTTTATCAAAATCGGTTCAGCAGTTTGGCCATGAAATCGGTTTCTCAAGTTTTTTAAACTTCCCTTGTTATACCAATTTTACTTCTCTCAGAATAAGGAAAATGGATGGCCAAGATTTTTATACACCAACTATAATTGCTAAACAGAATTTTCACAAGATTCAATTCCATGAATTTAAAATGTTTAACAACTGCCGAAGTTGTTTCTAGTTACTCAACTGTTTCACCGAAGAGATTATTTCAGCCAAAATGTGCAATTTTCCCACCGTACCTATATCTCGTAAATCTCGAGAGCTCGTGTTGAATATTTTGCTGGAACCAATTTTCATCTCCCGGAACGGCAGAAATTCTAGTTAACATGAAAATGATTTTTCTTTTCATCAAAAAGTCTGATGGAAAGTGTGATATTTTAACCACTTTAAAAATAGACGCCATTGATTTAGTAGAGCTCTTTGTGAAGGGCTCTACTATGCCTATTTCTGCCGTGAAGCAGCATCGCTGTGTTTCGGTTTGAAGGGTGTGGGTGTCGGTGAAATTACTGGCACGTGAGGCTGAACATCTGTATGCCTCAAGTTGATGGACGCAGAGCTGTGCACCGTAGGGCACGTTCTTGACGTGCGTGACCTTAAAGGCAATGCTTTGTTATAGGCGATGTAGGCCACTTAACATCAGGTGTGCCATATGCTTGTTCCATCATAGCTAGTTGTATAATATAAAAACATATTTTAAAGTCTTCTTTAAAATAAATAGGTACAATCAATTATTGAACATAAAAATGTTTTCTAGCTTATTAGTTAGGGCGTAGCTTTTGTACCTACGCAATAAAGACGTAACGATAGACATTATACAGGTAAGTACCATTTATAAATAGTAGGTACTTATTTGTAATGAGCTTTATCGATCGCCTATACCTACCGCGAGCAATTTTTTCCACAACACTAGAACCCATCTGTCTAGAATCTAGATGTCTGCTGGGGTCTGTTGTTTCTCATTTCTTGTTTTATTTGCTCTCACTTACCTATTTTGTTTCTTTATTTTATTAGTCAAATGGATAATGATTATGATACATCTATACTTATCGACGTAAGGCTTGTTATTTTGATTTGATATCCTCCCATAAATACAATAGGTACGTTCACTTCAAATACCAGACTATTAAATTTCTACTACCTTAGGGCTACAACACACTAGGCGGCTAGCCGCATGCTGTGTGCCATTGCGGCTGGTCGCAATTCGATTTTTGAAACTGATCGCAAGTGCTGTACTGCCTTCAAACTAATAATAATAATAAATATTATAGACAATCCACACACCACTATCTAGCCCCAAACTAAGCAGAGCTTGTACTATGGGAACCAGATAGCTGATATAATACTTGAATACGTTTTTTTTTTTGTAAATACATACTTAGAATACAATATAACACCCAGACAGAGAACAAACATTTATGTTCACCACACAAATATTTGTTCTCGGTGGGGATCGAACCCACGACCTACGGCGCAGGAGGCAGAGCTACTACCAACTGAGCTAGAGGCCAGTCAAACTGTGCTATATCTAGCTCTACAACCGCCACAACTCTGACAATGATGACCAATGTGATGGCAATTAATGAGAAGGCAAATGTTTGCAGCAGTTCGTAGCTGTTCGCCTAGGTGTGGCCGATGCTTTAGATTAGAGAATAGCCCGGTCGGCGCGGCGCAACGGTATGCTGAAACCATAAAGATGTGCGTTTGATCGTCCTCTAGGGTATGGTTGATGATCAATCACCTCATAAAATTAAATGAAACGTGTGTTTGGTACAACAATACACACTGAACCTTTTTGTTTAATATTCCACCCGCATGGGACTTCATTCCATGCATTCTTAAAGCGTGGGTAATGGGTAATCTCCTCATTTAAAAAGGTTGAGTTCAAATAAAATTTATGAACGTAAGGGTTAACACGTCATTTATTGTTTTTTTTTAATTGTAAATGCTTGAGTATAAATAGCTAGAGGTGTGGTTTCTCTTATTATGCAATCATTAGTTTTTTGTTTTTACAACGTAGGTTAAAAATGATTACGACAATGATAATAATTAATTACTTGGTTTGCACGCAATGGAGTGCGTTAAATTAACGTACTACCCAAAATAAAAAGGCAGTTTATGACCGTACTTACCGTAACTTTTATAATAACTCATGGTGTATTGTTGCAGGACTGTTTTCAAAAAAAGAATTCTTCCCATAGTACCTATTAATTAATTTGATTAATTTATTAACCGTTTTAATACACCAATAACATTAAAGCATAGTTTTTACATTTTATGTAAGGGTATAATATCAACGGCGTGCGTATAATAAGCAACCGACTGCCCTATTTAATGTCAATTATTACACAATACAAACTTCGCAGCTACAATGGTGGCCCGCCATTATGAGAGTTGTGGAAATTATACGCATTCAGTACAATGGCTCAGCTTCCGGGTATAAATAAAATAATAGTTACTGAGAGTTGCATTTTGGTTGGTTTCATGACTTTTTAATTGACAAAGAATTCGGATGAAGATATTTATTTGAAATAAATAAATATATTGTGGCCGCACAAAGCTATGTCCCATCTAGCCCCAAATTAGGCTGAGCTTGTACTATGGAACAAAGGAGCTGATAAAATACTTAAACACATTTTTTTTGTTAATACGCACTCAAAAAAAACATAACACTTACCCCCGAATACTGAAACGCAACTCAGATTTAAGCACGTCTCAAGCGACGAATATTTGACAGATTTTCATTGAAAACTGTCAAATACTCGTCGCTTGAGACGTGCTTAAATCTGAGTTGCGTTTCAGTATTCGGGGGTTAGATAGAGAACAAACATCTGAGTTCACCATACAAATATTTGTTCTCGTTGGGATCGAACCACGACCTACGGCGCAGAAGGCAGAGCTACTACCAAATGAGCTGAGAGGCCAGTCAAGAAATAAAAATAAATAAACTCTCTCTATCTTTGTTTGATCTTGGCTTCTTAAACTTGTCTGCTTGAGTTGAGGCGGTTATAAAACGATGTTTAGTGTCGCAGTTTTATGCGGGTTTTTTCCTCTAGAAATATCTGCTCTTTCATAAGCAGAACAAACGATATACAAAATTAATTATTTGATTTCCGATTTACATTAATTTGGATCAATTGAGCTATCTTTAGATCGGTTTAAAGTTCAGCATATAGCTCAAATGTTTCGTGTTTATTTTGTCAATCATTATATTTATTGAAATTTTCATTCTTACAACATTCAGATTACAGAATAGTTCTAAATAACACGCACATGTTTGTTATTGATTTTCTGCGCTGCAAAAGTTCAGGCTTATTATCTTGAGAAACTATGGTAAACCAAGGTCCGGTGCATAAGTAGACATGGTTTAGAATTTTAAATGCGGTAATAGGTCGCTTGTAACCTTTTTCTTGGCCTTTGAAATAAATCCTATATAAATTCTCTTTTCCATAGTAAAGGTAAGTCCAAAATGGTAGCATCTATTCCAAAGTGCCTTTCTTCGCATCTACTCTACTGCTCTACACTACAAATTTTGAATAGATTTTTTAAAATTTATTTCCTATAATATAGATTTAGCACTGATTTTTAATAATAGAGATCAGTCCAAAAATATTTAGGGCTAAATTTTCATATTTTTTGGGTTGTCCAAAACAAATCTTTTGACTGTCATTTTTCATTCGACGAATAACGATATTCTTAGTACTTTTTAAACTTTCGCGATCATAACACATATTGAAACTATTACACGGTTAGGTACTTATAGGATATATTTATATTCCCTTAATTTATTTATTTTCCCGACGTTTTTGCATGTTGCATGTAGAAATAACCGTGGTCGCAGGTAGAATAAAGTTATTTTCTAAAAAGATTTAATATGTGTCATGATAGCAAAAGTAAAAAAATTGGGCTTGACTCTCGATCCTCGAGACCAGTAATATACGACCTTGATTTCAAATACATACAGGTCTATGCTTTGTCCCATGACGCTCGTTGCGAGATTCTAAGTATTCCAATGTTATTTTAACGTTTTTTTATCCTCTAATTTGCTTAGGAATTATTTCAGTTGCAATCTACGTATTAGGAGATTATCTTGGAACGGTTTGTTTATTATAAGAGATTGCTTAAGATAATGAGTGTTTTTAGAAGTTTAGTTATAAAGTTCACGTGAATAGAGGTTGTATGTTTATTTGAACTTAAGTAGGTATTGGATTTGAGAAGATTTTGAAAGTATTAATTATTATCGCCAGTTTTTGCCATTACGGGAAGTTTAGCTTGGAGGAAGTAAACCTGTCTTGTGACTGTAGACGTTTCAGTGTCAAAATATTTAAATGAGTAGGTATAAAACAGATAACTTGAATACACACTCGACGCTCGTAAATAGAAAACAGTGGTGGTGTTTACTGTTTGCATAGTGTTTAGCAACCGGCGTTTTTTACGAGTTCTTAATTCAACTACCCACTCATAATTAATTATATTTTGGTTAAACTGTTTGTCAGATCTATTAAAGTTCGGATAAACAGAACATTTTAACGCGCCTCCATTCTTTTAAAGCTAAAATTATTTATTTTAAAGTGAACATTTCATTATCATGGTTATTATTTTACATTTATAGAACAACATTTAGTTATACAATGAAACTCACAACTAAACAAATATTTACAAAAGACAAAATACACAAGAAATAGTTGAGCTATCATGGTTCTTAGTTCATAGCCCGATACGAATAGACAGGACAAAAGTAAAAATAAGATAAAGAAAAAAAAAATAGAATGAGAGTGAATGAAGCGAAAGTGGTGTGTCAGGATCGTAGCAAGTGGAAATCCGTGATCTCTGCCTACCCTGTATGTATGTAAAAAAAAATAATACCGGTCGGTAACTTTTCCAACTTAATTACTAACACCAACACCCTCATTCCGTAAAATTAATATTTTCTATTTTCATTCATAATGACACTTTTTACCGTTTCGCTATAAGGGCCTGCGCACACCTAGTTCGCTGGCGGTAGCGATCAGTGAAACGCTGTCAAATATTCGCTGTCAAATCTCAAATCTGACAGCGATATTTGACAGCGTTTCACTGATCGCTACCGCCAGCGAACTAGGTGTGTTCGGGCCATAAGTCTCTTGTCACTGTCACTTTCATGTAAACAAATAGAGATGGCAACATTTTCTTTGATTCGTTTTCTGTCATTTTGGGAAGTCACATAGCTTTTTCATTTTAATTGTTTTTCTGGTGTTATTTTGAGTTCTGTTGTGTAATTTCGGTGGTATTTTAACCAACATTACTTGAGGTCTTAGCTCAAAGTCTTAACAGTTGTAATGAAAGTGTATTATGTGATAATTTGATTTGATCGAAAATGTTTCTGATGGTTTTGAAAAAAAAACGTCTACCTACCATTTGTTTTCAAAACCAATTAGGGCCGACTAACTTGAATAAAAACTATTTTATTTATGTAATATTTTCTCGCTCGACACTGGCAAAATGGACAGATTAATTAAGAAGAAGAAGACAATTGCAACAGACTTAGCGGCCTTTTAAGCTAAATGACTGCTATAAGAGCATTGAGCAGCCAACACAACAATAATCTAGTAAATTAGTAGGTAATACAGTGTAGTGACATATACCTATGTCATTAATAACGATGTACCTTCCACTGACTATTATTTGTTTATTTGATATCTACTCAAATCTATGTACTATCATTCATCAAATTCGATATTAGATGGATATCGAATTTAATGAATGATTGTAGATTTTAGTAGCATTCGATATATGGATAAAATTATTATTATTGAAGTAGGTACTTTAACTTGATTAAATTGGTATTTTGTTGTAGGTACAGACATCATATAACAATTATAACACATATCGGTAGCACTTTTTAGAATAGTTAGGTGTACAGACACACTTTTACTTCTTAAAAACTACAGTGCGTAAGACCCACAGTAGTACTTAACCAGTTCTGCTGCTCTTTTTGCTCCAAAAGATAAAATGCCATAAAGATTATCTTCCGAATAAAAACGATGACAGCTATTATGAAAGGAATTGAGTAAAGCGGAGCGAGTATACTTATTGAAGAGAAAACGACAAGACTGAAGCCTAAGGGCTTGGCCACATTGCGGCAAACAGTTCGAATCTGCGATGGCAAACTGATCGCGCGAACCGTTTGTGAACAGCACCCACACACCACCACGAACAGTTGCGTCCTCATTCATCAATGCCACCATTGACTGGCCTCTCAGCTCAGTTGCCAGTAGGTAGCTCTGCCTCCTGCGCCGTAGGCCCGTAGGTTCGATCCCCACAAAGAACAAATATTCGTGTGGTGAACACAGGTGTTTTTTCTCTGTCTGGGTGTTATATGTATATTGTAATCTAAGGATTTACTTACAAAAAATGTATATAAGTATTATATCAGCAATCTGGTACCCACAGTGCACGCTCTGCTTAGTTTGGGGCTAGATAGCGTTGTGTTGTGTGGATTGTATATTAAAAAAAAACTGCCTTTACATTGGTCATCATGACCACTGTTATGGCGCTTGTGAAGCTAGATCTAACGCAGTTTCAGGGTATTAGTAATCTAATATTTTTACTACCTTGTACGCTGCGGGTAATGTCAAATAGCGGCAGTTCGCGGCAATGTGTTCGAAACTGATCGCCATTGCAGTTCACCCGTCGCCGCAATGTGTTCTAGGCTTTACGTTATATTATACTAATCTACTAAGGTAGATACCTACTGTCGTCGTATGCCCCTGGAATGTAATGTCATCTTGTCATTTGAATCTCATTAAATGCAATTGTAGTGGTGAGGTCATATTTAACCATTTTTGAAAGTTATTCTTTGAACTAAGCCCGTATTCAGATATGCTCGGGCTCGACTTTAGAGTCAAGCACTATTTCTGAATACGGGCCTTAGAACGGTTTGACCAACTCAAAGTAACGTTATCTGTCTGAAAAATATATCCGCCTCTACTTTAGACTTGTCTAGCACAATGCAAAGATGCAATACAAATATTGTACCTATTTTAATTAGCGTTACTCTACTCTGCATATGTCTGGTATAGGTATATATATGCTGCATATGACCGTTTAGATTTTGCCCTCAGAGTGCGATCGAAAAAACACACCCTGTAATGCGTAACCGTAATTCATATGTCGTAGTTGTTTGCTATGTATCAATATTATTCGAGGCCTTAGTACCTATACAAAGTAGGTATGAGTTATTGATATGAAAGTTTGCGAAAGAAGAATCTATATTTACTTGTCCGAAAACGATTGCTACCAATATATAGGTACCTACCTAAGGGCTCGAACACACCTAGTTCGCTGGCGGTAGCGAACAGTGAAACGCTGTCAAATATTCGCTGTCTAATCTCAAATCTGACAGCGATATTTGACAGCGTTTCACTGATCGCTACCCCCAGCGAACTAGGTGTGTTCAGGCCATAACTGGAAAGTTTTGACAGCCGATTTGACTAAAGACCCCCCAATTGGTACCTGATGCTAAGCTAAATGACTGTTATAGAACCATTGGGAATAGGCGACACCGGCAATATGAATTAAACTAATATTTTGGTCTTATTTTACTGATAACTCATAGTAATATGTTTTATACCTTAGAGACAGCACTTACTTAAATACAGAAACCAAATAAATTACAAATACCTATACTTAAGTAAACTGGACCATGACGCGTTTTATATAGAAAATTATTTATTGTACTTACAAATAAAATGTACTGTACACAGGCGAGCTTAATGCTGTATGGCATTATCTACCAGCTAACCTTTAGGTAATTAGGAGATAGGTTGGCTAGTGCAAATAAGATTACGGCAAAATACTCAGTTAAGTGACAACTACATCTAACACACATAAGAAAGGAATAGGGAAATATACCTACAAATGTAATTTTATTATAAAAGAAAGCGAAAAAAATTAATAAAAACGCGTCTCTGCAGTGTTAGAATAAATGTACCTATGGAGAAGCAAATTTTTTTATATCTGTTTGCAAATATTAGAGAGTCGAATAAAACTTGATGATTGTAAATTACGACGGCAATAAATACGACATGATTGTCTGTTTGAAAGCTTTCTACAAATTCAGCTTGGTACCGTACCGTAGCTTTAAATACTTAGTAAGGAGGTATAAAAAATATCATCACAAAATTTTCTTTAATATAGAAATATATAATATCGCATCTAATGCGCTCCGTACCGTAGTTATAAACATGTAGTAAGAATACAAAATATCATAACAATCTCTACAAGCTTCGAAATTTCACGGCATAGCGCTACCACGAGAGCATGCAAAAAACGTAAGTAAATAAACGAGGGTAGCTCTAATATAGTTGGCAATAAGGGCTTTCTAAATGATACTAGCGGATCGGCAGGGGTCTCACCAAACCGGTTGGCCCTTCATGCCGGGGACCCGCTCCTCAGAGAAACACCACAAGCGCATCGCCTTCACAGCCTCGCGCCATAACAAACGCATACCATTTGCTGACGGTCTGTATTTCACCAGTCATCTTCTCCATTCAAGCACAGCACATGTTCCAAATCACTGTCACTGATACTATGGGTGCGCACGGCACGTCTCGATCGCACCTCTGCCCGCGGACGACTAGCGGCTGCCCGGCCCACGTCACACACCCATGGAAACTAAACGGGATCGTGCGCACTGTGTACACAGCCTAACCGAAATCTGTGCAAGTGAAAGTGATCTCTATTCTCATAGATACAGAGCCACTTTTTCGAGCTTTCAAATTGGTGTATAAGACTTTAAGGATTGGGTAGTTTGTACTCGGAATATAGCCAAAGCGCGCTAGATGCGGAGTAAAGAAAGTGGTGTCGGCTTGGATGCTGCAGGCTGCGAATGGACCGAAATGCGGTCATTGTCGGCGGCTTATGCAGCGTGCTATTGTATTATTCTATAGTTTGCGATGCGGAAGACATTTTTCTAAGTCTTCTTACAAATTAGTATTAGTAGTAGAGCTCTTTGTGAAGGGCTTGTCCGAGTGCGTACTACCACCGTGCCTATTTCTGCCGTGAAGCATTGCTGTGTTTCGGTTTGAAGAGTGTGGGTGCTGGTGAAATTACGAGCATGACCTACGAGGCAATGCTTTGTTGGAGGCGATGGTTACCACTTAACATAAGGTGGGCCATATGCTCGTTCTATCAGCTTATACTATAAAAATAAATCTAAACAAAAGCAAGGAAATCAGGAAATGAACGTAATCATTATGTTTTAACTAACCTTTCCAGCAATTTTAGATGGTATGAGCCTAAAATTACTCTAGAAGTTTCTAAAAATGAATATTTTCAGAAATGTAGTATTACCTGAAACAAAGCAGAGCTTATTATTGAAAATTATTCTAAGCTTAGACATAAACAAGCTAGACTAAGACAGCTAGACTAGAACAGTATAAAACTAAGCGTAGTAAAAAGGAAAGTTGGTCGAGTACCGACCGGTGAACTGGTTTTCATTGCTTCCTAAAAAGCAACGACCACTATGTGACGGTTTTTATAACAAGTAATCAGTTTCAAAAACTTGAAAAACTGACTTCATAAACAAGCTGACGTACCAATTTTGGCGAAATGTATAAGTATAGAAAATCTGCGTAAGTATATTTTTTTGATGAAATGTTTATTAGAACTAAAATCTGCCTATAATCTTTCAGAAAAAATAAGAATTTTCAAATCAGTTTGTAAATGATGTAGCTATGCGGGAACAAACATAAAAAAGTACAGCCAAATCGTGAAACTCTCCTTCTTTTAGTCGGTTAAAAATAACCCGCAGATGATAATTTTTCTACAGCCAAATATTACTGTGGTTTCAGCGATATATTTGACTATGACTAAAGCCTACCTAAGACAACGATATTTGACAGTTCCACTTCAGAGCAAGGCTTGAAGGCCTGCGCACACCTGGTCGCTGGCGATGGCGATCAGTGAAACGCTGTCAAATATAGCTGAAAAATTTGACAGCGTTTCACTGATCGCTGACGCCAGCAACCTAGGTGTGCGCAGGCCTTAAGAGATAGATGACTATAGTCGCTTTTAGACGGCCGCAACTTCTAGAAAAATGAAAGTTGTCGTAGGAGGCGAGATGTAGAGATAAATTTATAGATAACTCGTTTCATAACAAAAGAAGATAAATCAAACAGTTATTTTGATAGGAAGCAAGGCTTCCTTGTTTTTCTTTGTCCTTAACAACGGCCTTTCGATTACAAGGTTTTTTCGGAGGCACCTTTTTGTTTGATTGCCGTGTTGATACACCTTCCAAATCTAAAGATTTTCGGTAACTATGAGATTTGGTTTAATATTTAACTTGTTTCTTTTTGCCTTGCGTATAGACTGCCTTCACAGCTCAGTTGGTAGTAGCTCTGCCTTCTGAGCTGGGGGGCGTGGGTTCGATCCCCACCGAGAACAAATATTTGTGTGGTGAACATAGATGTTTGTTCCCTGTCTGGGTGTTATTATAGCTCTGCTTAATTTGGGGCTAGATAGTGTTGTGTGAACTGTCCACAATATTTATTTATTTATCTAAAGCTTTCTGCGGTGGTCATCAGTGAAACGCTGTCAAATCAGCGATATTCGACAGCGTTTCTCTGATCGCCACCGTAGTACACATAGATGTGCGCAAGGCTCTACCCAGAAAGTTACAAATCTGGGAAGTTACAAAAAGTTCTTCTGGAAAACAAATAAAGTATCCACGCAAAGACAGAAAAACAAGGCATTTTTATTGTTATACCCAAAAAAGTTATAAATCTGGTTCTAAACACACTCCTGTACCCGAAGTCCGAGTTTTGCTACCACATTTCGTTACCAAATGTTGTTTTCGTTTCACCTACGTGTCTCTGTCATTTGTATGGAGAAAAGATGAGACAGCAAAAATACGTTACGTAGTCAGAGTTGTTGTCTCATAATTTTTCCATGCAAAAGAGAGAGACACGTAGGCGAAACGAAAACAACATTTGGTAACGAAACGTTGTAAATGCACTGGGACTTTGGGTACTGGCAAGGCCGTCTTAAACTAGGCTGGGGCCCTTGGGCACACAAGAATTTGGGGCCCTTTTGGAAAGTAATAAAAGCTAATTATAATAACATTTTTTTTCTAAGCATAACTATTTATTATAGGTAATCAAATACAGTAGGGTATAATGGCGTAGTATTGTGAAAAAAAATGTAATGTGCCCGACAAAAATGTTTTGAGAATGAATGTGCAGAAATTGTCGGTCCTTCGGGGCCCCCTGAGAATGGGGGCCCTGGGCACGGGCCCCGTGTGCCCTTATGGTAAAGACGGAATAGGGTACTGGAAGACAACGAAAGCGTCCACACTAACAATAATAGAAAAACCTAACTGGATTTGAACCAATGAAAATCATTGTTTACAAACGTATATTTTACGAACGATGGAAAGAATTAGAATGAATGTAATGGCATTTCAGTGACGTAACAGTCCAATAGAACAAATGGGAAACCGGTTTTCACAATAATGAGCATGTGTTTTAAGCATCCATGCACGTACCGGTAAACAAACTTGGTCTAAATAAGAATGTTGTCAGGCCCTCGGGCTAAAGTACGCGCAAGTTAACTCTGCGCGTGACAGATGGCGGTAAACATGAACAAAATGGACTGGAAATATATCTTCCAAACACAAACATGAATGGGGAAATCGAACTTGCATTGCGTTTAATGGAAGTTCATTTTTTGTGATTGGGAGACTATAGCTAGTCAATTTTTTTAAAATTTTCCGCAATCTATCACACGCAGAGTTAATCAGCGCGGACTCTAGTAACTCGATTTAGTCTGAGTAAAAAAATCAATGTTAAAAAAATATAGCGCCAGTGACCGAGGAGAACTTGAGCACTAAAAACTAAATGCTTGCGTGACGTATTATTTCATATATTGTAGTTATAATAAGATCAAATTAAATGCAAAGACGTAAAAAGTAACGTAAACAGGCCTTTGCATCTATAGCTAGAGGATTTGTCAGGGGCAACTGGTGTTGACTCGTGCCCCTACTTGCGGGACGCTATAGTGCCTGGGACAGGATTTATTTTGCATAGACGTAACGTAGAATTCCAGTAAATATTTAAAGAGTTGTTCTATTCAGTCAATAGAACTCGAGAGCCTCATTCAATGAAAACATAAGTAACTTTCAATACAAACATGGAAACCCCATTCGGTGAAAATTGATTAATCTCTATTGGACTGGGATCTGGGTTTATGTACTGAGTCAAAGGTCAAAGAGGTGGGGTAATACCACTAGACCTCTGTACACAGATTGCATTGGCAAATTGGATCCGGTTAATGTACACCCAGTTAAAACGAATCCACTTCTTTACACTGGGAAATTGAAAAGGCCCATGTACAGCAGGTAAATTATTTCAATGAAGTATTTTTTTTTTATCTAGCAATGGATAATTGCTCTGAAGAGGTTATCTCACCATTGATTATAAAAATATTGTAGACAAAACACAACCTAGCCACAAACTAAGCAGAGTTTGTACTATGGGAACCAGTAGTTGATATAATACTTATATTTTTTTTTAAATGTATACTTAGAATACAATGTAACACCCAGACAGAGAACAAATATCTTTTTTCACCACACAAATATTTGTTTTCGGTGGGGATCAAACCCACGACCGCAGTGCAGAAGGCAGAGCTAGATACCAACTGAGCTTATATTGACTTAGTTAGGGTGTAGAAAATCTAATAATAATAGGAAATTTGTTCAAGGCTCTTCCTCAATATATTTGGTTAGGATGAGTATCCGTTGAAGGGTGAATTTCAGGAGAAACGAGCGCCGGAGATATTTATGTTGTTATGGTGGCAGTTTCACTACGTGATCGAATCACAAATGAGGAAATCCGTAGAAGAGTAAGGTCATTGACATAGCTCAAAGATTCATGCCCGTATTCAGAAATAGTGATCACTCGATCAAGCAATCACAAACATATATATTTTGACAGTTCTCTATTGAAGAATGACAAAAATCCATGCTTGAAGTAATGGATCCAAAATGGACAGATGCCATTAAATAAAGAAGAAGAAGAATCTACGGCAGGAAGTTATAGAATGGGAATGGGGAGGTCTTCAAGCTGCAATAACGGTAGGAACCAAGCGGTTGTTTGTTGCCGGTTTTTCTATTAGTCTTGGTCACGTGGAACTGGCACCTAGACTAGACTCAACTTTAAGTAGCTTTAAAACGTTTCAAAGTGATTCATTGAATAAAGAAATGTTTGATTTTGATAATGTACTTCAACTTTTTAATTTGAGAAATCGACTTCATAATCAAACTGCTGAACGGTAAGGTAAGTCAAGTTTTTATTTTTACAAAATCGGTTTTGAAATAAAAACTTGACTTACCTATCTGAAAGCCTAGTACCTTTTAGATAAATAAATATTTGTTCACATCGGCTGATAAATGACGAAGTTACCTATGCGATAACAAACATAAACAAACAACCGAATTGAGAACCTTCTTCTTTTTTTTATTTGAAGTCGGTTAAAAACCGAAAAAAATTTAGAGATTAAATGTGAGGTTCGTAAACAGTGCTGGTAGGTTTTTCCGGCAGTCGGAGTTAAAAATAATGAAAGTCTATCGAGACAGCTAAGGTTACAGATTCTGTTGATGGCACAAGCGGAAATTGGGAAGATAAAAAAGCGTTTTTGCATCCTCATTAAAAAAGCGGCCAAGTGCGACTCGGACTGGATGGCGCACCAAGGGTTCCGTACCACTATAAAAAAGCACGTTTGTTGTATGGGAGTCCCCTTAAATATTTATTTTATTCTGTTTTTAGTTGTTGTTGTATTGGCATCAGAAATACATCACTTGTGAAAATTTCACTGTCTAACTATCACGGTTCCTGAGATCCAGCCTAGTGACAAACATACAGACAGACAGACAGACGGGCGTCTTAGTAAAAGGGTCCCATTTTACCCTTTGGGTACGGAACCCTAAAAACGATCAAGGAAACAAAAGACTCTCTGCGGTTATGTGAATTATATCGGATCAAATAAAATGTAACCTTATTTTCTCAGTCATAATTCCGACGACCGCCATAAAGCAGGTCTGTAATGAATCCCACAAGAGGAAAAATAAACTAAAATTGTATTCAGCGTTTCAGCCATGAAAGATTGTATAAACGATTTTTCCGGGATTTACTTCGGATGTAGTTTTTTTTTATATAAAAGACTAGCGGCTTGTCCTGGCTTTGCACGGGTGGACATTTATTTTTTAACACATTAATATAGCCTATGTTACTCAGGGTAAATGTAGCTTTCCAATGGTGAAAGAATTTTTGAAATCGGAAGAGTAGTTTTTGGGTTGATTCATTACAAACATACAAAATTACAAATTTTTCTTCTTCATATTATATTAGTATAGAAGTATAGATAGAAAAACGAGCTTACGGCCCACCTCATGGTAAGCGGTCACCGTCTCCCATAGACACCAACAACTCCAAGGGTGCAGTCGTTGCGTTGCCTATATACCCTGAAGGAACTTTAATAATTTTTTCTTGAACATGTATGTTGTAGCTGTTTACAAGTTCTGTTCCTTTGGAAAAAAAAAAGAATAAAAGCTACACAAAACTCTATAAGAACCCTATCTATTCCATGTAGAGCCCGAGCTACTTTGATCAAAACAAAATTTGATTTTGAAAGGTTCTGGATTACAACGTTTTGGTCTTTTGCCAAATAGTCGTAAGGCTCTTTCACGGTCGTACGTGGGTGGAAAGATTTAGTTATGTGTAGTGAATAAGTAGTATTTATGATTATGACGTGTGTACAATCATCATCATCAGCCTGTAGAATTCCACTAGGTACTTGACATCATTAAGTCTCCCCTACACAATTTGTATAATACAAAATACACAAGAAACAGCTACACAGCAGACACAGTTGAGCTATCTCTAGATCGTTTGAAACGATCTGCAGATCGTTTCAAACGATCTAGAGATAGCTCATGCAGATAGCTCAAGAAACAGTTGAGCTAACGATCTAACGATCGATTCAAACGATCTAGAGATAGCTCAAATGATCCAAATCAGTGCCAAACGGAAGCGTCCCCAAGACGCTGGCGGCATTGCCACGCTGAATAGGAATGCTAATGCGCTGCGCCAGATAGCATTGATCAGTAGCCTAGACAACATTTTGAAGGCCCGCAAGGCTTCGGTTCCCCTACGGACCCAGAGTACCCCAAGAAGAGCAAAAAAGTATTGGCTCTGTCGAGACCTGCATATTTGCGCCTATTGAGATCCAGATCTGCCGCCACGCCAGCCACAACGGACGTCTTTGGCAGATGAGAAGGTGCATTAATTTTGATATACAATATCATCAATAAAATACCTTTCTAATAGGCAAGCTCAAAGTAGCGCAGCGAGCTATGCAGAGAGCTATGCTGGGAGTTTCACTACATGATAGAATAAAAAATTAGGATATCCGGAGAAGAACCGAGGTCACCGACATAGCTCTTAGAATTAGTAAGTTGAAGTGGGAATGGGCAGGGGGCTAATTCTCGGGCCGATCTCGATCATTTTGAAATTTTATTTTATTGCTTTTTTTCACAACCCCGCAATTTTTGTACGTTTTCCGTATATCGTAGCTGTCGAGGCTTTTACGAAGAGGACGTTTATGAATTACTCAAGGAAATTATCCATTCCCCCTTCGAAAAGAAGCAATAAAATAAATTTTCAAAATGATCGAGATCGGCCCGAGAATTAGCCCCCAGGTCATATAGCTCGAAGAACCGACAACCGTTCGGGAGTAAAGGTTCTCGAATGGCGACCACGAACCGGAAGACGAAACGTAGTAGGGCGCCCACCCTCCAGATGGACCGACGACATGTTAAGATCGCGGGAAGTCGATGGATTAAACGAGCACAGAATCGTTCTTCCTGGAAATGTGTAGGGTAGGCCTATGTCCAGCAGTGGACTTCTTTAGGCTGATGATGATGATGAATGTATCATCAATAAAATGTTTTTTAATAGGTAAACTTAGAGCACTCAATGTTTTATTCGAATAAATAAACTTTTCTGAAGATCAGTCGTCTCTAATGTTCAGTGAGTCGGCTGAAAACAGATAAATGGAAAACTTTCAAGATGGCTATTTTATTCGTTCAGTAATAATAAAATCTATATCCTAAATGTTAATGGATCTTCTCAAAGAGGGTAAAGTCCTCTGGGGTCGTGTTCGAATAATGTTTTATGGAATTAACTGCAGTAATTTGAATATTGCCATACATTATAGGGTTGTCGAAAATATAGCAGAGGATCTTTCTTTTTGACAAGTAAAAAGAAAAAAGTTGGAACGAAATATATCGTGACTGAAAGCGTTACTCTAAGATGGCATTTTTTTTTACAATAATTTGCCCGAACATTAATATACATTCGGGCAAATAATTTACTTTTTTATAACAAAAAAAAAAAAAGTTACCCCAAATGTTCTTTGTTCAGAGTGGCACCTTGTAATAAATACGAGTACTAAATAAATAGATAAAAATAAATCAGGGAGCGGGCAAGTATCCCTATTCCTTCTAATTTATTACGATACTTTCGGCCAAAGGTCAATAACTGATGCCAGCACATCCTTAACAGTACCTACAGCTTAGCAAAGATGTTTACAAGGTAGGGGTTGATGAACGGTGTCATTGACCCAACGCCGCCAAACCCTAATTTGCATATAATAGATTAGAAAAGTTACTTGCTATTATTTTTCCATCAGTTTAAATATTCTACTGAATTGTTTTGCTTTTGTTTTACTGTTCATTGATACATAGGATATGATCTCGATAAGGTCTCATAAGCACCCCTTTATTGTACTACCAGAAAACAATTAAGGATCTTGTATTTTTTTTGACCGGCCTCTCAGCTCAGTTGGTTGGAAGTAGCTCTGCCTTCTGCGCTGTAGGTCGTGGGTTCGATCCCCACCGAGAACAAATATTTGTGTGGTGAACACAGATGTTTGTTTTCTGTCTGGGTGTTGCATTGTATTCTTAGCTATTTAACAAAAATATTGTATCATATCAGCTATCTGGTTCCATAGTACACGCTCTGCTTAATTTGGGGCTAGATAATGTTGTCCACAATGTGGATTGTCCACAATATTTATTTTATTTACTAATTCAAAAGTCAAGTTTTTAAGTTTTTTAACATTATTAAGTATTTTCAAGAAAAAGAAAGATTTAAAAAGTTGTTGACTATCCCTATAGGTATTAAAATACAATAAAGAAGTATCCAAGTACCTATCTATAGTTACAAGTTACAAAGTTACCCAAGGTTTGTGGTCGCACCTCACTTGTCGACTGGAGATTGACTCAAAGGCTCTTTGAGGGCTCAGGCTTTGTAAATAAGGGGGCTTAGCCAGAAAACGGGTATTTAATCCGGAGATTCAAATATATCTATAGATAGAATATAGCTTGAGTGACCTTGATTTATGTTATAGTCTGTTTACAGTACCACAATCTGTTCAGATGGCGCCACTGTCCGCGCAAGATTATTTTGCGTCTGGCGGATAGCGGAAAACAATTTGAAAAAACCTCGTATTATCTCCCACTCACAAACATGAACTTTTATTTATTATTATGCCATAGCTGGTAGATGAGCAGACGGGCCACCTGATGGAGAGCAGTCACCGCCACCCCATAGACACCTGCAACACCGGAGGTGGTACTGATACGCAGTGATGCGCTGCCGGCCTTATATGAACATAATTATAGACCCCGCTTTTGAAGGACCCCATGTCGAAGCTCCGAGGGAAAACAGATCTCGATTTCCCATCCATATTTTTGATCGCAAGAAATATTTTCAGTCCATATTTTTATGTTTTTCGCCATCAGTCACGCGTAGAGCTATCTTGCGCGGACTCTATCACGAATTTGTAAAACAAAAGATAGTTATTGGCATCAAAATGAAATGTAATGCCGATTTTAGTTCCTCTATGATGAACTGAACAGCTAAGTTGGTGTCACTATTAGTTATAACCACAGAGCAGCCAACACGCTTTTTACTTCTTTATTTCGTGGTTATAACCAAGTTACAATGACATTAATGAAAACGTACGTGGAGTACTATATTTAAGGTGGTTCATTCAATCTTCATACAAATTGATTTTACCATTTATAGGCGATGAGAGAAAACTGTCGCTTGACGTTAATCATTATTAAAAACAAATAATGCATTTATTTATTGCTCGTGGAATCCCGCGTGAATACGTTCGCGTTAAACATTTTTCATGGAAACTTCAACACCTTTAACCCCTTTAGGGGTTGAATTTTCAAAAATCCTTACTTAGTGTTCCTACACTTTTCATAAAGACAAATTTCATTATTATAAACTATCAAACTCACATTTTTTATAGTTGCTTTTTACAGCCTTGTATTTATATCTTTATATAAATAACTACCAAAGAACCAAGCAAAAATAATGTAATTAATTTGTCCTCCTCTATTTTATTTCTATAAATAAGTCTGTTGAACTACGTAACGTTCCGTTAATTAGGTTGGCTCGAAAGCAACCCTGAGCCATAAGTGGAAAATAAAATATCACGTTCCATATATATTTACGTTAGGGTTGTTGCGTCCACCATGTATTTTGTTAATTAATTTCTGTAGTATTTTTTCTTTATAAGTTCTAGTCAAGAATCGAACAGGTAACTTAACAATAATTTGCTATACTGTATCCTTAAACTGTTTTCTAGATATCTTTCTGCGTTCTCTCTCTCTATCTACCAATAATACGGTCTGTCCACACTTTCTGTCAGTCTAAACACTTCAGCACAAGGATCAAACTTTTCACAACTGTCATATATGTAAAAAGGAACTTTTACTTGTTATTTGCAAAGGTGGCAGCCCTAATTATGTCTAAGGGTCCCGGAAGATAAACATAACCAGGAACCGGCTTTGAAATTTTAATACATTTTCGGGATTCTGTGAATGTTTTCCGGAATTATGTGGAGATGTGTGTCACGATTTGTGTGTGAGAGTCAATAATATTGTACTTGGAGATCAGTGAAACACTGTCAAATATGACAGCGATATTTGACAGCGTTTCACTGAGCGCCATCGCCTAGATATAAAATCAGAGGTTATAATGTTTATTAATTATTGTTTTGTTTGATCAGCATCAAATAATTGAGTCTTCAATTATGTTATGCAATTATTTGTTGGTGATTAGAGGATACTTTGCGTATTATTATCTCAGACATGTTTTTCTTGTAAAGAAAAACTCGGGGTTTAATTCAAATACCCACGCAGCATATTTACGTATAGAACTGAATCATAGATTTAGAACAACATCGGTTCTTACCGATGTTGTTCTTGTTGTTTATCTGAATCAGTTCAAATGAGTCAAAATATTAGTGTCTCATCTTTTCGAAATATTTCAAGGAATGTTTCTGCGCCGTGTTTTATTATTTAAAATCAGTAGTTTGGCTGTGGAATATTGTTGCAATCAAAATCTCTTTTGTTGCAATCAAAACCTAGTCACATCTGTCAGTTTTGACATTATTAGGTATATGCCCAAAAAAACGCGTCATAATCATCATGGGCCCAAATCTGTGGTGATATTTGGATTTTTCAAAGCCTTTATATTTATTAACAACGGGATATTTACCAAACCGTTCCAAATGTTCTCAGACTCAATTCACATTCGCGTTTATAATATTAAAGTGATAATATATTTAGCACGACATTGGAGAGTCAATGAACGCCAGAGTCTGTGCCTACGTGATATCTATTTTAATCAGAATCAGATGATATAACTCTATAGACATCAGTTGCTTTCATTTTGAACTGAATCTAGTCTATGGTCAGTCTCGCGAATTTGATAGCGCTAAGTTTGGAAGATCCAAAAATTTTAGTCATTCCACACAACACTTTCCAGCCCCAAACTAAGCAGAGCTTGTACTATGGAAATCAGATATCTGATATAATACTTTTTTTGTAAATACATACTTTAGAATACAATAATACCCAGACAGAAACCAAACATCTGTGTTAACCACACCCCCGACTTGCGGCACAGAAGGCAGAGCTACTACCAACTGAGCTGACTGTAGCTGTGCTGAGCTGTAGGTTAGCCAACTTATTTTATTCAAGGTAAGAAAGTAGATTAAAAACGTAGGTAAATAATTTTATTTCATTTCAGATGAAACACAATTTCTGGAATCTTCACCACAGGAAGACGGTATTTATATTATCATTCGATTCCAGAAGCTAATGACTAACACTTCCAACTTTATATTTGTAAAACCCAAATTCAATGTGCTCACCCAAATTTACGAGTGAGAATGAATTAATATCTTCTAGGTATGTTTTCTTTCTTTCTTTCTTTCTAGGTAAGCCGTTACATCGTCAACTGCATCATCACTTAACATCGGGTGAAATTGCTAGCAAGCGCAGCGCAAGCCTACGTAGGTATTTAATGTAAAAAAAATGTGTGGTAAAGAAATATTAACTACTATTTGTTGAACTAAAAACGTATGTACTTAAAACGAGATAGGTTTTTAAGTTCGGCTATTTAAAAAATAGCTCGTTCTTCAAAATGTTTTTAACTGTGTAAAATGAAACAGGTGCTTGCACAATTCATAGTATTTGACGTAAAACTGTAGTAGCTGTTGTTTAATCTGTGTCGTAGCTCATAAAATGATTTAGTAGCCGGCGCGGTTGCTACGTCATGCGTTACGTAGCATGACGTAGAGCCTGACGTATATGCGTCTACACAGATCGATTTTTTAAATAACCTTGCGTGCGCGTACGCTTTGCCTTTTAAAAAACACAATAAATTGCGCTAATACTTTTGGATATGTCAGAGTTTTTTACTCTTTGATACTCTAGTAGACAGGCGTCATGGCTCAGTTGGTCTTTACTCTCAGTTGGCTCAGTTGGCCTTACCTTCTTCGTCGTAGGTCGTGGGTTCGTTACCCACTGAAATCAAATATTTGTGTGGTGAACACAGATGTTTGATCTCTGTCTGGGTGTTATTGTATTCTAAGTATGCTTAGTTTGGGGTGTTGTGTGGATTGACAACAATATTCATTATTATTATAAATTACAGACAAGAAGCACCTATTTTAATTGGTAGGTTAGGTATAATGTCAGAAGATACATGTGATTCAAAATTGTCTTGAAGATGACAAAATAGTCTATGCTATGACACCAAACAGGGAAATAAAATAACGTGCATTTCGATACCAAATTCAAAGTGATGGTCAAAGAAAACAGATTAGCCGAATGAAAAAACTGTGTTTAGTTTTGGCTGCCTACATAAGAATAAATATAAGCGATCCAGAAACAGTTTCACCAAAACTTGGTGCTGCGCCAACTGCAAAAACAAATGATAACAACGTGAGTGAGAACTAAAATGTTTTTTCTTCTGTACCCCTATCGTTTTAGTCTTTATTCTGAGCCCTACCGCGTTTTTTGCTTGACGCCTGTCGCCGTGTCTGCCACCTTTTTGTATGGAATAACGAAAAGCGCCCCCCGAGAGTGTTTCCATATAAAATGCGCAAAAATTGGATGCACACCACATCACAGTCTGTCAAAATAGCGTACGATCAACTCAAGATACTGAGTGATTTTGGCAGAAATTATGAAAGGATGAATAATATGCCTGTGAAATGTGATTTTGGAATTTCCGTTTGCAATTTGCTAGGAACCGCTTATTTAAAAGACAGAAATGTAAAAAAAGGGGAAACTCTGCGTTGAATTTTTTTTTTCATCACCTTTATTTTTACATTCATTCATAGCCTGTAGAAATCCATTGTTGGACACAGGCATCCCAAATATTTTAGGTAAATCTTCAAATATCAGCCAAAACTACTTTGCCTGTACTGTACACTACATTGATAGTGTCATAAAATGAAATAAATACCGGTTCTCCTTCCAACTTTCATTTTTCTACTCTCATCACTACGTCTTCTTAGTTCTCTCACTCCACTCACCAGCCGTTACTTTTCTCCAAAAATGAATAGGTACTTGGATAAACCTTCAACTGTATTCTCGTTGTCTTAGCATCACACAGACCACGTGACTGAAACACAACTCTGCCACGTGTTCATCCTCAAACCTCGTCACGTTTGAGTGAGTCATTTACGTAATGCAAATACCTATCAACTCGTCTCATTCGCAATGACATGAATGTTTAGTTAAATTCGTCTACTTCAAGTTGGTATACCTATAATGAATTGCCCTACGATTTTAGAGGGAACGCGACACCAAAGAAACATTGTCCACATGATGTGACCAATGTACCAAGTACCAAGCAGGAACTTTAAGCATACTTGATACCTACAAAGGATATAGAGGTAAATACATACGTAATATTTGGAAAAAAAATGGTACAAAAGTTATTGACCGCATGAAACTTGAATCGTGTCGTTTCCCTTGAGGATTTGTTAGCCAACTTCTAACACGAACACACTCCACCCCCTTAGACTTTAATTCTCTCTCTAGTTAGTTAAAGATCTGAGGGGTATTGTATGGTAAAGCTGGGAATATTTCAATTCTCAGGTCATTTTAAAATGGTTGAATTTCTATAATAATGCAACGGCTAGGTACTTTAGTATTATAATGTCTATGATATAAATTGTGGTTTGGCTCTCGCATTGACGTGATGTCGCCACTTGGCGTGAAACCAAATACTATACTTAGGTACATAATACACCTATATTATAGGTGTATTATGTACCTATCTTATAGGTCCTATAAGATGTATCCTTACATATACTAGATATAGTATACACGTGTAAAGTAAACTGGTTATCATTGGGAACGTGGAAGGAAGACGGCCTCGCGATAGATCCCCAACTAGGTAGACTGACCAACTTAAAGGCAGGAACATGGTGGGGAGAAGCCAGTTTTATGATGTGGTAAGCTACAAATAGGACGCGCTGGAGGTAGGCGGTCCACTCTGTACAACAAGGACATCCTAGAGATCACGATCTTTAATCATAAAGTGCCGACCACGGAGAGTAAAGTAAATGAAAACGTATTATTTTTCTAAATAGAATAAGGTGGGTTTTAAACTTTCCTGTACTTAACAAAGTGGAGCTGTTTCGTTTTTCGCCTAAAATTGTTTATTCCATGCAGAAATCATCTCACTGTCATAACAAAAGTGAGTAAGAACCGTGTTGGCTTTTTTACGTTACTTTCAAAATATATTTTTATTAAAGTGCTCTTCAAAAATTTCCAGAAAATAGTGCACTGACATTATAGAGAGGTATTCAACTCGACAACTCAATATTTTCACGACATGTGATATATCCGAAGGCGTGGTGACTTTTCAATTTCCTATTTGGGAATGTAGGCCGTATTTTATTCTTCTGATAGGTTTTTCTTTAAAACTTTTGTTAAGGTTCCTTTTCTGAAACTTAACATCATCATCTGCCTGAAGAAGTACACTGCTGGACATAGGCCCTTATCATCCCTTATAACCTTATATTATAGTGATAATGGTTTTACATTTCCATCAAAAACGGTTCTGAGTCCTTTTCATTCACCGCCAATATTAATCTCATCTAAATATTGGTAAACGTGATATTAAAAAATAATATCCAACCATTTTTAATTTTCGTATCTAAATCTGATGAAAATATTATAAACCATTTATTCTGCTTTGAAAAAAATAATTAACGGTCGTGTAGAGCTTCAGTCAGAATAAAGATATTAAAAAAACTTTTTGGTTATAAAAGAGTGTAATGAGAATTTATTGCTTAGCTTGGCGACTGGCTTTTTTATGCAGAAACTTTTTTAGTAGGAACGAAGTGTTATTGAGTATGTACCTTCTTACCTCATACATTATTTTCAATTAATTATATTGTTACTTGCTATCGGGGGAATATGAATCATTTTTAGGCCTCCCCCCATAATGCCTCCCTCTGAATGTTGAAAAATGGTTGGATAAAAGTACTACAAAGTCGAAAGTATCAAAGGAAAGCATATTTTTTTCATGTGAAACGTAACAGATGCTGAACTCCACTGAGGCTTTGAAAAGCCTAGCTGTGGCTTGCTGCCATTAGCTGCCACCCCGAAGCATGACCCACTTTTATTCAACCAGTTCATGTTGACATAACCCAGTGCAGTCTTTTTGTTTTATACATACGTAGAGAGGGCACTCCAGTTTTCTTTACATGGGTGGGCGTGGGATACACCATCTCAAACACTAAATAAGGCAGTCAATATTTTTTTATGATAAGAAAAAAATCTACAAGTCTACGGTCTAATGGGGAGCACGACAATTGGCCAGCGATCATAACAATCAAACGATGCATTTTCTTCGCACGACGAGATTAAACACACACATTTCTTTGGAGTATCCCAATTGAAACTAAAAGTCATCGTACAATGACGCATGCGAAGTTTCATCGCACGATGAAATTGCATCCCACCATCGCGCGATCGATGGCCACTACGCTCCCTGCGGTGGCGATCAGTGAAACAATGTCAAATATGACCCTAAATTTATATATTACGATATTTGACAGCGTTTCAATGGTGTGCGCAAGTCATAGATCGAAAGATTACAAAGTTCAGTCAGTTCGGCAATCACCAAGGATTTTGTAAATCGTACCCCAAAGTATATAAAAGTCCTGGGGATTTGTGTTTCCTTATCTTGTTTGTCGCCTGGAGCATCGACCTTTTTGTTGTTTTTTCTTATCCGTTATTCTCTGGGATTACGTAGTTCAGTCACCTGGTTATTACCACATCTCCTGTAGCGCTGTTGGGCTTGCAACTGGTACTTGCTTGCACGTAGGTACGGGTATGAATGAAATGCTGTCATGTGCAAAATATGGGTAGGTAGCAATAAGGCGGAAACTAGCCATTGAAAACAGTTAGAACTCTGTTTTCTTTATAACACCGAAAATAATCATCTACGCTAATCTTTTTATAACCTGACTAGTGATGTGTCCCGTTGCCCGGTCTCAGTAGAGATGTCCTATACCCAAAACTGGTTATCAACATATTACACGAAACAATAATTAGTATGTTCCTCTAGGCTAGGTGTTGGTCCTGAAATTCTAATTCAAAATTATTTTTACATAACAGTTGTATCACAAGGATACCTCAATTCCACGCGACCCAACCTAGATAAACCTAGAGAAGTTAGAGAGTGAGTGAGAACTACAAGTATTATAAGGCCCGTATTAAAAGACAATGCTTGAAACCCTTGAGACGGACTCGAACCTCGAGCATAGATTTGGTGACAGCTCTCCATTGAAAAGTGTCAAAGATCTATGCTTGAGACTCGACTCATACACAATCATTGTTTCTGCATACGGCCCTAAGAACTGCTCTCTATAAATGACATTTTATCTCACGTTCTCTCTCTCCAACGATTTTCACAAGCAATTCTGAAACAATTTCTGTATAACTTTCAGTGTTACCACATCTATTGCAGATGGTAGAAGTTTCACAGTAACCTACTTCAATAAACTAGGATTGCTTCCGAACAAAGCCAAGGGTACACGTTTTACTAATAACTTCGCCCAAAGCTCAAGTACATTCACGATTTATATACGACCAAGAATTCCACTCGAATTCGTTCCTTTCATGCCAACGTTCAACTCCTTTTCAATCTTCGATGGGCGAAGCTTTCAATGATTAGATATTTGCAAAAACTGTTTTCTAATGAGGGATAACACATGCCACTCAAAAAGTGCCCTGTTCAAATCCTTCAAAGTGGCCTTGTAGTTTCGGAGATTTGGGTCAGTCAGTGAATCAGTCCCGTTTATAAATATAAGATTTTATGTGAAAGATTTGAGGTTTTTTATGTCTTTTACGTTGATAAATCCATGGCTTTCTTGGACGCTAGATGACGCTGTGATCTCATAAGCACCCTTGCCTCGTAAACACCATTCGTTCGGATAAATTGGTCATCTGTCTAAGAAAATCCTTTCTTATTGCCTTCTTAAACTTGAGTAATGGGAGCTAGTTTCATAAGTAGTTGGTTTCTGTTACTGCAAGGATAAATAATGCGAGATTTAGACTTACACCACACTGACACTCTCACTCTGAAGATATGACTCTGAATACTAATACTACTTATTGCTTTTGACTAAAGGTTCAGGGAGTAGCATTTTACATCTGTATTAAGTGTAATCTATAAGTAGCACTATTTATAACTCACGAACGGCTTAACGGAATTGGCTGAAAATTGGTGGGGCGGGCGGTAGCTTAGAACCGGAAGAAGGACATAAATCTTTTTATCTCGAAAAAATAACGGGAACGGGGCGAGTGAAGCCGCGGGCGACCGCTAGCAAACTTATAAAAGAGTACATATTCAGTAAACAATACATCGAATAGCTTAAGATAAACAATATTGTAACTGTGAGTCTAAGATTAAATAAATAAACATAAACATAAAGCATATTATTTATTTTATGGAAAATAATTGTTTTAACAGTAAGTAGTTTTGTAAACTAAGATAATATAAAAGATTTACTTTATACTCTTCACTTTTCCGTTGCAAAATTATCCAATTTGTAAGTCCTTGGGCGCCGAGCCAATACCTACCCAACCAACAATCTGCGTAGGTAAATGGACAACCAGAAGAGAGATCGATAGTTGACGGGAAAAACAGTTTTGATCAGCTCACTGGGTGGAAAGTGGCCACTTTCAGCCCGCTGCACAAACCGAAGTTGCTCCTTTCCACCGTCGTAAAGCAGAAAAACCGTATACACATCACGGGAAGTAAAAAAGAAAGCCTCAGATCACATGTTTGTCAACCTCGGTGTCGCCTCGGTAAACATGTAGGTACATTTAATCTGGGACATTTCTTATTTTACTTCCCCGGGGTATGTAATATACTATTTTTAAATAAGTTTGTATACTAACCCGTTTGAATTAAGCATGCTAGTACAAGTTGATTCCTTTCATCATTGTGGATTAATGGTTTGTTGTTTATTTGTCCGCCGGTAACATGTATGGACAAGTAACCCAGTTACATAATTATCATTGTTTGTTGTTGCATGGTTAGAGGTTTTAGTAGTAGAGATGTTTGTGAAGGGCTCGTCCGGGGAAGTACTACCACCATGCCTATTTCTGCCGTGAAGTAGCATCGCTGTGATTCGGTTTGAAGGGTGTAAGTGTCAGTGGAATTTCTGGCACGTGAGGCTGAACATTTGTATACCTCAAGTTGATGGACACAGGGTAATGCATCGTAGGGCAGGTTTCTGACGTGCGAGACCCTTAGGTCCCGCACGTCAGTTGTTAACACGTTAAGTGCGAAGCGAGGCCTAAATCACCCCTGATGCAACTCCCCTGTGGTGCGGCAAGCAAAAAAGTGAATTTCTCTGTCGTGCGAATGGCATAGCTTTGGTTTGGTCCAGTGTAGGAAAGAGATAAATATATATTTGAGATCACTAATGGTTCATGGACTCGGTGGTGTACTTACCTTGGTACCGGACGTCTTAGGCCTCGTGCCGCACTTAATTAATATAATTTTAATGCAGTGCGGAACGAGGCTAAAACGTCCCATATCCCCCCTGACCTCGTACCGCACTCAACGCGAGCTTCCCGCGACCAGTGTTGTGCATCACGTCGATTACACATAAATTCACACTCATAAATAAGTACAACATATTGAGATTTTTATAAAAAAAGTATATTGATACAGATTTTTTAATGTTAATTCAAGTTCTAATAATTGTATTTTTAAAGCCCGAGGCAGAATAAATAGGACAGTTTCTTTTCTACTTCTGGTTTTTTTTCTATTCTGTGAACCGCATTAAGATTTTCATATACAAATAGAAAGATAAACCTTATGCATAAACCGTAATCCTTTATTTTCCAATAATAAGTCTGTAATAGGTGCCTCTTAATGGTATAGAATGGAACGCTTCGTGCGCGAGTCCGACTCGCACTTGGCCGGTTTTTTTTTCTTTATGGTGCCTTCAAGCACAATTTAGATTATTTAAAAAAAATGTATCCTCTGATAGCTTTGTGTTGTTTTGCCAGGTTTTGCCCTTAAAACGATCTAATGAGATATAATTAATCAAAATCGGTCAAGTCGTTGCGTAGTTAAGACGTTTAAAAATGTCGATATTATTTTTCCCATCACTAATCGCAGCGAAAATTTGCCCTATTTCAGTGCGTTACGAGGTGTATAAGATCCCATATTTTGTTTTGCTAATAATTCCTAAACTAGCCATCAGATCCCGGGGCGACGGTGGATTAGGGTTCATCAATTCACTGTCTATATCAATAAGGACCAAAATTCTCATTTATCTTTGATTTCGCGCCAGAAAATGGATTTTAGTCTGTAAAAGGAGGTGGGGTCTAATAGACCGCGTGTCGCCCTAACGTCTGGTCACGGTACGGGCCGATTATACCTCGTGCCGCAGGAACGGAAAGTATGCAAAAATTGGTGCCGCAGCTAACGTGTTAAATATTAAATGGTTAACACTAAACATCAGGTGGGCAATGTGCTTGTTCCATCAGCTAATTGTATAAAAAAAAAGGTAAACTCAATATCAGGTGGGTGGTAGTAATTCCGGTTGCATTTTCTTATAAAAATAGAGACACTGACGAGTCAACGCATTTATCAACACAGTCGCGCTTAAACTTAAGCAATCATCATCAGCCTGAAGAAGTCCACTGGACCTAAACCTCCTATAATCATTCCCAGAAAGAAGTGAAGATTCTGGTCATCCATTTTAATTCTAATTGAGTGGGAAGAATAAGATCTGCACTCGCGATGGGGTGTATTGTGCATTGTCTCCCTGCTAAGCTTCCCCCAGCCAACCCAACTCCTTAAAATAGCGGAGTAGAACTTTGGGTTGATGGCAACAATTTTCCAGTGGACTGGATGGTGACAAAGATGTGGATGTGGAGGGACAAGACTCAATCAGTTTCCTGAGTTCTGTCTTGGACTTCGCTTCTTCCGCTGCGGAGCAGTTCTGGACCATCTCCATTCACCAGCTTCCCGCAATCTTCAAAATGCAATACGTGGAGGTATTTTGCAATTACCTAGTTACATCCAGCTAAGTTTCAAGTTTACATGGCATAATTCTCAAAAGGCAAAGCAGGAACCTTTCAAACGAGTAAGTCTTATTTGGACTTCCTTTGATTGCCAGCAATGTATTGGATGACGCAATGGAAATCTTGTCACTTGCGGATTAAAACCCTTCCAGAATACGTCTAAAAGGAGGAATATAAAAATCCTTGTAGTATGTACTTACTTCTTCTTCTTATCGAGTCAAGACCCTAAACCCTTCTCGACCAATAATATGTCGCCACATATTGTAG
The DNA here is from genome assembly GCA_939531255.2 of Thera britannica. NCBI lineage: Eukaryota > Metazoa > Arthropoda > Insecta > Lepidoptera > Geometridae > Thera > Thera britannica. Next base: position 15,664,498 of record OW618036.2, on the reverse strand, counting down.
TACTTACTAAAAATAAGAGATGGCTATAATTGGTTTTTGAGTTAGGAACCGACCATCAATATGTTAAATATTTATTTAATTAAATATTATACTTGGGTAAGCACTTGATGTCTTTATTGATGCAAATTAAGCATCCAATAATCTTCCTCTCTAATTTCTTTTTTTCGTTTCTTTATTATGTTTTACCACGTTTCGTGCACCGTCCCGTCCGTTTCTGCTGTTAGTCACTGCTTTCCATCTAAAGGTAGCCTGAAAGAAATCGCTTTCAGCGGTAAAGCTTTGGACTAAATTTAGTTACGCTTTGTTACTGTGATGTATCCTTGTGTACACTAAAGTTCTTCTTGTCGTGTTACTAGTTATTTCAAGCCAATGCAATGTGGTGTAAGGATTTTAAGTGCGCCTCAAAGAGGCTCCTTATTCGTGCACTATTACTATATACACTACACTACTGTGCTACAATATCTATCATCTTTCTTTGGGTAGCTCCCAGGGTAGAAAGTACGTGCGTCTCTGTAAGTCACGTTGTAAAGTAATCTACAATAAATCCCTACACGTTTCATCACGGCTTGGTTTTAATACGGGGTTGATCTAAATCGGCAGCAATTAAATCGTTGATTCGACGACCTTTATCGGTAATTACTCGGTTACCCCAATCCTTTCATCAATGCTTGACCTTTGGAAAGTCCTCTAATTTTAAATAAAAGCCGTGAATAGCTGGCAAGTTTTTGATCATAATTTGCTTATATCTTCAAAGAAAGTAATTATTAGGGCTTTTGCACTGTGAGATGTAAATTAGGTATCACTTTAACACCGTACCATCCCATTATAGAATCGGAATAAACTAATTTGTGCATGAAGGCTTGCACGGACTACGGTGTAGGCTTTTAAAATACGCTAGTTTTGCAAAAGAATGGAACAGATCATACCGAAAAGCGGGAATCAGACCCACAAACTAAGGAATTATCCAAAAATAGACCACAAACAATCGTCAATATTCATATCGATAGATTTGGCACCACGCCAACCTTCAAAAACAGCCTCTGAATCAAGGAGCATATCAAAGAGATGTACTGCTTGGGATATAGAAAAAGAAATTACGTCACACACGATAAAGCGTTTTTTTGCAACCCGACTAAATAAAAAATGAGGAGGTTCTCAATTCAGCTGTATTTTCATGTTTTTACCGGAAAAGTACATTAGTAATAAACAAATTAAAATAAAAAATTGTATCTGAAATGTTTTCCAGATTGATCCCAAAAAAAATTTCAACAAAATTGATTCAGCAGTCGATTTTTCAAGTTGATAAACTTATTGTGCTTGTTTTAATATTTTTCTAATTAATAAAAACACGTGATCCCGTGCTTTATTGGATGTTATACGAGACCACAAACTACACAATTTGTGGCTGCTGTGGTGTTAAATTCCCGAATAGAGCGCACTGCAGTGACGTGCGAATACTGGTATAGGTAGCTTCCAGGCCTTGGGAGAAATTTATTTGGACAATTTGTTAGCTTCAGGCATGCAATTTGGGAATTTCCGCAACCATCAGTTTAAATATTTTACAACTTTGTATTTACAAAAAAATACACCTATACAGGGTTATTCATTATTAGCTGCAAATACTCAGGAATTAGGTTCAACAAATAAAATAAAAAATATTTATGAAATGATTTTTTTTAAGTTTTGTTATAAAAATTCTGAGAAAATCGATAAAGGAATCATTGGCGCCTGACCTATTTTGACCTTTGATCCGCGCCCGCGCGCCGTGAGTGACATTCTGCGTTCAGTCACCGCCTGGGTGGGTCATCGTCTTGTTCTCCGTGGCAATCATTATGCAATAGCCGTAAAGCAATTAATAAAAATAAAATTTTGATACAAAAACTTGAAAAAATTTTTGATCAAATTTAAAAAAAATAATTTCATAAATATTTTTTATTCTATTTGTTGAACCTAATTCCTGAGTATTTGCAGTTAATAATGAATAACCCTGTATACTTGGTTCTATTCAGTAAGACTACTCGTAGCACATTATGTTAGGTACTTACACGTAAAAAATCCGTAATTATTGTAGTAGTAATAGAGCTCTTTGTGAAGGGCTCATCCAGGGAAATACCACCAACACCATGCCTTTTTCTGCTGTGAAGCAAAATTGCTGTGTTTCGGTTAAATAACTGTGGGTGTCATTTAAATAACTGGCACGTGAGGCTGAACATCTGTATACGAGTTGATGGACGCGGGGCAATTCAATAGTAGGACACGTTCCTGACGTGCGTGACCGATGAGACAATGATTTGTTATAGGCGATGGTTAGCTATTAACATCAGGTGAGATATAATATTGTTTCATCAGGTAGTTGTTTATAATAAACATACTTAATAAATATATAAGTAAATAACTTTGACTTATTTAATAATACCTAAATTCGATTCAAGCAACGATCACATCGATGTAACATCTTATCATATAAAAACATTTTATTTATTGTGAGTTCGTAAACCGATATTTGTAAAGATGTACTTAGTTGATTGTTTACTTACTTAGCAATACATGACAGACTCGTGATAATAATGATAACATGTACTGAACTTCTATTTCGAGACAGCGTTATCGGTTTCTAGAAAATTGTAGTGTTTTTTGTTTGGTTTGGGTAGGTATCTGTCAATTGAAACTGCTAACGAGTCGGCTTCCTCATAAAGGCTTATTTTATTTATTTGACTGGCTTCTCAGCTTAGTTGGTCTTCTTCTTAAATTTAAGAGGTCTTGTCGGGGTTTTGATGCAGTTTTCTCCAATTAAGTCTTTCCAATAAGATCTCCTTGACTTCCCTATACGACATGACAGCGGCTTTTTCTTCTATCTGGCTCATGTAACTTATTCTTGGCCTTCCTCTTAGTCCGTCTAAGTTAAGCAATATTGTTTTGTTTTTTGGGTTACTACCAAAAAAAAAAAACAATATTGCTTAACTTAACTTCTACTAACTAATCTATTTTTTTAAATATTATTATTATTATTAATATTCAGTCGTTTTTGTGTCCCACTGCAGGGCAAAGGCATCCCTTCCCTCTTTCCACTCAATTATTAAAAAGTTATTTCTTAAATATGGCTATTATAAAAGTTTGTTCTAACATGACGCCGGCCGTGACGGTTTTTACGTCGGGTTGTTTTTGGACAAAGGCCTCTTCCAGGTTTGCCATTTGGTGCGGTCTCGATATGATCTGCGCCATTTCTTAGGAAGCTCATTTCCCTTTTTTATTACCAACTATCAAATAAGAATGACTATAAAAATATGCGTGGTAGTAGAGTTGTTAAAGATTTTATCAGTATCAATCTGTTTTGTATTCCATGATTATGATTCGTGAATATCAGGGTCAGTAGGCCTACCACAAGCTCTGTCTGTCTCTGTCTAAGGCTCTGGTTTAGAGTCTGTGTGAGTGTTGGCTAAAAAACTTCTACGTCGAAACGTCAAACACACTGAATAATAGGCCCTTCCCGCTGGTGTGTGATATCGCGCACGGAGGCGGATAAGCTCGCAAGACACACCATGGGAACGGTCTCGTGCGCCGACGTGCGCGGTAGCACAGGAGCCCTTTCTGTGTGCTTTGCCGTGCGTCGTCGTGCGCTGTGCGTGATGATCTGCAGAACCACGCACCGTAGGAATTCAGCATAATACACTGGTGAGCACTCACACAAACTCAAAACCAGAGCCAGAGACAGAGTCAGACAGAGCTTGTCGTAGGCCTGCAGGACGAATTGTTTGACCTGTTTCTAAAATATAATATCATTAGGGTCACCGTTTGTCAAATCAAGCACAACACTTATTGATGTGGTAATCAGAAGTTCAGGACGCTGTTGATGACCTCAGTTTGATAGCAGTTGAACCCTGATCTAGGCAATGATAACATGCGAGTATATGAATGGAGATAAGGGATATTAAGTTTTTGAAGCTAAATAGTATTACCTACTTTACTAGGTAGTATGTACATGTACATACATCTGATCTAAACCCCTTCCTGATAACCAAAAAAACATTCATTTTCAACATTGCACCATCTAGCACCAAACTAGGAAAAGCTAAAAAATGCGGTTCAATGGAGAATGATTATTTTTAAATAAATATTTTGGACAATCTACTATCCCCAAATTAAGCAGAGCTTGGACTATGGGATCCAGATAGCTGATATATGTATATGTACATAGTAAATGTATCATTTTTTGTTGTAAATACATACTTTTAATACACAGTATAACACCCAGACAGAGAACAAATATCTGCGTTCACCACACAAATATTTGTTTTCGGTGGGGATCGAAACGACCTACGGCACAGAAGGCAGAGTAACTACCAACTGAGCCGAAAGGCCAGTCGATTTTAAGCCTTCTCCATCCACCGATTTCCAGCAATCTACTGTCATCGATCCAACAGAAGGAAGCACCCTACGCTACGTCTTCCGGTTAGTGTTCGCTATTCAAAAATGATGATGATGCTGATGATAAACTTAAATAACATGAGAGCAAATACATGATATCGGTTTAATACAACCAGCTTTGCGGTTTTCTGTACCAGAAGCTAAACGCCAGTAAATCTATTTATAACACATTTGCTCATAAAGGGTCTCCTACTTCATCGATTTCAATATCGTTATGTATGTTTTTACGTACTTGTGCGTTATCGTAATCTAAAACGCACGGTTATCAATCCACGAACGGTACCTTTTTAAATCTTAGCAAAGAGTTTTTATGTCAGAAAACTGACATAAAAACTCTTTGCTAAGATTTTTTGTGGTAAACATTTTATGAATAAAATTAACTCTGGGAGATAAAATATAGAAAATACACATTTATTCTTTAATTTAATTAATTTTAACAATAAATTAATACCATTTATTTGTAACAAAAACAAAAAAAATATTAATTTACTCTATTAGTAATACTGGCTGTTTTTGTGCCTTTGCCTTAAAAAAAAAATTTAGCTAATTTGTGAAAAAGTAAAAAGTTATTCCGCGCGCTTTTTCTTTTCGCTGTATTATTTTTGTTCGAAAATGTCGTCAAGTAATGATGAATTTATTAATTCGAACCGCCAAAATTCTCAGAGGCAGTGAAAAAGGCTACTTTAAGCCTCTTGCCTGAAAAATCGAACGATAGATACTTACAAGCGTATCAAAACTTCATCTTATGGAAAACAAGCAAAGATGCCAATTCATTTTCACAGAAAGTGTGTTTTTAGCCTATTTCATGGAACTTTCTTAAAAATATGAGTCAAGCTCATTGTGGTGGCAACGTAATAATAAACTTTACAAATTGTTCAAAATTTTCCAACTGTTTTAACAAGTAAGTAATTACTACAAGTAAGTTCGTCCGAAAGTCCGAGTATTATTTGTTTCCTCGCAAATGTGTTATAAAACGTCGTATGACATACGTGCGCTTTGATAATTACAGCCTCTGCTTTCTTGTAGCCCTCGCCTACGGCTCGGGCTTGCAATAACGCCTCGGCTGTAATTTTCAACTTACCGTACTTATATCATAATGTACTATTAGCTTTCCGGTTTAGTAAATAGAGTCGGTAAAGCGGAGAATGGAAAGCTCAGTGAACCTACTGGGGCGTAGCCGACGTGATCACGTTAGATTTGTAGAGGCACTACGCCGTAGATGTACGGATCGTAGCAACGTACTACGTGCTACGTGGCGACAGTGAGCTGAATAATGATTTGTTGGTTTTCAGTAGGTAGTTTGTAATTTGAGAATGTGCGTGTGGGGAGAACTTTAGTTTAGGATGAGAAAAGTTGTGAAAGTGTTTTTTTAACTTTATATCAAATTATTTTATATAAAGTTAAAAAACGCTGATCCATGAATCTCTTTCTTCTGTGAAGTTGGTTTAAAGTCTTGTTACGATTTTTAAACAATTCTTTTGTATACCTAGCTGCATGGCTACCACGAGCTCCATATAGATATGGTTATGGCTGTCAAAATTGTGTCAACAGTGTCAACACATTCAAACCCAAGAAGAAAATAAATGTGTGGGTCAGCCTATCTATGCACAATTTCGCGCTGCTGAACGGCAAGAATGTTGCTGGAAACTTTGTTTTCTCACGCAATGTTGACAACAACTCCGCAACACGTTTATTTAACTCTGTTGCGAAACAAAATGTTTACCGTAAATACGAGGCTTTATAGCAACAAAATTACACACGGTCAATTAGGTTTAGGTAGGAAGGGTAGCATGCAATAAGCGCCCCTAATGACTTTGCTGACATATTTGTCAACAGTTGTATGCACGTGTATATTGATGATAAGGTAATTAATCGGATAACGATCCAATACGCGTGATAAACGATGCAGTGAACACGTGTAAGGCAAGCTGCAACTGATTTTAACTATGTAACTAATTTTGAATGTATATTGTTTATTTTTATTATGTAATTGATTGGATTCAGGGTATATTATTGGGATTATTTTTATTATGTTTTTTGTTGTATTTATAGAAACTAAAATTCCGATTATGAAAGGCTGCACTATCGTATTAGGATACTCCTGTTAGGATAGGGCAATGGTTATAAATAAATAATAATAACTTAATAAATTACTAGAAGTAATAGTGGGAGCACAGGAAGTAACAGTGGGACTCCAAAATCCATCATCTATTTTATACTAATATCTAATAAGCTGAAGAGTTTTTTCGGTTGAACGCGCTAATCTCGGGAAATACAGGTCCGATTGAAAAATTATTTTGTTGTGGATAGCCCATTTATCGAGAATAATATCACGCTACGACTAATAGGAACAGCATCAATGCAAAATGTTGCAAAAATCTATGTCTATCCTTTTCTAACACGTGGAGACTTTTCTATGTCTTGTGTCTTGTGGGGAGATAACTTAGAAGTAGAACGGATACATAATAGGATTCTTTTTATCCCTAAAAAGTAACGAGAACGGGGCAAGCGAAGCCGCGTGCGGCCGCTGGTTTTGATATAAAATTGACACTAGGTATATTTTTGATTTCACAGCTTTTTAGGGTTCCGTAGCCAAATGGCAAAAACGGAACCCTTATAGATTCGTCATGTCTGTCTGTCTGTCTGTCTGTCTGTCCGGCCGTGTCACAGCCATTTTTCTCCGAAACCATAAGAGCTAGACTGATGAAACTTGGTGAGTAGATGTATTCTGTGAACTGCATTAAGGTTTTTTTACAAAAATAGAAAAAAAATAAAATTTTGGGGGTCCCCATACTTGAAACTGAAACTCAAAAATTTTTTTTTCATCGAACCTATACGTGTGGGTAGGTCTTCAAAAATGATGTTGAGGTTTCTAACACCTTTTTTTTCTAAACTGAATAGTTTACGCGAGAGATACTTCCAAAGTGAAAAAAAGTTGGTCCCCCCCCCTCTAACTTCTAAAATAAGAGAATGATAAAACTAAAAAAAATATATGTTGTACATTACTATGCAAACTTCCAACGATATTTGGTTTGAACGAGATTTAGTCAGTAGTTTTTTTTTATACGTCATAAATCGTAAACCGCAATTTACCTTTCGACGAACTACAAAAACCTTTATATTATGTTATTTGATGCTACGGAACCCTTCATGGGCGAGTCCGACTCGCACTTGGCTGCTTTTTTTATTTTGTGAGATCATATCCGCCTCACATGCTGTTATCATACTTACTTCACGCAAATAAATATTGTGAAAATTTACTCGTTCCTGGATATCATCACAATATTTTTGTGGCGCAGACGACTATGTAACACAATCCGTTTGGATGAAGTAATAAAAATTACGACCTAGATACCTTGCTAGCGATAACGACCAACCCAAAAATGATATTCATCATTGAAGTGCTGATGAGAAACGCATGATAAGGTTTTGTTTGTAATATTTGCACTTCATGGCCCCGTTGTTGCTCTGTCTGCACGTGATCAAAAGGTTTTCAGGATTTATAGAGTTTATTTTTATATTTCTTAAAAATTTCCTACATTGCAGGAGTATCGAGGCCAATGGCCACTTATGCATATAATATCAACTGGTCAGGAGGTAGTCAAATTATATTCATGCACATTTGATTATTGTCATTTTGGCGCTGTAAGCCATGACGAGCCATGATTACAGTCCACGGAACTAAAATTAGTGATGTCCGCAAGACTAAAATTAGTGATGTAGTAAGTTCTACGGACCTCGGACCTCTCGTCACTCCTCGGTGGTATTTCAAACTGGCACACAACTAGCTGTCAAATGAGTGGCCCAGCCTATTCAGTCTACCAATTATAATAAAACCTTCTTCCCGAAGAAAAAAGAAAAAAATATTTTTTTGCGAATGACGTCGACTTTAAAACATTGGTGATTATTAGTTTTATTCTATGTATAGTATGTATAGTTTTTTACTTACCTATCTTTTCTTATTTGATAGTTTTTTAAAACAGCCGTCGGCAATGACTTTTACTCATTTATTATGATCAAAATGAACGAAGATAGGGAAAATATTTTTGATAGGTTTCAATCTTAATAATCAAAGGTTCTAACATTTCACAAGCCTGAACAATAGATAGGACATCAGCAAATAAAACCAGGAAGAGGAACTAGTGAGAAGGTATGCATATCAACATAATTTATGTGTACATACGTAATCAAGGCAAGTACTGGTAGGTACAAAACAAAGACAAGTACTGGTAGGTACAAAACAATATATCACAATGATGTTTTCGAACAAAGATATTGTATTATCAATACAGAACGAGGTATCTCTACCTAAGTACGTAGGTACTAGGTATAGTTAATTGCACCTACTCTCTACTAAAGATAGGATTTCTACCTAAGTACGTAGGTTAACTAGGTATAGATTATTGTTGCACCTATTCTCTATAACGTATATACCTTCCTATTCTTATTATATTATATTACGTATACTAGCAAACCCGGCGAACTCCGTTTCGCCACCAGATGTTGATTTGTCCTGAATTTTCTTTGCTATAAACCTCACGGAGCCCGAGACCTTTCCAACGAATGCAAAACCGTGGAAATCAGTTCGTGCGTTCTGGAGTTATAGCGTCAGGAAGGAAAACCCGACTTATTTTTATATAGTAGAAGATATACCTATTCCATGGACTAATTATATAAATTAGTCCATGCCTATTCTATACAGAGGTATTGGTGATATTGAAAGGTAGGTATTTTTATTTATGTAAGCTATTTATTTGTATGGAAAGATAATTCTATGCGTAGGTACTTAATGGGTGTAAAAACATTACCTACTCCCGTACTGTGCTTTACTACGAAAAATAAATCAATTTTAGTGAAATCTGAATTTCGAAAATTTTGGTTTCTTAATAAAATTGGTTAAATTAACGATCGTTATGCATGGATATGGAAGGAACGGGTATTGATCGAGATTACCTTTATTATTTCCCGACGCGACGTTTCGACCGTGTTACAACAGCCGTGGTAAAGGTAAGCGTGATAAATACCCATTTCTTCCATCTAATTATAAAATTATTGGCGTTTGAGTTAGTACTAAGGATACAAAATTGTGTCACTTATACCATCAATGGTACTACTGCCACTAAGAAAGATTTTCAAGACTAAAAATAATTTCTCCTCAAAACAGTCCATGCCAACAGCTTCCTGTAGGGAAATACGATATTTCAAGCCGGAAGCGACATATTTTTTTAGATTTTAATTATGCTAACATTCTCATACCTAGTTGCACTAGTTCAGTATGTATAATAGTGCCTTTTTTTATGCAACTAGCTGATGGATGGTCAAAGCATTGCCTCGTAGGTCACGCACGTCAGGAACGTGCCCTACGATGCACTGCCCTGCGTCCATAAACTTGAGGCATACAGATGCTCAGCCCCACGTGCCAGTAAATACAGCGGCACCCACACCCGTCAAACCGAAACACAGCAATGCTGCTTCACGGCAGAAATAGGCATGGTGGTAGTACCCGTACGAGCCCTTCACCAAGAGCTCTACTAGAACTACAGGTATGTTGTGACTTAATCACATAGAAACTTGTTAAACCTGACACCAGGTAGGCTTCGAAGGGCGACAAGGACTCACCTTGACGGGCGTTAACCCCTCACACGTAACATTATAATTAAAATCAATTAGAAAGGCTTCACTAAGTTACGTTGGTTACTAATACTTATACAAATCTATATATCTATGTATACACTATAGTAGAAAGTAGGTAAATGGTTGTTTACGCTGACGCAAAGTCAGAAGAATTTAATTTGTTTTTAAGGCCTGCGCACACCAAGGCGATGCCAATGGTGATCAGCTGAAACGCTGTCAAGTATGACAGCGATATTTGACAGCGTTTCACCTGATCGCCATCGCTTAGATGTGCGCAGGCCTTAACAGTATACCTACCTACAATACAATCGTAGAAAGTAAATGGATTTCCGCTGGACGCGTAGAAGTCAGAAGAATTTAACTTAATCTAGACTTGAAATATAGAGGCGATTATGCCAGCTCTACCTTGATTTTATTCATGTTTAGTTTCTTACAATAATTTATTCTAGATTTGTTTATTATCCTAGATTGTCAGCATAATGTGGAAACGTTGTCTGGACTACGGTAGTAAATTCGGTGAATTTTATTGTTTGTGCTGTACTTAATCAAGAAAAGTGACTAATACTGAATGAGATTCAATTTTATGTGTATAAATCAGTATTTATTCCTTTGTTAGCAGTCTAACAAGGAATTTAGCTTACCTTGGGTCTCCAGAATCCAAAGAGTTGATCGACGCCCGTGGCACCAAAGGCCGGTAGCTAGATCTCGTCATCGTCAACACTAATCACAACCAGTCATCTCACTTTACCACCGAGCTGAATGAAACAAGAAATCGGAACGGCACACAGACAGCACTTCACAATACCAACTGACTATCAATCGCCTGCCACTACATACTTGAATGATAAGCTATCATGTCGTGAATGAAAACTGCGTTTATAAATACAAAAGGTGAAATAGAATGCCGAAAACGCTGTTTACTTCGATCAATGATTACATATAGTTGGGTTGGGGTGAAAGCTCCAATCGCCACACCCCTCTTCCTTTCAGTTTACTGCCATCTATTGGAAACGCGTCAAACTTAACTAATGTTAAGCGAGCGTAGGTTCTTGAAGGGTTTGGCAAAGTTGGTACTAAGTTACAAGGTTTGTCCTAAAACGTTGCTTTAACTTTCCGTTATTGCGAAACGAGATTTTGTACAGGGGCTACAGATTTCAAGCGTGTTACTTTTTAATTACTGTTAGGTACTATCGTCTAAGCTGAGTTGGTAGTAGCTCTGCCTACGCTGTAGGTCGTGGGTTCGATCTCCACCGAGAACAAATATTTGTATGGTAAACACAGATATTTGTTCTCTGTTGTTACTCGTATATTGTATTCTATATGTATATTTACAAAAAAAACATCCATGAAGTATTATATCAGCTATCTGGTTCCCATAGTACCTACAAGGTATGCTTAGTTTGGGGCTAGATAGTGTTGTATGAATTGCCCATAACATTTATTTATTATTATGATTATTATTTAATTATATACCTAATAGGGTGTCTTTACTTTTCTGATGAAAATGAATCTTATGATTCAAATAATAGGCCATACCTTACTACTGTCTATTGTACTTGTTTAATGTCTAAGATACTTGAACACAGAAAATTAGATAGATTTCTTATCTTCAATTTCAACTGGACCATCTTTCTCTTTCCCAACCGTTGCTTCCGCTTCTACTTGTTCTGTGTCCTCTGTTATTTCAATCGTTGGTTTCACTTTTTCACCAATGGGTTCGGATTTTGCGGTTTCTTTCTTATCGTCTTCTTCTTTTATAATCGCTTCTATCTCTTGTTCAGCGTTTTTCAAGTCTTCTTCTGTGATTTTTATATCCGGGAAACGTCTCTGGAAAAAGGACATAAGATTTCAAAGTCAAAGTAACACCTTCTTTGGGGTATATTCCTTGTCTAAAATCATCAATATTTTATCGTCATAAATTAATTCCCTTTATTCTTTATATCTATTGAGTAGGTATAGGTAGGTCTTCTGAAAATAACATTGCCAGATCTTAGAACTTAATTAGCGGCCGCTTGGGCTTCGCTCGCCCCGTTCCCGTTACTTTTTCGGGATAAAAAGTATCCTATGCCCGTCTCCTGGTTTTAAGCTTCCTCCCCACCAATTTCAGCCAACTCTGTTCAGCCGTTCTTGAGCTATAAATAGTGTAACTAACACGACTCTCTTTTATATACAACGTGTATCAAAATATGTGTACTATCCTGAAGGGGGGTGAATTTCCACCCCCCGGGGAACAACTTTTGTTCAACGACTTTTCGAACTTCGATTGGTATCTCTGAAAAAAACTGCAACGAAGTTTCAACATGAATACAAAGTAGTGTTGCCCAAATTCAGTCTTGGTCTTGCAGTCTTGGTCTTGTTCTTGCGTTTTTGCAAGACCAAGACCAAGAACAAGACCGCGTATTTTTAGCAAGACCAAGACCAAGACTGACCGTGCAAGACTTGAGCAAGAACAAGACATAGCCTGCAAGACTCTTGCGTCTTGCAGCTAGGACTTAGCGCTATTTCACTGAGTAGTTAGGTGTAACAGTTCGGTGTATAGGTAGGTCTGTACGCTTAGGAATTCTATGAGACGCAAAAAACTGTATCAAAGAATATGAAAAACTGGACCTATGCGCATTACGACTAATACCATAAACATAGCGAATAAAAAAATATCTATTAAAATCAAACTGAGTGCATGCATAGTTATGTTTTAACCATCGGCACTTTGATAATGCGGCATCAAAGGTTTTGTACTTACTTCTCAAAGAAATTTGCCGCTATTTGTTTTTTTACATGTTTTAGCAAATGTAAGCTTATAAATCATAAATGTTTATTAAGAAACAGTTACTTCCATGGAAAACGACATATAGGTCAGTTGATTTTTCGAATTACTTATCAAATCTTCAGTTATTTATTAATCTGCTTGATCTTTACTATGGCTATGTTAATTCAAGCTCACAATGTTCCAATTCTAATACGTTTTTCTAAGATTTAAAGTAAACTTTAATAAATAGTAATAGACTAATAGGTAATTGCAAGACTTGCAAGACTCTTGCTGCAAGACCAAGACCAAGACCAAGACTGGGAGCGCAAGACCAAGACCAAGACCAAGACCAGGTGTATTGGCGCAAGACCAAGACCAAGACTGGCTAAGTCTCGTCTTGTTCTTGCATTTGGGCAACACTAATACAAAGTGACAACCCTAAACTCAGCTTCAGAGGTAGTAGGTAGTAGTAGTAGACCTACAGAGGTAGTAGGTCAAGGGGTCAAGGGGTTACAAGGATAGGGTTGTCAATTTATTTAGGCATTATGAAATTAAATATTTTTGTATGGGAAACTGAAAATAGGAATTTTTAATTATCTCCCCCCCACAACTGATCACCATTGTGGTCTGAAACCCCCCACCTTCGCATAGTACACATATTTAGATACACCTTGTATATAAGAAGACTAGCGGCCTGTCCCGGCTTCGCTTCCTGTTCGCTTCAGACATTTGTTTTTTTAAACACATCAATATAGCCTATGTCACTCAGGGTGAATGTAGCTTTCCAATGGTGAAAGAATTTTCGAAATCGGCAGCGTAGTTTTGAGTTTAATCATTACAAACGTACCTACACACAAATATACAAATCTTTCCTCTTTATAATATTAGACCTTTATTAAACCTCTTTATATTTTATAATATATGCAGGATATACTTAGATAAGGCAGTAAACATACTGAATAATATAGGTACATTAAGTAGTATAAAAACCGGGTATCAGTTTTTAGGAGGAAATGTATGGTTTACACATTTTGGATTGAATCTGTAATGTTATTTTTAAGTGAATAAATTGAAATTGAAATGGTTTGCTTACCTACTGCAGACGCAAAATAGCCCACCTGTAGTTCCGCCAGCGTGTTTCGCATATTGTCCTGCTGGTCCCGCATCCTCCTCGGTAGAGTGAACACCGTGTTGAACAGACGCATCATGATCCATCCCAAGACGGTCAGACCTCCATACGTGAGGATTGCCTTCCCCATCGCCCAGTAGTCCACGCTCACTTGCTGGTGCTTCATGGTGGGACCTGCAAACTTACGAAATTATTTCCTGTTTTTAATTTTAAAATATTAATTAATTTAGTGGACAATCTGCACAACACTATCTAGCCCGAAATTAAGCAGAGCTTGTACTATGAGAACCAAGCAGGGGCCTAATTCTCGGGCCGATCTCGATCATTTTGCAATTTTATTTTATTGCTTCTTTTCACAACCCCGCACTTTTTCTACGTTTTCCGTATATCTTAGCTGTCGAGGCTTCTACGATGAGATCGTTAATGAATTACTCAAGGAAATCTGCCATTCTCTCTTCGAAAAGAAGCAATAAGACAAAATTGCAAAATGATCGAGATCGGCCCGAGAATTAGGCCCCTGATATAATACTTGATTATTTTTTTTGCAAATAGTAGGTACTTAGCCAGATAGCTGATATAGGTAATACGTAAATGCATTTTTTGTACTTATAATGCAATTTATCATCCAGATGAAAAACAAACATCTGCGTTCACTACACAAGTAGGTATTTGTTCTCGGTGGGGATCGAACTCACTGCCTACGCGCAGAATAGGCAGGGAGGGTTACCTAGTACCAACTGAACCGTGACTCCTGTCCAAGTGCGCACAACAAAAAATTCGCTCCGCTACTAAAAATGAGTTCTTTTTTCAAGGTCAGTGCTACTAAATCGTGGCCTTGCATTTATCTAACTGTGAACACGGGAAATTGGATTATTCAGATACACCGTGTTTTTATAAGTGTTGACTTTTATAGTTGTTTTGTAAAAGTTCACTTCGACTTCGTAAGTATATAAGCTGTGTTGTGTTGTGTGTGTGTGGTGCCGGCCGGTTCAATTTTCAGAATGATAATCACTGTGCAATGCTACGAAGGGCACGTCCTTAGTAGACGTGCTCTGAGAGATGGGGTCATGAATTGTTTGTACCTATAGACAGAGGTTACCCGCTAATTTTTTATGAGAAATTCTCATGAAAAACACAGTTTTAAAGAACAGAAACACAAATGTATTTATTGGTGAACTTGTACAGGGGTATAAAATATTGAAGTGAAAACTACAAAAGTAAAAACTGTGTCGCAGCTTCCAGCACCCAACCTTCGGCAAAAGGGAGACAGGCGTTCACTACGCTAATACAGTACAGGTATTCGTTATTACAAAAGCAAGAACTTAAAACTAAAAGCTAAAACAAGTGTTTTAACATTTTATCTAAAATTAAATTATACCAGAAAAGATAGAGAAGAACAGAGGAGATAAGAGTTATTTTTCTTACCGCGCCAGTGTGGTGAAAAGATTTCAAGTGTGTCTCAGAGAGGCTTCTTTTGAACTTTTTTTAGTTTCTACCACATGCCGGTTTCTTCACGATGTTTTCGTGAGGAAACCGAGAGTAACACAGTGCACGTACATTTTTCCAAAGAAAAACTCATTGGTACACGACTGGATTTCAACCCACGACCTTAGGATTGGAAGGCGGGCCGCTACCACTAAAACTGGTGTTCTGTAGAGCTCTAGTGAGCTCTACAGTTTTCGAGTCTATCATACCTATCTATCTTGTGGCTTACCGCTAACAAATACCTATTATAAAAGATCACAGTTTTATAGTAGGTATAACTTAACTGTCTTGTGGCTTACCTCTTATAACTGTCAAAATTAGGCTCCTGTTTCAAGTTGCTTGATTGTCCGTACTTCCCCACTATGACGAGTGCAAGTAAAGAAGCCCTCTGTGGTATTGTAGTGACCCATTTCCCATGGTTACGATACACGCGGTGTGAAATTATTGATGAAGCAGGGGTGGACAACTTTTATGACTTTTTTTATACAACTTAGCTGATGGATCAAGCATATGCCCCACTTGATAATAAGTGGTAACCATTACCTATTATCAAAGCATTTGCCTCGTAGGTCACGCACATGAGAAACGTGCCCTACAATGCACTGCCCTGATTCCATCAACTTGAGGCATGTAGATATTCAGCCTCACGTGCCAGTAATTTCACCGGCACCTACACCCTTCACACTCTGAAACGAGGAGATGTTGCTTCATGGCAGAAATATGCATGGTGGTAGTACTTCTCCAGACTTTCTTCTTTTTTCTCTCTTAAAAATAGGATAATTTAATTTCTAGGAACAATGCGAAAGGTACATAAGTATTATTATTGCAGGAAGTTATGCATGTATGTATTTGTGATTTAATAGGGCGAAAACTATCCATCGAATACAGTTAGAACTCTGTTTATCTTTAGAACACGGAAAACAATCATCTACGTATAACGTTTACGACGAAATTTTTCTATACCCCGACTAGTGATGTCCCGGTCGCAGTAGTGATGTCCTATTCCCAAAACCGGTCAGATTAAAATAAATAAACCACCACAAAATGTTGACGACCCATGCGATCGATGAATCGATATCCCTGGCCATCATTGGCGGCAATTAGACGATGTGATTAGATGTGATATAGGCAGGTGGACATCACTACTGCTTATTCTGTTCATGGTGGTCCGAACAGCTGCGTTCAATGGCAAAATATTCTTAGCCAAGGTAATTGTTTTGACCAAAATCAATCGCATATATTGATTTTGGTCCAATGTTCAGTGGTATAAAAAAGTATTGCCTCGAAGGTCACGCACGTCAGGAGCGTGCCCTACGTCCATCAATTTGAGGTTTAAAGATGTTCAGCCTCACGTGCCAGTAATTTCACCAGCAACCACGCCCTTCAAACCGAAACACAGCGATGCTACTTCACGGCAGAAATATGCATGGTGGTAGTTCTTCCCCGGACGAGCCCTTCACAAAGAGACACTACTAAAATGTTTATAAAAAACTAGTGTAACCTCACGTATGTTACACTATTTTTCGAAAAAAACGCTCTCGTATAAAAATTGAGGTTTATTCCAAAGTGATAAATCTATTTATACAGATCGCAACGCGAAAATAATATCAGTTTCAACATAAATAAATTAAATAACGAAAAACAATCTACTAAAATGTACAAATAGAATAACATCAATATTATTTCTAAGCAATAAACGAAATTATTTATACAATACTATAACTGTACATTAGTTGGTCTCACAATCACAGTTGAGTATCAAATAAAATATTAAATTTAAAATACGCACGATTTCTTTTCTAATGGTTAAATAAAGGAAATAATTCAAGTTTGTTTAAATAAACATTGTGGACGATTTAAACAACACTATCTCGCCCCAAATTAAGTAGAGCTGGTACATCGGGAACCAGATAGATAATACATAATTTCTTTTTTTTTGTAAATACAAACTTAGATTTCAATATAACATCCAGACAAGGAACAAACACCTGCGTTTACCAGATAAATATTTGTTCTCTGTTGAGATCGAAACCACGACCTACAGCGCAGAAGGTAGAGCTACTACCAACTGAGATGCCAGTTTAATTTGAAATGACGACGAACGAAGTGCTGTTTTAATAATATAGGTATGTATTTAGAAAAATGGTTTTGATCAACACAAAATATTTGCACACATTTTTCCCGACACGAAATCAAAAATCAAATCTTAATTTTTCACTAAGCGAAAGATGTTGGTATAAGTTTTTGAAAAACAAGCGGCAACTATCGCAGTCCTCCATGTTTTGAAGATATAAAATCACTGACAGTCTTAGCACGAAGATTACATAAACTAATACTAAAATGTTGAAAAAAAAATCGGTTGTCTGTAAAGTCGGCTTACTGACGATAGTTGAACGTGACAACGTCATACAGCTGTCCACGTGGACGCATCGCTCACTCAAGTAGGAGAGAGACAGATATCGAACGCTGCCGAACGCGGAGGGCGATTGTGCCTCTTTGTCGCTCGTTCAGCGCTCTCGCTTGCACTTCAAGCCTTAAATGGAACGCCTCAGGGTCCTTATTCGCTATTACATTGGAGATTCCGTGCCCAAACCGTGTGACCTCACAACGTGATCTAAACGCAAACGCGCCTTGGTGTGGAATCGAAAAATGGTATTCTGTATGCCACAAGGCTAGTTGTCTCTGCCCCACGTTTGATGTTTTGGTTATTTCACATGATTCCGATGTCTTAACGTGTTTACGTAACGCGCGTGGTTTGGTAATAGCGAATAACGGCCCAGAGCGTGGTAAGGCCGCATGATGTCATGTTTTTTCGTGCGTGCACTCGTGCAGCCGGCTCCATCGAATTATAAGACGTTGTCACGTAAAAAAGCTAGCGATAAGTAAGTAAGCGCTGGCGAACCACAAAAACTATTTACAGCAAACATAATATTCCCTAAATAAATAATCCCTAAAAAACAGAATTTCTCTAAACTAGCGCACCAGTTAAAAGTTACTGGTAAATTTGCCAGCACTATTAGTTATCTTAAATATAAAGGTATATACAAAGTGATATACAAAAGTACTAATAGGTACACATTAGTAATAAATAGACTATAAATAGGTTCAAGGCATGTTTTGTATACACTCCTTTATCTGCGTCCATGCCTGTAGATTCTGCAACGAAAGAAAAACACTGTTATTTGAAAAGATTTTGGCATTTCTATAAAATAGTGGAAGCCCTATCAAAAACGGACACGGTATAAAAAATAGAACAACACGCCAAATTGAAAACGTCACAAAATTTTGAAATCAATATCTATATTTATAAAAGAAAGTCGTGTTAGTTACACTATTTATAATTCAAGAACGGCGGAACCGATTTGGCAGAAAATTTGTGGAGAGGTAGCTTAGAATCGGGAGAAGGACATAGGATACTTTTTATCCCGAAAAAGCAACGGGAACGGGGTGTTACGGGAACGGGCGAGCGAAGCCGCGGGCGGCCACTAGTAATTTATAAAAATCAAGCATCGTATGCCCAGGGTTTTCTCTATCACCGCCGTTCATCATTTCTCCATACAAAAGAAAGAGACACGTAGGTGAAACGAATTGGTCAAACTGAACGAGTAAAACTCAGACGGAACTGACCTAAAGAAACACCACAGCTTATCTAACTAAAATAAATAAATAAATATTGTGGACATTTCACACAACACTATCTAGCCCCAAATTAAGCAGAGTTTGTACTATGGGAACTATATCTGATATAATACATACATACATTTTTTTTTGTAAATACATATATATAATACAATACAACACCCAGACGGAGAACAAACATCTGCGTTCACCGCACAATATCTCTTTGGGGATATTCTCGGTGGGGATCGAACCCACGACCTGCGGCGCAGAAGGCAGAGCTACTATCAACTGTACTAACCTTTTTAGCAGCTTTAACTTGTAGCCTAATGAAGCTGACGAGGGTCTCATGTAGATCCTTGTCTTTTTGTCTTTGGAAGTATTCTATCTCAAGCAGCGCCTTTTCCGTGAACTCTCTGAAAACAGAAACAATATAATAATACTGTTGAATATAGAATAATACTTTTTTTATTTCCCTTTTTCACAAAGAAAGTACACAGAAACCTTATACATAATGCTAGCTAGAATTATAGTTATTCGAGGCGAGGTTTATATCATCGAGTTAGGGTAAACCATACTATTCTTGGCACCTCCCCAATGATTGGCACTCTAGCATAAAAACCCATGAAATAAGAGTTTCGAGCAATTTTTTTTAAGTGACAATAATTTATTTTGGTAGTATATTTAATTTTCTTAAAGGTAACATTTATTTTATGCTTAGAATGTCCGCCATATTCCTTTCACAGCTGTTTCCAAACATGTGTATAGCAAGGATGAGACAACCGAGTAAAAAGTTATAAAAAAAGTTAGGATTGGGTTCCACAAATTTAAGTGAAAAAGCAATTGTTGGGTAAGTTAACAAACAAATTGACATATACCTAATTTAAAAACATATTTCTAGCTTATTTTACTACTTTTTAACGTTGCAAAATTGGTCTAATGGTGTTTTTTCTTGGTGCTTTAGGTATCCTAGTTTAAAATAGAGCAATCAAAAAATAAACTTAACTGCTAACAACAGAGAGTTTACACGTAAATGATCAAGGGCAGCTTAGAGTGCCAATCATTATATAGTTTACCCTACTATGTAATGCGTACTAGAGAAGCTATTCGGAACAAAAGACTTATCCATTTTTAACAAGTTAGTACTTAGGTTTGCTACAGCTCTTTACGCATTTAGATCATGTAACCAAGCCAAATATATGCAGCACTAAAAGCAATTCGAATGTGCTTTCGCTAGTTCGCTGGTAGCGCAATAAGCGCTTACACATCGTCTAATCAAATTATCCCAACACGCTACATTGCTTGTAGGTTTCGTGTAGCTTCGTGTGAGTGAGAGTATGCTGGCCAGCTTACCCGCGGTGTTCGACTATACTAGTTAGAGATGTGCCGTCTATACATATATGTCGATGGTTATATCTGCTCTTGAAGAGACTTGTGCCCGAGATATGTTTAAAAAAACTGGTAATACAGTTTATCTGCGTGATAGACTTTGGGATAGAGGCGGCATTACGGCAACCATAGGTTATGGTCACCCGTACAAGAGTACATTATTATAAAGGTGTATGATACTCACTGTAGATCCTTGTTAGCCTTATCAATAGCTTCCTTATCAGCTTCTATCTTGGAGTCTAAGGCGCGTGTGGTCTGATCACGCACTATATCGGGGTCCGTTGTACCGAATATCCGAGACATTATGCCTGACTTGCCGGCAGCGGCGCGATTTCTATCTGTTACCCTGAAAAAATATATATGATTACACCACTTTGTTTCGCCTATTTGTCTCTCTCTATTGTATGAAGAAAAGATGAGACAGCACAAATACGTAACGTAGAAACGATCGAACGCATTGTTGTCTCATAAATTTTCCATACAAAAGAGAGACGTGCTCACACGAAAACAATATTTGGTAGACGAAATGTGGTAGCAAAACTCCGACTTCGAGTACAGAGAACAAACATTGGTGTTCACCACACAAATATTTGTTCTCGATGGGGATCGAACCCACGACCTACGGCGTAGAAGGCAGAGCTACTAACAACTGAGCTGGCCAGTCAAAGAGGCTTCTTTCGTGCACTTGACACATACTACACATATATTTTCGAACTTTATAGGTTCTACGACATGCCGGTTTCCTCACGATGTTTTCCTTCACTGTTTGTGAGCATTGGCATGGTGTACATACATTTTTGGACAGAAAAAATTACTGGTACACGACTGGATTTGAACCCACGACTTTAAGATCAGCGCTCTTATAACTAGCGGCACATAACTTTAGCGGTGAGCGATACGCACTTCGCATGCGTCATAGTGTGCGCTTGTGGCGCACACTGGATGTGTGGATGTGTGCAGAGTGTCCTATTGGTACAGAGAGAGGAGTGCGACTGGAGAGCCAATCAGCGCTAAGCACGCCCGCCCTTCATTCCGCTAGTCCCCCTCAGGTACCATATTTTTGACTTCTGCGCGATAACTGTCAGCGCTAAAGTTATGTGCCGCTACCTATACTATGTGGTGATCTTGATTCTTCTACGTAAAGTTCTACAGTACAGTAAGTTATACCTGTTTTGTAAAGTGTCTTGTGCATTCTCTCTCGCCCGCTGCAACGCTTCATGGTTACTGCACAGCTGTTGGAGTGCGCCCGCAAAGAACAGATATTCCTTCAGCTGATCCGCTAATTGCTCCTCGTCTTCCGCCACAGAGTCTATGCTGTCTGCTATCGAATCTAGAAAAATTAAATGATTTATTTTTGTTAGAAGCATAACCTAACTCGCAAGCAAGCAAGCTTCTTGCTAGTTAGGTTCACTCGGCAACTCGGTACACAAAGTGAAAAAGTTAGGTATTTCCCAACCAATTTACTTATATCTAAAAAAAAAACAGTTTTCAGTATAATAAAATTAATAATTATTTAGGTAGGTACCTATTTCCCAACCAATTTACTTATATCTAAAAAAAACAGATTTCAGTATAATACAATTAATAATTATTTAAGTAGGTACCTATTTCCCAACCAATTTATATCTAAAAAAACAGATTTCAGTCTAATAAAATTAATAAAAAAACGTTGATCCATTACAAAGGTACTCTTTTTTTGATCACAGATAAATTCCATCAAAACAATATTTCAGGTTGAAATGACAGAAAATCAGTGGTAGCCAAATAAAAAAAACATAATGTATCATTTTCATGAGTTTGAATGAATCCACTACTTTACGTTATTCACGCAGGTCATGGAGGACCACATGCCTGGATTACTACGGCCAATTACTGAAACTGTACATAAGTTTTAAATTACATAGATAAAATAATGAACTTACCAAAATAATGTCCAGCTTTCTGCAATCCATCGCCCATTTCCTTCTCTATGACGCTCCATTCACTGAACAGTTTACCGTAGTTCGCGTGCAGTTTACATAGCGCGTAGTTTTTTTCTATTATTTTTGACCTGAAAAAGAAAATTGACATTCTGATCCATACTTATTATAACCAAAATATTCTAATCAAACTATACAATATTGATATAGAAATAAGATGGTATATTTTTATTGAATTTTAATAATGAAATAACTATAAAAAACGGATGTAGGCAATAAATATTGCACACCAGCTTTTCCGCTTTCGTAGAGCGCTATCTCTTTCTGACGCACGCGACGTTCTATGAAGCCGAAATTAGTCGATGTGCAATATTTGTTGCCTACTATAATAATAAGTAAAAAAATCGGTTGTCTGTAAAGTCAGTTTACTGACGATAGTTGAACGTGATAACGTCATAAGAAAATACTCGCGGACTCGGACTCGGACTCGAACTCTCGGACCCCCTCCGGACCCTCATTTACCCCTACCCTCATTTACCTTTACCCTCATTTACCCTTACCCATTACCCGACCCGGGCTCGGGCTCAGGTAAATGGAACGACGAAACGACGTAACGACGTAACGACGCATGAGTCATGTTTTTTCGTGCGTGCAGCCGGCTCCATCGATTTATAAGACGTTTCACGTCAAAAAGTTGTCTTCTTGCTATATCATGGAAGAAATTGAGAAATCGCACAATGACTGGCAATTTAGCAAATAATCTCTGTGAATTAAAAGCCTGTTTTGAAAGTTGGGTCTTCTTCCTGCCCTTATCCCACTTTATGTGGGGTCGGCACAACATGTCTTTTTCCTACATTCCCCTCTGTCAGCCGTCTTTTCTGCATTCACTCCTCTTATACATGTTATCTTTCACAGTTCATCCATGTTTTCTTTGGTCTACCCACATATCCATCCACTCTCCTAGTCACATGCTGATGTTTTTTTTAAGTTGGGTAAAATATCGAATTATGTACCTAGTGTATAAGAAGTTTCCTAGATTAGTTTCAAGTTGTTTGCCGTAGTTCTTCACACTTTCGATTTCCGGATCCGGTTTCTTCAGTCTAATTGATACAGATAGTGATTTGATTTTGTTTTCAGCTTGCAATAAATATCCTGAAACGAAAAAGAAACTATTTTACAGAAAAGCAGATAAATATTGTGAACAATACACACAACACTATCTAGCCCCAAAATAAGCAATGCTTGTGGGAACCAAATAGCTGATATCCCACTAATATTATAAATGCGAAATTTAGTATGGATAGATGGTTGTTTGTTACTCAATAACGCCAGAACGGCTAAACGGATGTGGATAAAATTTAACACAAAGATAGATTATAGTCTTGAACAGCACATAGGATACTTTTTATCCTGAAAAAGTAACAGGAACGGGGCGAGCGAAGCCACGGGCGGCCGCTAGTTACTTATATTTTTTTGCGTAGCTATTTTTGAAGGGCTCGTCCGGGGAAGTACTAACCAGTAACACCAGTACTTTATCTGCCACTAGCGGCCACCCGCGGCTTAGCTCGCCCCGTCCCTGCTATTTAATTACGACATCACATTAGAAACCTCTAAATTTATCAGTGTTTCTCCACAATATTATGCATTTATTATACATATAAACCTTCCTCTTGAATCTAACTCTATTTATTAAAAAAACCGCTTCAAAATCTGTTGCGTAGATTTAAAGATTTAAACATACATAGGGACAGACTTTGTTTTAAATACTATGTACTGATGAAGCAGCAGCATTGCAAAAATAAAAATGCCTAGGGATCATAATCATGAAGCTGTTTTTGTAACATACCACTGTCAGTAATGGTTTCCCGCCAGCCATGCTCTTGCTGCAAGAAGTTGATGAACTGATCATCGAAGCACAACCGCGGGTGAGAAGCAACCCGCAGCAAAAAGTTCTCAAGGCCGGCGCGACGTCGTTCCACGAACTCGGGATCAGTCGTGTCAGACTTGCGCCATGCGTATAGAACCTGGGAATAATTAAATTAAAATAATCTGGAATTTATTTTGATGAAATTTCTGCGGGAACAATCGGAAATAAAAAATAAAAAAAAAAGTTTTTTTCAAATCACTTTCTATGACGCTTGGTAGACATAGATATACTCATTTAACATAAATAAATAAATATTATAGACAATCCACACAATACTGTCTAGCCCCAAACTAAGCAGAGCTTGTACTATGGGAACCAGATAGCTGATATAATACTTGAATACGTTTTTTTTTGTAAATACATACTTAGAATACAATATAACACCCAGACAGAGAAAAAACATTTACGTTCACCACACAAATATTTGTTCTCGGTGGGGATCGAACCCACGACCTATGGCGCAGAAGGCAGAGCTACTACCAACTGAGCTAGAGGCCAGTCTAAGAAAAACATTATTAGGAAACCGGCATAGACATAAACCCTAAGTCAATTGTCAAATGCCACGCAAAAAGGGCCCGCCAGCGGCCTACTTGCGGAACCAGTCCAAACATCAAGTGCGGATAAAAAAAAATAGTGACAACAGCAAACTAGCAAAGAAATAGGTGCCTCTTTGAATTTTAATGAATTGCCAGAATTTGATCTCAAGACCTCTCGTTTCGCCTGTATGTGTGGGCGGCCTTGCAAGTAATTGATTGATCTGCTCGAGGCTACTAATTTGGGGAAGCCTATGTATGACCTGAATGATCCCCAAATTAGAACTCTAATAAGATTTGATGTATGAGTGACTTGTACGGAATGTGGTAGGTGTACGGTGGAAGATGTACAACATGTTTTGCTTGAGTGTGTTCGAAATGATAGATTTCGATTCGTTTGTTTTGGAAGAAGATGTATGAATGTTGGTATGATAAATAGCATCTTGGCTTGTCCCTTGTCGGATCAAGGCAAGATGCTATAAAAAAATAAGCAGAAATTGGTTTAGAAAAAAATTATGATGACTTAAGCTAGAAACGAATTTTTATCATCCGCACTTGATGTGCGCAAGTAGGCCGCTGGCGGGCCCTTTTTGCGTGCCCTTGACACGTATTGCTCGAACTTTTTTAGGTTCTACGACACGCCGGTTTCCTCACGATGTTATCCTTCACCGTTTGGAGAGTACTAGCATAATGCACATACATTTTTCGACAGAAAAACTCATTGGTACACGACTGAATTTGAACCCACGACCTTCAGATTGGAAGGCGAGGGCGCTACCACTAGACCAGCAGTGCTTCTTATGCTCAATGCTCGCATGGGCAAATTGCAAGAACCAGAACCAGAGATAAAAAAGAAAATTAAGCAAGTTTTGAAATTTCTATGTAAGCAGTAATACTGATATGTTTTGTTTATTCAGTTAAATTGCAAGAATCACTTTGAAACATCTTAAAGCTAGGTAGGTAGCCTAGAAGAACAGGCAACCACAACTACGGCTCGGTTCTTACTGTTTTTTTATATGATCCTTTTACAAATCAAAAATAATAGCAGTGAAGTCCCAGTGTGGTGCCACTTCACTTATTCAGACACTACAAAATAAGTGGGTAGGTATAAATAAAATAAATTTACCCTTTTCTCTGGCAAAGGTGGTATGACTACGTGTGGGTATGTGACTTGTAGGTAATCATGTATCTGCTCAAACTCAGTGTAACGCCTCCAAATAGTGCTGATTTTGGATTGTACTAGTTTGTAATCTCCATCTGTGACCCTGGAAACAATTAGTTGTTTAATAAATGTAATTGATAACTTATTAGTGATTGCAAAATTTGTGCTCCACATAAATATTTGTATTTACTCTTTGTTCTGTTTACTATTCTGTTTTCTTTCTTTTTGTGTTATGTGCTCTGTTTGTGCTGTGTTTATGTGTGTTGTGTATCCAAAATAAATGTTTTTTCTTTCTTTCTTTCAAAATTTAATATTGAGTGAAATTCTTATCAGAAATTTAGAAGGTTGAAAATATGCCAAGTGCACGAAAGTAGCCTCTTTGAGGTGCACTGAAAATCCTTTCACCACACTTGATTCGATAGAGTCAACATGACATATGACATGATAAGAAGAAGAGGATATCAGAAATTTAGAAGGTCAAAGTGTGATAGGGTAATTGACGGTAGTCTGCCCCTTAACTACAACAATCATTTTGAAATATTCAGCTGTTTTAATATTGTGGGCGGCCATTCAATTTTAGACAAAATTACAGCAAACTGCTAAAATATCTTGTTTTTAAGAAAAATAACAATAAATAAATAATGTGGATAATCCACACTACACTATCTAAGCCCCAAACTAAGCAGAGCTTGTTATGATTTATTTGTATATATTTTTTTAATTTTTTTCTTATTATTTATTTATAAAAATATGAAGGTAAATATATTATGGTCTGAAACATGGTATTTTTGATGCATATGGACAAAGATAAAATAACTGAAGTTTCACAAACTCAGTTGTTTAGCGCTTATTGCATCGAGCTAGTAATTAGCACTTTCCAAGAATATTAGCGCGAATGAGCTCAAAATGAAGTATAATTTCAAAGCAAAACAATAGAATTGAACAACTTACTTGAGATCAATTAGATAAACGGTGTAATGGTCTCGAACATGTAGCGTGCCATTAGCACGTTTCTCAGACTCCACGATAGAAATATCTACGTGTTTCAGCAAAGTATCCTACAAGACACCACATTATTCAATAATAAAAACGCAATTGAATAGGAAGTTGTAAAAGTAGGCGTATGGAACAAAAACTTACCTGACTTTCATAATCATCCACGCTCTCTATTACACTTAGAGATCTTGAGGCTTTGCTTGGCGAATTTTCAACAGACATTTTTGAAGGTATTTGGTAATTTTATAACTAAAATTCAATTTTTTACAAAATTTAGTTTGCTTGCCTCAGAAAAGTGAGATCAACTGACTGAATGAACGAACTCTGAACTATCGAACGATTAATAAAATTGACTTGAGAATTATGGAATGAATGGCGTCATTATTGACGGATTAATGAAAGTGACGGTGACATTGACAGATCTTTGAAATTGACTGATTTGTTTCGCTGAACCATCGACATGAAAAGCAGCGCATTCACCAACCGGTTTAGGCTTCATTTGCACGCAAGTGACAAAAACGTTACGTTATTACCTAGCGTTGGCGCTCGTATGGTTATAAGAGCGCTTAGTGCTTACGTGTAAACATCAAGGGCCTTACTTATAAAAATATGTCAAAAGATAAACAGTGCTTATACTATTGTCATCTCTTATCACTGGGTAATGAATGACAAACAGTGACAGGTATTCCTGTCACTGTTTGTCATTCATTACCCATAATAACTTTAAGCAATGATTAAATTTAAATAGCGTTTACAAGTGGATACAGTTATGCATAGTGAGTCCAAGCGCCATTTTCAGTTTTTTGGGAAATTACATAAACGCGTTTTTATTGGTAGATGATTTGCATTTGCACCGTCAGAAAGTAAATCTATGTACATCGAAGCTTATATTTGTAATTTAACATGTTAGAAGAAAAAAACACAAAATAAGTTTTTATTTTGGAATATATCGTTAAAAATGCACTTGGACTCCCAATAAATATGATGTTCTCATTTTGCAAAACGAGTCCAAGAGACAAAATAATTATTTTTTCTGGAAGATTAGCTTTAAGTGCACGTGGAAACGAATTAATATGATGTACTCATTTTGCAAAATGAGTATAAGTATAACATAAAAATGTTTCCTGGACTATTTTCCTATCGTTTAATAAAAAAAACCTTGAATTTCCGTATTTACTCATCATCTTATATTAGATGTTACAGAGGATTGATAAAAATAAATAAAAAACTATTGAAATAGGACTGATATTATGTCCAGAAAATAAAACAATATATCTTAATTTAATAAACAATCATAATTTAAAACAAGATAAGGACTATCTCAGATATATCTCCAGCTTTCAGACAGACAGAAAAATGATTGATGATATTATTGGTCAACACCAACCCCAACCCCAGAACATATCGGGTAGGATGTAGGATGGAGTAGGTAAATAATATATAAATCTACTCTTCTTCAATATGTTCCGGATCAAAAATCTAAATGGCCATCACCTTTTAGTTTTTTCTCTGAAACATTTTGTCCTTTCCTACCCTTTCTTCTCTTTACATCAATTTCTAAGCTTTCTTCCTCTTCTACTGCTCCTGCCTTGACATAATGAGGCAATGGATGATTTTAGGTTTCCTTTATCTGGTTTATTCTTAAGAGCGTTTATCCCGAGCGTCGTGACTCAAGTTTGGGTAAATATACTCACCTAGCTATACAGTTACACCTAGCACGCACACAGCCGTCTGTGTTGGACCGCGTATCATGCGCCGCATTGAATGAATCACCTTGATACTTTACCAGCTCTTAGTAGGGAATGTATTCATTTTTCGTAAGTAGATACAACATTTTGTTGAATGAGTACCTACTTACGCAAAAACGGGCAGGTATGTTAAAATAAATCAAAATAATTTCGTGTAAAATACAATTTTAATATTTATCGTCTCTAAGTTTCATGGACTTAGCTTTTCGGGGATCAACAACTTCGGGTAATAGAAATTTATTATAAAAACTGACTAGCCGATGCTCCATGTTCTCGCTCCAAAATGTATCGTCCCTAATTATTTTTTCTGTCTTTAATTTAAAATTTTTGCCTGTCCACACAGCAAATAGACAGCAATTTCTATTCGTTACGTGCAGCTGCCCTTGTATTTGATAAAACCAGTCATGGCGTCGATTCACGGATACCATCTATTTACCAGAATAACATTTTTTTGGTTATTAGCGATATCTGCCTCTAATCCGAATGCCGGACTAGGACATTTTATTTCGGTGATACCATCATCTTCAATTAGTCCATCCGGCGAAGCACCTGTAACCATAATAAATTGAAAGAAAACAATGATAAACAAGGAATAGGTCAGAAATCGAAACCATAATGCGAACTCAGAAGAAACTACATAAAATCATTAAAAAAATAATATAATGCATGCAATAGGTCCCAATAAAATATGCAGTAGGTAGGTACTGATGTACGTATTTCGAACAATAGTACATTATGATATAAGTGCGGTAGGTTGAAAATTACAGCCGAGGCGTTATTGAAGCCCGAGCCGTAGGCGAGGGCTACAAGAAAGCAGAGGCGTTTTATAACACATTTGCGAGGAAATAAATAAAAATTAAACGAATAAATTGTTTATCACTTGTTAAAGCAGTTAGAGAATTTGAAATTAAATGAAATGACATAGCAGATTGTAAATGTCATTTCATTTAATTTCATTCCAATTCATCCCGTTTCATTCAGTTTCATTCGGTTTCATTCATTTTAATTCAGTATCATTCAGTTTTTATTCAGTTTCATTCAGCTTCATTCAGTTTCATTCGGTTTCATTCGGTTTCATTCGGTTTCATGCAGCTTCATTCGGTTTTATTCAGTTTCATTCATTTTCATTCAGTTTCATTCGGTATCATTCGGTTTCATTCCGTTTCATTCGGTTTCATGCAGTTTCATTCAGTTTCATTAAGTTCATTCGGTTTCATTCGGTTTCATGCAGTTTCATTCGGTTTTATTCAGTTTCATTCGGTTCCATGCAGTTTCATTCGGTTTCATTCAGTTTCATTTCATACATTTAGCATCTGGATAAACCGTACGTTATACCTTATTAAAAAGCAACCCGTGCGTTTTACATTACATTACCGCACTAGTGCGTAATGACATACATTACGATATTGAAATCGGTGAAATTAGAGACCTTTTACGAG
This sequence comes from Thera britannica, assembly GCA_939531255.2. Lineage (NCBI taxonomy): Eukaryota > Metazoa > Arthropoda > Insecta > Lepidoptera > Geometridae > Thera > Thera britannica. Next base: position 15,634,348 of record OW618036.2, on the reverse strand, counting down.
CAAATGTGTTATAAAATTAATTGATTACTTTACAATCATAGATAGCTCATCAACTCGGTGCAAGTGGCTCCGTGCTTCGAACACTAGCTTTGGTATCGTGCGGACTTGCGGACTGGATGACTATTTGAAAGTACCCGCTAATTTCGACCTTTTTTTCGGCGTGTTATGTTTTATGATAAGTTAGCAATAATGATTTTCATAATGCAAATTATTACTACTTCTATCTCCGTGTACGTTTAATAAAAATGGGAATTGACTATAACATGTTACGTTGTAAAAAGTAACCCCTGGGTAACATACCTTTTAGCTTCATTAGCCTTGACCAAATTTTCGCAATTGGTGACGTACTCGTTACTTTTTTTACGTGATGTAGCCTGTAAGCGGCTTTTTATGCCATATCTGAAATAAAAGTAAAGAATGAAACCTGAATTAAAAAGAAATACAAATTAAAAATAATTAACTATTTTTTGCGTACCAGAAACCGGGGGTAATTAAAGTTAATAAGTTAATGCAACACCATTACTTTAAAATACAAAAAAAAACTCACCAAAGTTTTGTTAAACAATAAAAAGTATCAAAACGTCCCAGTAGCGCTATAAACTCGTGAAGCTACAATACATTTTTTTGAGGCTTGCTGCTTGCTTGCAGCGACCGGGAGCGACGCACGTCCTACCTCTGAAAGGCCTCGGCCGGCACTGAGCGTTGACTTGATTCCGCGCCGATTATATAGTAATACGAAATAATTCATAGTAAAATAAATATTCATGTTATAAAAAAAAAAATCAAACATGTTTTAAAACGAACACTTCTTCATTTACTAGGCAAAAAAAATAACAAAAATACCTCGGATTTCATCATAAACTAACACGTCTAATATCTCCAAAAGTGGCTAAAAATTACTCCTTTGATTATTTTTTTCATGAATGAAAACTTACAGGAATCGTGTTTATTCTGCCACTAAGAACTAATAAAATGTTATAAGCTTTTTTATACGAAAATTTTATAAGTTTGTCGTTTATAGTTTTATCATTGAATCGCATCTGCGTAGACCATCAACCGAAAGTTTAGGAAAAACAGATGAATCTTATGAAAAAACTATACAACCATTTGAAAATGTTTTTCCCATATGATTAAGTTTTGGTCATTCCCAATAATATGAGGTCAAATTATCTTCTGTGCAAGTTACACATATTGTTTTATTGGCCGTCTGAAATCATCAATTTACGGATGAACGTTCTTAACCAATTATTATTGACCTTCTCGCCCACTGTTATCTTTTTTCTGTTGACAATAGCTTTTTCCTTTTCTTCGGTATTTGTGATTCTTTGTTCTGCAGCTTGCCATAACTTTCTTGTAGTCTTGTGGAGTATAAAGTATTAATTGCAGTTTCAGAAATATAGGGTGCTTTTCGAGGAGAGATCATCAGGTCTTTTTTTATACTTTTTAGCTATATTGTACGCCCGAAATGGGTAAGCTGTTGGAACATAATTACTTTTAAGATCTTTTGTACACAGTTTTACAGTAAAACATTTTTATCTTTATCTTTATACGTGTATAAAGATAAAGATACATTTTTTTTATTCTGTTCTCCGCAACAATTAAGTTGACCAAAGAATTAAGTTTTTGACTTTGGTAAACTAGTATAATATGTGCTTCCGTAAACATGACTTGGGTTCTTCTGCCAGCCTCTCCTTCCACCCAAACAAAGATTACGTTCAGAAGTTACAAACAACTGTCGCGTTGCTGAAAAAGCACATTTCCATTATACATTACTAGTCCAAACGACGTAGTGTTACGCATCAGTAGACTACTGATGCGTAACACTACGTCGTTTGGACTAGTAATGTATAATGGAAATGTGCTTTTCCATCATAAAATTTGGTTGTTAGTTTTCAATTGGTTGTTGGACTTGTATTGCATTTCAAAATACTTCGTTTGCTATAGAAGGCGCTTGGACTGGGTATCAAAAAAAAAAACTTAGAGTGAAGCTGGCTGCAAGAGTGTTTTTTCTATGGCTTAATTATGCCCTAGTGATAACGAAAATGCGAAAAAATCAAAAAATGAAATTTGGCGCTTGGACTCCTTATGCATAACTGTATCCAAGTATGGCTGCAATCTTCAATTACTTAGTTTATGAGTTTATGAATACATATTGTTCCATTGGAACACTTTTTTAATGGATGTTTCAAAACCTCTCGTGCGAGTTGGGCCTTAGGCTCAAAAGTGAGCCAACTTTCGAGCTGGCTAGCTTTTGAGACTATCCAATCTGCGCACATCTAGGTGAGGGCGATGACGATCAGCTGAAACGCTGTCAAATATCGCTATCATATTTGATAGCGTTTCAGCTGATCGCCATCACCTAGATGTGCGCAGGCCTTTACTGATGCAACCTCACGAATTTTGTCCTATTTTAATTATAAATGAACATTTTTATTCCACCCTAGTGAGGTGAGTGAGGTGAGTGAAAATAAAATAGCATCTAGTAAACTAAAATATTCACCAAATACTTTCTTTCTTTGTAAATAAAATATTTTTTTCATATAAATAATTACCTACTGTAGGTTTTTTTCCATGCTTTTTTTACGCGCAAGAAGACACATCACTTCATCATCATCATCATCATTTCAGCCCGGTATCACCCACTGCTGGGTTTAAGCCTCCTTCATATTTTGCCAGCCTCCCCTGTCCTGCGCGTCTCTTGTCCAGGTGTTTCCTGCGACCTTCACGATGTCGTCGACCCATCGCGCTTTCGGACGTCCAAGATTTCTTCGGCCCCACTTCGGCCACCATTCGGTCAAGGCCTTACTCCACCGACCATCACCACGTCTAGCAAGGTGTCCTGCCCAACTCCACTTGAGATTTAGCGCCCTGTCACCGACGTCATAAACTTTTGTACGTTATTACAAAAGTACACTTACACATCACTTATCAAGGGTAAAAAGATAACAAAGGGTTTGGATCCCCTCTGCAGTCTTGTTAGCGTAAAATACAAATGCTTTCAACGATGTATTCATAAATAATTCATAGATAACAGTAAATACAACTAAATTTTTTTGAATCAAGCATGTGAGTATACAGGTAGTTAATTACGTAATTATACTGGAAGCCTGTCTATTTAAACTTATAATTACTATTTTTATCTTAAGGCCTGCGCACACCTAGGTCGCTGGCGATGGCGATCAGTAAAATACTGTCAAATATCGCTGTCAAATTTGACAGCGTTTCACTGATCGCCATCGCCAGCGACCTAGGTGTGCGCAGGCCTTTACTGTCACTCGTATTCCGTCCGTAGCTTCGGACACGCGGTGAGCACGTAACAGGTTATTATTATAAAACATTAACTAAGATTATAATTCTAAAGGGAGTAAGGGGGCCCAAATAACATCTCACGAGACCCAAGCCAACCTCCCGTTGGTACACCCTGCTGATCAACGCACGAGGCTCTGGCGAAACCACCCACCAACCAATACTGGACCAGCGTGGTGGGGTATGGCCAAAATCCCCCCAAATATGACACCATCATGACAAAGGCCCCACTTGCCCGGGGACATCAGCGACTGTGCTGGTGTTGACGGCCGCCATGCCAGCCTTCGGGTCAGGGGTGCGAAGAATCTACGGGTGTATTTTTACATTATACAAAAAAAATACAGTTATTTCGGATCGAGGGTATTGTTAAACGAATAGGTACCTATTACATTACAAATTAAAGCTAAAATTATTTAGCCATCGTGATTCGTTCAACCGGCCTAATAAGAAAAATTTTAAACTTTCAGAACCAAAGAGAACCAAACTTTTTTTTACAAAAACTATTTCCTCCCCGAGCTCTAAGGACTGCCATGGGGGTTACTCATGGAATTAGTGAAATCAAAATCTTGTGCTTTAGAAGTACCTAATTGCAGCACTACATAAGTACTTCGATTTTTTTTGATGAGTAGTGTAGTTGATGGTTTTTTAGGCTGTGCATTGTATGCTCAGTATAACAGTAATTAGTCAGTAGTCAGGACAAAAAATATTCTTGTATAATTTATTTATTTATCTACTCTGATATACTATAAAACGAAGATAATAAAACTGAAAACAAAATTCTTATGACAAACATTACGTACAGGCCAAAAATAATAAAAAAAAAGTTACATTACGATACAGGTCTTGTATGGACACCTGTATCATAATATAACTTTTATATCATAACGATACACATTATACACCTTCAGCTGGACCAAGGAGGTTAAAGCTCTACTTTAATAAAAAAAAGGTTCAGTGAACGAGTCCGGAGCAACGCAACACGCATGCGCAATCGATGTTTGCACCTTGGCGCCAACATTTGACATTTAAAAAATCTTTTCAATATTTAAACAAAGTTTGGTTTTGTTTGTAAAATACACAAGTTTTTGTGTAAAAACATGTCTGAAAGCGAGGATAGTAGTGATTGTACACCACCAGACATTCTGGAAGCTGACGAAATCTAGGAGCTACTATCTTCTATCTATCTTCTATATATATATAACTCAAAGGTGACTGACTGACTGACTGACTGACTGACATAGTGATCTATCAACGCACAGCCCAAACCACTGGACGGATCGGGCTAAAATTTGGCATGCAGGTAGATGTTATGACGTAGGCATCCGCTAAGAAAGGAAAATGGAAAATTATTTTCCGAAGAGGAGAAAAAGGGGAAAAATGGTTTAAAGAAAAATCAACGCACAGCCTAAACCGTTAACCCTAGAAGCATGAAACTTAGAAGGTGTGTTCCTCTAATAGAGCAAAAGTGCACTAAGAAAGAAAATAGGAAAATTCTTCCCCTACAAGAAGAAAAAACGGAAAATGATTTAAGAAAAATCACAAAAAATAGCTTAACAAAATACGCAAAAAAAAACATTAAAAAAATTTCAGCTACCGCAGAATTTGTTACCAGGTTTTAATACACACAAATGCTTACAAAAAAACCGATGATAACCACTAAGACAAAATCGCGGGAAACATCTATCATACTTAAACTAAACACTGCTGAAAAAAATTCGGCTTCAACAGGACTCACCTTAAAATTCAAATACAATTTAAATTGTACTTACATTGTATTTGAATTTTAAGGTGAGAATGAATTTTGAGGCTCAAATCTATGGTACCTAGCAGTTGGTCATGTCAAATAAAAAAACAGATTCGATTTTACACCAACGACGAATACGATAGTCCAAATTAGCCATTTCAACAAAATCACGAAAAAGAGCTTTACGAAATACGCAAAAAAACATTAAAAAAAATTCTGCTACCACAGCGTCTGGCACCAGGTTCGATTACACACAAAGGTTCACAAAAAAACCGATGATAACCACTAAGACGAAATCGCGGGAAACATCTATAATACTTAAACTAAACACTTCTGAAAAAAATCGGCTACAACAGCACTCACCTTCAAATTCAAATAGATTCAGTACAAGCTCAAAACAATGGTATCTAGCAGTTGGTCATATCAAACTAAAAAAAACAAACTCCAATCCACGCGGACGTAGTCGCGGGTATCAGCTAGTAATAAATATAATGAATTGTTACCACGAATTCATGGAATGGAAAATGAATAAAATGCTACATCATTTTCTGAAAATGTGTTGTTAGCGTACTTTTAAGAGTTATCTGAAAAATATAAAGTGTCAAGTATGTGGGTTAAATACTCCATTATTAAAAGTACACTCAATATTTACAACGAAGTTGATATAACTAAATATAGCAAGCTGATTGCATCAGCGTTTTATTTGCAATATTGTTTTACGTATTATAGTATGAGAGTAGATAAAGTAGTGTATGACACTGTACATAACTTGGTCTTATAACACTCGTGTGATACTATAAAAAAACCTCATGTTATAAGAACCCTTATTATGCAACAGTATCATAAACTACTATTATGAAAAAAGCGTAAAATCAACTAAAAAAAGGAAGGTCACATTAGCTACTGGCGTGGGTTTGAGGACTGATGGCCTCGCTTTTATTAGGGCGCTTCATTGTATATATTCTTCAATACTTAGTAGACTCAACTCATCAATAGCAGTAGCGGGTAATTAGACCGGCTACCCGCAACCACCGGCTCCCGCAGTAGCTACGGACCCCCCGAAGGTAACGATGAAAGACTTTGTACTACTCCCAACTAACCAAATCACAACGCTTGCGCGATCTAGGATTTGTATTCCATCGCTGGGTATCAAACTAAATGAAGTCAGCTTGTGTAACGGGTTTTACTGTAGTGGAAAAGAGAAAGCAACATATGAGACATCACATTGAGTTCCCGCACTTTGTATTCTGTACCTTCTGTAGTTGATATTCAGGTCTTACACCTTACCTTTTATTTAATTTCAACATGCAACTACTTTTTCATAGTAATAGGTAGTTACTTAAGTAGGTTGGTATGTAATACATGTTTTTTTGCGAACAAATTTTTTCACGTATCTTTTTAATTTTACGCGCAAGAGGTGACATCTTGTTTCTCAGTTAGGTCGACTTACGAGGGTTGAAAAATAAATGAGGGGTTGAAACCCCTTTGCAGTATTGCTAGCGTATAATACTTTCAATGCGTACACTGATGTACTCATAGATGGCAGTATACACATTACACAACCATAATTCGGAGAAACATAAAACCTATTAGTTTAAGTATGGGTGTGTGTATGTGTATATATTAAATTTAAACTAACTTAGTAATTATTATGTATTTAAATATAGAAACATCATATGGAAAACACGGGTATTTATGCGATTACCTTTAATAATAAAGATAATCGTGATAAATACCCGTGTTTAATGTGATTTTTATGTTTCAAAAGTTAAAAGTATGCGATCTGTGCTACGAATGCTACTGCTACGAAAGAGCTACGACTCGTAGCACATCCGAGCCGAGCTAGTCAGGATTCATCAAAGAAAACCTTTAATGATGGGCAACTTTACCCTACCGATGATAATTATTTTACTAGTTTTCGTACATAAACAAACTTTTTAGTGGAATAACTTGTTTTGGATCAATTAAATGTTTTGAAGCAGTAGATGAACTACACTCACCAACATTGTCTAGGGATACTCAACATTTTGTTGAATGTTTATAATAACTGAAAACTATTTCTTTCGAAAACTAGGTATAGCAAGAATAATTACTTTGTTTTGTTTATTAAAAATAATAATATAGAACTGTTTAATATTATTTATTAATAAAAATAAAAGTAAGAACAAAACCTCGAAAAATCAGAAAATCAATTCGAATTGTAATATCCCTAGACAAAGTTGTATGTGAAATATAATTGTACCTATAGCTTTGTTGATATACATTTTTCTAAAACATACATTCAGAGCTTTTACTTCCTCAGAAATATTGAAATGTGCGGATAAGAGGTTGTTTTAGAGTCCATAGTCTCTGGTTTTACAGAAGAGACGAACGGCTTAGGCTACAGTGACTACAGTGTGTGTTTACAGTCAGTACATAAAAAAAATCAAATAAAAATACGAAAATGTAATATGTAAAATAACAAAAGGAAGGTCACATTAGCTACTAGCGTGGGTTTGAGGCCCGAAGGCCTCGCTTGTTTGTATTTGTTTTTTCATTTTACTTTTAACTCTCATCAATATCAATACGACTCGTTGTGTTCAACATATCAGTATCAGTAGCGGGTAATTAGACCGGCTACCCGCCACCACCGGCTTCCGCAGTAGCTACGGACCCTCCCAATAGTTACTAATAAGATCTTGTACAGCTCCTAACTAGCCGAAACACAACGATTGCGCGATCCAGGATTTGAATTTCTATCGTGTTTAATACCAACTTACAACCCATAAATCCCTCTAAAACTGAATTAAAATAATGAGTTACATTTTAGGTTTACGTAAGTATCTTGGTCTTATATGAACATAAGCTGCGGATTAAGTTAAAGGAAAATAACATGATTCGCTTTTGTAACAGGATTTACTGCAGTGCAAAAGAGAAAGTTAGATGAGACAGCGCATTGAATTCCCGCCTTTTATACTCTCTACGTAATAAAATTCAGGACAGTGGAAGAACTAAAAGAATAATGCTTTCTTTTATTTAATAACAGCGGCATTTATATAAGCAATTTTTTGAAGAAATTCCCGTAAATTATCATTCACATAAAAAGACGAGTAATTTTTATACTTGAGTTAGGGTGGAGAAATGAATGAGGGGTTGGAACCCTCATTCAAATACATTGTACATCGATGTGATCATAGATGGCACTAAAAATAACTATTGAAGCTACGACTCATCATCATTATAGACTGGCCTATCAGCTCAGTTGGTAGTAGTAGTTGGTAAAGATGCGTAGCGACGGCCCCTATATAATGTCAATCAAAATATATAACAAACTTCCTCTTGAATTATAGAACATACAAAAAAGCGCCCTATTCACCAGATCCCTAAAGTCGTTTTTAATTGACAAATGCTATTATGATATCAAAGACTATTAAGAATAAATAAAACAAATATTAATGACAATCTGTCATTTTATGTAAGTACGTAATTAAATAAAAACTTGACATTTCCTCTAATTATATAATCGAACTTTGACATGATACCTGCATAAAATTTTGACATCAACAACAACTAGACAATAACCGGCACGATAACTACCTACCAAGAGAAGGTACATCACAATCCTAAATATGAAGATATCAAGCTAACTATTTATAATTTAATCGTATGTACCTACTTACCTTAAAAAACCTCGGCCTGCCTCCATGTTTGCTATACCCTATGCAGGGTCCATGTGATACCTACTTACACTTAAAAACTATGTATGTACAAACTAAACCATGTGTAAAGCAATAAATGTATTGAGTATTGAGCTCTGCCTTCTGCACCGTAGGTCATGGGTTCGATCCCCACCGGGAACAAATATTTGTGTGGTAAACACAGATGTTTGTTCTCTGTCTGGATGTTATATAGTATTATCTGTATTTATTTACAAAAAAATATGTATATAAGTATTATATCGGATATTTGGCTCTCATAGTACAAGCTCTGCGTAGTTTGGGGCTAGATAGTGTTGTGTGGATTGTCTACAATATGTATGTATTATCATGATCAGCCTGAACTCTACTTCTGAACATAGACCTACTCTTATATATAATCTAAAAAGAAAAAACAATCATGACCTATCTGAAAGTTCACTGTGTCATCGGTCCATTTGGTGGGCGAAGCCAGCGTCTTTCTTCTATTTGGATTTTATCCGATTATCAGTGATATTACTGATAGAAACCGCATTCCTTACTCTTTATTCACGTCTGCAATTGGTATGAAAATATCTTCCAAACTTGACTGGTTTCTCAGCTCAGTAGAAGCAGCTCTGCCTATAGGGCCGTGGGTTCGATCCGTACCGAGAACAAATATATGTGCGGTGAACGCACGTGTCTATTTTCTGTCTGGGCGTTATATTGTATTCTTTGTATGTGATTACAAAAACAAGAGTATTTTGTATTATATCATGCCAAAAACAAGCTCTGCTTAGTTTGGGGCTAGATAGTGTCGTGTGGATTGTCTAGAATATTTATAATTATGCAAAAGGAAGGTCAACTTAGCTACTAGCATGGGGTGGAGCAGCTTCAGACTCTCCTTTTTCACTTCTGGTATATTTGCTGAGTAACATACGTGTACTGTCAAATTTTTCAACTTGATAAAGTACCCGTAATGCCATCAGCGAGGAATTAGACCGGCTCCTCGCCAACACCGGTTCCTGCAGTAGCTACGGACCCTCCCAAAAGATATGCATCAGAACTTTATCCCTTGTTAGCTGTGGAAAATATATTGTTTGCGCGATCCAGGATTCAAATTTCAATCACTGCATACAACCTTTTAAAACAACTGAGTTTTAAATAACTTTGCTTAAAATGTTGGCGAAACCTGAATGTTTAAGCAGTAGTGTTTTGTTTTTACAAAATGTCACTGACAGGTTTGATTATCAAAAAAATAGAATACAACCTGTGCATAGGGATTCTATGTAGAGAGAGTAAGAGGGTAAGAGTGAAATAGGACATTTTTCCCGGGGTCCCCATTGCGCATGTCCTATTGAGGGCACAGTCTTTTTAAGTAATTGTTTAATTATGATGTTTAACTGAATCACTAAACATTACAATATTTTTTTCATATAGAAATTTTATAATACCTTAGTATAATTGTAGTTCGGTACATTATCTTGCTAAAGTAGAATAAAAAATATTCCGGTTTCAACCAAAATTAAAAATTAAACCTGTTATAGGGCTTCAAGATAAATTAAATGATTAATTTATTATAGATACACTTTAAGGCATAAATAAAATCTTTAACCTTATAGCTTTTACCGCTCGAAAGTTCTAAATTGTAGTTGTTGATGCTACGAATTCTTCGTAGAGGTCTCGTAGCAATCTCGTAGCACTCTCGTAGAAGTCTAGCAATCCCTTAGCACTTCATAATCATACTTTACACATACATACATACATAAAATCACGCCTTATTCCCATGGGGGTAGGCAGAGATCACGGATTTCAACTTGCTACGATCCTGACACACCTCTTTCGCTTCATTCACTCTCATAATTATTATTATTATCATACATTATTATTCATATAAAATGTGTAACAAGTGAATTAGTAATCAATTTAAAATAACAAGAGCATTTAAATCCAACTAGTTAATGCGACTTTCCTTTTGTAACTTTACTTTATTTTACCTGCGCCTGCCTTTTAATGGTGTAAAACCATAGTTTTTTGTTGTTGCCTAAAATAATTTTCTTCCATTAAATTAAAAAAATATACAAAAGGAAGGTCATCTTAGCTACTAGCATGGGGTGGAGCGACATAGCACTCCCTTCTTTTTATCTTGTATTTTTTTCTGTGTACTTAACATTTGTGTATTTTCAACTTAATTAAGTACTATGACAATGGCGAGGACTTAAGCCGGCTCCTCGCCAACACCGGTTCCTGCAGTAGCTACGGACCCTCCCAAGGTTTATGCATCAGAACTTCTAACCATGCTATCTGTGCTAAGTATTTGGTTTGCGCGATCCAGGATTTAAATTTCAATCACCACATACAACCATTTTAAACAACGGAACCTCTGACAACTTTGCTTAAAATGTCCGCGAAATCAGAATTTTGATGAATTAGTGTTTTGATTTTTTTAAATGTAGTCGAAAGCTTTGTTTATCAAAATAATAGAATACAGTATGCTTAATGCAATTCTATGTAGAGAGAGTGAGAAAGTAGAGTGAAATAGAGCATTCTTCCCGGGGTCCCCAATGCGCATGTCTTATCGAGGGCATAGTTAGCTTAGGTAATTGTTTTATCATTATGATAAATAACATTTTCGAGCAATGCATACTTTTTGCATTAAGAAAAGATTTGACAGCAATGGCGTAACAAGACAGCTTGAAAGTTCTACTTTTAGACGTCATAAACTAAAATGTAGGCAGCGCAACAAGATGCAGTGGTTTCTTGTTTTCTTTGTTTTTGATGCTACGATGCAAAAATTGGGTTTAATGCTACGAATATTTCGTAGCGATCCCGTAGCACTTTTTTTTCACATTCTTATTAATATTAAGAGAGCATGAGATTTTTTTCATTTTTCATGATGAATGAAAATGTGGCACTAGAAGTATAGTTTAGATTCTCGAGAACTGTTTGTTTTTGCCCGATCTGAAAATATTTGTGTTAGATCTAGTATCACTGTAACTGATAGCTCTTGATACCCAAGAGACAGTATCCTTATTTGGGGTCAAAACTATGTTTTTTTAATCTTTACAAACTTCCGGATGTATTGACTGCCATCTTTTATTAATACAACATACCCTGACAAGTTTTAAAGCAGTTAGCGCAAGGGTTGCATGGTCATCGAGGGTGCAAACTAAAGGATTGAACCGTTTAGTTTGCACCCTTGATGACGTGATTTTCAACATAGAGACGAGATGGCGCTAGCAATTATAGAGAAAAAACATGACTTGAATTACCCAAATAGTTATAAACAATGCAGAAAAATGAGCGTATTTTTAAAAAGGTAATCATCATACTCAAAGAACAAAATCTACTTGGCATTTTGATAAAATTACAGCTAAAAGACACACATGCGCAGTAAAAAGTGCGGGAAACCAATGTGCTGCACATACAAACTGTTCATATTATTTTAATTAAAGCTTGATAAACCGTTTACTTCAACAGCTAACTAACTAATCGATCGTTAAGAGTATAGTGCATTTCATAGTTACAGATAGTTTTTAAGAGAGTTACAGCTTGTAAATGGGTTTAAACAGCGATGAAAGTTCAAATCCTGGATCGCGCAAGCATTTTGTTTCGGCTAGTTGGAAGCTATACAAGTTCTTGTGAGTATTGCATCGGGGGGGTCCGTAGCTACAGCGGAAGCCGGTGGTGGCGGGTAGCCGGTCTAATTACCCGCTACTGTGGGACTGTGGATGAACACAACGAGTCGTATTGATATGATGATAGTATAAAGAAACCAAATAAACAAACTCAAGCAGTTAAGGCCTCAGGCCTCAAACCCACGCAAGTAGCTAATGTGACCTTCCTTTTGTAAATTTATTTTTTTGTTTATGTTATCATAATACTTTAAGGTGAAACAACAGAGATCATAGACCTACATTATTACCTAACCAATTCATTAAAATGTTCCAAACCAACCAACGCCAGGCAAAAATTAGGACCAAATTAAAACTTATATCAATTCTCTTGAAATTATATCATTTTCATTTTTCAAAGTTTTTTATTTAGCAGAGTAATAAAAAGAGAGTGAATGAATTACAAGTGGTCCTGAGTTCAGCAATCAATTTGTGTTGCTGACACCACAAATTCGTAGCAATCTCGTAGCGTAGCAATCTCGTAGCAATCTTGTAGAAGTCTCGTAGCAATCCCGTAGCACTTCCTTAGCACGGAACTTCTTCTTCTTTCTTCTTCGGCTAGCAAGTTAGCCCAGGTGATAAATTATTTTAAAATCTTCATTGGTATATTGTTTTTGACGGGCATCGAACCCACGCCCTCTAGCTTTTGATTTTTGATTTGGCTTACTTTTGACTACTCAATATTGCATGGTCTATTTTCTAATCATATACATTATATCTTGATCCTCATGGAGCTCAATTATTCTGAATTAGGCTTAATTACTCCTAATGCTTAGCGGCCTTACCACACCGAATGCTAAGTGAGTGCGTTTGCGGTTATGGTTGCTATTTTGCGCTTTATCTGCTGAATAATTTTAGCATGTAAAATGCACGTAAAACGTAGTTGACAAAAGTTACTCGTCAAGGCTGAATTTTTTCGTCTCAATTTTGATCTTGTCATAGTACAACCTTTTTTTGTTTGGGGTTTGTCAAGGTTCGCCAATATTTATTTATTTATATAAACCCTTTTTTTAAGTAAATAATCTTCTTTCTTAGAATCTTTGCTTAATTTAAGGCTAATGAAAAATTACCTCAGCTATATTTTATTTTATAAAATTATTTGAAAGATATCCCTGAAATGTTGCGAGATTCAGAGAATCCAAAGAAACCGTTCTAGATAAAACGCATACGAACGTTCGTAAAACATTTTAGGACCTGTTCGAGATCAGCCACGTGTGCCTTCAGTATAAATGAATCATGGTTTATAGCCGAACGAAACCTTATTCTAATCTTTATATTTTGTATGCGGTTGTAAAATATACCGCGGATAGCATGCGATAAATAAACCATGCAATTTACTTTTATTATAAACATGATCAAACGAACAGTGTTGATATGGATGCGAGTGCATATAGGTATAGAGATAGGCCGAATAAAAAGCGTTAAGCGTACATTGGAGAAAGAAAGAAAAGAAAATAGATTATTTGTGGAGCAAAAGTCGCACTAACAATTTAAACTTTTAACTTTAAATTGTTAGTGTGACTCATAACAACGTGTTTAATATTATAACAACTTATAACTATGCTTAGTTATAAGTTGTTTTAAGATTAAACACGTTGTACGTTACGTACTACTAGTGATACGTGCCCTGTTACGAAATAATGCAATTAAGTATTTTTTAGATACAAATTACAAATGATGATTGATGATCTAGCGAAGAAAGTATTAACATCGTGAGGAAACCGGCATGTTGTAGAACCAAAATAGTTCGAAAGCATGGGTCAAGTGCACCGAAGGAGCATCTTTGAAGTGCATTTAAAATTCTTTCACCACACTCTGGTTCAAAAGAACTGGTGACATAACAAGAAGAAGAGTATTATTTCGATTAATAAAACATATTATGATTTTTTTACTAAAAAAGTGAGGCGCTACGATTGTCAAATCAAATCAAAAGTGTATTCATTGAGTTGCAAGGATCACTTTGAAACGTCTTAAAGCTAGGTGAGTCTAGATGCCAGTTCCACGCGACTAGGTAAGCCACGCGACTAGGTAGAATGAGCAAAACGTAGCAGATTGTCGGAACCGCGAAAAATATACTCTTATAAGAACCGCATCATATTTTTCTACGGATATTAAGTAGGTCACTGTAGGCGGTCCCTCATCGCAAGATAAGGTTTTTCAGATTCCGTCCATATTTTCTGATTTTTACGATATATTTCGTAACAGCGAGGCTTTTTTTTTTTAAATATATACAAAGTTTGTGTGAAATCATTTTTACGACTCTAAAAAAACTGATTATTTTCAAATAAAACCCTTAAAAAAAATACAGTCGATTTGTCTCTTTAAGCCGATTAGATTGTAGTAGTAAACATCACGATCTCGTGTTGAGTGTGGCTATACAAGTATAAAAGTAGCACTAGGTATAAAAGTTTACCTAGATATAAGCAAAGATTTAATAGGCTCCACTCTCACTACACATTCTAGACTGCAAACAAATGGTACCTGGTACATAGACCTATCTTGGTAAAAGCTTGCAATCGCACTTCTCGGTGACAAACGGCCGGTGTCAAGCAGTGTCGTGTTGTGTCCGACAAATCCCACCGTCGTGTTTCAAGACGTTTTGTACTCTTGGATATGTGAGGGTTTGTTTGTTGTGTTATGTTTAGTATGTTTAGTTCGCGGTAAGTACTTATAGGAGTTTAAGTAGACTCTACCTTATATAGAAATTTCGGGTATGATTGGTTTGTAATTTTGTTCTGACCTACATTTTGTCAATCAGATTTTTTGACTCACAACTAAAAAAACTAAATTTTTTGGGAAAGGTACACCTTTAATCCTCTCACAACACAGGTTTGAACTGTTTTGAAAGCACTGGTAGCCTAGTAGTAGAGTGAGCTTTACAGACAACAAAAAAAACCTATGTGCACTTTGCCAGTACCTACTCTCAAATGATGAAGGAAAACATCGTGAAGGCTGGCATGTAACCTAAAAAGTTGCAAAATGTATCAAATGCACGAACGGAGCCTCTTTGAAGAGCATTTAAATCCTTTTAGCACCTTGGCCCTGGTTCAAAAGAACAAGTGACACAATGAGAAGAAGACTGGTTTGAAAAAAGATACACAAGATGAAGAAGAATCGCAAATGGATATAAACTACCTATAAGCTAGGCATAGAATTTATATCCTGCTTAGAACCAGTGACGCGCACTATCTGCCACCATGTGATAGATGGCGCCTCTATAACCGTTTGCTTTTTATATACAACTACGTTTTTCAATTTCCTTTAGGCCGCGCCGTAACGTTAATTGACTGCATGCATTTTGATTTGGCTGTAGTTT
The DNA here is from genome assembly GCA_939531255.2 of Thera britannica. Lineage (NCBI taxonomy): Eukaryota > Metazoa > Arthropoda > Insecta > Lepidoptera > Geometridae > Thera > Thera britannica. The sequence goes on along the minus strand of OW618036.2, from coordinate 15,618,655 downwards.
AGGGATTTGGGCAAGCGGTTTTGGGTTGTAGTGGGTTAATTAAGTTAAATAGTTATGGTTATGACGTAATAGGGAGTATGCTTGGAGCATTCGAGTACAACACGTAACTTTACATCCCACCAAAGCTAGGAAATGACTTAATGCAAAAAAGAAAATGGCGCGCGTAAAGCAAATTAAAATAAAATAAAACACCAAGAAGGTTCCGAGTTTGAGTTTTTATCAAATTAAAAAAGGTTGTATGATAAATTCGGCACCATGGATGCAGAAGCAAATAGGTTAATGATGTTTTGGATTCACAAACTTATTGTACACGATATTCTAAATTTAATTTTACTTTATCCTCTAACGGAAAAACGGCTTTGCACTTTATTATTATTCCAAGTTTTACACAATACCATCATGTTTTGTTTCATAAAACTTTGACAATGACACACATTGAAGCTTGTAACCAAAATGAATCTTTGATTATAAATATACCTTGCAGTGATATACCAGACTTAACCGACCAATTGAAGAGACAATCAACCCAGCGGTCATTACAGTTCTACCGAGTTACGAGAACGGTAATTGTAATTGCTCCATTCACTCTCGCTCTTATCTCAATGGGAATTAGAAGTTATACGGTTTGACCGAAAATTCTTTGTTTCTGCTTTTCTAATGGATTTTTTTGTTAAAGATAGTACTTTATTGTACACCACAAGAAAAAGTCATTACACATTTAACGGGAGTACTAAAAAAACTGCTGCTAATAATTACTTAAACTGTGTGACAGATGACATGGATAAGAGAGGAGTGAATGCAGAGATGACGGCTGACAGAGGGGAATGGAGGAAGAAGACATGTCATATTGTGCCGACCCTACAGGAAGTGGGATAAGGGCAAGAAGAAGAAGAAGACTAAAATTGTCCAAACTTTGACTTCAAGATTTAATACATTCACTTGTAGTAGTCTCGCCTACGCTTCAACTCACTCGCACGTATTTCAGCTCCATAAGAAAGAAAGAGATAGCATACGCCATGCTACCCCGGCTCCAACCTTCATTCGTTTTCGTGCGCGCACGACTACCGCACGTAGTGACTAAAAATATATATAATATACTCCGTATCTACTTATGATTTTCATCGTCATGTCTAGATGGAATACAGTTAGTGATAAAGAAGAAAGGTGTCGTAAAAAGGTGTGACATGTGCAGTTAAGTGAATTCAACGGATTTTCTCAAGATGTACCCGCCTGGGGCCTTATTCGCTATTACATTGGAGATTCCGTGCCCAAAACGTGTGACTTCACAACGTGATCTAAACGCAAACGCGCCTTGGTGCGGAATCGAAAAATGGTATTCTGTATGCCACAAGACTAGTTGTCTACGCCCCACGTTTGATGTTTTGGTTATTTCACATGATTCGTTCAAAATCCGACGATTGCTAAACCGATGTCTTAACGTGTTCACGTAACGCGCGTGGTTTGGCAATAGCGAATAACGGCCCTGAACGGAATTGTATTTTCTCAGATCTAATACGTGATATTAGACCGTAGAATTTTGAATGCTTCGAGTCAATACGAGATATTGACCAATAGCTATTTATGAAATGAGTTAATACGAGATATTGACCAATAGTTATTTATGAAATGAGTTAATACGGGATATTAACCCTTCTTTTTTTTATTATCCTGGCTCCCGTCACCACCGGCACGATCGCTAGCACCTTGTAATGCTGAAAATCTCCTAGTTACGGGGTAGGAAGATAAGAAACACTTATATTACAAAAGTTTTTATTTGTGCTTTATTCGGTTAACAAACATAGAAAAATATTAGGTTCCAATTATTCTAAGGGGCCCGCTATGTCCCTAGGCTTTTTCGGATCCTTGAGAACTTATTAGGTGCCTATAACTTATTACTATCTAAACTTAATGTCCGTAACTAGAAATATCTTGGGTTGGTGACCTGCCTGCCTCGAATTCGGTTTGGCTACTAATAAGGAGTTGCGTTAGTTTATCCTACAGTGGTTGAACAGGATTAGGTCCGTCGTAAGGGTATCTGGTCCGTGGGAGGACGGTGTGATAGTGGCAACAGGGAACAACGGCGGGCCTTAGGGCGCCGAAGATAGCGGCCGCAGCCGGTGTGTTGGTGCTTCCACGAGCACCTTGACTAACCTCGGAGGCTGAGATCTAACCAATATCACGTTCGCAAGTCGGTAACGGCCTCGGAACGGACCTGGCGTGGGCAAATGCGCGCTGGTCCTTCAGCCGAAGTTTCGACCACGGGGAGTGACAGTCGGTGCTCCCTTGTCGAAGAGACGAGTGCCAATATTCGGAGCCTGGGGCCCGTATGCGCAGGAACCTCCAGGAGCTACCAGACGGCCTCTACTGATCACGAGAAAAGGGAACAATTTAGTATCGGCACTTTACAAAAACACTGAACTCGCTCGCTTCCAGGAATATTCGACTCACTTGAGGCTGCTAAATATTATGCGTAGGGTATATCTTTATCCACTACGGGACAATAAAATCGACAGAAATCTGTTAAATAAGATAACGAAGAATCAATTCGGTTTCCAAGGGGTCGTTGCTCTCTCTGTCCGCCAGCTGTTTCAAAAATCCAGACCATAGACTAGAGTAGAGAGATTCGCGCTAGCGATCTTATAATCGATTTTCAAATGAAATCGATGGAGGAAAAAAAACAAACGAATCGGCCCGAATTCAGCCGTGAAAAGGCGGACGGAGGTCTAGGACGAATGCATAACGTTTTGAAAATCCTGTATCCTGTAAAAACAGGACACATTCTCGTAACAATGGCAATATGTTAGTAGGATAATCGATTCTCGATACTCGATGGCGATCAATAGACAATCCCTCGGATCGACAAACTCCTATTCGCAATAGACAGTCTGTGGCACGTCGCGCCGGCATGTTGCCAGCTACCGGTCTGCGGTTACCCAAAATTCAACTGCGCAATACCGACCGTAAACCCTGATCATCATTATTTTCCTATGAACAAGACCGTAAGCTCGGATATGGAATCGCGTAAGCATTTTAAGACGTAGTAAGTATTCAATGATGGATAATATGGAGGTATAAACAATTTAATGGGCTCTCGGGGTTGGGTGTCAAGCCGACTCACCCAACCCTTAGTGTGAACCGTACTGAGCGGGCAATCCCGAACCAGCTGTTGTAAATAAGATAACTACGAACAAAAATCATGTCTTCAAGCTCATGTGATAATAAAATAATATGTTTTGTGGACACTGTGACAGAAGGACTGATGTTTCCGTCGCACGGCGCCGAAGGCGACGTGCGAAAAAAAATAAATAATGCGGAGCCGTTCCATTTGGCGATGTTCTGATATAAAAACTATCTCGCTGAAAGGAAGCTTCAAATTGAATGGCGGGAACGTTTGAAAAGGTATGAGTTTATTCGATCGTTACCTACTATTGGGTTTACCTATTAGAAATCGGGTGTTACAACCTGTCATGAAAACAACGTGCATTCCCTTGGAAGCCCAAACACGATCCGTCTGGCCACGATAACACCACCTGTGGTGACAAGTCTAGTTCAACCAGATGCCCGGCGCCCAGTGCGACAAATACAGTGACGGTAGTAGCCTAAGAGGCTAATGCTTTGCCTTTTGCTTTGTCAGAGCTTTCGCTTGCCTTCAAGACCTTTGAGGTCTAGACGAACGAGTGGGGTCCTTACACCTATGATAACCTGCAAACGATGAACCTTATGAGGGAACCTCCTACGGGATGGACTCAAAAAGAGGTAAAAGAACATTTATTCAAGGAATACCTATTTCACGAAAACTGCCTTTTGAGAAATAAACTCAATGTTAACGATTGATGTTAAAGAGTCTGCTCAAAAATCCCATGAGCCTCAAAAATCCTCAAAAAGCAAAATTGGCTATTAAGCCTGCTTGCTGTGCTTGATAAATGCTTTTGATACTTTTTCGATGCAACAAAAGTTAGAACATGTTTTCATTGATTGATGACCAACTGATCTATCTCATTAATTCTGCGTAGTAAACAGAAGATATGAAAACTTATATACTTTCGTGAGTTTCTTCTGCAAGTAATTCAAACTCCAAAAGCGCCTGTCGGCCAATTGTTGAGTAACCGTGGTTCATGACACTGGAACCACGCGGTGACGGCGGCCGGCAGCAGGGCGGTGCGCCCCGCTGGTGCCGTATTGTCGCCGACCGATTGCATACCGGCCTTTATCCACCCGTGGGCAGCAAGCGTCGGCGCCATCACCAACAACGACGCATCGGTACAAGCAGTCGGGGATATCAAAGCAAAAGCAGTAACCTCGCAGGTACATGCAGTCACATGAAATATTTTCTAGTTTTTTCTAGAAGTACCTATAATTATCTGATGAGAAAATTTCTTATTAAGAAATTTCTTATTTAAGACTCAACATTTTATTCTGAGATCTTCGTCTTCAAAAAATGATGTTTATTATTTTAATTAAAAAGAAATAGCTCTATTATATACCTACTTTAGGCTATCCCTATGAAAACCGTTGGGGAGCCAAAGGGGGCAAAAGTAACGGTGGTGGCCTAAGCTGCGCCCTATGGTTTTATGGTATTACGATAAGGTATTATTATAAATCTTATGCCTAAAGATGAAAGTTGTTTTTATGTAATACTTACAAAGATTGCTCAGAGCATGTTTAAAGCAGAAATTAAATTTTTTAAGCTCACTGAGTAAAAAAAAAAAAAAAAAATAACTTTGTCCATTTTGAGCATTTTAACTGCAGACTGTTCTGCTGTTGTCAAGGCTGGGCTTACACAACATCCTTGGAGTGCGTTTGTGTAGCGCTTTGCTTTATTACATACCTTTATTACCAAAACTAAACTAATCCATGTGTATGCAATAAATATAATATTATTGAGTATCGAGTATTACGATTCAAAAATAAACGTTACCATTTTGTATACACTATGGTATTTTTGTCGTCGGTAAATAATATTCTGACAACAGATTATTCTTACAGAAATTAAATTAATTTTGCTATTCCTATCGATTTCGATCTTGAAATATACCGATTTTATTCTATTGCTCAAAGTGCAACTTGTAAAAGAGAAAAAATCTTTATCGAATATCTATAACACGTCTTTTTGGAACTTCTGGCAGCTGTAACAGCACTACAACTGCAGTTGCTGGCGCATACATATATCAGCAGTACAGCACCTACTGCCTTGCCTTAGTGATAAAATTATAACTCGAAAGATTACGTAACATTTATTTGTTCGTTGCTTTTCTACAAATTTTGATTTTGAATGCAATGCATTAAAGCTTTAATAACAATAAACACAAATCAGAGATAGATCTATTCGCTTTGAAGGTAAACGACAAAGTCCTTAATATGTATATTCAAATCTGTCAAAGGATAAACAATGCCTAAACTATTGCCATCTTACAAATGAATGATGACAAACAGTGACATAGCTAATTTACAAGTATTTAAAAATTTGCTTTTATTACTATGGCAGTAGTAATAGTAATCTTTTGAAAAAGAGATCCTACTGTGTACAACGTGTATGCATTTACAGTCAAGGGACCTGTATTTTTTCGTTTTTTATATACAAGGTGCAGTTTTGAACCTGCAAAACATTTCAGGAGGTTGTTAGGAGACTCGTAAATAATCATATAACAATACGATACCAAGTCAATAATCAATAATACTTTTTCTTTTCGATTTTTCAATTTTATTGATTTTCAGAATAACCCTCTTCAAAAAAACAGAATCACCCATTGCGATGTATCGCGTGTCATGTCACTGTGTGCGTGAATGCGATGACCAGTGACGTCAGCCTGTATGAGTCTCCCTCCGTCCACATTTCTATGAATCGAACGCGGCACTACGTTAAACTAAAATGAAGGTCGTTGCTATGGTTACGGGGAACCCCGCGATTCTCGTCATACCGCATTTCGATTTAGACTCGAAAATCTGTTACTGCGCATCGAAGGTTCAACCAACGTGCCGCGACCTGTACAAGTTGTTGTAGCTACAGCAACTTATAGCAAATAATTTTACCTTAGATGTAGTTCGAATTTTTAACTGTATGCAGCTCACTGCATGGAGTGCCAGTGAATCTCGCAGGGCGACTGCGTATCAGACCTCAACAAACCAGTTACTTGATAACACGATACCCATTTGTTATTTGCTAATTGTCCGACCGTACGGCAGGGCTGTAAGGTCGTTGACCCGTACCGACCCGTGTGGTACATAGCGACTGTCCGAGAGCTACAAATCAGTTCGAACCAAAGGCTTTAATTAAGTGCTTACCGAAACACGGGATTTCAATGATGACGTTGCCGATTGGGGAATAACTCCGCGAACATTTCGATGGCTCGAGATACATTGTCTCCACTGATGGCATACCTACAAGCGGACCATCTCCACCAACTCTACATTGCAGTATTGGTCCGTCATCTTTACAATTAGGTAGTAGGTACCTATCCCGACCGTTAATCGAAGGCGCACTTGAGGGGCGGAATTTGCAAGCGTATGCACATACCGGCGTCATCAAATACACTAATAAATTGACCCGATCGATGCGTTTGCGATGGCCGCGGGGGCGTGGCGGGGTGGCGGGGGGGAGGGAGCGGCCGGTGGTTGGTGCTTTGGTTTGGATTTATGAAAGAAATGTCGGTTGCGTTTGTTTGTGTGTGTGAAAGCGCAGTTTAAGGACACGTACAGATTGGTCGCGTTTTAAAAAGGGGAGTTCACACTTACCGATTTACGTTAATAAGAATAAAATGAAAAAAAAATACCTGCCCATTTTATTGTTGATTCGGGTCGAGAATCACTAACATAATTACCTCCTAAAATGTTTTGCAGATCCAAAACTGCACCTTGTATATGCATTTTCCATGTATACGCAAAATTAAGGGTGTTACATAATTATGTTTTATCTAATCAGGCTACTGAAATAGTCTTGTTCCTTCATGCTTCTTATCTGATCTCATTCCACCTGATGGTTTTATTTTTTCGATTGTCTATAATGTTCTACCCTCTTCACCGACACCTTTCCCTGGTGCCGATGGTGTTACCCAGCAAGCTTTGGCCAGACAATAATTCCTTATACAGCAATTATTACGACTCTTGCATCTTTGTTCAATAGTATATACTAAGTCTCAATATACTATTCTAGCTTTAAACCATGGGGGGTACTGTGGAACTTAGCATAGGTATAGGTTCATACCATATCAGGGTACTATATCAGGGTATTGTGACTTACTTAACTTCCTAGCAGTTTTTACGGAAGGGATCTTCGTATGGGTCAATAAATAAAGTTTTTCCACTTTATCCCTTATTTACTGAAATGAAGTAGTACAACATGAACGAGTTCAAACGTTTGTGGCGCTTGCAAAAAGTTTAAGTAATTCCAATAGTACTTTCGTCAGCCAGTGTCATTCCAAAACAGCTGTTTCTATCCTTTTCCCATTTAGATTTACCAAAAAATATGTACCTCATAAATAAAAAATATGCCTTATTACTAGGCAAAAGGCGGCAATTTTTAATACGTACAGAATTGTCAAAAAAAAAAAAAAAAGGAAATCTGCTGAGCTCCTCCATGAGTTGCACTTAGCTTAGTGTTGTGTACTTCAGTTAACACCGTTGTTTATTTTTCAGACACCGAGTAGTTAAAAAAAAAAAAACCCCAATAGGTATAATACATTTTGTGAATAGCCCCACAACACTATCTTGCCCCAAATTAAGCAGAGCTAGTATTATGGAAACCAGATAGCGGATGTTTCCTATGAATGAGTTCCTTCAAAATTAAACCCATCAGCTTTCATGACAATGACTCCACCTGTAACACAAGTGATGTGCTGATTACCAGGCCAACTTAGACTCAAACTTGTTGTTGTATTTCCTTGAGTTCCCTGACTCACGAAAAACCTAGTCGTTTTGTTGGCTGTTCCGTGGTTTTGTTTGGTCAAAGATGCCAACCATTATCATTGACTAGAATGAAACATATTAGGATAGTGGAAGAATAATTGTAATGTATGTATGTATATGCGTAGTGTTTAGGTAAGCTCAACCGAAGCTGATCTTTAACTATGGCGCCCTTGCATTCGTCCTGTAAGTACACTATGCATAGTATCCTTTATGCATAGCTATGATCTCGATAGATCAAGTAACAATGCAGGCCACATTGACGGTTAAAAAAAAAAAAAAAAATCCTCCAAGCAAGATACAACCATCCTGCTTGATCACAAACTTTTGGCGGTTGAATAAAAGAAATGCTAGCAAGTCGATGCCTCATCACGCTACCAGTGTGTTTAGTGCGCATAATACTCGTTACACAAATACTTCTGCTGCACAACGAACAGAAGGCGCCCGAGTAGATGTTATTATAAAAATACTAAACTACTGCTACTGCTCATTTCATTAGCAGACCATTAACTATGAATTTGATTCTAACTTAACAAACTAAATTTACTTTGATTAATTTTATTTTTATCTACTTAAAAAAAAAAAAAAAGTCTTAATAACAATTGTTTTGTTTTTGAAAGAACTATTTTAATTATTTGTTTTTTTCTAATCAACACTAGATTTAAAAGATATCAATTTTTTCATAACATTTTACATTTTATTTGATTTATTTTTCTCCAACATTTTTTCATTTTCTCTGAACATCCTACAAGTGAATGTATTAAATCTTGAAGTCAAAGTTTGGACAATTAAGTGATCAAACTAACTTACCAAGTGACGTTCGATCATAATTGTCCAAACTTTGACGAAGAGATTTAAGGTCCCTCCCATCCCTTAGGATACCCCAATGTGCAATGTTGGAGACCCTGTACGTGCTTATTCTCTGAACTAAATGAAGGTTGGAGCCGGGGTAGCATGGCGTATGCTATCTCTTTCTTTCTTATGGAGCTGAAATACGTGCGAGTGAGTTGAAGCGTAGGCGAGACTACTACAAGTGAATGTATTAAATCTCTTCGTCAAAGTTTGGACAATTATGATCGAACGTCACTTGGTAAGTTAGTTTGATCACTTAACTATAGTAAAATACAATAGGCGGTCTTAGGTCCAGGTAACCTTTACCTTTTGTTAGGCAAAGGCTCCATCTTTTACCACTTCTCGAAAGCTTAGGGGTTGACAGTGATATATATATAAACTGTTTTGGAAAGTAAAATACACGTGCTCCTTCTTGTGCTTCACTGTGACCGCTGATTTCCAACTAGCTGATACACAAAAAATAATATTGCTATGTAGTATTGTATCTTACTAACATTGGCATCAAAATTTCAAGATTAGGAAACATTCATAACTTTTAGTTCCTACCGATAGATATCGTATTTCTCCTACGAATATTTCTTAAACATTTTTTTTTAGTTTGTCTCAATGGAGAAACTACTATATTATGTTCTGCCTTTAATTAGTGTAATGCTTCTGTAAAGTAACTGTAAGCTCATCATCATCATCAGCCTGAAAAAGTTTATTGCTGGACATAGGCCTCCCCCTACACATACAAGGAAGAACGATTCTGAGGCTTTTCCATCCACCAACTTTCCGTGATCTTAACAATGTCATCGGTCCATCTAGTGGGTGCCCTACGTTTCGTACGTACTGTAAAACTAGCATGTTGCAAAGCAAATAAAAATAATATATTTATTCATAAAATATTCGTTTCAACAATAAAAGTTGCCCCAGAGAAAATAATTGAACCCACGTCTCATGCCTTGACCGCTACGTCAGTCTCATTTTAATTTCAGTTTATACTAGTTTTGGGTTTACCGTGTACCGTGGCAGAGAGCTTTCAATTTCCGTCGTTTCCCCTCCCCCACGGCAGACATCCACGCGTCACGTAACCTTGTTTACCTGTGATTTGATATGGGGAATCAGCTGTTGTTTTGGATGTTATTTGTTCATACCGGCATAGCTACTTGTCAGTCATAGTTCTTGCGTCTAAACACAAGTTTCATACTTAGTTAGAGAGAGTAGTCAATGTAAGTATTGACTAAATACCAGTTTTATCTATTTTTGTTTTAAAATAAACAAACAAAAATAAAACATATATGCACATATATGTGTATGGTGCACCTTAATAACTAATTAAAAACCTTTTTTCATTACTCATACTCTGAAAGTAGGTCTGAAGTTGCCTGAGGGGCCTAATTGAAAGTAAAACTTTCAGCCCTAGGGAGAATCGCTTTCTACTGACAGCTGTCAAATTATAAAAAAAAACAAGTTCTATTTTATTCAACCATGTTCCAACTTTCTAAAGTCTTTCTAACTGCAAGGAGGTTGTTCAACCAAATTCCAAATTTTTATTCAGCAAGTAGGTTGGAAACCTATTACAACGGTAAGAAGTTTAAAAAGTCTAATTAGAGCGCAATGTAATATTTAAATTTAAATAACATAAAGATAGTATTAAATAAATAATATATCTTCTAAATTACTTGATTAGTGTATAGCTTCAACTATTTATTTAAAATAACATAGATTTAAATTATGAAAATGAAAATAATGGCAGAATAACGCTGGCGAGCCGAAGCCGAAGGCCCGCCAGAGAAAAAGAAAAAAAAAACCGGGAAGGCGGCAATTCAATCTTCATTTTCACTAATTTTTCTTTAATGTTTTTATTTTTACTTTCCTTGTATTCGTAATGAAAAGCACAGTGTTTACCTCGGGTGAAAGTCTTTTGAGTCCCTCAAGCTCCATTGGCGCCCTCGCTAACGCTCTGGCGCCAAACCCGTCTCGGGACTCAAAAAACGTGACTTTCAACACTCAGGTAACAATGTACTATTGTACACCTTTCTTGGAAAATAAATGTTATTGTATTGTATAGTGACTTATGGCTCTTCTTATCGTGTCACTGATTCTTTCTAACCAAGTGTGGTGAAAGGATTATAATTGCGACACAAGGCTATGATGACCGTATTAGACGGACTGGAGGCAATAAAGTTGCGTAGCTCAACTGGCGAGACTAATTCAAAAGTTAGGAGTTGATTCAGTAATAAATTATCCTTGATATGGGATAGGTTAACGAACTAAACTATCGGCTTACTCTCCAACAATAAATATTCAAAAAAATTACCAAGATGCGATATAAGAAGGCTTCTTTGGCTCACTGAACATTCTTTTAATATTGTGAAACATGTATTTACACAAAGAAAGTTACAATTAAACAAATATTTACAAAATGTACATAATTCACAAGAAACAGTTAAGCTATCTGCAGACCGTTCCAAACGATCTAGAGATAGCTAAACTGATCTAAATCAGTACCAGACGGAATATGAATCAATACGGTGGAGATGGAAGCGTTCCACGGTATTGATATTGTGAATATACAGGATAGTGGAGGCCAAACCTAATGTGGTATCACTAACAACTTGACGCCATCAATCTATGTCGTATCACCGGGAACCAGGTTAATGGAGTTCCGGATTAAGGCCTAAAATGTCGCGTTTTACGAGTTTGATGTATTCTACACAGTAAAATATATCATCCTATATCATCAGCATTTTCAGCCTGAAGAAGTCCACTGCTGGAAGGCCTCCCCCACAGTTTGCCAGGAAGAACGATTCTGAGCCTTTTCCATCCATCGACTTCCCGCGATCTTAACAATAATATCGTCGGTCCATCTGGTGTGTGGGCGCCCTACGCTTCGTCTTCCGTTTCGTGGTCGCCATTCGAGAACCTTTATTCCCCAACGGTTGTCGGTGCTTCGAGCTATATGGCCTGCCCATTGCCACTTCAACTTGCTTATTCTACGAGCTATGTCGGTGACCTTGGTTCTTCTACGGATATCCTCATTTATGATTCTATCTCGTAGTGAAACTCCCAGCATAGCTCTTTCCATAGCTCGTTGCGTGATTTTCTTTTTTTTCTATTTTGGCAACCTATACAGGGTTATTCATTATTAGCTGCAAATACTCAGGAATTAGGTTCAACAAATAAAATAAAAAATATTTATGAAATGAATTTTTTTAAGTTTTGTTATGAAAATCCCGAGAAAATCGATAAAGGAATCATTGGCGCCTGACCTATTTTGACCTTTGATCCGCGCCCGCGCGCCGTGAGTGACACTTTGCGTTCAGTCACCGCCTGGGTGGGTCATCGTCCTGTTCTCCATGGCAATCATTATGCAATAGCCGTAAAGAAATAAATAAAAATAAAATTTTCATACAACAACTTGAAAAAAATTTTGATCAAATTTAAAAAAAATAATTTCATAAATATTTTTTATTCTATTTGTTGAACCTAATTCCTGAGTATTTGCAGTTAATAATGAATAACCCTGTATGATCATTAGGAAAAAAGTGTGCAATCAAAAACAATAGAGCGAACGCCAAAACTGTAGGCCTATCACAAGCTCTGTCTGGCTTTGTCTCTGGCTCTGGTTTTGAGACTGTGTGAGTGCTCACCAGTGTTTTAAACTGAGTGTGTGGCGTTTCGACGCGGGATTTATTTAGTCAACACTCACACAGACTCAAAACCAGAGCCAGAGACAAAGCCAGACAGAGCTTGTGGTAGGCTTACTGTTTGATATAACGGCAGTTTAGCCGTACTAACACACACAGCTAAACTTTTATGATGCCTGGCTTTGTTACCAAACTCTCATTAATCAAGAGAAGCTAAAACAATGCGCCATGTTCCAGTAAAGTGAAATCAGACGTTAGATTAGCGTTTGACGTGAAAACGCTTTATTAAATCTCTATTCTCCTCTTCCACTCCCTCCTATCTTATTATTGACTGGCCTCTAGCTCAGTTGGTAGTAGCTCTGCCTTCTGCGCCGTAGGTCGTGGGTTCGATCCCCACCGAGAACAAATATTTGTGTGGTGAACATAAATGTTTGTTCTCTGTCTGGGTGTTATATTGTATTCTAAGTATGTATTTACAAAAAAAAAAAAAACAAGTATTATATCAGCTATCTGGTTCCCATATTACAAGCTCTGCTTAGTTTGGGGCTGGGTAGTGTTGTGTGAATTGTCCAGAATATTTATTTATTATTATTATTATTATTATCTTTCTTCAATATTCTGTCAGCTAGTGTTTTGGTCTTTGGAGATGACCGGCAGGCTGGCAGGTGATGATTGTGCCATATGTTAGAGAAACTATTGCATAAACCTATAACATTTATGCACTATGAGTTGACGACATTATAAGCGTGTATTGTAATGCTCTTATGGATACATTGAGATACTAAATTGTTGTAACTATGTACCATAGTGTTGTATATCTACCAATATGATGACAAAAAAATATTGAGTATTGAGCGTAGTGGTGATTGATGAGGGTAGCCCAAAATCGGTGGATAATGATGGTGATGATGACAAATTTTCACATTGAAATGGTGATAATACAAAGTGAAAACAAACACAACGCAGTTGGCAAATGCAAAATGCATTTACTAAATACAAATGACGCAGTTGGATTACATGTTCTAAAAAAGTAGCTTCCGAAGCTTCACACCGAGCGCGAGCCTTGGATACACGAACAAATAAAGTACAGGAAGAAAGACGGATGCCGATACGAAGCGATAAACAAAAGAATCGTCTAAAAATACAGCTGCATTCAAAACAAGCCTAGCTCGGAAGTTGTTTCCCCGTAAAGACCTGCGCACACCTAGGGCGATGGCGATCAATGAAACGCTGTCAAATATCACTGTCAAATTTGACAGCGTTTCACTGATCACCTAGGTGTGCGCAGGCCTTAAAACATTGGTTCAAAAAGGTTACAATCACATTTATTCTAGTGTCACGCTGTTTTAATTGTTCCGTTACTTTATTTTATAGAATAGAATAGAATAGAAGAAGAGAAGAAAGAATAGATGACATGTGATAGTAATAGCATTGTTTATTTTATAAATAAGTTGTAAAGAAAACTCACTGAATTGCAGAATGCTGGGATTGAATTGCCCTAGAAAACACGCAAGAAAAAAAACATTTCCGGTTTTTGGAACACAGTGACGATAATTGTTTACTTGCGTGCGGAGCAGACGTGATAAGGCAGTTATTTTGCACGAAATAAAGTGAAGAATTACTCAAATCCTTCTTAGAGGAAGACCTAATGCGTTTGGAGTTAGTTATTCTATTTATTTTATTTTATTTAAGAACAAAATTACTCCAGTCATTTGGTCGAAAAAATAAAGATTACCTGGAAAGTTTTTCGGGAGTTTTGAAAATTGCCAATTTTAAAGATTTTGATATGCTCTTTCCAAATTTCAACTTTGCCACTCGCGCCACCATATTGAAAAAAAGCAGCCAAGTGCGAGTCGAACTCGCCCATGAAGGGTTCCGTAGCATCAAATAACATAATATAAAGGTTTTTGTAGTTCGTCGAAAGGTAAATTGCGGTTTACGATTTATGACGTATAAAAAAAAAACTACTGACTAAATCTCGTTCAAACCAAATATCGTTGGAAGTTTACATAGTAATGTACAACATATATTTTTTTTAGTTTAATCATTCTCTTATTTTAGAAGTTAGAGGGGGGGGGGACCAACTTTTTTTCACTTTGGAAGTGTCTCTCGCGCAAACTATTCAGTTTAGAAAAAAATGATATTAGAAACCTCAACATCATTTTTGAAGACCTATCTATAGATACCCCACACGTATGGGTTCGATGAAAAAAAAATTTTTGAGTTTCAGTTTCAAGTATGGGGACCCCCAAAATTTATAGTTTTAGAAAAATACGATATTAGAAACCTCAACATAATTTTTGAAGACCTATCCATAGATACCCCACACGTATGGGTTCCATGAAAAAAAAAATTTTGAGTTTCAGTTTCAAGTATGGGGACCCCCAAAATTTATAGTTTTTTTTCTATTTTTGTGTAAAAACCTTAATGCGGTTTACAGAATACATCTACTCACCAAGTTTCATCAGTCTAGCTCTTATATTTTCGGAGAAAAATGGCTGTGACACGGCCGGACAGACAGACAGACAGACAGACAGACATGACGAATCTATAAGGGTTCCGTTTTTGCCATTTGGCTACGGAACCCTAAAAATGGCACCCAAAATCAGTTTTTAGGGTTCCGTAGCCAAATGGCAAAAACGGAACCCTTATAGATTCGTCATGTCTGTCTGTCTGTCTGTCTGTCTGTCTGTCTGTCTGTCCGTCCGTATGTCACAGCCATTTTTCTCCGAAACTGTAAGAGCTAGACTAATGAAACTTGGCAAGTAGATGTATTCTGTAAACCGCATTAAGTATTTAACTTAAAAATAAAAAAAAAACTACAAATTTCGGGGGTCCCCATACTTGAAACTGAAACTCAAAATTTTTTTTTTCATCGAACCCATACGTGTGGGGTATCTATGAATAGGTCTTCAAAAATGATGTTGAGGTTTCTAATATCGTTTTTTTCTAAACTGAATAGTTTGCGCGAGAGACACTTCCAAAGTGGAAAAAAGTTGGTCCCCCCCCCTCTAACTTCTAAATTAAGAGAATGATAACACTAAAAAAAATATATGTTGTACATTACTATGTAAACTTCCAACGATTTTTGGTTTGAACGAGATCTAGTCAGTAGTTTTTTTTTTATACGCCATAAACCGTAAACTGCAATTTACCTTTCGACGAACTACAAGAACCTTATTATGTTACATCAAGTAACATAATATAAAGGTTCTTGTAGTTCGTCGTGCTACGGAACCCTTCATGGGCGAGTCCGACTCGCACTTGGCTGCTTTTTTGATAATAACTCCTTTCCGGCGCATTTTACAGAAAAAACATATCTATACAAAATAAAACTAAAAATATGAAAAACTATTCATCAAGTAAAAATATGATAAACTCTATCTACTGCTGTGCTAAGGTCTAGCTAGAAGCTGTAACAAAAAAGTTAATATTGGCAGCAAGGAGGTCAAGAATAAAAAAACTTTCTTGCACAATATATTTAAATTCTTCATTGAATCCTAAAATCTCTTTTTACAGTCCCTAAACGTGACTGGTTTAACAATATATTTTTTAATAGTCCGTTTTACTGACAATATTGTAAAAACAGGCTGTGTTTGAGTAATACGCAACTATGCTTGCTGCCCAGTTATTTGAAAGTTAGTTATGCATTTCTTCTTCTTCTTTCTGCCCTTATCCCACTGTAAATGGGGTTGGCACAACATGCTCTCTACCCATATACATATCCCATATAAATTTTATCAAAATGGGTTAAACGGTTTTTTATACATAAAAGATAAACAAACGAGCTTACGGCCCCCACCTGATGGTAAGTGGTCACCGTCATCCATAGATACCCACAACACCAAAGGTGCTGTCGATTGCAGATTGCGATACCTATCCTGGAGGAATTTTTGTTTGTTTTGTTTTAATGTTTGTTACTGCATGCCTCCATCATTTAGGAACTGATCTCGTAAATTTCTATTTTACCTGAAAGCTCCTTCCAAACCGGTCCTATTGAAATTTCATCAAAATATTTTTAGGCTATTATAATGATAGTAGCCTGAAAAGTCGTATAACCTCGCTATCCCACTTCAGTAAAGCTTGCTATGTGAATGCGGTCTATTTATGCCACGTCGCCTTATCAAACTGTTAAATGGAACAGAATGTAAATAAATTTGGACTATCCTGAGTAGAACGGAGCACGTGTTTTATCCTACGGGACGTCCGACTTCTAAGGTTTATTTTTAGATTTAAATAATGTTGAGATAATCTAAAGGACTCTGCAATAAAATTAAATGTAATAAATTGTCTTAATAGACCTTAAAACATAATGATCTAAGTACCTAGTATCTCATAGAACAGTTTTAGAATTAACAACAAAAGTTTTTGAATATTTAAGCCATCTAAATTTGCATAAAACACGAAAATATCTCATGATGTTTTACTTTGAACGAAAATAAAGGCGGTTAATGTACTTTGTTACTTTTAAGCTTTTAAGGGAAACCAACACAATTGCGTTTTAAGGCCTGCGCACACCTAGTTCGCTGGCGGTAGCGATCAGTGAAACGCTGTCAAATATTCGCTGTCAAATCTCAAATCTGACAGCGATATTTGACAGCGTTTCACTGATCGCTACCGCCAGCGAACTAGGTGTGTTCGGGCCATTATACAGTAAAGCATCAGAAATTCATAACTAGCTCTCTATTTTTCAACTGTCAATGTTGGCTGGTCTTTACAGCGAACTTTGTGCTCCAAAACAAATGGACTTGAGGATTTGGTAAATGGAATAGAAAGAAAGAAAATTTGTTTATTCAAACCACCACCATACAGTACAAAATAGAAAAATAATACAATACACACCTACTCAGCTAATATGATTTTATCTTTGGTTTTTAAGCCTAATACACCTCATAGGTACATTTCTATTTTAGCCTGACATACTACATGCGCATACCCTAACTTTAAATAAGTAAAATGAAGAAAGAAGGAAACAAGCATATTAATTTATGGCAGCAACATTAATTAACAAAATGGTCTAACAAACGGAAACAAAAATAATTAAATGATTCAAACACGAACGAAAATATTACAGGATAAAAAGGTGCCATATAATTTGTTATTGTGGTATGATCCTACTAATATTGACACGTGAAAGTTTGTAAATATGGATGGATGTTTGTTACTCTTTCACGTAAAAACTACAGAATGGATTCTATTGAAACTTTCCAATAATATAGCTTATACATAAGAATAACACATATGCTACAATAAGGCTAAAATTTATAAAGATATTGTAACGGAGAACGGATGTAAGTGACGGGAACAGGGCGAGCGAAGCCGCGGGCGGCCGTTAGTATATAATAATTTCACATTACTATTGTCATTTTATAAATACACGTATTTAAATTTGCATCTAGTTTCAGCGCAGTTTTAATCAAAACCAAACTACACCACGAAGAAGCGAACCAGCTTTCATTACACGTTAGGAAAGTTTGAAAAATGCTGAGGAAATTGGATTTAAAAATAAACTCGGCCTGGAGAATTCGTTGATCATTTTTGCCGTAGCTGCTACGGCAGATGCTACGCCGTAGCAGATGCTTAGATGCTTAGATGTTTTGTAGTGCCTCTACTACGGGGTATTTTAATATATTTTCTCATACATGCAGCAATTTCAATTGCTGTACTGGCCGAATACATGCAAGCAGTGGCCGCTCTAATTTAAAAATGGAATGATATTTTACTCCGAAACAGGCAACCAAGGAGGTTTTATTTAAATTTTGAACTGGCTTGCAAAATGAAATGATGTTTATTGAAATAAAACAAACGAACATTTCAACGCGAGAAAAAATAGCGTTGTTCGTTGTTTGTCGTAATTGTATTTGACAAAATGGGTTCAAGTACCTATTACTTAGTTTTAATTTCCTTGCACTATTTAGGAAAAGTTCTATACAAGCCTTCGTCATAACTAGCCATTCATGGACTTACGTATCTAATTTACACGTTCCTTCATCAATACCTCTTTTCATGGCCCTTTTCCATCCAACTTAACATTACCTTCCCGTCAATTTTCAGCCAAATCGGTTCAGCCGTTCTTGAGTTTTACCTACATATTGTGACTTTCTTTAATATGTATAAATGTACAATAATAAAATCGGTTCGCACAAGCAGCATAGTTGTTATGGTAATATTACTGCTCTTTAGCATAGTGCAGAATGCAAAGTGTGTGTATAGTATAACTCATACAGTATGTATAGTAATATCGTATGCATTCTCTTATCTGTCCTTGTGCCGACATTTCACAGACGATATTTTAAGAATAATTTGAATTTGAAAGAAAATTGTGAGAAGAATCGCGAAAAGAAAGAACGGAAGTCTTCGGGCCAGTAGTGGGATAACATTGACTATGGAAAAATATCCAAAGATCCACCATTGAATAGCTGTAACACGATATTCAAGTAAAGTACAGGATCCCGCTATAAAACGACCGTCATCGAGCTGTTTTATGGATGAAAAGTATTTTATATTGAGTTAAATATGTCAATAAATATATTGCACGTGGGTTGTCTAAAAGATTTCGGTCCAGAATATAATTTAGACATGTATGTTATATAAATTATATTCTAGAAATAAAGCATTTATTTGATATATAAATTATATCAAATAAATGCTTTATCTATCTATAATTTGAGGTTCTAAGCGGTTTGCTTGCGATGTTTTTCTTTCACCGTTTGAAAGTAATGGACACACACACATATCAAGACAAAAAATCTAATTGTGCATAACTGGATTTAAACCCACGACTTGAAGGATCGCTATCACTACCAGTGCTCTTTTTTCTCTATTTTTATTTCTTACCTAGAAACTTAAGTAAGTCATAAAGCTTTCTCGTCTCCCTATGATGGAAACATTGTAATTTATTGAATCTTGGCGCTAACTTTGTTGCGTTGCACGTCTCATGCCTCGTGTCACGTAAACTAAATCAGTTACTTGCAATAAGGTAAAGTTTGTTTATTTTCAGCCACTCACGGTCTGGTTGGCTCAGTTTGCTTGTAGGAAAAGTTTGTATAGTGTAGTATATTCTACTTAGCTCTAAAATACATTAACAATGACCATACGAAGTGAATGTGGTGTTGCATTCTACGGTGGGGTGATTGTCCTAGTCGCATTTGTTAGTTTTGACAAAATACAATCAAGTTGGCTGGTAAAAATGGTTTCTCTCACGTCAACAGCTAAATTGAAATTGGTGAATTTATGCCGCCTTTCTACGGTGCGTAGTTCTGCAGATCATTACACACCGCGCACGACGACGCACGGCAATGCACACAGAAAGTGCTCCTGTGCTACCGCGCACCTCGGTGCACGAGACCGTTCCCATGGTGTGTCGTGCGAGCTGGTGCGGGCTGGTGCGCGATATCACGCACGGGTGGGAAGGCTATTAGAATTTAAGAAATAAATGAAGCAGCTGCTTGACTTTGATACACATGACAGGTACGATAAATATCTCTTCAGGTAGTATAAATATTTCCTCAGGTATGATAACTATTATCTCTTTTTAGTCCTCAAATAATACAAATATTTGATACTTGACTGGCCTCTAGCTCAGTTGGTAGTAGCTCTATGCCTTCTGCGCCGTAGGTCGTGGGTTCGATCCCCACCGAGAACAAATATTTGTGTGGTTAACATAAATGTTTTTATTTATTTATTTATTTAATCGTGTATGTAGAAATCTAGTACATAACATATTTAGCTACTGCCCAATACTAGGTATACGTATTGTAAAATAGCTAAATAGAATTCTCATGAAAGAATGAATGAGAACCGATGTTGTGTGAAATCTCTCGGATGCTGGGAATATTGCCGGCTTTATTGAAAGAATTGCTTCCAATATAAATAGGGTAAAAAGAACAAGCTATAGAATGTCTTATTTTCTCTAAATACATAAAACTCCTTCGTTATTGCCTGACTAGGTCCAAGGTGAAGACTAAGGCCCGTATTCCAAAACAGTGCTTGAGTCTGAGTCGGGCCTCAAACAAATAGATTTTTGTAATTTTTCAACGGAAAACTGTCGTAACATCTATGCTTGGGCTCTACTCAGATTCAAGCAAAGATTTTTGTCATTTTTCAATGGAGAGCTGCCAAAAATATTACGCCGACCGTCTAATTACTATCATGAATCTGAGTCGAGCTTATATACTCTCTAGGCTCGACTCGGACTCAAGCACTGTTTCTGAAAACGGGTCCAAAGGCCTGCACACACCTAGGTCGCTGGCGTCGGTGATCAGTGAAACGCTGTCAAATTTGACAGTGATAATTAAAGAAACGAGCTTTGACAGACAATGACAGGAGACTTTTAGCAAGCCGCTAATAAGTATCCGGGATTATAAATAAGGCCAATTATACTACGCAATGGCTTAATATCTGTTTAACTTTTGAAACTGACATAGTTTTTAACACTATTTATGAAACAACGGGATATTTACCATGATTAAATTTTGAGAGTTTTGACTCCCGACATGCATGGCACACCATGATGTTTAATACATATCTAGATAGATAAAGAATTTATCTGTTGTTCAGTTTTAGCAATATCGTTAAAAATCTCATTTTTATTCATATGCCAAATATCCTTTCATAAGTTTTTATTACTCTATGCATAGCTCCGGTACGGAAGGCCATTTGAGCCGATTCGTGCGGAATTTATAGATGTAGTGCCCTTTTCTAGTGACAATTGGCCGTTACTATGATTTAAAGCGTTATTTTGGTTTGTTACATTTGTATTTATTCCGTTGCAAATGAAATAATTTGTCACTGCTTGGCCATTGTTCACACATTGTTACAGGCATATCGGATGTGTTATGGGCTAAATCCACAACGATTGTATACCTGGTTAGTTACTTAGGTTTACATTACGTTACATTACCTAGGGTTGTCTGAAAGAGATCGCAAAGTTTGTCTGGAAGAGATCGTTCTTAGTGATAAGACCGCCCATTGTATTCCACTTTGATGTTTTTCTGTATTCCCTTGTTTATTTTATGTGGTGTGCATTTAAGTATTTTCTATCTATCTACCTAAAAGTGGAAAATAACCTCGCGGTAGACCAAGGCGAAGATGGAGGAATGAAATAGACGCCTACTTTAAAGAATGTGGACGGAAAAGTGTCTTCAAAATACATGTGATACTTTCTCCATACAAAATTGCCAGTTTTTTCGGGAGTCATCTAATGAAAAATGTATTGTCCTGCAACATTTCTATTAATTAATAATTACTTAATGTATTCAAGTTTTGTATCAGCTATCTGGTTTCCATAGTACAAGCTCTACTTAGTTTGGGGCTAGATAATGTTGTGTAAATTATTCACATAATTAAATTATTGATTGAATGTTTTGTCAACTTTACTTCTTTATTATATTCTTTATATATTCTGTATATCATCTTACATACGTAATTAGGTAATGAGAGCTTTATAAGAGTGTATACTGATGTGCCTAAAAATATAATAATATAACCGTGTTGTATAGAGCCGTATCATTTTCCCAAGAAATTCATGCATGACGCCTAATATTGAAAGAAAATAATGAGTGTTTGTCTTATACTGTCATCTCAAAATACGCCCTTTGACAGATGCTGCCAAAGGGTAATGGGTGAAATATCAACAAAGCTAAATCATAAACCATTTTACTCACAAACAAAAATCTGAGGATAAGATTACATAGGCACGTCAAGATGTCACATGTGTTTTTAGATTATACATTGATAACAAAACGAGTTAAAACAATGAAGAAAAGAAAATAACCCTTTGGTGAAATAATTGAAGCAAAATAAAAGTTATGCTCAGTAAAGTATGACAAAAAGATACTGTATAAAGTATTTTTTCAACAAACATTTGACATTTTGACAAAACATTCGATTGAAAACAAACACATTTATTGAATTCAAATATTGCTATATATGCCCTAAACTTAAGGGCATATTATGTATTCACCATTTTTAACTTTAAGACCTCACCATGTAAAACATAATAATTGCAATAAAATAATATGAGTATGAGTATGTTTTTGACCCATTAGAAGTCAATTGACTTACCGCAAATGCCTGTTTTTGCATTTTACCAGCTCTACAAAAAATTCAAACTCGTAGCTTTTGTCTCGTACCTAGCGGCAATGCCTTTGACACCGAGATTAATATTTTTATCTCGTTTACAACAATAATTTTAACTTACCACGCAAAATCATCGAGCAGTAATTGGAAATGTTTTGTAGTTAAACTTTGCGACGACGAGCAGACGGGCCACCTGATGGAACGTAGTCACCGTCGCCCATAGACACCTGCAACACCAGAGGTGGTGCTGATGCGCTGCCGGCCTTTCAAGAAGTGATAGACCCGCCTTTTGATGAACCCCATGTCGAAGTTCCGAGGGAAAACCGCAAAGGCAGTTCATTCCACAACTTACTCGAACAAAAAGAACCGGCAAAAACGAGCAGTTGTGGAAAACCAGCCATCCAGATGGTGAGGATGGAATCTGGTTCTGCGGCGTGTGGTGCGATGATAAAAATCCGATGCGGGCACCAAACTAAACAGTTCCTCAGAACACTCCCCATTGTAAATACGATAGAGCACGCACAGAGAACTAACGTCTCTCCGTAGACCTAATGGCTCTATATAATCTGTGAGCTTGGAATCGTCGACAATACGAGCTGTCCGACGTTGAATCCGGTCAAGAGGAAAAAGCTGGTATACCTATTTAGAAAGGCGGATGAGAGGAGTGAATCGGAGCAGTGTAAATTAATCAATAACAAAATTGAAATATATTATTATTTTATAAGCAGTATTATGCCGACCTTCCTATGTCGTAAGCTAGAGAATACCGAAATATTTGTAAAGGAAACTGAGCCTAGAGAATCACGCACAATAACAATAATTAACCCCAAACCACATATATGACACATGACACGTGTCAGCAAACAAACATCACGATGAGGCTTTCATGACACCAATTTTATCGCCGCCTGTCTCGTCTATGACGCAACTAGTGAAGAACATTTCGTGGGTGTATTTTAATGGGGTGCCTGCCTATGATTTTAACCTATCATAACCAACTAATATAGACAAGTTACGACAAAAGTTAAGACGAGAGCTAGAAGCACTTAGTAGATTTGTGACCTAATGCCTATTGGTATCAAACGGCGAATTAAGAAATAAGAAATAAGAATAATTTATTGTAAGGCTGTGTAAGAAGATCTTAGGTACATTATGCAATTTTGTTCCAACAGTCTACCCATTTCGGGCGTACAATATTGCTATTCTAATTATTTTGAATAATCAAAATTAGCATTTTTATGAGGTTAAAATTATGTAGCCTATCTTACAGTAGGTTACATTTAATATTATACAAGTATGGACAAGTATGGCATATACTTAAAAATAAAGGTACTTTGGTACCTATTTTATTTATAACTAAATTACTAGTTACAGTTAGTTTCAGGTATCATAATACTCATCTAAACTATAAAATACTCTCGTAACAAGCCATTTTTTTAACTTATGTTTAAATATGTTACCATTTACTTCTTTTAAATCTAATGGCAAGTGATTATAGACTTTAATAGCTGTGTAATAGGTACTTTTGTGAAACATTATATTATTTACTTGAGGAATACATATATTAAATTTGTACTTACTACGTAGATTATTAGAATGACTAGATTTTTTATTAAAATAGTTTACATTATTCTTAACAAATAGACAAATTTCCAAAATAAATATACTAGTTAAAGTGAGTATGTTTTGCTCTTTAAAAACAGGACGGAGCGTTTCAGTGCTTTTCATGTTATAATTATATGGCCCTTATACATTTTTTCTGCATTATAAAAACAGATTTTAAATTTACCGAGTTTCCCCAAAAGATCACTCCATAGCATAAATGAGGGAAAACGTGGCCATAGTAAGTATTTTTGGCTACAGATGTAGAGGAAACATGGCTCAGAGTTGAGATTGCATAGACATATTTCGATATTTTCTGATTAACTTTATTAATGTGCGACTTCCAGTTTAAATTTTTGTCAATTTTTATGCCAAGGAAATTTATTTCATTGACTTCTTCAATATTTGTACTGTTGTGAGAAATATTTAATTTTATAGATGGTGTTTTATGATGTTTGAATCTAAGAAATTTAGTTTTATCAATATTTACTCTCAAATTAATTGAACCTAACCAGTTAATTATCATACTAAGGGTATCGTTTATTTCAGTCTCGAAACCACTTACATCTCTATTCTCATGAGGTATAAATTTTTAAGGCGCCCTTAAGGCAATTAGTGAGTATTTATTTATAAAAAATAGCAATTTTTCTTAAACTTAAAAGAAAACTGATTAGCAACGACTGCAAAGTATTGGTATTTGGGCGACATTTTGCTCTGATTTTTTCTTCCGAAACAGTATGATTTTTCTTACATGAAACTTAGTCAATACTTTTCTTTATCCACGACACAATGCTTGCAAACAAATACTCTATGCCAGCAAAGTTTTTTATTTATATTTACAAAAATTCAGTACCAGTCAAAAATGTAGGTGGTGGCCAGTGGTGGGTGGTTGGTTAGGTGGCTATTGTGTGCGCAAACACGCCTAAGGTAATCTGATTGCTCTAGTTTTACTAATTGGGCTGATGACTATATAGGTGCGTGTTTCGCATTCAATTCATAACCACTCGAAAGGCCTACGCACATCAAGGTGATGGCGCTGGCTATCAGCTGAAACGCTGTCAAATATGGCTGTCAAATATGACAGCGTTTCAGCCTTTCGCCTAGATGTATGCGCAAGGCTAAAACAGCAGCATGTAAACTATTTTTTCAATTTACATGTTGTGTAAACTAAGTATATTTTTTTAGAGTCTTGTAAAAACAAACAAACGTTGTGACTCGTTGCAACTTTTTTCGCAGTATGTTTGTTTCTGTCGAAGTGAGTAAAACCATGTTGCAAATAAGCAACTCGTCAAAAACAACGTTACTATAATATAGGCAAAAAACATTAGAATAACAAAACTTTTGATCTCAGCAATTAATAAACCATAGTTTTTGAATAAAATAATTTCAAAAAGCATTTGTTTGATTGCTAGAATTGATTCTAGGTGCCCCTTCCACTCGACCAAGCCTAAGGGCACTTGTACACGCTAAGAAAATTTGCCGTTCCTGCGGCAGACAAGACAAATTCTTCGTGTAGACGACAAGAATTTTGTCTTTTCCACAAACGAAAACGCAACAACGTTCGCCGCGTCGTGTCTTGCGCAGATAAGATTTTTTTCGTGCACCGCTGCGAGCAGTGTACACAGTTATTTTCTAGTTACGACACGAATTCTTGGGTAGACCCGGCGTTTTTTCTTAGCGTGTACAAGCGCCCTAAAAGATCAGGTAAGAAACTTCAAGCCTTCCCTACCGTGGTTTGGTTGCTATGACAGCCGCCGGGTCCTTCATACCAACGCCCAATTATTTAATACTAGTTATTTAATATCTATATCTATATTGTGAATAGTATAGATTTGTATTTTTGTGCGCATAAAATATGTTTGTAATGAATAAACTCAAAAACTGTGCCGATTTGAAAAACTCTTTCATCTACATTCACTTTGAGTAACATTAAATTAATATAAATAAATATCCACCCGTGCGAAGCCGGGACAGGTCGTAAGTTATTGATTATTTAATATAAAGACTATTTGGGTAATCACCAGTTGCCCCTGATGCTATATAAATCATCTACAATAGACGCAAAGGCCTGTTTACTTTTTTGATTTGGGACAACTTTAGACCAATAAAATGTCGAATACTCATTTCCAACCCAGCGGATATTTTCTACTCACTGACTATTCGTGCTTCATTGATATTTAAATAAATAGAACAGAGTAATATCAATCACTACATACTACAACAAATGCATGGAGTTTTCTATTATATCAGCTATGTACCATAGATAGCTTCCTAGTACAGTTCTCATAAGCTTTGCTTCGGGGGATATAAAAATTGATGCCAAAATGCTTTTAAAAATAGGTTCAATTTTTTTTTTGTGTGAGTTTGCTCAAAGTTGCTACCGAAAGTAACTTGTTCAAAGACATAGTAATGACTTTACCTATAGCTTGGTTTCTTACTCTTCTTACTGATGAAAGTCATAAAGAGGAAAATAAAACTTTTGACAAGCTTTAGTTCAGTTAAAATCATTGAAAATTAACTTGTTTGGACCCTTTGAACTTCTTGAGCATGAGTACCCACCATCATTAGATTTGCCAATCTGTTTAACATTGAATAACGGTATAAGGGTGTCCGCCGGCGGAATTTATACTTAAAAAAATAAAAATATGGATACAATTGAAGATATTTATTTGTTATTTTACATTATATGTGGATTTATTAAATTCAAAATTTTTTCACTCATGCAATTCCTTCAAAACTTTTCCTAGGCTTTAAATTGTCTTATACCTAAACACAAAATGAAGCAGCCTTATTTTGTTTATCTTGATTTTCAATACGTATACTGTTTAACAGCACCAAAACTGCACACATGAATGTATTCAGTGTGTGTGAAGGCTGATTTATTGTTTGAGCCTATATTGTCCCACTGTAAGGCAAAGACCTGCCTCTATTTTGGGCCGCCACCTTATCTGGACCCCAACATTCCATTGGCTTTCTATAAATAACCGGGATTCATTTTTATTGGAGGGACATTATGAGTTTTGCTGTGGAAGATCCGTGGTATTTTACCCAACATTACTTGCAAGATTTTGTCAAATACTGCAAGTAAAAATACTGCCGTTGATGGACGCAGGACAGTGCATCGTAGGGCACGTTCCTGATGTGCGTGACCTACGAGGCATTGCTTTGTTATAGGCGATGGTCCACTTAACATCAGGTGAGCCATATGCTTGTTCCATCAATTTGTTACATAAAAAAAAAAACAGTTAGAGAAAAACCACGAATTACGGGCATTGTTCAATCCACTGATAAATTAACCGCGAAATAAAAGTATGTCCATCTCTTTTTAAGGCTTGTCAAAAGGACTGTCATTGTTTATTCGACAAATAGAAATCAGATGGAAAAATCAGCTATAAATAAATTATTTTATACCATACCCCCTCTAAAAAGCTTATTTTATTCACTGCAAACAGTGAATAAAAAGCCCTTTTAATCACTGTTTTGGTGTTTGAATTTGGAACACACTAATAAGGCCAACGTCCATCTCAATACCTTAAAACCTTCTTGCGCCATAAATACTATGGATATGAATTTTTGACAAGGAGTTTAGCGTTGGATTATAATATACTGTTTTAGTAGAAAACTTAAATTTATTTATCCTTCTTTTTTTACAAATCAAAACAAAATCCAAAATTATTTGTTTTATGTCATTTAAGAATAGTATAAACAAAGTTCATAGTTTTTAATCCCTTTTCGCTTAAATCTTTCTTTTTCTCGAAGTCTTGGTATAATATTGTATGCAACTCTTGAATAAAACGGATTTATATCGAGGGCCATGAATCACTGGCGTCGTTTAGGATTCTAACACTTGAATCACTCGCTACGCTCGTGATTCAATCATTATGAATCACTCCCTACGGTCGTGATTCATTCGTTAGAATCCTTCACTTGCTTGTGATTCATCTACGGCCCTCGATTTAAATCAGTCTTTTATTCACTAGTTACATAATATACTATTAAACAGAGTAATAAAGACTTTTTTAGTAACAGAGAATAAAGAACATTTCAAATGGCCTGAAATAGTGCAAGCCCGGCACCATATGCCGTTTATAGCCAATAATCTCTAAGGCCGCCATTCAAGAAACCACTCACGTTCCAAAGCGATAAGTTGCGATGCTTTACATGAAATAGTCCCTGGGTCAAACTACATACCAGCCAGTATCCAAATCCAAATACAAAAAAATATTTATTCAGTTGTACAAACGTTTTAAAGCTAGGTGAGTCTAGGTGCCAATTTCGCTCGACCAAGCCTAGAAGAACAGGTAACAAACTACAGGTTGCCTCACCGTTTTTTGTATGATCCTCTTAAAAACAAAAATTAAAATAGCATGTGAAGTTCCAGTGTACTGCACACGCTACGCTTTAAAGTTATAACAACACCTACATAGTATATAAAACAAAAT
Organism: Thera britannica; assembly: GCA_939531255.2. Lineage (NCBI taxonomy): Eukaryota > Metazoa > Arthropoda > Insecta > Lepidoptera > Geometridae > Thera > Thera britannica. Next base: position 15,590,148 of record OW618036.2, on the reverse strand, counting down.
ACCAAAATAGCAGGTACATACATTGCAAATTGATGTGTTTTGTTATGTATCACAGCATCTCTATACTTTTACCCCTTTCATTCATAAGCCTAACGCTTTTTGCGGCTCGCTAAAAGTCTCTTGTCACTGTCATTTTCATGTAAACAAATAGAGATGGCAAAAGCTTGGTTAGTTAAGCCAAATGACTAAGGACCATTATGAATTTTAAAACCTATGTGAAGTATAAAACCCAAAATTGAGTTTGAAGTTGACTGCAGAGGCTGAAACGGTATTCCAACAACGTTAACAAACATATCACATTTTTGGTCAGTTATACTTTTTCTACAACAAAAAACGTACAAATAAAATATATTTTCAGAATTTTTTTTTACTAAACAAATAAATTAATTCCATGAAAATATAGGTTTGTGACTGAACCGCCAAGATATTTTTTATTGCGCAGGTGTTATGCTGAAGCATGCTATAATATGGATTGACCTTAAACTTCTCGTATGTAGTGGGATTTGAACTGCATTGAGGATTTCGCGAACTCGAGTGCTCTAGTGCATAGTCGTGTGTGCAAGACACAGAAGTATCTACGTGTATCACCTACTTTACTTTTTAAAATAAGCTTTGTTTTATTTTTAAGTTTTTATCACAATGCTGCAATTTTTTGCTGTATTTTCTTTCTAAAATAATGCAAGCATCAAGTAGTTAAAGTTGTAGTAGCTTATCTAGTTAGGTTAACTGTCACTGTCAGAAAAATAAATATTTTTCAAAAATTTTTATATAGGAGTAAAATTTTCACTTTTGACGACCTGTGTGCTGTGGCTGTGATATTTTGGCTCTAGTTATGATAAGTATAAACTATTCATAATTATTATATCGGCTATCTGGTTCCCGTAGTACAAGTTCTGCATAATTTAGGGGTAAAAAGTGTTGCGTGGATTGTCCACAATATACATTTTTATTTAATCTTATATTTGGGCCAATATGACAGTAGAATACGCCCAAATATACAGCATTCCAGCTTCAGAAAGTTATCACTTTCGTCCTCGCAATTTCTTTGCTTCGTTGGTCCTGACGGAAAATGGTCGGTCGGTTGTGATGTATTGAGGCGCACATCTCAGTTTTGTCTGTGGGAAAAAATGTATGGTATTAAAAGGGCCTAGTTGTATTTGTCGAGGGTTTTCTTTTGTTTGGCATTATTGACCCTCGAGCTTCAATACCAGTTTTATTAAGGCTCGGTTTCACGGATGGCAGTTTGACAGATTTGACAGTTGTTTAACTTAGAATTTTGCTGCTAATTGGAGTTAAATAAAGATGATCATATTACAAGAAAAGTGTTAGATATGGATGTGGATGGTAGTAAAGGTAGACCAAAGAAAATATGGATAGACTGTGTCAAAGATGACATGAGCGAGAAAGGAGTATGCACTGAGATGACGAATGATAGAGGCGAGTGGAAGAAGAAAACCTCTTGTGCCAACCCCACTTTGTGTGGGATAAGGGCAGAAAAAATTATGATGAAAGATGACAAAAAAACGAATTATATCTTTTAAAATTAATGATTCTTTTTATAGCAAAATAGAGTAGAATTAATTCAATGTGTCTCGGGGCTTCTCGGAGGCGTTATTTAGTTTTCCCACTGATTGATGCGCTGCGGTGTCACGCCATTCAATCTGGATCTAAGATAGGACTGCCTCGTAGGTAGTGCCTTGTTTTTGCTAACATTTGTACATTTTGTAGGTACTTGGAAAACCTCACCTGTCAGTTAGTAGCTCTACCTTTTCACTGCAGATTAGGCTTTCGTACCCCGAGAACAAACATTGGTATGATGAATTCAGATTAATAATGCGGCCAATCCACACAACACTATCTAGCCCCAAACTAAGCAAAGGTTGTACTATGGGAACCAGATAACTGATAATTATAATACTTAAGTAAGGTTTTTTTTGTAAATACATACACAGAAAACTATATAACACCCAGACGGAGAACAAACATCTACGTTCACCACACAAATATATTTTGTTCTCGATGGGGATCAAACCCACGACCTACGGTGCAAAAGGCAGAGGTTGACAACTGAGCTGAGAGGCCTGTCCAGATAAGGAGAAAGGAAGACGCAATCACTTATTCTTAGAACAAAGAAATAAACTCACCTAAGACGAAGACAAATGCAATCAACTTGTTCCATTCACTGGTTCTATATCAAAGCGATATTCAACAAGTAGAAGTTGTGCTAACAAACTTGCGTCTGAAGTTTCAGCAAGGTAAGTACAGTAAGCATACAGTAAGCAAGCAGTAAGCAGTTTAAGCATTTTTAAATAATTGTTCTATTTTTAATGATGTAATTGTATAAATCTGTCAAATGTTTGAGAATCATGTTGGCATCACTGGTTTGGCCTAGAACCAGATAGCTGATATAATACTTATATACTTTTCTTTTGTAAATACATACTTAGAATACAATATAACGCCCAGATAGAAAACAAATATCTGCGTTCACCACACAAATATTTGTTGTGTTGTTTGGTGTTGCGAATTATTTTTTTCATCTTCCATCTCACTGCCGAATTAAAAGAGCATTGAATACTAAAACTTAAATACTTAAATGGTTAATCTATTTTCGTCACTGACTGTACATCCTTTATGATAGCATTTCGTTTGCTTCTGCTATTCAATAGTTACCGAGATGGTTTGAATTTGACTTTGATGATAGCTGACGGTAAGTTAAGTTTAACTTAGAGTATTTAGTGGGTAGTTTACACTTTGAATACTGCGCTTCACTTGGAGTTTACGCTTAGAAATTTTGGAGTTTGCGCTTAGAAATGTTTAAGCAGCTATAGCTATATTAATAGTGTGTTTTTAAGCGTATAAATAAATAATAAACCTCAGGGCAAGATAGTTTTTAAAATCAGCTTTATGGCTGTTTATTTTGATTGGTAATATAGAAGATAATGTAAAATAAATGATGAGCCAATTCAATTTAAGCACATCAGTCTAACCTTTATATAAGTATCATAATATCAGTTATATCGTTTCCATAGTAGCAGAACTTCTGCTTAATTTTGGGTTAAATAGTGTTGCGTGGATTGTCCACAATATTTATTTATTATTAAAGGCCGCCCGCGGCTTCGCTCGCCCCTTTACCGTTCCCGTTGAAAAAAAACATATTTATTCACCTTTTAAACCTTCTCTGGACCTCCACAAATCATTCAAGACCAAAACCAGCCAAATCGGTCCAGCCGTTCTCAAGTTTTAGCGAGACTAACGAACAGCAATTCAACTGTCATCGCCCGTAAATAGTATAAACAATTTGTATGGAAATAGAACAATCTCAAATTGTTTAACAATGTTACATAAAAAATACGCTTATTAACCGACTTCCTATCAAAAAGGAGGAGGTTCTCAATTCGGTTGTATATTTTTTTTTTAAATGTTTTTTTTTTTTTTTTTTTTTAATGTTTGTTACCGCATAACTTCGTCATTTGTGAGCCGATTTGAAAAATTATTTTTTTATCTGAAAGTGCTTCCAGATTGGTCTCATTTTAATTTTATTAAAATCGGTGTTGGCATTTTTTTTTAATATTTTTTTTATGGTTGTAACTGCATGCCTCCGTCATTTATGAACTGATTTAGAAAATTATTTTTTTATTCAGAAGGTTATTTTTACGTCCACATTGTCCCAAACAAATTTCATTAAAATCGGTTTAGCCGTTTGGCAATGAAGTCGGTTTCTCTAGTTTTTTAAACTTATAATTATTTCATTTCATTTTCGTATACAAAAAAAACTTTTTTCTATCAATCTGGTATAATTATTTCTCTCTTCATACAAATGTTGGACGAAACAAGCACATGACCCACCTGATGTTAAGTGGTAACCATCGCCTATAGCAAAGTTGCCATTGCCTCTTAGATCACGCACACCAGGAACGTATCCAACACTATTAGTTCAAAAGAAAGACTTTTGATCACTGTCAAATACGGAAGGAGGAAGGACGGACAGAGTTTCTAGGCCGCCCCAAGGCCACTGACATAAAGACTACTGCAGGACGTGCCCTCCAAAGCACGAAAGCACTCACATATAAATTCCATTAGCGGTTTCCCCATCAAATTTGTGATCTCTTGTATATACCTACCAAAGTAAGTATAGAACTTCTAGTAGTAGAAGAGCTCTTTGGGAAGAGCTCATCTGGAGAAGTAGTACCACCATGCCTTTTCCTACCGTGAATCAGCATTGCTGAGTTTCGGTTTGAAGGGTGTAGGTGCCGGTGAAATTACTGGCACGTGAGGCTGAATATCTGTATGCCTCCAGTTGATGGACGCAGGACAGTGCATCGCAGGGCCCGTTCCTGATGTGCGTGATCAACGAGAATGCTTTGTTATAGACGATGGTGACCACTTAACATCAGGTGGGCCTAATGCTTGTTCCATTAAAACTTGTACAAAAAATGAATAAACGTTTTATGAGACCAAAAGTCTTGATTACGCTTCTTTTCATTTAATTATTTTTAATACTATTTTATAGGATATACACATTATTTACAAAAAGTATATTATAGTATAGTATATATCATAAAACACGAAATGATTAGAATAAAAAAATACATTTTATAGGAAACTAGAAAATTTAATAATGAACTGCTACTACAGGTAGAAAACAGAGTTCAAATCACTGGCTGCAGGCAGTGTGCCCAAAAGGCTTTATTACTATTAGTTTATTATATTAGTATATTTTAATCAACAAAATGAGTAGTAGCACCACAAATTAATTTGCAAAGCTTCACCAAAACGAAAAGCTACTTATTTGAACAGAATTAGTCGGTTAGCTCAGGCGACAGCTAAACGAATTAAGTTTGAAACTCTATTCCCCTTGTGGCTTAATGTATCGTGTAGAACTAACAGATTTAAACTTACGTGTGTGTGTTTCTATAGAGAGTTTCATTTTATAATAATTATATTGAAACTGACGGTGACACTGAAATAATATCTCTAATTTTATTGTACTCACTTTTAATGTGCACCTTATGATATTTTAAAGGTAAGTATAAACTTTGTAAACCTTGTTTATTTTTGTATAAATTTTTTGAATGCTAAGTTTTAGTTTGATAATAAATTAAAATACTTTTTTTAATTCCTTCATTACAAACCTAGAAAAATCTATTTAGATATAAAAGAAAGTCATGTTAGCTAAACTATGATTTGACTGAAAATTTAAAATTGTTAATTTAAAGTTGCTCCCAACTTTTCAAATTAACGCGATCATTATGTAAATGAAACAAACGGGTATTTATCGCAATTACCTGTATTAATTCCTGACGCTTCGACCGTGTTAATAATGGTAATCGCGGTAAATACCCGTTTGTTCCATTTAATTATTGATAGGGAGGTAGTTTAGAACCAGGAGACGGACATAGTATACTTAATTATATCTTGAATAATTATAAGTTTAAAAAACTAGAGAAACCGACTTCATTGCCAAACGGCTAAACCGATTTTAATGAAATTGGTTTGGGACAATCTGGACGTAAGAATAACCTTCCAAATAAAAAAATAATTTTCAAAATCGGTTCATAAATGACGGAGGCGTGCATCAGTTACAAACATTAAAAAAACTATAAAAAAAAATGGCAACACCGATTTTAATAAAATTAAAATGGGACTAATCTGGAAGCAGTACCTTTCAGATAAAAAAATACTTTTTCAAATCGGCTCACAAATGACGAAGTTATGCGGTAACAACAAATACAACCGAATTGAGAACCTCCTCCTTTTTGATTGGAAGTCGGTTAAAAAGTAACAGGCGTTAGTATGTAATGAAAAACAGCGTGACGAACCGTGCCAAGCATGAACTGAAAGATTTTGGGCTTTTGTGATTAATTCAAATCAACGACATTATATGTGTCATGCTTAGTAATTCCAAACTGAATAAGTTAAGCGATATTCTGCGAGTCTCCATTTGGTCGCGGGACTGCTTGTGGTATTTATGTCTGAGCACTTCCGCGCTTCGAAGGGCACGTTAATCTGTCAGACCCGCCTCAAGTACTCGATAAGCCATGACGGAAACCTTGGGCGACCTTAAAACTTTATAATCAGCATTGGCCATTTTCGTAAACGAACTACGGTTGTTGCCAATAAATATTGCATATAGGTTTTTCTGCTTTCATAGAGCGCTATCTTTTTCTGACGCACACTACGCTCTATATATGAAGTCGAAATAAGCCGATGTGCAATATGTTTGTAATATGATAAGTAACTTTAAAAATAGCATCAGAATGTAAGCCAAAACATTTTGTACTGGAAAATCTATTTCTGGAAAAAACCTAAATTTAACAAATTGTCAGAAAAATCTAGTTATACAAAGTAGAAAACCCTTTCGCATAAATCGAGAGTCGCTATTATGATGTCATGAGGCCGCACTAAATCATCCCCTATTGTGTGAAAGGTTGCTGTTTACCGAGGCTAAAAGTTAGACTATTTTGCAATAGGGTGGAATGTCACATGATGTTGATTGGACAGGCAAAGTTTTACTCTATTATACAAAATAAAGTTGAGTGGCAGTTTAAGCCTATTTTTATGAAACAACGGTATATTTACTATAAATATATAAATATATTTTTGGGAGTTTTGTCTTCCGATATTTCGGCACAGTTAGTAATCAGTCAGTCATTATCTAGAGTCTGGAACCCGGTGGTGGAAAATTAATCTTCACGGGACCCATGGTGAACCGAGGACTTATGAACGAGTAATATGAACGTGGATACTTCTAATTCTGAAGATCAAGGGTAGTTGAAACTGCGACTGCCTGCGCTTCTCGAAGGTAACTCAAATGAACTGCAGTCTGCCCGCGACTACGGCTGTTGTAAACGGCCAAAACGCGGCAAATACTAAAAATAATAAAGTACTTACCCGTTTTTTTCATAAAATTATGGTAAACCTGTTAATTTTTGGGTATTTTTCTAGTAGTAGGAATGCTTTATTTGCGTTTGCTGAGTCTAGATAGTTTAATTAGCTACCAAGAAAAATAAATAATTAGTATCTTCTATCATTAAGTTCTCGCGTAGGTATAATGAAAATAAATCTAACCGCCATTATTCTTAGATTACGCTGGGTAATTAACTATTCGAGGTTACTTTCTTTTAAAAATAACAAAGTGTTTTATAAAGCAACTCAATATCTACGGTTGACTTTTTCTTTTTTTATAAATTGTGGCTTCTTATTGTAATTTTGTAAACTAGTTTCTAGCCAAGTAAATCAAATACGTCAAATGACCAAGTTGTTAAAAGACAAGCCGAATTTGATTTGAGTAAAAAAATATAGCGACTTTCTTCTAAACGTAGACGTGGTGATGGTCGGTGGAGTAAGGCCTTGACCGAAAGATGGCCGAAGTCAGGCCGAAGAAATCTTGGGCGGCCGAAAGCGCGATGGGTCGACGACATCCTAAAGGTCGCAGGAAACACCTGGGCAAGAGACGTGCAGGACAGGGGAGGCTGGCAAAATATGAAGGAGGCCTATACCCAGCAGTGGGTGATACCGGGCTGAAATTATGATGATGATGATGAATCTCATCACATAACATAAAGTACACTTTTCCCAATTCACATTCACTCAAACCTAATTCACTCAAATTTCAATTGTTATTGTAAGAGGAATTGGTCATCGCGCAACATAAGGTGGACCATCATCTTGTTCTTAATTTATTTCTAAAGAAAATAGCTAAAAACTATTAAACCCAAATAAATTTATTCGTAAAATTTCCATAATGCTCATGCAAATTAGGTAATTATATTCATTGTCATAATTAATTTATGTATTCGAGGTCAATTTATGAACACCAAATTTGTAATGACCTCTGACCTGTGGCTTAGTGGTTGCAAGTTACAGAATAAGGAAATCAGCAGTCTCTTCTTCTTCTTTTCGTGTTCACTAGTTCTTTCGCATCAGTGCAGAGTGTGGTGAAAGGGTTTTATGTGCGTCTTAAAGGGGCTCCTTTCGTGCACTTGGTACATGTTTTCGAACTTTTCTACAACGTGCTGCTTTTCTTGTGATGTTTTCCTTCACCGTTTTAGAGTACTGGCACAGCTTACATATATTTTTGGTGAAAACTCATTGGTACACGACTGGATTGGAACCCACGATCTAACCACCAGGGTCGGAAGGCGGAGTTAACATAATATTATAATAAAAAAAAATTGTACAAGAGATAAACAAAAGGTCTTCTTCTTCTTCTTAATTAATGGTATCTGTCCATTTTGGATTAAATTTGCCAGTGTCGAGTGAGTGAGGATAAATTGCATAAATAAAATAGTTTTTAGTCAAGTCAAGTCAATCAATAGACAAGTCGGCCCTGATTGGCTTTTAAAACAATTGGTGGCCGTTTTTTTCGAAACCATCAAAAACATTTTCAATCAAATCAAAATGTCACAATCATTTCAATTTACGTTTCAATTGCTAATAACACTATGGCTGAGATTCATAGACCGCACTTTTCTTTACAGCAAAGCAGTCTTCGCAAAGTAAGCTTTGTTTATCGAAGTTTCCTATCAATATTTTGAATAAAGAAGAGCTTGACAGAACTATGAAATATAATTTTGGTTGAAAGTTGAACTTTCCATCAAAGTAAAGTCAAAGTTCGGTCTATGAATCTCGGCCTATGTGCTAAGACATAAAGTAATGTTGGTTAAAATACCACCAAAATTACACAACAGAACTCAAAGAACACCAGAAAAATAATTAAAATGAAAAAGCTATGTGACTTCCCAAAATGACAGAAAACAAATCTCCAATCTATGGAACAAAAGGTCGTGAGTTACTACAACATTAAACGCAAGAGAACCCACACGGATATAGCTAGTCGGCATTAATGTCGAAAGCACTCAAGCCCCGTCTTGGTTTTATGAAGGCGGGGATAATGGAATTTGTCACCTCGACACGGACACGCGTGACAGATTTTGTAATGAGTTAATGCCTACACTGAAGAGTAAAACAGGCAGGGCAAGCAAAGCAGGGCTACAGACCTACTACACCTAAACCTACCTACTAACAATAGAAAATTAGGAAACAAGAAACAAAATTAAAAATATATTAATGTACAATGGGTGGTCTTATCGCAGAAGAGATCTCTTCCAGACAAACTTTGAATGGAAAGGAGCGTATAATAAAGTGATTGGCTAGGGTGCACTAAGAAATAACAGTCAAAAGTATTAAGACTTATCGACAATGCCTAGAATCTTTATGTTCTTCAATATAAAATTGCATTAAATTTTGTAAAACTCACGAGCCTATTTCTTCATTTTCTATTTTACTTGATAGTTTTTTTAAGGCTGTGCAATTTGAACATTCTCAAAGACATGCCCTTGTCCGAAAAGGGTTTCTTGTTTAGTTTGTAAATAAAATGCTTAGCACGCGTCTAATATTTGCCCAGGAGCCTAATACGTAATGCAAAGGTACCTTATGCGGATTACTCGCACTAACCCTGTTCATCTATATCATCCCTTTTTGGAATAAGGGTGTGATATAGACAAACAATAATAATTCTTGGTTTGTGGTCTGGTTTTATTTGATGATTCACGAGGACAATTAAGCCCTAGTTCAGAAATCGCTCTCAGCTCTATATACAAATTGACCCCCAAAATAAACACACACACACATGCACACATACTCTGAGGTAGTTCCTATTGTCCGAACTCTCAAGAAGCCGGTGTCCTCATGAATACATAAACAAACACTCACACTTACATTACCTTAAATATTTATTAATGTGCCTTACAAGGTCTATTGGCTTACGGTATTGACAGAACACCAGCGCATAGCTTTCTCTCAGTCAAGGCCCTTTTGCTGCTGTAGCACACAGAAACACGACGCACTTCTCCAGTATCGATACATCTATTTGTACCTTTCTTCTTTTAGTGTCCTTGTTTTTTACTGGTTTATGTAGTCAATAAATGTCTATGTCTACATGGCGGAATCCACGCGGAATGAAAGTGCGTGTATTCAGCGCGGTGTAGTGTGAACGTCCAGAAGGGATGTTATTGAATAATAAGCTTCGTGCGTCCCAAGGGTGTCGATTCAACAAACAACAAACAGACCGGTAAAAAAAACAACATTAAACCACAACAAGATTAAACAGCGCGGTTTTAATCCACGTGGATTCGGCCATATTTGAATTGGGGCTGAACCTCAAAACAGGTAACGCTTCTGGGGGTTAATTCTCGGGCCGATCTCGATCATTTTGAAATTTTATTTTATTGCTTCTTTTCGAAGAGAGAATAGATGATTTCCTTGAGTAATTCATCAACGACCTCTTCATAAAAGCCTCGACAACTACGATATACAGAAAACGTACAAAAAGTGCGGGGTTGTGAAAAGAAGCAATAAAATAAAATTGCAAAATGATCGAGATCGGCCCGAGAATTAGCCCCCAGATATTGAAATGAGATGAAATTAATGCTGTTTTTTTAATGTTTTAATCTGTTTGCTACACTCTTACCTGATGGTAAGTGTCGATATGCTTAGCCGTAGTACTGACTAAATTAGCTGATAATTCACTCTTGTCTTATAGAGACCCAGATTGTAGTAATCAGGAAATTGGACATTTTCTATTTGGAAAATTAGACTTTTTTGTAATTTTTCATTTTTTCTGTAAACTTTGACCTGTGCTGTCAAATCTGTCATTATCTTTCAAATTTGACATTTGGCGTCATAATAATAAATGTTATGTTATGTTTATATAGGTAGTAATAATGTTGGTATTTGGTGGAGGGAGACCGTAGTCAGTCAGGGAAGACTTTTTCTTCTTCTTGAAAACTTAAAAGAGCGAAGGTGCACTAAATTATAAACGTTTATCACTTGTAACTTATTTTATATATTCAAATACAAGATAAATCAAATAAATCGTTTCCATGTTTTCTTCTTAATGACGTGTGTCCCTGTTTTTTTTTTACATCACACCTAATGCTAAAGTCTAACATCCGTATTCTACCAAGTAATCACACAAACTCTATTTATTGCAAGTAGCAAAGATTAGAAATTAACTATAGGACCTTATATAATTGAATTATCCTTATTATTATACCACTTATTTCCCTTTTGCTTTCGTTCTTATCGTGTCACTGGTTTTTTCATACCAAGTGTGGTGAAAGGATTTTAAGTTCGCCTTAAAGAGGCTCCTTTCGGGCACTGAAAATGACTTAATTAATAAAGATTCAGGGCTCTAAATAATTCTGAGAGTTTAATTGACCACCACGTGCACACAATCGGTAGGAACAACTTTATTACGCTCAAAGGAAACGGAAAAACTTTTATTCTAATACCTTTTGGGGGTAAAAGTTCTCGTTCGACCATCTGGTGTGGGAACGATCTCCGGGAAATCTTTACTTACGATAAAAATATAATGGGTTTGACCTTAAAGGCGCGTTTCCAGTGATGCGAACTTGACCAATTACATTAATATTGTAATTGAGATACTTATAATACTCTTATTTACACAAAGAAACTTACAATTTAAACAAATATTTAAGAATGTACAAAATACGTATGAAACAGATACATCTTCAGATCGTTGCAAACCTTCTAGAGATAGCTCAACTGATCCAAATCAGTACCAGACCGAAGCGTCCCCAAGAATTGTCCTCTTGACTTTTACATCCTCCAAATGTTTTCTTAGATTTCTCAAGAAATAGACCGTCACAAATTATGAAAACCACACCAAAATGCGTCACAAATCCTTATTTATCTATTGGCATAGCAGCTAGGCTCCTATCTCTTCTAATTTTTTTTTACATCATCTGATTGATGATGATTTTGAGATTAAATAATAACCTCAAAAACTCAAAAATATTTTATTTATCTTCTTATCTAAAGAGTCTAGGAGGCTCATTTGCTGCAAATGGCCACACAGTCCTGATTACTGAACGGTGGTCCACATGTTTTGGCCAATAACTCAAGAACCAGACCGTCACAAATTCTGAGACCTATACCAATCTGTGTCACAAATTCGTCACTAAATATTGGCATACCAGCCAGGCCAGTCATACCCAGTCTGACCACATAGTCAAGAGGACAATCCCCAAGACGCTGGCGGCATGGCCATGCTGAATAGCAATGCTAAATGAGGTTTGTTTCAAATAATTGTATTGATCAATCTAAACCACTCTGTTCCGAGTTAGAATCGCAATAAGAGCTGATATTCTCTCTAGAGTGAGACCAACTCAAAAGAATCACACTGATGATTTTAACTAAGTACTGCTAGACTTATTATATGGGGACAGTGGCCCATATTTTCAAACCATTCCACGAGTGTCATTTTTTTGAGCCATTCTCGACCCCGCTAATATAACTTTGCGCGTGACATAAGATACACAAAACATGAAAATAAAGGACTGGCAAATATATTTTCAGAACACAAACATGAATGGGGAAATTGAAATTGTATTACGTTCAATGCAAGTTCATAGTTACAGACATGTTTTTATATTTTCTGCCATGAGCCACGCGCAATGTTATCTTGCCCTGACTCTACCATCCACTTCCTGTAATTTTGACTGTAATTGGCCCATGTTGGTGGGTGTACTCAGTAGTTATGAAAGAAACAGCAGTAGGCTTACCGCAAACTCTGTCTGGCTCTGTCTCTGGCTCTGGTTTCGAGTCTGTGTGAGTGCTCACCAGTGTACATCACTGTGTATGTGACCTTTCGACGTAGGATTTATTTAGTCAACACTCACACAGACTCAAAACCAGAGCCAGAGACAGAGCTAAACAGAGTTATAGAGAATCATAATAACGGTCGTTGCCATAACCATGAACAGTGACTTAAAGCCACAAGTCTGAGGAAAACTTACTGGTCATTTTATAGTGTTTCTATAAAATTCACACTTATCTTTTACGTTTTTACCTACATTATAAAAACATAGAATATGACACGGAAGTGTGACATAAAAATTCAGGCCAAAAGGCCAGCTGACAGAGCCGACTAAAGTTTAAAAAATGTGTAGACCTACCACAAAGCTCTTTCTGGCTCTGTATCTGGCTCTGGTTTCGAGTCTGTGTGAGTGCTCAGTGTATTATACTGTGTGTGTGACGCTTCGACGACGTAGGGTTTATTTGGTCAACACTCACCACAGACTCAAAACCAGAGCCAAAGACAGAGCCAGATAGAGCTTGTGGTAGGCCTACGCTTAGCAGACCTCTTAAGTAGTCCTCTAATACAGATGGCCTTGAAGTAAATAACACCTAAAAACACCCTTCAATAATTAAAACAAACAAACCCTAATGCTAGCCTAAACCCTAATGCTAGCCTATCTCCATGTAAAAGCAATCAGTTAAATGCCGAGTTACGACCCAGTCTGTGACTATAAATTTCAGTGCGAAACTAAGACTAGATCATTTGTAGTCAGTACAACTTTGACTGCTCCAACGGACAAAGTCAAAGGTATTTGTTCAGTTAAAACACTGGAATCAGTTTGCTTTGAACCGTTATACGACCCTAAACTCCGTGAATTAACTGCTCGTGCGTACATTTTGACCATTTGAAAGATATAAAATGACTAAATAAATCTTGCTCGTTTTATTCCTTATTATATTAATGAAACCATTTATTTATTTACAGGATTACTATATTAAAATCCTACTCCATCTATTTCAGGGTGCGGCCTTAGAGGTCAGGGGGCTAATTCTCGAGCCGATCTCGATCATTTTGCAATTTTATTTTATTGCTTCTTTTTACAACCCCGCACTTTTTCTACGTTTTCCGTATATCGTAGCTGTTGAGGCTTTTATGATGAGGTTGTTGATGAATTACTCAAGGAAATCTGGCATTCTCTATTCGAAAAGAAGCAATAAAATAAAATTGCAAAATGATAGAGATCGGCCCGAGAATTAGCCCCCTGGAGCCTAACTCTCGGGCCGACCGAGATTTTCAATGCCCCTTAAATACACATTGGCATTGCACAACCCCGCACTTTTTCTACGTTATCCGTATATCGTAGATGTCGAGGATTCTTCGATGAGGTCGTCGATGAATTACTCAAGGAAATCATCCATTCTCTCTTCGAAAAGAAGCAATAAAATAAAATTGCAAAATGATCTCGGTCGGCCCGAGAATTAGGCTCCAGATCACTGGATTTTATTATATTTCAGATAAAATAATATGCCCATATTCGTATTTCATTCGTGCACAGTTTTTCAACATGGCTGCACAGATTAATCTCAAAAACCTATAAAGAGCAATAAAGGCACAGAAATTGATAAAAGCGAACAATAAAATCCGCCCACACATTTTCCTATGAAATTCGAAATCTTTTGTGTCAGGCAGTAAAAGCAACTTTTACATGATTATTGCTTTAAGTTTTATATACTAACATCAGCTTGCGGCTTCGCTCGCTCCGTTTCCGTTACTTTTTCGGGGTAAAAAATATTCTATGTCCGTGTTGTAGGAGAGACATAGGAGGGTTGTGACAGTTTTTACTTTTGGGGCCATAATCTCGTTCAAGAAACATTTTACAGTTATGACCGATGTGATTAAATTTATCGGCATTTGTTCTGTTTCCTAAACAATCCCCAAAAATAATTTAAGTATTATGGTTTCTGAGAAAATCGTCAAAATTGAAGACAACCCCCCCCTGTCACAACTCTCCTACTACCGATCGGCAAGTTGTGATAGGCTCCGAGGACTCCTAGGTCTCCCCTACCAATCTTCAGCTACCAAATTTCAGCCGTAACGGTTCAGCTTGAGTTATAAATAGTATAACTAAAACGACGGTCTTACATCTATGTAAAGGTTCGATCCCCACCGAGAACAAAATATTTATGTGGTGAACGCAGATGTTTGTTAGTTCTCTGTCTGGGTAATATTGTAGGTAGGTAGGTAATCTTAATATGTTTATACTATTACACGGGTATTTATCGCGTATATTACCTTATTTTATTTTATTTGCCCGACTTTTCAGCTATGTTGCAATAACCGTGGTCGCGGGCTGAAAAAAAAATCTAAGTATGTATTAACAAAAAAAAAATACAAATAGGTATTATACTAGCTGTCTGGTTCCCATAGATAGATAGATAGATAGAAAATACTTTATTGCTCACAAATACATA
Source organism: Thera britannica (assembly GCA_939531255.2). Taxonomy (NCBI): domain Eukaryota; kingdom Metazoa; phylum Arthropoda; class Insecta; order Lepidoptera; family Geometridae; genus Thera; species Thera britannica. The sequence continues at coordinate 15,575,070 of OW618036.2, read as the reverse complement.
AGAACAAACAATGGTACATAAAAAATTAACAACTATTTGTAAAAATAATAGGCGGTCTTATCGCTAAACAGCGATCTCTACCAGACAACCGATGGAAGGAGAGGACTTATGTTACTTACAAGGGGTGATATGTGTGCGTGGATAAATTAAAAAAAAAACACAAAAATGTGTAGCTAGCTAGTAAATAAACCAAGAAATATAATTATAACATACCTACTTACATTATTCAAAGGCTATTTTAGCCATACTACTATACCTACATACTACATCACATGTATACCTACCCATAGTGATATATATATATAAATATAATACGAGCCGGTATGACCGAGCTTCGCTCGGGTTAAAAAAAAAATAGTATTATTATTTGCCAATAGATGTCAGGAAGAGTCGTATCTTTATTGGCTTATTTTTAATTAACAACGCCTTCTAGCTTGCAGTTAGTTGCTCACAATCGCCAATAGATGGCAGGAACAGTCGTATATTGAGTTTATGTTTGATTATTGCAAAACACCAACTTCTCGTCATTTTCTAAAAATGAATCCTAGCTAGATCGATTTATCGCCCCCGAAAACCCCTGTATAGTAAATTTCGTGAAAATTGTTGGTGCAGTTTCCGAGATCCTAAATATATATATATATATATATACTATATATATACAAGATTTTCTCGTTTAAAGGTATAACTAGCAGTAAGTGACCGTACCGTTTGATAACGTACTTATAAATGATGAAATCATATATTTCGATCTTACTAACCTAAATAATAATAAAAAATAAGAACTGGTTATTTAAAAAAAATCACGAGTGCATTGAGAACTTCCGGAACTTGTCTACATAGTGTTAACGTAGTCCTTTAGTTCCAAAACTCGACAATAGATGGCGTTCTCTGTGAAACATAACCCTTGAGTTCTCAGGTTCTCACAGAGCTTGGTTTTTGCTTCTGAGCAACAGATGGCGCTAGGTGTAATGATATTATGAAAAAGTTGTTTGTTCTTAACTCCGAACGCCGATATTTTCTAAAAATAAATCCTAGCTAGATCAATTTATCGTCCCCGAAAACCCCTGTATACAAAATTTCATGAAAATCGTTGGTGCCATTTCCGAGATCCTAAATATATATATATATATATATATACAAGATTTTCTCGTTTAAAGGTATAAGATACTAGCAGTTGGTAACCGAGCTTCGCTCGGAATTTTTTTCGTTAATTTGTATTTTTAAGAAATCATAAGAGTCATATTATCATCTTTACTGGTCTAGTCTTACTGAATAACGCCATCTGCTGGACATGCTTGCAGTTAGTTGCTCACAATCGTCAATAGATGGCAGGAGCAGTCACATATTCAGTTTATGTTTTATTATTGAACTCTGAAAGAAATAATCATTTTCTTAAAATGAATTCTAGCTAGATCAATTTATCGCCCCCGAAAACCCCTGTATACTAAATTTCGTGAAAATCGTTGGTGCATTTTCGGAGATCCTAAATATATATATATATATACAAGATTTTCTCGTTTAAAGGTATAAGATACATACAATATATACATACCTACATAATATATATTATTACATTCCCATAGTACAAGCTCTAGTGCTAGGGTAGTGTTATGTTATATTATTATATTTATTTAAGTATTTCGATAAATTGATTGATATTATTTTTTAACTTTATACAACGTTAATTTGTTTCTGGGTCTCTTCAATGATAAAGTTGCGTAGAATTTAGTTTTAAAAGAAAACCAACATGATTATAACCTTACACCGTGAATCTGCCCTATCGTGACAAAGGAGAATCCAAAAGGTTTGAACGGCAAAGATAAGAAAAAACACTAGTTAAACAAATCCAAGTAAGATACTGGTAAATGGGTCGGAATCACGAACTTAAGGTTTGTATTTATTTCCGGAGTTTTGGTTATTAAAGTACTATTTAGCATCTTTATGAATGATCACTAAATCTCTAAATGTAGGTATTGTTAATGAAAATAATTAAAAAATTAAATCTAATCAAAAATTGATTACTCCTTTTGTAGATATACATAGCCATAGCCCTTCTAACTAGTATAGTATTATCTTATCTGTGGCCCTACATAGTAACCCGCCATAGAACCGTAAGGTTTACCAAATTCATAACTAGATGTCGCTAGTAAAAATGTCTCAATCCTAGAACGCGCTGACGAAAACACACGACAGTAAAGCATATTGAGCGATCTACCCAACGATCATTACCTGGTGGTCCGCTAGTCCGCTATATTTATGTGAATCGAGCGACATAAGTAACTTATGTTACGACAGTTTTTAAAGAGCTGCTCCATTAGACTTAGAGTAAGCTTATAGCTATAGGTATATAATGAATATCTAATTATTATTATTATTTAACTAATCTATTAAATATAGGGATGCCCAAAAAAGTGTATTGTATCGATATATCGCATCGTAACTGTATCGAACTTGGTTGTATCGATACGCGATATTATCGATTTCCTTTGTATCGATATATCGTATCGTAACCGTATCGCATGCCTTTCAATTAATATGCGATATAATGAGTATATATCGTGCAAAGGGTTATCTTTTTAGTAGTTTTACTATATTCTTTTATTTTTAAAAAAGAAACAAATAATTTTATGTATTTAAAATAGTTTAATTCCACCAAAAATATCACAATTGCCATTGATCAGCACTTAAACAACACAAAAATATTAATTTTGATAAGCGCTGTGGATTTATCCTGTTACGGCTATCGGAAATGTGTGTGTCCAGCTAAAGAAAACAGGCGTTCCGAAGGTACGATACGGTAATGCGATATTTTTATAAAAATGCGATATATCGAAGCGTATCGTATGGTGAAAATATCGCATCAAATATCGCTATATCGTATAGTGCTGTATCGATATTCCGATATATCGTATCGTAACGGGCATCCCTAATTAAATAGGGACGGGTCGTACTTGTATTGTAAAATCAAGTAGGCTTGCAAGTACGTATACTTTTTCATACCTGATCCAAATACCAGGTATTAAATACCGCCAAAGTATTTTATGGAGAGACTTGATCGTACGTACTTGTATACGCACACGGACTAGGGCGGGCTGTTCACTTGTTCAGTTGTGTTGTGTGCCACAATTCAAAATACATTCATAGGAAAATTATCTGTTTAGATAAAGACATAAGAAGCATAATTGCGTTTGCAGAAGAAACTTTCAACGTTGGAAGTATTTATTTCTTCTGCAAACGCAATTAAGCTTCGTAGGTGTATCAAAACACGTATAACTTTTCCATAAAGGTACTTAATTATTTGCACGCCCGCACTAATTACTAGGCATAGTATCAATAATAGGTATTAAAATTCTTACAAGTCATACATATTATTAACAAAAAAGTTGAATGTGTGGATGCAGTGCCTATAGCCTGCCTAGTTCCACCATACCGAATTACAGTCATACTTAAAAGTCATCTAAAAATAATTGCTTAAAGTTAGCTCTGTTACTGTTTGTCATTACTCAGATGGCAATATTTTAAGTACAGTAGGCCTACCACAAGTCTGGCTCTGTCTCTGGCTCTGGTTTTTGAGTCTGTGTGAGTGCTCACCAGTGTATTATACTGTGTGTGTGACGTTTTGACGTAGGATTTATTTAGTCAACGTCAGGGCCAGAGACAGAGCTAACAGAGCTTGTGGTAGGCCTACTGTTCTTAAAATATTGCGATTGTAAAAGTTTAAAAAAGATTAAAATAATATATTTTGACATATTTTTATACTAAGGCCATCATCTGTTAAATTGACACGACGTAGTCTTTTTTGTTATTTTACAGTTGACCAAAGATGAGTTAAAGCTATCCAGTCAATTTCGTTTATCTCATCATCATTATAATATATTTCACTACCTGTCCTACGTTCCGCATTTTTTAATGGTGGTAGCTTGGCCTCCTTTTGCTTGATTAATAAGTTGATGGCACTTATAATATTCAAGGCTAGACATGAGATAGGTATATCATTTCATGCTGAAGAATTCAAAAGACAACATAGAGTATAAAATTTATAAGAATATTTAATATTCTTCCTCCATGAAAAGCTACCTGCCGATCAAAATTCAACACACAAAATGGCCGCAAAGCGCTATCCTTACGGACGTAATCCGTAAACTCAATTTAAATATCTCGAAGGTTAATTGGAATTAAGGATAATTACGCAAAAAAACAACCCTGCTAAAGTCATTGGTACTTGTTTAGATATTTAACTTCCCTAAATATCTAATTTCCGAAATGCAACTGTTTCCAAATCCACCTTTCAAACCTCTAATCTTATTTCAGAGCAACGCGGCAGCCATCACGCATTGCTCTAAGTTCTGAGGAAGGTAGATTTAGTTTCAAATTACTGGTCACGAAAGGCAGCCATCACGTTCTGAAGGCAAATTCCAAAATAGGCCTTTTGGATCCCATATATTTAGATGGCGTAATTGTTCAAGTTTTCACTTCTGTCGTCATTTCCGGAGTTTTCCCATGTTTTTTTAGCCCATAGACAATGACGGAGGCCATAGATATAATTATCTTCTATTCGAGTCTATTCTATTCGATCTAGACCTACCTAACTATATCCTCTATTTGTCTACCGAACTACTCTTCTTTTTCTTCTTCCTAATGAATGGCATCTGTCTTTTTCGGATCAATTTTGCCAGTGTCGAGTAGTTTAATGAGAATGAGATTAATGATAATATAATTACATAGATAAAATACTTTTCCGTCAAGTCGAGAGTCAACGTCGAGTCGGCCCTACTTGGCTTTGAAATCAAAATGATGGTCTTTTGTTTTCAAATCCCATCAGAAACCTTTTCGATCAAATCAGAATATCACACTTTTATTCCATCTGCTAACACTTTGAGCTAAGACCTCAAGTAATGTTGGTTAAAATACCACCGAAATTACACAACAAAACTCAGAATAACACCAGTAAAACAATTAAAATAAAAATGCTATGTGACTTCCAAAATGACAGAAACGAATCTCTCTACCACCGAACTACTCAAGTATCTGCCCAGTCAAAGCCAATCCTAAATAGACCCGACTCTTCTAATGCATACAAATGATGTAAGAAAGCGCTTTAAAAGGAAGTGCAAATAAACTACACACTTACAGCTTATTCAGACCTCTTTAAATGTTGAAAGCCGCTTGAAGCGACGCGCGAAATCGCAGATTGAAAGACTTATAGAGACGTTTTCACTGCAGCCTTTGCACCTGCGTTGGTACAGTCAGATGTACGAGTAAGTAAGTAAGTAAGTTAGCCTTTTATTTCCAAAATCTCTTAATGTTAGGTTTTACAGTTTGTGTGTTAGTGTTAATTTTTAGCCTAGTTGTTAGTTTTAATGTTAGTTTTCTTAAATCTATGAGAAGTGGACCCCTTTTTGGGTAAAAGCCTCCTAGGTACCTACGAGTAAGAATACCTTTCAATTTCAATAACTTAACACGAGTATTACAATATAAAAAGTACTTTATAATTTATAATTAGGTATGACATCGGTAGTAAGGTTGTTTTACTTTCCAGCTAAGGCCTCCTACAAACTCTCTATAATTTCCTCCTCCAATGTGTTAGAATATAGTATTCTTTATCACCTAACGATAAAGAATTGCAGATCTTTAGTTTTCTGCAGTAACGAATCAAATAAAATATAAATATTATCGAACCTAAAAACATTATTTTAAGACGCTGAATTAGGTGGAATAACTTACCTATTGCTCACACACTTCAGTGTTTTTATATCTTTCATATGAAAACACTGAACTTATTTATAGATAATCGCGAACAACTATTGTTTGAAATACGATTGCACACAACTTTAGCTAAAAAATAATAAAATAAATATTGTGGTCAATTCACACAGCACTATTAAACTTCAAACAAAGCAAAGGTTGGTATGATGGGAACCAGATACCAGATATAATACATTTATTTTTTTGTAAATACATACGTACAATATAACACCCAGGCAGAGAACAAACATCTGTGTTCATCTCACAAATATTTGTTCTCGGTGGGGATCGAACCCACGACCTACGGCGCAGAAGGCAGGATTACTACCAACTAAGCTGAGAGGCCAGTCAAAAATGTTGGTTCTATCACGTTTTCTTATTAATAGGTTTACTTTTATAGAACAAAATTACGTCATTTTGTTCGTCAGTGTACTTGATCCAAAGGTCCGGACGAGCTACAAAGTGGACCCAGATTTGTAGAAGCCAATTCCATGCAAACTTTCTGTGCCTCGAGCGCCAGCTTGCAGAATTGGAGAATCGCCAGTATCCTTCGCCACTCATCGTTCGAAGTAGAATTTCTACTATTGGTATTGGTATTAGGTCAATAATTATAAACATAGAAGAGATTATGTAAGTATGTAACACAGCGTCATTTAGAAGGAAAGCTTGTACGGAAAGAATACTTGCCTTTTTTTACATTAAACTTGATACACACAGAACACACATTTACGTTTCTCATTTATTTGTCCTGTAGGCCTACGACAATCTCCGCCTGGCTCTGTCTCTGGTTTTGGTTTTGAGCCTGTGTGAGATGTATTATACTGTGTTACGTTACGAGCGACGTAGGATTTATTTAGTCAACACTCACACAAACTCAAAACCAGAGCCAGAGACAGAGCCAGACAGAGCTTGTGGTAGGCTTACTGGGTAGGGATCGAACCCACAGTGGAAACTTTTACAACTAGTTTAATAGTTTAATTCTGCCGTGAAGCAGCATTCCTTTCGGTTTTAAGGGTATTCAGTACCTACCAGTGAAATTACTGGTACGTGAGGCTGAACATCTGTATGCCTCAATTTTATGGACGCTTGGCGTTCCCTGCTATGGCAACGGGCAGGTCATATAGCTCGAAGAACTGACAACCGTTGGGGAAAAAAGGTTCTCGAATGGCGACCAAGAACCGGAAGACGAAAAGTAGGGCGCCCACCCCACCAGATTGACTGACGACATTGTTAAGATCGCAGGAAGTCGGTGGATGGAAAGGGCTCAGAATCGTTCTTCCTGGAAATGTGCAGGGGAGGCCTATGTCCAGCAGTGGACTTCTTCAGGATGATGATGATGATGATGGCGTTCCCTGTGCGTGACCTACGAGGCAATGCTTTGTACAATGTGATGGTATCAGGTGAGCCAAATGATTGCTCCATCAGCTGGTTGTATAAAAAAAACTTTTTACCTACATCCATCTGCATAATTTTTATTTCTTATCGTGTCCCTTTGCAAAAGGCTGTAGTAGGTAAATGCGTATAGTCAAATTTTCAACCTATGTTTACAGCAGGCCTACCACAAGCTCTGTCCGGCTCTGTCTATGGGTCTGGTTTTGAGTCTGTGTGAGTGTTGACTAAATCAATCCTACGTCGAAACGTCATACACTCGGTATAAAACAATGGTAAGCACTCACACAGACTCAAAACCAGAACCAGAGACAGAGCCAGACATAGCTTGTGGTATGCCTACTGGATAGAGCAGGGTGGAGTAGGGTGGATTAGGGTCGATTGATCGATGGGCCCTGGAGAAGTATCCTAAATAAAGTAATTTTAAAACTATATTAACTAAGGTGCTGGCAATTGACAAACAATTTCCTGCTTACACATGAAAAATAAGAACTCTTATAATTATTCACCCCCGTATAATACTAACTCTTATTATCTAAATATAATATACAAGGTGTATCTAAATATGTGTACTATGCGAAGGTGGGGGGTTTCAGACCACAATGGTGATCAGTTGTGGAGGGGAGATAATTAAAAATTCCTATTTTCAGTTTCCCATACAAAAATATTTAATTTCATAATGCCTAAATAAATTGACAACCCTATCCTTGTAACCCCTTGACCCCTTGACCTACTACCTCTGTAGGTCTACTACTACTACCTACTACCTCTGTAGCTGAGTTTAGGGTTGTCACTTTGTATAAAGTCAGCTGTTAATGTTGAAACTTCGTTGCAGTTTTTTTCAGAGATACCAATCGAAGTTCGAAAAGTCGTTGAACAAAAGTTGTTCCCCGGGGGGTGGAAATTCACCCCCCTTCAGGATAGTACACATATTTTGATACACGTTGTATAAAACTCTTACGTTACTGACTGACTGACAATCAACGCTCAGCCTAAACCGTAGGTAAGTCCTAGAAGCATGATACTTGGAGGGTATGTTTCTTTTATAGCATAGGGGTGCACTAAGAAAGGAAATTGGAAAATGATTTCCCTAAGCGGAGAAAAAGAGGAAAAAATTTTAAAAGAAAAATCAACGGGGCGTAACGGCAAAGGGGCGAGCGAAGCCGCGGGCGTCCGCTAGTGTGTTATAAAATAAATAAATAACTTTTTGACTACCAAGTCGAAACTACCATAAAAACTAAAGAAGTAGTTACTAATAAGTTAAGCTTTTTGCACATTTAGGCGATCTGCGATGGCGATGGCGATCAGTTTCAGCATATGGTTTTACATACATCCGCCCACACTGCCGCGAACTTTGACAGTGCATTATTGGACAGCGATACACTAATCGCCACCCCAGGCGATTCAGATGTGCACAAAACTGTAAAGGTTATAATTTGTTACTAAAAAAAATCTGGCCAGGTGCGAGTCGGTCTCACACACGAAGGGCACCATATCTATAAAAATAGCATAAAAATAATGTCTGTTGTATTAATGGTGTCTTTGTAATAGTGTCCTGTTTCAACCTTTGGGCACGGAACCCTTATAAGACAGTCTGTAGGTATATGCCAATATGCAAATAAACCGAGCAGGAATTATAATTATTAAGTAAGAAATTAAGCAAAAGCTATTAATCTCTGAGGGACGGAAAGTTTTCGATCATTACCAAACGGGCATTACCTACCTCAGGTGGGATTGTTAATCATAGTTTACGGCAGCTGCCGTGGCACAACGATATCGTAGCCTATATATATTTTTTTAGAAAGAGTAATTTACATTTATTGACACACAGAAACTTGCAAATAAATAAATATATACAAAATGTACAAAATACACAAGAAACAATTGAGCTATATACGCGTGCCGTTTCAAACCATCTAGAGATAGCTCAATTGATCCAAATCTGTGCCAGATGGAAGCGTAAGATGCTGGAGACATTAGAAAAAGTGAAGGGTATCATTTAATCTCAATGGATAAGTGAGTGTAAGAGTATTGGAACTAGCATATTGCCTGTAGAAGCTACTTCTACTTATAAAAATCACATAACTCCATAAATCACATCGATTGACGATGCCTAACTCAAGCCTGAACCAACGCGTTTTTTATTAATCGTTTGGAACAAAAACAAACGAACTACAAGTTTTATAATTAATTTAATTTATTTGCTACTTTTATAAAGCATTTCAGCTCACGTGCTCTCAAACAGTGAAGGAAAACATCGTGAGGAAACCAGCATATCGTAGAACCTAAAAGTTCGAAAATATGTGTCAAGTACACGAAGGGAGCCTCTTTGAGGCGCACTTAAAATCCTTTCTCCACACTTGGTTCGAAAGAATCAGTGACACGATAAGAAAAAGAAGCTCTCTGTAAATAATAAAAAAATAATATACCCTATTCTTGATGTGCCAGAGCAACAATCACGATCTGTAGGATCCTTCACCGAAAGTTTTCCCGTTTATGCATAAATTTATGGGTATCTTATGGGCTATATTTCGGTTTATGGATTCGTATCTTGTCAACTTTTATAGGATTTTAAGACATTTAGGACCCGAACATAGCTGACTTTTTACAGTCATTAGCGCTGGGAGAAACGAAAAATTAATACAAACGTATTGAGAACCTCCTCCTTTTTATTGAGTCGGTTAAAATTGTATAAAAATGACAGATGCTCACGGTAAGACGTAGATCTATCTAATTCGAACCCACTATGCTACCGTGCTAATAATGACAGGAGAAGTAATGCCAAAATAAAAGTGAGCTTCAAATTGGTTTCGCTTTTAAGTAATGCCAAGGACTCCAGCGCTCGTTTTGACAAACCGCATGAGTCAGGCGGCGTGGCATGCCGTGGCAAGCTGGAAGCAATGTGCGCTGACTGTCGGCAAAATCCCTTGCTATGCCGTCCCGGTCTGCGTAGGCCTTTACACCGTAAGAGGCGACCTAAGAGAGGTAACTGCGCCAAACGCGCTCGATGAAAGAGGCCTATGTCTAGCTATAATAGATTCATTCTGGCCGATGACAATGACTAATTATTTTTCCACGCAACAATGGCAAAACAGCTACAAATACGGAAGCCTCAAGACATTAGCACCGCTCTTGTTTTTATATTGTATGGCCTTTTTCTGTGCAATTATGCTGCCGTAAAATTAAAAGGCTCTCCCATAAAATGTACAGTTTAATGGCTGCTTTACGTAAAACAGTCTTGATGGGATGCAATGACGTCACTTTCGACCTTCGGACGAATAAAATCATCAAATTAAGGCGCGGGCCCACCGCGGTGCACGCTGTGCATATGACGCATTTTAGTTGCGTGCATTAATTTTTGTTTGAAAACGTGGGTCTACGATTCCACTGGAGTACACGAAGACTATGTATAGCTTGGCACGGCGCACGGAGAGGCTACGCACGTTTCCATAAGTTCTATGACTGCAAACCGCGCTGCATAAGCGAGCTGTACATAGTCGTGGGTCATATTCGATATTCTTATATTTCAGTGGAAACCTAGACCCACGTCGACAGCGTTGAGCTATGTAATCGCCTATTCGAGCAAGCTACGCGTGTGTCAATGGTGTCAATTCAGCGTAGCCTCTCCGTGGGTTGCATTGGATAATACAACCACATACTCTAGTAGTAGTAGAGCTCTTTGTGAAGGGCTCGTCCGGGGAAGTACTACCACCATGCCTATTTTTGCCGTGAAGCAGCATTGCTGTGTTTCGGTTTGAAGGGTATGGGTGCCGGTGTAATTACTGGCACGTGAGGCTGAATATCTGTATGCCTCCAGTTGATGGACGCAGAGCAGTGCATCGTAGGGCACGTTCCTGACGTGCGTGACCTACGAGGCATGGCTTTGTTATAGGCGATGGTTACCACTTAACACCAGGTGGGCCATATGCTTGTTCCATCAGCAAGTAACATAAAAAAAAAAAAAAAAAAAACATACATTTTCTTACAAAGCAAAGCTACACGTGCGTAGCCTCTCCGTGCAAAACTGTGGGCCCGCGCCTTTAAACAGTCGACACGTGCTAAGATTTATTTGAGTTAAACTGTTCGCCACAAATTTAAATACCTCATCACCCAGGTCGGTTGTAGGATATCATATACCTTTATTGATTTATTTGTATTTGTATATTTTTTTCTGACTTGGCTGTTCTATTGATATGACATTTAAATATTATTGTATATTGTATATTATTGTATTATATATTAATATAAATGCCTTCTGACAGTTCACGAAAATACTTGTTATAAACTTCTTAGAATACCTGTGTGGTAAATAAATCCTCTACCAATATAAGAAGCAGCAGTCTTGTGAAGTTTGAGCCTCTAGAGACGCACAAATCATTATTTTCTACCCAAATTATTATCTTTTAGGGTACCTTGCTTCAAAAAATATAAACCCTAGATTTTGATTCATGACATCAAAATATCGCTATAGCAATGAATATCACGTCACATCACATACAAAAATACACATAATTATCATTATTAGCTTGATTAAGTCCACTACTGAAAATAGGCCTCCCCTATACATTTCCAGGAAGAACGATTCTGAGGCTTTTTCTTTCACCGACTGCTCGCGATCTTAACAATGTTGTCGGTCCATCTGGTGAGTAGGTGCCCTACGTCTCGTCTCAGGTTCGTGGTCACCATTCGAGAACCTTGAACAACATACCTACTGATAGTACGAAAACTATTCATTGATTATAGCTACAATTCTGTTTAACTTTATTACACCGCAGAAAATACAACTACACGTAACGACGCCATATTCCCCTTCTTCCGCTTCTTTTTCTCCACTAGTTGAAATTTAGAGAGTGTGATCATTTTGAAAAGTATAGGTGCGTTAAGAATTTTTGTAAACTCAACCCATAAAGCTAGGGTTCATAAGTTCGTATGAAAAAAAGGTACTCACGCTTCTACGCTAAACGAAGTCGCGCGGGATTCCATTAGCCTACCTATAATATGAATAGTTAATATATTATGGTATAAAGTATGAATAACTTCGTCAAATAATCTCTAGGTTACTTGAATTATGGTGGTTTTATGAACCAAATAAGATACATTTTCTAAACTTGAGAAATTTCAAACTTATACCTTTAAAATTAAATTGTGAAGTTTGTTATGAAAAGTACCAGAGGCTCGAAAAGGCTTCTAAAGATTTCGAAATAATTTACAGATTCGGGTATTTATTGTTAAGAAATGTGATCTCGGAACCCTTCAGGGCGGGAGTCACGCTCGCATTTCATTCTGCAGGCCTACCATGAGCTCTGTCTGGCTCTGTCTCTGGTTCTGGTTTTGAGTCTGTGTGAGTGCTCACCAGTGTTATTATATTGTGTGTGTGACGTTTTGACGTAGGTTTTATTTAGTCAACACTCACACAGACTCAAAACCAGAACCAGAGACAGAGCCAGACAGAGCTCATAGAAGGCCTACTGTAATCAACTTTATTTTCCCGAAAAACAAATTGATGGATTATATTTGAAAATTCAGTAATTCAATAACACTGTATTTATTTAAAAGTAATGCTTTTGTTTTTCCTTTGAGTTTGGTAAATGAATTCAAATGTTTGCCAAATATATGTATTTTTAGATTGATTGATAATGTAAAATGATATTTTATATCTTTGATTTGTTAAGAAGAATGAGCTTTTTCGAGGCGCATTTAAAAATCCTTTCACCACGCATTTCGAAAAAAACAGTTAAACTATAGAAGAAGACGAAGACGAATGAAGCTAAGAGCCAATCTGTACAAGTAACTTTAATTCTTCGTGTAAAAATTATGTGGAGGGCACAAAAAAATACGAATACAAATAAAATAATAAAACGTCAGTGAAGGTAGAGTTAGTACCTAATAGGTAATAAAACAGTTCATTCAAGCTTGGCTCAAGGCTGGCTTGAATGAACTTTTTAATTTAGGTACTATTGGAGGCTCTCCTATTCCAGCCGGCCGGTCACCGTGGAAGAGTCAGACCAAAACCCCCTAATCCATAAGGAAAGGAAACAAAAAAGAAGACAAGATAAACAAAAAAGAAAACACGATCGAATAAGAAAAAAAATAACCGAAAAAGAAAACCAAAACAAATAAGAGAAAAGAAAGGGAATAAGTACTTACACAGTACAGTACACACTTTACAGAAGTAAAAGAAAACAAAAAAGAGGAAAATAAAATAAAATAATAATAACGGTAAATAAAATAATAATAATAAATACGTCAACCTCCAAGACGTCAACCAAAAAAGAAAAGATGAACATAAATGAAAACGTCACAAAATTGCACAACGGTGTCAAAAAAGAAGTATAGGTTAGCTACATGGAGGGATTTAGGAGAGGCCTACGCCGCTAAGGCGACTTATATTATGTTAAACATAAATTATAAATTAGTTAGTAAGAAGTTTACTGATAATTTAAGATTAGTTATTATGAAAGTGGAGAAGTTCGTTTTAAATTGTGTTTAGCTTATTAGAAATAAAGGCTATTTTATTTTTTTTATTTTTTTTTATTACAATTATGTGGGTAATAATAATTTAGAAAATTATGAAGTGTCTATTTTTGTACTTCGAAGTATCTTGGTACCTATTTTACTTTCAGTGACGTATAAAAGGAAACTCTCTGAGACGCACTTAAAATCCTTTCACCCCACTAGGTTCAGAGAACCAGTGACAAGATAAGAGGGAGTGACGTACGTTTTATTTCTTTTTCAGTATTTCTGTGTGTGTTAGATAACTTTGAAACAAAGAATGAAATGAACTTGTCTGGCTTCATTCTCTACTGCAATGATTCTAGACTAAAGATTTTATCCACAACACAATAGAACATCTTGTGACTAGTTTTACTGAAGGCATAATCTCTCATCTCTGTATCACCGATCTCTGACAAGACCGAAGTCGGAGTTTTGCTTCCACATTTCGTCTACCAAATGTTGTTTTCGTGTGAGCACGTGTCTCTCTCTTTTGTATGGAAAATGTATGAGACAACAACTCGTTTCGATCGTTTCTACGTAAAGAATTTCTGCTGTCTCATCTTTTCTCCATACAATAGAGAGAGACAAATAGGCGAAACGAAAACAACATTTTGTAGACGAAATGTTGTAAATGAAGTAGGACTTGCCCTACAACGCAACGACAGCCCCTTGGTGTTGTTGGTGTCTATGGGCGATGGTGACCGTTTTCCATCAGGTGGGCCGTAAGCCCGTTTGTCTATAAATTTGCATAAAAAAATCAGATTGCTTGAGTTATGTTATGCTTTTAGTAAAACCTACTTAAATGAAGCACTGCAATTCAAAGCGTAGATTGGTTTGAACTTTTGCATTTTTTGACGTGACAACGTCTTATAATTCGATGGAGCCGGCTACGCGCACGAAAAAACATGACTCATAATCATGCGGCGTTCCATTTAAGGCTTGAAGTGCAAGCGAGAGCTCAGAACAAGCGGCAAAGAAGCACAATCGGCCTCCGCGTTCGGCAGCGTTCGACATCTGTCTCTTTCCTACTTGAGTGAGCGATGCTACCGCGTGGACAGCTGTATGACGTTGTCACGTTCAACTATCGTCAGTAAACCGACTTTACAGACAGCCGATTTTTTTCCACTACTTCAATAAATACCTACATGTAAATATATTCGTAGGTATTGTGAACTTTACCAACGAATATTACGACCAAATAAAAACCCCACTAGCTTGAAGATAATGAAGAACAAGAAAAGCAGTGACTTTTGTACAACGGGCATTTCGTCGTCATCTTTTGAAACCATCTCGCCACAATACGCGCCACACCTCCAACCTATTTACATTTTATTTGTGGGTTTCATAGAAAAATATATCATATTCATACATACTGATGGTACAATGAAATCGTTCAATTGAATATGTGCAATGTCGCAGCCTTTCCAGTAAGCCTACCACAAGCTCTGTCTGCCTCTGGCTCTGGCTCTGGTTTTGAGTCTGTGTGAGTGTTGACTGAATAAATTCTACGACGAAACGTCACACACACAGTATAATACACTGGTGAGCACTCACACATATTCAAATCCAGAGACAGAGCCAGACAGAGCTTGTGGTAGGCCTTCAGGTGCTGCCTACTTCCGCTCCGTGAGACTGCAACCTTATATTTTCCATCGTTCATTCTTTTATTTCTATTCCGTAGTAGCTCTAGTTTTATTTTACTTCTGTGATACTTTATTCCTGCATGGGTATACCTAAAGACTCTAAACTAAACAAACGCACATATTTCATACTGTGTGCTTATTTAAAACACTTACAGCCCTACTTATAAACGCAATTTAAATTTAATAATTGCTTAAAGTTAGCCCTGTCACTGTTTGTCATTACCCAATGGTAAGAGATGGCAATAGTTTAACCACTGTTTATCTTTTGACATATTTTTATAAGTAAGGCCATTAATTCTTTTATTCAAGTGAATTTACGTGATTAAGTAAAGCTATCTACATAAACACATATTTCAGAGCACTGGATAGTCTAGTGGTTAGTAACCACCTTCCGATTCTACGGCCGCGGGCTCGAATTCAGTCGTGGAAAACATCGTAAGAAAACCTGTGGCTTAGCCTGCACCATCACGTATTGACTATGTCTTTCTAGTATTTCTGTTTACACATTTATGTAGGTATTTTATAGACCATGTCTTATTACTATGTAGACATACCAGAAAAGATGTCCTCATGAATACCTACACAAACACAGACATACATATACCTACCTACAATAATATTTATTTATTTAATGTGTCTCACAAGGTCTATTGGCTTACGGTCTTGACAGAATACCAGCGCATAGCTTCCTCACAGAAGCTGGACATTATGCTGAGTCAAGGCCCTTTTGCTGCTGTAGCACATAGAAACACGACGCACTTCTCCAGTATCGATGTATTGTTTGTATCTTTCTTCTATTAGTGTCCTTGTTTTTTACTGGTTTTTGTGTGCTTATGTAGTAAATAAATAAATGCCTATGTCTATGTATCTAATTCTAATTCTAATTTGATTTGGGGGAATACGATCTGCACTGACGTCCCGCGATGGGGTGTATTGTGCATTATCCCCCTGCCAAACCTCACCCCAGCCAGCCCAACTCCTTAAAATAACGGAGAAGGACTTTGGGTTGGTGGCAGCAGTGCTCCAGTAAACCTGATGGTGACACAGATGTGGATGTGGAGGGACACGACTCAATGAGTTCCCTGAGCCCTGTCTTGGACCTCGCCTCTTCTGTTGCGGAGCAGTGCAGTACCACATGCTCCACAGTTTCCTTGTCCTGCAGGCAGCCCCGACACAGGTCGCTGTCTGTAGCTCCAGTTTTCATAAGGTGGTAGTTTAGGTCGCAATGGCCCGTGATGATTCCTACCATTAGTTTTAAGTCCTCTCTTTTCATTTTGAGTAGGTTTGTTGTGATGTGCTTATCCATCGCTGGCAGCATCGTTTTTGTGTGTTTGCAGTCTGATCTGCGCTCCCATTGCTTTTGATGTTCCTTGTGGGAGTACATCTTCAGTCTATTCCTTATTTCTGCCGATGGGGGCTTGCAGAGGCCTAGGTCGTCTGTGGTAGGTGTCTGCTTCGCACCCTCTTTTGCTAGGGAGTCGGCTTCATTGTTCCCTGAACACGAGCCATGACTTTTTGTCCATTTTATTTTGACAGTATGCATTTTAGCTAGTTCTTGTAGCGCAGTGTGGCATTGTGCGACTGATTCTGATCTTGTATCGGATCTGCCCAGTGCGTTGATGAGTGCTGCGCTGTCTGTTGTAAAGATTAATATTGTCCGTTCGATTGCTATATCCGCGCTCGTCTTAGACTCTAAAATTGTAAGCATCTCTGCTGCTGCCAGGAGAAGCCCGAGAGTTTCTGCCTGGAAAGCAGTTGTTGTGTTGCTGAGGGGTTGCGCGCGTGATAGCCCCATTTCGGGGCAGTAGAAGCCGCAGCCCGCTCCTGCTTTCTGTTTGGAGCCATCGGTATAAACGTGATAGATGTTGGAGGTCGAGATAGGATCTACCGTTCCTCTTTGGCTTTCTATTTGGTACTTTTTGTCCGTTAGGTATGTCGTGGCTATTCTGTCGGTTCCCTTTACGGCCTCCGGGATGGCTTGTATGGCCTTGTCCAGAATTCTTGAGTGGTTTGTTGGTTTACCACTGCTTTTCCACTGGTTCGTGGATCTTATCCTTAACGCTGCTGCCATCGCCTCCTGTTGTATGTGGAGATGGAGGGGCGTTAGCCCTAGTATCATATCCAGTCCCGCAGACGGTGTGGATTTTGCGCAACCGCTAATCAGGGCGCAGGCGAGCCTTTGTACCTGCTGCAACTTGCTGATTGTGGTGACTAGGTTTGTTCTGGGCCACCATACCACTGCACCGTAGGTTAGCACTGGCCGTACCATGACCGTGTACATCCAGAGACAAAGCTTGGGTTTTAGCCCCCAATCCTTGCCAACGGCGCGTCTGCACTGCCATAGTACGTTTGTGGCTTTTGTCGTTACATGTTCTAGTTGTTTGCCCCATAGGAGCTTGCTGTCTAGCCATATTCCGAGATATTTTACCTCTTTGCTGAGAGCCAGTTTGGTTCCAAAAAGAGAAGGTAAATTTAGATTTGGTAGCTTCAGCTTGCGAGTGAATAGCACCAGTTCTGTCTTGCTGGGGTTTACTGTTAGGCTGTGCGTGTGGCACCAAGCCTCCACGATACGGAGTGCTTTCTGCATTTTCTCGCATAGGGTCGATTCAAACAATCCCGAAATCATGATTGCGAGATCATCGGCATAGCCTATGGTTTGCAGCCCGTCCTTATTGAGGGAGTCAAGTAACTCATTGGCTACAAGTACCCACAGCAGAGGAGACAGTACTCCTCCTTGCGGGCAGCCTTTAGTTACAAGGCATCTTGTGACTTCCGAGTGTTCTATGAGGGCTGCTCTGTTTGATAACATTTTGTTAATCCACTCATTTAGGTTTTCTTCCACACCTTGATTCCTCAAGCCCTTCTCGATGCTCGGGAATGTTGTTTTGTCAAAGGCACCTTCGATGTCAATGAATGCTATCAGACACGATTGCTTGCAGTCTAGCGCGCTCTCGATTTTGTGCACTACATTGTGAAGGGCTGTTTCCGTCGATTTGCCCGACTGATAGGCATGTTGGTTATTATTTATGGGATTCTTGAGCAGTGGTCCGCTACGTATGTGTCTGTCGCAGAGCCTTTCCAAGGTCTTCAGTAGAAAAGAGCTTAGACTTATAGGCCGGAACGATTTGGGCTGGGTGTAGTCCGACTTGCCTGGCTTCGGCAGAAAGACTACTCTGACTTCCCTCCAAGTGTGAGGGATATATTTCCAGGCAATGCATCCTCTAAAAATAGCGGCGAGTGTCGCCTCGATTCTAGTGAGATTCCATTGTAGAAGCGCAGGGAAGATTCCATCCGTGCCGGCTGCTTTAAATGGTTCAAAGGTTCTAATGGCCCACGACAGTGCCTCTTCTGTGACAATGGCGTCGGCTAGTTCCCAGTCTTCCTTATTCGGGTTGTGGCCCTCATGATCTGCTTCCCAGCTTGCATTCCCGTCTAGAATGCAGTCTGGGAAGTGCGTTTGTAGCAGAAGCTCAAACTGTTCTTTGTCTGTTGTCGTGTACGAACCGTCTGGCTTCTTGAGAGTGCCCAGTTTTATCTTGGTGTCACTCGAAAGTATTTTACTCAGGCGGGCCGTTTCACTCTGGGATGCAATTGAGCTGCTGTATTTCCTCCAAGAGTTATTGCGGCTTAGTTTTATCTCATGCTTAAGTTCCTGTCTTACTACTCTGTAGTCTGCCCAGTCTTCTTCACTATTTGTATTCATGGCCCTGTTAAAGTGGTGACGAACCTTCTTTCTCAGTTTGCCGAGGGTTTTGTTCCACCATCTGTCTTTGCGGTGAATTATCTTGTTGCTTTCCGTGATTAGAGGGCAAGCCTTTTCATAGCTGGTTGTCATGCTGTTAACCAGTGATTCGAGCTTTGTCTCTATTTCTGCTGGGGTTAGTGTCTCCGTGGGTTCAGTTTTCCGCAACCCCCCCAGGGCTGCGTCCATTGACTCCACATAGAGACCTGAGTCCGTTTTCTTCGGGTTTCGGTATCTGCGCGGGACCATCTCGCCTATCTCCAGGCTGAACCTGATTCTCCTATGATCCGCACACGATGCCTCATGCGTGGCGACATGCCAGTCATTTATTAGTTCTGCAATAGTATCTGTGGCTAGTGTGACGTCTACTATCGTCCTGGCCCATGACGTCACAAAAGTTGGTTCCGACCCTCTGTTCAGAATGTTTAGGTTATGCCTTAGAATGAAGTCCAGGAGGTCCCTCCCCCTTTCGTTCGTGTCCTGGCATCCCCATACTGTGCTGTGTGCGTTGGTGTCTATGTATATAAGAGGGAGTGTACGAGCATGTACACTGACCTCCTTAAAGTGCGCTTACAGTGCACTTTCCGCCAATCATTGAATTCATTAGTGAGTTCGTGTTTGGTCATCAAGCATACCTCGCGACTCACCACTACCATTTTAATTATTAATAATATATCAGTTAAAATTTACTTTGAGTTTTTACTGATTTACTATTAGTTATTAGCCAGGGTGTGCGGACCGTACATCCTTTTTTTAAATTTTAACTGATATATTATTAATATTAAAAATGATATTGGTGAGTCGCGAGGTATGATTGATGACCAACCACGAACTGATTAATGAATTCAATGATTGGCGTAAAGTGCACTGTAAGCACACTTTAAGGAGGTCAGAGTGTACGTGCTCGTACATCCTCCCGGGCCAGAAATTAAGGATGATAGGATGCTGTTAAAATGATAAGTGAATGACGTGAGTTACAAGGTGATAATACAATATTTTTCTTAGAGTAAGATGATTGTCCTTGATTATATTTGATAGTTCATCATTCAGTATTGATAATTAAATTATAATGTGTGAACAAAAGTCTTGTTTTTAAAGAATACGGGGGAACTGGCTTTATTTGAGAAACGCGCACTTTGCGATTTGATTTCGACTTTCCTACTAACACAGCACTGATTCACTGCACTCTCACTGACACATCTGGTAGTAGGAGGTTCAAAGTTCATTTCTCGAAGCTCTATGTCTAGTCCCACTGCACGCACTGCCGGAGTGGGCGCCGCCGCGGGCGCGCCCGGTGCCGATGCTGGCGCCCGCCGGCGGCGCCATACCAGGATCGCGATCCCGACGACAACACCAGACAACACCAAGTAGATGACGGTGTAATGATGAACGTCGTGATATGAGACGTGTTCTGTCAACCCTCCAGCTGATGAGCTTTCCTTCAATTGCTCAATTTGTCTGTCGATTTTCTCAAAATACTGCTGATTTTCTGAGTGTACTGATTGACTTTCGACTGTTGAGGTAGGCATTGAAAAGTTAAGGAGTTTATTGATGGGAGGAATTGCAATTTTGATTACATCGGCTTCTCTTTGTAAGATGTTTGATTGTGTTCTATGCGCGTAAATTGTAAATGAATCAGTTTTTATAAGGCATTCTTCGCTTATTGTTATGATTCCATTGTTATGCAACTGTTCTGCGGTAATTTGATGCTCTCGTTTTTCTGGCCCGGGAGGATGTACGAGCATGTACACTGACCTCCTTAAAGTGCGCTTACAGTGCACTTTCCGCCAATCATTGAATTCATTAGTGAGTTCGTGTTTGGTCATCAAGCATACCTCGCGACTCACCACTACCATTTTAATTATTAATAATATATCAGTTAAAATTTACTTTGAGTTTTTACTGATTTACTATTAGTTATTAGCCAGGGTGTGCGGACCGTACATCCTTTTTTTAAATTTTAAAAACTGGTATATCAACCTCGCGAGTGAATCAGTGAATCGTGTACCTACTTATCAATACGTGGATCTGTGACGCAAGTGAGGAAATCCGCTAAGCAAGTGGAATTATCATAGTGAGCAACAGTTCACACAGCAGCAGCAGCAGCAGCAGCAGGGTAGCAACAGTTACCACAGAACGAGGGCAGTGCAGCTTGCGCAGCCACTCATCTATCAATCAAGTAAGATCTTTCCAATTGGCTTCCTTTATCAATATCAGACAAGATGTCAAGCATGGAAGACTTACTTTCCACCCAAGATCAAATACAAACCGGGTTTGAGCAGCTCCTTTCGAACTTTAAGAAAGACGGCTCGGATAGAAAAACTCCGGAATATATCAAGCGTCTGTTAGGTACTCTAGATGGTTACTGGAGTGAATATCAGGCAAACCACATAAAACTGTGCGGATTTGGTACAAAGACTCATTCTTACTTTACAACAAATAAATTTGAGCAAATAGGAGAGAGGTATACAAATATCAGAACCATTATCGAGGACTATTCGAAGCCGAAGGATGTTATCAGGCCTGCGACTCCACTAATGAAACCCGCGACCCTCATGTCAGGTCCGGGTACTTCTAGGCAAGACATCTCGTCTCAAGCTCGGGGTAGCAACAGCAAGACCGATGAAATGCTGCGGAAACAAGGCAGTAATTTCAAAGCCTTTGATCATACAGTTTCTACAGTCGATATAGATTCTTTATCAGAAAAATGGGAGTTTGATCATTTATTACGTACCATTCAGTCTCGTTGGGCTGCAATCGATACTCTTCACTGGGAGCTGGACAGTGAATCAGCTTTACAAAACCAAGAGTACGAAACACATTTCTTCCGAGCAGAAAAACGGTTCAATGAGATTATCAAAGCAATCAATAAGAAGATGTGGTCGGTTTCACACAGAGAGCATTCCACCCCTAAAATGGAAATTCCAACGTTCTCTGGGAACTATCATCAATGGTCTAGTTTCAAAGATCTATTTACAGAGACAATCCATGCGAACCCTACTTTATCCAGTGCTCAAAAAATGCAATTTTTAAAGTCAAAAGTGAGGGGAGAAGCGGAAAGATTGATCCAACATCTTACGATATCATCCGACAATTATACTATCAGTTGGGATCTACTAAATCACAGATTTAACAACCCACGTCTGATATTGAGCTGTCATTTTGAAGAAATGCTCAATATCCAAGCAAGCCAGCAGGCATCAATAAACCATATCAAGAAGATCCACGACGTCACTCGCGAAAGCCTAAATGCGATACGGAACTTAGGAGTGAACGTTGACTCATGGGATCCCCTTATCATTTATCTTATGTGTCAAAAGTTGGACACGGAGACTCATAGCGAGTATCTTTTATCAGTCAAGGAGCCCAAAGAGGTGCCCAAACTATCAGAATTTTTATCATTTTTAGAGAAGACTTTTACAACAATGGAAACTTCTCGAAGAAAACCAGAGCAAAAATCAAATCAAAATATAAGAAATCCTAAAGCATTTAACAATGATTTCAACATAAAGCAATCGTCGTTCGGACGTAGTATTGCACAATCAAGCAATGAAAAAAAAGTCTATACGACAAAATATTATAAATGTGCAATATGCAAAATGAATAATCACGGGATTTTCAACTGTAATAAGTTCAAAGACATGAACCCGATGACGAAACGTCAAATGACAGAAAAGCTGCAGCTATGCGAAAACTGCCTTTATTATCACTATGGCAAGGATTGCATATCAGAAAAACGCTGCCGTGAGTGCAATCAAGCACACAACACTCTTTTACACGAGGCGTTTAGTCAGCATGACAACCGTGCATCGACGTCGAACGTAAGCAATGTCAGCACACCAAAACCAGGGCAGCAGCCCACGGTAAGAGGGTCACACGTGTCTCAGCAAGACGAAATACCAGAAATACTCTTGGCAACAGCCGTGATTCGGGTTGAAACATCAACTGGATCCTACATTGACATGCGCGCACTCCTAGATCAAGGTTCACAAACCTCTCTTATCACTGAGAATGCAGCACAACTTCTAGGACTGCCACGCCAGCGCTGTCAAGGAGTCATAACTGGCATAGGGACAAAACAATCAAACTGCAAAGGAGCCCTCAATATCAAATGTATTTCAACCAATCGTAATTTTGAGTTTGCCACAGATGTTCTCATCATGAAGAACCTTATCAAGAATTTACCAAGTTACTCTTTCAAGAAACCGAACTGGTCATACTTGGATAATATAACTTTAGCAGATCCTGAATTTAACGTCAGCCGTCCCGTCGATATTCTTTTCGGAGCCGATATTTATTCTTTAATTTTACTAGAAGGAATTTGTAGAGGTCAACACAATCAGTCTCCTATCGCGCAAAACACGCGCCTAGGATGGATTTTGAGTGGATGCGCAAGAACTCTGCACTGTAATGTCGTCATTAACAATTTAGACGAAATCCAAAGATTCTGGGAAGTCGAGGACATTACAGAAGAATCAGATTTATCATCAGAAAATCAAGAATGCATTCAATATTACAAAAACACCACCACTCGAAGAGAAGACGGCCGGTATGAAGTACGATTGCCGCTAAAAGCGGAATTTGAAAAGAATTTAGGTTTATCAAAAAATAGAGCAATTGCACAACTGAAATCATTAGAACGTAAATTTATTAAAAATCAGCGAATGGAAGAATGTTACAAATCATATAGGGAAGAATATCAATCAATGGGCCACATGGTCCCCGCTACATGTAGCTCCAAACCCGATTTTTTTCTTACTCATCATGGGGTAGAACGGACTGAAGCAACAACCACTAAGCTTAGAGCCGTATTCAACGGCTCGGTAAAAACATCGTCAGGACTCAGCTTGAACGACGTGATGAAACGTGGACCTAATCTTCAGCAAGATCTTCAGTCTCTTATCATCAAATGGCGACAATATCAATTCGCTTACACTGCCGATATCGAGATGATGTTTAGGCAGATTATTATAAAAAATCAAGATCGGAAGCTACAAAAAATTATCTGGCGAGAATCAGAAAATCAAATTATCAAAGAATGGGAGCTAGCAACTGTGACCTACGGAACAAAAGCAGCTCCATTCTTAGCAATGATGACCCTACGGCAATTAGCATGCGACGGAAGGCCAAATTATCAAAAGGCAGCAGAGGTCCTTGAAAGCTCATTTTACATGGATGACCTGATTCATGGGACTCATGATATATCAGCAGCAAAAAAGTTGCGTGAAGATCTAGTCAATCTTCTAAAATCAGCTGGTTTTAACCTCAGAAAATGGAAATCAAACGTCCCAGAATTATCAGACGCTACAATAACAAATCATAAGCAAGAAAGCTTTGATTTCAAGCAATTGGAAACATCCAAAACCCTGGGACTTAGCTGGAATCACCAGCAGGATTTGTTTACATTTAAATCAAAGATTGAACCTACCACCGAGCATGAAACAAAACGATCGCTTTTATCAGACATATCAAAGTTATTTGATCCGCTCGGTTGGCTTGCACCTTTATCAACTAAACTAAAAACCATTCAAAAGGTATGGTTAGCTTATAACCAATGGGATGACCCTCTACCGGAAGACATTTTATCAGAATGGATAACTACCAAACTTGATATAGAAAACATTAACAAACTACAAGTACCAAGGTGGCTATCGACAAAGGAACGTGACGTAATCGAACTACACGGCTCTTGTGACGCATCGATAAAAGCCTACGCTTGCGTTATTTATTGTAAAATATTACGAGGTAAACAACCTATTATAACATTATTGGTTGCGAAAACAAGAATAGTACCGTGTGGAAAAAACATTACACTTCCTCGGTTGGAGTTAAGCGCTGCTCATCTTCTATCAAAGTTAATGCTCAAAGTGCAACAGTGCTTGAGTACCTACGAAATCAAAACCTATGGATGGTCTTATTCTATGATCACCCTAGGGTGGGTTAGTGGAGATCCAGCCCGGTGGAAGACCTTTGTCTCAAACAGAGTGCGAGATATCACTAGTACTATGCCAGCAACTTGTTGGCGTTATGTTAAATCAGAGGAGAACCCAGCGGACTGTGCCAGCCGTGGATTAACAGCCTCACAACTAGCTAAGCATAGCTTGTGGTGGAAGGGACCATCATGGTTACCAGACTTCAATGACCAATGCAAACAGCCAGAGTTCATCACTGATCAAGAAGTTAAAAAAGTTCGTCCAGTAAACGTCATCACTGAACAAGTTTTGAAAAAGAATAACTACGTACGCGAGGTCAGCCATAAAACCAAGAGTGGAGAGATAAAGAGACCAATAATAAAAATCTCTAAGCTACCAGTAAACAGCAAAGCCGTCGAGCAAGACGGCAAGTTTCAACAGAAACAAGAAAAGATCTGCGGTACCAACCGTTTACAAAAGACTAGCCTAAGTCTGTATAGCTTTGCCTTCATGCTATTCTGGTTCCTTTTTATGTTGGCTACACCAGGACATTGCAAATATCAAGTATCAAGCCTCAATACCAGTCAAGGATTTTACTTCGATCAAATCACTAATATTCACCTGGAACGAGATCAATGGAAATTAATCATCTACTACGACATGTCTCCATATTGGCAAAGCTCGGACCTTCTTGGAAAATATATTGTTACGAGCGGGGGGTCTATTGAACAATGAAAGTCGATTTTTACACAACGAACACTTATATTACCACTCAAAGCCAAAACTTTATTAAAACACAATAAAACACAGCACACAATAAAACACAATACAAGACAAGACACTAATTCACTTTTCACACTCGAAACGTTCACTTCTCTAGCTTAATAAAAACTGTCCCACGATCCGAGCGATTCTCTATTTATAGCTCGTCTCATTATTCGAGCATGTTCGTCGAACTCTCCAGAAACACCCGGAACTTAATTCTCAATTGTTCACGTAATGTAGTCCCGCCATTTGTCAATAGATGGCGCTCTCTGCCACCCAACTCGTGAGTAGTTCCTCCTCTCGGTAACAGATGGCGCTAGGCGTTAGGCTACTGCGCAACACTATCCCCTCCTAAAACATGCTCGTCCCGAGCATCATTGGACCCATAATATCGCGCCAATCGATCAACATGAACAATTTTAGGTTTGCCTCGCAAACCCTTCTTGATTCGGTACGTGACATCGTTCATCCTGGTTACCACACGGTATGGTCCGTCCCATTTTGCTTGTAATTTAGGAGACTTCCCCTTACTGCGGACTGGATTGTGCAGCCACACCAATGAACCCTCATCAAATCCCTGATTGTTCAAGTTTCGGTCATAGCGGGTTTTCATTCTTTGAGACATTTGCTGGCTGGATTGTCTGACATTTTCATATATGTCGTTCATTTTATAGCGTAGATCACTTGCATAATCCGTTATGGCGCGCGGAGAGTCTGGTGGAATGCCAGTGATCAAATCTGCAGGCAATCGTAGTTCCCGTCCGAAGTTCGCAAAGGCGGGAGTGACTGTTGTGCTCTCATGCACCGCACTTCGATATGACAACAAAAATGGCTGGATATGCTTATCCCAATCATTCTGTCGGTTCGCCACCACTTTTGCCAGATATCTTTCCAACGTTTGATTGAATCTTTCCACCATTCCGTCAGACTGTGGGTGATATGCAGTAGTTCTCGTTTTATGAGTACCCATTACTCGGCATGTCTCCTGGAAAACTTGAGACTCGAAATTTCTTCCTTGATCGCTGTGGATTTCCAAGGGTACTCCAAACCGACAAAAGACTTCATGGACTAATTTATCTGCCACTGTCGTTGCTTCTTGGTTCGGAATAGCGAAAACTTCTGGCCATTTGGTGAAATAATCCATGACGACTAGGAAGTACTTGTTCCCATTCTCGCTCACAGGGAATGGCCCAGCGACGTCCAGTGCTATGCGCTCCCAGGGTGCTCCAACGTTGTATAATTTGAGCGCTCTCCTACTGCGTGTGTGAGGTCCTTTCACAGCTGCACAACTCGTGCATTTCCGGCACCAGTCTTCTACGTCATCTCTGCAATAGATCCAATAAAATCGTTCTCGTATTTTTAACAAAGTCCTTTTTACTCCCATATGACCCCCTGAACTTCCCGTATGATAAAGTTGCAGAACGTCAGGTACCTTTGATTTAGGTACAACCATTTGTAGATGACAGTGGTCTCCTCGATTATTTTCCCATTTGCGGCACAATACTCCATCTTGGATAACCAGACTATCCCATTGTGCCCAATAACTTTTCGTTGTTGTACTCCTTCCGGCAATATCACTCCACTTAGGCTTAGGAGTACCAGCTCTTAACCATTCCACAATTGGTTTGATGTCGGCGTCTTCTGATTGTGCTTGCTGCAGGGCTTCTTTCCATTCGACACTTAAGTCAGTTCTTAGCATCCTGATGGGTATCGCTTCTTTAGATTCTTGCTTGACACAATGCTTACAGTTTTCCGGACAAGGTCTTCTTGATAGGGCGTCCGCATTACCGTGAGATTTGCCACTGCGATGCTCAGTGTCATAGTTAAACTCCTGGAGTTGTTCGATCCATCTTGCCACCTGCCCTTCGGGATTCTTAAATTGTAGAAGCCACTTTAATGCAGCATGGTCCGTGCGCAGATGAAATTTACGTCCCAGCAGATATTTACTGAAATGTTGTAAGGTCTTAACTACTGCCAGCAACTCCCTTCTGGTAACACAATAATTTCTTTCTGGTTTTGATAACGCTTTGCTGAAGTAGGCTATCACCACTTCTTTATCTTCTCTGCGCTGAGATAGCACACCACCGATTCCGGTATTACTTGCATCTGTATCTACGATGAACATGTTTTCTGTGTCAGGATAACCTAGAACCGGAGTATCACACAGCCGTTTTTTTAATTCCTGGAAAGCAAGGTCGCATTCCTCGTCCCAGCTAAAAGTCCGCTTCTCTTCAGTGAGTTTGTGTAACGGCTTAGCAATATCAGCGAAGTTTCTCACAAAACGTCGATAATACGAGCACAGTCCTAAAAACGCTCGGACCTCAGTCTTGTCTTTTGGAATTGGCCAATCCTTGACAGCCACGACCTTTTCCGGATCAGTTTGTACACCTTCCTCAGAAATCACGTGACCCAGGAAATTCACCTGCCTTCTGAAAAACTTGCATTTCTTGGGACTCAACTTTAGATTGGCTGCATGAAGTTTCCCGAGCACACGTTCCAAGTTTTGCAGATGTTCTTCAAACGTTCGACCCACGATGATGATGTCATCCAAGTAGACCAGGCAGGCGTCCCCAATTAATCCGGTGAGTACCAGTTCCATTAACCGTTCAAATGTCGCAGGGGCGTTGCACAATCCGAAAGGCATTACATTAAACTGCCACAAACCTTTCCCTGTAGAAAATGCAGTCTTTTCCTTGTCCTTCGGGTCTATTTCTACTTGCCAGTAGCCACTTTTCAGGTCAAGAGTTGTAAACCACTTCATCCCCGTTAGTGTATCCAGTGTGTCATCAATTCTCGGTAGTGGATAACTGTCCTTCTTAGTTACTTCATTAAGTCGGCGATAATCCACACAAAAACGCATGCCGCCATCTTTCTTTTTTACTAGCACAACAGGAGAGCACCATGGACTAGTCGAAGGCTCTATAACCCCATCCCTTACCATATCTCCGATCATAGTCTCCACTTCTTTCTCTCGAGCTACTGGTAATCTTCTCGGGCGTTGGCGGATAGGTGGTTCATTACCGGTATTTATCGTGTGTTGAACTAATCCAGTCTTTCCAATGTCAGCATCGCATGAAGAGAAAAGGTTGTCAAACCGAGACAACATCTGCTGCGCCCTTTTGACTTCTTTTTCCGAAAGATCCTTGTGGCAATTTTCTAGGAATGACGATATATTGCTTTTGCCAGTTTCCTTGCTGCTGGATAATTCTTTACAGTTACGCATCCAGGCCACTTCTTCGCAGGTTCCCATTACCATTCCTTTTTTAATGAGATGTTCCTTATTACTTGGATTCAGTACCCGTACCGCTGAGATGTTGGTAGCCTTCACCAAAGTTCGTGCCATAATCCATGGTACCTCGTTGTCTGATCCTTCCAACAGTACACATCGATTCTTTGTCTGAGCTTGTGATAAATTTACTGGAACATTGGTTTCTGACCGTGGAGGAAGAACGGTTCTTCTTGAACAATAGATTTTCCCAGGTGATCCACCTTCCATAAAGATTTCTTCCAAACCACATTTCAAAATTCCTTGCTTAACGTCTATTTCACAACGGTGTTTTCGCATAAAGTCCAAACCCAGAATACAATCATCCATTATATTTGCAATGATGACATTATGCTGGAAAATCCTTTCACCCAACTTCATCTCCACTAGCTTCTCACCTCTGACGAGTACGTGCTGACCGGTTGCTGTTAGGAGCTGGATTCGGTCACAGTTGTGAAAGAGGCCCCCAAGAACGCGGTTTGCAAGTTGGGAACTGACTACTGTTCGAGAAGCACCAGTATCCAATGTCATCTTACAAGGTATTCCGTTAATTTGGCCTGCGATGATCAGGCTATTTCCATCATGAGCTTGTGAAATCCAAATTCTTGGGGCTCTGTTAATCTCGGCCAGCACTCGCCCCGCAGCCCTGGCGTTTACTCGTTTCCCTGTTGCTGGTTGGTGGAAGCAGTCTCCTGTTCTCCCTGTTCACGACGTACTCCTGAAACTGCTCGCATAGGGCAATTAAATCTCAAGTGCCCCTTTTCTCCACACTCAAAGCATTTAGGGCTATACCTCGGACGATACTCACGAGTGGGTGATGCCACCACTTCCCTGATGCGATGTGCTCGATGGTCCTGACGAACGGCTTCTACTTCCAAAGCATGGGCGAGGGCGTTCTTCAAAGACTCATGATGTCCCAGTCTCACAGCAGCTCTCACCTCCAAGTCGCGAATCCCATCGATAAATGATTGCACCAAAATTCCATCGATAAGCGCAGGTGAAGATTGGTATGCCTTTCGGACCATTTTTTCCACTTCCAGAGCCCACTGCTGCAAGCTTTCAAGACTGCGTTGGGTCCTTTCTTTCAGTTGGGCGCGGAATACGTGCTCCAGATGCGTGTCACCATAACGAGACTCCAGCGCGTCCAGCAGCTGCTCGTAGGTAACCTCCTTTCCAATAGCTTCCAACACATTGAGGGCTTGGTCACGAAGTGCCAAAGTCAGTGCAGTCATCGCCTGATCCGTGGTCCATCCATTTGCTTTACTCACTGCTTCCAGCTGAATTTTGTAGGCTGACCATGATGAAGTCCCATCATAGGGTGGTACCTTGAAGCCCTTACCCACAGGTGTGGATGCCACAGAATTCACGTTTCCAGCTCCAGTTTTCAGAACACCCAGAGCTTTCTTCATATCAGCAATCTGAGTTTCCGCTTCGTAGATACGGCTTTCCTGGTTTTGAACCTGTTCTTTTACCTTTTGGAGGTCTATGTTAACAGTCACCTGCAGTTCTTTTATAAGGTGAGCCTGCTCCTCCATCAGACGGTTGTGCTCCGCCTTTTCACTGCGTAGTTCTCCCATCAAATGAGCCTGCAGCTCCTCCTGCCGACGGGTCTGTTCTTCCTTGTCCCTGCGTAGTTCTGCCATCAATCGGGTCTGTTCTTGAAGCATGGCCATCAGTGCTGCAAGATCGCCTGATGCAGGAGCTTGGACCCCCGGTGATGGTAAAATTCCAGATGTCTCAGCAGGTGGCTCCATCATCAGTTCAGGATCCCGGCGAGTTGCTTGTGACGGAGAACTTCCCATCCGTCTTGCATCCATTTCCTGTTGGCGTTGACTTCTCGTCCTCATACCTTCAGCGTCGTCTTTCGGTAACACCGGCATTGTTCAATCCCACTTCTGACACCAATTTGTTACGAGCGGGGGGTCTATTGAACAATGAAAGTCGATTTTTACACAACGAACACTTATATTACCACTCAAAGCCAAAACTTTATTAAAACACAATAAAACACAGCACACAATAAAACACAATACAAGACAAGACACTAATTCACTTTTCGCACTCGAAACGTTCACTTCTCTAGCTTAATAAAAACTGTCCCACGATCCGAGCGATTCTCTATTTATAGCTCGTCTCATTATTCGAGCATGTTCGTCGAACTCTCCAGAAACACCCGGAACTTAATTCTCAATTGTTCACGTAATGTAGTCCCGCCATTTGTCAATAGATGGCGCTCTCTGCCACCCAACTCGTGAGTAGTTCCTCCTCTCGGTAACAGATGGCGCTAGGCGTTAGGCTACTGCGCAACAATATCAATCATTTAGACGGCGTTTGCAACGATAAAACTAATAAAAAGATAGCACAATGTGACATAATCCTTCTCCAATTACATCATGGGCTTAATGAACTCGAACATTACAACAGTATTTTGCTCGGTAAGCAGTTCACACGGAGCACGCGCACGCGACTACCGCGCGGCCTTATCAACGGTGTCGGGTTTTTAGCAAACAAGCTGTTCGGCGTACTGGATCAAGAATTCGCGGAACACTACGAACAAGATATTGAGACTATCAGACAGAACGAAAATCATTTAGCATCACTATGGAAAAACCAGACTTCAGTGGTCGAGGGAGAATTTAATCTTATCAAGAGAGTGGAAACGTCTACAACCTTGAAAAATCGCTCAACAGGCAGGTTGAAAATCTACAACTAGTATCAAGCTCCACCGACTTCACTTTATCTTCAGTTATCGCACAAGGTTTACTAGCGAACCTGAAAAACATTCAAGAAACAATTGTTGACTCGCTAACAAACGTTTACGCTGGTAAATTCAACTTC
Organism: Thera britannica; assembly: GCA_939531255.2. Lineage (NCBI taxonomy): Eukaryota > Metazoa > Arthropoda > Insecta > Lepidoptera > Geometridae > Thera > Thera britannica. The sequence goes on along the minus strand of OW618036.2, from coordinate 15,543,276 downwards.
CATCTTCTTACCCCTGAGCAATTACGAGACGAGATGAACATCATCACTGGGTTATTACCAAGAGGCATGACATTGCCCTTGACTAACCTGCAATCAGATGTATCAAAAATGTATCACCTCCTCTCCGTGAAGGCAAGAGCTTCGAATAAATTTATCATATTTGAAATAAAAATACCTCTAGTGAGCAGAGATAACTTTGAACTTTATAAGCTCATACCAATCCCACAGCAGAACGGGAACGAAATGACTAGCTTAGTACCAATCTCCGATTACGTAGCAGTAAACATGCAAAAGGACTCTTATGTACCTATCTCAGAAAAAGACGTAGCACATTGTATCGAGTTTGATCAGGACTCTCACTTATGTCCATTCAAGCAGACAATTCATCAGATGAGATCAGACGAGAAATGGTGTATCCAAGGTCATCTTCCAAATCAATGTCAAACAAGGACATCACCTTGTAAAGATTCCTGGATTGCACTAAATAACATAAACACTTTCTTCTATGCATGTTGCGGGCATTGCTCTATTCGTATCATATGTGAGCATCAAATTACCGCAGAACAGTTGCATAACAATGGAATCATAACAATAAGCGAAGAATGCCTTATAAAAACTGATTCATTTACAATTTACGCGCATAGAACACAATCAAACATCTTACAAAGAGAAGCCGATGTAATCAAAATTGCAATTCCTCCCATCAATAAACTCCTTAACTTTTCAATGCCTACCTCAACAGTCGAAAGTCAATCAGTACACTCAGAAAATCAGCAGTATTTTGAGAAAATCGACAGACAAATAGAGCAATTGAAGGAAAGCTCATCAGCTGGAGGGTTGACAGAACACGTCTCATATCACGACGTTCATCATTACACCGTCATCTACTTGGTGTTGTTTGGTGTTGTCGTCAGGATCGTGATCCTGGTATGGCGCCGCCGGCGGGCGCCAGCATCGGCACCGGACGCGCCCGCGGCGGCGCCCACTCCGGCAGTGCGTGCAGCGGGACTAGACATAGAGCTTCGAGAAATGAACTTTGAACCTCCTACTACCAGATGTGTCAGTGAGAGTGCAGTGAATCAGTGCTGTGTTAGTAGGAAAGTCGAAATCAAATCGCAAAGTGCGCGTTTCTTAAATAAAGCCAGTTCCCCCGTATTCTTTAAAAATAAGACTTTTGATCACAAACTATAATTTAATTATCAACTACTGAATGATGAACTATCAAATATAATCAAGGACAATCATCTTACTCTAAGAAAAATATTGTACTATCACCTTGTAACTCACGTCATTCATTTATCATTTTAACAGCATCCTATCATCCTTAATTTCTGGCCCGGGAGGATGTACGAGCATGTACACTGACCTCCTTAAAGTGCGCTTACAGTGCACTTTCCGCCAATCATTGAATTCATTAGTGAGTTCGTGTTTGGCCATCAAGCATACCTCGCGACTCACCACTACCATTTTAATTATTAATAATATATCAGTTAAAATTTACTTTGAGTTTTTACTGATTTACTATTAGTTATTAGCCAGGGTGTGCGGACCGTACAGGGAGGAACGCCAGGTTTTTAAAAGTAGATGATTGATGAACCGCTGGCCTCATAATATCGGTATTTGAGTCGTAAGTAGGTATTCATATCGCTAAGAGCTTCAAGTTAGCGTTCCCAAAACTCTATGCAAACTGGAATTTCAACTGGTTTTGAAGTGAGTTCAAATACAAAGCCAAAGTCGTGTTCAAATAGACATTACAATACAAGTTTTTGCATAATTTATAACTACGAGTAAGTATTTGTTTTTGAGTCGTCAATGTTCTTTCGTGTTCTCATAATATTGTAATTAACTGGCCTCACAGCAGTTAATAGAACATTCTTCTGTGCTGTAGATTGTGGATTCAATTTCCACCGAGGACAAACATTATAATCAACCGGTTGGTTCAATTGAAAAAAAAAGAGCCTCTTTGAGGCGCACTTAAAATACATTCACCACACTTGGTTCGCAAGAATCAGTGACACGATAAGAAGAAGAAGAAGAATTGGAAAAAACCCATAAGAGTTCCATTCACTACAACCAGTTGTGGAAATACACGTGATTCTTGTCTTCTTTCGTAACCCGTTTACAAAATAATAACTGTATGACACATTTTTTTTAGTTCGTAACCCGGTCACGAACTAAGAAACATAAATTCTATACACCACTATTTTGTAACTACCAAAAAAAAAATAAGGTAATGTAGTAAGGGTAGAACATTATGAATGTGCAATCAGAATTTTTAGATTTTCAGAAATCCTGCATAAAAGTATGGACACAAAAATTACGCTGTTCGGTTCCGCTTGGTATTTAGCGTTTATGAATGAAATGGTTTTTGCTTGTTGAATCATTTCTCAATAATTGACTAAAAATTTTGGTTTATTTAAAAATATTTTTTTTATGTCTCAAAAAATTTTTTTTTTCGTGGATGTGTTCGGCATCAGCACAGATAAGATAATACTAGGTATCAGCAACCTATATCGGCATTTTTTTTTTGGTAATTACAAAATATTGGTGTATAGCCGCTTACGAAACCCGGTTACATACAAGCACTGAAGGCTAAGGAAGCTATAGTGCCGACTTATGAATGAATGCTTGCTTACTTATAACTTACCCCAGTATCTACAAGGGCTCGGGTCACGTGCAACCGCCTTCATTATGAGACAAAGCACAGCGCACTCAAAGTATTCAGAGCTAAACAAAGCAGCTGTGAATAAGAGATGCGGCTCACAATAGCTCACGATGCCAGGTTTTTTGCTATCCAACTCATTTGGCCAGATAGCAGTTTTGTTTTTGCAAGACATTGACCACGGTGAAGTGAAATGTTGATATGTATTTCGTGAGCGCGGTAAAGGCCTGCGCACACCTAGGCCGCTGGCGAACGCGATCAGTGAAACACTGTCAAATTTGACAGCGATATTTGACAGCGTTTCATTGATCGCGGTCGCCAGCGGTCTATAGTCTGATGATTAATTAGACGATACCCACTGACAGTAGCTAATGTCACTTTGTAAAATAATGTTGCCATATTTAAAGTAATAGTGCTGCGTTCAGTTCTCGTTCAATCAGATGAATGAACAATGAGTGAATAGTTAATCATTTCAAACAATAAAATAATATTGAAATTTGTATAAAAAAATGTATAAAAGTGCTCAAATGATATAAGTTACTTGTAGTACCTATGTAATTACAATCAGTTTTTTTACGGTTAATTAAAAGCGCGGCGTGGCGACTAGTGCCAACACCGATGAACGCCATGCGCGTCGGTCACCATTTTGTTTGTAATTCGGTCTCTAACCTCTGGTCTGATAGCACGAATGTTTTTCTGCGCTCACGCTGTTTAGTTATTGTTTTTGTAAAGTTTTTCATTTCGTTGTGTTTGTGGTAATTGTTGTGTATTTTGTTGCTATATTGTTTCACGCGAACGATATGGATCCTCAACCGGGCACGTCAAGTCAAAATCGGCACACTAACTATTCACTTGAAAAACGAGGCAATTTCATTCATTCAGGAGTTTTTTCAATCATTCACTTTGTCACAACACTATTTTTATTTCATCAAAAACTGACAACACAGTAAACGTCAGCTAGCTTCGTCTAATTAAAAATCCGAGTATAGGTGTGCGCAGGCCTTTAAGCGGTAAGCGGGTTGTTCAACATTAAATAGGCTGTTTCTATGTAAAACCTTGCGCATCATATAGACAATCTGCAATGGAAATGGCGATGGCGATCAGTTTAAGCATAAGATTTTGCATACATGCGCACACTGCCGTGAACTTAGGCAGTGCGATATTAGACAGCGATATGCTGATCACTATCGCAGGCGATCTATGCTATTTATGATCATGATATGCTATCACTGAGGTTTAGCATGGGTATATGAACTTTTACTTTTATGGGGAACACTGTACGCTTCTACAATAAACTTCCGGAAAATGCAACTAAGCTTCCAATTCGGACGTTTAAAGCCTATATTAAGAGTAATTTGATAAAGAAAGCGTACTATACTCTAGATAGCTATATGAATGATAAAACTGCGTGGCCCGATGTCCCGGTCACTCTACCCATAGGAAGCTAGCATGTCAATTTGCAATGTCTGTACCTACTATTTCATATCTTATTTTTATATCTGTGTAGATACTTTATTATAACTTTGAAGCGTAGCGTGTGCTGTCTTTGAAACTTTTGCTTTTGTATAATTACATTGCATACGTCTGACTAAGTGAAGTGGCACCACACTGGAACTTCACTGCTATTATTTTAGACTATTTTTGATTTGTAAAAGGATCATATAAAAAAACGGTAGGAACCGAGACGTAGTTTGTTGCCTGTTCTTCTACGCTTGGTCGCGTGGAACTGGCACCTAGACTCACCTAGCTTTAAGACGTTTCAAAGTGATTCTTGTATCGTATTGAATAAACGCTTATTGAATCTTGAATCTTGAATCTTGAACGAATGAAATTAAGTCAGGTGAGGTTGGGGTCAAACGCATATAAAGACTAAAAAATTAATTTTATTATTTTTATTATAGGGGTATTTTATTGAAAATGGCGGTAATGGCCAAGTCCGAAACCATGAGAGTTAGGGAAAAGTCGTGAATTTGTTTTGAAAAATCATTCGGATCCATTTCCGTCATAAGTAGGTAATACATTTTTGAAAAAGATGAAATTGCGTTAATGTTTTCTTATAAATTGAGGGCATGACTAGAATACAGAAAACTAGAACTAATACATAAAACAGAAAACTAGACTCGTATTTCAGTGCTACTGGTGTTTTTGAATTTGAATCCAACTGTTGAATAGTCTGTGGTGCTTCGTACTAACTAGAAGGTTCTTTTGGAGCAATCGTCGTGTTCAACAAACAATACCGCACGGGTCCACCTTTGAATAATGCATTTGATTCAAGCGCTTTGTGGTGATCCAAAGTGGATTTGGAGTTCTGAGTTTGCTCAGAAACGCTCACAATCATGACGACCTTAACATGAGAGACTATAAATAGCGGCCGTGGGTTCCACCACGTGGGAATTTTATTTCCCGTTTCTGTTAATGTAATGCTAATGAAGCCGGAAAGTAACGGAACAAGCATAATGGCCACCTGATGTTATGTGATAACAAAGCATTGCCTCGTAGGTCACGCAAGTCATCAACGTGCCCTACGGTGCACTTCCCTGCTTCCATCAACTTGAGGCATACCATACGTCCAGCCTCATGTGCCAGTAATTTCACCGGCACCCTCACTCTTCAAACCGAAACACAGCGATGCTGCTTCACGGCAGAAATAGGCATGGTGGTGGTAGTACTTCCCCGGACGAGCCCTTCACAAAGAGCTCTACTACTACTAGTAGACTGGAAACGTAAACTTTACTTTTTTCTTTTGAGTGCTAATACAGGATATCCATGCATAATGAAAAAACATCATTTAAACATTGTGAGGAAACCGGCATGTCGTAGAACCAAAAAAGTTCGAAAATATGTGTCAAGTGCACGAAAGGAGCCTCTTTGAGGCGCACTTCAAATCCTTTCACCACACTTTAAAGAACCAGAGATAGTCGATAAGAAGAAAAAGCATGGGTGCAGTTTTTTTTAACATTCGTTAAAATGCAAATGCTGTGAGTGCTTCTAGCATTTAAATAATTCAGCTACAGTTTGTGTTTAATAGAGTAAAACGAATGATAAGCTGTCTAGACTTCTAAACGCGGTTAGTAGCACTTAGTTGATGAAATAATAAAAAGAACAATACTTAGATGATAGGTATTGTATTTTTATGTAAATTAAAGTTGAAGAAGTTCATAAAAAGCCTTCAAAAGTTATTCCACGCAAAAAGTGCAATACTGTTAGTTTTTAGCTCGAATATTTTTAATTACCCTCACTGCATCACGCTCGCAAAATTTGAACTTCGTTGTTCAAAATATAGGCATAGACAAAATAACACAAACCAAGTTTGCTTGAGTTTCTTAGACAAGTATAGGCAAAATAAAGACTTTTTGGACATAGTATTTTTGTAGATTTCATATTTAATATACATTCTTAGTATACCTAGAATGTTGTTATATTTTGAGCGATTAGTGAAACGCTGTCAAATATCGTTGTCATGTTTGACAGCGTTTCACCTGATCGCCATCGCCTAGATGTGCGCAGGCCAAAAGCAATTTTGTAATAATTTTGTAACGAGGCTTTTTTCTCTGAATCTAAATAGGTCCAGTCGTTATCGTGTGATTGCGTTACCATTGTTTCGTGCTCAAAAACTTTTTCTCTAAGGCTCGAACACATCTAGTTCGCTGGCGGTAGCGATCAGTGAAACGCTGTCAAATATCGCTGTCAGATTTGAGATTTGACAGCGAATATTTGACAGCGTTTCACTGATCGCTACCGCCAGCGAACTAGGTGTGTTCGGGCCATAATTCAATCACAGATCTAAATGAAACAGCAGGGTTATTATCTAAAACAAGCAGCAGCAGTCAAATGTTTTATTTTTCGACAGAGTACCTACTTTAGAATAATTATTTCTCAATTCCCCTTTCTATACCCACCTATAATATCACATCTATCTATTTGGTATTATAAGGTTTGCTGTAAGATAACTCTTTTAAGGGTTTGTATTTTTCTATGTGTACAATAGAAAATAAAGTATTCACAAAAAATATTAAAATTGATTTCTTACAAGACAGAAGATTCGTGTACATTTTTTTGTGCTCTCAAACGATGAAGGAAAACATCGTGAGGAAATCCGCGGCTTAGTTAGCTCCGCACGTATTCACCATGCCCTTTATGTGGATCAGGCCGACTAAGCTATCAGGATGGTATAGGTGCTGGGCAAGCTTATTCCATCTATAAATCCTGTCCCAGGCACTGTAGCATCCCGTAAGTAGGGGCATGAGTAATCACCAGTTGCCCCTGACGCTATATACAAAATCATCTACAATAGATGCAAAGCCCTGTTTTTATTACATTTAATTTTGTTTGATGATCAAGCAATAGCTGATTTTGCCACAGCTACCGCTGCTGTTTGTTTTTAAGGTCTCACCCGGCCGAACTTGTAAAATAATAATTTATTACCCAACATGTTGCTACGTGTTTGGTGAACTGTAAGCCTGGCTCAGACATTCTAGTAAAATTATTGAACTGTAACAATACAGAGCAATATGGCTACGCCGTAGTCATTTCGTAGAGGCAATCTACGAGACTGTATTGATTGCTTTTATATTATGAGCGACGTGTATCATTGAAATTGAAACGGTTTGGGTGTCGCATGGTTAGGTAGCTCTTTATTTTGTGAGCCATTTCCATGTGGTGTGATTTTGAACATTATAAGTACGTCCCACAACATCATGCCACATGGCTTTGGATTAATTTATATTTTCAATAAGTTATAAAAAAAGGTAATTTCAATGTAACAAATATTTTCAAAATTAAGAAAAAAAACGCATTAAACCGATTCATTCATAGTTATAATTATGATTGATTGCAATTATTATGAAATATGGTGAGGTCTTGGTCTTTATATACAATTATTAAGCCCTTAAGTTAAGGAAAGAGTAAAATACGGATGAGAGCGGGAGAAACCTAAAAAAATAATTAGAAGACAGCTGTTACCTAAAGTAAATATTGATAATGACCGTAACAAATTGTATACATTCTAGTGCAGTTGACTGTACTTCACCAAAATGATCATATTTTTAATGGAAGTACATAATATTGTGTACGTCATACCGAAATAGCCATGCAAAATTATTTGATTAAAAAACGAAAACCTGAAAAAATATGGTAGTTTCGAGAACGTAAAAAATGGTGTCGAACGAATGATTCCATTGATAGAATGTGATTGTGGAAATGAAATATATTGTAACATTCACAAATGTTTGCTTTTGGTTTATTTAAAAGTTATTTCAAACAATTGTCTCTGAAACCTTAGCCTTTGTCCACGATCTCAATTTAAAAAAATCTGTTGAAGTATGAATAAAAAGAGGTAAGCTTTGGTATCCTAGCACAATTTTTTCTCCTAGTTTTAAGCGAGAAAGTGTAAAAAATGACCACAAGTATTAATGAAGTAAATCAAGGGTTTAACTAGGTATGTTACGTATTAATTTAAAATAGTAAAAAATTAATTCTCAAACGGTGAAGGAAAATCATCGTGAGGGAACCGGCATGTAGAACGTCCTTAGAACCTAAATTATTTGAAAATATGTGTCAAGTGCATGAAAGAAGCCTCTTTGAGGCGTATTTAAAATCCTTTCACCACACTTGGTTTGAAAGAATCAGTGACACGATAAGAAGAAGAACGAGTAAATCCACATTTAGCAAAGGCAAACAAAATATTAATGCATCACAAAAACAGATTACTACAGCGAGCCCAAGCAAAATGGTTAGAATTGAACGAAACCGCAGTAATTTGAATACATTTCGGGCATATTTTTATATTCTCTGCTCTGAATATGTGCTTATTTCTTTTTTTCTAAGCCCCGCATATATTCATTGCTAAATCACATTCAAGCGATAAATTCGTGAGTATTTCACCATAAACTAGTATTGAGCAGACGCTATTTCCTCTACACTTTACTGCGGAAACCAAACCCCGAGGGAATGTGACCAGATGTGCACTGTACATAAAACATATAACTATTCTATTCTCGATACTTCCTGATTCCTTATCCTGTTGGCGTTTCCTTGAAATATTTATACAGACTAGTGGAATCCTGCATGTCTTGGCATGCGTGAAAGTACATTCATAAAAGTTTAACTCCCGTGCTATCCCTCTTGGGGTAGATTTTTCTATACAACAGGAAACTACCTGTTAAATTTCATACTTCCCCTATTATTCATTCATTATTCTTTTTTTTTTTTAATGTATCTAAGTATATCAACTATCTGGCTCCCATAACACAAGCTCTGCTTAATTTGGGGCTAGATAGTGTTGTGTGGATTGTCCAAATTATTTATTTATTATATATTCTTCTTCTTCTTCTTTCTGCCCTTATCCCACTAGGTGAGGTTGGCACAACATTTTTTTTTCTTCCATTATCCCCTATTATTTGTTATCTGAGTACTCACTCCTTTCTTGGACATAATTATCATCTCTCACACAATCCATCCATCTTTTTTCAGGTCTTTATATCCAACCACATTCATGCCTAACACTCTTTTCGTCACATGACATTCTTCTCTCTTCATAACATGACCATACCACGCAAGCCAATTACTTCTCATTTTCTCCGTTATTGGCGCTACTTTTAAACTTCCTCTGATGCCCCCTATTTTTATCAAATATTAAGATTGCGAAATAATAAAACAGTCAATCATTGTCTCAGGTGCTTTAAAATTTAAATAATAATTGTGCATGCATAATATATTTTGTTTTCACTAGCTTCTTGTAATGTAGAACTTTAACTCAATTCACATGCAGCAATGCTACATACTTTGTTATTTTCTCAGTCGAAGTTGCCAAATTTATATTCAAATAGATTTAGACGGTGAATTGTTATAAGTTTAACCATTTTGGCAGCGATGACATAGATGTTCCCGCATTGAATTTCCTTTGCTACAGTTCTAAGTTCAGTATATTGCAAGTATTTCAAAAACGTTTCTTATTTATTTAAAGGAAGAAGTCAGCTCATTACGATATCTCCGAAACTATACAGTAGGTCTACCACAAGCTCTGTCTGGCTCTGGCTCGAGTCTGTGTGAGTGCTGACTAAATAAGTCCTACGTCGAACGTCACACACAGTTAATTACACTGGTGAATGCTCACATAGACTCAAAACCAGAACCAGAGACAGAGCCAGACAGAGTTTGTGGTAGGCCTACAGGGCCGAGAGATATGATTCAGCACATCCTATACCTACTGTTTGAGAGGTGTAAGCGCACGCTGGGGTTTCGGTTTGGTTGGTGGTGTTTGCATTTTAAATTTTTTTTTACAGCTTAGTTATGTGGGATTCGCATTTTAATCATAATTCTGCTAAAAGTTGCTGGAAGTTGTTTACTAAGCAGGATGACCTCTGTAAATAATGTAATGATGCGATCTGGAAGTGATATTCAGAGAATTATTAGGTAGGTAGTAGGTAATGAGTGACGCAGTGTGTCGTTCGGTGGTGCCGAGCGAAAGAGGCGGGGGGGCCTCTAGAAAACCTTTTTATGCAAAATGGATATGCACGGAAACTACACACAACAAATTAATAATTAGGTATAATATATTATGTTGCATTCGTTTTTGAATTTTACTTTTATGATTTTATGTGAGTTATAAAATGTGCTGCGTTTTGTTTTTAGTTTAGAATGCCTTTTTCATTTTGTTCTCCTTTTTTATTGTAGGTTTGCCGTTTTATTATTGTCTATTTTATAGTTTAGTAGTATTTAGTTTTCACGTCCGCTTATGTTAGGTTTTTTAAATAGGGCCTAGCGGAAGACCAGCGTGGGTTGTTGTCAACCTGCATCATGCTGAGCTTTGGTCCTATTTGCAGCACTTTTTTAATTATACAATTTAATTACCTACGACTCTTATATTTGATATTGTTTTTTTGTTAGTCTTATGTTTAGTTTGTAGGTATGTATTTGCTATGTTATGGTTTTGATAGGTTTAAATATTAAGTATTGTTGTACTGTTTTTGTATGTGTTGCAAATAAAGTGTTTTCATTTCATTTCATTTCATTTCAACTAATAAATTAGCGATGCTAATCGGTAAGTGAAAGGTGGTTTTAATGTTAGACGACAGATGGCGTTTAACAACCTCCAACTAAAATGATGATGATGATCACGTTTATATCAATAAAGGTGCGGGCTTTCATTCGGTGGGAATTTATGTGTTTTTTTATGTTGTTGGAAACATTTTTATGGCGATTCACTTTGCCAGTTAATGGTGATCGCGGGTCAGGGCGATATAACATTACAGCATCGTCAAAATATCACTGAATCGCATTTTATACACCTACGCAGTATTTACCCGTGAGGGTAACATGTTTTTCAGTTTATTACCTCTGATTGAAAGAAGTACTGAACACATGGCTATTCTAATATTAGTATTGGTGCTGTGAGAACCCACAATGAGTATATTCGAGGAAGTCTGAAAGTGGGTAGGTTCGCCGTAGGACGTGGGTTCGATCCCCACCAAGAACAAATATATTGTATTCTATGTATGTAGGTATTTACAAAAAAATAAAAAAATATATAAGTAGTATATCAGCTATCTGGTTCCCATAGTACAAGCTCTGCTTAGTTTGTGCTGGGCTAGATAGTGTTGAGTGGATTGTCTGGAATATCTATATTTATATCTATCAAAAGGTCAAATGTGTGTGAGAAGTTGTTGATGTTTTTCATCGTCTTACTTCGTGCCTCACTGAGGTTCCCTGAGACACGGATTTAAAACTACAAGCACCTTTGATGGATCACGACGCCGCCGCTGGCATAGAAAATAAATAAATATATATTAACAGTAAGAAAACAAATCTCCAAAATAATCTTAGAATAAAAGGTACTACGAATATAAAATATAAATCAGCACTATACCATAACGCACTATTATCTCGTAAACTTAAAAAGATTACGACCTTCAAGGTAAAGGTTTCGGGCCATTTTACCAAATATCTATTTTATTTAACCCTTAAGGATTGCTGTAAAAAAGTAACGATGAAAGCTTTTATATTTTCGTTTATTATCTATCACAATGTATGTATAAAGAAGAAAGTGTCGAATGTCTATTGAAAATGTTAACAGTTTCTACGAACTAATATAGAGTTGCCAACTAACCACTGATTCTAAAGAACTAGGGACGCAACAAGAAGAAGAAAAGGCACTAGAGAGCTTGCCGCGCATACCGAGCGGTAGGTATTAATAAGACGAAAACTCTTCATTGATTATAGCTACAACTCTGTTTTATTATAGTAGACCGCAAACAATACAATTATCCATCACGACGCCATTATTATCCTTGCTCTTCTTCTTTTTCTACACTAGAGCTGTAACTTCTTGCTTGATCCGAATAGGGACGTCCTATTCCCAAAACTGGTTAACAGTATACTCAAATTGTTAGTTCGAACCATAGTTTATCATAACGTCATATTTTAAATTCGTATATAAATATTTGAACAAATTAATATTGTGACAATCCACACAACAGCTTGTACTATGGGAAGCAGATACCTCATGATACCTAAATACTTTTTTTTTAAGTGCATACTTAGAATACAATATAACACCCAGACAAAGAGCAAACTACGTTCACCACTCAAATATTTGTTCTCGGTGGGGATCAAACCCACGCCCTCCAGCGCTGAAGGGAGAGCTATGAGGGCAGTCACATATACACAGATAGACTAAATGGCGAACTGAGCTGTCTAACATGTAGTGATGCCATAGACAAAAACTACAGTACCATAAATGCTCTATCCATTCCTTATAGTTCAAGCGACCAAACTTCCAAGTCAGGCCGTAGTTAAACGATGTTCCCTACATCAAACATTCTTCGAACTCTGTTATTACACATTCAAACTATGAAACTTCCACATTTAATGGCTATTAGATAAAGCAGAAACTGGACCGAACATAATTCAACAAAGTTGACGACTCAAGCCTGTGTAGTCTCTTCAACAAAGTTGGGGATACGGATTGGTAAAACTTGAGTTTGTCGCTGTATTCTCTCTCTCTCTTGCTCTCGCTCTGTTTGTTATATTAAAGTGATACACAGTTTAGAACTTCAGTAGATTTATTATATGTATATGACTAAAAATGAGTCGTTTCTTCAACCACCGCTTCATCCATAGTGTTATTTTCTTTTTTTTCTTTAAATGCACACAAATGTTTGGAGTCTGTATTGCACAGATTCCAAACTTTGAAAATTTCGATAAATTAGGATCCATGGCGTCTTTGTAATAGTGCAACATAAGCGTTCTACACACGTCTATTCAGCACGACCGTTTCAAACCCACTGAAGTTTGGGGTTTTGAAACCCTGTAGACAGAGCTTTCTACCAAGACCAACTTGGTAGAAACGAAACTGTGGTTTCAAACCGCGTGTATCACATGTTTATCTTCAATCCTTCCGTGCTTTTGAGGGTCGCAACTCTATGAAAGGCTTTGCGGCGGCCTCAAAACTCTGTCACCAGAGTTTAGGAGCGTCATTCACACATGAAACACGATCAAAATATCAACCTACCTAATATAAAATGGTGTAAGGTACCGTAACGATGTAAGAATATTTGACGTCCTACTTTTTGCACGAGTTAGTATTTCGTGGGAGCTATTAAGCCCATCGCCGCAGCTAGAATACTAAATAGTTTTTCAAAGGTCAACTCAACCCGATTATACTTACATAATTATCTATATTAGTTAGGTCCTAAAAACTAGTTTTTAACCGACTTAAAGGAGCCTCTCAATAATTCGGTTAAATATTTTTTTATGATTTTTATAAGTAGCTTAATTTCGCCACTTATGAATGATATTATGAATAAATATTTTTTTTCAGAATGAATATACTACCAGATTGGTACATTTTGTCTAATTGTTTTTTTGTATTTTATCGCAAAAGTTTATTAAAAAGTTTATTAATTTTATTTAAAATTTTATCTAAGAGCCGATTTAAAAAAAACTTTTTTTATTTGAGAGGTCCAGATTGGTCCCATAGAAATTTCATCAAAATTGGTTCAGCAGCATGAGTTGGTTTCTCAAGATTTTTAAACATATATTATGATAAATGAGGGTAGGAAATCGAAGAAACTCAAGCTGTTATAGAACTTACGTTACTGACAGTACTCATCGTTTTAATTTGAGATAGCAATCAGCTGGTCCGATCCGACAAACTATTCAAACAAGTCTCCCTCGTATTGACTGCTGGCCAACTAATCGTAACCCTGAAGTTGTTAGATCTCCGCTCCATTAAATCGGTACGGATGAAGACTGTCTCTGCTCTGGGTGGCTAATTTAAATACAGAAATAAATACTATAAATAAATATTGTAGGCAATCCACACAACACTATCTAGCCCCAAATTAAGCCGAGCTTGGACTATGGGAACCAGATAATTATACCTAAATACATTTTTTTTGTAAATACTTAGAATACAATATAACGCCCAGACAGAGAACAAACATTTGCGTTCACCACACAAATATTTGTTCTCGGTGTGGAGCTGAGAGGCCAGTCAAATACAAGAGAGAGAGAGTAAGAAATACTTTGTTGTAGAGAACACTACGCTATCGTAATATTATTGGGAAGATAGGGTAATTATGATAAATAATACTTTTAACAGACTGGTAACCAAAAGGGTTACCTTGGACAAAGAATTAGTTTAGCTATTCAAAGAGATAACATAGACGTTAGTTCTCTATCTGGGTGTTATATTGTGTTCTAAGTAAATTTTATAATTATAAAATATAATTATAAAATAAAAATATTAACAAAAAATTTTAAGTATTATATCAGCTACGTGGTTCCCATGGTACAAGGACTAGATAGTATTGTATGTATTACCCACAATATTCATGCTGTCTTAACATTGTAACGGTTCCAAGCTACCTTGTTTTAGAGTATTCCACAAAGGGCGATAAAACTCAACATAAGTTGGTCCATTAACAGAAAGTAAACGAGTAGAATCACCTCGAATAAACTCTCTCGGAACCCCGAATGTTTACGATGCCCATTTAGGGTCCAACGTTACACTTTATTTATCTTCCCAATGAGTACCCACTCGATAAAGAGTATTAGTGGATTTGTTAGCAAATTGCGGCGAATAATTTCGAATTAAATCCTTCCGCACATCTAGATCACTTGCCGGTGTATCGCTGTCAAATATCTTGCGGCAGTGTGTGCTAAATGAAAAACCCTATGTGAAACTGATCGCCATCGCAGATTGCCTAGGTGTACGCAAGGCTTAACTTGCGTGGGCTGAGTTATTTTGGGGTATCATTTTGATCTACACTTATTTAAGTGAAATTGGACAAAAACCGCTTTAATTGTGATGCTGTGAGTCACAAAAGCAGTTTTTTTTTTACAGTATTTTGTCTCTTTTTAGGGTTCCGTAGCCAAATGGCAAAAACGGAACCCTTATAGATTCGTCATGTCTGTCTGTCTGTCTGTCTGTCTGTCTGTCTGTCCGGCCGTGTCACAGCCATTTTTCTCCGAAACCGTAAGAGCTAGACTGATGAAACTTGGTGAGTAGATGTATTCTGTAAACCGCATTAAGGTTTTTACACAAAAATAGAAAAAAATCTATAAATTTTGGGGGTCCCCATACTTGAAACTGAAACTCAAAATTTTTTTTTCATCGAACCCATACGTGTGGGGTATTTATGGATAGGTCTTTAAAAATTATATTGAGGTTTCTAATATCGTTTTTTTCTAAAACTATAAATTTTGAAGGTCCCCATACTTGAAACTGAAACTCAAAAAAATTTTTTTCATAGAACCCATACGTGTGGGGTATCTATAGATAGGTCTTTAAAAATGATGTTGAGGTTTCTAATATCGTTTTTTTCTAAACTGAATAGTTTGCGCGAGAGACACTTCCAAAGTGGAAAAAAGTTGGTCCCCCCCCCTCTAACTTCTAAAATAAGAGAATGATAAATCCAAAAAAAATATATGTTGTACATTACTATGCAAACTTCCAACGATATTTGGTTTGAACGAGATCTAGTCAGTAGTTTTTTTTTTATTCGTCATAAATCGTAAACCGCAATTTACCTTTCGACGAACTACAAA
The DNA here is from genome assembly GCA_939531255.2 of Thera britannica. Lineage (NCBI taxonomy): Eukaryota > Metazoa > Arthropoda > Insecta > Lepidoptera > Geometridae > Thera > Thera britannica. The sequence continues at coordinate 15,527,564 of OW618036.2, read as the reverse complement.
AACCTTTATATTATGTTAATTGATGCTACGGAACCCTTCATGGGCGAGTCCGACTTGCACATGGCTGCTTTTTTTTTAAAGAGCCAGTCATTGAGATAATATCAGAATGTGATTATTATTAAAGTTACCATAGAACGTAATAAACATAGAACTTTTAGAGATTGACCAGTACCGTGTTTATTAACCAGTTGTTATCTGGTTTATTAAACAGTTGTATTTTGAAAACAAAGAATGAAATGATACGACATTGCAAAACTCACAAAGTTACATTTCAAACTAAGTGGCCTAGATAAAAGCAATTTTGCTAAGCGGAGGTATCCTTTTCGTTCTAAAGCTACTCGTTATTTTAAAGCTACGAACTCTCTAGGTTGTTGTGGGATAATCATCAGTTCAAACGTTTATTTGCAAGGAGATGCTATTGTGTTTATGCTTTATAAAAGTTATTTTATTTTTTATTTTAACCCTTTGAGCAAACATAGCCAGTGAAATACCTGCATGACGTTTTTCCATCCATTCCTTATACAAGTTGAACTTCAAATACAGCTTCAGCCCACGCCGTTTCAGTTGCTATATTTAAAGTGCAAAAGCTGACGTTCACATGAAATTACGAGTAGTTTTTATAGTATCGTTATGTGGTAGCACATAAATACCACAAAACCCAAGTTGACGGTTGGCCAGAATAATTTGATGATCCCGCAGTAAACGGGAAGGAAGCGGATGGCATAAAAATACCAATAACTGGGCGTAGAATATTTTAACACAATATTACCAGCAGGATTAATTTGTTGTTGACGGGGCATAAAGATATTATTGTAATCGTAATCACACGGATACAGATCTAGTTACACAAAGCTGCTCAAAAATGAGGCCATTAAAATTGAGCAGTGTTTACTCTGATGTGTATTCTTGTCAAAAAGTCCGCATAATGCAGGCAGCATTATGCGGACGTCTTATATACGGTGCGTGGTTCTGCAGATCATCACGCACAGCCGACGACGACGCACGGCAACGCACACAGAAAGGACTCCTGTGCTACCGCGCACGTCGGCGCACGAGACCGTTCCCATGGTGTGTCGTGCGAGCTGATCCGCCTCCGTGCGCGATATCACACACCGGTCGGAAGGGGCTATAAGAAATTAGATAATAGCAATTTCCAAATTGTAATATGCAGTCTGTCAACAACATCAACATTGAGCTCTGTCTGGCTCTGTCTCTGGCTCTGTTTTTAAGTCTGTGTGAGTGCTCACCAGTGCATTATACTGTGTGTGTGTGACGATTTGACGTAGGATTTTGGCAACACTCACACAGACTCAAAACCAGAACCGGAGACAGAGCCAGACAGAGTTTATTGTAGGCCTACTGACGATCATTTAACCATGATGCTAAATTATCTTCCAATATTGACTAAGAATACGACTGCTATCTAAGTTCGAGATTGTTAACCCCATCTGCTATCCAAACTTGTGATTACAGCTTTGTCAGCTATTAAGACTAACTGCGGAGCCGTACAAGTGCTCATAACCCTTAAAATGCGGCTCAGAATTCAGCGACTCACAACAATACTCAGCGACAACGACCATACTAGTTATTTTGAAAAGGGATTTTGCTGGTAACCAAGCCAAGTTACTTGCAAGTTCTTTTAGGTAAGACAGGTTATAAGCGCGTACGCGTACGTAGGTACCTAGTTTTCATGCCGTGTTAGATATACGCAACGAACATGAAATCAGAAAGGTTGCCGTCCACATCATTTCAATCTATAGCTCGACCAAGCTAAGTTTGCACCACGCATCGATTACAAAAAATCGTCAAAAAATCTTCGGTCTGCAAAAATGAATCCGCTATGACTTAAAAAAATTAAACATTGTTGAAAATAACATTAAACATGGGTACATTAAAATGTACATAAAAAGCGAGGTGCAAATTTAGGTTGGTGGAGTTTGGACCCACTTTGTTAAAAAATCTCATAATCCTGACGCCTGGAGAGTTATTGCAGCTGGTAGCATCAGGGAAATCGACCCTTAAAATAATCTACTTGTACTTTAATGCTGATACATAATGTGCGATGCTGCGTGACGTTGATTCCCTGACGATTAACTGAAGACGTAAAGTGGTAAGTAAGGTTCCAATGCTAATCTGTACTCATTGATGTGGTTATAAGTACAACGCTATCTTCTATTCCTCCACGTCTGAGCGTTCTGCGGTGCCGATCGGTTAAACGCTGTCAAATATGACACCGATATTATGCTTAGATTATGTGCGCACGGCTTAAAGGCCTGCACACACCTAGTTCGCTGGCGGTAGCGATCAGTGAAACGCTGTCAAATATCGCTGTCAAATCTCAAATCTGACAGCGATATTTGACAGCGTTTCACTGATCGCTACCGCCAGCGAACTAGGTGTGCGCAGGCCTTTAAGGCCAAAGAAAGGCCAAGGCTTTAAGAAATGCTGTCAAATATAACCGTCAAATTTGACAGCGTTTCACTGATCGCCGACGCCAGCAGCCAGGTGTGTGCAGGCCTTAACACACAGCTCCAATAGCTCAGTTGGTAGTACCTCTACCTTCTGCTCTGGAGAGCAGAAGGTAGAGGTACTACCTTCTGCTAGAGGCTGGAGAGGTTCGATCCTCACCGAGAACAAATATTTGTGTGGTGAACACAGAATGTTTGTTATCTGTCTGGGTATTTGTATTCTAAGTATTTATTTTCTAAAAAAAATATATTGGTATATAAATGTTATGTCTGCTATCCAGTTTATACGTTCATCGTCATGTCATCATCGTATACGTAAAGTATAAGTTCTGCTTATAGTTTGAGGCTAGATAGTGTCTTGTGGGTTGTCCTCAATACATATTTATATTTAGTATTTTTTTGTATTTTGCTTGGTAAAAATCTATAGTAGTACTACAGTTGTAGTCCAAGCATCAATTATGAACTGAATTTGTAACTTATTAGGTACATGGAAACACTAAAGTAGGTATACCTATTTACAGACACAAAGTTTTAGAAACTTGCTCCTCGCAAGTTGGCGGCGTGCCACCTTCTAATACAATTCCAAACGGTCGGTGTCCAGCCGAACACACACCATAAGTGGTTTCTTGGAGCTTGACCCAAAAAAAGTTTATTTTAATATTGACTCTGGAATAAAATCGATCTGGCCATGTTTATAATGCCTGGCCAATCCTTTTCAATTTTTGTAACAGAATAACCGGATAAACCTCCCGGGTTTTCGCGGCTGAAATTACACACAAACTCTCTCTAGTGTGAGTAATCTATACAATTGAACGAAACTGAAGTCAAATCTGTTCAGTGATTGCTGAGATTGGCAAAGAGAAAGACACGGTATGGAACTGTCACCTAGACTCACCTAGCTTAAAGACGCTTCAAAGTGATCCTTGTGATGTAAAGGCCTGCACACACCTAGGTCGCTGGCGATGGCCATTAGTAAAACGCTGTAAAATATCACTGTCAAATTTTTTTTTGTTTTTGTTTTGTTATATCTCTGTATTTTTGATTTTTATTTTGTGTGTGTTAAATCTAGACAAATAAAGTTTTTATCTATCTATTTATCTAAATTTGACAGCGTTTTACTAATCGCCGTCGTCAGCGACCTAGATGTGCGCAGGCCTTAACTGAATAAAAAAGTTTTGAATTTGAATATGAAATTCGGAATGTGAATCTGAAGCTCAAGGTGTACGAAATATGAATGTCTAGAAGCTAGACTATATCTAGATCTACGTACGTGCGTAGGTATTTGGCAAACACCGACCTCCAAATTGCACAATTTGGTTCCTATCTCTAAGAGACATTATGCCATAGCATGATATTAAGGATAACTTTAACTTAATACGGCCTCGAACCCATTTTTATGTTACCTACAACAAGCTCTTTCCTGTCTCGTATCTTTCAATCCCAGTTTTATGTTTCCAATTTGGTCCTAAATTATGAAAACCGTAGCTTCTAGTCGTATACTCTAGTTTAATAAAGGATGGCATCCGCATTCATTAATTTACCAGCATTCCAGGGTTGGCCGTGTCTGGAACATTCCATTGATGTTATGGCAAGTATCTTCGTTATTTCTGCTTATTCAAAAACTTATACAACGGTCTCGGGAGAAGGCTTATTTGAAATGAGTTTTGGTCTGGAACTATTCGTGGTTTTAATGTTTTACTCTACCATTTAGCTTTACCATAGTAAGGCTAGTTTTTAATTCAATGAAATATTTGATCCTTTTGTACTAAAATATATTTTTAGCTAGATATTGCTTCGGTAAAATATGCAAAGAAAAGACAAAAAAAATCATAGTAAATAATTGTCTCCGTGATTAAAACTAAAATATATACGTTAGCATTTTGGCATGGATATTTGTCGCCAATCGAGCTAGAGAACTAGAAACGGCAGAATAGTAGAGAGAGACCGTATGTTTAAAAAAGTAGAATTTAATAAAATATGGAAACACTAGATAACAGTCAGCAACATATGTGGTGTGGAAAAAATGGAGGAATTAGGTTAAAAATTAAAGATATTTTCCACCGGAATATTCATTTGATAATAGATTGAGTTTCAAAATAAGTAAACATGCCTTTGCATCTATTGTATATAGATAAGTTATATAGCATCAAGGGCAAGGTTTTGACTCATGCCCCTAATTGCGGGACGCTATTATAGTGCCGCTATTGTTTGAAAGAAGTCTTTCCATAATCCTTCACAAAAATATCTATATCATATATATAGCGAGTGTTTTAACTTGGCTTTGAGTGGTGGAGTAAATAAAAAATAAATAAATAAATATTGTGGACAATTCACACAACACTACCCAGCCCCAAACTAAGCAGAGCTTGTAATATGGGAACCGGATAGATGATATAATACTTGAATACATTTTTTTTTGTAAATACATACTTAGAATACATTATAACACCCAGACAGAGAACAAACATTTATGTTAACCACACAAATATTTGTTCTCGGTGGGGATCGAACCCACGACCTACGGCGCAGAAGGTAGAGCTACTACCAACTGAGCTAGAGGCCAGTCAATGGCTGGCGATGACAGCGACATTTTTCAGAGCATGCATAGTGGTCACGCTCAGTTTGAGATGCACGCGTGTCGCACAGCATTTGTAAAGGAAAATGGTAAAGCTTTGAAAACTCTGTGTGGTGGTTCATTGTGGAATACCGCGGGTTTTTGTTTGCAGAAGCTATTCAAATTGGATGAATTTAGCAACCCTTTAGTTAGTTGTTCCGTTGAAAGCTTAGTTTATATTATTTATATTAAAAGATAGTTACTTATGGCACATGAAAATAATGGCTGCCCGCTTTTATCCCTAAAACTTATTTTTGACTGATGTGCGTTTTATTTCCCTAATTTCTGCCGTGAAGCAACATCGCTGTGTTTCGGTTTGAGGGCTGTGGGTGCCGGTGAAATTACTGGCACGTGAGGCTGGACATTTTTATACCTCAAGTTGATGGACGCAGGACAGAGCATCGTAGGGCACGTTCCTGACGTGTGTGATATACGAGGCAATGCTTTGTTATAGGTGATGGTTGCCACATCAGGTGGGATATAATAATAGGCTTGTTTTTATTTCGACAAACATAACAAAGGTCCATAAAACGATATGGATATGGATAAATATCCTAAAATGGAGGGCGTTCAATTATTATTTACCTGCATGTTTTTGTTTGCAGTGGCAAAACAAGAGAATAACAATAAAATGAACGAGCAACCATTTCTTGAGCAGTAAACAATAGCGACAGTGAGAAATGAGACAAACTGAGGCCAGTCTAAATGGTCTTGGAAGCCACAGGGAACTGTTATGTCAAGAGTGAGCTTGAAGGAGTGGGGATATGCATGGAATAGTGATGCATTTCGCTTTTTCATTCTAAGTCCACGTCAGGTGGCTCAACTTAATTTGTACGAACAGTCCAGAGTAATTGGAAAACTTGCTATGCATCTATTTTATTATTTTTACACGTTTAGAGTCAGAATGCTGGCTCATTCGTTTCTTATTCAGAACCGTTTTAATTAATTTACTTAGCGAATTTGTGTTTTTTAATTGTTAGTGCTTGTAAGTAACCAGCTACGTAGAAGGAAGAAAAAGGAAGAAAAAAATCCTTCTATGTAACTCGTTACGAATCTTGGTTACGTACAAGCACTAGTAGTAGTTTGCTGCCTGTTCTTCCAGGCTTGGTTTCGTGGAACTGCCTCCTAGACTCAGCTAAGCTTTAAGACGTTTCAAAGTGATCCTTGCGATCCTACTGAATAAATACACTTTTGATTATATTTGATTTGATCACTAAAGACTTTAGTTACTACGGCAAAGGCCACTAGACTATCTCAGAACCTGCAAATATTTTTGTCACTATGAAAATAATTGGTTATGTCCACTGTCCATGTATTGAAATCTTCACTTTTTAGGAATAATTGTTTTTCAGCAGTGGAGGATTGAAAAAGAACAAAATGGTTTCACGAACAAGTCAGAATGAAAACAGAAGACTGTTTATTCTAGAGTTTTCCTTGATAAATGTTGTAGTGGCTAGCAAATTATTTACAAAGTGATAAAATAAAATAAAATAAAAGGCAGAAAATACAAGGCAGAAAACACTCAACTATACTGAGTTTCCCCGTAATGAAACTCAAAACGGCAATACGGAACTTCGTATAATATTATAGTTTTTTCTTGGAAGACCAGCTGTTTCCGTAAAACTTTCTTGGGTTTCTTCCCTTTCTATTATGAAATAAGTTTCAGAATGCAATTACTTAGCGCAATAATAAAACGGAGTAATATAATTTACATTCGCTTGCGTTTCTTCAACGCATAAAAGAGAGATCAACCCTCATAATTATAGTTTAAAGGCACGGCCACATCTACGTGAAATGTTGGCGATAAGTCCGTATCGCCTAGATGTTGCCGTACTTTAACCATTACATTTTAAAAAATACTTCAAATTACCCTAACACTAATCTAAAAATAGAGGTAAAAACTATTAAGATGAATATAAACTTAGTTAAAATACTGAATCAAATTCGAATACTATGAATTGAATTGAAAAAACTGGTTTCTCAAACTGGAACCAAGCAGTGTTTTTATCTGAAGTGAATTAATTGGTCCTATATAAATTTTATCAAAATTGGTTCAGCAGTTTAGCCATGAGGATTCTCAAGTTTTTTAAATTTGACTTGTTATTGATGTTAATGAAGCTTCTGTTAATACACATTTTAGTTGTTATTGTAGAATGCATTTTCCGAATTAAAAAACTTTATAATTAGCTCAAGTGCTTATGAAACTGCAATTATTATGCAGGGATGGGCGCCATTAGATGATTCTAATTTGTTAATGTTTACTTTATGAAATTTGAAATTTGATCATTAACTATTGTAGGGTATTGTAGGGTAATTAGGCGAAATTACTGGCACGTGAGGTTAAACATGGGCCCCACCCACCCGATGGATTGATGACATTGAAAAGATCGCGGGAAGTCGTTGTATGGAAAGGGTTCAGAATCGTTTTTCCTGGAAATGTGTAGGGGAGGTCTATGTTCTTTTCTTAGTGGACTTCCTCAGACTGATGATGATGATGAAACTATGAGCATTTTTGCAATAGCACAAGTGAAGTTTTAGCTGAATCTTTGACAAGAGCGTAACCTTCTGTCTTAACATAATAAAAATAAAAAAAACTACAGGCTTTTAGAGTTTTTCAAAATGCATTTTAGCCAGCAAAGTGGCCCAAAGCTTACCAACATAGTATAGAGGGTAATAGCATTTTAACGCTACCATTAGTTTTACAGATGCTTTGGTGTTGAAATTGTCTAAAGTAGGCGATGTTTACTGCTAAAAGCTCGTTTATTTGTTAGTGAACTTTTTGACAGTAGGCCTACCACAAGCTCTGTCTGGCTCTATCACTGGCTCTGGTTTTGAGTCTGTGTAAGTGCTGACTAAATAAATCCTACGTCCAAACGTCACACACACAGTTTATTACACTGATGAGTACTCACCAGACTCAAATGAGAGCCAGAGACAGAGCCAGAGATAGAGCTAGACAAAGCTTGTGGTAGGCCTTACAAATACTTACTACTCAATAATACCTACGCCTACTATTTAAAAGCTTTTAACGCAATATACTTGTTTTCAAATTTGAACTTCGGAAGATAACCGACGGCTAGCAAGTTTGGACACTTTGCAAACTTTTCGCAGTAGCCAATTAATTACAAAATGGTATTTAATCCTTAATCGCATTTGGATCTATTTTTTTTAGATTCTACAGACATTTTACATTTCTAGGCAAAGTTTCAATGTGTCAAATTAAAAAAGAGTTTCATAAACGAATAACATTTTGAAGTTTCTTCATACAGGAATGGTAGATATTCCAGCTAGCGTCCAATTAGCAAAATTGATATGAGGAACGCAAAGAAAGAAATAATGAAAAGAGAAAGAACTGAAAAGAGCAGACTAACCATTAGTTAAAGTGCTAGCACATACTCGAAAAATGAAAAGATTGTTAATTATTTAAAAAGACAGGACTGCACTTATTATATTTAATTAAAACCAAGCATAGTTTCAATGTTGTGCTGACATTAAAAGAAAAAATAAATAAATAATGTTTATGCCACGAAACATAACACATGCAAAATTTATTAAAAGAAGAACACTTCTTCTTATTCTTGCTGCCCTTATCTCACGTTTGAATTTAGAATTCAAATTAAAATTAAAAATTTCAAAAAAAATTGCTGATATAATACATTGTTTTTGTTACTTAGAATACAATACCTCTAACACCCAGACAGAGAACAAACATCTGTGTTCACCACACAAATATTTGTTCTGGGATTGAACCCACGACCTACGGCTCAGAAGGCAGAGCTACTACCAACTGAGCTGAGAGGCCGGACTATTAACTGATATGTAGCCTCTCTGTTTTCTGTAACCTGTTTGCCAGTAAGTTAAATTAACCAGAATCCGGAACTGCGCAAAGACGTCGTGAAGACGGATGAGTTTATAGTAACCCTAAGGATACTTCAAAGAAACCAAATATTATGATGAATGAACGAATGATAGGTACTATTTACAACTGTTGCTCGTGACTTTGACTGCATGGTTTTTATCCTTGTTGAACCTGTTGCCATGTTAAACTCACTAATATTAAAAAAATCGGCTGTCTGTAAAGTCGGTTTACTGACGATAGTTGAACGTGACAAAGGCATACAGTTGTCCACACGGACGCATCGCTCACTCAAGTAGAAGAGAGACAGATGTCGAACGCTGCTGAACGCGGGGGCAGATTGTGCCTCTTTGTCGCTAGTTCCGCGCTCTCGCTTGCATTTCAAGCCTTAAATGGAACGGCTCAGAGCGAAGTAACGCCTCATAAGTCATGTTTTTTCGTGCGTGCAGCCGGCTCCATCGAATTATAAGACGTTATCACGTCAAAAACCTTGTTGTACACTGGGATTTGTATGACAGTGAATCAGTCAGTCAAGAGTTTGATGAAAATTAAACATTATAATCAGTGTTAAAAGATGTTTTAAATTCGTTTCGCAGAATTTGAGATAAAAATATCAGAAATTACGGCAAAGACCAAACTCCTGCCAACTGTCATTCACTTTGTAAAAATAATTTGTATATTTTAATGATTCAATTTACAGGAAACGACCATGAAAAGTGTGAAGAATTTGACGGCTGGGTTTAAACAGGAAAAACAGTCGATTTCAGTAGGCCTACCACAAGCTATGTCTGGCTCTGTCTCTGGCTCTGGTTTTGAGTCTGTGTGAGTGTTGACTAAATAAATCTTACGTCGAAACGTCACACACAAAGTATAATACACTTATGATTATGAGCACTCACTCAGAGCCAGAGACAGAGCCAGACAGAGCGTGTGGTAGGCCACAGTACTGTCGTCTACACTAAGATTAAAACTATTAACACTGATAATTTACTAAAATATTTTGTGTTTACTTTTGTTGCATTTGCCACCTTTTATTTTCAATTCGGAATAGTCTAAAAAACGTAAAGCAATGAAATAAACAAACGAAAGGATACAAATACTTTCCTAAAATGGTTGAGGTCGAATGAAGCAATTTAATTTTGCTTGGGTTCATCTATTTCTTATGGTAGCGGTCTTCTTTGTCTGGTAAATTAGGTATGCATGCAGATCTAAATTGCTACGCATTTGCTCGAGTTTTACCTTTTAAACTTGAGCTATTTCTTCGTACTACTACTACGTATTACTCAAAAATTAAAAGCCAGAATATTACTACTAACTTACGCAAGAATCTCTCGCGTTGGTGGTAAAGCTTGTGGTACTTGAGCTATTCGATTGATTATTTTGATCGCTTTTTAGTGTTTAGTATTACTGCTTATTGTATCCCTATCGTTTATAAGTAATTTTAGTTTTTGACATTTTACCTATTTACAAAAAAAAACATAATCTAGTAGAGCTCTTTGTGAAGGGTCCTCCGGGGAAGTACTACAACCATGCCTATTTCTGCCGTGAAGTAACATTGGTGAGTTTCGGTTTGAATGGTGTGGGTGCCGGGGAAATTACTGGCACGTGAGGCTGAACATGTGTATGCCTCAAGTTGATCGACGCAGGGCAATGCATCGTAAAGCACGTTCCTGTCGTGCATGACCTACGAGGCAATGCTATGATATAGGCAATGGTTACCATCAGGCAAATCATATGCTTGTAGTCCATCAGCTGTATAGTTGAATAACATAAAAAAACAACTATTTTATTCAATTTATGTGGGTTAGAAGCATAGCTCAACTTTGTCATGAAAACACAAAATTCAGGCAGTTCAAACTTGGAAAGTCAGATAAAAAATAAATTAGAACCCGCAAAAAGCAACGGCAGCGAATTTCATAATGAACTGGAAATTCTGAGGTAGCCTTTTCCGGCCGCTACGTAAACTACTCGATTCAGGCACGGAAGTTTTACGTTCAAGATATTTTACCATTTCGAAGTAACGTGGCTTTAACATATTTACGTCTCTAATTAGAGCCGTCAACGCTAAAAAAGGTAATATTTTGACCTACCTTTCTTAATTGGATAGGTACTTATTTTTGTACATTATTCAGAAAAATAAAAAATATGCTCAGACCTTTTCCTGTAACATAATATTAAATATTTAATAATATGTTAGCGAACGTTACATAATGTAATATTGAAATTATACGCATGGCAGGCTACTGTAATGGGTTTGATAAAACCTCTTCACGTTATTAAAACTTTTATCAGAATACTTCAAGTATAACCGACCCATCTGAAACCAATTATTTTCATGAAATCTTTCCATCCGATCTGAAGTACCCCAATGATCACATTATGCATGATCACTGGGTTATCAATGTTCAAGTGATGTTATGATAAAATTCGCAGAGAACGTTTGACGTTCGCGCGCTTTCATACTTCAAACTTCAAATAGCTATTGGATGCCGTGGAGTATAGCGGTGTCAGTCGGACCAACGCTAGCAAACGCGCGCGCTCTTCGCCAAACAAATTATTTGACGCTAAAGAAAAAATAGTCTACGGTGATTTTAATTTAGAAGACCTTTAAAAAGCCAAAAGTTAAGGTGCAGTTTACTTTATTTTTTCACAGAAAATGTTTTTTAACCAATTTTAAATAAAAAAGAAGGTTCGGTTGATTTATAACTTAAATAAAAATATCCTGAATAAAGTTGAAAGTGAAAGTGAAAAATGAATTGAGGTGTTGGTATTGTGATGCTTTGGTGCCTCACAGAGAGTAAAGAAGTTTGAAATAAGTTGGCTTCAGATCTGAGGTAAGTTTAAAATATATAAAAATATTGAATTGAATTTAATAAATCATACCGAAGCCGCGTTGGAAAAAAATTCTAGCTTGACAAAAAAATAAGTTTACCACTTATTAACTATTAATCACGTTTTTTTGTACGCGTGCTTTAATTAAGTGACCTAATTAGTTATTATAAACTTAATTACATCAAAAACAAACTTTTGCTCCGCTATTACTTTTTATCAATACTTACTTCTTAAAATCAAAGTAAAATGAATGGCCAATTGACACCTAGGCACCTCGTATTTTTTTACCTTAGAAATAAAATTTATTAAAGACAATAGTGACTTGTACTAACTGTAATATTATTTTCAAAATAGTTTTTTTTTAAAAGGCGCTGAAAACGTCAAGAATAAACCTATTTGAAATAAATATAATTATAGTTTTGAAATTCACACTTGCGCTCTTTCAATTAATTAGAGCTGTCAAAATAACGGTCCCTAAATATAAAGGACTTATTAGAACTTAAGGGGGCTGGCCACTGGGGATTTATATTCCAACCTGAATTTATGGGCTGTTTCCGCCTTCAATTAGCTACTTTTACGTGGATCCGTGCTTTTAGTAGGATAATAATCTAATTACTTTACGAGGGTAGAACAAGTGTTTATCACCTGTGGCGTCATTGCGTTTTCCTTCTTTCTCTTTTTTTTGCAATCAAAACCTAGTCGCATCTGTCAGTTTTGACATTATTTTGAGTTTCGATTGCAATAAAAAAGGATTGAAAAGAAAATTATCTTTGAAAATTAACAATTGCAACAAGACAAGACTGAATTCATATTCATTTATTCATTGCTTCATGTGTATTATAGGTCTTAGGGGGTAATAACGTCCAGAACATGAGCCCCGCTGGAGCATTACAATGGTCTTACGATTAATTAAATTAAATTAGGTAAACCTAGGTAAGAAACTTCTTATTTAATATTAAACTTATTCTTATTTTGAACTTTGACATAATTAAACATGAGATAGGAACTTCGACTTGCCAAATTAATATGGCAACAGATATATAGTGGTCAAAAAAGGATAGCAACAAGACATGTGACCGCTGTTCCTTGTTAGTATAATTTATTTGTTAGTATCAAACTTTTGATTGCAACATAATTACAAAATCACCCATTCGCCCGATTTTCATGTTATCTTCACACATTGGTGGTAAAAATATGGACAAATATCACTTTTTTTAATTAACGCTATCGTTGGGCATAATTAATATGGAACAAACGGGTATTTATCGTCAGGAAATAATAAAAGTAATCACAGTAAATACCCGTTTGTTCCATATATTTATGGGATAAATTGATTTGGTCATTATTATCTGCTGCTGTGACTATTGATAAGTACATAATCAGGAGCTATTTTTACCACTAATGCTCATATTTACTAGACGCTGAAGTGCCTGGACTCAAATCATTCCAAAAGTAAGACATAGGAAATTATGTTTGGTGTTGACTAAGCCACGGGCTTCATCAATTTTCTCCACTGCGACCTATTTATATAAAATCAATATTGTGGACAATCCAAACACTAACTAGCCCCAAACTAAGTACAAACATCTGTATTCACCACACAATTAATAGTTCTCGGTGGGAATTGAGCCCACAACCTATACGGCGCAGAAGAGGCGCAAAGCTACTAGCAACTGAGCTGAGAGGCCAGTCAATGGTACCTTTGGCTTTAGGGTCACTAGTCACATTGCCCTATATTCTTAGCTTTGTTTATAGGGTAGGTACATTAAAACTGCTACTGCGTAGTAGACACGCACTCTACATCCATCAAAGACTTGAATTTATAATCAGGTACACGAAGTAGGCCAGTAGTTAGCAAGTTACACTAAGGCTCGTATTCAGAAACAGTGCTTGAGTCCAAATCGAGCCTCAAGCATAGGTTCTCCACTGAAAAGTGTCAAAAGTTCATGCGTGGGGCTCGACTCAGACTCGAGCATAAATTTTTGACGTGACTACGTCTTATAATTCGATGGAGCGGGCTACACGCACAAAAAAACATGACTCATGCGGCGTTACCTCGCTCTGAGGCCTTCCATTGAAGGCTTGAAGTGCAAGCGAGAGCGCGGAACGAGCGACAAAGAGGCACAATCGGCCTCCGCGTTCGGCAGCGTTCGACATCTGTCTCTCTTCTACTTGAGTGAGCGATGCGTCCGCGTGGACAGTAGTATGACGTTGTCACGTTCAACTATCGTCAGTGAACCGACTTTATAGACAACCGATTTTTTTGTGATAGTTCCCCGTTAAAAAATATTAAAAACCTTTTTTTTTTTTTTTTTTTTTTATGTAACTTGCTGATGGAACAAGCATATGGCCCACCTGGTGTTAAGTGGTAACCATCGCCTATAACAAAGCCATGCCTCGTAGGTCACGCACGTCAGGAACGTGCCCTACGATGCACTGCTCTGCGTCCATCAACTGGAGGCATACAGATATTCAGCCTCACGTGCCAGTAATTACACCGGCACCCATACCCTTCAAACCGAAACACAGCAATGCTGCTTCACGGCAGAAATAGGCATGGTGGTAGTACTTCCCCGGACGAGCCCCTCACAAAGAGCTCTACTACTACTCAACCTATGCTTGAGGCTCGACACAGACTCAAGCACTGTTTTTAAATACGGGCCTGAAAGCTACTTCAAAAATATGTTTACTAAACAGTAGAAAGGAACGAAAATCATCTGAAAGTCACGATGGGAGTCGTATGGAGCTCTTTGTGCCATTTAGGGCGTAAAATCACAGTCTCTTTTTAGCTTTTTCATCTCAGTGAGAATAGTCTTATACCTACGTGTTTGTTTTGCGAGTGTGAACAGCGACAGCTTTTGTAAGACCAATTGTACCTTCTATCTAAGCCATTGTGTCTATGTTTTAGATAGATAGATAGATTAATACTTTATTGTACACATAAGAAACATATTATAACAGAAACATTACAAATATAGGTACAATGGGCGGCCTTATCGCTGAAAGCGATCTCTTCCAGACAACCTTTGGATGGAGAGATTTTACGAAAACAGAAAAACGGTGGTGTACAAAAGCAAAATCCCGATATTGCTAAAATTATATACCTACTAATAACCTAATAAAACACAAATTAAATTCAAAATAAACCACAAAATGAACCCTATAACCTATAATACATACTTAACAATATAGCAATATATAATCTAACTTAAACCCACACATATTAAACATAAATTACGAGCACGTAGACGACAAGGACAAATAATGATTGGATTGGTGACATTAGTTTTGAAAATATGGACAGATTTAGATAAACGGACAGACAGAGGGAGAGAGTTCCATAGCCGTACAGCTTGTATGGTAAAAGACTTGCCATACAGTTTAGTACTATGGATAGGAGTAGAAAGCTGTAAGGTTTCGGAAGATCGAAGATTTCGATCGTTGGCTTGGTGCAGGAACTGAAAGCGTTCCTTGAGATAAGGCGGAGAGTAAGAATTAAAAAGAATATTGTAGAGAAGGGACAGAATATGTGCATTCCGGCGAAGGCGGATAGGGAGCCACTTGAGTTTCATGCGATATTCTGAGACATGGTCATACTTGCGTAGGCCAAATATGAACCGAATACAGAGGTTTTGTAGACGCTCACGTAGTTTTACGTGTGTTAGTTATTTTAAACCAATGTGGTGAAATAATTATAAGTGCGCCTGAAAATTGAATTTGTTGTGCAAAGGTTCTACGACCTTTTTTTTTGTACAACTAGCTGATGGAACAAGCATAATATGACCCACCTGATACTAAGTGGTAACCATCGCCTATGACATAACATTGCCTCGTAGGCCCCGCACGTCAGGAACGTGCCCTACGATGTATCGCCCTGCGTCCATCAACTTGAGGCATACAGATGTTCAGCATCATGACATGCCGGTTTCCATAACTGTTTTAGTTAACCGGCATCATAAATATACATTATCTATTTAATAAGGAAAACAAACAGTACTTATCATAGCCTACTAAATATGTACCTATATGTGTTATTTAATTAAAAAAACAATTGACCATTAAAACGTTTTGGCATAGTGAAACTGGAAACATGAAACATAAACAATGATACATTGAGATAACTACTGATAACGGTTCACCGAAAAAAAAACAATAACAAATAGGTATATGCTGCCTGACGTGCATATCCTACTATCCCACTAATATTATAAATGTGAAAGTTTGGACGGATGGTGGATGTTTGTTACTCAAAAACGCCAGAACGGCGGTACGGATCTGGATGAAATTTAACACAGACATTGATTATAATCTAGAATACCACATAGGCTACTTTGTATCCCGGTAAAATGTTAGGTTCCATTGGGATGAATTTGTTATCAATCTTTTTGTAATAAAGAAAGTCGTGTTAGTTACACTTCTTATAACTCAAGAACGGCTGAACTGATTTGACTGAAAATTGGTGGAAAGGTATAGCTTAAAACCAGAAGACGGACATAAAATACATTTTATCCTGAAAAATTCATAGGAATAGGGCGAGCGAAGCCGCGGACGGAAGCTAGTACTTGTATATTTGGGTCAAATATACATCATTCATTTTTGTATTACCTACCCACTTACTTTATTGCTTGCATAATGTAAATAGGTAGATTCGAATTAATTGATAAACAATATGGTAGGTAACTGTGAGTCTAAGATTAAATAAATAAACATAAACATCATTTTTTTATAAATGATTTCATTTTGACAATTCGGTTTTCATCCGCATTTCAACACGTAGAAATATCCAAATCTGTATACAGGGTGTCTAGATTGGGTGTATCGAAGTCTGACATAATTCTTGCAGGCAGTACAATCTGAGCTGAAAACAGTCGAGTGCAATATAGCTCAATGATACCCACTACCGTGTACTGAATGTTTCAATGACTATTGATCATGGCCAGTGAAATTCGGTGGTGAAACATGTGAATAATTAAGATTATTATACAATGTGTTACAAAATACCCCGTAAAATAAATAAAAGCCTAAAATTTTGTCAACCTATTTTACCTTCTTTTTCTTCTTCTACTTCTTATCGTGTCACTGATTCTTTCGAATCAAGTGTGGTAATAGTAGATTGTAATCCAAGGGCAGTAAGTGAGCTTTTGCAGAACAAGATCCTTTTTGGCGCCCGTGCGAGCGCAGCTCGCAAAGGGCGCTAATGGATCGAGTGTACCCGAGATATTTAGATGCCCGAGCGAGCAAAGCGAGCGAGGGCAAATATAGTTCGAGGGTGCAATAGCTACTTATGCCCGAGGTAAGCATTCTACTTTACATCATTCATGCGAGGTAAATTTTTAACTAGCTGATGGAACAAACATATGGCCCACCTGATGTTAAGTGGTAACCATTGCCTATAGCAAAGCATTTCCTCGTAGGTCAAGCACGTCAGGAACGTGCTCTACAATGCACTGCCCTACGACCATCAACTTGAGGCATACGGATGTTCAGCCTCACGTGTCTGTGATTTCACCGGCACCTATACCCTTCAACTCGAAACACAGCAATACTGCTTTTCGGCAGAAATAGGCTTACAATACAACAATAACACAACATTTATATGGGTATGCCAAAATGTAATTTTAATTTGAGAATAATAAAATTACAATAATAATGTAAGTATTATTATAACTATTAATTTTATTAAAATTAATAGTAAAATATTTGTACCGGTAGGTATCTGCTAAAACAGTCGTAGACTTATGCACATACCTATCTGTGAGCTACTATATCTTTTCAGTAAAAAGTTTTCATATCATTTTGTAAGAAAAGAGATTGTTTCACCAAGGAGGTTTGCATAGCTCTTGAACTGTAATGAACCATCACCAAGGAGGTTTGCATAGCTCTTGAACTGTAATGAACCATTACGTATCAAGCATAGTGAGACGGTATAAGTGATTTGAAAATGGAACGCATTTACAATGCACTGGGCTGCACACGCCTACTTACACAGCCTCTTTGCGCTAAAGAAAATCCTATTTACTGAGCATGTATGATGTAATAGTTATTTGTTATACAAGAGTGCAAAGATGCTTTTTAACCGCGTGTTCAATTTTGATGACTGAGCAAGCGCAGGATTCTAAAGTTTAACCAGGTTGTATTATAAATTCGGCACCATGCAGGTAGAAGTAAATAGGTTTAATGGTGTTTTGAATTCACAAATACACCAAGAAGGTTACGAGTGCGAGTTTTTAACAAAATAAAAAAGGTTGTATGATAAGTTCGGCACCATGGAGGTAGAAGTAAATAGGTTGTGTATTCACAAACTTATTAAACACGATAATCTAAATTCAAATTTACTTTATCCTGTAGCGGATAAATACGGCTTTTCCAGTCAGATATTGAACAGGAAAACAACACTTTCCGAGCTGGTGGGATGAAATAGTACATTGTTCACCAAGAGGAGAAAGTGACCGATTACCGTTGAGGGTGTCGTTTGAGGCCCGAGCCGTAGGCGAGGGCTTTAAAACACCCGAGATCGGGAATCGCAGTTTCTCTCGAGTGGTACATAGTGCTTTATACTACACCTACAAGGAAAATAAATTCTACGAAAACTGAATCCTCAAACAAACACACAAATTGGAAATGGCGTCTGCAATTTTCACAATACATGTTCTTTTTTCAAATTGTTTATCCTGCCGCCGCCATGAATCTACATACTATAGTATATAAAATCCTTGGCCGCCGCAGGGTCGCACTGCCAGCCCGACACCATCCAACACACAACTAGTGGCCAGTGTCATTTTGCGAACTTTGAGATAAAAACTCACTGTAAAAACTTTTTGGCTTTTGACATTTAGGTTACCGGCGCATAGTCTTACCCAAAATTAAGAAAGAAAAACCACGTAAGAAATGGATTTTCATACACTTTTCTCTCCCGCTCAGATGCGTTTTTTCCCCGCATATTTGTTCGATATGCAATGACGTACTTTCTACCGTAAATTTGATAAAGTATCAAGGTACTTTCCAAGCAGGTGTAGTATAATAGTATATTATGTAACTAGTGAATAAAAGACGGATTTAAATCGAGGGTCATAGATGAATCACGAGCAAGTGAAGGGTTCTAACGAATGAATCACGACCGTAGGGAGTGATTCATAATGATTGAATCACGAGCGTAGCGAGTGATTCAAGTGTTAGAACCCTAAACGACGCGAGTAATTCATGGCCCTCGATACAAATCCGTTTTATTCAAGAGTTGCATACTATACTTTATACCATGACTTCGAGAAAAAGAAAGATTTAAGCGAAAAACGTGCGTCCTGCCCATCCACCAGATGAACCGACGACATTGTTAAGAACGAGGGAAGTCGGTGGATGGAAAGGGATCGTTCTTCCTGGAAACGTGTAGGGGAGGCCTATGTCCAGCAGGGGACTTCTTCAGGCTGATGATGATGATGAAGCGAAAAAGAATTAAAAACTTTGTTTGTTCTATTCTAATGTGATATAAAACCAATAACTTTTGATTTTGGTTTTATTTGAAAACAAGGAAACTAACTTAAGGTTAAATTAATGCAAGTTTTCTATTATATTGGCCGACCTTTCTTTCATAAACTAAACAACTCAATTGAACAACAAAACTCACAACTTTTTCATCTCTAGAATGCATTTTCAATCGATTTATTATTACCAAACTTTGTGTTGTATAACTTACGTGCACTGTATTCAAAATACAAAGACAAAGAACACAAAACAGTATTTAACCAAGGAGGTTAGCATTGCTTATACTCCTTGTTAAACATTTCGACCAATCAAGTTAGAGTATTTTTGGCGCAAGGAGTTTGTATCATGGTTGTATAGTATTAATATGTAGGTCGACCCTATTGGTGTGTTCCAAATTCAAACACCAAAATCGTGATTAAAAGAGCTTTTTATTCACGATTTCCCGTGAATAAAATAAGCTTTTTAGAGGGGGTATGGTATAAAAGGATTTTAAGTGCGCCTCAAAAAAGGCTCCTGTCGTGCACTTGACACATATTATTGATTTTTTTAGGTTGGGATTTTTATTTAGGTTGGGTTTCTTAGGTTATTTAACCTAATAATTGTCTACTTTAATAGTTTTTCAATTTTTCATTCATAAACGTTTGTTTTTTGGAGTATGTTTATTCAGCGTTACTTTGGTTCTTAAATATTGATAATGGACTTGTTCTAATGTCATCACGACGAAACCCATAGCTTAGTCAGCTCTGCCCGTATTAGCCGATTATGCTTTCAGGATGGTAAAGAATAGAATAGAAATAGAAAGTATGTATTTAACGTCACAAATCATGGTACACACAAAAAATATAACAACAAGCAATAAGTGACGAAAAAAAGGCTACCACTCAGCATTTGCCATAAAAGCGCAAGGGCCTATTATGGCTGGTTTTCAGTGGCGCTGAGAAGGTGTAAGGTGCTAGGCAAGCCTATTCCACCTAAAATCCTGTCCCAGGCACTGAATTTAATATTATAAGAACAACTGTACTATACAATGCCGTAAGAATTAATTAATAAGTCAGAAAGCTTGTTGCAACTTATCTGAACACACTTCACTATCAACTTTGATAACACCCAAAAGTCCGTCGATAGTATTGGCCACTAGTTTCAAACTAATAGATTGACTTATCAAGCAGTTCGCTGCATACGTTTTGCATTATTCTGCATTATTGCTTGACTCAGATTTCGATTAGAGTTAGTCCCTAGAGTGCGCGTAAGATAAATTTGCGCGTGACAGATGGCGGAAAACATTAATAAAATGAACTGGAAATATGTCTTACATTACAAACATGAATAGGGAAATTCAATTTGCATTACGTTTTATGTATTCATCATTGCGATCGGGAGATTATTTCAAGTCCTTTTTTTTACTTTTTCTACCATCTTCTGTCACGCGCAAAGTTATCTTGCGTGGAGTTTAAAGTTATATTTTACGCAATTCCCACTGACACTCATGTTAATGACAGTTAGGACTGTTATATTAATGACAGTTAGGACTGTTTTTGACACGGCTTAAGCTAGGGACGTAGGAATTTCACGCGACTTCGTGTGAATTTATTTACAAACACATTTTGATTCCTACTTTTTTTAAGCTTATCAAGTGCAAATTATGGAAAATCATTTCTTGGGACTACTCGTTAATAATTGCGTAGAGAAATATAAATATATAAAATTGTATGCCAATTATATTTTTACGGTTTAAGAGCGTTTATCCCGAGCGTCGTGACTCAAGTTTGGGTAAATATACTCACCTAGCTATACAGTTACACCTAGCACGCACACAGCCGTCTGTGTTGGAGCGCGTATCATGCGCCGCATTGAATGAATCACCTTGATACTTTACCAGCTCTTAGTAGGGAATGTATTCATTTTTCGTAAGTAGGCACAACATTTTGTTGAATGAGTACCTACTTACGCAAAAACGGGCAGGTATGTTAAAATAAATCAAAATAATTTCGTGTAAAATACAATTTTAATATATAAGTTTCATGGACTTAGCTTTTCGGGGATCAACAACTTTGGGTAATAGAAATTTATTATAAAAACTGACTAGCCGATGCTCCATGTTCTCGCTCCAAAATGTATCGACCCTAATTATTTTTTCTGTCTTTAATTTAAAATTTTTGCCTGTCCACACAGCAAATATACAGTAATTTCTATTCGTTACGTGCAGCTGCCCTTGTATTTGATAAAAAAAACCAGTCATGGCGTCGATTCACGGATACATCTATTTACCAGAATAACATTTTTTTGGCTAATAGCGATATCTGCCTCTAATCCGAATGCCGGACTAGGACATTTTATTTCGGTGATACCATCATCTTCAATTAGTCCATCCGGCGAAGCACCTGTAACCATAATAAATTGAAAGAAAACAATGATAAACAAGGAATAGGTCAGAAATCGAAACCATAATGCGAACTCAGAAGAAACTACATAATAGTACATTATGATATAAGTGCGGTAGGTTGAAAATTACAGCCGAGGCGTTATTGAAGCCCGAGCCGTAGGCGAGGGCTACAAGAAAGCAGAGGCTGTAATTATCAAAGCGCACGTATGTCATACGACGTTTTATAACACATTTGCGAGGAAATGAATAAAAATTGAACGAATAAATTGTTTATAACTTGTTAAAGCAGTTAGAGAATTTAAAATGAAATGAAATGACATAACAGATTGTAAATGTCATTTCATTTAATTTCATTCCAATTCATCCCGTTTCATTCAGTTTCATTCGGTTTCATTCATTTTAATTCAGTTTCATTCGGTTTCATTCATTTTCATTCGGTTTCATTCGGTTTCATTCAGTTTCATTCGGTTTCATGCAGTTTCATTCGGTTTTATTCAGTTTCATTCGGTATCATTCGGTTTCATTCAATTTCATTCGGTTTCATGCAGTTTCATTCGGTTTCATGCAGTTTCATTCGGTTTCATTCAGTTTCATTCGGTTTCATTCGGTTTCATTCGGTTTCATTCGGTTTAATTTTGTTTCATTCCGTTTCATTCGGTTTCATGCAGTTTCATTCGGTTTATTTAGTTTCATTCAGTTTCATTAAGTTCATTCGGTTTAATTCGGTTTCATGCAGTTTCATTCGGTTTTGTTCAGTTTCATTAATTTTCATTCAGTTTCATTCGGTTCCATGCAGTTTCATTCGGTTTTATTCAGTTTCATTAATTTTCATTCGGTTCCATGCAGTTTCATTCGGTTTTATTCAGTTTCATTCAGCTTCATTCACTTTCCTTCGGTTTCATTCGGTTTCATGCAGTTTCATTCGGTTTTATTCAGTTTCATTCATTTTCATTCAGTTTCATTCGGTTTCATTTGGTTTCATTCGGTATCATTCGGTTTCATTCCGTTTAATTCGGTTTCATGCAGTTTAGTTCAGCTTCACTCAGTTTCATTAAGTTCATTCGGTTTCATTCGGTTTCATGCAGTTTCATTCGGTTTTATTCAGTTTCATTCGGTTCCATGCAGTTTCATTCAGTTTCATTTCATAAATTTAGCATCTTGATAAACCGTACGTTTTACCTTATTAGAAAGCAACCCGTGCGTTTTACATTACATTACCGCACTAGTGCGTAATGACATACGTAACGATACTGAAATTAGTGGAATAAGAGACCCTTTTCGAGCAAATGTGTTATAAAATCATTAAAAAAATAATATAATGCATGCAATAGGTCCCAATAAAATATGCAGTAGGTAGGTACTGATGTACGTATTTCGAACAATAGTACATTATGATATAAGTGCGGTAGGTTGAAAATTACAGCCGAGGCGTTATTGAAGCCCGAGCCGTAGGCGAGGGCTACAAGAAAGCAGAGGCGTTTTATAACACATTTGCGAGGAAATAAATAAAAATTAAACCAATAAATTGTTTATCACTTGTTAAAGCAGTTAGAGAATTTGAAATTAAATGAAATGACATAGCAGATTGTAAATGTCATTTCATTTAATTTCATTCCAATTCATCCCGTTTCATTCAGTTTCATTCGGTTTCATTCATTTTAATTCAGTTTCATTCAGTTTTATTCAGTTTCATTCAGTTTCATTCAGTTTCATTCGGTTTCATGCAGTTTCATTCGGTTTTATTCAGTTTCATTCATTTTCATTCGGTATCATTCGGTATCATTCAGTTTCATTCGGTTTCATTCGGTTTCATTCATTTTAATTCAGTTTCATTCAGTTTTATTCAGTTTCATTCAGTTTCATTCAGTTTCATTCAGTTTCATTCATTTTCATTCAGTATCATTCGGTTTCATTCAGTTTCATTCGGTTTCATGCAGTTTCATACGGTTTCATTCAGTTTCATTTGGTTTCATTCGGTTTTATTCAGTTTCATTCAGCTTCATTCAGTTTCATTCGGTTTCATTCGGTTTCATTCGGTTTCATTCGGTTTCATGCAGCTTCATTCGGTTTTATTCAGTTTCATTCATTTTCATTCAGTTTCATTCGGTATCATTCGGTTTCATTCCGTTTCATTCGGTTTCATGCAGTTTCATTCAGTTTCATTAAGTTCATTCGGTTTCATTCGGTTTCATGCAGTTTCATTCGGTTTTATTCAGTTTCATTCGGTTCCATGCAGTTTCATTCGGTTTCATTCAGTTTCATTTCATACATTTAGCATCTGGATAAACCGTACGTTATACCTTATTAAAAAGCAACCCGTGCGTTTTACATTACATTACCGCACTAGTGCGTAATGACATACATTACGATATTGAAATCGGTGAAATTAGAGACCTTTTACGAGCAAATGTGTTATAAAATTAATTGATTACTTTACAATCATAGATAGCTCATCAACTCGGTGCAAGTGGCTCCGTGCTTCGAACACTAGCTTTGGTATCGTGCGGACTTGCGGACTGGATGACTATTTGAAAGTACCCGCTAATTTCGACCTTTTTTTCGGCGTGTTATGTTTTATGATAAGTTAGCAATAATGATTTTCATAATGCAAATTATTACTACTTCTATCTCCGTGTACGTTTAATAAAAATGGGAATTGACTATAACATGTTACGATGTAAAAAGTAACCCCTGGGTAACATACCTTTTAGCTTCATTAGCCTTGACCAAATTTTCGCAATTGGTGACGTACTCGTTACTTTTTTTACGTGATGTAGCCTGTAAGCGGCTTTTTTATGCCATATCTCAAATAAAAGTAAAGAATGAAACCTGAATTAAAAAGAAATACAAATTAAAAATAATTAACTATTTTTTGCGTACCAGAAACCGGGGGTAATTAAAGTTAATAAGTTAATGCAACACCATTACTTTAAAATACAAAAAAAAACTCAACAAAGTTTTGTTAAACAATAAAAAGTATCAAAACGTCCCAGTAGCGCTATAAACTCGTGAAGCTACAATACATTTTTTTGAGGCTTGCTGCTTGCTTGCAACGACCGGGAGCGACGCACGTCCTACCTCTGAAAGGCCTCGGCCGGCACTGAGCGTTGACTTGATTCCGCGCCGATTATATAGTAATACGAAATAATTCATAGTAAAATAAATATTCATGTTATAAAAAAAAAAAATCAAACATGTTTTAAAACGAACACTTCTTCATTTACTAGGCAAAAAAAATAACAAAAATACCTCGGATTTCATCATAAACTAACACGTCTAATATCTCCAAAAGTGGCTAAAAATTACTCCTTTGATTATTTTTTTCATGAATGAAAACTTACAGGAATCGTGTTTATTCTGCCACTAAGAACTAATAAAATGTTATTAGCTTTTTTATACGAAAATTTTATAAGTTTGTCGTTTATAGTTTTATCATTGAATCGCATCTGCGTAGACCATCAACCGAAAGTTTAGGAAAAACAGATGAATCTTATGAAAAAACTATACAACCATTTGAAAATGTTTTTCCCATATGATTAAGTTTTGGTCATTCCCAATAATATGAGGTCAAATTATCTTCTGTGCAAGTTACACATATTGTTTTATTGGCCGTGTGAAATCATCAATTTACGGATGAACGTTCTGCGGTTGGCGTTGAGCCCATACAAACGTAGTCCCCTGTTTACTAAAAAAATATTGTTATAAGAACTAGGAACCTTCAATAATTGACCAATTTTACCGCTCTTTTCAGATGTCCAGGAAACAAAGACGAATATTTATGTGTATACAATGAAAATAAAACATAGATAGATAGATAGAAAATGCTTTATTGCACACAACAAATTATAAAAGTAACATAAAAATACTTAAAACTATTTGCTTCATACAAATTACAGACATAGCCAAAGCCCTTTTTTATTTTATTTAGAAAAAAATATCAAAATCGATCCAGTTTTGGAGGAAGAAATATAGGCGAAATTAGTTTTGAGCTGTAGTTGTCTCTATCGCTTTCTTTCTGGCAAAGTGTGACAGTAATACACCCGTTTTAAAATTACTTGTAGCCCGTAGAATTTCACAGGGAAGAGGGCATTTCATCTTAAATGTGAAACAAAAGATGGCAACTGACAGCATGGTTCATTGAAATAGCGCAATTAATTACTTTGACGCCCGAATAATGAAACGCTGCCTGCGAACATCTAGACGATGGAGATATGGCGATCAGCTGAAACGCTGTCAAATATGACAGTGATATTTGACAGCGTTTCAGTTGATCGCCGCCGCCATCGCCTAGATGTGCGCAGACCTTTACTGACTAGTTTAATGACTATAATTTGTCGGAAGCAGCTTTTTGGAACCATAGAATAACTAATTGATGGATGTGAGTTTCATAACAATAGCGTGTAGAAGACAGGGCTGTTACTCGATTAGGATAGTTTACAACGGACTCTATCGATTTTGAATCTGACATTTTAACAGTATGTTCCTAATTTCTGAAGTTTCTCCCTATTCTCTGTATTTTAGTACCATGATGTAATTATTAATTGTTAGTGTGAGTTTTGGTTTTTGTTTCGCAAAAAAAAAAATCTTTCTTTCTTTAATCTAGGTAAT
Organism: Thera britannica; assembly: GCA_939531255.2. Lineage (NCBI taxonomy): Eukaryota > Metazoa > Arthropoda > Insecta > Lepidoptera > Geometridae > Thera > Thera britannica. The sequence continues at coordinate 15,501,324 of OW618036.2, read as the reverse complement.
CATTCTATCTGTCAGGTAAAAATATATCCGTCTCCTTTTTAGGCTTGTCAAAAATTATGATTGACATTTATTATTTGACAAATAGCGCTACTCCGCAGGTAGAAAAAAGGGAGTACCTTGTATTCTACCTAGAAATCACGACATACTCAGAGAATGTTAAATCTTTTTCGCATTCTGCGAAAACTTAAGTATTTGGGTTGAGTAGTTTGCCATTTCTATCCCGATGTCCAAATCCAATGCCCAAATCGTATTTGAATAGTTGTTTGCAAAGAATCACTGTAGTTTCCTCTAATGTTATTTCTATGGAAATCTGGATGCTGCCTGATGTTTTTAAAGTATTTTATGACTTTAAATAAACAAAAACAGTAGTTTGTTCAAAATCAAGTGGGCCAATAATAAAATTATGCCATCTTCTAAAGAGATAAACACAATAAATTCAAAAGTATTTGATTGACTAATGCATGGTACCATAGGTTCTCAAACTAGTGAAAGCTATGTATTCAGCAACCAGTACCCCTAGTCTGAGTTTTACTAGATCAGGGGGCTAATTCTCGGGCCGATCTCGATCATTTTGAAATTTTATTTTATTGCTTCTTTTCACAACCCCGAACTTTTTGTACATTTTCCGTATATCGTAGCTGTCGAGGCTTTTACGAAGAGGTCGTTTATGAATTACTCAAGGAAATTATCCATTCACCCTTCGAAAAGAAGCAATAAAATAAAATTTCTAAATGATCGAGATCGGCCCGAGAATTAGCCCCCAGTTCGTTTCGCCTACGTGTCTCTCTCTTTTGTATGGAAAAATTATGAGACAACAACTCGTTTCGATTGTTTAGCTCGAACAATTCGTTTCTTCTACGTGTCTCCCTCCTTTGTATGGATAAATTATGAGACTACAACTCGTTTCGATTATTTCTACGTAACGTATGTTGCTGTCTCATCCTTTATTCCTTTATGATATTCTAAGTATGTATTTACAAAAAAAAAGTATTTAAGTATTTTATCAGCTATCTGGTTCCCATAGTATGTACAAGCTCTGCTTAGTTTGGGACTAGATAGTGTTGTGTGGATTGTCCAAAAATATTTATTTTATTTATTTATTTATCCATACAAAAGAGAGAGACACGGCGAAACGAATTGTTCAAGCTCATCGAGTAAGAGTACGACTTGCCCTTCTGAATCAATTACTACCAACATACATATCCAACCACGCCGCTAAAGGTTTCTACATTTGCTACTGACGGAATATAAAAAATATTTGAATTTCTCTCATAATCAAGCTAGATTATTAAATAATAAATTAATATATCAGTAAACAATGAATATAACTGGTGTTGTTATCTATAAGTGTACGATAAATATGTTTTTGTTAAATAATAGCCGCTATCTTTAATTGTGTACAAAGGTGCATATACTTATTAAGATTATGAACAACTTATGTAAAATGTAAATTCATGTAAAAAACACTGTTATCTAGACATAGTTGTTTTTTCTTATATTTCTTCTCTCTCTATTTAAAAAAATCATCATCAGATGGACTTGTCTACCAGTCTATTAGTCTAGTAGTTCTATACCAGCATATCGTAGACATACATACATATTCATACATAAAATCACGTCTTTTTCCCATGGGGGTAGGCAGAGATCACGGATTTCCACTTGCTACGATCCTGACACACCTCTTTCGCTTCATTCACTCTCATAACATTCTTCATACATGCTCGTCGGTTTAGGGTACTCCCAACCTGGCCTTTCTCTAAAACGTCTGCAATCTGATCGAGATACATGCGCCTAGGTCTTCTTCTTACAGCAGTTCCATTCACACTCGCCTGATGCAATTGTTATCGTAGAACTTAACAAAAATCGAAATTATGTGTCAAGTGCACGTTAAGCAGCCTCTTTGAGACGCAATTAAAATCCTTTTACCACACTTGGTTTGAAAGAACCAGTGACACGATAAGAAGAAGAAGTAGTACTATGAATCTTTATATACTTACACAATGGTCCATTTATAAATGGAAAAAACCTTGGAGACCCAAAAATAACCGTATTTAGTACGTACATTTGTTTTACAACGCCTTTTCCGTCCCTCAAATTTGGTTTAACTATCTAGGGACGCCCTAAATGTTTTATTCTCAGAGTGGGTAATTTGGTGTCTTAAGAGACTTATTTAGCTTAAGTGAGTTCGAGACATAAAGTTGGACTAAAGTCTAATAACCGCTATTTACCTAATTTGTAACTTTTCTTTTTATGGAACTTTATTTAAACCTATAGTCTCTTGAAAATAAACAATCTTTATGGTTATTTTTATTTTGAATTAGAGTATCTTTGTTAAATTTATTAAACACATCACACCCCTCCCACCCTCCCTCCCCTTCTCCTGTTTATATTTCGTTCTGTCCATCCCAAGGTTGCCTGGTAGAGATCGCTATTATTGATAATGACGCCCATGGTATTACTGAGACAGTTTTTTAAGCTAAAAACTGTATCATAATTAGCTATAGTTATGTCATTGTAATCAATAAAGAGTTAGCTATCTAAATATCTATTTTCGAAGTTTTTGTGTGTCTTCAGTAGGCCTACCGGGAACCAAACGTGCACCAGCTGACGTGGACACGTCACCGTCTCGCAATCGCTTTTCATGCTTCTTGAAGTTTCCGCTAGGGGCGCTTATGGTTTGTCCATACAAAATGGTGGCAGAGGTGGGCGATACGATCGGCGATAGGCGTCAGGCACCGCACACCGATTTCATACGATTGTTTTCCGGTCGACACACAGTAATGTACAGTTTTTATTCGTTTTTAAAACGGGTAATAATTAATTTCACCGCTTATAAAAAGATTAACTACATACATCCAAAATGAAATGTTTGGGGTGTTATTATACGGTGTGACGTGACATAGGGTTATTGAGATTACACCCCAAAATTTAAACGTGACCCTGGAGCATGTTTCCCTATTACAGGGTGTAACATAATATTCCCATTAAGCCTAAAAGGGGGGCATACCACACGCCGTCAAAGAGAATAATGTTTGTTCTACAACTGTAGAGGTAAAAGTTTTCTGAATAAACTTTATTTAGACCTAGCATTTAATAACTTTTCATTACTCATACTCTGAAAGTAGGTCTGAAGTTGCCTGAGGGGCCTAATTGAAAGTAAAACTTTCAGCCCTAGGGAGAATCGCTTTCTACTGACAGCTGTCAAATTATAAAAAAAACAAGTTCTATTTTATTCAACCATGTTCCAACTTTCTAAACTCTTTCTAACTGCAAGGAGGTCGTTGAACCAAATTCCAACTTTTTATTCAGCAAGTAGGTTGGAAACCCATTACAACGGTAAGAAGTTTAAAATGTCTAATTAGAACGCAATGTAAAATTTAAATTTAAATAACATAAAGATAGTATTAAATAAATAATATATCTTCTAAATTACTTGATTAATATATAGCTTCAACTATTTATTTAAAATAACATAGATTTGAGCAAACAATTTACCATTTTTTAAATTATGAGAATGAAAATAATGGCTGAATAATGCTGGCGAGCCGAAGTCGAAGGCCCGCCAGAGAAAAAGAAAAAAAAACCGGGAAGGCGGCAATTCAATCTTCATTTTCACAAAATTTTCTTTCGTGTTTTTATTTTTACTTTCCTTGTATTCGTAATGAAAAGCACAGTGTTTACCTCGGGTGAAAGTCTTTTAAGTCCCTCAAGCTCCATTGGCGCCCTCGCTAACGCTCTGGCGCCAAACCCGTCTCGGGACTCAAAAAACGTGACTTTCAACACTCAGGTAACAATGTACTATTGTATATACCTACTCGCACATTGAAAATGAGCGCAAATGTGTAAATTTCTCTAGAGTATAGACTTATAGCTATGAAAACAGTTGTTAAACAAAGGGCTACTTTTTTTGTGAAAGTTTTCATAGTTATTTTGTGATAAAATAAACCGCAATTTCTCAAGTCCTAGAACAAAATTCTTCGCTATGACGTGTGTAACTAATACCTTCCTATAAGGCTTATGTTACACTCTGTAGTGTGAATTATCGAGAGATGTCGTAATGTCATTATTCTGGAGCTGGGGGTGTTTATCGGATACTCCATGGAATTTGATATTAGTTATTATGGTAGAACCTGAGGCTACAACCTTACGCTTTATAAACAAATAAACAATGATTTCTGGAATAAAAAATATTGAAACAAAAAAAAGCTATTAAATACCAAATACGAAAAAATAAGAAAAGAAGATAAATAATTATTAATTAATTTATCAAAATTGCAAAATATGTTATTTTCTCTTTTAATTAAAAAAATATATAATTTTTGTAGATAAATTATATTTTGAAAAAATAAGGATATGAAGGGAGACAAAACTTTGTTTTCCAATCACAAAATGGGTAACGACGAGGATAGATCGTTATATCAATAAACTTAATTGAAACTGAGTATCCGAGTAGCACTTTGCATATTTTATAAGTATTTATAGCTGGACTAATAGTTACAAACTTTAGCATTCTGTCTAGATTACTCCTGTAGGCCTACCATGAGCTCTGTCTGGCTCTGTCTCTATGGTTCTAGTTTTGAGCCTGTGTGAGTGCTCACCAGTGCATTATACTGTGTGTGTGTGACGTTTTGGCGTAGGATTTATTTAGTCAACACACACTTAATCAAAACCAGAACAACAGACAGAGCCAAGCAGAGCTCATGGTAGGCACTGGACACATTAAGATGAGGGATAAGATTGTATTTCTTCTTGATTGATCAGGGTAAAGCGGTTCGGGTGTTATAGTTCTCTTACTAAATCCGCTTTGATGGATTTTTATAATGTGGTGTCATTGGATCTGTCTCGATCTTTTCAATCTCGAGAGACATTAATGCACAATCCACACAGCACTATCTAGCCCTTAACCCCAAACTTAGCAACGCTTGTAACATCGTTCAATCTTAGGGGATCCATTGTCCAGATCCATAGTGGATCTAGTGTGATTTTTTTCTCTATAGATCCATTATTTTATAATGTGGATCTACTGAAAATTATTATTCTCACTATAGATCCATTAACCAGCTCAAGCTACAAAAGTGTGGGTGTACAAGAAATTTATTTCTCACTAGATCCAGTAATAGACGTAGATCTAGATAGTAGATCTAGCGAGAATAATACTTTTTAGTACATCCACACTATAAAATACGGATCCAGATAGATGATATAATACTTGCATATATATTTTTAACTGGATGCAATAACAGAGACGCATAGAGCAACTTTGAGGAACCTTGAGGCCCTCAGAGATTCACATCCCACAATAATTGTAGGTTGCATTCGTCTATTACAAAACACAAACTAGATTCGTTTAACTAAACTGACTGGCATCATAATAATTTACCCCAATAAAACAGTAAACAAACATTCTGACACAAAATCAATAATTATTTCATCAAAATGGAACTTCATTCACAAATCAAAGGGCTGAAAGTCAAACAAATACCAGACAGCTATGATTAAAACCTAAAAAATTACAACGAATGAGAAAAATTGGTACAATAATCAAAAGAATATGATTTACGTATGTTTGGAGAGCCGTAAATAAACGATAATCGCTGGCGGGTTTCTGTAAACACTGAATTAAATACCTAGACTAATGCGGGGTGTACACGAGTTCGTGATTACACCATGGTTGGTATTTAGTAAAAAAATGTGGGTAGACGGGTAGATAAAGGGAAAACTCCAAATGAAAAACACAAAATGGCGTCGGCAGTCCTTACCTCTCTCTCGCACATTATTGATAACGATGATATAGAGTAAAAGGTATGAAGAGCGCGCTCTTCATACCTTTTACTCTATATCAAAGGTACAAGTTATATGGGCAACTGCCTCGCAAACTCTAAAGGCTGGTGATGGCAGCACAATGTATACTATTTAGTTAACTTTTATTTCGAACTAGCAGTTCGTCTCAAACTGAGACCACCCACGATGTCCGCAATGTAGCTCATGACCAATCTTACCTGGGCGTCAATTCCAGCAACACGGTTCGATTGAGTGATCGTCGAGTGATCGCTGAATCCGCGTTCCATTTTCAAAATTTTCAAACAAAAATTGACAACTCACATCGATTTACGCGATCGCTTGAGTGATTTGTGTTTTCAGAATCGACACCCTGAACTTGTTTTGTTTTGTTTTGTTTTGGCATTAATAGGCAGGGCTACTACCAACTGAGCCGTGACATGACGTGTGTGCATGGCGTGTGTCATGCATTATGTGGGTGTGTGGAAGTCTTTTTAAACTTATTTGTCAAAAGGATAAGGATTCGTTTTCTGTCATTTCGGGAAGTCACATAGCTTTTTGATTTTAATTGTTTTTCTTGTGTTATTTTGAGTTCTGTTGTGTAATTTCGGTGGTATTTTAACCAACATTACTTGAGGTCATAGCAAAAAGTTTTAGCAGTTGGAATAAAAGTGTATTATGTGATATTCTGATTTGATCGAAAAGGTTTCTGATGGTTTTGAAAACAAAAGACCATCATTTTGTTTTCAAAGCCAAGTAAGTAGGGCCGACTTGTCTTTGACTGACTTGAAGAAAAAGTATTTTATCTATGTAATATATCCTCATTACTCGACACTGGCAAAATTGATCCATTCATCAAGAAGAAGAAGAACTTATTTGTCAAAAATCCAATTCATTATTACCACAACATTTTTCATCATAGCTTGGTGTGTGCTATGTATTTCAGCGTGTGTGTCAACGCACCATTATTCTTAACGTTAAAATATTTCTATAATGTACACAATGCTTAGAATCACGAAGGTAAAAATTGAAGGAGCATTTTTATATTTGCACGCAAAAATAATGTATCGGAATAAAAATAGCGATCGTTTGGAAATATTTCGCCGATAAACAATAATGGATTCTGCGTTCAGCATAAGCGTTACATTGAAAGTTTTCTATAAATGGGTACGATGATAGCCGACCTCCATGGCGCAGTGGGAGACTAACCAACTGATGTAAGGTGCAGGTTTGATTCGCGACAAGACAAATTTTAATGATCGTGGCTGTTGTGGTATACCTTTATAGAGCATAATAAACACAGTCAAAAGCTTAAAAATGACAATGGAGATTGTAATTTTTTACGTGTCTATACAAAACTGTAAACTAAAAACGAAACTGTTGAGCTTATAACTAGAATCCCTTCATATCGGCATTTGTGGGGTCTTAATGAATAGGAAAAACGAAGAGAAATAACTCATCATCATTTTCATGTCTTTATCCCACTTCACGAGGGGCGGAACAACAGGTTTTCTCTACTCTGCTTTAAAGGTTGTCATTTCAGCAGGTATACTATAACTCCATTCTTACCCATGTCATTCTTCACATTAATTCATCCATCATTTCTTTGGCATACCTCTACTTGTATTACTCATAAATAGCTCGTAAATAGTTAGGTCTCTAAAATATTATTCCATCTCTAATTCCAATAAAAAATCGGTTGTCTGTAAAGTCGGTTTACTGACGATAGTTGAACGTGATAACGTCATATGAAAATACTCGCGGACTCGCGGACTCGGACTCGGACTCGGACTCGGACTCGAACTCTCGGACCCGGACCCGGAACCCGACCGAACCCTTACCCTTACCCTCATTTACCCTTAGGTACCCTCATTTACCCTTACCCTCATTTACCCTTACCCATTACCCGACCCGGGCTCGGGCTCAGGTAAATGGAACGACGAAACGACGTAACGGCGCGTGAGTCATGTTTTTTCGTGCGTGCAGCCGGCTCCATCGATTTATAAGACGTTATCACGTCAAAAATCGCGCAGATTTAAATCCAGGTGTTTAAATTGCTATCACTTTAGTGTGATGAAGAATAAACGTGTATTTGAAGATAAAACCAGTTTTATTAATGTTCAAGATCCATTGAACATGAATGCACCAAAAACTTAACCACAGGTTAAAGCTACCTCAAGCTACCGAAGCAAGTTCGAATATTCCACAATCAGTTCAGTAATGGTTTCAAATAACTCTACTATTGCATTATTGAATATAATTTTCCTTAATTTCTTACACTCTGGTCTAAGAATAGCGATGCTTATTATTTTTGGTGTTAGTAGATATAATAAAATATAAATCTCTAGCTGATTTCACGCGTTTCAATCACTTCTAAATAAACTGGGTGATAGTGTAATTCTGTTGAAATCAAAAGTTTGATACTAAAACATATATGTTATATAATATGACCACGATCTATCTGTTGCAATACTAGTCTTCCAAAGCCATTGCTCTGTAATTTTCTATACGCTATCTCATGTTTATTACGCTAACAATCAGTCTTGTTACAATCGTTCCTTATCAAAGATATCTAAGTTTTGTTTTTATTCGTTTTTTATTGCATTCGAAGCTCAAAATAATGTCAAAACTGACAGATGCTGCCAGGTTTAAATTGCCACAAAAGATACGCATTCAACAGCTAATCCTCTCGCTTGTTGGTGCAAGTGGGGTTCAACAGAGGCATTTATACAAATCGAATGCTCACTCGTATGGCTCAAATCTAGGGATAAAAATAAAATGAGGCGGCTTAGACCTTATTTATTCGTACGTGCTTTCACTGAATAATTTCAGCATTTCTAAGCAGAGGTTCTTCAAACCTTGCTGTGATAAGATTTCTTAGAATGCCAATTCTATTAAAAGGAGAACGTACGAAGATTATCTGAGGAGATTTATACAGACTTTGGAATCAATGTGAGCGTATTTTGAAGAGATTATTCTATATGTATGTACATTACACTATTTTACACACACTTTACATTGCATATTACGTACATTTGTAACAAAATTTAACCAAATTACGTTCAACCTCTGAATTTTCGAGCCTCTGGAAAGAGCTCCGTGATTTTTAAATTGAATGTCGTTAAAAGTCCCGAAAGTCCCCGAAAATTACATAAGTAATTGGATTAAATAAGTTCATAACTGGAATCTCTGGGGACCCACCGGCTGGTAACTAAGGGGAAGGGCTTGACCAGAGTGTAAAGTTTAAAGGGGAACAATTTATACTTTGAGTATTGTTTACTTCACAATTATGTAACAAATCATTGTCTTGCAAGCTTTGAAGACGAGTTTGAGGGAAGTAATACCAATACCATGCTTATTTCTGCCGGCAAGCAGCGTTGCTGTGTTTTGGTTGATGGGTGTGGGTGAAATTACTGCCACGCATGTGTATGCCTCAAGTTGATAGACGCAGGGCACTGCGTCGTTGGGGTTTTTTTAATCGATCAATTGCTTCTTAAAATTGATTTCAACGATCGAAAGATACGTTTTTTACTCTACCTTTCTAAAATTGGTCTTTACTTTAGTGAGTGTTTTTACTATATGTGTGTTTATTTCTTATAATATATATGCGTATTTTGACATTATTGGACTATCCTTTGGTCACAATCTCACCTTATAGCAAGCGACGATGGAGCAGGATTGTCTAGAAGACACCTATTCACCCTTTCTATACAGCTATACAACACACATGCAGGGTATATACCTAAGACTGACGTGAACTTTAACCAAACTTGCCCCAAACTCCCAAAGTGAGTCCTGTCTGACGTCCGTCAGACCCTTTATTACAAATGAGAGAACGTTACAGAAATAAGCGGAGCTTCACAGTCAGACAGTCTACACGCCCTAATGTTACCGCTGGTATGAGAAGTTTGTTGGGTTATGAAAGCTAATGTAAGCTAGGCTTTAACGTGTCACCCTTCGCCTAGGGAAACATTTTATGCTCGTTTTTTCGTTCGTTAATGATCATTTCCTTAACTTATACTGATGATGTAATTCGGAAATGGATACACTTTCGGCTTTGTTTTAGTTTGTAAAGCTCTAAAGCTTTGCGTATTTGACTTTTTGTATCGCTGTTAAATATCCCAGCAAATCGCCTGGATGTGGCCGTTCCTTTATAGCAAGCTTTACGTCTGTTTAAAGCCCTTCACACACGTATTAGCTATAATATTATTACGGTATACAAAAGTTGGTGATGTCATAGAAATATATATAATTGCGGTGTGACGGACTTTAGAATTTTAGATGTTTGGTTGTATGAAGGATGTTTGAATTTTTAAATAATTGTGGATCAATCACGGAGATTAGATGTTTCGTGTTAAAACATACTAGTAAAATAGTAGAGATAGTTATTGCTTTCGAGTGTATGTATGATGAAATACGATTAAGTGCCGCCCAGCACCCATGCAATTCAATTAAGCCTCAATCTACTATGAAGGTACTTAATATTTATTTAGCTTATTGATACATAAAACTAACAGGAAGTGGAATTGAGTATATTTTGTTGCCGTCGTAATGTACCCTCCCTCTGATGGTCTGACGGTATTGTAAATAACAAGAGAAGTTGGTGTATTTGGCAAATTCATCATCCGCACTTGATTTGCAGACTGGTTTCCAGGGTTTGGGAGGTCTATGTTCACCGGTGGACTCAGTCTGTCGATGATGATAACAAATATGCCTAAGAACGGCTTAAATTCAAAAGCACGGTGTAGATATGTATGTGTATGTATGATGAGCAGAGGTAGACCAAAGAAAACATGGATGAAATGGATAAGAGAGGAGTGAATGCAAAGATGACGGCTGACAAAATAGAATGAACGAGGATGACATCATGTTGTGCCGACCCCACATAAAGTGGGATAAGAAATCACACATTTTATTTTTCGACTTTGTATTCTTTATACATATAAAGAATGATATAGAAAAGTTTTTTTTCTGAAGTTTCGGTAATAAACTTTTCAATTAATTTATCGTTCGAACGTTATTCAAAAACTATGAGTGACAAAATAGCAAAATTAAAAAAACTTTATTACACCGACCTTAAAAAAGTGTTAATCTTACCAAATATTACTAAGCAAAAGTTTGTCTTATTATATGACACGCACAAACATCCAGGAGCAAGATTTACAAGCGAATAAATCCGCGTACACAGTAAATTCAAGGCTGTATTCAATAAACCGCTGTACGAGCACATCACTGGATGTAGGATTACGCACGTCAACCGCACTATCACATTGCTTATAGAGACGAGATCCCATCTTTACTAGCGAAGCTATATAAAAAAATTCACGCACAGGAAAAGCTTCCAATGTAAAACTTTTTGAAGGAGCACGGCTGTATAACAAACTATTCATACAGATATAAAAATGCGACGACGTTTAGGTTAGGTAAGTAGGTACATCTCTAGCGATCTTTCTTTAGTGAATTGACGTCAATTGTACTATTAAAGCGAAAAGTATCCATTGAATACAGTTAGCATACCCATCATCTTTATAACATGGAAAATTATCATCTACGTATTACGACGCCATTTTTCTATATCCCGACTAGTGATGTGTTTCGTCGCCTGGTCTCAGTTAGGGATGTCCTATTCCCGAAACCACTAAACAATACATAAATATACCTGCATTTTGTCTGACCCGCGCACAAAACGATGCTGCAACCGGATGACATTACATATTTTTATAAATCGAATGTGTTTTCATGTAAGTGGCTACTTGTCTGTAATGAGAATAAATATTTTTGAATAGATCTGAGGCTTAGTATTTCTGTTTTTTAATTCAATATTTTTATTTCAGATTTTCATAAATAGAATAGAAGAGAATAGAATAGAAAATTCTTTATTGCACACCTTAAAACTAACAATGACATAACAAATAACATTACTAAGTCCATAGTACATAAGCACACACACACACACACGTTAAAACTAAATACAAAATAAGCTGTGCGTAAATGAGCTGTGTTATGATCGAGCTATCGAAGTATACGAAGATCTCAGTGGCAATTGGGTGGTATACTGGTATAGCATGAAAAAAAGCGGTTCTCCATGCAAGGATTTTGTTTGTCAGGAGATTGCGCGCGCGAATTTAATTGTTGTTAAGCGGGTTCATGATTTAATTAATTTTCCTCACGTTTCATCCATAGAACATTATGAGCCGTGACTCGAGCCACGTCTGATGGTTATTAAACCAATTTGATAAAATAAATAATTATACTAATATAATTGAGGGGAATGTTTTTGGACGACACTTCGGCTTTGTATGAAATTGCATGACTGTAGATTATAAATCAAAGATGATGTCTTTAGTCAGTAGTAACTCAAATATCACTTAAAAACGTCTTAAAAATAGGTGAGTCCAGGTGCCAGTTCCACGCGACCAAGCCTCGAAGAACAGGCAACAAACTACGGCTTAGTTCCTACCGTTTTTAACCGACTTCCTATCAAAAAGGAGGAGGTTCTCAATTCGGTTGTATGTTTTTTTTTTTTTTTTTTTTTTTTTATTTTTTTTTTTATTTTTTTTTTTATTTTTTTTTTTAATGTTTGTTACCGCATAACTTCATCATTTGTGAGCCGATTTGAAAAATTATTTTTTTATCTGAAAGGTACTGCTTCCAGATTGGTCCCATTTTAATTTTATTAAAATCGGTGTTGCCATTTTTTTTTAAATAATTTTTTTAATGTTTGTAACTGCATGCCTCCGTCATTTATGAACCGATTTAGAAAATTATTTTTTTATTTGGAAGGTTACTTTTACGTCCAGACTGTCCCAAACAAATTTCATTAAAATCGGTTTAGCCGTTTGGCAATGAAGTCGGTTTCTCAAGTTTTTTAAACTTATAATTATTTTGTATAACCATTTTACAAAACAAAAATAATAACAATGGCAGAAGTTCCAGTGTACTCCATTTAGTGAGACGTAGGCAATAATACAAAAGCAAAAGTTTCAGACAGCACACGCAACGCTTCAAAGTAATAAAAACAAAATAATACTCATGATTACTAACAATTATTTGTTTCCCGGAAATTAAACCAAAACATAATCAAACTATGAAAAGTGGATGTGCTCGTTCCCTGAATACAAATGTTATTTGAATTGCTGAAGTGCCTAAGCACTTCAGACATCTTATCAGATCTCTCGGAGCTCAATTTTCTTGAAGACAACTGAGATAATATTCTGTTTGAGCCTAGGATGAGATAAGCTGACTACCAATTTAGCTTGATCAACTGTCACACTTAATGGGGCTCATTAGATGCTAAGCGCGAATACAAGAGCCTATATCACAAGAAACAAGTAGTCTGTTTCGGGTGTTTACATAATGGTCTTTTAGCAGTCACTAAGCTTAGCAAACCGATAAGTCTGTTGCCATCTCTATTTGTTGACATGAAAGTGACAGTGACAATATACTTTAGGCGAGTCATTAAAAAGTTATCGAAGTTTGTCACTTTGAACGGGGTACTCCTACCAATGCCACGCTTTTTACCAACAAATGAGTCGTTACTCCACAGCAAGTACCCAAGTACCGTCCACAACAGGGCGTCGATTCTAGCAACACCAATCGCTCAAGCGATCGCGTAAATCGATGTGAGTTGTAAATTTTGGTTTGAAAAATATGAATACCGCATTGAAGTGCTATACAAATTGCTTGGAAAAAAACTAATGTTCGCGGCAAAGTGTGCGGATGTATGCAAAACCCTATGCTGATCGCCATCGCTATAGCCATCACTGATCGCCTAGATATAAGCAAGGCTTTAGATAGTAGCCATCGTATAAAACAAGGCATTGCTTCGCAAATCACAATTTTCGTCTCTAACGATGCTCTGACTGCGTCCATCAACTTCAGTCATACTGTGTTGCTTCATGCGTCAAAGTTTTAGGTTATGATATAACCAATATTCAAACAAAACATGGACCGTCGTCAAGTGAACCCTATAAAAATGCTTGGGGTTGGTTGGGGTTGCTTGACAGCGGATACGCAGCAAAAATACCAGAATTTATGGAGTTTGAAAAATGACTGTGCAACACGGAGATAAAGTTGGTAGGTTGGTAGGCCTTTGTTCGAAAGCTGTAAAAACGTTTTCGGGCTGTAATATCGTTATTTGATGGGCTTATTTATAAAATCGTTAGTCAAAAAGGGTATTTTGTTAAAACATTTACGAATATAGGTACATTTTACTGTCAATCTTTTTTATCGTGTTATTTATTTAGGATCAATTGTGTTGCTTGATGCAACACAATTGATCCTAAATAAATAACACGATTTGAAACTAGAAATGCTTAATCCTTTTATTTTAAATTTAAAATGTTCCCTTCTATCTGTATACTTATTCATTTTTTTTACTTTTAAATAGGAAAGATATTGATCATTCTCGCTAGATCTATTGTGGTTCTATCAAGAAAGCTTTTGTTGAATTTAAAAAAGTCATTTTTTAAATTCAAGATTGCGTATAACTTTTGTTGCTATTTTGAGCTTCGATTGCAATAAAAAACGATTTGAAACAAAACTAATCTTTGACAAAGAATGATTGCAACAAGACTGAATGTCATCTAAACATGAGATAGTGAATAGGAACTTCGCTTTGTAAAACTAGTATGGTAACAGATGGTTATTGATCGAAAAATTATGACAACAAGATATGTAATCGCTGTTCCTTGTTAGTATCATTTATTTGCTAGTATCAAAATTTTTGATTGCAACAGAATTACTCGATCGCCCGTTCTATCACTTATTTTGATAAAAAAAGCATTCTTCTTAATTCATAATCTGAATCCCACCGCTAACATAAGTAGTGATTTCCCCCAGTGTCGAATAAGGCTACAAAAACGGATAAATATGAAACTTTTGGAAAAGATTATACTTTGTTACCCTCGAATAATCCGTTTGTGCGTCTTATTTGTGAGATACATACAGCCATTAATTCTGTTTTCTCAAGATTTGCAGAATCGCTTAAACAAATCAGGCATTTGATGTGATAGTGCTTGATTTGTTGAATCAATTTATTAACTTATTAGTTCCTCTTTGTTGTGAGAAACTAGGCCAAATGTTTTTGGGTGTAAGCACGGTCACGAACACAACAAATTGAATTGAAGGTTGAACCTACATAAGTAGATACTTATTACCATAGTCCCCTATTTATCACACGTCGAAATGACCGTCTCGGTAAGGTTTTTCTTTTCTATTTTGTGATCTAATGCTAAACATAGGCCTCTCCGAAAAGAGTGTTTTTTGCAATGAAACCCTGTGTGGCTATTCAATTCGTATTAATTTATTAGAGCAATAAAAGCTCGCCGAAGCATTAATGACGTAGTGTTAAAGCCTGCGCACATCTAGGCGATGGCAATGGCGATCAGTGAAACTCTGACAAATATCGCTATAATATTTGACAGCGTTTCGCCTTTAAGGCTAGGGGAAAATTTATCTACAAACAAAACTAACAACAAAATATCTTCAGTGATTGTAAACGCCTGAAAGAACTGACGTTGGAACAGACAATCTGCGATCTCAAAGAGGTCGACACTGATCTACGGCATAGCTCGGTTAGGGACCACAAGCA
The DNA here is from genome assembly GCA_939531255.2 of Thera britannica. NCBI lineage: Eukaryota > Metazoa > Arthropoda > Insecta > Lepidoptera > Geometridae > Thera > Thera britannica. The sequence continues at coordinate 15,485,954 of OW618036.2, read as the reverse complement.
ACCGGAATTTTTCTGAACTTGAAATCGTGGTTACTACGAGTATTGTAAGTAAGAAAGCACCACAAATTTTTATCCCGTGCAATAACGTTAGGAAAATTAAACTATACCGTAATGCCTTGCGCACATCTGATTGATCTGCGGTGGCAATCAGTGAAACGCTGTTAAATAATAGGTCTTTACCTATGAAATTGCCGTTCTTCAGTACTGGTCATTTCAAATAGAAAAAAGTTTGGAATGGCTTTGTATTTTAAATTCAAATTAATTTTGTTTTAAAAACATGACATTCCTTTTACAATATCAGTCTTTTGTTTATTGATTAGCGTTGTATTTTCATTACTTTTGAACATTTTTCGTCATAATGGATACTTAAAAAATTCGTGTAATTATGGAATATGAGTTCCGTCGTGGCACCAATGCGACACAAATGGCACGTAACATCAAAAACGTTTACAGAGAGAACTGTACAAACGAATGCACAACCCGTTATTGGTTTTCTCGGTTCCGTTATGGAAATTTTGACTTGAAAAATGAAGCTCGTGGTCGTCCGGAGACTTTGGTCAACAATGAGGAGTTAAAGGCGATTGTGACTCACCACAGCTTTTTACAAAACGGCATGAGCATTACTACAGATGTGTACTGTGAAGAACTGGAGACAATGATGGAGAAGCTTGCACATCGGCAACCAGCTTTGGTCAATCGGTCGTCCCCACTGCTCCTTCACGACAACGCGCGCCCCCATACTGCACATCAGACAGTCTCCAAGCTGCAAGAGCTGGGATTGGAAGCTCTCCCTCATCCGCCATACTCACCAGACCTTGCACCTACCGACCGAAAATTTAGAGAACTTTGTAGTGGGTAAACAATTCAATTCCCGAGAGGCAGTACAAAGCGACTTTGAAGAGTTTGTTGCTGAATTTTACAAGAAGGGCATTAATAAACTGCCAATGCGTTGGCAAAAATGCGTCGATTGCATGGGTGATGATAACTTTGAATAAAAGAAATAAAAAAAGTACTTTTACTTATTCCATACAAAACGGCAATTTCATAGGTAAAGACCTAATATGACAGCGATATTTGACAGCGTTTCACTGATCGTCGTCGCCATTGACTAATAGATGTGCGCAAGCCTAAAGGTTTTGAGATGAAAATAACTTTAGATTGTTTAATATCTGAAGACTTTGACCAAATTGTTAAATTTATTATTACTTGTACGTATAATACTTGTACTCATTGGGTAAGCAGAGATCACGAATGACCACAAGATTCTTGACGTAGATATACATTCCGGTTTTAATTCTTACGGATAATTTCTGACCGCTTATAGATCCGTAAACCAACTAGGTAATCAGACCCTGTCTTTATACCAACTAAGTCTAGCTCCTAGCTAGCTGATTGTCAATTTATCTGCCATCTTCAGAAAAGATTGTAAGGAGCTGCACCGTAATGATTGTCTCGGAAGAAAATATAAAAGCTTTACAAAGACTGCAGTGATATTAAACCAACAAATGCTGCTTCTGAGACACTAAGCTCTTTCTTTCACTGTTTTGTTTTTGCTATGAATAAGAAATAGTAAGCTTTTGCATCTATTGTAGATGATTTATATAGCGTCAGGAATAACTGGTGATTACTCAATCCCTACATGACGTCATAGTGCCTGAGACAGGATTTTAGATGTAATAGGCTTGCCCAGCACCTATACCATCCTGATAGTTTAGTCGGCCTAATGACATGGTCAATACGTGCGGAGCTGACTAAACCGTGGGTTTATTCACGATGTTTTCCTTCACTGTTTGAGAGCACTAGGTACCATACCTTTATCGAACAGAAAATCCATAGGTAGTCGACTGGATCCAAACCCGATAGGATCGGAAGGCCATTACTACCACTAGACCATCAGTGCTCTCATAAATAAGAAAAAAGAAATACGAAGCTTGAAATAAGAAGCTTGTATTTTTTAGATAGGAGCTTTTTAGTGCTGAGTTTTGGACCGGAGTACTTATTCTAAAAGCAATTCAAATAAGGCCCATTACTGATAAAATGGTCCGTCTCTCAAAGGTCGAGAGGTCCAGTGGTCCAGAATACGAGCTGCTTTTCCTATTTTTTTTAATTCTACCAACATTGAAAACAGAATTGGACTGCGCTCACTTTTACAATATTTCGTACAAATCTTTTTAATTTCATCATTGGTAAAATGGGAGAAATTCTGTCTGAATACGCGTCAATTTGCACCCATCCCATGGTTAAACGTAGCCTAGGAAATGAATAGCTGGTTTAATTCTTATATTGATGCTCGTATAAGTTTTGTTGTTTATTTTACCTTATAAGACTTTTGGGTCTTATTAATAATCCTGGCGTAGCGTTGGACTAGTTGATCCATGTTTTGTCACATTTGCTCGAGTTGACAATTGCATGTCAATGCAAGGGACAAAACACGGATTAACTAGTCCAACGCTACACCAGGATTATTAATAACACCCTTAGGGATTAATAATCCTGGCGTAGCGTTGGACTAGTTAATCCGTGTTTTGTCTCTTGCATTGACATGCAATTGTCAACTCGAGCAAATGTGACAAAACACGGATTAACTAGTCCAACGCTACGCCAGGATTAATTATAACACCCTTAAAGTATAGACTTATGTACTAAAAAGGTTGTCTTCCAAAACACCGAAGGCTATAAATTTGTCAAATTTTTAAATTTGTCAATTTGGCTGTGTAATTTGTCAAGTTTAGAAGCGGCGCCAAATACTTCTCAGGCAACATGACATTACTGCATTCCACATAACATAATGTACCTGTAATCTTATAGCATTTAAATAGTTAGGCATAACGAAAATATACATTTTCGATAAGGTCTGTCTCTCATTTCACGCGCCTGCGTAATTTAATTTTACTAATACTTTTATATGTTTTTTCACTATCATTTTCACATTAAATAACATTACACATAAATTGATATTAAGGCTGACAGAGGGAAATGGAAGGCAGGAAGATGAATAAAGTTGATTATGAAAGCATAGTTGAGGAACGCCTCGCTTTCAGGACTTCCGTATTATTTCCAACTTGATTCCGGGTAATTTCCTATCTCACGAAATGTTCCAATTCTAACAAACTAAGGAGATAGAATTTAACAAGAAATTGTAAGAAGTTAAACAATAACACATTCTGCTTTGAAACTATTTAAAAAGGAATTCACACACGTTACAAAATCTTTACAGGGCCTAAAGTCTGAAGTTAGACTTACAGGTGCTTTTAGTCACTCACTTTTAAATGATTTTAGGTCATTTTTTTTATTAAATCCCATGTGATATTAAAAAAATATCACTTGGAATTCCATACGCCAAAACTCCAACAGGTAGGCAAGTGATCTAGCTATGCTCATAAGACTGTGCCTTTGGGCAGGTGTGGCATCGAACACGATTTTTCAATTGACAAATTGCAACGTTTAAATTCACTTGTAAATTTTATGCAATTATTCCACCGGAAAAAGATTAGCGCTGAATTCATACGATTTTTAAACTGTATGAAGTTTATTTTAAAATAGGATACTTACACTAATAAGGCCTCGCGCACATCTACATTGCCTGCGATGGCAATCAGCGTATCGCTTTCAAAGTTCGCGACAGCAGAGTGCGCAAGACTGATCGCAATCGTAGATCGCCTTGATGTGCGCAAAGCTTAACTACTGTGTGACGTGACCTCTTCAGAAACTCAATATTATAAATATGTAAATCTTCCATATTCGGTACACCTCTTTGACATTATGGCTATCTCGCACTATTGGATAATGTGAGGATTTTTGACGTGACAACGTCTTATAATTCGATGGAGCCGGCTGCACGCACGAAAAAACATGACTAATGCGGCGTTACCTCGCTCTGAGGCGTTCCATTTAAGGCTTGAAGTGCAAGCGACAGCGCGGAACGAGCGACAAAGAGGCACAATCGGTCTCCGCGTTCGGCAGCGTTCGACATCTGTCTTTCTCCTACTTGAGTGAGCGATGCGTCCGCGTGGACAGCTGTATGACGTTGTCACGTTCAACTATCGTCAGTAAACCGACATTACAGACAACCGATTTTTTTCTCCTACATTAATGTAAAAATTAAGTGCTAGTACCTAGATTGCTTAACTTAGCGTTCTGGCAGTGGTGATCAGTAAAACGCTGTCCAACATTGCTGTCATATTTGACAGCGTTTCACGTGATCGCCATCGCCATCGCCTAGATAGGCGCAAGGCTTTACAAATGACGGTATCAATTCGTGTTTTTGATCTGATTGATCTATAACAAACTGTAAAGTACTTAACGCCTACACGCAATCTGAAAATAAATAAAACACTCTTAACTCTTAAAAACATGCTTTTCTTATCTGAACTCAATGGCAACTAATGATTGATAAATGTAAATAAATTAAAGTGTTACCGAAATAAACATTTTTTTTAGATTCTTTTATTTTATTTCAAAAGCCACCCACCCACATGATGAGCCGATGACATTGTTAGGATCGCGGGAAGTCGATGCATGGAGAGGGCTCGGAATCGTTATTCTTGGAAATGTTTATGGAATGCCTATGTACTGCAGTGGATTTCTTCAGGCTGATGATGATGATGATATCAGCTATCTGGTTTCCATGTACAAGCTCTGCTTAGTTTGGGGCTAGATATTGTTGCGTGGAATGTTCACTTATTTATTTATGATAATACATTTTTAAATAACATCTAATCAAAAGACTTTCTACACGTTTTTCGGTAACCCACAATCAACGCAAAAAGTTTACATGTACTCGTAATTGTACCCAAAACTCTCAAATACCCTTTCAAGTTTTGGCTGAGTGCCGACCCTAGTTTTGGTCTGAATAAAATAGTGTCCTTTATTTTCGTGGGCTTTACTCAGTACAAAATTAACCGCAAGTGTCGTTGTGCGGCAATGCTCCTAAGCTCTTGGTTAATTGGTTTTTCTTGACTCTATTTACATGATAGGCGGTTAAGTGGAGCTTAGGGTATGTTAGACTATCTAAACGCTATCTTGTGGTCTGGCAGTTTATTACAAAGACGGGAAACTTATCAATTCCCATGCATTTGCAAACACACTGAGCCATGCCTTGACCTTGGTCTTTGTTACTACTGTCGCATATAAAGAATACTATACTAGCAGAAAACGCAAACAGACCTTTGCATCTATTGTAGATGATTTATATAGCGTCAAGGGCAACTGGTGTTTTACTCATGTCCCTACTTGCAGGACGCTATAGTGCCTGGGACAGGATTTTAGATGGAATAGGCTTGCCTAATCCGCATGAAAGACATGGTCAAGTCAATTCATGCGGAGCTGACCTTTTTCCTCGATGTTTTCTTTCACCGTTTTATGGGGTGCATACTTGACTTAAGCTAAACTATTTTGATATACATGGTAGCAATAAATAAATGAATTGATTTGAATTCAAACCCTCCTCTTATGAAGTTGGTTAAAACGAAATGAAACTCAATTCCCGAACGTAAATTGACATGTGATAGTAATTGAACTTGGATAATGACCGACATACGGCTATAAACTTGTTTACGGGACAGTAAATATTCCACAAGTTATAGTGTGTCCCGTACGGTTCGTATAACTAATGTGAATATTTTCATGGAATATTTTATGAAGGTACTCGTGCAGTGGTTTATATTACCATCTTGCCAGTATAGATAGTCGTAAAAATGTTTTATTATAAACCGAGTTTTTCTGTGCACCACAAGCTCTGTCTGGCTCTGGTTTTGAGTCTGTGTGAGTGATCACATCAATTATGCTGTGTCTGTGACGTTTTGAAGTATTTATTTAGTCAACACTCACACAGACTCAAAACCAGAGCTAGAGACAGAGCCAGACAGAGCTTGTGGTAGGTACTGATATTTTCTTTCAATAAAAATAGCTTACAAATAATATGTTCGGTCAGCATTAAAAATAAATTGTCTAAGGTGTTCTTGGCCATAAACTGGGTATGTCAAAATTGATTTCATAAAAAAGCCCCAAACTGAACAAAGCTAATCTATGGGTATAAGCTTATTCTTCTTATCGTGTCACTGATTCTTTCGAACCAAGTGTGGTGAAAGCATTTTTAAGTGCACCTCAAAGAGGCTTCTTTCGTGCACTTCGTGGTATGAGCTGATACTATGGGAATCAGATACGTAATAAAATAAATCATTTCCTAATAGTCTTCTTCTCTTTATCGTATCAAAGTTTGTGTTTTAAATGTGCCTCAAAGAGACTTTTTTCGTGTAATTGACACATATTTTCAAACTTTTTCGAAAGTTTTGTAGCTTTCTCACCATGTTTTCCTCCACCGCTTGAGAATACTGGCATATTGCACATTTTCTAGTAATTTGTTAAGTCGGGCTGCGGTTGATGATGATGAAATCCAAAGCGGAGCGGATCTCTTAAAGCAATAGATCCTCACTTAGATTAAATACGGACTTGTAGAAACTTCGGGATTCTCTCACTCAGAATTAATTGCATCCAAAGTTAAACCTCAACTTAGTAGGTATCTGTTTCGACAAACTTTGTTTCATTTACTCGGTTTATTTAAAACGAAGATTACTTTGGCTTCCACAATTTCCACATGACATTACACTTTCAATGAGAACACTTCTGACAGAATCGCAGATATTGCTGCGAAATGTTTCTTTGAAAAATTGTTTATTGTTGCTTATTTTGACAGATTAATATTACTATGATATGAGTCTATGTGAGTGCTCACCAGTGTATTATGCTGTGTGTGTGACGTTTCAACGTAGGATTTATTTAGTCAAAACTCACACTGACTCAAAACCAGAGCCAGAGACGGAGCCTGACAGAGCTTGTGGTAGGCCTACAGTGCTAAATACAGGCTAATTTTGCTGTCTAATATCACTTTTTTATGCTTAAGTCCCGCAATAAGTTGTCAATCGAAAACCTAAGCAGTTCCTGAAAAAAACAAAATTACTGATTTTCAAACTCAATGTTTCTTAACAATTTGAAAAGTAGTACGAGTTTTACATAGGTGAATATAAAGTACTATTTGTATGCGAAGAAATAATCTAGATTATGGTAATTTAATATTACGCAATTGTTTGTATAAGTCCAAAACTTCGTAAAAGCGTCCAAAATACTTAAATTAATAAACTTGTTCTGCCCAGGAGCCTACCTGTTGATGAGCTCAAAGGACCATAAACTTGTAAACAACTCGGTAACTTTGAACCAATAAGCAACTTTTTTAATAAATTAGACGGATGAACCCACACGCTTGAAAACTTTCTAAAAAATACAAAGCTTTCATGGGTGTGTGTGTATGTGTAATGCTGCCTTCCTACGGTGCGTGTTTCTGCAGATCATCACGCACCGCGCACGACGTCGCACGGCAACGCACACATAAAAGACTCCTGTGCTACCGCGGACCTCGGCGCACGAGACCGTTCCCATGGTGTGTCGTGTGAGCTGGTGCGGGCTGGTGCGCGATATCCTGGTGGGAAGGGGCTATTATATGCTGCCTTCCTACGGTGCGTGGTTCCGCAGATCATCACACACAGCCGATGACGACGCAAGGCAACGCACTCATACAGGGCTCCTGTGCTACCAAAATATATTATGTAACAATATTTTACGAATCGTAGGTTTTTAGTAAGTATTATTTTTGACTAGTATTTTTATCAAATTCAATGTACCTACTAATTCTTCAGGATAATTCAGGAAAGTAATATTCTTATTTATGCTGTATGAAACTAGCGGCCACTCACGGCTTTGCTCGCTCCGTTCCCGTTAGGTTTTCGGGATACAAAGTATCTTATAATATCTCTCTGGTTCTAAGGTGTTTTTCTTGAGTTATACCTAAATAGTGTAATATTAACTCGACTTTCTTAAATAAATAGATTACATAGATGTATTGTATAAACAGACATTGTACAAATAAATAAAACAAGGTAGGTTTATAAAGTATATAATAATATATACATGAAATAGGTGACAAACTTGGAAAATATAAATTTTAAAACGGGGTCGAACTGAAGTATTAACTCGTGTTGAAAAATACGAGTAGCATCAAGTTTTGATGTTTTTTAGTATTTTATCGTCTTATTGGTTACAACTTTGTTGCAAAACTCTCTAGCAAGTTTTGATACTTTATATTTTCTGATACTTTCTTGTCTTTAGGTTTAAGTTTCTGAGGCAATCTGTAACTATAGCTCATGGTTGCCGTCCCAAATTGAACTTTGAATAGGATTTTAACAGTGAACTGAGCTTCATAATAATTATGAAATATTATGTCCTATTAGCATATTATTATGTATTCTTATTCCATTACTTCATTTCTTATTAATTACTAGTGGCCGCCCACGGCTTCGCTCGCCCGTTCCCGTAACACCCCGTTCCCGTTGCTTTTTCGGGATAAAAAGTATCCTATGTCCTTCTCCTGGTTCTAAGCTACCTCCCAACCAATTTTCAGCCAAATCGGTTCAGCCGTTCTTGAGTTATAAGTGGAGTAACTATCACGACTTTCTTTTATATATACATAAAATATTAATATAATATAACATTTTATATAGGTATACTTTTATGTATAGATGATAATGTGTGTTTTTTGTTCGTTAGGTATCTAAAATGTTCATGTTTCTCTTAACTGCCATGTGCTGTCATGAATAAAACAGTTTTCTTTCTTTCTTTTTCAATATTTTCTTCCATTAGGTATACCATTTCATGAAGAGTCGACATAAAATACTTTTTTCTCTCCACGTATATTTTTTTCTCGCTTAACGCGTGCTTTTTATTGTTTGAATAATTTAACATAGACCGACAGAACATTATGTAAAAAGAAAAAAACCATCGAAAATTCAACAAAACACATTTGAAAGTTTGAAGGGTGTGGGTGCCTGTGAAATTACTGACACGTGAGGCTGAACATCTGTATGTTTCAAGATGATGGACGCAGGGCAGTTCATCGTAGGGCACGGTCCTAACGAGCGTGACCTATGAGAAAACGCTTTGTTATAGGCGATGGTTACCACTTAACGTCAGGTGGGCCATAATATGCTTTTTTCATCAGCTTGTATTAAAAAAGTTAGATATACAATAAAAAATATTTTACCAATAAAATTAATATTGCCACCATGGAACTGAACCATGAGAACCTGACTTACAGAATATATTTTTACATTGATTCATTATCACGGTATCTTTATTTGAATCCAGTCAGAAGTAATACGATTAAAGCCTACTTTCCCTAGACACCACTATTTTGTAATTACCAAAAAAAAAAATGCCGATATCGGCTGCTGATACTGAACACATCCACGAAAAAAAAATTTGAGACATAAAAAAAATATATTTTTAAATAACCACAATTTATACTCAAATATTGAGAAATGATTCAACAAGCAAAAATCATTTCATTCATAAACGCTAAATACCAAGCGGAACCGAACAGCGTAAATTTTTTTCTCTCTAGTACTACGTAACTAATACATTAATGTCCATAATTTTATGCAGGATTTCTGAAAATTTTAACATTTAAATACTTTGTCATTTTATCGAAACTAAAAATTCTGATTGCACATTCATAATCACCCCAACTACATTACCCTATTTTTTTTTTTGTAGTTACAAAATAGTGGTGTATAAACCTCTGTAAAACAAGAAACACTCAATAAAAATCACGGCCAACAGAATTGAATAAAATAGGTTCCAATTTGTTCCCTCGTGTAAGTTTTCCAATATACCTACGGTAAACGAAGATGTAGCTTCTCTATTTCCTAGTAAACAGGTAACTTCCACCTCAATTGAATTTATACAGTAATGGAACTTTATGGGAGCGTTGCAAAAGCTTTTTAAAGCCTTAAATATTGTTATAGCGAACCACTTGAATTCACAAGCTTTTGGATACGCAACTTTTGCTCTAGCGTCTATAATTTACCGTTACATCAATAATTAGTATACCTTTAACCCTTTCACCATAAATTTATTTACTATCCAAGATTTATGAACTTGAGGGTAGGCAAACGCATATATTGCTCGCTTTGCGTCAAAAGATTAACATACCAAACAAGAGCTTTAATAAAATGTGGTTTCATTGAAAAGTGGCTTCACTGAATTGATTAAATAGTTCTAGCAACAAAGCCATAAACATCAAAGTGTATAAACTAATCCTCTGTTTAAATTCTCATCTCATAAACTTTACAATATGAATTGACTTTAAAATTCAAATAGCTTTTGATGAATTTACTTTTGAAGTCAAAGTTTAAAATGTGCTATAAATTTTGTTACAACTACAAAATATTGGTTTGTTTGGTTGCCCGTGATGGACTAAAATAAAGGCCCCATCACGATCGCATAATTTAATTAAACCATTTAGGGAAGGGAATTGCAATACGATTTATTGTACGGACCTGTAATGGGCTTTCAATTCGATGCTTCCAGTCGTTTTACAAATTCACGACATTCATTTTCTGTAACAAGTAACAGGTAACAGTAACAATAAATAAGGTGGTTACAGATCGGACGTATTTCTGCGCGTAAAATGTGTGCCATAGACCATGGCCCATGGTGTCACGCGCTTAAATTGCTTGGTGTCACGCTTATCAGCTGCGTGACCAAAAACACTAGGTACTTACAAACGATTAAAGAAGCAAGTAGTTTGTGCAAGTAGCGCGTGAATTGGTAGGTATGTATCTTTGGTTTGGCAAAGCCGAGCGGGGTTCGGACCCGCGACCTTTCCTTTGGTACGGGGCTGATCTAACCGCTGCGCCATCGGCTCTTAACTTTTGGGACATTATAAAAATCGTTGTAATTTCCTTAAGTGCAGTAAACACTATATTAATATCGAATTATATAAAACTCTTACGTTACTGACTGACTGACTGACAATCAACGCTCAGCCTAAACCGTAAGTCCTAGAAGCATGAAACTTGGAGGGTATGTTCCTTTTATAGCATAGGGGTGCACTAAGAAAGGAAATTGGAAAATTATTTCCCTAAGCGGATAAAAAGAGGAAAAACTTTTAAAATAAAAAATCAACGGGGCGCAACGGCAACTGGGCGAGCGAAGCCGCGGGTGGCCGCTAGTATAATATACATTCCAAACCAAAGATATGCACGCGCTACTTGCACAAACGCGTGCACCCATATTTAATCAAAATGACGCGCATAATGTCGCAAATCATTTTGTTTTTTAATAAATGTAATAAAATGCTGATGGAAACAGCGTGCCCTGCGATGCACTGCCCTACGTCCATCAACTAGAGGTTCACAGATGTTCAGCCTCACGTGCCAGTAATTTAACCGGCAAAATTTGTAACCCTTCAAACCGAAACACAGCAATGCTGTTTCACAGTAAAAATAGGCATGGTGGCAGTACTTCCACGGATGAGCCCTTCACAAAGAGCTCTACTACTACTCATAAAACGAGTGTCCTATTAAGCGCGGAAAAAACATCCAATCTGTATCTGCCTTTATTTCATGTTGAACAGACGCTTTTCAAGCGCTTTTATCATAACAAAACGTCAATATAAATTCTAAAATTCAAATATTTTCGTTGACAGGGGTGTTGAGTTAAATTGGGAAAACTTTTCAAAGTGACGTCACTCAAGGGTGCCCAGCAGGGTGCGGATAAGTGTTTTCCTTTTTGCCCAAAAATAGAATTCTAGGTAGCTAAATTGAATGTTGTGTCTTGGAATGCCTACTTAGATTTAATTTACGATTCTTGGAAAAGGTATTATGGTTGGTAAAGTCTTATTTTGAACCGATGATTTTATTTTTGTATAAATATTTGGAGCTATAAAGCCAGTCCGCGCACTACCAGCGCAGTACTGTTGGTGGTGATAAGTGAAACTTTGTCAAATCTTCTTCTTCCTGCCCATATCCCAATTTATGTGGGGTGTCCGTGTCTTCCTCCTCCATTCCCATTTGTCAAAACAGGCCTGCGCACACCTAGGTTGCTGGCGATGGCGATCAATGAAACGTTGTCAAATATTGCTGTCAAATTTGACAGCGTTTCACTGATCGCCACTAACCTACCTATATAGGTGTGCGCAGGCCTTTAGATTTGCGCAAGGCCGACGCAAAATATGTATAATTGAGGGGCCAACTTTCTGATTGTTCTAAAAACAACAACATTCAAATAACATTTAATATTCATACAAGTGTCAAACCAGACATTTTGGGTAATTATGAGGTCCAACACCAAAAGCCGCAGGGAACCGAAAAGTTCTTTAAATAAGAGAGAAAAGGTCAAACTTTTGGGACGTGTAAATATGACATCGGTTTGCAAACATCCCACAGGGCAATTTACACCAGCGACATTGCCAACTTAGCTAGGAATATGTATAAATTGTTTTATTATGCGTAATTTCATGAAATATTTTGTTTGCGGTGGAACACAGCCGGTTGAATCGCGTGTGGATAATATAGCGAAAAGTGAATTGTTTGCATTAAATGTTTTGCCAGTAAATAAATAAATGGGTAATTTTTATTATTCGTTTCAAGTAAATTAGTTCTATATTTAAACTTAAACTTAATACTAATAAAAAAAAACAAAGTAAGAAGTTACTTTGTTTGTTTTTATTAGTATTAGTTCTGTTCACAGCTACTATTTTGTATCATCTAATTGAGGAATTCATTGGCTTATGTGCTTTTATATCATATTTCATATAATGCTATTATACTGTTTGTTACTCAAATAAAAATATTTCAATTAATAATTCGACCAAATCCATGGCCAAACAGCTGAACCGATTTTGGTGAAATTTCTATGGGACTTAATTTGGAAATAAAACAAATGAGATCCATATTTTTTTTTCAAATCGGCTAATGAATGAAAACAATATGCGATATCAAACATTAACACAAAACGGCTAAACGGATTTTGATGAAATTTCTATAGGACCAATCTGGAAACTTTCCTATTTTATTTTTGTCGAAACATATCAAAAAATTCACCAGAATTGAGAACCTCCTCTTTTCTTATTTGAAATCGGTTAAAAAGACTAAATATACTTACTTTACATTGACTGGAAATTGCTAATAAATCACCCTATTTACGCACCTTACAAAATAACTTCACGCGGGCCATATCACGCGTTCACCCACATAACTCTACGTACTTAATTCCTTTAAAAGCCAAAACCACGAATCGTTATTAATCCCAAAGCCACGCCATAAAAGCTCTGAAAACCGTGTAACAACTTCTCGCTCGCTCACCTTTTAAAAGATGTAAAAAAACTGAACTGATTTATCGAAAATCACGAAGTTTGTGTGATCCGATATCCGATTACAAAAACCGATAGAAAAAAAAACAACATACATAACAACTCTAGAAATGTATTACGTGGCGTACTCATGCATATTATGACGATAACAACTTTAAAACTTTTTGAATCGTTATAATATCACAGAAACGGTGGCTTGTGGGAAAATAGTTATTTGTTATACAAGCTGGTGGGATGAAAAGGAACCTTTTCATCCCACCAGCTCTGAAAGTGTGTTTTTGCTGTTTAATTTCTGACTGGAAAAGCCGTTTTTATCCGCTAGAAGATAAAGTAAATTTGAATTTAGAATATCGTGTTCAATAAGTTTGTGAATACACAACCTATTTACTTCTACCTCCATGGTGCCGAACTTATCATACAACCTTTTTTATTTTGTTAAAAACTTGCACTCGTAACCTTCTTGGTGTATTTGTGAATTCAAAACACCATTAAACCTATTTACTTCTACCTGCATGGTGCCGAATTTATCATACAACCTTTTTAAATTTGTTAATAACTCATACTCGGAACCTTCTTGGTGTGTTACTTTTAGTCGCGCCATGTTCTTTTTTGCATTAGTCATTTCCTCGCTGAGGTGGGATGAAAAGTTATGTGTTGCACTCGAGTGCAAAGATTTTTTCACCTTGTGCTCGGTTAAACTTTAGAATCCTGCGCTTGCTCAGTCATCAAAATTGAGCACGCGGTTAAAAAAGCAGCCAAGTGCGAGTCGGACTCGCCCATGAAGGGTTCCGTAGCACGACGAACTACAAGAACCTGTATATTATGTTACTTGATGTAACATAATAAGGTTCTTGTAGTTCGTCGAAAGGTAAATTGCGGTTTACGGTTTATGACGTATAAAAAAAAAACTACTGACTAGATCTCGTTCAAACCAAAAATCGTTGGAAGTTTACATAGTAATGTACAACATATATTTTTTTTAGTATTATCATTCTCTTACTTTAGAAGTTAGAGGGGGGGGGACCAACTTTTTTCCACTTTGGAAGTGTCTCTCGCGCAAACTATTCAGTTTAGAAAAAAACAATATTAGAAACCTCAACATCATTTTTGAAGACCTATCCATAGATACCCCACACGTATGGGTTTGATGAAAAAAAAATTTTTGAGTTTCAGTTTCAAGTATGGGGACCCCCGAAATTTATTGTTTTTTTTTTATTTTTATGTAAAAATCTTAATGCGGTTCACAGAATACATCTACTCGCCAAGTTTCATCAGGCTCTTACGGTTTCAGAGAAAAATGGCTGTGACATACGGACGGACGGACAGACAGACAGACAGACAGACAGACAGACAGACAGACAGACATGACGAATCTATAAGGGTTCCGTTTTTGCCATTTGGCTACGGAACCCTAAAAAGCAGCTTTGCACTCTTGTATAACAAATAACTATTGTCCAAAGCTCTCGAAGAGAATGATTCTTACTAAGATATTTCATTCGTGATTCAATCAAAAATCTTCTCATTTTTCACAGATAAATCAAATAACTATCGTATGTCTATTCCGTCCTTCTGGAACAGCTGTAATGTGACTCAATGGCTCAGTGTCTTATAAATCACTAGGCCATTATTTTCAGCCACAGAAAAATAAGTTCTAACAGAAGTTTTACTATGGCTTTCTTACTGCTGGCTTTGCTCACTATCCAGTTTTTGACGTGACAACGTCTTATAATTCGATGGAGCCGGCTGCATGCACGAAAAAACATGACTCATGCGGCGTTACCTTGCTCTGAGGCGTTCCATTTAGCGATAGCGCGGAACGAGTGACAAAGAGGCGCAGTCGGCCTCCGCGTTCGGCAGCGTTCGACATCTGTGTATTTTCTTATGACGTTGTCACGTTCAACTATCGTTAGTAAACCGACTTTACAGACAACCGATTTTTTTTACAAGAAAAATCCCTGATCAAGCAGATCTTCAAATTGTAATGCTTAGATAAAACGTAGCGATTAGAAATCAAAAGTAGATATTTGACAGCGTTCACTGATAGCCAGTAACTATGCGTAACTAAAGAACGGCTGCACCGATTTGGTTAGAATTAGTGGGATGGTAGCTTTGAACCGGGAAAAGAACATATTTTTAATCCCGAAAAAATAACGGGAACGGAGCGAGCGAAGCCACTGGCGGCCGCTAGTGTTAGATACATTTTTGATTTTGATTTTAAATGTGCATACATAGCCGCAAAGCAAAATTTTAAGTGGAAATGTGCCAAAGTTTGAAACAGAAAAAAAGTTTAGGTAAGTGTTAAACTCAAACTCAAACTCAAACTGTGTGTATTATGAATTAAATTAAATTACTACTACTATTATGGCTTATAATTATATTATTATCTACGGCTAAACGATTCTTATTATTTAAGAAATGCATGGCTGACTGACCAATGAAATCTAACAGCGTTAAAACTTATTTTACATCTTTGGGATGATAAAAGCCCGCCATAACTCGTAAATGCCAGATTTCTGCTTTATCGCCACAGCCGCAGCTATCTCTTGATACCTTCATTTGTCAAGTCTGCAAGGCGTTAAAGGATTGAGGATTCAATTTAGTTGGACAAGCACAACTAGTATTACAGTTTCCAATATACCTTGACCCACGATCACTTTCTATGTGTGAGTATACGCCGCCTATGTTTGTATAGGTATGCATTGCAGCTGGAATGTCATGCACTTTTAATGTGTAAGCGTATATAAATAATATGTATAGATCTCATAAATAATACATAATATGTAGCGTTACTATTTTTAATATGCTATGACTCTATTATCTGTGCTCAAAGTATGTCGTCTGTCATCTGTCATTGTCATGCTATGGAATGTTGAAGTATTTGGCGCGCTGTCAGGCGATTTAAGAGGAAGAAGGAATTTAACGGTGGTTACGATGGAAGCTAGTGTGTTTGTGATGAATTAATACGATTCTCTCGATAGTAGAGTATTTTATTGAAGAGAAAGAATTCAATTGAAGTAAAAGCCTTTCTTCATCTGACTTTGTATAGGAAAATAAATGCAAAAACAAAGAGGTGGGTTGTATTTTGGGTCTATTGTAAAAAATCGATAGGCATCATCGACTACTTGAATAAGCTACCTACTACTCTTGAATAAGCACATCCTCACTGAAACTATACATATCATCATCAACATGTTCTATGCCAAAAAATCGGTTGTCTGTAAAGTAGGTTTACTGACGATAGTTGAACGTGACAACGTCATACAGCTGTCCACGCGGACGCATCGCTCACTCAAGTAGGAGAGAGACTGATGTCGAACGCTGCCGAACGTGGAGGCCGATTGTGCCTCTTTGTCGCTCGTTCCGCGCTCTCGCTTGCACTTCAAGCCTTAAATGGAACGCCTCAGAGCGAGGTAACGCCACATGAGTCATGTTTTTTCGTGCGTACAGCCGACTCCATCGAATTATAAGACGTTGTGACGTCAAAAAAGTGTAGATATTCCGTTCAAGCCACAACGCCTACAGTGACCCACGCGTCAGAGGAGTTTTAGATTTGTCCTAATAGTCTGAAGAAAATTACTAGCGTACAAATTTCTATGAAACGAGACCCGCCCTGTCTCCTTGTCTTTGAAAAACTTACAAATACTTGAAGAACTTTGCACACAATTAAATCGTTTTTAGTAACTAATAATATTGTAAAAACTGACATGCCTAGCATTACAGTCAAATTGTGATAATGTGGTAAATAAATGAACTGAACTGAACACAACTGCAAATATCTGCAAAAAAATTCAAGTAACTACTTGTCAGTACTTAGTTATCGAAAACAGGTAGCCGGCAATCTTGACGTGAAATCTTGTTATGAACATAACGAGTAAAAGGCTTTCGAGTTTCGATACCAATTATAAGAAGGACTTTTATCATTCGAGACCAGTAACGAGGTCCTAGGTCAAGTAGGAAATGTAAAACAGCAACACGAAATTTATTCCCAGACACGAAAAAGCTGCTGGCTGGCCTCTCAGTAGCTCTGCCTTCTGCGCCGTAGATCGTGGGTACGATCCCCACCGAGAACAAATATTTGAGTGGTGAACACAGATGTTTGTTCCTTGTCTGGGTGTTATATTGTATTTAAAGTACCTACCTACCTATTTATTTACAAAAAAATATGTATACTTAAGTAATATATTATATCAGCTATCAAATTCCCATAGTACCTACAAGCTTTGCTTAATTTGGTGTTAGATAGAGATGGATTGTCTACAATATTTATTTTATTTATCTCTGGCCCGTACTCAACAGTGATACCGGGCTGAGATGATGGGCTGAGTATCCTATGATGTTTAAATGCCCAAAATATTAAATTAAAATAACGTATCGTCTGAAGTTTAGAGATCCGTAAGTAACATTATATTTATACGGACAATTGGAAATTCATTTTATGTCCAAGTGAAGTCAAGTGGAACACAATATTAGATACAGTTTCTCAATCTTCTACAAATAGAGCTTCGATATTGGAAACTCAAGACAAAGTACCTACTTTTCTGTCGATAGTCGAGTTGTGATGTTGAAGAAACTTAAGTAGGTACATACTTACAAATCAGTAAGTGATGATCGGATTATTATTTTTCTATTTAAGATGGGGCATAGGGCACGTGAGGTAAATTTTCATTTAATAATCATCATGCCCGTTTGCTCCCACTGTTATAAGGCCTCCTCTTTATTGCGCCACTCTTTCCGGTCCCTCGCGAGTCTCATCCACTCATTCGCAGCACTCGCAACAACGTATTTCAACCAACGGGCGGCGGGTGGTTTGCTTCTAGGTATTTTCATTTAAAAATATTTTATTAATTTTTCCACCAAATGAGTAAGTACTATACAACCCGGTCACAATATCTGTGCACCTGACCTCGTGACGTCATATCGGCGGTCTGGGTACAGTGTGCAAAAAAGTGTTTTCGAGAAATGTGGAGGTAAAAAAAATTACTAACCTTTACAAATCAGTAGTCTATAGAGTGCGCGGAGAGGTGACAGGGGAAGCGGGAGAGGCGCCGCATTCCAGCGAGGTGCACAGATATTGTGACCGGGTTGTAATTATGTACCTACTTACAATATGCGGTGACTTTGAACGCCAGCAGCGTTCAAGGGCTAAGATAATACGATATTAGTACTTGATTAGTACCGGAAGTGAACCGGAAGCCGGAAGTGAGACGTATGCTTTCCGCAACTGGACGCATGCTGGACGGTCGAGTAGTTAAAAAAACTTAAACAACTAACTCTCATTATAAATTAAGAAAAAGTTTATTAGGAATTAATTAATGTAAACTTAGGTAAGTATTTAAATAATACCTACCTACTGTTAACATTAAAAACAATGAACCGGTTTTATGTTTTTCGGATACTCTTAGGACTTTTGTTGTAAATGAAACTGATTATAATATCGTATGCTCTCTTTTACGACGTTTCTCGTTTACGCAACACTAAAAACTAGCAAGATTATTTATTTTTCGCACAGGCGAAGGGATTACGAAGATCAAATAAACACAGACGCGAAATAAAGTTTATCGATGTAAATAGACGAAAATAGATCTAAATTAAACAACTCTTGTATTCAAAAATTCCAAACGCAGGCTAGTACGACCGTATTAGTTGAGTTAAAAATAGAGAAGTTTAAAAACATATGATTATGGTTTTGGCTATGGTGGTGATGCGGCCTTAGCTTGCCTAATCGCCTAGGTACTGGTTCCTGAAGGATCTTATTCGGTCTTTGCTGATCTAGGTTATGAAAGACAAAACTACGTATAATGATAAAAATGTAAAAAAAAACTATTAATCTAGCGTGTAGCGTGCTATTGAGATGGGTGCGGAAAAGAATGTGTGCCCGGCGCTGGTTAGCGCGGGCCTTTATATTGTCTTGAGACAGCGCCATCTGCTGTCTCGCGTAGACAATTATGTTGTTTCAAATCACATTAAATCACAAAAAATCTAGTCCCAAATTAAGCAGTACTATGGGAACCAAATAGCTGATATAATACACAATACACATAATTTTATTTTGTAAATCTATACTTAGACCACATTATAACACCCAGACAGAGAACCAACATCTACATTCACCACACAATTATATCACCAACCCCTGTAGATGTGATTCTGCAAATTTATACACTTTCCTTTGACAAATATTTGTTCTCGGTGGGGATCGAATCCACGACCTACAGCACAGAAGGCAGAGCTACTACCAACTGAGCTGAGAGGCCAGGCAACAATCAGTCAACCCTTTCTGCTACAATTTTTTTTAAATTTCATTTCCGTGTTTTTTACTAAAGCTTTCAAAAATCTTGCTCATCTGGACTTTCAGATTAAAGTGGACAGTGAGTACGTTTACTGTTTCATATTGTTTAAAATATCCTCATGATAAATTATATTCAACAGCTCCCGACTACAGATACTTGCCTTAGTACAAAATCACGATCAATAGTTTAATGTTTCATGCACACTGCAGACTGTGCTTGCAAATTGTTGCACGCCCTACATAAATCTTACGTATCGGTTCGTAATAGAAAGCAAATTCCGTTCTCTGAGGAACTTCGGAAAACCAATTTTTACTACACAATATATTACGTAGAAAAGTGCATTATTGAGAACCAAATACACTCTAGACTAGGCTCAAGAGTAGTCTAGAGTCTAGGGTTTAGAGCAATTTTGCCATCGAAAATGCTGTTTTTTTTTTACCAACGAGACATTCGTTTTGTTCAACATACCTCCGGACTTCTAGACGCACGGAGTGCCACTCATTCATGGTAGATATTCCACATTCTCGTAAAAAACGTTTTGATTCCACTTTGGTAGTACGAACTGCTAAGACGTGGAACTCTCTACCGGCGTCAGTATTTCCGGAACGTTTCAATTTAGGATAGTGAACAGGTGGATAATGGCTAAGTAAGCTCCATCTTAGGCTGCATCAAATGCTTAGCTATATATATATATATATATAAAACGGCCAAGTGCGAGTCGGACTCACCCATAAAGGGTTCCCTAGCAGCAAGTAACATAATATAAAAGTTCTTGGACTTCGTTTAAAGGTGAATTGCGGTTTACGATTTATGACGTATTAAAAAAAAAACTGTTTACTAGATCTCGTTCAAACCAAATTTCGGTGGAAGTTTGGATGGTATTGTAAAAAATATTTTTTTTTAGTTTTATCGTTCCCTTAGTTTCGAAGTTACGGGGGGGGACACTCATTTTACCACTTTGGAAGTGTCTCTCGCGCAAACTATTCAGTTTAGAAAAAAACGATATTAGAAACCTCAGCAACATTTTTGAAGACCTATCCATAGATACATGTTACCCCCCTACACGTAGGGGTTTGATGAAAAAAAAAATTAACTTCAGTTCTAATATTTATTGTTTTTTTAATATTTTATGTAAAATCTTGATGCTATCTTCAAGGGTTCTGTTATTGCCTTTTGGCTACGGAACCATAAAAAACATTTTATTATTTTGCTACAACACGCGCTAAATCTAATTATTCTTTGGGCAGAAGGGTGTCAACTACATTCGCGACAATTTTGTATTCAGACATGACAAATCAGGGTAATAAATTTATGTAACCGCGCCTTTAAAACAGGGCTTTGTTTAGAACTGAGAACAACAAGAAACTAGTGTAATGAGTGAGAATCACGAATATCGCGATAACTAATATCATTATCGGGTGATTCACTGAAACCCGAAACCGCCTATAGTAAGTCGATTAAGACATGAATAAGATAATGGTTAATTATGATTATGAATAAAGGCTTGCGCACATCTTTAGGCAATAGCGATGGCGATCAGCTGAAGCGTAAATTCAAATCAATAATAATATATGAAAGCGATATTTGACTGTGTTTTAGCTGATCGCCATCGATCAGCTGAAACGCAGTGTGCTTAATGTGCGTAGATCTTAAGGCAGACAATGCTGATTTTTTGAGGCTAACGATGAACTATTTTTTCATTCCTAACAACAGCCATTTATTTATCTGGTTCCCATAGTACAACTTCTGCTTAGTTTGGGGCTAGATAGTGTTATGTGAATTGTCCACAATATTATTATTTATATTTATAAGTTAATATTCTATTATTTGTTAATATTATGTCAGCTATCTGGTTCTCATAGTATGAACACGCTCTGCTTAATTTGGTTACTCTAAAATGTTGTGGGGATAGTCTAAAAAGATTTGTGTCAAGATTTTTTCATAATTTAGACTCTAAATTATGAAAAAATCTTGCGTCAAATCTTTTCAGCAGGACTACCACGAGCTCCATATGGTTATGGCTATGGCTGTCAAATTGTGTATAGATAGGCTGACCCACACATTCATTTTCTTCCTGGGTTTGAATGGGTTGACACTGTTGACACAATTTTTACAGCCATAACCATAACCTTAGGAAGCTCATGGTAGGCCAGCTGTAAATCTTTTGCAAGCAATTTGAAAGCATTACAATTTCATTCGCGACGAAAAAATAATATTGAAACAGTTGTTTTCGTTATGCTAATACTTTGTTTGATCAGAGAGTTCTCGGAGATATTCGTCTTATTCTAAATCCAGTTGAAGGAAACACTTAAGGCCTCTCAGTGAGTCAATTGCTCAAGTTCAGTGGAAAAAACTCAGTAAAAACCTGGTTAAGTTGAATGGTATCCTTTTGACGAAAACAATACTTTAGTCCAGGGGTGCTCAAACAGTCGATCGCGAAAGCTTTTCGAGTCGATTGCCAGCGTAATAAATTTTAGTAGAATTTCTGGTCCTCGATATCTGAAGACAAATGCCCTTGTTTGAAACAAGTAGCTCTTCAGTTAACAGGATTGTTTGCATTGACTTATTTGTGCGAGTCTGCATTCTCAGAAATGAAAATTATCAAATCAAATAGGTATCGTAAGGGACTGACTGTCGAACACCTGACATCATGCTTGCGATTACCGCGATGGATGGATGGTTGGATGCTATGCATCATCAATCATCAGAATTTGTACTTCTTACATACAGATTAAGTTTAAAAGTGCGGTAATAAATATCAAAAAAATGTATAGGTATTTCCTAGCTACATAATAGTTAAGTCGATCCCTTGCTTTCTAAATATTTTCTGGGTGATCACCGACACTATAAGTTTGAGCACCTGCTTTTGTCTATTATTCTATAATAGCTAATAGCAGTAGTCGTGGAGCTCTTTGTGAAGGGCTAGTCCGGGGAAAAACTACCACCATGCCTTTTCCTGTCGTGAAGCACCATTGCTGTGTTTCGGTTTGAAGGGTGTGCGTGCCGGTGAAATTACTGGCACGTGAGGCTGAACTGTATGTCTCAAGTTGATGATAACGAGCAACGCATCGTAGGGCATGTTCCCGACGTGCGTGACCTACGAGGAAATGCTTTGTTATAGGTGATGGCTACCACTTAACATCAGGTGAGCCATATTATATGCTTGTTCCATTAGCTATATGCATAAAAAAAAGCAAATCAATGTTGGAAGCACGCTGTTTTTCTTCTTTTTATCGTGTCACTTGTTTTTTCAAACCAGTGCTAGTGTGGTGAAAGGATTTCAGTGCGCCTCAGAGAGGCTCCTTTTGTGCCCTAGACACATGTTTTAGATTTTTTTAGATTGTATGACATGTTGGATCACGATGTTTTCCTTAATCGTTTGAGAGTACTGGTATGGAACACTCTGCTATAAGTGTCTGCTACTCCATTTAATAGTAGGTATGGGCGTAGAAAGATGAATTGAAGCTTTCGACAAAGAAAGTATCCATTATTCTTTTCGTATCTCACTATTCAATAACGATTTAAGCTGCTCGATTACTCTGGTTTTGGATGGGCAGCTCAAAAGTTGGATAACGGAATCACTCGATAAATGCTTAGATAAAAGTGTTGGCCCTTTTATTTCAAGATTTTATACGCAAATCAAAGTATGTTATCTCCTAAGTTTAAGTGAGACAAATAGGGTATCTATACTAATATTTAAACTTGTGTATGTTATTTACATAATAAAAAATTGTTTATCTTCTTATTCATCAAGCTTATAAAGTTAAGTTTTCTAGAGTAAAATCTCAAAGGAACACGAAATCTAAACTTAGTAGAGACGGAATGCCGGAATTAATTATTTTAAATTATTTTAGGGCGTTTTGTCGGATTCGTCCGTAATAAAACAGCACCGTTATTTAGAAAACTGTGCTTTATTAGAAGATTGATCGTGTCATCGTAAATCATAGCAGTGTCTATTTATTCAGCCCGCGGTTTTTACCGAAAAAGTTGAAACTTCCAAACTTTGCACTTTTTACCAAACTGCTGAGAGGAGGGTAATGTTGTTGACCCGAAGGAAAAGCAGCATACAATTATTTTTGTATCAATTTCTAAGATAAGCTTCCATCAATTTTACATTAGTCGCCCGTCCCGATTTCGAGGAAGTAAAAAAATATTTTTACAAATCACAAAAAACCGGGCGAGGTTATTTGATATTTGTACATTAATTTAATATCCTTCTAATATGAACTAACTTAACTTAAACAAACGTGAAAGTTTGTAAGTATAGATGTATGGATGGATGGATGGATGGATGTTACTTCTTCACGTAAATACAACTGAATGAATTTTAATTAAACTGTACAATAATATAGTTTATGCATCAGAATACCGAATAGTTTATGCATAATAACACATAGGCTACAATTTATAAAAATATTGTAATAGGAACGGGGAGTAACAGGACGCGGGTCTCCGCTTTATATCATACTTCTGAAATTTGTCAGTAGAGAGATACTAATTCAAATAAAAACTGATTACACAGACCCATGGTATTGTTTATGTATTTTATATTTTATTCATGTATTCGGGAACTGACCGACACGAATCACCGACTTCAAAGAACTTCTGTGAGTGAGATTCAGCTATGTCATAATACAATTATGAGATTTCGTAAAAATAATATCAGACACATTGAAATGTTTGACTCATACGTAAACAGAGAAATGTAGTTATTATTAGTTAGCCGATGTTTGTGTAATTTATTAAATAATTATTTGTACAATTAAGAGTGCAGAATTGCTTTCTAACCGCGTGCTCAATTTTGATGACCGAGCAAGTGAAGGATTCTAGAATGCTCAACTTCAAGACCTCACCATGTAACATAATAATTGCAATAAATAATATGAGTATATGAGTATGAGAATCAATCAAAAGAGCACGAGGTGAAAAATCTTTGCACTCGAGTGCAACACGTAACTTTTCATCCCACCTTAGCGAGGAAATGAAACAAAAAATAAAATGGCGCGCCTATAGCAAATTAAAAAAAAAGTAATACACCATGAAGGTTCCGAGTCTGAGGTTTTGATCAATTAAAAAGTGTGCATGTTAAATTCTGCACCATGGAGGTAGAAGTTAAATAGGTTTAATGAGGTTTTGAATTCACAAACTTATTGCACACGAAGTTCTATATTTTTGTTCTATAATTATCTTTCCGAGATAGGGGGGATAAATATAATATGAATTTATAGATGTCTACTTAGGTCAAGGTGATACCAAGAGTAATTCGATATAACCGACCATAGACTATGACAAACGATGTTTCTGACGCACTGGCTTCTCGGCGACTTTGAAGCCCGTAGCAAATGGACCGTGATGACTTGATGGATGATACCCATTGGAAGATGCCGGTGTACCCATCTGACACAACATACTGCTCATCTTACTTATGAGAAACGTGTCCAGATTTACATCTGGATTGAATCTGGATTGATCTTGTGCTGCAATCAAAACTTTGCCGCAGCTTATAATTTTGACATGATTTTGAACTTCGATTACAATTAAAAAGATTCAAACCCATCCTTGATAAGGAACGATTGCAACAAGATATTAAGTTGGTGCAATAAACATGAAATAGCGATGGTGTAAAACTATTATAGCAATAGATAGCGGTCGAATATTGATGGTAACATATTTCGGCGGAATTTCAAAACTTTGGCATTCAATCCTTCGCGATTAAGGTTGGAATACTTATAAAATACATTGTTAAAAGTCATGTTCGCTTTTCAAATATATTATATTGATTCCATGCATTCGATATCTGAATACGGAAAAGGAATTCGGAAATCGAATACGAAAAACGTATGTATGCGGCCGACCTAAAGATTCCGGCAAACGGCGATCAACGCCTTGCTATAGCGGTCGCTGTTTTTTAGAAACTCAAATCTGTCCCCAGAGAGTATCATCCGGGTATTCATCTAAATATGTGAAATGATCCATCTTCAAGAATATTAATATTCTAAGCCGAAAGGCCGGCTAGGGAATGAGCTGAAGGAACTCTAACAAACAATTCAACAAAACACTGAAGATATTAAAATTTGAGGTGGATTGTTGTACGTTTTCTTTTTGTTTTAATTTTTCCGCCGTAGTGGCTGTGGTAGAGTACAATAGGTACTCTCCACCACCAGCTCGTTGGCAGTAGCTTTTCCAGAGCAATTAACTTCTACCAACGACGGTGAGTCGTGGGTTCAAATCCAGTCGTATACCAATGAGTTTGTCTGTCGAAAAATATAGTGTACTATGCCAGTACTCACAAAACGGTGTAGTAAAACATCGTGAGAAAAAATTCAAGCAACACGTGTCAAGCGTCACGCAAAAAGGGCCCACCAGCGGCCTACTTGCGGAAACCAGTCCGCACACCAAGTGCGGATGATTAAAATTAGCCAAAACATTTTTACTATATTACGTGGGTTGAATAAGCACTATCGAGCCGCGGAAATCTCCAGCCCACGAATCAATGAGTCTCTGTAATGCGATTTACCAGAGTGAATGTTTTATTGACATCTTGCTCTGCTTACATTGCTGAATCATTGATGAAAAGCGTGGAGGGAAAACCATTACGTAGTCAGCAGTCTAAAAATCCACTCAGCTGATCTGTTGAACTGTGTGCGACAAGGGTATGGGAAAATCCTGCTGTAAAACACGTTGTGACACAACTTTTTATTGCAGCAAAAGTCTCTTTTTAATAACAAAAAAAAACACTTTTCCCACATTGACACCGACATCTCATTCTAATAGCCCCTTCCCACCGGTGTGTGATATCGCGCACGGAGGCGGATCAACAGCTCGCACGACACACCATGGGTACGGTCTCGTGGCGCGGTAGCACAGGAGCCTTTTCTGTGTGCGTTGCCGTGCGTCGTCGTCGGCTGTGCGTGATGATCTGCAGAACCACGCACCGTAGGAAGGCAGCATAAGCCGCTTAGATGCCTGTGCCGAAACTGTAATGAAAATTCCGT
Organism: Thera britannica; assembly: GCA_939531255.2. NCBI lineage: Eukaryota > Metazoa > Arthropoda > Insecta > Lepidoptera > Geometridae > Thera > Thera britannica. The sequence continues at coordinate 15,459,465 of OW618036.2, read as the reverse complement.
TTGATTTTCTTAAATATTGTCTTCCTATAAGTGTCTGAATGTTTAACAATAAAATTATACATTTTACCTGATGTAACCATCTTTATTTGCTTAACAAAGTGATATGTTATAATTTGATTCCGTGCCTACCGTTCGCACACAAAATGCTATACACACACGCTTCTCTGCGTATGACAAGCCCATCATACTTTGCAGATTTTTTGGGTTAAGTACCGGAAAGGATGAGAACCAACATTGCGCGGTACTTCGGTGACCTCATGCGTATGGGAGTTGTAAGAACATACAAGTACTGTAGCCTAATATAGTTTTATATGTAACACAACTAAAATTGTAGGCCGTGGGTTCGATACCCACCGAGAATAAATATTTGTGTGGTGAATACAGATGTTTGTTATCAGTCTATTTTGTTCTATTTTACTGTATTCTAAGTATGCATTTATAAATAAAATACAGTATTTTATCAGCTATCTGGTTCCCATATTACAAGCTCTGCTTAGTTCGGGGCTAAATAGTGGTGTGTGGATTGTCTAAAATATTTATTTATAACTGTGGTACAAATGTCGTTTCGTCTTAAGTTTTATCACAGTCAGCTTTAAATAAACATTGTGAAGCCTGCTTTTTATATTTTTATTACTTACGCCATGAAACACACAGTTTTTGATTATAGAATGTAATTATTATTTATCATTATTATTAAGTGTTCCAAAACTGGACCGGAACACTAAAAAGATGCGCGCAGTTTTAGAGATTAAAAAATATAGGTACCACCAACAACAAGTGTATTAAAATAAGTATCACAGACGACAGCGAAAAGTCATTAGTTTCTTAAACCATTAGTTTTTTAGCTCATCGCTAAAAATACAAATATCTTATTAGCAAATTCTTTGATGAAAATCTCAGTCGACTTTACTGACTAACGAAGTGTAGGCGATGACAAATGCCTACAACTCGGACGAACATCAAACTTTTCCAAAAAGCAGTGCCTGCTTTATAGCGACCGTACAAAAGCTTTTATTATCGGAGTGGGCTTCCATTTACGAAGGGATTTTCGGGAATTCTCGATTTTTTTTAAATTAATACAGTTAACTTCTATTAAAGAAATGTGCAGCCTTCAAAGCTAAATGCTTGCCAAATAAATGTTGTGGACAATCCACAAAAAGTTATCTAGCACCAAACTGAGCAGAGATTGTACGATGGGAACCACATATAGTTGATAAACTTATATGCATATATTTTTTTGTAAATATATACTTAGAAAACATTATAACACCTAGACAGAGAACAAACATCTGTGTCTCTGTCATCATCTGTCTTCAACACACTCTGTCTCTGTCAACATCTGCCTTCAACACTAAAATATTTGTTCTCGGTGGGGATCGAACCCACGGCCTCGCACTTGAGTGTTGAGAATCACTATGCGACATCCCTCTTCCTATTGATATCACTTAGAGCTATTGCTACTGCTTGTTTTAACACCATACCAGTAGGCCTACCACAAGCTCTGTCTGGCTCTGTCTCTGGCTCTAGTTTTGAGTCTCTGTGAGTGCTCACCTGTGTATTATTTCAATTCAATTCAATTCAATATTTTTATTTCAGAGCTTATAAAATATGACTTTACAAAGTCCATAGTACATAAGAAAAAACACACACACACGTTAAAACTAAATACAAAATAAAAATTATACTGTGTGTATGACGTTTCGAAGTAGGATTTATTTAGTCAACGCTCACACAGACTCAAAGCCAGAGACAGAAACAGAGCCAAACAGAGCTTTTGGCCTGCTGTCGGTAAACACAGAGTCGTCAACGATCAAGTATGTACCCATTACACAAAGACAAGACAAACACGGAGCCTAGAAGCAGCGTCTCATGTATATTTATGCTTGGAACACCTTTGTGCTACCGTGTAAATACCGTATGTACCACGGACAGATCGTTTTAAGGTCTATCCTCACACATACGTGGCGTGTCAGGGACGGTGCCGGGCCGTAGCGGTGTCCACGGTTGAATTTGAACCCTAATATCGGTGTGCCAGTCGTTCATATGACAATCGAGATCGTCCCGACATTTTCTCCGGAGTCTTCCTCTACGACGCCGACCTTGTGGGACCCAATCTGTTAATATTTTGGCCCAAAAACGTCCAGCATACGAGCCAAATGCCCTATCCAATCATCAATCAACAACATCAATCAGGTACACTGCTGTCTCAGTCACAACTGTATTTTTTTTTAATATAACAAACCTGATGGGAAGCAGTTACCGTAGCCTATGGACGCCTGCAATACCAGAGGCATCACAAGCGCGTTGCCAACCCTTTAAAACCTATTTTTGTTTTGGAGCGCAGAACAGTGTTCTGTATGCGGTCTGTAAGATTGGCACTTAATATGCTGCTCTCCATAACTCGCTAACAATCAGCAAGAAGTACCTTAGGATAAATAAATCATGATACTTCCAAAAATTAGTATTCAAAGCAGCGTAGTAATACCCAACCCTTTCTGACAGATTCACTAACGTCAGAGTTATTTCAGCAGTTCGTTTACATTTTTATTAGAAGATGAATATTTTCTTGGTAATTGAATGGATAAATTGCTTTTTATTCCGTCAGAGGCCTGGTAATAACGTAAATAAATATATCTATGATGGAAAGAGACTGATATCAGATGAGGCAAACCATAATATTATCTTAGCCGGAACTCTGCGTAATTTTGAGCGCTAATTCTCCTTCTTCCTTCTCTTATCCCACTATGTTGGGTGCACAACGTGTCTTTTTCCATTCGTCATCTCAGTACTCACTTCTTTCTTGGACATTATCTCCTCTCACACAATCCATCCATCTTTTCTTAGGCCTACATTTACCTATAAATCCATCTACATTTATGCCTTCTTTTTGTCACATGACATTCTTCTCTCCTCATAACAATTGTCCTGTCATACTTGTGCAGTAAAAAATACCCATAAACAAAAGGAACGGTCGGATGATTTAATGTATTTGTCGAAGCTGGTATTAATATACACAAAGAAATTGTCAATTATTCAAATATGTACAAAATGCAAAAAATACGCAAGAAACAGCTGAGCTATCTGCAGACCGTTACAAACGATCTACAGATAGCTCAACTGATCCAAATCAGTACCAAACGGAAGCGGCATTGCCACGCGGAATAGCAATGCTTATGTACTGGTATTAATATATAGACGGATGGTTTGATGAATTTGTAGAAGCGTCTTTCTGCTCAAAAAGCCTGAATTAAAGAAACTGTTATTTTCAAGATATTTTCCGGGATATTTACCGAACAATAAAGGAATCATATGAGTATACTTTATCCGTAATGACGTGTGATATCCGGTTAGCGGGATTGTACCCTTCGTCTGAAATTGTTATTGTTGTTCTTTGGAGTTTCCACCCTACTGACCGCCACCCAATGGTAAGTTAGAAACTAAAACTCACGACTGACTTTAATGCCCAAGAACTGTAGATATTCTCTATCTCGTGGCTCGTGCGATTGCGTTTCATAATTTGTAAAAATACAAGATTCTTTAAAATAAAAAACATAAAAAATGATATCTATCATTTTGGTGTACCCAAAATTGGGAGGTAGCTTAAAACCAGAAGACGGACATAGGATACTTTTTATCTCGAGAGTAACGTGGACGAGGCGTAACGGGAATGGAGCAACAAAGCCGCGGGCGGCCGCTATATAGTTACCTATTTATAAAAAAGAAAATAGGTTGTCTGTAAAGTCGGTTTACTTACGATAGTTGAACGTGACAACGTCATAAGAAAATACTGAAAATTTTAATTTTATTTGATTGATAGATATTTTTATTTTTAAATATGTTATTATAAGACGTTGTCACGTCAAAAAACACGAGGAAAAACACAGCTTGCAAAATAAAATATGCTTATAAAAAAAACTCAGTCACTATAAATAGTGGTGACGTTGACTGAAATTCCTTTAAGGCCTGCGCACATCTAGCGTGATGGCAATGGCGATCAGCGAAACGCTGTCAAATATCGCTGTCGTATTTGACAGCGTTTCAGCTCAAACAGCGTTTCAGCTGATCGCCACCGCCATCGCCTGGATGTGCGTAGGGCTTTAGTCTCTGACGGAAAATACCTACAAAGGATGGAATAAACAAGATCCTAGAATTAGGCAGATAAAGTAAATCGAAATAACTTGTGTTTGATGTTTCTCTCGTAAGTGCGCTTATTGTAAATAGTGAGGAATTACTACAAATATTTACAGATTGTGACGCTGATGGGCTTTCAACCAGTCACGTATAAATACCAACTACTGAAACTTACTTGCTGGACGTATTAGGTAAATATTTATATTTCCATAAAAACACGTTAAAAACATAAAATAACTAGAACATATTACTAATCCGCTAATCTAATCTATGTAAGTTAACTTAATGAAAGCTTTCTTAAATAGTTAACTTTATTGCATACTAACCTAATTTTATATTGGTTATGTACCTCAGACTCCTTTTTTCGTTAAGACTTTTGTAGTAATATTATTGTTTTTATTTTTTTTGCCCTGAATCACCATGAATCTTTTATTTTTAATTCTCTTGATTAATTTAATTTTATTATAATATTAAATTAACACATCAGTATCCGTGCATATCCCTTTAGTGCTTGTAGGTAACCAGCTTTCGTAACCATCTACGTATAAAAAACTATTCTTTGTTCATAACCGAGCAACCAACTAACACAAAAGTAGTGTGTTCTTGTGCCGCTGTAGGTACTGCAGCTGTAGTCCAATCCAAAAGTTTAAGGTACACTGTACAGCTGGCATCCGTCCAAAGCCGAGTCTATGTTTATTTACCTTACATTTTATATTGTTTACTTTTATATTGGTTTACACTCACTGGTAAAAATAATGGAATCGTGTAAAGTACGAGTATTATAATTTTTTCCAAATTTTGTTTTCATATAAATATTATGACCAGTGGAAAGCCCGCGTCTTTGGAGTCGTAGTTTTATTTTCTAAGCAGACATTTTCCAAAGTAAACTTTTGAAATCGAATTGAACATTGAACTTTTGTAATTAATTTAAATAAAAAATGCCTAACCGTCCGTATTATTTTTATGCATAAATGAAATCATTAGATTCATTTTTTCAGACTTCGGCCCGCTTCCACTCCAAATATTGCTATGCTCTAAAGATAAGAGCCTGTTATGTATTTACCATTTTCTACTTTAAGACCTCACCATGTTACATAATAATTGCAATAAATAATATGAGTATGAGTATGAGTATGAGCATTATCTTTGTTATTGTCCAGGTTAAATCTTCCCATTCTCTTTTACAAAAGAACGGTTTCCCAAGAAGAAAGCTATGGTTATATTTGTGCATTATTTTTTATGAGGTTTTTATGTTCAGTGTACGATATAAATTTCAAATAAAACTTTTCTATTCTGTTCTGTTTAAAAATATTTTTATTTGTCACCCAGACATCCTTTTATTTACTCTTAAAATCAAATCAATGTTTTCATAGTAAACACGCCACACTATCTTTTGCACGCCCAGGAAGACTGATAGACAATACTATTAGCATTAGGCCCTCCTCTTGGAAGTCTAAAATATCCTAAATATTTCTTGGAACTAAAATTATTTGTGTATTTTTTTTCTAACTTATATCGTCCCCCTGCTGAGCAAAGGTCTCTCACAAATCCTTCTAACTGTCTCTATCCATCGCTTTGTCCCACCATCTTTGCTCGAAAGCGTCGAGATCGTGTAAAAGTTATAAATAAAAAATAAATTAACAGAAGACATTAAAGTATTGCATTAGTATATTCAAAAAGGTAAACAAAACACGATGCTAAAACACATCGGCATGTAATCTACATTACTTCTAAAGGCCCAATGTGGCTTTTCTCGTAATTCCGACTTTGTTAGTGTTATCCCGTGTGTTAGTATCATAGATTTGATGATTCAAATGATAACGTAATCATCGTCACTCTGTATCAAAGCGATTTGTTTAAATTGGCAAATAACGTTCGGCGCCGGCGCCACATGGTTGGTGCAGAGATATTTTCATGCCAATATAAACAGGTTATATCTATTCTAGGTACGGAAGCAGAACCATGTCCTGGATGATATAATACTGTATTACTATTTAACTACTACTTACTACTAAAACTACTACTACTATTTACTATTTAACAGACTTCATCATCACAAGTTTTATGAATTAAAATCAAAACTATAAGTTTTTTTTTAATGCAAATGATAAACAAATGGGCTTACGGCCCACTTGATGGTAAGCGGTCACCGTCACCCATAAACATCAACAACACCAAAGGTCCTGTAAAATTCAAGGTACAATACACATTTTTAGGGTTCCGTAGCCAAATGGCAAAAACGGAACCCTTATAGATTCGTCATGTCTGTCTGTCTGTCTGTCTGTCCGTCCGTGTCACAGCCATTTTACTCCGAAACCGTAAGAGCTAGACTGATGAAACTTGGCGAATAGATATAGTCTGTGAACCGCATTAAGATTTTTACACAAAAATAGAAAAAAAACTATAAATTTTGGGGGTCCCCATACTTGAAACTGAAACTCAAAAAACAATTTTTCATCGAACCCATACGTGTGGGGTATCTATGGATAGGTCTTCAAAAATGATGTTGAGGTTTTTAATATCGATTTTTTTCTAAACTGAATAGTTTGCGCGAGAGAAACTTCCAAAGTGGAAAAAAGTTGGTCCCCCCCCCTCTAACTTCTAAAATAAGAGAATAAAACTAAAAAAAATATATGTTGTACATTACTATGCAAACTTTCAACGATACTTGGTTTGAACGAGATCTAGTCAGTAGTTTTTTTTTATACCTATGTCATAAATCGTAAACCGCAATTTACCTTTCGACGAACTACAAAAACCTTTATATTATGTTACTTGATGCTACGGAACCCTTCATGGGCGAGTCCGACTCGCACTTGGCTGCTTTTTTATTAATACTTACTTCCACTAACATGAAATATAGAAAAAAAAATGAAATATATATTTGCAAGAAGTATGGTACAATTAGATCATAGGGTCTTATGGGTGATCAGATCATTTTGAACATTGCGGATTTTGACTTGTCTTGACTTGACTTTATCCACAAGCTCTCTTCTTGAGGAGCAATCATTAAGTTAAAAAGCTTGGTAACCCAATTTCAAATTTGTATGGATAAGATTTTTGATACACATTGTAAAATGAAAGGTATCGATCGAAAATTCCAATAAAGCTTCAATATTTGTTAAAAACTAGAGGTTTTTTGTAAATTTTTATTAAAGAAATTTTTACTGATTCGCTGATTCCGGTGGTTCCGCTTACCATCATCGGATGGTACACTAGACAAACTAGCTTATGCCCACCTGATGCAGGTGGGCCATAAGCTATTTTGTCTATATTTTAAACAAAAAAAGTCAATTTACATACCTTACCTGTACTAAAATAATCTAGAACCTGATCTAGAATTTTGGTCGTCGTTAGACAAGTTAATTATTTATTTAATTTTATTAATTGCACCAAAACAAGTTTGTACAAAAGTGCAAACAAAAACAATGTTATTTAGAGTAAAATACAAAATTTAAACACAAGATCCAGAACCAAACCAACCCAAGAACAAAAATAGCCCGCCCTGCATCCACTACACACAACCACAACTATCTTAGTTTTAATATTAAAAAATAAAAAAAGATACAATAGCCTCATTCTATCGGAAAGATAATTAACAAAGCTCCTGAAGCTTCCCCAAAGCTCGATTTATAAGTTGCGGATACCATCAAAATCGATACAGGCATAAATTTAACATTTTCCAATTGCAAAGTGAGTCCCAATGGACATTTAAACCCCATCCCTTAGATAAATGACAATCGAAAAGATAGCGCTAACGAAGCTTTATTTTAAAAGACTAATAATATGCGTACCGAAATATGCACAGAATATTTATTTATTTGAAATACACACATCAATTAATATCTAAAACAGTAAACTAAGTAAATACCAATATAAATGCAATATCATCATCATCATCATCATAACCAGCCTGAAGAAGTCCACTGCTGGACATAGGCATTGGTTCTGGCACATAAAATAAATAAATAATGTATTTTAGACAATCCACAAAACACTATCTGGCCTCAAACTAAGCAGAGCTTGTACTATGGGAACCAGATAGCTTTACTACTTATATCCTTTTTTTTTTAAATACATGCTTAGATTACAATATAACACCCAGACAGAGAACAAACATCATAGTTCACCACACAAATATTTGTTCTCGGTGGGGATTACCAACCCACGACCTACGGCGCAGAAGGCAGACCTACTACCAACTGAGCTGAGAGGCCAGTCAAAAAATTGAAAATAATGAAATAGTACATTATTTTAGGTGCAAAATCTTAGGCTCTGCGACATTGCCTGATGATACTTACAAAGATAAACTTATAGTACCGACTATAAACTTCCCACATTAAAAAAATGTATAGACCTTTGTATTAATTTTGACTGATGTTCTAAAAAACGCTTTGATGGCGCTCAAATTGGAACTTGTCTAAGGGGGTTGGTTTTACGTCATATTCTCTCCCCCATTGTTATCTGTGCAAGATGTTTTTATTGTTTGTTTTGAAATTATTTATTGCGTGAAATACGTTTATTTATATATCTTATCTTATCGTTTGGCCTTTGTCATGTAGTCTGAAACTCTGAAGCTAACTTTCGTGAAATATCTAGGCCATATGCTCTGTCTCCGGCTCTGGTTATGCGTCAGTGTGAGTGCTCACCTGTGTATTATACTGTGTGTGTGACGATTCGACGTAGAAATTATTTAGACAACACTCACACAGATTCAAAACCAGAGACAGAGCCAGACAGCTTGTGGTAGGCCTAATGGTTTTCACTGAGATATTTGCGCGGGTTTTATCGACTTCCGTCTGATGTAAAATGTTATACCAAATTTTGGTAAGATCATAAGATGGGTGGGGATTGAACCCACCCAAGTTTGAACAAAATATATTTGTGTGGTGAACACAGTTCCCTGTCTGGGTATTACATAGTATTCTAAGTATGTATTTACAAAATAAATGTGTATCAGTATTATATCAGCTATCTGGTTCCCCATAGCACGAGCTCTGCTTAATTTGGGGCTAGTTGTCCACAAAATGTAAGTTTTTATTTATTAAGAAGAAAAAGACCTTTTGTCAGAAAGTTCTATTGTTTCCTTTTCGATCCCACCAAATAACCTTTGCAGGATTACAGTTGATGTTTTCTACCTGCAATATCCATTTGGCAAATGCGTGCGTGCGGAAGAGATGGACACAGTCGGCCGCCCAGTTCGACTTGATCAATGGTTCTGGCTGAACCAGTCGATCAAATCCTCGAATGCCATTTGTTTTGTTTTGGTACTACTATTGTTTGTATTCGTTGGTGCTTTGTACGATAGGCACTGCATTGGAAGGCAATAAATCAAAAAATCTTAACCCTCTTTTTTGTTTCGCCGTTGCTGGGTAAAAACGAACTAGAGTGAAATACGGTTTGGAAACGAGAAAGTTAGTTGTTACTAGTTTACTAGTAACCCATGGATTTCTCAGCAGTTCAATAATAATGACTGGGACATATCAACCAAAATAATGATAAACATAAATATTACTCAAACTAACTCTCACGTTTCTGACTGACTGTCTGTCTGACAATCAACGCACAGTCTAAGCCGTAAGTCCTAGAAGCATGCAAGGAGCATATTGTTCGTTTTATAGCGTAGGGGTACACTATTAAGAAAGGAAATTGGAAAATTCTTGCCTTATGAGGAGAAAAGAGGGAAAATTGTTTGAATTAAAAATTGACACACAGCCTAAGCTTTAGAAGCTTAAAAAATGAATTGTATGGTGTATATACTTGAAAAACTGATAGCTTTACTGTAGAATTCAATTTGAACTGACAAAATACACGATAATTTTATTCGGATATATTCCTTTAATATATAATATAATATATATTATATGTATATTCCTTTAATAGAATTTGAACATAGTTGAGAGCAGTGAATACGGGTCAAAACTTTTATATGTGAGAAGCTTACATTATTTAATGAATGATATAAAGTGTTTCGTACATCGTATCAAGCGATGGATCTTGGCCCGGAATAAAATCCTTTTATATGGATTCTCGGTTTGCCGTAATTGATGTTTGTGTTGGTGACCCGTATTCATTACTCTCGAGTATAGATAATCATACCAATATTTATGATCGTTTTATTGCTTCGTGAACCTTCGCATTTGATCCTCCTAATCATATTAAGGGATAATGTAATAAGCGATAAAACGGCAACAAATAAATTACCCGATAATAATTTAATAGAGGGGTTATTCTACCAACATTCATACGTCATTATGTTACTGGTAGGTACCACCAGCATAATAATAGTTTTCTGTACTGTACATACCTAAAACTGCTAATAAAGTTAAAAATAAAGTAGAATTTCTTTAATTCTTTTACAAATAACTAATAACAAGAGACATAATTATGCGAGCTTAACCTCAAAAGAGTTCAAACGCAAGCCTATAAGTTATAAAAAAAACCTCGCAAACGCTTTATTACTCAAACTTTACACCTAATATAAACGCCGAAGAACTCAAAGTTTAATAAGTTTCATAAAATTGAAACTCGTCTCGGTTTCAAAAAGCCAAAGTTAACTCCGATTTCTTTGTAAATTTGGTTGGTGTTCAATATTTGCCATTGAATATTAATTAGCCCCAGGCTTTGTTTATAATTACGAGTAATAACGTGCCTAAAGTGATTTATTTCTAATTAGATTGAAAATTGGTTGATTTGCTGTATGATTTAATTGATCTATGAAACTATCAAATCTCTGCCTGAAAAACCAGCGTTGCTTGACATGGTAGCTACTAACATATCAAGCAGCAAAAAGCTGAGTCAGGGCCTATTTGACATAATAATCTTTTCATTACTCATACTCTGAAAGTAGGTCTGAAGTTGCCTGAGGGGCCTAATTGAAAGTAAAACTTTCAGCCCTAGGGAGAATCGCTTTCTACTGACAGCTGTCAAATTATAAAAAAAAAACAAGTTCTATTTTATTCAACCATGTTCCAACTTTCTAAAGTCTTTCTAACTGCAAGAAGGTTGTTAAACCAAATTCCAACTTTTTATTCAGCAAGTAGGTTGGAAACCCATTACAACGGTAAGAAGTTTAAAAAGTCTAATTATATTAGAGCGCAATGTAAAATTTAAATTTTAATAACATAAAGATAGTATTAAATAAATAATATATCTTCTAAATTACTTGATTAATATATAGCTTCAACTATTTATTTAAAATAACATGGATTTGAGCAAACAAAATACCATTTTTTAAATTATGAAAATGAAAATAATGGCTGAATAATTCTGACGAGCCGTAGCCGAAGGCCCGCCAGAGAAAAAGAAAAAAAAACCGGGAAGGCGGCAATTCAATCTTCATTTTCACTAATTTTTCTTTCATGTTTTTATTTTTACTATCCTTGTATTCGTAATGAAAAGCACAGTGTTTACCTCGGGTGAAAGTCTTTTAAGTCCCTCAAGCTCCATTGGCGCCCTCGCTACGCTCTGGTGCCAAACCCGCCTCGGGACTCAAAATACGTGACTTTCAACACTCAGGTAACAATGTACTATTTTTAATCATTCAGCACAGGACGGGACTGGTTGGGACCCAGTTTTCTTGAGTATAATTTGTTCTGTGCCCAGTTCTGTTTGTATTATTACCTTCTTAGGTAGCCTGCCTGCCTTCAGTTGTCCGTTCTGTGTGTTTTATTGTATTTGTCGTACGTATACTTAGGTCAAATAAATATATTTTCTTACGTGCAGTATATACGTGCAGCGTTTTTCCTATCACCGCCAACTAGGATCTACTACCCGGTGTGGTGGTAGATACCCCTTCGTCACTTGCTGTGAGTGAGGGAGTGGGGGTTGGCAAAGGTTTTGAAATGTATGTCTATCCTTTTTTAATACTGAATTTTTTTTTCAGTTCTTAGTATGACTCTACAAAATGTATTGTTTTTTTCTATTTTAGTGTGAAAATTTTAATGCGGTTCACATAATACATCTACATAACAAGTTTCAACAGTATAGCTTTTATAGTTTCGGAAATAAGTGGCTGTGACATACAGACGGACACACAGACATGACGAATCCATAAGGGTTCTGTTTTTTCCACTTGGCTACGGAACCCTAAACAGACACATTATCATTAACAAAAAGCGAATCCTTACTTGTGATTTCGAATGGTTGAAACCCTGGCCCATATTCAATGCATTGTCATCGCTTAATTGAATAACGATGTTCGTAACCACAGCTCCATTGAAGAAGCAGCTGGGTTGTCTCCAAAACTAAATAATTTATTTTATTTTTTGACGTGACAACGTCTTATAATTCCATGGAGCCGGCTGCACGCATGAAAAAACATGACTCTTGCGGCGTTACCTCGCTATGAGGCGTTCCATTTAAGGCTTGAAGTGCAAGCGAGAGCGCGGAACGAGAGACAAAGAGGTACAATCGGCCTCCGCGTTCGGCAGCGTTCGACATCTGTGTATTTTCTTATGACGCTGTCACGTTCAACTATCGTCAGTAAACCGACTTTACAGGCAACCGATTTTTTTTCCTTATGCCTATCTTGTGCCACTTTAGGGCAAAAGTCACAAACTTCACAAACTTTGTTCTGTGCTCGCAGTGTTTCTGACTCTGTCATATGTTTATATGACAACAGACTTCTAACAGACTGCGTTCCATACCTTGTTGGCAAACCTCGAGTTCGGACCGTTGCTGAAGTGTCAAAGACCAAGGCTGTGCACCGTATGTGAAAATGGAGAGAACGCACACGTCCATGAGCTTACGTTTGAGGCAGAGTGGAAGTTTGCCTTTCATCAGAGCCACATATCTCATTTATTAGGCTTCTATGAGTTTCATCAGTAGGTTTTACTTATATAGCTGACCTTTACTTTGCTAGCAGTTCTTTTCTAACAAACGTACGTGATGACATGCATAATCCTGAGGCAATTTTTCAATCGCTGCCGTCTCCCAACCATACTGTAGCCTGATTGGCTCTGTAGTATGATTGACGTTGGTTATTGGGTAAAATTGGCCTTGCTACTCAATATGCTAATACAAGGATGATTGAGAACAAAAATATCCTGTTTGAAGACTTCGAATGTCTGACGCAAATTGGATTATGCTCACAGAGATTTGGGTCGGAAGGACAACTTGTGAAATATGTTTTCTGAACTTTGATCATCTCGAAATAAAAATATGAAGTTGTCATCAATTTCGTATTTTAGCAACAAAAGAAGGTAACTTTAATTTTAACTTCATGAACTTAATTTTATGAATAGATATTTAAAAAGACAGTAGTAGAAGAGAGGTCTTGTCCGGGGGAAATACTACCTATTTCTGCCGCGATGCAGATTTTTGGCACGTCATGTTAAACATCTGTATGTTCCCAAGTTGATGACGCAGGACAGAGCATCGTAGGGCACGTTCCTGACGTGTGTGACCTACGAGACAACTCTCTGTTATAGGCGATAGTTACCACTTAACATAGGGTGGGTAATTATGCTTGTTCCATCAATTAGTTGTATAAAATAAATATGAGAATTGCTTGTTCAAAAATTGTTACACCTTCAAATTGCTCGAGTTGGCTTAGTATTTGAGCATCAAGGATATTACATCTGTAATACAGCCAAGTACTAAGGTAATACCTTCATGACATATTTCGATATCATAGTATCCTTCTCCATTTGAAGAGGGTGTAACTATCCCCTTTGTCATCTATACTACCTATTCGATGAGTATACTTAGGTAATACGCTTAGCTATTTCGCAATCTGTTGCTTATTCAAAACCACTCTGCTAAATTGTATTCTGAGCCGTTTATCAATGAAACTTAGTCAAAATCCCCTAAGAGACGCCCCAGTTTCAATACTACCCGTACGCTACAGATGTTTAAGACGCTACAGATGTTTAAGTCTAGATTTTTATGAGTTTTAAACTTGCAACAAATATTGCAACTGTGTCAGAAGAGAGACTTGATCACAAGATTGCAAGTAATGCCGAAATACTATCAAAATTACTGATTTAATAATTATCAGTACCTACGTCAGAGTTAGATTGCTAGATTGAAGAATCGCCAGGTAATACCTTTTTTTTGTTGTCGGGGGGAAATCTTTATAGTAGTTTCAGTAGTAGTAGAGCTCTTTGTGATGGGCTCGTCCGGGGAAGTACTACCACCATGCCTATTTCTGCCGTGAAGCAGCATTGCTGTGTTTCAGTTTGAAGGGTGTGGGTGCTGGTGAAATTACTGGCACGTGAGGCTGAATATCTGTATGCCTCCAGTTGATGGACGCAGGGCAGTGCATCGTAGGGCGCGTTCCTGACGTGCGTGACCTGCGAGGCATTGCTTTGTTATAGGCGATGGTTACCACTTAACATCAGGTGGGCCATATGCTTGTAACATCAGCTAGTTACATAAAAAAAAAAAAAAAAAAAAACTGCACACAGACACCTTAACTCACCGAGGGATGCACTAAGGTAGTGTGAGGTTGGCGAACTCGTCGACTCACTAAAACAACCCCGTGGCCAGCCTCGATGCATGTCAAGGGGTTCCGGGATCTCTAACGGAACGCACCGGTACCCCTCTCGCATTTTGCCGAGCACTATCCCGGGAATGACATCCATAGCCACCCCCCGAAGCTCTCGGTGACACTAGCCAAGAGTGTCGCCGCCTTCCCAGGACAAGACAGGATAAGAGCTTTATTAACTTTTGAGTATCTCAGAGTTTTTAATATCATAGCAATGACATCATCAGCATCTACAGCCTGACTTCACCCACTGCTGGGCCTTCCTTAGTCTGTGCCATCTACCTCAATCATGTGCCAGTCAAACCTATTTCCGCCCCGCGACTTTGACAATGTCATCCATCCATTTTTGCTGCAGGGCACCCTACATTTCTGTAACTGGTTCTTGGCCTCCATCGGTTGTTGTTCTACTGCAAAAAATATTTTGTCATCATTTTTTTGCGGTTGCAAGAAATTGCGATAAAATGTAGGCCAAAACGGCGAAATCTGGCACGCGTTTTAGTACGAGTTTTATGTTCGTTTGTAAATCACAGTGAAACTTTGATGCAAAGGTATTCTTACTGACGATAAGCAGCCCATAATTTCACTACTAAGCCGGTAAAACCATTGTGAATTGCCGAACTATCGCCATCAAATTTAACTGCGCCAAAATTCCATAAACATTGAATAAGGAAGTTAGATCGTATAAATTTTATAATTGACGATCGGAACCGGTTTCACGGATTGTAAATAAACACACAAAACACATAAAAAGTAAAAACCGGTGATATTTTAATTCAAAGACTAGAGAGATAAAGAGCCTATCAACACTTGCACATTTGAATAAAATAGAATAGAATAGAATGATAATTTATTTGCGAAACAAGCACTAATTTATAATAACCTAAAAAATAAGTCCTAATACTACATTTGATGACCACTTCACATCACCCATATCTACAGCTACATCTAAGAAAATATTTAAATAGCTTCTAGAGTTTAAAAAACTTTAGAAACCGACTTCATGGCCAAACTGATTTTGTTGGAATTACTATGAGATCAATCTGCAGGGCTTCCACGAGCTCCATATTGTTATGGTTATGGCTGTCAAAATTGTGTCAACAGTGTCAACACATTCAAACCCAAGAAGAAAATGAATGTGTGGGTAAGCCTATCTATACACAATTTGACAGCCATAGCCATAACCATATGAAGCTCGTGGTAGGCCAGCTGGAATATATTTCCAAATTGACCTCATAGAATTTTTGGGTGAAAAAATATTTTTTTTAAATCGGCTCATAAATAACGAAATAAAGCGATGACAAACATAAAAATATAACTGAATTGAGACCCTCCTCCTATTTTATTTGAAATCGGTTGAAAAAAGCGATATTTGTTTACTCGAAATAAAACTGAAGCTATTTTCAACGTAAAATTGCAGTCAGTATTTGAGCTCAAGCCATTTCGAGTATTGAGTGGAACATAATAGTACTAGATTATCTAGAAATCCCAAGTATCTAGTGGTGTGTTTCTACACGATATACGAGTATAAGCTATAAACATGTTTATTTATTTTAGTTTCCAATCCCGATAAAAATTTATGACAGAAATTCCAAGCTTCTTTTTAATCCATACATAAACAATTCTAGTTCAGATTGAATCCGTAGTTGGAGTTCGCAACGAGCTCGTAAAGTACTGGTTACTTGCTCGTTTGGACTGAGCTCGTTCTAGTGACCATGATGGCTTTAAGCGACATTAAATTCTTTGTGAAATGCTCACACCGCGTTAACGATTTGAATAATAGAATAATCCTATCCAATCTGACTGGCCTCTCAGCTCACTTGGTATAGTTTGACCGCAACCGCTGTGCCGCACCCTAAGAAAATGCGGCGAGGTGGGGGCCAAGAGTGCATATGAGATCTCGATAATGTCAGATAGATCTTACGATATCGTAAACGATATGTTATTTTATCTAGCGACTAGTGGAATCCCGCGCGACTTCGATCGTGTTGAGTATTGTCCATGCAAACTTCAACCCCCACTGCACCCCTTTTGGGATTGAATTTACAAAAATCCCTTCTAAGGCTCGTATGCAAAAGCAATGCTTGAGTCTGAGTGGAGCCTCAAGCATAGATGCTTGACACTTTTCAATACAGAACTGTCAAACAATATTTGGCCACTTTAAAAATAACGGCCTTGAGGAAACCAGTCCGCTCAGTCTTACTAATATTATAAATGCAAAAGAACCAGTGTGAAATCGGTGTAAGTAAATCATGAAGTGCCCGTTCACCTCACTAGAAACAGTGGCTCATGTATTAGCAATCTCAGTCAATTTCATGGCTTGATAATCCAAGAATAATACTAAGACAACATCTTGTACAGATAGTTATTTGATGTTATATAAAAAAATACTTTTCCTAGACTATATTACACGAAGCACTATTAAGACGCTGAACTCCGTGAAACAACCAATCGGTCGCAAACTTTAACTGGATGGACTTGTACACAAGATGGTTGCTCGTGATTTTCAATAAATGAGTTCAGTGATTTCTTTCCAAGAGTCAAAATGTGCGAGCGAGAAGTTCATCGACGGTGGTCTTAGCTTTAATCAAATATATAGCCACAAAGGATCGTTAGAAGGATTCCAAGGAATCGGGAAATGTTTTTATTGCTAAGGAATTCAATATCCCGATAAATTCTCGTAAGCATACCCTACAGGGCTGTATTTAACCTCAGGGCACACCCTGGGCACTCAAATAAATCCCACATCCATGTGTTTCGTACGCTGAAATTTCTCGTCAGAGACATCGGCAACGGAAAATTGGTGGGAATTATTGCAATAATAAATAAATAAAAAGCTAAGTATTATTATTTATTACTTCCAATAAAAATATATCAAAACAAACAAGGAAAAAAAAAACAAATAAATCGAAACGAAATATTTATGAACAAATTAAATCAAATTCTCAGCCCCTTCCTCCCCCGCACCTCCCATACCCTGGTCCCAAATTCCTATACGCAATAACGCCAGTCTGATTGTTCAGATAGGCCTAAATAAGCCGTATCAGCCATGTCAGCCTAACAATACGCAGAGAGTAGGTTTTTGCGCACTCTAGGGTACTTGAGTGGATTCCAGTCAAGTTACTATAACGAGAAGGGAGTTAGTTTGGTTATCCTATCAAGAAGTTACCCTTGGTTTATCGTCTTCAATTGAATTGAGTAGCAGTAGAGCTCTTTGTGAAGGGCTCGTCCGGAGAAGGACCACCACTATGCCTTTTTCTGCCGTGAAGCAGCATCGCTTTGTTTTGGTTTGAAGGGTGGGGGGGATGGTCAAATTACTGGCTTAAAACCTCTGTGCCTCAAGTTGACAGACGCAGGGCAGTGAATTGTAGGGCACGTTCTTGACGTGCGTGACCTATGAGGCGAGTTTTTGCTATAGGCACTTAACATCAGGTGGGCCATATGATCGTAACAATAAAAGAACAAATACATAAACAAAAAAACAAATAATTTTTGTCCTCCGATAACAAATAAATATTGGTGTGGTGAACACAGACGTTTTTTTCTTTGTCTGGGTGTTATTTTGTATTCTTAGCATGTTTTTACAAATAAATTGTATTCAAGTATCATACATCAGGGGCCTAATTATCGGGCCGATCTCGATAATTTTGCAATTTTATGTTATTGCTTCTTTTCGAAGAGAGAATGGCAGATTTCCTCGACGACCTCATCGTAGAAGCCTCGACAGCTACGATATACGGAAAACGTAGAAAAAGTGCGGGGTTGTGCAATGCCCAATGTTTATTTAAGGGACATTGAAAATCTCGGTCGGCCCGAGAATTAGGCCCCAGCTGTCTGGTTTCCATAGTACAAGCTCTGGGGCGTCATTCTCGCGCCGACCGGCATTATTTTTCGGTGGAGATGTCGTCATAGGTCGGTCAAAAAGTCGTGACAACCATCTTGGCGTATTCTCACGATTTCTTCCTTCAATTTTCTCGGTCGAAGTTCATGCGAGACGCAACGTCTAGTCCGGACTAGCCGAGACAGAACGCAGTATTCGAGATCTCTTGAATTTGATAGTCGTTTGACAAAACACAATATTATTTTCAGCAAAGTTTTATTTTAATGCTTCTTTTCGAAGAGAGAATGGATTATTTCCTTGAGCAATTTATAGACGACCTCATTGTAGAAGCCTCGACAGCTACGATAAATGGAAAACGCAGAAAAAGTGCGGGGTTGTGCAATGCCTTTGTGCTCTCCGATTATGCTTCTAGGAATCACTATAAGCTAAGTAAAGCATTGGCCTGGGAACTGATCGAAGATATCGTGCGGTCCCTACTTGCAGCAGAGAAAATTTCCACTAAATCAAAGGTATAATTTGGTAACCTATTAACTTCTTACCAACCAAATATAATTCTATGGTGAGGAACCTTTGGTAGATAGGATATGCCTCATAACAGCATAATAAGACAAGCCCCTACCTATAAGGCCTTACCTAGAATAATAAGTTAGATTAGTAGGTAGGTACACTGTTCTGCCATTGTGGATTGCAAACTAAGTATTATTTTATGACAATTGCATTATTTTTCTAGGTCTTCATCACATTATACTTCTTGGGCATAGGGAGCTAGTTGGTACCGACTATGGCTAGGCATCCTAATGGATCTGTCATATCTTCAGTATCAAGAGAATTCAATAAATGGGTACACTTCCCAAAGACCCCCGATGAGGCAGTATCTGAAGGTTTTTCAAGAGCTACCGGACCTTCCACAAAACGGCATGAACAGTCAGCTCATAATAGGATGAATATAAGTGCAGTATATTAGTAGTATGTTTTTGAGAGTTCAAATACACAAAACTCGCTTGCGCTCGTGTTGTGTATTTGAACTCTCAAAAACATCATAATATTCGTACCCTATTGAGCGTTCAAACACACAGAACTTGCACCCATTCGTAGGTACCCTATTGAGCGTTCAAACACACAAAACTCGCACCCTGACCCAATGTGAGAGTTTCGTTCGTATGCAACCCACCGCTCCTCAACAATATGCGCCCGTCAAAACACGCACGAATTTGTGATTTTTAGTTTATAAAAATTAATCAATTCTTTCGTTTTTTGTAATTAAAACGGTCATTAATTTTATGGTGTAAATTTATGGTGTAGACCAAAAAAATAAACAAGAAGTTGGGAACAAGAGTTGCAAATTTATATCTCTTTTTTTGTTTCCATTCGTGATTTTTTTATTGAGTAAATAAGACGATTACGAAGATTTGCTTCTTGCAAATAAATATTTCATTTCATTTCATATTTCATTTCATTTCGATAACAAAATATTAAAATCGGGCTAAAAAAAAAAAAAATACGGCCTGTTAGAGGTTCATGCTGTTTTTTCAGTTTTACACACTGAAAAGATGCCCAGTAGGAGCTCAGCTGTGAGATACTGGATAAGATTATTTTAATACTGCATACCCACCGTTATTTCAGTCAACAATTATTATACTTTCATCGCATAAATTTCATAAATGGTAAAATATTTTTTTATGAAAATCAAGGTAAGACTCAAGTCCGAACATTATGTGATACCAAACAAATATTGATTTATCTTAGTAAATTAGACACTCACCTTATTTTCCACTAGTATTCATAATAATATCACAGAACTACTTTCACACTGGAATATTTTCATTTTAAATTAGAACGCAATACCTACGTGATGCACCAAGTACAAACTTGTTTCCATGCATCATTTGATCGCACTGGTAGTCGTGTTTCAATTTCGAGAATGCAAAGTGCGAAAATGCAAGTTAGTGCATGTTTATGTTGCAGTCAAACTAGAGTCTGTTTTTGTGGTTTGTTTGTTTGACTAAAGGCTGATATTAAAATGGTTAGGTACCAACATATGTTAGTAGCTATAATAACACCTAAGTCTAACACAACATAACTTAGGTAGGTATCGTATTAGAGATAATTACAGCATTAAATTAATTACATATACAATATGCAGGAAAATGTAGGTAAGTAGGTGCCTACTTCAGAATAAATGGTCTACCTTTATCCCACTATATTAAGTAAGGCGGGGTCAGCACCATGCATTAAAATTTTAGGTAAAAGTAAAACTTAAAATCATCACAATCGGTTCATAGACGACGAAGTTATCCGCAAACACACATAAAAAACATATTGAATTGAGAAACCTCCTCCTTTTCGAAGTCGGTTAAAAATGAGTCTAGGTTGCTTCGCTAAATATTTAAGTTGTTAAAAATATTACTTTGACTACAACATGTAAGTCCAGCATGCGTCACCACTTTCTGGATGAACCCTACACGCTTGTACAAATACAAGGTGAAACATTTTGTATGCTTGTTTCATAAGTTTTTTTATCATTCATTGACACCACTTTGGATGGGTTATATTTGATTAACTCGACGGGGTATATTATATAAACTTTAAAAATTTGATATTTTCGATACTGCGTTTATTATATTTGTAAGTAGTGTTAGCCGGTTTCGGGAATAGGACATCCCTACTGTGAGACCAGGCGACGAGACACAACATCACTATACGGGACAGGAAAATATTGCGACGTAATGCGGAGATGATTGGTTTTCCGTGTAATAAAGTTAAAAAGCTATATTCAATGAAGAATTTTCGCCGTAACAGTAGCCAGAGATGTAAGTACATCGACTTTAATAAAATTTCACTGCTGTTAATGCACAAAATAATCCTATTTGATGCGCATTTTATGTTTTTGGTGGTAGATACTCAACTGCAATGCACGAGCTGTTAGGTTCTGTTTAAGTTTTCAGGTGTTTTTTTACACCCTGTATTTACCAAGAATTAAGGATCAAATTATGTTTGCGCATCATAAAATTTGCTCTTTATATTTAGATAAACAATTTCTCTACATTCCTTATGAACAAGTAAATAAGGTTGAAAATGGTGTGGCTAATCGAAGATCGAAGATAATCGGATCAAATGTGATAAGCACCCGTAAGTATCTATGCAGGAATCATGCTAACCTATAGGTAATAGTCAAATATACGGTTCGAATTGGCGTAATTTTTTTAAATACTTAGTTGATATCGTACAAATTATTATTTGCTGACACGTTAAATATTTTAGTATAAAATTGTGACAATATTTTCAAACGTCACAGTCTTCATTCGATTTTGCGCTCGGGCTACTACGTCATCATAACGCGTCCATCAATATCACCGCTGCTGCCAGTTCCGCTGCCAGTGTAGCTGTCAAAAATCTCTGGTGCCTGTGCCGCTGCTTGAAGACTCTGCTCGAAGACTCTGCTGCCACTGCTGCTCACTGCTGCTGCTGCTGCTTGGATCTGGTCCAAGCTATCATCTCGCCTCCTCATCCTTGAAAACAAAAGAAATGTAAGTAAGTGATTTATCATGCTGCATACACGCTCGTTATAAAAATTCTGACTTACAAGATTTTTTGCACCTACCAAAGGTGATCACCGAGTGGGATCGGAAATCCGAGTTGTATTTGAACCCACGACCTCCCCCTTGACACGAGGATGAACCAAATACACGATCTTGATTTGCGTTTTAACTACAATATTTTTTTTTATTAATTTCAGGTCGGACTCAGAGTACGATACCGAAGTACTACCGGAGCCGGTGACAAAGAAGCCGAAAGCTGCCAAGTCAGCTGCGAAGCGCACGAAGGTGGCGCCGGTGACCAACGCAGCTGCTCTCGCACGCCCTCCTCTTGCAGTGCCCACAACTTCTTCGGACGAAGGCCAATATCAATGGTATGTATTATAGCCCTTTCTATGACCATGATGGTTGGAGTATCGTTAGTAGTGTGCACTGTGTGCAGTACTAGGTAAAAAGACTCTGCCGAAATTTCGAAGCAAAAACACATAGCCTAAATTTTGGTAAAAAAAGACTTTGAATTTTTTTAACAAATAAATCTTTTTTACACATTGAAAACCTCAAGCCTTAAAAAAATTGTATAAAATATTTTTTTCTTAATGTTTTTTTACACATTTGACTCTGCCGAAATTTTGAAGCAAAAACACTTAGCCAAAATTTTGATAAGAAAACCCTTTGTACAATTTTTTTTTTTTTTCATAATGTTTTTTTTTTTATGGTGATATCAAGTCAGTTTGTAAATAAAAAAAATGCGGTTTCGTAATATTTGCGGATACTTAACTTGTCCTTAAAAAATGTGTTATTGCTTCGAAATTTCGGCAGTCTTTTTTTACCTTTACACACTGTTATGTATACTCTGACCGTGATATGAATTATTTTATGGTGTCGCAAAGTTAAAAGCCGAGCGGGATTTGAACTCGCGACGTTCCCTTTGATACGTATCAGGGCTGCTGCGCTGACCGCAGCGCCATGCGCTACCAGCTAATCATACTCGAACGAATAGCTGACTAACTAATACGGCACTAATGGAACCGTGTTTCATAAACACAACAAATTGATAAAACGTGTAAAAATGTTACCTTCATGATTTAAATTTTGTTAACATAGCGTTGACAAAACGGTTCTTTAGTAATTCAGTAGATCAATATTTTTTTTTTCTTTGTAGCGCAAGAAAACGCAAGAGCGGTGACATATTCGGTCTTCTTCGATCAGAGGACCAAGCCAGTACATCAACGGCACCAAGTCGTGCAATCACCACATCCTCATTCACGACGAGGGTCTCTGGAGGGCAGAGCCGGCGCACCGTGTCAATCACCGAGGGCGACTTCTTCGTCGAGGTCAAATTGTACAATTTGACCGATGTCCAGAACACGGCTCCCGAAGAGCGGTATAAAAAGGCTTTATCTTCCATCAAATTGCGCTTAAATGAAAACTGCAAGCAGTGGGATGCCTTGCAGGAGTTTTTAATGACTACGTTTAAGTTGTTTAAAAACGCTAACCCCACAAAATTTTCCGATAGGATCAATTTTAAATAAAATAAACGTATTCAATTAATTGATTTACTTAAATTAATCGATGAATTTTTAGTTTTGCTAATATAGATAGACAGATAATATGTATCACCCAGACAAAACAAGTCGTAACAAGTAGGTACTTGTCTAGAGTTAATTTTTTTTTTTTTTATAGAAGTTCAGATAAATAAATTACTATTCTAGGAAGGAAAACCGATTAATTTTATTTTGCTAGAGAGTGCTTAGAAAAATAAAAACAAATTTCGGGTTGATAAGAAAGAGTTTCGCTTGGCAAAATGCCTTTCTGTTCAGGCTGCAACATATCTGTTAGCGGTAGGTATTGGATAGGACATTTGCGTAGTAATGCACACAAACGAACTAATTCGAGCCAGCCACATATTGATGGTGTTGAAATTGTAGCTACGGCATTTCAGAGTAGAATCAATACCTTTAGGATAGTAGCGCTCGATACAAATGAACACTCTATAGACGTATTTTTAGAGTCTATGCGAAACAAAGTGAACCAAGTTTTAGATGAATGCTTAAAAAAACATGTTTGCATTAAAGTAAACTTTGAACTCTTTTCAAACTTTTTACTACTGAAAAATAACGAGCAGGAAATCAAATCGTTTTCTACAAAAAATATTCCCATTTATAGAAATTATAACTTTGAATCTCTGTTTATATCAGTAGTACACACATTACGCACAAAAATCGATCAGTTTGAAGAGCAAGATTCGGGTTGGACTTTTCTTAATTGCATGCATATTGAAATCAATGTCAATAAATATCAACCACTTCGAGGCTCCACGTACATAAAACTCCCAGAGTTCATCAGAAAAAAGAAAGCGTGCTTGAATATTCACAACAGTGATGAATATTGTTTTCTATGGAGTGTGGTTGCAGCCCTCTATCCCGCAAAAAGCCACCATGAACAAGTATCGTCTTACGTACATTTTAGCGAGGTATTAAATACAGAAAACATGTCATTTCCGGTAACATTTTCCGATGTAAAAATATTTGAAGAAAATAACCCAAATTTAAGTTTTATTATTTTTGGGTTGAAAAATAACAAAACGGTTATAGGCCCTCTTTATAAATCAGAGAGTCATGAAAATAAAAAAATAATTCACTTGCTTTGGTTAGAAAATAATACGACATCGCACTATTGTCTTATTAAAAACTTATCGAGGCTGGTAAGACGTCAAATAACGAGACATAATGGGAGAGTATACTTTTGTGATACGTGTTTGCTGTTTTTCAATACGGTTGAAGATGTCGAAAATCATACTTGCAACGGTATCGTAACCGTGCTACCAGAAAAAGGGTCAGTAATTAAATTCAAACACTTTGAACGGAAACAGGATATTCCCTTTGTAATTTATGCAGATTTTGAAACTATGCTGGAACGTGTTTGCGAAAGGAAATCGCAAGGTACTCATACGCACACCACACAAAAGCACGTGCCGGTTGCGTATGCGTACAAAGTCGTTAGTTCTGTTGATCCTTCTTACAACAAATTTGTGTCATATCGCGGACTCGATTGTGTTGACAACTTTATCTCTTCTCTTTATAAAGATACTCGAGATATCCATGCTGTACTATCACAAAATGTTCCAATGCTTTTCAATGCAGAAAATGCATTCGATTTTGAGAACACAATTCGATGTCATATTTGCCAGAGTTTTCTTTTCGGAGACAAAGTGAGAGATCACTGCCATATTACAGGTAAATACAGAGGAGCAGCTCATAGTTTATGTAATTTGCAGTACAAAACTCCAAAGTTTGTACCTATATTTTTCCATAACTTAGCTGGGTATGACTGTCACTTATTTATCAAAAAGCTCGGAGAAGCGCCTGGACCAATAAAAATAATACCTAAAACGAAAGAAAACTACATCTCGTTTACGAAATTTATTCCAATATCGAGAGATGAGTTTGTGCAGTTGCGATTCGTAGATTCGTTCAAATTTTTAGGAACCAGTTTAGAAAAATTAGCTAAAACGATGAAAAATCATGAGTTTACTCACTTGCGTAGTGTATACCCAAATGAAATTGACTTTGCTCTCCTAACACGCAAAGGCGTTTATCCATACGAATACATGAGTTCATGGGAACGTTACAATGACAAATGTCTTCCTAACAAAGATAGTTTTTATAGCTCCCTTAACAACGAACATATATCGGATGACGATTACGAGCATGCGCAATCAGTTTGGGCTCAGTTCAATATTCATGATTTAGGGCGATATACTGACTTGTACTTACAAACTGACGTTTTATTGTTGACAGATATCTTTGAAAACTTTAGAAAAACATGCAAACATTATTATCATCTGGATCCCGCTTTTTATGTAACAGCACCAAGCTTGTCGTTTGATGCAATGCTTTATCAAACAGGCATTGAGTTGGAGCTAATTGATGATTTTGCCATAGTAGACATGTTACAAACTGGCGTCAGGGGAGGTGTGGTTATGGCCTCCCATAGACATGCTAAAGCGAATAACGAATTTATTTTGGATTATGACCCATTGATGCCTGAATCATATATAGTGTATATAGATTGCAATAATCTCTATGGATATAGCATGTGTCAAACATTGCCTTTGTCCAACTTCAGATTTCTCCATCAAACTGAAGTTGATAAATTAGAAGTAAATTCTATTTCAGATGACGCAGAGTATGGTTTTATTCTTGAAGTTGATTTAATTTATCCAAAAAAAATACATTGGACCCATAACGACTTACCGTTTTGTCCTGAAAAAGATATTCCTCCGGGTGGAAAAAATGAAAAGCTCATTCCAAATTTATACGACAAATTTAACTATGTAATTCATTACGTTCATTTAAAAACATGCTTAAAACATGGCTTGATCTTAAGAAAAATACATCGCGTGATAACGTTTCGGCAAAGTGCATACTTAAAACAATATATTGATCTTAACACTAGCCTGCGTCAGAGAGCGACGTCAACATTTGAGCAGGATTTTTTCAAATTGCTCAACAATAGTGTTTTTGGAAAAACTTTAGAAAACAATCGCAAAAAAGTAAAGGTGGAATTAGTAAATTTATGGAGTGATCAAAACAATAGAACCAAAAAAAGAAATAATGCAGAAAAATTAATCGCAAGTCCCTACTTTCAAAGCGCTTCAGTTTTTACAGAAAACTTAGTTGCGATTCAACTAAAACCAGATCGCATAGTTTTGGACAAGCCTCTGTACATAGGCTTCACCGTCCTTGAATTATCGAAAGCACATATGTATGATTTTCACTATTCTGTATTTAAACCTTTTTATGGAGACCGCTTGCAGATGTGTTATACTGATACAGACAGCTTCATTTACCACATTGAAACCCAGCATTTTTATCAAGAGTTAAAAATGAACTTCTTGGAATATTTTGATACTAGTAGTTTTTCTGTTGATAACTATCATGATCTACCAATAATCAATAAAAAAGTTCCAGGCCTTTTTAAAGACGAGATGGGTGGAAAAATAATTACTGAATTCGTAGGGTTGCGCTCTAAGTTATACTGTATCAAAAATACTGAAAGCGAAATTAAAAAGGCTAAGGGAGTAAAAGCGTGTGTCGTTCGAGACCTTGATATATCAGATTACAAAAATACTTTGTTAACTGCAGAAATAGTACGAAAGAAGAATGTATTATTCAAGAGTATAAAACACGACGTATTTACTCAATCCGTAAACAAAATTGCACTTTCTAGTAGCGATGACAAACGTCTAATTTCGCAAGATAAAAAATCAAGCAGAGCCTGGGGGCATGTATCTATCCTTGGTGTTTAAAGATTTTAAATAGGTTATGTGAAAGATTTTTGTAATTAATTTTATGATCGTATTTCAGGAATTAAAAAATAGGATATTATAAACCGATGTACTAATGTGTAAATTACTATTAATCTACATAATAAGCACTTTTTGTTAAATTAAACTGTGTTAGCAATACCTAAGATGAATTAATAAATAAATGGATTAAATAAAAAATAAAACTTTTATTTTATGTACCTAATACCTACTAATTAAAGCAAGCCAGGTTCCAGAGTCATCTTTAAGCAGTGGCCGCCCGCGGCTTCGCTCGCCCCGTTGTCGTTAAGCCCCGTTTCCATAACTTTTTCGAGATAATAAGTTACAAGCCCGTCTCCTGGTACTAAGCTACCTCCCCACCAATTTTCATGGGAAAAGTCGATGGCAATGTTATGTTTTCCTCACGCTTTTATAAATAACAATCGTAAAGAGCCAATGCTGGTTGCTAGTAAAAATATAGTTCCTGTTACTTGGGAATAGTAGAAGCATAGTAGCTTTTTATTGGAGAAATAGTTTTTGAAGTCGGTCAGTTTCTGAATTTATTCGTTACGACAATACAAATCTTTCCTCTTTATAATATTAGTGTAGATCACAACAAAGCACAATTTGCCTAGCGCAGCGTAATTTGATACTCAGTGAAGCGAACTGCATCGCTGTATCTAAGTATTTCTCATTCTTTGTCTGCGCTTGGTGGGAAAAGCATTCTTCAACATTAATTTACGGTAAGTTAATAAAGATCTTCTTCTTCTTATCGTGTCACTGATTTTTTCGAACCAAGTGTGGTGAAAGGATTTTAAGTGCGCCCCAAAGAGGCTCCTCTCTTGCACTTGACACATATTTTTGAACTTTTAAGGTTCTACGATATGCCGGTTTCCTCACGATGTTTTCCTTCACCGTTTGAGAGCACTGGCATAGTGTACATAAATTTTTGGGAAGAAAAACTCATTGGTACACGACTGGATTTGAACCCACGACCTTAGGGTCGGAAGGCGGGGCCGCTACCACTAGGCCACCAGCGCTCTTAATATATAATAAAGATTGATTTTTAATACTTAATAAATTAAGTGTTTACCTACCTATCTTAGAGTGCAACTTATATTTTTTTTCTTTTTCAGATTATGGCCGACTTTGTGACAAGACCCGATCCAGATGAAACTCAAGATGGGCTATTCGGGATCAACACTCAGGATCTCCTCTTCCACTGTGCGCAGAAGCCAATGGATGAAATTGATGACAACTATCCTATCATTCACCATAAGAAAACTCCACAACAGAAACGCTCAAAACGAAAAACCAAGAAGACTTTACGTGAAATCCTGGATAAACAGCGCGGCTCCCTGCGACGATCATCCTTTGTTTTGAATCGCGATCCATGCAAGGGTAGGCGTTTAATTCAAATAAAAATAATAGACATCAGTGGTGTTAATGTTAATAGTGAAAGTGAAAATGATGTTGTGATATCGGCACAATACGTTGTGAAAGATTTAATGGATAATATTATGGACCAAACTGAGAGACTAATAAAAAATATTTCAGAAAACATGTTGAATGACTAATATAATGTAATAGTGATTATGTAAGTACCCACTGTTATGTATAAGCTATGAATAATTAAATTTATATGAATTAGTAACCTGGTTTTATTTCTAGGTATTATATTAGTAGGTAGTTATTGGGCGTTATATTAAAGATTATTATGAATTGAATAAAACAAATTAGAAATTATCAGAAAAAATATTTAATGAATAGGTACGTAATAAAATAAACTTAAATCAAATTGCATTCATTTTATAGTTTTTATCGCACCACTTCTTCATGCACATAACATTTTTCAAGGCACACATTTTCTTATGATGTATGCAATTCAAACTTAAATCTGTATTTTCATAGTCTATATACAATTTTAAAAAATTAGGACATCCTTTTTCTTCTAAATCTATTATTTCACAGTTCTCACATAAATCTTGAATCCATTGAACTTTTTCTGCTCCTTTGGTAAAAACAATTTTCTTATCTAAGTATTGTATAACAGTGCGCTTAAATTCTCTGAAGTCAATGAAACCTTCACTCCAAAAAATTCCACGATTGGCTTCTATCCACCGCACTTGTTTTTTTTCTTCTTTATTCAGATTAGTGAATGGATATGGTGGTTTTACGAGGAATGTTTGGGTACATCCGTCGTATAAAACAGCAAACTCTTTAATTATGAAGGTATTCTTTGTGTCTTTAAATCCTTGCACATCTACTATAATAGCTTTACTTGTATCAGAATTCATATTTTAAGATATTTTTTTAACTAAATTGCTGAGTGGTCTATACTCTATTAAACAATCGTTTAAAATGAGGCAATAAGCTGCAGTCTGATCAGGTATCTCTGAATTGCATTCAAGTTCTACACGCACGCTTACTACAGGACCTGACTTAATGTTTTCACTTTGTCTAGAGCAATCAATAACAAAAAGTGGCGCCTTTTCTTTAAATTCCATTGCACTTAGCAGTGGTTCGCTTCTACGACCGTAATAAGATTGTTGGAATTTAACATACTGTTCATAAAGTAGAGCAAATTTGTGATCTTTAAAACTAACGTTTAGATTTTCATATGGAAAATAGTTAGAATTTAGATAAACTTTGACATCTCTTACATCACAGTTATCGAAATGGGATATATCTTTATCTGGTAAGTTTTTTCTATTTGTTTGTAGACCTATGATTACATATCTCGGCTTTTCAATTTGTGATGAGGTTTTTATCGACCATGTGTGCTTAGTTGTTTGAGGTAACAGAGGATACTCATACAAATCCCAATTTCTAAATGCAAAATGTAAAGGACGATCTTTTTCTAAAAGCCTTAACAAATGAACTTTTTCTTTATCTGATACCTTAACATGGGGAACACGCCAAACTAACTTATTTATTACTATGTCTTCAAGGATTTCGCCAGACGGAATTTTCAAAGAGTTTAAATCGGTATTACTTCGTAAAAGTATCAGTTCATGTTTACAGTTCATAATAATTTTCTTGTAATCTTCCGCAAAACCTAAAATATTACTGAGTGGTATTGAAGCAGAAAAACTTCCTCCGGTCTTTGTTCCATTTATATCCCAACCCCATGCTTTTGCAATCTTAGCTTCGCTTTCATTAAAAGATAATAAACTTTTCATAGTTGTAGACAATCCAGCATTTTTTACTCTATCAATTTCAACTCCATTAAGTTCGTATCGAATATCTTGGAAAAGAAAGAGTAAAGGATTGTTTGTAAATTCAATAGTAGTAACTTTTTGTTTCGAATCCTTTTTTACTATATTTACAGTTCCTTCTAAAAAAAGCGTACTTGCAGATGGTAATATGTACAAATCCTGTTGATTAATAGGTATTCGGATTTCATCATTTCTGTTAAAACTGGTGACGTATGGTTTATGTGAATGATACTCGATACCATCTATGCTGTTATCGTATGCGGGCGAACTCGTTATATCTAACACATTCATTTTAGAAGACCGATTAATTTCAAAAATCTTTTATTTTCTTCAGTTATTTCAACTTTTTTCTTAGTTGTTCCTTTGCGGATTGTTCGATTGGTACTGATGTGTTTTATTTTTGCATTACTATATTTATTGTAGTCAATCATCTTTTTTTTATGTGTAAATATAGTTGAATTTCTTCACCTCGAAGGTTTATTAAATTATTATTAGTATCCAATAATCGAACGTTTATGGAACTAATGTTATTTTGATTAACAGGAAAATAAACGATATTCCTAGGTATTTCTATGATTCGATATCCTGGTGGAACGTTTGGAGCAAATTCATAAATAATATGGCTTGATTTTCCGTTAATATATGATCCGCTTACTATGTCACATTCGATTCTGACCACAGTCGTTGATAAAATGTTAACTGGAAACTGAGATTCGTGTATTATATTAGCTTTTAGAGTTTGTTTTCCAAAACCCAATAAGCTTCCCAGAGAATTCTCTTTTTCAAAATGAATGTCTCTACTGCAATAGATAAACGTTTTCAACGTGTTATTATTGCAAAATAAACTGAAGGTGTTTCCTTTTTTCACATTCGATTTTAAATAATCAGATATATTTTGCAGCTCGTAAGCACCTTCTGGAATTTCTATGACTTCGTTACTGTCGTAATGAAATATATTATTTCTATTGTCAATATTTGGGATGGAATTGAACGTTGACAAATGCAGTAGAGCGCATTCGTATTCACCATCAAATTGCAAAGGAGGATAATAGGTGGTAGATAAAATTGAGGTATTGCCTGATATTGACAGCGTGAACGACATTTTATAAATGAGAATAATTAAAACCAGTATTCCAATTTATAGCATATTTATATATTTTATTCATACCCTACTGAGTTGAGTACATGATTCCAAAATTCACTTAAAAATTTTAAACATAAATGACCACAATTATTTGCATTAAAACTTTGATATCTACAATAATTATATGTTATATTCGATTTCAAATACTTAAGTAACTCAATTGGAGGCTTTAAATCACCGAAGCTATCAAAATACTCACAATAACTAAAAAGTTTTACATAGGTTACCCAATGCGTTCCTTCATTCTCGGAACTATCAAGATTGACAATTGCGCACTCAATATCTTTAGATGACTTGGGTAATTCATCTCTCATAAATACACCTCTGAAATATGGTATGTTTTTACTAGCATACTCCAATATGTCTATATTAGTGAGAGCACGTTTGGGTAACCTTTTCATCAGTTTTTTGAGCTTCTTACACATAGACCACCACCTTTTTTGTAAGGCTTAATGTACAAGCCTTTTCCTAAGGCAATAGTCTCCATCATTTTATTGTGACGTTGAGATTCTTTCAAGTTATTTTTGGCTGATTTATGATCATTTACAGCTTTCGCAATACCTGCAGCTCCTCCAGCCAATGCTCCTAAAGCAGACAATCCAGCAAATATCGGTATTAGAGGAAGAATGCCACCTGATTTCGGTAAGGGGATAACACGAGGAAGGGTAACTCCTTTCTTATTCTTGATTAGTTTTTTCGCTGCTGAGTAGGCGACCTTGATAGCTTTGGAATCACTTCTTGGTTTCGATTGCTTAAGTTGATTTCGTATATTAGAAACAATAGATTTAAACGTTCTTTTACCAGCACCATATTTTACTTTAGTTTTCATCACTTTCCTCACAAGCCAGGAAGCTAGTTTTTCTCCTCTTCCAGCGTTTTTAGATTTTAAACGCTGTTTCGCCATGTTTAATAAATCTAGATCGGCTTTATGACGATCTACTAAATTATTAGAATTATCGTACGCGATGTCGTGTTTCATACAAGCGTTATCCAACTCGTTAACTCCTGTATCCCCTCTTAACAAACGCTCTCGTAATCGTGTACCAGGTCCACAATAGTTATATCCAGGTAAATGTAGTTCAAAAGGCAATTTATTTATGAGAGTATTAACCAGTCCACCACCTTTCATAGCTGAGATAATAATGAAATGTCTTAATTTGATATTTATAATTATAGAGAATTATAAAATTGCACGCTTTTCAATCCAACTGTTTTCAGTGTTGGGGAGACCTAGCCACTTAACATAAAGCTTATTACCTTTCTTTCTAATAATTTTTTCAATAAGATATACATTAGGACAATGGGTTTTTTGAAGTTCTTGTTCGTAAAAACTTCCTAATATGGGTTGCTTGTGTAAGTCTTCAATTAAATATGTAGCAGGTTTAGAAGGATTTACTTTTTTTATCAAAAATAACTCCGTAGACCAGTTCGGAGTGTACCCTTTTTCAAAGATGCCTTTATATTTACTTATGCGAACATGATCACCTACGACAAATTTATTGGTTACAGGCATAAAATTATGTTTCTGTGAGTTCTGTATGTTTTTCGAAACAAGAATCTGATTTTTTCGATTAACTTCTTTTGGTTTATATTTTGTGGTGTGATGGATTGTGTTGTTGTAAGTTTTAATTACATTTTTTAAAGACTCACCGATCCACCTATAACTACCATTCAAACTGAAAAATTTATACAATTTATTTTTAAGGGTTTTGATTAGTCTTTCAACTATGGAAGCTTTTTTAACGGAGTATGTAGAATAATGATTTATTTTATTTTTGAAAGTAACTTTTTTGAATTCGTCATTATAAAACTCTGTTCCCATATCAGTTTGTAAGTGAACTGGTTTTCTGTAGCTTGTATTTAATATATCTTTAAATTTATTAGCTATTTCAGACTTCGTTTTAGTTTTGACAGGGATAGCCCAAGCAAACTTGGAAAAACAATCAATAACCACTAAAATATACTTATACCCATTGTTATAACTTTTTAAATTTTGAAAATCAATAAGATCTGCTTGCCATAAATCATCAATTCTCTTTAAAACTACAGATCGTCGAACAAAATTTTTACGTGCTGTTTTATGAATTTCATTTACAACTTGTAGCTTACTCATTTTTGGAGAAAGATTTTATGATCTTATCTAATTCAACTTTTGTGTAATAATCTTTTTTTAAGTTCTGAAAGTGTTTTTCAATATCTAATTTGTAAGTGTCTAATAATGTTTGGTGATTTTGTTTTTTTAAATATAATTCAAATTTTCTATCTACATATTCTTTGTTAACAGCATCGGTGTCCCACAGAGGAGCAGTAACGCCTGTCAATCTTGAAGTTTGTAAATCGAACTCTCCAGTTTGGTTTCTTATCAAAATGTTGGTAAAGTTATCAAAAAGAAACTGTGTATTCAATCTATTATTAACATGATTTCCAAACTTGTCCATGATTATTGGGGAGACTGATAGGAGCAAGTGATAAAACACAAATGAAATAAATTTCCCAAATTTATATTATATATTTACTAAGGTATAATGCCGCATTCACGCAGTTCTTCTATAATTGATATAATTTCATTATCTAGTCCAGTGTTACCAGCATCCTTTGAAGCAATCAATAATTTCAATCTTTCTATTAATTCATTAGGGTCATCCCAATAAACGTAATCCACATTCTTCTTCCATTTCTTCAACAGTGACAGGCCTTCTCCTTTACGTAAATCTGGTAGACTACCATCAGTACTTCCAGAAAGTTTGTGCTGCTTGAATAGTGGCTTTATAACGTTCAAGTATTTACGACCTCTATTACTTTTAATTGGTTTACGTGGGTCATAATCTCTTCGATGAGCATTTGTTTCAAGTAACATTATTTTGTAATGGTTAATGTCTTCATTAGTCGTTGAAGATAAGTCCGGTGCTTTTTTGAATAGTAATTCACTTATACCTGGTGTCATTTTAAATTTAGTTGCACCAATTTGAATATAATCATCATGCATTATCACACGCGCAGATCCCATCATAAGTTTACCTCGCTCATTTCTCACACCAAATGGAATACCTTTTAAGTTTTCTGACGATTTAGACCATGATGAAATGTCTATACTCTGATCATCGGAACTAGACTCAACTGTTCTAAAGGACTCATTATTCGAATCGCTTTCACTCTCAGATTTTTCCAAATCTTCATCCGGGACTTCATCACCTGGACTAAACACATTAAATCCAATGTCGGACTCTCTTTTAAGTGTTTTATCTTTATCTAATGGACTTGCAGTTTCAAAAAAAGTGTCATTGTTGTGCTGAGCTTTTTTATAGTTTTTTTCTTTCTCCATCATTTTATTGAGAGGCTTTGTAATTGGCTTGAAAACGGATTCCAATATACTACTTTTCTCATTTTCAATGTCTCTCATCTTTCTAACCTTTTTTTTGACAGCTTCCGCAGCATTTGTAATTTGTCTCTTTAAATTCTTTTCCATAGTATTTCAATTCCGTGCGTAGTATAGAATGGTAGATTAGTAATGGTTACGTTTTAATAGTGTATTCATTTTTATAGGTTCGCTAAAAATACAACTGAATTATATCTACGTATACTTTTCTGCAAATTGGACATTTTTTGTGAATAGAAAAAGCACACTTTCCACAAGCCACAGCGTGCCCACAAGGTATGAAACACGTATTTACTTCTTTTTCAAAACATATTTTGCAGATTGGTTTTGTGGTTTCAAGATGGTTATGAACTGGTGTATTGTAATCCTGGCTTGGCACGAGATTTTCATATGATCTACTGACACTTTGCACATATCTTTCACCTTTCACTATCTTAAGATAAGAGCAGTATTTAAACCAGCGTGCATGTTCTATCCACGGTTGATCTTCAGGGGTCCAGTCCTTCAGTCTTCCATCACAATAATAACAAACAACTCTATCACTTTGTCCTCCATAAAAAAAACCAGCGTCAGCCATAGCCTGAGGTTTTTGAGGTAAACCTTTTGGCCAGGTCTTGAAACTCTCCAAGCGCCTGCTTTCAGTACAGTAATATGGGTGTTTAGGATTAGCCATTTATTTATCTATAACTTTCTATGTTACGGCCTACATATTACAGCGACACAGCACGACTGAAGAGATTGCCGCCATCGTTGGTGAGTGGAATATGATCTAGTTGAACTCAATAAAGGTGTCAAATTTTTTACGATAACATCCTTTATTTTTTTCGCAATCTTTGTTTATTACTAAATAACTATATGGTTCTTTCCATACATCAATACACATTTTTCTAAATTCATCCCAGGACATGTCAGTGTTAACGTGTTCATTAAAAATATGTTTCATATTAACATCATCTTGCTTGAAAACGACAATTAAATTTGCATTGTCTCTTATTAGTTGCTTAGGAATTTTGGTGTAAGTTTGATTCAAATAGAAACAGTCTATATATTTATGTCTCCCCATCGTAAAATAATCGCGTATATTATTCTGTTTTTCACATGCAACATCGTCAAATATAATAATTGAATCACACTTTGCAGCCTCTGGTTTAAGAACCTCTTCATTTTCATGGTACTTAGAAAAAGTTACATTTGGAACTGTCTTTAGAACTTCTTCCAAAAATATATATTTTGGTTGATAAAATGTTTTAGAATACACATATACGTTCCGAAACTGCAATCCATTGTAATGTAGGAGTAAACCTATTACTAAATTTGTTTTACCACAATTTGATGGTCCACATATTAAACAGCGTATGGTGTTCGGTAAAAGTTTTCCATGACGAAAACTACGTTTTTCGGGATCAAGACTGATGTTGTCTAATTGTAGTGACTCCGACTGTTTAACGAACTTCATTGTAAGAATGTTTGAAATAGAATGACGAACTCGCATGATAGAATACGATTAATAAGCAAACCGTAATCATGAGCGGCTAACCGCAACCAATCAATCAATCGGGTACGACCTTTTGCACCTAGGCTAACGTTCTTCGCTTTCATCACAAAAGAGCTGCAATATTATGATGTTATTGGGTGTTCTAATACTCAACACGAGTGAAACGAGTTTTGAGTATTAGAACGCCCAATAACATACTACTTATATTAAATCAATGCTCTGATAAAAGCTTGTCTTTTTAATCATTATCATATAAATACAAGAGATTTCATTACAATTCTTACTATACTTGAAAATTGGACTAGAGACATACAATCATTTGAAAAATATCATAAGACCGATGGACCCAAAAAGTCTCTACCTAGAAATAAATAATATATACCTACTATACTTTATATACCTACTAGAGGAAAAAATGTAATAGACTGAATAAAAACCACATCTTTATTTACAAATAACTTTATTTACAAACATATAATTACAAAATTCACATGAAACCGTTGGGCTATTTGCAGACTATATTTGCAAATAATGCTTCAAGCTCGGTGGTTTGTACAGATAGACGAAGCAAAGTAAGTAAGTCCTGTGTGTAGTGGTAGACTAACAATATTGTTGCCTGATAGTACTTATATAATTTCCAGCACTATTTTTATTCAACTATAACAGTGCTTTACAGTAAATTTTCTTTTGGCTTCACCAACCATTCCTTAGTAGTTCTTTCAGATTTTCCTGCAACAAAATAAATACAAATATGAATAAAAGTATTTACATACAGGCCTTTTCATCTATTGTAGATGATATAAATAAGCCTCAGGGGCAAAACTGGTGATTACTCAAGCCCTACTCGCGGAACTTTATAGTGCCTGGAACAATTTAACTGAATAAATACAATTTTGATGTGATTGATATGATTTTAGATGGAATAGGCTTGCCCAGCACCTACACCAAGTAAGTAAGTACTAAATAGGTACATAATGCATCAAAACTAAAGATTTGGACATCTAAATAGGATTCAATGAGACAATGAATAATTATTATGTTTGACAGGGATTTACACGATTATTTTAGTAAAATATAACAGTGTACGTCTACTGCTGTTCTTTTTACCCCAGTTTCATCTGCTGTTTGAGTAAAAAACCTCTATTCAGTTTCATTCGGTAGTTTTCCAGCTTGCTAGTGTTTGTTGGTTGGTACAGTTCCAAACACCTCTTATACACTTTGTGAATAACACAACGAGCCCCACTTATTATAGTTTTGTCCGTAATGCGAATATTATGGGGATAAAATAATTTAATTACTTTTGGATAAAAACCAAAAATAAACTCTTCTTCTTTTTTGTGGTTTGAGTGTTGCCCGCTAGTGAAATGTATTTCAGTTAGTTCAATAAAAAAAAACTGAAAATTATTAACCACGCTTGAAGCAC
This sequence comes from Thera britannica, assembly GCA_939531255.2. Taxonomy (NCBI): domain Eukaryota; kingdom Metazoa; phylum Arthropoda; class Insecta; order Lepidoptera; family Geometridae; genus Thera; species Thera britannica. The sequence continues at coordinate 15,421,507 of OW618036.2, read as the reverse complement.
CTTGGTTCATAAAACAACCAAAAAAAAAACAGTTTTGTAAACGTGTGACGTCACGCGACCTCGAAGATGAATCACCGACGCTAGCATTTGTTTTGGCGCCAAGACGCCCCGTCGCGCGCGACCCACTTGAAACGCCAGATAAGTGTTTATGTTCTTGGAATTCCCGTCTTGTAAACATCTCTTGTATTCGAGCTTAATGGCATGATTAATTGCATTTAGAATTTTGATGAGTTTGCTGGCCTAATACTACGTAAACAGTTCCGAATCAAAAATTTTGACTAACTCAAAAACTTTGACAGAACTCGAAGCATTAATTTAAATTAACTTAAAAATAAAGCGATACTATTATTTGCATCTCGTATTTTTTTGCATCGCGGGTGCGCAGGTGGATCTTAATAATATTTAATTTCTAGAAAAGTCCTACAAGTAATTATAGTTAAAAAAATAGTATCCCCTGAAAGCTTATTTCAGCTCTGAAGCAAGGATTTAGTTGCATTTATTTGTCATATTAATAATTTTTAATACTCACATAAAAAAGCGGCGTGAAAAAATTTTCTTGGGAAAAAAATTCGAGAATGTGCTGGTTATTTTAGTCGATTTGAACGAATTCAATCACTGTTTACACAAAACTATATCGTTAATAACTACTTATTGAGTTATTATTGCGATATTTAAGCACTAAACAACACAAAACACTTGCAATATAGCAAAAAAACAAAAATTCACAATACGTAAACAATGCCCGCGCGCGTGGTTCCGTAAGACTGATTTTGTTTTTTTGTGTTGTTGACGTCTAGGTAACCGTTTTGAAGTTGACATACATATTTACAAAGCTCAAATCAGTGCGAAAAGGATGGTTTTTCGTTCCTTACGGACATTGTAGTAGAAAAAGCGAGTCAGACAGATGTCTCAACGCTTGGCGCAAAACTTTTTCTGGTGCATTTATGCCTCAAGGTGCTTTGGTTTGTGTTTGGTATGGAAATGCACCAAGGTGCTTTTTTTTTGGTAGTAGCTCTGCCTTCTGCGCTGGCGGGCGTGGGTTCGATCCCCACCGAGAACAAATATTTGTGTGGTGAACGCAAATGTTTGTTCTATGTCTGGGTGTTATATTGTATTCTATGTATGTATTTACAAAAAAAAAGGATTATTTAAGTAATGTATCAGCTATCTGGTTCCCATAATACAAGCTCTGCTTAGTTTGGGGCTAGATAGTGTTGTGTGGATTGTCCGCATTATTTATTTGTTTATTATTTATTTTAGTTTGTACAGTTTGAATAACGTGATATACCTAGACAACTTTGTTGCTATTAACTATTAAGAACTATTCTACTTCGAGGCTAAAAATAAAATATTAGTTACGAGTAAGTCCTCCAACTGCTAGATCTAGCGTTTTATCGTTAGATAGAATTAAATAGCAACACTGATGAAGTATGCGCCGAATTACGTTCCGTTATTAGTCAGTTTGATATACCTAATAAACTTGAATTTTGAAATTTTGACCTATAAACTCAATTTTTCCCAACATTTTAGCTATGTATAAACGTAATTCAATTGTAGTAACAAATTGAAATATCATTTGATAAATAATTGAACAAAACACTAGGATAATAGTAAATGACCGATCGATTAATCGTTCGATTATTGGATAAGCGTGTAACGTAACGCATCTCGTGTTGAAAATTATGCCATCAACAGAGATAGATGTCATATTTCACTGAGAATTGGCTTTTTGAGTATAGACAGACATTTTTCACTCGGGATAGCTTATGTTTGTCAGAGACCAATAGCCCGAGAATCATCCCCCTGCTTAGTTTGAGGCTAGATAGTGTTATGTGGATTGTCTACAATATTTAGTTTTAATTATTATTATTACTTTAATTATTTTATTGCTTACGTCACTACTCCATGCGTGACAGGATGCAATCCCATTTAAGGCCTGCGCACACTTAGATCGCTGGCGATGGCGATCAGTGAACCGCAGTCAAATTTGACAGCGATATTTGACAGCGTTCCATTGATCGCCATCACCAGCGACTTAGGTGTGCGCAGGCCTTTACGAGCACGATGCTAGAATTCAAATTGAGTTTTTTCAAAAGTTACAAAAAAGTTGAAACTTTTTAACAGAATATTATTTAACATCCTATTATTCTAATTAAATCGCAACTTTGGTCCTAACAGATGGAGCTCGACACTTTTCGTGAAGTTGAATGAATTAAGTATTAAAAAAATATTCAGTGATGGGACAGACAAAGAGGGATCAGGCCAAGTTTTGAGGACTGGGGAATAAAAGTTGCCATTTATCTAAGTACCAGCTAGGTACAGTCGCCTACAATAATGCAATAATATATAAATAAATGAATATAAATAACGATGCTGGACGAGGGACGAGCTGGACGCTTTTGAGCGGGACGGCTACCTAAAGCAGAAGATCGTAGTGACTGGCGTAAATGAGGGGAAGCCTTTGCCCAACAGTGGGACACTACAGGCTAGTAGTAATAGTAATAGTAGTAATAAATCTATATTTATAAAAGAAAGTCGTGTTAGTTACAGTATTTATAACTCAAGAACGGCTGAACCGATTTGGCTGAAAATTGGTTCGGAGGTAGCTTAGAACCAGGAGAAGGACATAGGTTACTTTTTATCCCGAAAAAGTAACGGAAACGGGCGAGCGAAGCCGCGGGCGGCCACTAGTGAATAAATATAAATAACGATATAAAAAAAATACTGGCGCTATATAAATCATCTACAATAGATGCAAAAGCCTGTTTACTTTTACAATTAAACAAACTTCCATTCAATAGGTATCCATCTGTTAATTACAACATAAATCTGTCAGTAATGAACGCCATCGTATTTTGTAACTTTAACTATTAAAACTTCTATAAAATAAATCACAGTATAAAATGTCACGATTCAAAGGTAAAATGTCCCATATCAACGATATTGTACAGTCAGGTAGAGCACTGGTGGTCAAGTGGTATTGGCCCCAGTTCAAATCCAGTTGTGTACCAATGAGTTTTTCTGTACAAAAATTTATACACACTATGCCAGTGCTCTCAAACGGAGAAGGAAAACATCGTGAAGAAACCGGCATATCGTAGAGCCTAAAAAGTTCGTAAATATCTGTCATGTGCACGACAGGAGCCTCTTTGTCGACAGGAACCAAGTGTGGTGAAAGGATTTTAAGTGCGCCTCGCACTTAAAATCCTTTCACCACACTTGGTTCGAAATAATCAGTGACAAGATAAGAAGAAGATACAGTCAGGGAAGTATCTGAATAAACCTATCTAAGCAATATTTAGATATGTCATTGTATTATTTAATGGGTGAACCATTGGCGAGCTAAAACCGACGAGCCTGCGAGCTAAAGGTATAAACCGTCAATGGAGCACCTACAAAACCGCGGTTTTGTAGAATAGGTGACAGATAATGCCTACAACTGACGTCTAATCTACTTGGATACGTCTTACAGCTAGGTGAATCTAGGCAGTAAAGGCCTGCGCACACCTAGGCCGCTAGCGAAAGCGATCAGTGAAACGCTGTCAAATTTGACAGCGATTTTTGACAGCATTTCATTGATCGCGGTCGCCAGCGGCCTAGGTGTGCGCAAGCCATAAAAGGCACGAAACCGCCTATTCCCAGTTGTAGGAGAAGTCAGTCTCTAAATATGATGATAACTCATAACAGGCAGATAGAGTACAAGCATACTTGTTTATTTTATCACTTCTGGCAATATCTGTACCAGAAGAAAACAGAGGCTTAAGTACAATTTGCGCTATTGAAATGAACTTTTACGAGTGCTTGTAACTGCTCTGGTGTTTCACAGCGGGGAGTCATTTATCAAAGTCTTACCTTGAAAGAAGAAATTGCCTCAACTTTGTTGTATACGGGGGCTCACACTGTAATAACTCAAATACTTATACAAAACGAGTAAATTCTTGAAATAACCATGGAAATTGACATTGCTCTCAGAATAAGCAAGTTCAGTAGGTCCTGGTTTTGAGTCTGGGTGAGTGCTCACCAGTGTATTATACTTACTATAATATGTGTGACGTTTCGACGTACGATTTATTTAGTCAAACTCACTCAGACTCGAAACCAGAGTCAGAGACTGAGCCAGACAGAGCTTGTAGGCCTACAGGAGGACGACTAAAATATTTGACACTAATTAGATAATAAATAAGTAATTGGTAGCAGATTTTTCTGTCTTTTCTTCTTATCGTGTCAATGATTCTCTTGAACCAAGTGTGGTGAAAGGATTTTATGCGTGCCTCAAAGAGGCTCATGCTATTTTTCTGTGAAAGAGTTTGTCTACGGAATTACAATAGTGATGCTAAAAATGACAAAAAAAATACTTGAATTAATAGTGTGTTATGCCTTAAGGGACACTTCCTCGGTTGTCGATCATTAGATATGCTTTGCCTGTTCTGATGAAATCTTCAATTTCAGTACTTTTAAATCTCGAAAACTCTTTTATATTTTTATCCCTACAATCTTCTATCACTTTAAAGGTAGCCAAGGTTCTTGGAACCCTCAAAATGCGAAGCCGCTCGAAATTTGAGTACCATTGCTTTTATATTAACTTTCAATACCTACTCAAGATAATAAGATTGGTATTTGAGGTACTTACGCCACGAGCTAACCTAAAATATTTTTTTCGATATTTTTTACGTAAAGTAAGATGATAAAATTATATAATTATAGGCAATCTGAAGTTGCAAGGCAGTGGTTGTAGGGCACGTTCTTTTAGTGCTTGACTTGGTTGGCCATTTTTTAGGTGATGATTGTTACCACTTAACATCATCAGTGGTTCACCAGCTTGTTCCTACAGAATAAAGTATAAAAACATGTTGATTTTATGTGAACTACCCATCCCAAAGGTACTCGTGCATTTCCGCTCTCTTACGTAACTCGCGACAAATGTTTTAATTTTTTCATTACTCATACTCTGAAAATAGGTCTGAAGTATCCTGAGGGGCCTAATTGAAAGTAAAACTTTCAGCCCTAGGGAGAATCGCTTTCTACTGACAGCTGTCAAATTATAAAAAAACAAATTCTATTTTATTCAACCATGTTCCAACTTTCTAAAGTCTTTCTAACTGCAAAGAGGTCGTTGAACCAAATTCCAACTTTTTATTCAGCAAGTAGGTTGGAAACCCATTACAACGGTAAGAAGTTTAAAAAGTCTAATAAGATAGCGCAATGTAAAATTTAAATTTAAATAACATAAAGATAGTATGAAATAAATAATATATCTTCTAAATTACTTTATTAATATATAGCTTCAACTATTTATTTAAAATAACATAGATTTGACATTTACCATTTTTTAAATTATGAGAATGAAAATAATGGCTGAATAATGCTGGCGAGCCGAAGCCGAAGGCCCGCCAGAGAAAAATAAAAAAAAAAAACCGGGAAGGCGGCAATTCAATCTTCATTTTCACAAATTTTTCTTTCATGTTTTTATTTTTACTTTCCTTGTATTCGTAATGAAAAGCACAGTGTTTACCTCGGGTGAAAGTCTTTTAAGTCCCTCAAGCTCCATTGGCGCCCTCGCTAACGCTCTGGCGCCAAACCCGTCTCGGGACTCAAAAAACGTGACTTTCAACACTCAGGTAACAATGTACTATTACCTCATCTCTATGCTTCTTGTTCTCATCGTATCACTGATACTTTCGAACCAAGTGTGGTGAAAGGATTGTAAGTGTGCCTCAGAGAGGCTCCTTTCATACACTTGACGCATATTTTCGAACTTTTTGGGTTCTACGATATGCTGGTTTCCTCACGACGTTTTCCTTCACCGTTTGAGAGCACTGGCTTAATGACATACAATTTTGGGCAGAAAAACTTATAGGTACATACTGGATTTGAACCCAAGTGCTCCAATTACTGTTACAATCTCTATGCTACCAAGCTATTTACGTAATCCGTGTATTTAATTACACAAAGTCACGGGCAATTACTAACACCTTATTAAAAATGAAACAAAGGGGCATTAACTTTTTCGTGTCAAAACCCAGCAAGTTAGAGAAACTTTTTATAAGAAAAGTCGCCATCTGCTAACTCTTAACAACTCCTTGTTACAAGCTACAAAAACCTTCACTTATAGAAAGAACAACCGTTGTTCAATGAAATAAATTGTACTAAGTCACGGTGCAATCTATTCCTTCAAGGTTTCACTGGACTTTGATAAATTACCCCTTCTGAAAACTAGGAAACGATAATAGCTTCCGTGAACTCATGATCAAGAAAGAAGAAGTTAAATTGAAGAAAATTAAGGCTGCGGTAAGTGTATCCGAGCTTTCATTTTGATAGTTTTTTTTTGTTTTGCTTCTCCCACCAGCAGAAAAAACAATTTGCTAACGCTCTGTACTAAGCTTTCCTAACGGCTCCAAGCTAAAATCATGTAGGTATATTTAATACCTATCTAGCCCCAAACTGAGCAGAGCTTGTACTATGGGAACCAGATAGCTGATATAATACTTCTATACTTACATATTTTTTTGTAAATACATACATCATAATAAAAAAAAATTAAACGTAAACGGAGAACAAACTTTGTTCACTACCCAAATATTTTGTTCTCGGCGGGGATCGAACCCACGCCCTCCAGCACAGGAGGTGCTACTTTCCATCTGAGCTATGAAGATTATTGAAGGAGACGCAGTTAACTTCTGCAAATTGGTGATGGTATGAGCTTCTATCAAGACATTTCCATTTTTATGATATTTATATGTTTTCTGAGGCCATCAATTATTGTAGTACGATAACCCTTATCGTATAATGGCACAGATGGCGCAGTAGATTTACGCCGCGGGACTTTTAAAAGGGAAAAATACGAGACAATTGTTTAATTTACGAACTTGTTGGTAATCGTTAAAACTTTATCGCTTCAAAGTTTCTTTGTACCTAATCCAGAATAGGCTCGCAATTTAATGAAATACTTTTTACTCGTCTGAATTTTCGGAATTTTTTAGGTAACGGGTAGCTATAGTTAGAATTATTTTTCATTTTCTATTACTTCCTCTGGCTTGATTATAATGTTATATAATGTGTGAATATAATGATTTAATTAAGCATTCTACAAGCTTTTTAAAAGCACAGAGCTCAGCGCATATAAACAAAATACTCAATATATTTATTGCATACACATGATTTAGTTTAGGTAAATACTTGGTTTTTATGCTGCCTTCCTACGGTGCGTAGTTCGGCAGATCCTCACGCACAGCCGACGACGACTCACGGCAACGCACACAGAAAGGGCTCCTGTGCTACCACGCACCTTGGCGCACGAGACCGTTCCCATGGTGTGTCGTGCGAGCTGATCCGCCTCCGTGCGCGATATCACACACCGGTGGGAAGGGGCTATTAGGCTGCATCCTCACTTTCCATCAGATGTGATGGCAGCCAAATGCTTAGTTATCTTCATTTAAAAAAAGAGTTCTCAGAATTTAATTGAATACCGCCCACATTCAGTCTTCAAAAGTCAAAGATAACTTTGTTTCAATTCGTTTTTTATTGCAATCGAATATCAAAATAATTTCAAAACTAAACTGCGGTAAACAAGTATAGATAACAATTATAGATAGCGCGTTCCTTTCTCGTATTGGGACATAACATCGTATTATTTATTACAGTATTTACAAGCTTACTACGCAAAATAAAGTTTCGGATTCTTTTCTGCAGGCCAAAAATAATTGGTTTCAAAGTGGCAGATATTTTTATTTTCCAACCAACGACCTTCTCCTTGGTCCGTAATGCCGCCTTCCTACGGTGCGTGATATCACGCACCAACGTGCGTGATATCACGCACCGTCCACGTATTCAAGTAGACTAGATGTCAGTTGTAGGCATTATCATTATCTGTCACCTATCCATAATAGCCCCTTCCCACTGGTGCGTCATATCGCGCACCAGCCCGCACCAGCATGCACGACACACCATGGGAATGGTCTCGTGCGCCGAGGTGCGCGGTAGCACAGAAGCATTTTCTGTGTGCGTTGCCGTGCGTCGTCGTGCGCGGTGCGGGCTGGATCGTGATATCACGCACCGTAGGAAGGCGGCATAAGTGAGCATCTACATACAAAATCGCGGTTTTGTAGGTGATTCATTGACGGTTTATACCTTTAGCTCATAGGCTCGTCGGTTTTAGCTCGTCAAATGGATCACCCATTATACAATGACATATCTAAATATTGCTTAGTTATAATTTTTATTGATTTTATAGTGTTTACTATACACCTAAGGAGTTCAGAATCACAAAGATTCAGCGGTCAGCGCAGCCCCGTACCAAGGGGAAGATCACGGGTTCAAATCCCGCTCGGCTCTTAACTTTTTGGACATTATAAAATTCTTGTGATTTTTTTTAAGTGTAGTAAACACTATAAAATCAATAAAAATTATGAAAGTGGCAGATATTCAGTTAAATAAATCAGTTTAGGTAAAGAAACCTTTACCTGCAATAATTGGATGCCTGTAAATTGTTTCGTCGAGATAACTTTTTCTTTTTTATTGGAACTTCGAGGATCGACGCTCTTTTATTATTTTTTACAATTTGATTTGAAATTGGAACCGCAATTAATACAGCCGTTCTTGAATAAATCTGGCGCGGATGATAATATTCAGATTTTTTGTAGATTTATCAAAGTATGTATCTTGCTATGTAAGAATTACGAAATGAATAAGATCTACTCTGGGATTGCTAATTAACCAATTATACATTAATATTTTTAAAAATATTAATGTATAATAATGTTTAAACATATTTAACAGATGAATGTGTCTTGTCATATTTTTATTTATATATTTTTTATTATTTGTATTATATTAGCAGTATTTATATATTTTGAGAACACGAGATTAATGGTATTGGCCCCGGCTTCCAATCCTCAGGTCGTGGGTTCAAACCTAGTCGTGTATCGATGAGTTTTTCTGTCGAAAAAATGATGTACACAATGCTAGTGTTTGCTTGCAAACGGTGAAGGAACATATCGTGCGTAAACCCGCGGCTTAGTGACGTATTGAGCATGTCTTTCAAGGGCAAGCCTTTTCCACCTAAAAATCCTGTCCCAGGCGCTATAGCGTCCTGCATGTAGGGGCATGAGTAAAACACCAGTTACCCCTGACGCTATATAAATCATCAACAATAGATGCAAAGGCCTGTTTTTTATACATTTTTCAAAATACAGAAGTCATGAACACTGAAATACTAAAATAAACATGGATTCACACAGCCAAGCTTTAATCTTTTTAAAGCTGGTTTCCAATTATCTCGCTCTCGTATTTACTTAAGCAGGAGCAAAACGTACAGGTTTTTATTTTCATTTGGCTTATTTAACAAAGGACCCTTGATCCTAATGTAAATCACACATGCAGGGTGTAAAAACAGTTGATGAAACTCAAAGCACAATATACTCAGCTTTTAAAGCTCTAAATTTAACTTTGAAAATATGTTAAATAATTTGACATGGTCTCTTACTCTATCTAATATTATAATAACAGCACATATAGGTAGGTATATAATGCAATATCATGCAAAAATGCAACGATAGTGCACATTTTCGGTCACGCAGTAATCGATTTTAGAGTTAGTAGAGCACTAGTGGTCTAGTGCAAAACGCCCCGCCTTCCGATCCTAAGGTCGTGGGATAAAATCCAACCGTGCACTAATGAGATATTTGTTCGAAAATGTTTGTGCACTATGCCAGTACTCTCAAACGATGACAAAAACCGTCGTAAGGAAAGGAAACCAACATGACCATAGAACCTAAAAGTTCGAAAACATGTGTCAAGCGTCACGCAAAAACAACTCGCCAGGCAGCGGCCTACTTGCGAATCTAGTCCGCTCACCAAGTTTGGATGAAATAATTTGCCGAAAGTAATCGTTTCACACCCTATATACAAATCCTCTTACCTTGTAAAGCCGTGAGTTGTTTTCGTAAGAAGATGAAGTATCAACAAAAATACATTTAAACCCATCTTTGTTTATAACAAATAAATAAATATTATAGACAATCCACACGACAATATCTGGCCGCAAACTAAGCAGAGCTTGTACTAAGAACCAGATAACTGATTTAACACTTATGTCATTTTTTTTGTAAATACATACTTAGAATACAATAATACACCCAGACAGAGAACAAACATCTGAGTTCACTACACAAATATTTGTTCTCGGTGGGGATCGAACCCACGAATTGCGGTGCAGAAGGCAGAGCTACTACCAACAGAGCTAAGAGGCCAGAATGTCACCATCTTAATTTTCATAGGTATATTTTTTCTGGATATCAATTACTCTAATTAAGTAATCACTTGAATAAGTAAACGTGCTCATTAGCGTGACGTCACCAAACAGGTAGTAGAGGAGCGTTGCTGGAACAATATTTGCTGTACTGAGTAAAATTTAACACCTTTGCTATGGAGAGGGAACTCTGTAAATATACACAGTAATATACACAGTAATAAATCTGTATGCGTATTTTAGTTTCACAGAAATGAATTGCCTTCTGCAGTTTTCCCTCGGAGCTTTGACATAGGGTACTTCAAAATTCAATCAATCAATTTGTATGGTGAACACAGATATTTGTTCTCTGTCTGGGTGTTACATTGTATTCTAGATATTACAAAAAAATGTTTATAAGTGTTTATGTTGATTGAAAAGTTGCTAATAATAAAATTATGTTATGCAAATATAAATGTTTACTATAAATGTTTTCTAAACAAGTAACTAACATAATGTGAACTGACCATTAACCCTCTTCATTGATCAAAAATGTATTACTAATGGAGAAATTGACACTGATAATGAAATGGTGGGGTGCGCCAATACAATGGACAAACACGTAGCTTTTATGGATTATTCCTGGTAATGCGGACTTTGACGGAGACTAACGAACCTATCAGTCACTATAGCACATAATCTAGATAGATATAGATAGATTAACTCTTTATTGTACACAAAGGGTTGGCTGCCTTCACAGCTCAGTTGGTTGTAGCTGTGCCTTCTGCGCCGTAGGTCGTGGGTTCAATCCCCATCGAGAACAAATATTTGTATGGTGAACACAGATATTTGTTCTCTGTCTGGGTGTTGTATTGTTTTCTAGATATTACAAAAAAGTATTATATCAGCTCTCTGTTTCCCATAGTACAAGTTCTGCTTATGAGGCTAGATAGTGTTGTGTGGATTGTCTACAATATTTATAACGTTATCGAACTTTAGTTTAAAAACTGTGAAACGTATATAGTATGTAAGTACTTAACTAGTACTTGAATCAGAATAATTAACAGTTTATGTTCTAAACGAGTTAAACCTGTTTCGTCTCGAGTGCTAATGGCTCATTTGGGACCTATCAGGAAATACAATAGAAAATCAGTCTGTGAAATGCGTGGAAAATTGAAAATCCACAACCAAATACTTATTTAAACTCGTACAATGCAGAGCAATCAATCCGGGTCACCAGCACAAAACCCTAATTTTATCGAAACCAAAAATGCCAACTCATTGTAATAAAACGCTGCTTCATAATCATAATCAGCTTATTACCAACCGAATCAAATCAATCAAATTCTTTGAAAGGGCATAAAAGAGATTGATTTTCGATGTAAAAGTAAAGAAAACTGGCTTTTTATCTACTGTAGATGATTTATACAGCGCCAAAATTAACTTTTCACTTAATTATCGGCCGCAGTTTATTGGCATTGCTACAGTTTTTGAGGCAAGATTTAACATGAAGTACTTCGTCATAGGATGTATCAAGGTTTTTATTGATTTTAATAGTGATTAATGTCGCGTTAGTATTAACAGTCCCTGACGAGTTATTCGTCGAGTTTGATTAAGATCCGATGGTGCAACGGTCAGCGCAACCCCGTACAAAAACGAAACATCGTAGTTTCAAATCCCGCTCGGCTTTTAGTAACTAGACTTAGTTTAGGGATAAAAATCTTTGTGATATAAAAGTGCATGCCCGAATTGATTGCTCTCAAGTGTAGTTATGAGCTTTAGGATTCCATGTGTGGTTGGTATCAGACGTAGTCAAAGGAATACTCAGGCTCCGTTCTATGGAAATGAAAGCTGGTTCTCATCCCAACATACAAAGTCACCCCTCAAAGTAGAACCAGTTTTTATATCGCTAAAGTTTCAATTTTATGATATTTCATGAATTTTTGGTGGTTGATGCATGTATCAGCATGCAATGATACTGTGGGTGGTCTTATCGCTGAAAAAAACCTTGAGGTTGATTCATTTCATTTTTCTTAGTATGTATTCGTATTTATTTATTTACATAGTTATTGAAGAACCAACAGCTTTATAAATAAAGATTAGAGAACAAATTAGATTTAGAGAGCCAATTAGAGGAGGCTGTTAGCAATTAGTACCTCAGTTGTTGGGTACACATCACATCACCTAACAGCAGGTGAGATTGCGGTCAAGCGCAAGCCTATAAACGATAGGAGTCATAGGTCATATGACTCCTATCGTTTATAGGCTTGCGCTTGAAGTGGTTGGCGTGGAGGTCATCCACGGTGCGACAAATATTGAGCCAGGGGCCTAATTGACCGTGGGCAAATTTGTTAAATTATTAATTTTTATTTAATTTGATTTGTGGTCAGTAAATATATTTTCTTTCTTTCTTTGACTGTAAGTAAATATTCAGTCATGAAACGGGGGTTTTTCATTATATACAAGTAAAACAATGTTTCTAGTGAATTATTTACTTTCTGTATTTGTGACATCGCATGTGAAAACGACATCAAACTTAAATACCAACATCATCGTAGCAATCTCACGAACCCTCCGTTTTCAGACAATTATACGTAATAGGGTTTAGCCAAGTACATGAATGTACTCCTGGGTTCCAAATGATGGTATAAATTTGCGATCTTTAGTCATGTTTTCATTTGAGTCTACCATACTTACGGTTGTAAGCAACAAAATTAAAAATTAACAATTAAAATTCTGTGCAATTATTGGTATTTTACTTTGTTTATTTTACTTTTGTATGTGTTAGCTTTAAGAATGGATCTTTGACGTCTGAGTATTTTTTTTTTAAATTTAATTTAATAAATATTGCACATCGGCTTTTCTGCGTTCGAAGAGCACTCTCTTTCTCTTTCTCTTTCTGACGCACACTCTATGAATCCGAAATTAGCCGATTTGCAATATTTATTGCCTAACTACTGTACTGTTAAAAGAGCTACGGCGTAGAGGGTCTACGAAAGCCTATGAAAAAATATAAATAAAAGTTTGAAACTAAAGTCTGAACTAAAGTTGAATTTTTGAAGCTATCATGGTTTTTTTCATAATTTTGTTAACAACGGAATATTTACCATTGGATTGTGGTATTTTTTCCAACAATCAGTTAATAAGTAGTTTTAAAGTAGAAGAGCTTTTTGTGAGGGGCTCAGCCGGGGAAGTACTACCACCATGCCTATTTTACCGTAAAGTAGCATTGCTGTGTTTCGGTTTAAAGGGTGCCGGTGAAGTTACTGGCACGTGAGACTGAACATCTGTATTCCTCAAGTTGATGGCCAGGCAATGGGGCGTAGGGCATGTTCCAGAGCTGTATGACCTACGAGGCAACGTTATGTTATCTGTCATGGTTACCATCTAACATCAAGTGGAGCCATATGCTTGTTCCAGTAGCTTGTACAAAAAAAATGAAATTTTTGGCCCCAGACGGAAGACCAGCGTTAGTTGCTAGCCGACTAACTTCACTCTAAGTCAGGAACCGTTTTGCAGCTCTTGGCTCTTTATATCTCTTGTATGCTATGTATATGTGTACTTTAAATTGCTAAGCGTCTGCAAATAAATATGTTTTATTTCTTTCTCTCTTTATTTGAGCTAAACTGTGAGTAGCTCAAATAAAAAGCCTAGAGACAGATATCTCTTTATAAATATTAGCTTTATCATATCAGTCAGAAACAATAGGGTATTATTCCGGGTAAATAAATGTTTTAATAACACTCTAAAACTAACAAAAGTCCCAACAAAACATATTACAGTGATATGGAAGCGAAACTAATACACCGAAGACAAACAACGAAATAATATTAATCTATCGGAAAACACACATGAAATCAATTTAAACTTTGACTTCTATTTACATTAAAATATCATCATCCTACGGCTTATCTGGATTACCTATAAATGAAATGTTTCCACAAAATTTTGGATAGAAACGTAGCAAAATATTATTTATTTTGATCTATTTATTTTTTTATTTATGATTATAAAGTGTTTACTAAATTTGAGGACCATGCTCGCGTGTCCCGTTATCGCTCTAGCTTTATTTGTCAATTGTGATTAGGATCTTATGGCGCAGCAGTCAGCGCAGCTTCGTATTAAGGGAAAGTCGTGGGTTCAAATTCCACTCGGCTTTTAACTTTAGGGACATTACAATAATCTATTTTGATCTAGGTTGAAACGCTGTCACTTTTTGGTATGGAACGAGAAAAAATAATATGTTGTGGTGGGAACCTGTGGTGCAAAACAACGGTCCACCATCTTTGAGTGTGAATCTTGAAGAAACCTACTGCTGGATATAAGCCTCACCACATTTCCAGATCTTATACACACTTCCCGCAATCATTAATGAGGTCGCAGTAACACAGCCAAGCCGTGTGTTTCCTTGTCTTTTAGACTTGGTTGCGTGGAACTGGCCTGAACCTTAACCTATCTTTACGAGGTTTCAAACTGATTCTTTTCATTTATTTCTTTTTTTTATGCAATAGCTGATGGAACAAGTATATGGCCCACCTGATGTTAAATGGTAACCATAACAAAGCATTGCTTCGTATATCACGCAAATCAGGAACGTGCTCTACGATGCACTGCCCTGCGTCCATCACCTTAAGGCATACAGATGTTCAGCCTCACGTGCCAGTAATTTCATCGTCACCCTCAACTTTCAAACCAAAACACAGCTATGCTGCTTCATGGCAGAAATAGGCATGGTGGTAGTACTTCCCCGGACGAGCCCTTCACAGAGAGCTCTACGTTGACCATGCATACCTAAGACCCTAATAAGGCATCCTAATAACACCTGAACAATACTTTGCCATTCTCAATTTAAATTTTAAATTTCAAATTCTATGAGAGAGAATGAATAGAAATCTAATTTAATATTGAGGGACGCTTGTAGAAAATTGCTTTCGTGGGAATACGAGTACAATTGTCTATCCTTGAGGTGAAATTGAGACAAAACTAAACTTAGTCGCATGGAACTGGCACCTAGACTCACCTAACCTTAGGACGTTTCAATTTGAAAGCAGCTTTGTTTAAAATAAGCCTACTTTGGATTAAATGCATGTCATGTGCCACCATCGAAATAATTTTCAATAAGTAGGTACAAAAAAACGCTCTAGATATGCGTTACGTACAACTTATCTACAGTGCATAAGCCGTCAATGATTAAGGGTATCATGTACTTTTTAAACAACATCACCAAGCATTACTTCGCAGGACTAGCACAATAAGAACGTGCCCTACGATGCACAACCTTGCTTGCATAAAAACATGCCATACAGGTGTTAAACCTCTATTTTACTGACACCCATATTCCATTTCCATAAAACAATTTTTATTTATTAATTTGAAACATACAATGAGAGTTATAAGTCGGTTTCTACTAAATGAATTTGTAACAAAAGGCATCCATGAATTCATGGTCCGGATTCTTGTTATCAATCAAATCATTCCAGAATGTATTTGATATTGTTCTGGGTAAAGCCATATGTGAATAAAAAAACAAACGACTCGCGAAATAATACATACAGGCACCGCCGTGACAGTTTAACCACAGTGACTGACACAAGTAAGTGTCAGTGTCATGCCATTTGACAGCTATTTGACAGTTTTACCGCAGTGACTGCACAAATAATAAGTGTCAGTGTCATGCTAATTGACAGCGTTAGTTTTACTTTTTCTCGTAATATCCATGTCATGTCGGTCCGCCATGTTTTGGGTGCGTTGTGTTCAAAGAGTATATAGTTATGGAGGGGGTTGTGTTGCTCTCTTTGACCAAAAAAATCTTTATGTACAAGCAAACGAAGTAGAATTGAAGAAAAATTACATTTTAAACCGAATTCTACATTGCTAAGCTGTATTTAAGTTTGGTGTACAACGACCTGGAGCTTAATAAAGCTGACAATTCGACTTATATGTCAAAAAGCGACAAAATTGTGGTATTGTCGCGTAGAGCCTAAGCGCGACAATTCCACAATATTGTCGCTTTGTGACATATATGTCGAATTGATATAGCTTTATTAAACAAGGACCTGGCGTGGGCTCCATAGTTCCATGAAACATCTCATTCTAGTGCAGCTGACTGTACAGTACTTTGTACCGACTGTACACTTTCTCAGATCAAAGCTCCGTCGCTTTATAAGGGGATGCGTAAAGTAATAAAGTTCTCATTCAAATTCCCATTATGACAAAATTGACAAAGATTGTAAGAAATTCGTGATTGGGGAATACATTTTCCAATGTACTGAGATGATCATTATAAATGGGTATATCGAAATACGAAAACACATTTTACTAATCGTCTTCTGCCCTAAAATAAGCAATGCTTGCACTAAAATCCAGGTAACTAAAGACTGGCCTCTCAGCTCAGTTGTGCCACGTCGTGGGTCGTGGGTTCGATCCCCACCTAGAACTTGTGTGGTGAACGCAGAGGTTTATTCTCTGTCTGGGTGTTACACTGTATTATTAGTATTTGCAAAGAAGGTTTTTAGTAGTAGTAGAGGACTTTGTGAAGAACTCGTCCGGGGAAGTGCTACCACCATGTCTGTGTTCTGCCGTGAAGCAGCATTGCTGTGTTTCGGCTTGAAGGGTGTGGGTGTCGGTGAAATTACTGGCACGTGAGGCTAAACAGTTGATGGACGCAGGGCAGTGCATCGTAGGGCCACAATATTTTTTTTTCAATACTTGTTTTATTCATAGTTTCTTTGCAAAAAACGTATAAGTAAACTACTTAATACCTCGAGGCGCTATTACGCAACTCCACATTTTCCAGAGCAACTCACAGTAGGCCTACCACAAGCTTTGTCTGGCTCTGGTTTTGAGTCTGTGTGAGCGTTCACTAAATAAATCCTACGGTCGAAACGTCACACACACAGTATACACTGGTGATCACTCACACAGACTCAAAACCAGAGCCATAGACAGGGCTTGCATCTTTTTTCAAGGATTGTACCCAAGGATTTTTTAACCAAATTGTACCTTTATTCCAGGTCTTCCGATGCGAGGATGTTGGACGAGCCGAGCCCAACATTTCCGTTCAATGAGTCTTCTTCCCCGAGCGACTTCCACAACTTCTACGTCACATTCTACGATGAAGCCAGCCAGCGATATGTCAACCACTCTAAAAATAACTCCACAGAGGTACGTACTTCTAAAATTGACCCTTTTGTAGGCAAATAAAATTGTCATGATGGAAAGGGTCAGTTTTGCCAGTCATTCCGACCTTCGTTTGTCAGTTACAAGCAATTTTGTCAATAAATCATTAGTTTAGTAAATGCGATTTTCTTTTCTTTTATTATTTTTCTTGCCATCTTGTTTTTACTCTCGAACCATGGTGAAAAGATTTTAAGTACGCCTCAAAGAAGCTCTTTTCTTGCACTTGATATCTCGCTTTTTTAATAAAACTTGCTGACGGATCCGACTAGGATTGGTTAGGTTATAGAGATAAGAACATAAAAATAACGCACAAGGCGAGCGAGCAAAGCGAGAGTGCCGCCGCAGGGACAGAAAATGTTTTTTTACAATAATCTCAAAGGGGATACCTATCCTTTACCTAATAAACAAAGTAATAGCTGAATTATTGATCTGCTACAGTGCTTATGATTAGTTTTAACAGGGGGGGGGGGATTTTACATTAACTGGACCCCTACGATTCCCAAACCTGCGTCAAGCAACTTCAGGCATAGCATATAGGACATCAGGTTAACCTCATGTGCCTATAATTATACTTGCGCCATCCCTTCAAAATAGGCGTAGTAGATACATTCATAATGTTATTAAAAATCGTCTCAAAGCTCGGCAAAATATATCTTCAAAGTTTTGTTACAAAGCTTTTAACCCTTTAAATATAATTCTTGTAACCAATCATTTTAAATACAAAATATTGAGCAGCTGTTCTGTAATTTTCCAATTTATTTAGAAAGGTAATAGAATTTAACCTAAATTGCTAACAGTAAAATTAATCATCATAATTTCACTTTTGGGTGTTGATAACGAAATAAGATAAGTAAAAAGTCTTGTGCACATTTAAGCGATCTGCTATTGCAATCGCGATTAGTTTATCAGTTATCTTATCCGCACACACTGCCGCAAACTTTTACAGTGTGATATTTTACAGCGATACATTGATCGCCATCACAGGTGATCTAGATAAATAAATAAAATAAATAAATAAATAATGCTGGACAATTCACACAACATTATCTAGCCCCAAGCTAAGCAGAGCTTGTGTTATGGGTGCTAGATAACTAATATACATAATACAATACATTACATGTAGCCATAGATATTTTTTTATTTTATATAGATATATAGAAAGCGACCAGAACACCCGGAACAAAGATGTGCGCAGGCTTAATTGCTTGTGAGTTTTTTAAGGTTTTAGTTAAATTAAATTCTAAAGTGGGTCAAAACACATTAATTCAATCATTATGTTTGAATATCACGACTTGATAAAATAAGGGGTAAATAAACAAATTTATTTGGATAGAATAAAGAAAGCAAAACAAAATTGCATGCAAATATTTTTAGTACTGTGGCGTGGGTGACGTACAATCAGATACATACCAGCCATAAAAACAAAAAAATGAGTTTGTTCGCAACGTGTGTTATTTATTATGATGTGATGTGAAACATTTGGGTAAGTGCCTCGTCATGAAAAGTTAGTAGTTTTTAAACAAAGCATTGCTTCAATTCTGAAGTCGTAAACTATTTAGATTTGATTTAAACTTTCAGCGTGAAACTCCTTCATTCCTAAAAAAAGGTTGTCTACGAAATTCACACAACTATTTTAAAATACAGGCATTTGTATTTTTATAACGAAACGTAACGCTGCACTACGTTTCGTAAATGTTTTAAGATAAATAAAATGTTTTAAATAAATAAAATATTTAGTTCACCGACGAGCCACATCAAATGAAATTTGCGCGCGTCGCTTACACCCGAGTACGTGATAAGCCGCATTCTTCAGTAGGCCTACCACATGCTCTGTCTGGCTCTGTCTCTGGTTTTGAGTCTGTGCGAGTGCTTACGGTTTATATAGTATTTTTATACCTCCATGTTGCTATACCCTATACACAGGGTCCATGTGATACTGACTTACACCTATGAACTATGTATGCACCTAACCTAAACTATGTGTATGCAATAAATACAGTAATGCTAGTGCTCTCAAACGGTGAAGGAAAACATCGTGAGGAAACCCGTGGCTTAGTCAGCTCCGCACGTATTGACCATGTCTTTCCTGTGGATTAGGCCGACTAAGCTGTCTGGATGGTAAAGGTGCTGGGCAAGCCTATTCCATCTAAAATCCTGTCCCAGGCACTATAGCTTCCCGTAAGTAGGGGCATGAGTTGATCACCAGTTGCCCCTGACGCTATATAAATCATCTACGATAGATGCAAAGGCCTGTTTACTTTGCTTTTTTATAAATAAAAAATAAAATAAAAAAACAATAATATATTTAAAAAAAAAAGAAATACAATGAATATAATTATGTATGCAATAATGTATATTGAGTATATTATACTGTGTGTGTGACGTATCAACGTAGGATTTATTTAGTCAACACTCACACATTCTCAAATCCAGAGCCAGAGACAGAGCCCGACAGAGCTTGTGGTAGGCCTACAGAATGAATAAAATAGCCGTGAGATGACATGCATACCAAGTAGAGCTCACTGCAGATGTACGCTTATAACCGATGGTCATAGTCCTGCGGTGTTAAGAGGCAGATAGCCGCCGATGACCTTGTCACTCGCACACTTTAACCTTTAGAAATATTATATAAATCACTGAATTTTATAAAAAAACACAAGCAACTATTAAAAAATAATAACTTTAAAAAAAAAATTGATCCAAGCACGTTTTCCTACATTTTCTTCTTCCTATAATGTCACTGGTTCTTTCGAACCAAGTGTGGTGAACGGATATTAAGTACGCCTTAAAGAGGCTCCTTTCGTGCACTTGACACATATTTTCGAACTTTTAAAGGCCTGCGCACACCTAGGTCGCTGGCGATAGCGATCAGTGAAACGCTGTCAAATTTCGCTTTCAACTTTGACAGCGGTTCACTGATTGCCGACGCCGGTGACCTAGGTGTGCGCAGGCCTTTAGTTTCTACGACAAAGGTTTTCCTACAAAAAAGTTAACATAGGAAAACCAGATAAGCCTTGCGCAAGCGTTTTTTCTCTTCTGTAAGATAAGCAAACTTTTGAGTATAAAAACGTGTTTATTGATTACACATATCTTTCAAAAGGTCAAGTGTGCGAGAGAGAAGGTTTTTCATGATGTTCATCGCCTTTATTTTGTCCAGGTCATCCAGTCGTTCATCCTACCATGGTGGCGGCAGGTGGTATGGACGCTGCTCTTCGCTGGCATGGTGGTGGTAGCCACTGTCGGTAACCTCGTCGTCATATGGATAGTGCTGGCCAATAAGAGGATGAGGAGCGTCACCAATTATTTCTTAGGTTCGTGTTTTTACAAACTTGTATAACTAGCGGCACATAACTTGAGCGGTGAGCGATACGCGCTGCGCATGCGTTGTAGTGTGCCATGTCGTGCACACTGGATGTGTGGATGTGTGCAGAGAGTCCTATTGGTACAGAGAGCAGAGTGTGACTGGAGAGCCAATCGGCGCTACGCACGCCCGTCCTTCATTCCGCTAGCCCCCCTCAGGTACCTTATTTTAGACTTCTGCGCAATAACGGTCACCGCTAAAGTTATGTGCCGCTACCTATAGTAGTAGTAGAGCTCTTTGTGAAGGACTCGTCCGGGCAATTATTACCCCATGCCTATTTCTGCCATGAAGCAGCATTGCTGTTTCGGTGTGAAGGGTGTGGGTGCCGGTGAAATTACTGGCACGTGAGGCTGAACATCTGCCTCAAGTAGATGGACGTAGTGCATCGTAGGGCACGTTCCAACGTGCGCGACCTACGAGGCAATGCTTTGTATTAGGCGATGGTTACCACTTAACATAAAGTGGGCCATATACTCGTTCCATCTGCTAGTTTTATAAAAAAAAACTTTATGTGGCGGACTTTATGTCTGAAAGTATAAAATATTTACAAAATACCTACGCAAGAAACAGTTGAGTTATCTGGAGACCATTACAAACGATCTAGAGATTAAGTGATCCAATCTATGCCAGACGGAAGCGTTACCAAGACGCTGGCGGCAATTCCACGCTGAATAAAAATACTAATGCACTGCGCCAGATATACCCACCAGCTCGCGGGTCATTTGTCGCTTAGATCAGTCGCCTAGATAACATTTTGAATAGGTATTTTTGTAAATAAAATAAACTGAAAGTGAAAATGTATTCAGTCCCAGTCCCAAAACAAATAAGTTGAGTGGTGAGCAGATTAATATACCTTGCACGTTGGCAGGGCTTCGCCAGTGAACTCCCAGGGGAGGCTAGTCTATTACAACTGTGTTCACCAACAGACATTATTTGTACTCAAAAAAAAACAAAAATGTATTTATTCAGTTGAATTGCAAGAATCACATTAGCTATGTCCACACTGTGCCTTTTTTTGTTCATTAAGGGCATGCGTCATAGCGCAGTCAACAGCGCACGTGAGGCATGCCCTTAGCGCATGCGCGATGACAGTTGAAAGCGACGCGCGCGCTGTGGTTCACGCTATCCGACAACGGGTGGATTTCTGTGCCTTAAAGCGTTCAACAACAAGATGGCAGACGAAGAAAAGAATTTAACGTTGAAGTTTATTGAAGATTACAGAAACTTTCCACAACTTTGGGATCAAAATAATAAACTTTACACAAATAAACTTATACTTTTATTATACTTTTTTTTCTGGAATTTCTTATGACCAAGTAAGCTGCATATATTCCAACAAGTAAAATATTCTCGTCGCACATGTTTTCAAAAGATTAACAGAACTACGACTGAACTGGTGTTGCGTTCAATTATGGCATTCAATTTGTTAACGCCAAAGTATTAAGATAAATTAATTTAATATTATAATGGTACAAATCTTTTCACCCTTTCCTAATCCTACCTATAAACATGTATGCATTACGGAAGTGCGCCCGCGCCGGACGCCCTCTGCCTGGCGCGAGAAGAAAGTAAAGCGAGCTGTCAATCGTTTCGCCATGTTTAGTTCCGGTTCAACTGCGAAACGAACTCGTCGATTCATGACAACCGCACCGCCCGGAAGTGTTTTCTTGTGAATTCTTCTGTGTTTCCCCGTGCCATTGCGGCCTAGTAAATTATATCCTAAGATCGCGCTGTTCGCGAGTGCATCGTGAGTGTTTTTGAGGACTTTGGGACTCTTGGAGCTGACCGCGTGCCCGGCGTCTGCCCACCCCACGCGTGGGACCGGCGCTGCAACCAGGTATTTGCTACATGTTCCTTTCTTTTCCCTCCTCACCACTTTCGTTGTATGTACCATTCATTTACAGTTCATAAAGTTATCGAAGATTGCATAAATTACTTTGGCGCGATCATAGGTGGTCCTTCGAACCGGATACGTTCCCCGCCCTTATTAGCATACTTAAATAGGCCCTAATAAGTGATTTCTTGCAGCATATTCATTGCGAATATCATTGTAATAATTTTCGTGTAGTTAGGTTAAAATCGAAGACAATTGCGTCATCAATTTTCCATCGCGAAAATATCCCCAATCCTCGCCCGTAATATTAAGTTACGTGTTTCCCCGCCTAGATACATTATATATAAGTAATTATCTACGTAGTTTATTCATTTAAACCTATAATTTAAACGCTAAAATCGAAGTTATAAGATTATACCTACCCTCCATTCATTTATACGCCGGTCATTATTTACCAACCTACGCCCCGCGTCGCCGCGCTGGCCGACACGTTCGGTTAAGTTCGGTATAGCCCGACTGCGTAGCGAAGGTCACGCGCACGCGCATCGCCCTACATCAATCGCGAGAAATAACCTACCTATTCACCGTATTCTGCCGTGTATTTATTTGAATTGGGTAACTAACGGAAAATCATGCCTCCTAAGAAACCTACCGCATCAGCTGACGCTGCTGATAGCGACAGTTTTGAGGAATGCGCTCAAGACTCGCGATTAACTATATTGCTAGCTAAACGCGAAGCTATTTTTGAGATAGTGCAAAATATGTACGACCTATCCTCGGGAGTTCATTCAAAACCCGAGGCAAGAGAACGTTTCCTTGCCGAGTCTTCTCATATAGATTCATTGCGTGACAAGTTTGAACAGATTCTCGATGGATATAATTCCCGCTTGTTATCAGTAAATCCTGCCGGTAAACCTGATTACAAAAGCCTCGTTGCATTCGAGTCGCTATACAGTCGAATCAATCAATTACGATCGCAATATTCGCAACCGCGTGCGTCGCAGGATTCACGTGATATCTCCGCACCGCGTAAGGCTAGGCCTACACTGCCGCCGATTCAGTTGATGGACTTTTCGGGTGACATTCGCTCATGGCCACTATTTTATGCCAGTTTTAAGTCCACTGTACATGATGATCCATCCCTCAGTGATGCCGAGAAGTTATACTATTTGTTAGGCAAACTTTCTGGCAAGGCGAGTAATGTATGTGCAGGTATATCTCCGTGCGCTGAGAACTATAACTTGTTGTTGCAGGCGTTAATTGATAAATATGAAGATAAGCGAATGCTCGCTTCCGCGTACTTAAATCAGATGTTCGATTTCAAACCCATGCAGACTGCTTCTGCTACGAACTTTGATGCATTTACTGATAGCTTTATCAGTGCAGTGCGCGCTTTAAAGAATCTCAAGTTAGACAATCTAACAGACTTAATAATACTTCATGTTGCGCTCAAGAAGATAGATTTTGATACTGTTCGCGCTTTCGAGTTGAGTTGTAGTTCTAAAATACCTACTTTTGACAACTTCGTCGATTTCATTACAACCCGTGCGAAGGTTTTAGAACGCACTAACATCAGCTCAGGCGCAGCAAGTCAGGCATTGTGCACTCGGCCTAATATTACTCGACGCACTAATAATAACGTTAACAACCCTTTGCCGCCGAAGTACCAAACCTACGTTAGTACAACGGTTGATCCCGCGAGCAAATGTCTTTGCACAAATATCACGCATCAGCATTTATTTAAATGTGCTGACTTTAATAAAATGACCCCGCAGGAACGCTTTAAATGTGTGAAAGACAAAAATGCGTGTGTGAACTGTCTAAGTTTACAGCACCGAGTTTCTAATTGCTCGTCTGATTCTAATTGCCGCGTATGTAAACTCAAACACCACACGTTGCTACATTTTAAGCGTGTCGAGATGTCAAGCCCCGCGGTCTCTTCGGCCGCGGCGCCCGCACGCACAGCTAGCGCTCCGCTGCCAGCCGCTCAGCCTCACCAGGCTGGCTCAGCGCGCGCGCCTGTCGCCACGCAGCCGCAACCGGTTTCGAGCGCGCGCTCGGACATCGCGTTGTGTGCTACCTACAATACGAGTACATCTACGGATAACTCATCGCGCTTATCGCCGCTCGAGGCGTCGTTAGATAATAAACAATCTACTATTTTATTGTCAACCGCTCAAGTCGTCGCGTACGATATTAACGGAGGCCGACATATTATTCGCGCGTTGTTAGATTCCGCATCACAAAGCCATTTCATTACGAAAGAGTGCTGTGATAGATTAGGTATTAAAGTTCAAGACACCGAACGTACTATTGTTAAGGGGTTCGGTGGAGTTGAAAAAACCGTCGAAACTAACACGATTAACTTAAAGTTTTATTCGCGTTTTGACAACAACATTAAATTTAATATCGCACCGCTTGTTGTTGATCAAATTACCGACTTATTACCGACCGCTGTGGTAGATACGTCTGTCCTATCACATTTAAGCGAAATACCGCTTGCAGACGAGAGCTTCGGAGTGCCTAATAAGATTGATGCATTAATCGGCGCTTCTCTCTTCCCACATTTGCTTCTCCCCGACGTAGTACACGCTTCTCGAGACTCGTCGGCGCCCCCTGCTTTACGCACAGTGTTAGGGTACGTTATAATGGGTTCAGCACCCACCATACCCACACTTACTCACCAGGTCTTGACATGCTGCCATGTTCAGGAGCCTGCCGCTATTGACTCATTAGTCAGGCGATTTTGGGAGCTCGAGGAAGTTCCCCTCTCACCACCCATTCAACACCCCGCTCATGTAGAATGCGATAACTTTTATAAAAATACAACAACCCGCGATCCCGTTAGTGGTAGATACATTGTTGGCCTGCCATTTAACGAGGATGTATATACTCTCGGAAATTCTATGGAAATCGCACGCAAACGCTTCATATGTCTCGAACGAAAGCTCGAAGCTTCGTCTTCATTGCGGACGGCATATGACGACGTCATTAAAGATTATCTCGCGAAAGATTACATCTCCCCCGCACCTCCGTACGATACTCAAGACCTCGCTCCGATCTTTGTTTTGCCTCATCACCCCGTCGTGAAGGAGGATCAGAACGCCTCGACGAGAGTCCGCCTGGTGTTAGACGCCAGCTGTCACACTAGTGGTGGCGCTGGGCGCTCCCTGAACGAAATACTTCACACAGGGCCGAACTTGCAAGGCGACTTATTTCAAATAATTTTAAATTTCCGCCTGTACGCAGTCGCTATGACTGCGGACTGCCGCCAGCAGTTCTTACAAATCATCGTACGCGAAGCCGATCGTCGTTATCAGTGCTTCTTATACCGCTTCCGACCACAAGACCCTCTCACGTTGTATCAATTCAATCGCGTGTGCTTCGGTTTATCATCGAGTCCGTACCATGCATTGCGCACGGTGCGACAGCTCATCGAAGATGACGGCGCGAAATATCCGCTCGCGAGTAGCATTGCGTCTACTTCGTTGTATATGGACGATGTTGCCTTCTCGATTCCCGGAGAACGAGAAGCAACCTCCGCGTCTCAACAGCTGATTGACTTGTTCAAAGGTGCACAGTGGGACCTTGTTAAGTGGAATAGCAACTGTCGACTAGTTTTAAATAATCTTCCCGACTCGCACAAACTCCCCACTGAGGTAGAGTTTGACAAGACCGTGCAGCACAAGATACTGGGCCTGCATTGGTCCACAGATAATGACGCATTTTATTTTAAAATTTCCGTTTCTGAGGATGTGACGTGCACTAAGCGCTCCATCTTGTCAACCGTCGCCCGTCTGTGGGACATAATGGGCTTCGTTGCTCCCACAGTCGTGTATGCCAAGCTGTTAATAAAACAACTTTGGCAGCTTAACCTAGATTGGGACGATACACCGCCGCTACACATCACTAAGATGTGGAAGCAGTTCTGCGTCGAACTACCGGCCTTAAACAACTTACGCATCCCGCGTCACGTAGGCGTGACCGAAGACTGTGAGGTCACTCTCTTGGCCTTTTCTGATGCGAGCGAGCTCGCTTACGGAGCGTGCGTATATTTGCACGTCAGAAGAGCCACTGGCAACGCTATCCAGCTGGTCTGCGCGAAGACTAAGGTCGCTCCTACTAAGCCGCTTTCGATCGCTCGCTTGGAACTCTGTGGAACCTTACTGCTATCGAAGCTGCTCCGCGTAGTTCTTGACAACTATTCTCGTCAAATCCCAATCAAGACATACGCATTTACCGACTCTAAAGTCGCTTTATATTGGATAAAAAGTTCGCCACACAGGTGGCAAACATTTGTTGCAAACCGCGTTGTTCAAATCACGGATAATATTCCAGCTGACAACTTTTATCACGTAGCGGGTATTGAAAATCCTGCCGACATATTGAGTCGTGGGATTTTGCCCCTTAAATTAATTTCGCACCCACTGTGACTCCACGGGCCTCCGTGGGCTTCGCTCGACCCGTCTCAGTGGCCTCTCAAGACGCTAGACGGACAGTCTATTACAGACATACCCGAACAGAAAGTTCTGACGCACACTGTGTGCACGCCTGTAAAGCATTGCGCTTTATACGCACTCGCGCTCCGCATCTCCTCGTGGAGTAAACTTCTTCGTATAACTGCGTACGTATGTAAGTTTGTAAAGTTACTACCCCGCCGCAGCACTACTGCAGTGACTGCTGATGATTTTAATTTCGCCGAAAAGGTAATACTTCGCGCCCTGCAAAGACAATACTTTGCAGAGGAATATTCTAATATAACGAATAATAAACCTTGCTCACCGGCTCTCAATCGTTTGAGACCTTTTGTGAATGACGGCTTGATCCTCGTCGGCGGTCGTCTATCAAATTCCGCGCTGGAATATGCACAAATGCATCCAGTTATTTTACCGCGCAGTGATCATGTAGTGAACATGATCATTGATTATTATCATGTTACATATTTACATGCTGGACCAGAATTGTTAATGTCGCAGCTACGCCAAAAATTCTGGATCCTGTCCGCACGCCGCATTGTGAGACAACGAGTCCACATGTGTAATACATGCTTCCGATTAAAACCGCGTCCAACTTACCCGCTCATGGCTGACTTACCTGATGTGCGCACACGTCCGGTTGTCAAGGCATTCACGCACACGGGCTGCGATTATGCCGGTCCAATCGCCTACACTCCTGTGCGCCGCCGTGGCGTTCGCAGTGAGAAGGCTTACCTGTGTATTTTCACATGCCTTACGACTCGTGCCGTCCACATTGAAGTCGCCACTGACCTCAGCACGCCCAGCTTCCTCGCCGCGTTAAAACGTTTCCTCTCTCGACGAGGACCTGTTCAGGTTTTACACTCCGACAATGCTACTAATTACAAGGGGAGTGCTTCTTACCTACGCGATCTTTATAAATTTCTCAATGATGAATATCGTCCTAAGTTGGAGCAAGAATGTGCTGAGAGTCGCATAACGTGGAAGTTCATCTGTCCCAACTCTCCACACTTTGGAGGCGCTTGGGAGAGTATGGTGAAAGTCGTAAAGAATTTCCTTTACAAAATAATCGGACAGCAACTTCTTTCTTACGAGGAACTCACTACTGTCCTCACTCAGATTGAGTGTATACTCAACAGCAGGCCGTTGACAGTCCTCAGTTCTTCGCCAAGCGAAGTTGCGGCGCTTACGCCCAGCCACTTTCTACATACCGCTCCGCTACTTTCCTTACCCGCGCCTGAAGTTAAATCTGACTCTGTCAATTTACTTCACAGGCATTCGCTGCTGGACAAATTAGTTCAGTCGTTTTGGGATCGCTGGAGGATGGAATATCTGCACAGCTTGCAGGTTAGGCAGAAGTGGAATACTCCTTCCGCTCCTATTACTCCCGGGACTGTCGTTGTTATAATGAGCGACAATACTCCGACCTTAGCCTGGCCATTAGCGATTGTTGACGAGGTCCATCCCTCTAAAGACGGCATCGTGCGCGTTGCTACCGTGAGAACCGTCAAGGGAACGTATCTTCGCCCGGTCGTCCGTTTATGTCCTCTCCCAAAACAGTAAATTAAAATAACAACTCAAAAATACCGCTTATTTTAACTCGCAATATTTATATCGTTTCGCATTATTATAAAACTTAAGTATATTATTATTATTCCCGCTTCGCCGTGACTCTATGGCTTATCCATACCTCTAACCGCGCGCATTGATTACTTCATCCTAGAGTCATAGAATATTCTCCCTCCTTATGATAGTCTATTAAAGGTGACCCATTAAGGGCGGGTGGATGTTAATGCCAAAGTATTAAGATAAATTAATTTAATATTATAATGGTACAAATCTTGAAAAGATTTGTACCATTATAATATTAAATTTCCTAATCCTACCTATAAACATGTATGCATTACGGAAGTGCGCCCGCGCCGGACGCCCTCTGCCTGGCGCGAGAAGAAAGTAAAGCGAGCTGTCAATCGTTTCGCCATGTTTAGTTCCGGTTCAACTGCGAAACGAACTCGTCGATTCATGACAACCGAACCGCCCGGAAGTGTTTTCTTGTGAATTCTTCTGTGTTTCCCCGTGCCATTGCGGCCTAGTAAATTATATCCTAAGATCGCGCTGTTCGCGAGTGCATCGTGAGTGTTTTTGAGGACTTTGGGACTCTTGGAGCTGACCGCGTGCCCGGCGTCTGCCCACCCCACGCGTGGGACCGGCGCTGCAACCAGGTATTTGCTACATGTTCCTTTCTTTTCCCTCCTCACCACTTTCGTTGTATGTACCATTCATTTACAGTTCATAAAGTTATCGAA
The DNA here is from genome assembly GCA_939531255.2 of Thera britannica. Classification (NCBI taxonomy): domain Eukaryota; kingdom Metazoa; phylum Arthropoda; class Insecta; order Lepidoptera; family Geometridae; genus Thera; species Thera britannica. The sequence goes on along the minus strand of OW618036.2, from coordinate 15,392,127 downwards.
GATTGCATAAATTACTTTGGCGCGATCACAATTATTGAATGCGCTAAACGAAAGTTGAATAGAAAGATGGAGACGAAAGTTGAAGATGAAAAGGCACAGTGTGGACACAGCTTTTCAAACGTCTTAAAGCTAGGTGCCAGTTCCACGCGTTAGTACTAGTACTGAAACATGTTCTACCAATATTTTTTGATAATTTTGAAGGGCATCAATTATGATGTTTTTTTTTATACAACTTGCAGATGGAACAAGCATATGACTTGATGTTGAGTGCTAACAATCGCCTATAAACAAAGCATTGTCTTGTAGGTCACGCACATCAGGAACGTGCCTTACTATGCACTAAGATGCACTGCCCTGTGTCCATCAACTTGTTCAGCCTCACGTGCCAGTAATTTCACTAGCACGCACACTCTTCAAACCGAAACACAGCCATGCTGCATGACAGCAGATATAAGCATGGTGGTAGTACTTCCCTGGACGAACCCTTCACAAAGAGCTCTACTACTAGGTACTACTAAAACATCTTATATATACCTCCGTCAATTATGAACAATTTAAAAAGTTTGAAAGCCTTGCGTACGTGTAAGTGATCTGCGATGACAATCAGTGAAACGCTGTCAAATATGACAGTGATCCTTTCAAAACAGGGATTTGCTGATCGCCATTGCCATCACCTAGAAGTGCGCAGGCCATGGAAATTTGATCAAATCGGTTCTTCAATAGTTTAGTTTTTAAGGTATTTCAAGTTTATTAACTTACATATTTCATTCACAGTTAACCTGTCAGTCGCAGACGCGATGATGTCCACATTGAACGTGACGTTCAACTTCACGTACATGCTGAACTCCGACTGGCCATTTGGACATTTCTACTGCAAATTCTGTCAGTTCGTCGCCGTGCTCAGTATATCTACTTCTGTGTTCACCTTACTTGCTATAAGCGTAGATAGGTGAGTGCCACTTCTTTACAGATACTTTTCTCGTGCCTGTATAGGTTTTGTTAGGCTAGTACCATGTAGCAGGAGGAAATACTTGAATTTAAAACACTTTCAACTTTTAATTTTTAATAGACAGGGTTAGACATGTGTGGCTCATGCGCACAGTCCGAGATGAATACAATGACCTTAAACAATTAAACTTCTATGATTGTCATTTTACAATAATTATCTTTTAAATTCTTTTATTTTTAAATCTACGGTCACACTGTACCATTCTACCGCTTCTAGTGAATCGATTGAAGACACTGACTAATTTTTAAAAGAAAACCTTGTTTACTAGGTATGTGGCAATCATGAGTCCACTCCGGCCGCGGCTGGGGAAGCGAGCGACCCTCGGCATCACAGCAGCCATATGGGGTGGGGGCTGCCTCATCAGCAGTCCAAACCTCGTCTATTTCACTACGGACTCTGATTTCCTGCCAGACGGAAGTTTGAGGTAGGTAACAGCTCTTACTTCTCTCTCTCTTCTCTTTTCTTCTTGAAGGTTCTTGTATGATCCTTTTCAGTTTGACACCAGTGAGACTACAATACAGAAAAAACCGTAGCCTTTCAACTTTCGATTACGCCACATTTCAATTTTGTTGGTTTAAAATAAGAATTTGAACATGTCATATTTTTATTTGTGAGTTTTCAGATTTTACACTTGGATTCCTTGGGAGGGATATCAGAAACTCAGAGTACCTTAAGGCCTGCGCACACCAAGGCGATGGCGTCAGCGATCAGCTGAAACGCTGTCAAATATCGCTGTCATATTGCTGATCGCTATCGCCATCGCCTAGATGTGCGCAATTTACATACATATCTTTAACCATTACTCCCACCCGGAACCTAACCCGACCTTCCCTTCTCAGCCTAAGTCGCCCCCACCTCAGAGGTCACAAATCCACTTTTAGAATTCAATTTAACGCTTTAAATACCAAAATAGAAGATAAACAGGATAAATGTGCCAGCCAAAACGGTAATCACAGCCTAATGGGGCTTTCATTTTAATGACGCCGTAAATATTCACAGAGTAAATGGTGCAAGCAAAAATACAAAGCAAGCGTTTTATCATCATCTTCCTGAAGATGTTAGACCTAGGCTCTGACTGCCCGAAGAAGTCTAGTAGTGTCCTTATTCTCAGTGTTTTTTGAGGTCTATTGTAAAATTTGTTATAAGCAGAGATAATCTCATCACTATTTCTTTTAAATACATATGCAGGGTGGTTTTTTGAGAAGGGTGGTGATGGCCAGTTTAAAACCACAACAGTTAGGGAAAAATCTTGAAAGGAATCTTGCCCTCGATTTATAAGAAAACAATAGCTACATATTTATTTATTTTTTAAATATTTTACTTTGGAAGGAAATGAACCCAAATGTATTTTCTTTTTCAGTCTTTTCACGATTTTCCCCTAACTCTCGTGGTTTTGGACTTGGCCATCACCGCCTTTCTCAAAAACCACCCTGTATACATACATACTGCTAACGATTTTGGGAGAAGGACATCACTACTGCGACCGGGCAACGAGACACATCACTAGTTGGGGGATAAGGAAATGGCGTCTCGATGCGTAGTCGTAGGTGGTTGTTTTCCGTGCTATAAAAATAAACAGAATTCTAACTATAATCAATTGTTCGTTTTCACTTTAATAGTACATACATACCGGTCAAAATCAAAGCCTTCCTTCCTTTTTGCCTCGCCGTAGCCGAGTAAAAATAACATTGCTTTACCACGACCGTCATAATATAGGTATTTTATATCTGTTGAAGAGTCCGTTGCTCCATTTTCCACTCCATGATCGCCTTTTAATCATTTCTCCAGAGGCTGATATTGCTTCGATATATGACCTGCCCATTGTCCCGCAACTTTAAGCTAATCCTTCTGCGGTAGTGATCAGTTAAACGCTATCAAATATCGTAGACTTAAATAGTACAGTAGGTAACTGTCCTTTTAAGATTCCAGAGTGTTTTTCCATTTCCATTACCGTTGGAAGAATGACCTGTTTATTTTGTTTCAGGAGGATATGCTTCTCGGAATGGCCTGATGGCATGACCACACAGTCACAGTTGGAGTACATGTAAGTTAACAAACTCACAAAAATGTAGAGCTTGACTTGACGGCGCGTAAGCTTCCATAACTAACAGGACCTAGAGTATTTTACATCAGAAAAAAAATTGTAGAACAATAAATGCATGTTATTTACATAATATCCTCCAGCCGCTACGGTGGCTCTTTTACCGTAGGTGGGGTCAAGTTATGGAACGCCTTACCACACGATATTCGCGCTAGTCCATCGCATAGCATATTTAAGAGGAAAGTTAAGGAGCACTATCTGTCTCTGTGAACTGTGATACGTATTGTTATGTATAATTTTTTTTATGTATTGTATTTTTATTATTATTTAAGTATTATATTCCTATATTTATTTTGCATACTAGTAAATTTATTCATCTAAGTATTCATTTTCATTAAGATTCTTGTTATTTTTACTTTCTTTTTAATGTACACAAACCTGCCTAAATAGTCACCTCTCTCTAGCCTCAAAGGTTTGCTGTAAGAAAAGTCTATTCAGGGTTAAGCTCGCCTTTGTACATGTCCTCTATTTCTGTTTTTTTCCTGTGTTTTATATTGTGTGCAATAAAGAATAATATAAACTCATGAAAGGAGCCTCTTTGAGGCGCACTTAACACCTTTTCAACACACTGGTTTGGAAAGGATTAGTGATATGACAAAATATAATTTTCGTGGTAAAGCTGTGTCGAAACACAAAATTAGAATATCTATTATTGAAGAAAAACTAAAGCGAAAGACGAGGCAGTAGATTTCAGCCTGCAACTTTCAAATTGTCCGAGTCAAAAGTAAAAAAGTATTTTTTTAAATTTCACACAGCCAATACCCGTTTTTATTTTGCATGCGTAAAATTTTAATTTCCCCTAAAACTAGAATTTTAGTTCAATTCAGCCACATTCGACCAAATAACAAAGATTTATTCGGGTTTTAGTAACACAAATAAATCGTTTATGTAGCTTGTGCATTACATAATGCATTTAGCAGTTAATTTTCCCGAACGTTACATTAGTATCCCAACACAAAATAATCACCTTGTTGCTACTTGATACTGACTGAACGTTCAAAATAACGGCGGTAGTCTCTATTATGAATTTGGCTGAAAAATTAGCACTCGTTTGTAACAAGCGGTTGTAAAAACATGAAAAAATGGCTAAAAAAGATAAATAAAACAAAATAAATAGGTAGTCCGATCCTACGGTCGCGGGTTCAAATCCAGCCGTGTACCTATGGATTTTTCTGTTCGAAAAATGTATGTTCAATAATGCTAGTGGTCTCAAACCCGCGGCTTAGTCAGCTTCGCACGTATTGAGCCGAGCATATGAGTAATCACCAGTTACCCTTTGACGCTATATTAATCATATACAATAGATGCATAGGCTTGTTAACGTTTTACTTATTATAAATAAATAAATATTGTGGACAATTCACACAACACTACCCAGCCCCAAACTAAGCAGATCTTGTAATATGGGAACCGGATAGCTGATATAATACTTGAATAGTTTTTTTTTTTGTAAATACATACTTAGAATACAATATAACACCCAGACAGAGAACAAATATTTTATGTTAACCACGCAAATATTTGTTCTCGGTGGAGATCGAACCCACGACCTAGGCGCAGAAGGCAGAGCTACTACCAACTGAGCTAGAAGCCAGTCTTATTAAGTTCCTGCATAGCTCTGCTTAGTTTGTTGCTAGATAGTGTTGTTTAGATTGTCTACAATATTGATTTACTTTTTCTACAGATATAATGTAGCATTCATGGTGCTAGCATACTTCCTACCCATAATCGCAATGACATATGCGTACACGCGCGTCGGCATCGAGCTGTGGGGATCGCAGTCCATTGGCGAATGTACGCAGCGGCAGCTGGACAATGTCAAAAGCAAACGAAGGGTAAGATTTTAGCTGGAGAAGTACATGATAATTAGTGCTTAAATAATTTATGTACACTAATATGTCAGTGCTCTCAAACGGTGAAGGAAAACATCGTGAGGAAACCGACATATCGTAGAACCTAAATAGTTCGAAAATATGTGTCAAGTGCACGAAAAGAGCCTCTTTGAGGCGCACTTAAAATCCTTTCACCACACTTTGTTCGAAAGAATCAGTGACACGATAAGAAGAAGAAAAAGTGCTTAAATACTGACCAAAAATAACAATGACAATATCAATTAAATCAAATGACTATAATTCAACACTGTTTGACGTAGACACATTAGCGAAACTCAAAACTCAAACTCAATAATTTTTTATTCATTACGATGCAAGAATCACTTTGAAACGTCTTATAGCTAGGTGAGTCTAGGTGCCAGTTCCACGCGACCAAGCGTAGAAGAACAGGCAACAAACTACGTCTCGGTTCCTACTGTTTTTTTATATGATCCTTTTACAAATCAAAAATAGTCTAAAATAATAGCAGTGAAGTTCACTTAGTCAGACGTATGCAATGCAATAATACAAAAGCAAAAGTTTCAAAGACAGCACACGCTACGCTTCAAAGTTATACTATAGTATCTACACAGCTTATATAAAAATAAGATACGAAATAGTAGGTACAGACATTGCAAATCGACATGTTAGCTTCCTATGGGTAGAGTGACCGGGACATTGGGCCACGCAGTTTTATCATTCATATAGCTATCTAGAGTATGGTACGCTTTCTTTATTAAATTATTCTTAACATAGTCTTTAAACTTCCGAATAGGAAGCTTAGTTGCATTTTCCGGAAGTTTATTATAAAAGCGTACAGTGTTCCCCATAAAAGACCACTCGCGAAAGCTGCTCGTCTATAAATAAATAATAATGATAATAATTTAGTGGTAATTTTATCTAGAGAGCCTTGTGAAAGATACGAAAAACTAGAGAACGAGCATAACGAAAGGTGCCCTTATACTATCATCTACCGGGCGTCTTCGTAGTTTTTCAGACGAGTTTTTATAGAAAACGTCGTAAGAAAGAGAGAAAATTTATTTATAGGAAACGTATAAGAAACCAGCATATCTTAGAACCGCAGTATAAAGAATAATAGAACCTAAAAGTTTGACATGTGTCTCAAGTGCACTAAAGGGGCCCTTATGACACCTACGATAGTAGTCAAAGAGCTCTTTGTGAAGGGCTCGTCCGAGGAAGTACTACCACCATGCCTATTTCTGCCGTGAAGCAGCATTGCTGTGTTTTGGTTTGAAGGGCTTGGGTGCCGGTGAAATTACTGGCACGTGAGGCGATACATCTGTATGCTTCAAGTTGATGGACGTAGGGCACGTTCCTGACGTGCGTGACTTACGAGACAATGCTTTGGTATAGGAGATGGTTACCACTTAACATCAGGTAGGCCATACGCTTGTTCCATCATGTAGTTGTATAAAAAAATACTTAAAGAAAAGTTGTATTAAAAAAAAGAACAAGTGACACAACAAGAAGAAGAAGATGAGTTTTATCCACACTTTTAAACTGACAAGTATTTCACACAAAGGCTACACGGAGGACACGCATAGGGCACTAGGACAATCAAATTTGTATTATTTCATTCAACACCCTATCAAAAACCTATTACAAAATTCCTTTTATTAAAATCCCTTAGGTATTTTGGGACACAAGCCATTTTGTGATAAGCAACTACTAATATCTAAAATCCAATTACTATACAATAGGTACCCAGTAGGATTTTCTAGAGCATTTTATTAATAGGCCTCTCGCCTTACCCAACACTTCGCATTTATTAACAACTAGTATGTATTAGTATTAGCACCTGACTTGGTTTGCCTACGAGGAGGTATTTTCATTTTAGAAAAAACTTAGTTAAACTCAGGAACTGTGTTTCGTTGAACCAAGCATGATATTGTCACCTCACACATGGTTGTCTTCAGTGACCAAGATCTCTACAGGAAGATCTATAGGGAAAACAAGGATAAGGATATAAAAAAATGAATCCTTGTTTTTCCTGGTCACGTCATCACGCGTGAACAGCTGGACCGATTTGGCTGAAAATTGGTGGGGAGGTAGCTTAGAACCAGAAGACGGACATAAAATATTATATTCATATACGTATAGAATACTTTTATCCTGAAAATGTAACGGGACGGGGCGTAACGGGAATAGGACGGCCGTTAGTAACTAAATAAATAGGAATGGATATATTCCTAAAATACTCTCTAACCAATCCCCACTGCTGGGGACTTCATGATTTTCATCCTGGCTACGCCGTAGCATGCTACGGTGTAGCAGTGTCGGCTTTATGTGAAGGACGCCCTCCAGCAAGCTAGGAGACCATCTGCAAAACATAGTTTGCAAGAACTGGAGGAGAAGAGCCGAAGACCGGGCTCAGTGGCGCGTCTTGAGAGAGACCTTTTATTTATTATTTATTATTACCTACGTCCAGTAGACTGATATAGGTTGTTGATGATGATTATGTAAAACTGTGTAAGCAGTAAATCAAGAATAGTAGGCATTACAGTTCCAACAGACTATCCATTTTAGACATACAACTAGAAAAAACATTTAATACTAGTCCGCTAAACTAATGTATTACAAAATACCTCTAGAACAAAATATATATTACTTTTACTTTAAAAAAACTAGTTCCGCAAAGTCACGCTTGAATCAATTAATTATCCATTTTAGATATACAATATTGTGGAGAAACAGAAATACGACGTGAATGATTTTTTTACGGATACGGTGGCTGTACGTGTGCTTAGTAGAAGAACCAAGGTTACCGACATATAGCTCTTTGAGTTAGTAAGTTGAAGTGGCAATGGGCAGGTCATATAGCTCGAAGAACCGACAACCTTTGGGGAATAAAGGTTCTTGAATGGCGATCACGAACAGGAAGAAGAAACGTAGGGCGCCCACCCATCAGATGGACCGACGACATTGTTAAGATCGCGGGAAGACGGTGGATGGAAAGAGCTCAGAATCGTTCTTCCTGGAAATGTGTAGGGGAGGCCTATGTCCAGCAGTGGACTTTTCCAGGCTGATGATGATGATAATGATGACGTGTGCTTATTGTATTCTCTTTGCGGTACGCTGGCAGTTAGCAACGCATATCCAAACCAATCAAGTAGCCCGCTAAACGTGAACTAATTGAAACTTGCGGTTTACGTGAATTACACTGAAATCACAAAGCATTTTCAGCGCTTACACTGGAGGTTTTTACACATGGTTTAATGGCAATTGAGCATTCTGCTCTACCTCTACCTAATTCTCGGAAAAAGGATTAATTTAAAAGTATCAACCTATTTGCAGTTCTTTTCAAAGTCTATCAAACAGCGAACGAAAGCAAGCGCTGCACAATGAAAGATGAAATCTACCCTCATTAAAAAGTTGTAGGAAAAACCTCGGCTTTCTTAAAGCCCTTAGTTTTATAGTTTAATGGGAAGATGCCTTATCAAATTAATTATCTTGCAAAGTCGTCTATCTCGGTCGGCGATCAACTTGAACAAAGTAATAAAATTCATTGGATGGATCAATTAATAAAGTTAAGTGCTGTCGTCAAGTTGTCATGTTCATAGTATGACAACTTGTGACAGTCCGTCACAGACACTGTCTCTTTTTTATTTAGATAGCAGTCAGCAAACTACTTCGCAATCTTTTGTATAATTAATTTCATTTAGAATTTATTCCTTTGAGAACAAAGGAATAAATTCTAAATGAAAATAATTATTTACACTGTAAATACGTAATTTATATATACAGGGTTATTGGTAATTATATAAGAAACCAGTTAAGAGCTCCTTCTGTACATCTTAACAAACAACTTTTGTTCTACGACTTTCAATAATTCGTTATTTTTTTTCCATACAAAACATAATAAGTTATTTTTAACAAACTTGTCATTCTAAATAATTATAACTCTATGCCCCGTGGCGCGGCGCGCGGCAATCTCAATGAAAGGGGCGCGCGGTGCGGGGTCGCGATGCGACTCCGGTCACCGGTCATTACCATGAAGCGTCTACAATAGACAGAGCTAAAACGTGTTACAAAAACATAAAATATTTTTTTTGGGAAGTGTATTGATTTTTGACAAAAGTCGTAGAACAATTATTGTTTGTTAAGATGTAAAGAAGGAGCCCTTAACTGGTTTCTTATATAATTTCCAATAACCCTGTAGATATAACTATTGTGGAATCCACACAGCACTATCTGGCCCTAAATTAAGCAAAGCTTGTAGTATGGGACCAAATGTTTGGGTGCTATAAATTGTATTCTAATTACTAAAAATACAATTTATAGCACCCAAACAGAGAACAAACCTCTGCGTTCACCACACAAATATTTGTCTCGGTGGGATCGAGTCCACGACTTACGGCGCTGAATGCAGAGCTACTACCAACTGAGCTAAGAGGCCAGTCACCAATTGAGCTGAGAGGGCAGTCAAAATAACCCACAATTTTAGCCCGTAAAAATTAAAGCTTGATTAAAAAAATCTATTGATACTCACATGTCCGAATCAAACTTGATAACTAAATTTTAAAAATGGAATATCGTATCCAAATTTTTCTTTTGATGTTGATTTCCCTCGGGCATCGAGAATGGACTTATTTTTGATCCCATCCCATGTACATACCAACGTAGATAATGTTATTATGGGGGTGTGACGATGTCAATGTGTATTTTATTGGATAGGTATTTATTCTGGGTCAATAAGGAAGCATAGTTGACGTGGAAGATCGAAGTGTCCTTGAGTTAATATTATTTAGTGTCTAGCTAAAATTTGCTATTTGTTTTTCTCATTGCTGGCTAGTTCTTGGTCTCCTTGCGTAATGTTAATTACTGATAGACTAGTAGTATTTTGTTTTCACAAAATTGCGTAAGTTTATGTGATAGTTGAATAATTTACAATTTTGATTTAAAAAAAAACTAAAATATAAAGAATTATTGTCTACTAGTGGCCGCCCGCGGCTTCGCTCGCCCATTCCCGTAACACCCCGTTCCCGTTGCTTTTTCGGGATAAAAAGTATCTTATGTCCTTCTCCCGGTTCTAAGCTACCTCCCCACTAATTTTCTGCCAAATCGGTTCCGCCGTTCTTGAGTTATAAATAGTGTAACTATCACGACTTTCTTTTATAAATATAATATAAGATATTTGTCTGGATGACATCTGTACCTACTAATCGATAAGGTCACCTTTTTCTAAAAAATATTACTATGTTTTCAATTACTAAAAATGAAAAGAAAGTCGAATGTGAAATCTGTGTGACTGTGAAATCTTTCGAAATATTTTAAAGTACGTACGTAGTGGCAAAACTGTTTTTATATACTCGTTCCCAGCTTTTTGTGCATAGAAAATGAAAAAAATATGTAGATTCATCTAGAACATTATGCTTGGGCTTTGGTTAGGAATCCAAACCTTTTACATAATATCCGCAAATAGCTTTTGGAAGCTTTTATTATGAATAAAAATATAATAAGGACACATTTACAAAAGCATGAACACTTATTACACCACTTATTGCACGCACACACGCATAATATAACGGCGAGTGAAATAACAGCAGCAAATAGTACCCTCTCGCACGAATCGTAGAGTTCAAACTCAAACTATTCAAATTCCAAACTGATTCGTATACAAGCTTTGCTTTGCTTGGGGCTAAACAGTGCTGTGAAATGCTCACAAATGTTTATACTACTTGCTGATGGGACAAGCATATGGGCCTCCTGATAGTAAGTGGTAGTGGTAGTACTTCCTGGACGAGCCCCTCACAAAGAGCTCTACTACCACTCTACTTCTACTCATCAATTTATTCAAATCCAGGGCAATCAAAACAGGGTGTAGTGTAGTGACAACAGCTGCAAAGCAATTGAATATCATTAGCGTCAGGAAATTCGGGAATCTAATATTGTATAGTTTCGTAGCTTGATGAGGCTCTCTAGCCTAGGGCATTTTAGTCTTCCACAGCTTACGTCACGGTTGCATGAGCAGATGTTTTTTCGAATTACTGTTTTGATATATTTCTCAAGTATCCCCCATGTCCACATCGCATGGAAACAATATTGATAGTTATAAAGAAACTCCATTAATCATTTTTTATAACGCTTTATTAGCTTCACCTGTATGTATGTATGTATGTATGTATGTATGTATGTAACCGACCTCTTTGAGCTCGATTTTCTCCTACTTTGAACGATCAGATTTCATTCAAACTTTGCACAACTGTCAAAGGCCGATGACAATGCAATAATATGAAAAAAAAATTAAAAAAAAAAATTAAAAAAAAAAACTAAAAAGTGAAAAATAATATATAGTTTAAAAAACTAAAAAAAACGCTTTTATAACTAATTGAACTAAAAAGTTAAAATAAAACTGTAATAATCAATTGAAAAATTTATATTATTGTACAAAAAAAGCGTGGGGTGCTGGATTTTCATTGTTGTAAATATTTTATCAATAGTTTATTATATCTGAAGTTATTATAAAAAGCACCCCACGCTTTTTTGTACAATAATATAAATTTTTCAATTGATTATTTCAGTTTTATTTTTAACTTTTTAGTTCAATTAGTTATAAAAGCGTTTTTTTTAGTTTTTTAAACTATATATATTATTTTATTTGAAAAACATTTATTTTCATAAAGAAACTTACAATAAAACAATTATTTACAAATACACAAGAAACAGTTGCGCTATCTGCAGATCGTTAGAAACGATCTGGAGATGGCTCAACTGATCCAAATCAATGCCAGACGCAAGCTTCCCCAAGACACTATAATGCGCTGCGCCAGATACCCACCAACCCTCGGGTCACGCGTCGCTTCAATCAGCCGCAAAAAAAAAGCAGATATTTACAGCGTACAGGAAAAAGGAAGGAACTTCCTCCCGTGAACACTCAGGCTGTGGAATGATCTCCCTGCTGAGGTTTTCCCTAAGGACTATAATATCTATCTATCTATCTATATGGGGTTCTTCAAAAAGGGCGTTTTAAAAGTTTTAAAGGGTCGGCAACGCGCTTGTGATGCCTCAGGTATTGCAGGGATCCATAGGCTACGGAAACTGCTTCCCATCAGGTGGGCCGTATGCTTGTTTGTCAACTTAGTTGTATAAAGAAAAAATCGGTTGTCTGTAAAGTCGGTTTACTGACGATAGTTGAACGTGATAACGTCATAAGAAAATACTCGCGGACTCGCGGACTCGCGGACTCGGCCTCGGACTCGAACTCTCGGACCCCCTCCGGACTCTCATTTACCCTTACCCTCATTTACCCTTACCCTCATTTACCCTTACCCATTACCCGACCCGGGCTCGGGCTCAGGTAAATGGAACGACGAAACGACGTAACGACGCATGAGTCATGTTTTTTCGTGCGTGCAGCCGGCTCCATCGATTTATAAGACGTTATCACGTCAAAAAAAAAACTTTTTACGTATTGTGCCTACCTACTTGGCACACTTTAGTATTAGAACCACCGAATAAATAAAAGTGAGTACGTAGCACTCAAATAAATTCCCATTTACTTATATAGTTGACGCAAAAAGGTAAGACCATGCGCGGCGTTACCCAGGGACATCCTAGGGGACCAATATACATAATATACGCATCTGGCTGTTACTATGGAACTCGTTCACATGCGGTACAAGATTCTCCAAGTGATGAGTTCTATTTGAAAACAGTAGCCCCACATAATATTATAAGTACAGTCGGCTGCACTAGATTGTACATTGACGGGACAAAGACTCAAAAATCCTACTAAGTCACAAAGCCCTTTTAAATAAATAAAACATGTGCCGTGTCAATGTTTATTGCAATGCTGCGACACTACCATGACAGCTACAAATTGTGTATTATTTAGTACTTGTTAAACTTTCGCGATCATAAAACATATGCTCCAGTCAGCCCGCGACCACGGTTATTGCAACATAGCCGAAACGTCGGGAAAATAAATAAAATAAGGTAATATACGCGATAAATACCCGTGTAATAGTATAAATATGTGTATTATTTATTGTTTTTATTAGACTTTTTATAAAAGTGAATTTAGGCGCTAGTTCCAAGTGTCAGAGCTGCTTCACAGTTTGGTTTTATTTAGAGTATTTTACGTTGCTTTGCTGGCTACTTGGACTCTAGGGTGTTAGAAACACTGCAATCGCTCACTGTATGTCAACACGTAGAATCAAAATAAACTAGACACGGTTAGAACAATAAATACAATAAAAAACGTATAACTACGCGCGGATAAATCTCTCCATATCGCGGTCGTCTCGTTTCCCTCGCGTTCCGAGAGGTGGCGCTAGGAATCGTAGAGTTTACGGCACGCGCCGTTGAAGCAAGTATGGCGCTGGGATCGCATTGTTCACCCATATTTATTGGATGACCGGTTGGCGCATATTGTTCCTTTAAAGCTGTAGTACAATTACAACTTGCTCATGTCTGATTGCTCACAGGTGGTGAAAATGATGATAGTAGTGGTGGTCATCTTCGCGGTCTGCTGGCTGCCCTTCCACGTTTACTTCGTGGTCACATCTTACTATCCCGACGTGGTGAACTACGCCCATATCCAGGAGATATACCTGGGGATATACTGGCTAGCTATGAGCAACTCTATGTACAACCCTATCATCTACTGCTGGATGAACTCTAAGTAAGTTGGTATTCTATCTAGTAGTCTATGTGAAGTGCTCTTCTGGTGAAGTACTAACTCCATGCCTAATTGTGCAACCAAGCAATGTGAATGTGGAAGTAAAGGTAGGCCTAATAAAAGATGTATGGATTATGTGAAGGATGATATGGGTAAGAAAGAAGTGACTGCTGAAATGACGCCTAATAGAGAACGAAAACCTGTTGTGCTGACCCCACATGAAGATAAGGACAGGATGATGAAGCAGCGTGTTTTAGATTAAAGGATTTTTCGGAGGGGGGTTTCAATTTGAAGGGTGTGGCTGATGCCTATCAAGTTGAAAGACACAGAGCAGTACATCGTAGGGTACGTTTCTAACGTGCGTAAACTGTGAGGCTATTCTTTATTGCAACAAAACAAGTTTCTACAAAAGGAGAGCTTGATTCTACAGAATTTTGTACCCATATTCATCACCATCAACCTAAAGATGTCCACTGCTAGACATCCTTATAGCCTTCCTTCCTGCCTTCCTTATAGAGCAGCAAGCAGGAAGATCAGTTCTAAGCCTTTTTCATCTTCGATCGCCATCTTCATTATATTTCGTTAGCAAAAAATATTTATAGAGGGGATTTTTTTTGTTAAAGTCATGAAATTATGTTTAACTCCCTAGATTCAGACGAGGTTTCAAGCAGTTCTTCTGGTGCTGTGGAGCATTTGGAGGCCACGGCTTGATGAGGCACCGGCCATTCGGAACCGAACGCATGGACAGATCTGTTCGCTCAATCTCGCCAAGCAGAAAGAACGGTACAAGTAAGCTATCGCTTTGTATTTGTGGCTTTAGTTAGATACTTTTTGTATGGTCCTCGCAGTTTGCATCTTTATGACGTGTGGTTCCTTAGCTAGATGATGGCTGATGCTACTAGCTATGTCTTTGGTTTTATTAAGGTCAAAAGGAAAAAAATTGGTTTTGCGTTATGTGTCTTTTGGGCGCCCCAAAAGTAGCCGATGTGTGGTTGCTATTAGTGATATTGTGTCTAGTTTCAGTATTTTACTCGGGGTTTTAACTTTCTCATCTATAAGAAATTCTTGTTCATAGGTTTGTTCAGGACAACAAAATTCATCAAAAACCCACATGGCTCTCCCATCTTGCTTCATGCAAATAGAATAAACAAGTAAGAGATTAAAGCCAGTTTCTGTATGCTATGGACAAAATGGTCATTTTCTATTTGAGGCCGCTTGTAAATGGCCAAAGACGTCCATGCGGCTTTTTGTCAAATGTAGTTAGGCTCGACATTTTCTGCTTACAGCGTGCTTTTAGTTCTTTAGACGACTTTCGAGGGACCGGTCGATTGTAAGCTTTAATAAAAGTTTATGAACTTTGCAGGCACGATTCGAATCTCGATGAATAGCACTTACAACCACACTATGGTAACTGCCGCCTGACATAGGCGCGGCGCGTCTGGCCCGCACGGAGACTGTGGCCCGAATGAAGCGCCTAATGTTGAACGCACGTGGATATGACGTGAAACCCGCCCTCCGCGCGTTTTGCGCACCCCTCACGACCTCTACGCCTAAGCCAATACGGGCATCTACGCTGGCCGTAGAGCCTCTACGAAGCTCGTAGAGCCTCCAATGTCCGACTTCTACAAAGCTTGTGAGAGTGAAACAGGGTCTTAGATACCCCCAAAGTTTTGTAAAGCCCTCAAAAGTCCAGTGTAAACGCTACAAGTGCTTTGGAATATTATTAAACATAACAGTGCAGAAGTGAGTCTGAATTGTGATTATAAGGTCGATCAATGAAATGTTAGTAATGATATGAACTGCTTATTTAAAAACTATAAAGTAATACAAAAAAGTATGTGTAAGGTTGTACAGGGACTCATTCATCACAAGTTTAGGATGTATCTACGCCAGACTCCTAAAAATTTTACGACTGGGAGTGGAAAAGTAAAAAATTATGGAGATAGGTACGAGTAGCTGAATATTCACTCTATCATCATCTTTCTATAATGCTTTTAAATATATAATCTACTGAATGTTTTAATATAAGTAGCTTGTCGTTTAGTAAAAATGATGAAATGTAAATAATGAATTTATGTAAATATAACGTATTTTTCAAATTAAATCCATAATAAACTATTATATTGAATTATTCCAAAATAATTCAAGAACTATATTTAATAACCATTTAATTTGATTCTGAAGTTTCTTTGTTGGCTTAAGTTAGATACAGATAATAGAATACTAGTATCTTATTTTTAGATACCCAGTCTAGACCATCGAGCTTCCAGAAACAATTTATTTTCTACCGTTCACTTAGAGGCCAAGAGAATAACTCAACCGTTATAATATTTCCCTGTTTTATTTAGGTGCTAAAAGAGGTCAAGCAAGGGACAGAGATGACTTGAATTTTCTCATTGGTCATACTTATTCATTTTGGGAAAAAAACTACTTTTGAATCTACCATAAATACCGTAATATTTTTTTTTATATAGCGTCACTCAACGTCTAACTTTGTCACTCGTGTCCCTATTTACGGGACGCTCTAGTCTTTAGCCTGGTTTGTGGTAAAGTATTATCCATTCTGTATATTTCTACTATACTATTTCTCAGCATAGTCGGCCTAATCCACATCATCATGAATATTAGGTGATTAAACAAACTTACCTGTAAGTGAGGTTCTATCATAATTATGCGAGTGCTACGTCCGAAGATATTAGTCATAGTCTACAATATGTGAATATTTTAATAAAAAAATATTTTTTAAGTGGTAAGTCTATAAAAAAAATATCCTCTCAGATCACTCACGAGTCAATGTGATGATAATCATACAATGATATGCTGGTAGCTACCATCAGTGTTTACTTGAGCTCATGTCATACTTACCTAGTTTAGGTAAATAGTATTAGCCATAACTAATCATTTTTATGTCATTGTTACCTGTAAAAGATCCTGGTGTAATACTTGTGTGGCATAAAATAAATAATTTGATTTGATTTAATAAGTGGTGTAATGTACCTCGATCAAAAAGCAGACGCTTTAGACTCTAACTCCTAACCTGGCCTTTCTCTAAAGTTTAGAGAAAGGCCAGGTTAGGAGTACCCTAAACTGACGTGCATACGAGTATGAAGAATGTTATGCGAGTGATTGAAGCGAAAGAGGTATAAGGTCAGGATCGTAGCAAGTGGAGATCCGTGATTTCTGCCTACCCCCATGGAAATGAGGCGTGGTTTTTATGTTTGTGTTAATAAGCGAAAACTCTTCATTGATTATAGCTACAACCGCAAAAAATACCACTGCGTATAGCGACGCCATCACCCTTCCTCTTCTTCTTTTTCAACCACTAGAGATGTGTCATTCCTTGTTTGATCCGATTAGGGATGTCCTATTCCCAAAACTGGTTAACATTATGTAATAAGTGGTGCAAATATAAAAGAATATGTCAACATGACCACTAGAATCATATAATTTATAGCATGTAAATTTAAATAATTGTGTAAATATTAAATGTTGTTTGTATGTTTAAACTACAGATGTAAATAATCTATGAGGAACTTTCAATAAATATATTATGTTGGAAAAGCACGTTTTATTAAAACCATAGTGTACATATTTCAAATTCCAAATCCAGAAGTCTTATGCTTTCCACACATCTAGGCAATCTGCGATGGCGATCAGTTTCAGCATAAGGTTTTGCATACATCCGCACAACTGCCGCGAACTTTGACAGTGCGATAATCGCCATCGCAGGCGACAGATGTGCGCAAGGCGTAATATGCTATTAGCAAGAAATTTCTATAAAAATAAAACAATAATTTTATGATATACTAGCTGATGCCCGCGACTTCGTCCGCGTGGATATTTGAGTTCTTTTTTTTATTTTGATATGACCAACTGTAGTTACCATAGTTTTGAGCTTGTACGTTAGAGTGTATTTGAATTTGAAGGCAAGTGCTGTTGTTTTATTTTTCAGCAGTGTCTAATTTAAGTATGATAGATGTTTCCCGCAATTTTGTCTTAGTGGTTATCATCGGTTTTTTTGTAAACCTTTGTGTGTATTCGAACCTGGTGACAGATGCTGCGGTAGCTGAATTTTTTTTAATGTTTTTTTGCGTATTTTGTAAAGCTCTTTTTCGTGATTTTGTTTAAGTGGCTAATTTGGGCTATCGTATTTGTTAGTGTATAATCGAAACTGGTTTTTTTAAATGACATGACCAACTGCTATTTACCATAGTTTTGAGCTTGTACTTTAGAGTGTATTTGAATTTAAAGGCATGTGCTATTATATTAGTTAGTTATATTGTAGCTGAATTTTTTTAGCGGTGCTTAGCTTCGCTATGATAGGTGTTTTCTGCGATTTTGTCTTAGTGATAATCTTGGGTTTTAAAAATTTGTGAAAATGAAGATTGAATTGCCGCCTTCCCGGTTTTTTTTTTCTTTTTCTCTGGCGGGCCTTCGGCTTTGGCTCACCAGCATTATTCAGTTATTATTTTCATTCTCATAATTTTAAAAATGGTAAATGTCAAATCTATGTTATTTTAAATAAATAGTTGAAGCTATATATTAATCAAGTAATTTAGAAGATATATTATTTATTTAATACTATCTTTATGTTATTTAAATTTAAATTTTACATTGCGCTATCTTATTAGACTTTTTAAACTTCTTACTGTTGTAATGGGTTTCCAACCTACTTACTGAATAAAAAGTTGCAATTTGGTTCAACGACCTCCTTGCAGTTAGAAAGACTTTAGAAAGTTGGAAAATGGTTGAATAAAATAGAACTTGTTTTTTTTTTATAATTTGACAGCTGTCAGTAGAAAGCGATTCTCCCTAGGGCTGAAAGTTTTACTTTCAATTAGGCCCCTCAGGTAATTTCAGACCTACTTTCAGAGTATGAGTAATGAAAAGTGTATTTCAGCGGTGTTTAGTTTAAGTATGAAAGATGGTTCCCGCGATTTTGTCTAAGTGGTTATCATCGGTTTTTTTGTTAACCTTTATGTGTATTCACGAGTTCTTTTTTTTATTTTGATATGACCAACTGTAGTTACCATAGTTTTGAGCTTGAACGTTGGAGTGTATTTGAATTTGAAGGCAAGTGCTGTTGTTTTATTTTTCAGCAGTGTCTAATTTAAGTATGATAGATGTTTCCCGCAATTTTGTCTTAGTGGTTATCATCGGTTTTTTTGTAAACCTTTGTGTGTATTCGAACCTGGTGACAGATGCTGCGGTAGCGGAATTTTTTTAATGTTTTTTTTTGCATATTTTGTTAAGCTTTATTTCGTGATTTTCTTTTAGTGGGTAATTTGGGCTATCGTATTCGTTGGTGTATAAAAAGCGGTGTTTAGTTTAAGTATGATAGATGATTCCCGCAATTTTGTCTTAGTGGTAATCATCGGTTTTTTTGAATTTTTTTTATGCATTCAAACCTGGTGACAGATGCTGCGGTAGCTGGAAATCTTTTAATGTTTTTTTTTGCGTATTTTGTATAATGTTTTTTTTTATCATATTTTGTAAAGCTCTTTTTCGTGATTTTCTTTTATGGGGTAATTTGGGCTATCGTATTCGTTGGTGTATAATCGAATCTGGTTTTTTTAGTTTGATATGAACAAATGCTAGTTACCATAGTTTCGAGCTTGTACTTTAGAGTGTATTTGAATTTGAAGGCGAGTGCTGTTGTAGGCGATTTTTTTCAGCAGTGTTTAGTTTAAGTATGATAGATGATTCCCGCAATTTTGTCTTAGTGGTTATCATAGTTTTTTTGAAAATTTTTGTGTATTCAAACCAGGTGACAGATGCTGCGGTAGCTGGAAATTTTTTAATGTTTTTTTTGCGTATTTTGTAAAGAACTTTCGTGAATTTGTTGAAGTGGCTAATTTGGGCTATCGTATTCGTCGTTGGTGTATAATCGAATCTGTTTTTAGGGTTCCGTAGCCAAATGGCAAAAACGGAACCCTTATAGATTCGTCATGTCTGTCTGTTTGTCTGTCTGTCTGTCTGTCTGTCTGTCCGGCCGTGTCACAGCCATTTTTCTCCGAAACCATAAAAGCTAGACTGATGAAACTTGGTGAGTAGATGTATTCTGTGAACCGCATTAAGGTTTTTACACAAAAATAGAAAAAAAACTATAAATTTTGGGGGTCACCATACTTGAAACTGAAACTCAAAAATTTGTTTTTCATCAAACCCATACGTGTGGGGTATCTATGGATAGGTCTTTAAAAATTATGTTGAGGTTTCTAATATCGTTTTTTTCTAAAACTAAAAATTTGGGGGTCCCCATACGTGAAACTGAAACTCAAAAATTTTTTTTTCATCAAACCCATACGTGTGGGGTATTTATGGATAGGTCTTCAAAAATGGTGTTGAGGTTTCTAACATCGTTTTTTTCTAAACGGAATAGTTTGCGCGAGAGACACTTCCAAAGTGAAAAAAAGTTGGTCCCCCCCCCTCTAACTTCTAAAATAAGAGAATGATAAAACTAAAAAAAATATATGTTGTACATTACTATGCAAACTTCCAACGATATTTGGTTTGAACGAGATCTAGTCAGTAGTTTTTTTTTTATACGTCATAAATCGTAAACCGCAATTTACCTTTCGACGAACTACAAAAACCTTTATATTATGTTATTTGATGCTACGGAACCCTTCATGGGCGAGTCCGACTCGCACTTGGCTGCTTTTTTTTATTTGACATGACCAACTGCTAGTTACCATAGATTTGAGCCTCCACTTTAGTGTATTTGAATTTTAAGGTGAGTGCTGTTGGAGACGATTTTTTTCAACAGTGTTTAGTTTAAGTATGATAGATGTTTCCCGCGATTTTGTCGTAGTGGTTATCATCGGTTTGTTTGTGAACTTTTGTGTGTAAACGAACCTGGTGCCAGATAATGCGGTAGCTGAATTTTTTTAAATGTTTTTTTACGTATTTTGTAAAGCTATTTTTTGTGATTTTTCTTAAAATCATTTTCCGTTTTTTCTTCTTTCAGGGAAATAATTTTCCTATCTTCTTTCTTGGCGCACCTCTGCTCTATTAGAGGAACACACCTTCTAAGTTTCATGATTCTAGGGCTAACGGTTTAGGCTGTGCGTTGATTTTTCTTTATACCATTTTTCCCCTTTTTCTCCTCTTCGGTAAATAATTTTCCATTTTCCTTTCTTAGCGGATGCCTACGTCTTAAAATCTACCTGCATGCCAAATTTTAGCCTAATCCGTCCAGTGGATTGGGCTGTGCGTTGATAGATCACTATAATGTCAGTCAGTCAGTCAGTCAGTCACCTTTGAGTTACCAGCTGGTTACCATAGTTTTGAGCATGTACCTTAGCCGTTTTATGAAGCGGTGTTTCGGTATGATAGGTGTTTTCCGCGATTTTGTCTTAGTGGTTACGGTGGGTTTTATGTTAACTTTTGTGTGTATTCAAATTTGGTGACAGATGCTGCGGCAGCAGAATTTTTTTCACTGTTTTTTTGCGTATTTTGTAAAACAATTTTTTGTGATTTTTTTTTAAATTTTCTTCCCTCTTTTTTTTCTTTTGGGGAAAGAACTTTCCTATTTTCTTTCATAGTGCACCTTTGCTTTATAAGACCAACACATCTTCCAAGTTTCATGCTTCTAGGACTAATGGTTTAGGCTGTGCGTTGATTTTTCTTTAAACCATTTTTCCCCTTTTTCTCCTCTTTGGGAAAGAATTTTCCAATTTCCTTTCTTAGGGCACTTCTACGTTATAAGAGAAATATACCCTCCAAGTTTCATGTTTCTAGGACTAATGGTTTAGGCTGTGCGTTGATTTTTCTTTAAACCATTTTTCCCCTTTTTCTCCTTTTTGGGAAAGAATTTTCCAATTTCCTTTCTTAGTGCACCTCTACGTTATAACAGGAACATACCCTCCAAGTTTCATGCTTCTAGGACTAACGGTTTAGGCTGTGCGTTGATTGTCAGTCAGTCAGTCAGTCAGTCAGTCAGTCAGTCAGTAACGAAAGAGTTTTATATATTTAGATTAGTGGCTAATTTGAGGTTTCGTATGCGTGTTGGTGTATAATCGTATCAGATTTTTTTAATTTGACATGACCAACTGCTATTTACCATAGATTTGAGCTTGTACTTTAGAGTGTATTTGAATTTTAAGGTGAGTGCTGTTGGAGCCGATTTTTTTCAGCAGTGTTTAGTTTAAGTATGATAGATGTTTCCCGCGATTTTGTCGTAGTGGTTATCATCGGTTTGTTTGTGAACCTTTGTGTGTAATCGAACTTGGTGCCAGATGCTGCGGTAGCTGAACATTTTTAATGAGTTTTTTTTGCGTATAAAGCTATTTTTTGTGATTTTTCTTAAAATCATTTTCCGTTTTTTCTTCTTTTTGGGAAAGAATTTTCCTATTTTCTTTCTTAGTGCACCTCTGCTCTATTAGAGGAACACACCTTCTAAGTTTCATGCTTCTGGGGCTAACGGTTTAGGCTGTGCGTTGATTTTTCTTTAAACCATTTTTCCCCGTTTTTCTCCTCTTTGGAAAATAATTTTCCATTTTCCTTTCTTAGCGGATGCCTACGTCATAACATCTACCTGCATGTCAAATTTTAGCCCGATCCGTCCAGTGGTTTGGGCTGTGCGTTGATAGATCACTATGTCAGTCAGTCACCTTTGAGTTTTATATATATAGATTGTTTGTGAACCTTTGTGTGTAATCGAACTTGGTGCCAGATGCTGCGGTAGCTGAACATTTTTAATGAGTTTTTTTTGCGTATAAAGCTATTTTTTGTGATTTTTCTTAAAATCATTTTCCGTTTTTTCTTCTTTTTGGGAAAGAATTTTCCTATTTTCTTTCTTAGTGCACCTCTGCTCTATTAGAGGAACACACCTTCTAAGTTTCATGCTTCTGGGGCTAACGGTTTAGGCTGTGCGTTGATTTTTCTTTAAACCATTTTTCCCCGTTTTTCTCCTCTTTGGAAAATAATTTTCCATTTTCCTTTCTTAGCGGATGCCTACGTCATAACATCTACCTGCATGTCAAATTTTAGCCCGATCCGTCCAGTGGTTTGGGCTGTGCGTTGATAGATCACTATGTCAGTCAGTCACCTTTGAGTTTTATATATATAGATATACCTCTGTTGGTTGTCCCTAAATAAATAAAATTAATTTTTCATTTATAGTAGATAGTAGAAAAGTATTTCGTGAAAATAAAAGCACAGAGGTTACACACTTTCTGTAAGCTTATTTTTAGCAAACTTTTGAAAGAGTGTTGTTTTCAACTCCAAATCTAGCTTTCAGAAAATCACGTTCTATCTCGAAGTTTAGAAGTAAGTAAAGCTAACTTCAGAAAAGATAAGTGAAAATGTAATTACGCGCTGAAACTATGTGCTTTCAGACAAAGATGTTTTTGTTACACTGTTATTTCAGTCACAAAAAGCATTAAATAAGAGTCACGTAGCGAATTCGGTTTTCGCGACCAAAATGACGAAAACATTTTTGTTTTTGTTCCGAAATGGCACTTACCTGCAACTATTGAGGGCGCGTCAGGAGAGTGCTGCCTGGATCAATTTGAGAGCTTCTTTTGTTTATACCAGCAGGCTGATATTGGAAGGCATTTTGATCATAATGAGGTATTTAAAAAGAAATTAAGATTATTGATGATAATATGATAACTAAGATTATTTTCGCAAACAACGCATATCTGTCGCTTAATTTAAAAATGGAACGATCTTGTACTCCGAAATATGGCAACCAAGGAGGTCACTATGCAAAGTTTTATTTAAATTTCGAACAGGGTTGAAAACTTAAATGTTTTTTATTGAAAAAAACCGTTCACCATTCAGCCATTTTTGTCCCAATACAGGGCAAAGGCCTGGTAAGTGTGCCATTATGTTTGTTACATTTACTATGAATATGAAAATGTAATGACAGAATCCACCAAACGTGAAAACTAAACCAACAATTAAACGCAATTATCTTAACAAAACATCAGTATTTTGTTTGTGATCGTAATTACGAGGTATTGGTTCAGTGTCAGTGTCGACGGGCGTTTGTTTATTTTTCGTGTAATTCATTAGAATTAGCCTAATTGTTTCGTAGAACCACTTTCCTATGTTAGCAGGACTCCTAAAAATAGGTACTTTTCTGCTTTTTTTATACAACTAGCTGATGAAAAGTATATTGCCCACCTGATGTTAAGTGGTAACCGACGCCTATAACAAATCATTCTCTCGTAGGTCTCGTACGTCATGAACATGCCCTACGGTGCCCGGCCCTGCGTCCATCAACTTGAGGTATAAGTTCAGCTTCACGTACCAGTAATACCGACACCTACACTCTTCAAAGCGAAGCACAGCAATGCTGCTTCACGGCAGAAATAGGTATAGGTGGATAGTACTTCCCCGAACAACTTCTGTTTGTTGACCTTACATTTTAATGAACACATATTAAAAATTAGTGCTCTCAAACGGTGACGGAAAACATCGTTAGGAAACCCGCAGCTTAGTCAGCTCCGCATGTATTAGGCTGACTAAGCTGTCAGGATGGTATAGGTGCTGAGCAAGCCTATTCCATCTAAAATCCTGTCCCAGGCACCAGTGGGACAGGAGCCCAAGCTCTAATAGGGGGACTATTAGGGCTTGTGTAATCACCAGTTGCCTTTACACGATTTATAAATCATCTACAATAGATGCAAAGGCCTGTTTACTTAATATCAAGTAGAAGATATCTTCTAGATTTTATATTCAAGTTATTGATGGGTTGATTTAGCCCATTTTAAGCTTCAAAGAGGTCTCAAATTGACATTGGAAACGGAATTGTTAATCAACATTGCGCCAACTGGCGGCTTATGCAATAATACGCAAATGTGGCGGGCGGCAATTGGCCCATTGTCAATATTGGCCGTCTCGTAGGCATCCGCTTACAATAATAATAATAATGATAATAATAATAATAAATTTATTTAGCAATAAGCACACATAAATATAACAATTTGATAGATACGACATAACATAGGTAATCATAATTAATATGGCAACAGTTTAACATTATTCAAGACCCTTTTTTTTTTTTTTTTTTTTTTTAAAGAGGGGAAAATGCCTTCGCATTTCTCTTCCGCCGCGGGGGAGAGACGAAAGAGGGTATGTGGGGCATGAACCCACTAAAAACCCCCCTGTGAGCCGTCCGCTGCCAAGAGTGGGACGAGAAAGGGTCATGTGAATATTCACTTTCTCGCCCCGGCGGTAGGCCCGGATTCCCTTAACCGGACCCTTGCGTCTGTAAGTGTGTAGTCAAGTGGGGCCGTGTAAGACGGTGGAACATCCCCCGACATTCCACCAGTGACCCCACTACAAAGGATGGAGGAGGCGGCCGAACCGCCTCCTTCTCTGTCCTCCCCGTCTCCGTCGGAGCTGGTCAGCATGGACGTCGTCTTCTCTGACTCTCTCCGCAGCCTCCTTCTGTGTCATCACTTCTTCACAGAAGGAGACTACTGCTTGCCACGACCTCTTATTGCTCAGCATGGCTTTCACCACGCTGAGCAAGGAGAGGTCCCGCCCTATCACGCTTTCAAGGATGTGCCGCTGTGGGCCCCAGGCAGCACATACTTCCAGCGTATGGAGTGCCGTATCCTCCGGCGCTCCGCATCCATGGCATTCTGGGGTTGCCTCCCGTCTTGCGATCTTGTGGAGGTACCTTCCAAAACACCCATGTCCGGAAAGCACCTGCACCAGTCGGAAAGTCAGCGACCCAAACGGCCGGCTGACCCACTCCTTCAGGACTGGGCGAATGGCTTCCACCGTCCACTGCCCAGGGACCGGTGGCTCCAGGTCCTCCGTCCATCTCTGCATCAGAGCAGCCCTTGCCTGCAGACGCATGCTTGCCACTTCATCCCACGCGGGGGGGTCCCCTTGGGATCTCCTCGCCTTAACGAATTGATAAACCTCTGCAAGGATCTCCGCTTGGAGCTCCCAAGGGGGATCACTGGCCAGTACACAGCCTGCCGTCCAGGACACCGTCCGATATCCGCGTATCGCCCTCGTCGTAATGACTCGCTGCGGACGACGCAGCAAAGTCTTATTACTACGGTTGAGGGCGTCCACCCAGACTGGCGCACCGTACAAGGCCATGCTCCGGATCACTCCAGAGTATAACCGACGGCAATTGGCACTAGGGCCTCCCACATTGGGTAGCAACCTACCTAGAGAAGCTGCGGCTCCCACTATCCTTGGGGCAAGCTTTTTAAAGTGGGCCTCAAAAGCCCACCTCCCATCCAAGATTAGACCCAGATATTTCATCTGTGTCCCAACTGATACCTGAACCCCATCAAGCTCCACTCGAGCTCCTGGGGGGGGTCGTCCCCGAGGTCCATGAAATAACAGAGCCTCGGTCTTAGACAGGGCGACTTTAAGCCCCAGGGCACGTATGCGGTCAAGAACAAGGGTAGTCCCCACCGTGGCCAACCGCACTGTTTCCCGAAAATCACAACCTTTCGCCACGACAAGGGTGTCGTCTGCATAGCAGGAAACCCGTATGCTTGCTGGGAACGTGCCACGGAGCACCCAATCGTATCCTATGTTCCACAGGAGTGGCCCCAAAACCGACCCCTGTGGAACCCCAGATGAGACGCGGCGGCGTCTCAATCCATCTCGCCCCTGAACCATAACCTCACGATCCTGAAGATAGTCGGCCAACAGCCTCCGCAGATACAGGGGCACTCCATGGTACCGGAGTGCCTCCTGTATTGTGTTGTGCGGGAGACTGTTGAAGGCGTTGGCTATATCGAGCGAGACTGCTAACGCCTTTTGCTTCTCTCTGACCGCTTCCTGTGTCCACTCTTTTAGCCACAGCAGGGCGTCAATTGTCGACCTCCTAGCTCTGAATCCATACTGGGCCTCCGAAAGTCCAGGTCCAGTACCCTCCAAGTGCCAGATGACACGAGAGGCCACTATGCTCTCAAGCAGCTTGCCCGTATCATCCAACAGGACTATGGGCCTGTATCCGGAAGGCGAGTCGATGGCTCGGCCCTCCTTCCGTAACAAGCATAATCGGCCATCCTTCCACAGCTTGGGGAACCGTCCCGACGTGAGGCACGCGTCAAACAATAGCCGAAGCTGATTTCCCATCTTTTTCAAACATATCCTAAGAACACGCCCTGGGATTCCGTCTGGACCTGGTGCAGTCTTTTTGCCTCGCAGACGGTCAACCACTACCGCCATTTCCACCTCTGAGACAGGTGGGATTGAGGCCAGATCCAACTCCTCGGTAGAGGAAGGTGCCATCGTCGGAGGGGTAAAGTGAGGGCTACTGTCGGGGAACAGCCCTTCCAATACCCTATCCAAAAGTTCTGGCTCCAGAGACTCTGAAACCGGGGCCGTCTGTCCCCGAAACTTTTTCCGGGCAGCCTTATACGGGCGCCCCCAAGGATCTCTGTTGAGGCTTTCAAGAGCCTCACCCCATGCCTGAGATTTGGCCTTACTGATGGCCAGATGCAGCTCCCGCTTTGCTTCGCGGTACTCGCAGTGCAACTGGCCCTCAGTGGCCAGCTCGTCGGCTGACAGTTCATCATCGGTCCGGCCGTGACGCCGCCTCCTGCAGCGAGTGTAGCACCGTCTCTTTACCGAGCAGGTGTTTCGGAGGTCCGCTATCTCCGAACACCACCAATAGACTGCACGGCGATCAGGCTGATTTCGAGCCCTCGGCATGGCCGTGTCGCAAACAGCCGTCACTGCCTCGCGGAAGTGGCCAGCTGCAATGTCCACTTCCGGGTGCATGGGCGCAGCCAACCACGACTGGACTAACATCGCCTCCTTTGCCAGTTCTGGGTCAAGACGACTAATCGCCCAGCGCGGGAAAACCGCTCGCGCCACGTGGCGATACCCTCCTCGGTTGTGGGAAGAGGAGATCTCGAACCTTATGTATTTATGATCCGAAAGAGTCTCCTCATCTGATACCCTCCAGGCCAAGACACGTGCTGCAGTAGCTGGACTGGCGAACGACAAGTCCACCACGGAACATCCGTTATAGCGGACGCATGTTGGAACTGACCCTCTATTCAGCAGGGTCAGTCCTGTAGTAACCGCCCACTCCTTAACAATCTCCCCACGGGGTTCATTTAGGCGGTCGCCCCAATCCCGAGCCCTGGCATTCAAGTCTCCGAGGAATAGGATCTGACGCGGTGCCTGCCGTCTTACTGCTACAGCCAGGAGGTCTGCAAAGACTTCGAACTCCGCAACGGTTCTATTAGGGGAGAAGTATACGCCGACGACTGCGTACTCCCCCCACTTGGCCACCACGTACCCCGAGCCCCTCTCTTCAACTGATAAGGTTGGGCCATCGCCACTCCGTCCTATTATGGCTACTGAACCATCCAAGTCCCCAGTCCAGCAGGGATGGGGGGGAATGTAGTATGGCTCTGCAGCAACTGCCAAATCTATTTTCCACTGCGCCAGGGTCTGCATAAGCAGGTCTTGAGCCCCAGCGCAGTGGTTGATGTTCGTCTGGAGGATGTTGTAATGACGAACTTGATCCATCAGTCCGACATTACAACCTCCTCGCTCGCCGCATGGCGATTGGCTCCAGAGGCAGCCTGTTCTGAGGCCGCTGGAACGGTCCGGGTCCAAGTGGCCTTTCCTTTAGTCTTTGGGGGAGTACAGTTGCGTCCTCCCATTACATGCCCAGAAGGCCTACCTGAATCTGCACAGATCGCGCAGCGCAGGTCAGTCTTCTGGCAATTAGCGGCCTTATGACCTGAGCCTCCACATCGAAAGCACAGGTCTCCTCTATCAACCGACGACTCAGGGCACTGAGGCCGCATGTGTCCCAGCCCCATACACTTGTAGCAGCGCATGGGACGTACATCCAGAGCCACTACTCTCACTGAGCTCCATCCCACTAAGAGCCTGCCTTTCGCTAGGACCGCTCTAGCTACCGCAACTGGACAGGTGACAATAGTGGAGCCAGTACCATTGTATTCCCGGTGAATTTCTCCGGTCTTTACGTACCTCGCATCACAGCCACCCGCCGTGGCAACCGCCGCTGCTACTTTCTCCTCAGTGGTAGCATCGTCCAAGCCACTGACCCTCAAATCAGCAGTTTTGATGGGTCTGACAATAGTGGCCACCTCAGAAAGAACCCCGCGGAGTCTTTCGGCGAGCCTATCAGCTTTTTCGCCACTTTGGGAACCAGGAATCTTTAACATCCTGGCACCCGTTGCAGTCACTCGGAATCGGAGCTGATCAATCCCCAGTTCTTGGATGTTGACCTTCCCTTGCGCTTCTTCTAGTATGTGGTTATAAGTCACACCCCTGTTAACGGCTTCAGGCCTTAACGTCATCACGACCGCCACTGATTTTGGAGTCTTCAGCGCAGCTTTAGCAGCAGAAGCTGCCGTCTTAGGCTTGGCCTTGGCGGTGGCAGAAGCGCAAGCTGCGGGGGCAGCCGCGGGAGTTGCAGAAGGGGCAGACGACTTCCCCTTTCCCTTACCCTTCCCTTTGCCCTTCCTTGTCACCGTAGCCCAGGTATCTGCCTGAGAGACAGTGGAGGGGGTGGCC
Source organism: Thera britannica (assembly GCA_939531255.2). Lineage (NCBI taxonomy): Eukaryota > Metazoa > Arthropoda > Insecta > Lepidoptera > Geometridae > Thera > Thera britannica. The sequence goes on along the minus strand of OW618036.2, from coordinate 15,363,010 downwards.
TCGCTGGTGCTTTGGGTCCCCGTAGAAGTAGAAGGGCCTGCAGCTGATGATGCTGGTTGTGAGGCAGCAGTGTTTATCGACTGGCTAGCCCGCTTGCCCGCTTTAGGGGCGGCATTGCGAGCTGGCTCAGGCACCGGCTTATGTGGCGGGATGGTTTCCGTCGTCTTCCTAGCATCGGCTCTGAGAGGCGGACGGACCGTCTGGGCAGGCAAAAGCCGGTCCTCAATCACCGCCAGACGGGCATTCAGCATCTCCCCAAACGTTGTGGTTAGGGAGCGTTTCAGCTCTTCCACTAATTCAGCCGCTCCCAGCATGGTGCTGGGAGATGCCTGCATCTCAAAGGCTGCGGCTGCAGCGGCAGTTTTAGCAGCAGCCGCTTGCGTCTTAGCTTCAGTGAAACCACGACGAAGTGCCTTCACCTCCGCCTTAATGGCATCGACCTCAAGTCGAAGGCGGCCGTTCTCCGCCCTCAGCCGTCTCGTCTCTTCAGCCTCACTCCTGCTCGCCAGAGCCTCAACTACCTCTTTAATGGTCGAAGCGGAGTTCCTCAACCGCCCGACAAACTCTCCCTTGAGATTATTAGATCTCTTGGCAACCTCTAAGATGGTGGCGAGGTTGTTGCACGCCTGCGTTTTTAGCTCTTGGGCATTAAGCTGACTGACATCACCCGCCACCGCCTCGACATTATCAATCTTAGTTCCATCATTAAGGCTGGTTACGGCCGCAGCTGGCCCCTTCTTGTATTGCCTAGCTTTAAGGACATCCTCCAACGGCACCACGACCGGCTTGAGGAAATCTTGCTTGGAGGAACCAGCTTTGCTGGTCCTTGTTTTATCCTTCTTGGCCGATTTGGTTTTAGCGACCGCTGAATCTTCGGTCTCCGTGTCTGAGCCTAAATTCCCGGGCACAAAGATCGAAGACGATGGACGCTTTCGGCGACTTACCGCTACAACACTGTCCACGAACTCCACATCGCTGGACAGCTCTCTGTCAGAGATGCAGTCCTGCCAGCGCTTACCTACGTCCAGTTTACTCCTAAGGAAATGACCATGAGAAGGTTCTTCTACAGTCACGTCTTGTATTTCATTCGTCTTAGGGACCCCCTCACTCAGAGGGCTCTGGTCCCGTTTCCTAGAGACACACAGCTCCATGTCATCGTCGCTATTCAAAAGCGAAAAGCGATTGCCAAGTGCCGAAGCATAGGCTACGTCCCGCGCCCTATCGGCGCCATCACGCACAGAAGTGCCACCAACTACCTCTACCCGGCCCGAAAAGCCAACGTCTTCATTATTTATTTTATTTAGTTCCATAGTAAATCCCACGAGTTGGGAGGGAAATAAATAGTCACCCCGACCTAGCCCTCTACAGCCGGGGAAGGGTACATACTGCGGAGGTCCCCTGGTATCCGCAGGTTTTAACGTGTTTTCTCACGGGTTTTTGTTTCAAGGTTTTCCTTCCTCTGGGCCCGACCAATTAAGGCAACGCCCCTTCGGTTCATACTGTAACAAACGTACCCCCGTGAGCCCGACGGGGGGTCTTTGAGTGAAACAATATGGACACCGGTTGGAGAGGCGGCGAACCCTCTCCGACGATCTGGTCGATAGGGTTAGTATCAACCAGTTCGCAAAAACCTCTCAACCAATGCCACAAAATGGCATCAGAAACGACCTTATGTACAAATAAAACTTATACATACACATGCTTTATTACAGAAACACACACGACACAAATGTTAATATATACAACACAGTTATTTTATATACACCATGTAAAAATAAAATAAAACTCCTTTAAAATCCCTATCCCACCCACGTGGCCAAAAAGGACCACGAAGGCGCCTGGTGGTTTCAGTTACGTCTATTTCAGAGGGAAAAAAGACCAATAACAGGCAGCAACCACGTGAAGGATTACCACCAGTCTTGCCTTGAGGATCATCACGACCGATGCGCTCTCCCTCAAGACCATTCGCCTCCATACCCATAACCCCGGGTATGGAAGGCCTGTATTTATCCAATGGATAAACCCAGGCCCGCCCATTATTCAAGACCCTACACTAAGTCTATGCAACTTATAGTAGATTGTTATACAAGGGCAGTAAGTGAGCTTTTGCAGAACAAGATCCTTTTTGGCGCCCGTGCGAGCGCAGCTCGCAAAGGGCGCTAATGGATCGAGTGTACCCGAGATATTTAGATGCCCGAGCGAGCAAAGCGAGCGAGGGCAAATATAGTTCGAGGGTGCAATAGCTACTTATGACCGAGGTAAGCATTCTACTTTACATCATTCATGCGAGGTAAATTTTTAACTAGCTGATGAAACAAACATATGGCCCACCTGATGTTAAGTGGTAACCATTGCCTATAGCAAAGCATTGCCTCGTAGGTCAAGCACGTCAGGAACGTGCCCTACAATGCAGTGCCCTACGACCATCAACTTGAGGCATATGGATGTTCAGCCTCACGTGTCAGTGATTTCACCGGTACCCATACACTTCAACTCGAAACACAGCAATGCTGCTTTTCGGCAGAAATAGGCTTACAATACAACACTAACACAACATTTATACGGGTATGACGAAATGTAATTTTAATTTGAGAAAAATAAAATTACAATAACAATATAAGTATTATTATAATTATACTATTAATTTTAATAATATTATTATATATTATTGAACTGTAATTTTAATAAAATTAATAGTAAAATATTTGTACCGGTAGATATCTGCTAAAACAGTCGTAGACGCATCTGTGAGCTACTATATCTTTTCAGTAAAAAGTTTTCATATCATTTTGTAAGAAAAGAGATTGTTTCACCAAGGAGGTTTGCATAGCTCTTGAACTGTAATGAACCATCACCAAGGAGGTTTGCATAGCTCTAGAACTTTAATGAACCATTACGTATCAAGCATAGTGTGACGGTAAAAGTGATTTGAAAATGGAACGCATTTACAATGCACTGGGCTGCACATGCCTACTTTCACAGCCTCTTTGTGCTAAAGTAAATCCTATTTACTGAGCATGTATGATGTAAAAATATATACGAGCAACAATGCTTTTAGATACAATAGATAATTCCAAACTTATTCCAAAAGGAGGAGGTTCTCAATTCAGCTGACTTTTTTTATCATGTTTGTTTTAATAAATATTGTGGATAATCCACACAACACTATCTAGCCCTAAATTAAGCAGAGCTTGTACTATGGGAACCAGATAGCTGATATTATTATAATATATATATTTTTTTGTAAATACATAAAAAAAAAAAGTAAACAGGCCTTTGCATCTATTGCAGATGATTTATATAGCGTCAGGGGCAACTGGTGATTACTCATGCCCCTACTTACGGGACGCTATAGTGCCTGGGACAGGATTTTAGATGGGATAGGCTTGCCCAGCACCTATACCTTCCTGACAGCTTAGTCGGCCTAATCCACAGGAAAGACATGGTCAATACGTGCGGAGCTGACTAAGCCACGGGTTTCCTCACGATGTTTTCCTTCACCGTTTGAGAGCACTAGCATTGTGTACTTAAATTTTTCGACAGAAAAACTCATTGGTACACGACTGGGTTTGAACCCACGACCTTAGGATCGGAAGGCGGGGCCGCTACCACTAGACCACCAGTGCTTATTATTATTATTATTATTGTAAATACATACTGAGACTATAATATACCCAGACAGAGAACGAACATCTGTGCTCACCACACAATAAATATATGTTCTTGGTGGGGATCGAACCCATGACCTACGGCGCAAAAAGCAGAGCTACTACCAACTGCGCTGAGACGCCAGTCTGTTTGATATTGCATAACTTCGTCATTTATGAGCCATGAGCCGATTTGAAAATTTATTTTTTATCTGAATGGTTATATTATGTTATGGACTTCTACATTGGTCCCATAGAAATTATACCAAAATCAGTTCAAAAGTTTGGCCATGAAGCCACTTGTTCAAATACTTACTGGTGGTAATGTAGCATTTATTTTGTAGTTCCTACCGCTACGCTACTACGGCGTAGCTAGAGCGTAGCATAGGCGTAGCGCGTGTCGCAGCGTGCTACACTTAGCAGACCTGAAGGAAGTAGGTAAGTACCTAGAATAAAGTTCATTTAGTGCTTCTACGTAACCAGGTTTCGTAACCAGCTGCGTAGAAGGATTTTTTTCTTAGTTCATAATCGGGCTACAAACCAACAAAAAAATAAGCGGGTTACGAAACAAGACTAGAATGACGTACATCATATTATTATCTTCATTCACCTTTAGTTACGAACAAAGGAACTCATGTAAGTTAACGTAACATGTATAACAATGGTGTCACATGTATTGTATGCCAAGGTTTAGTGAATTTACACCATAAAATCCGTTTTTATGGTTTCCATATTTTACGATGGTCGTATAAAGCGTCAAGTTCTTTAGTATCTTTATCTATTCTTGAGAAAAAGTGCAGTCTCATGTGATTGCTATTTGATAAATATATATATATATTTTTTTTTTTATGTAAAAGATAGACAAACGAGCTTACGGCCCACCTGATGGTAAGCGGTCACCGTTGCCCATAGACACCAACAACACCAAGGGTGCTGTCGTTGCGTTGACTACCCTGAAGGAATTTTTTAACGTTTTTCTTGAAGCTATATTCATGTTGTAATTAAGAGGGAACACCTCTGGTGGTAGCTCATTCCACAGTTTATGGGTATGAGGAAGAAACGATCTCGAGAAGCGAGCTGTACGAGAAACCCATGGATCCAGAATGTGTGGATGAGCACGGTCTCTATGCCGAGAAGAGCGGTGGTAGAATCTCGACGCGGGCATGATGTCAAATAGCTCATCTGAGCATTCTCCATTGTAAAGGCGGTAAAACACGCAGAGAGAGCCAATGTCACGGCGTAGGCTGAGTGGCTCCAAAGCATCGGTGAGCTTGGGATCGTTGACGATTCTAACGGCTCTTCGCTGTATGGGAGTCAAATCGTTGCAGCTGGTTTTAATATCAAAATTATATTTAAAATATAGCTACTTAATTAGCGCTACCACTAATATTCAGACCGTTGTTGCCACAACCATCTAGGCATCTACAAACTAATGGGCTGCGCACATCAAGGCAACAACGATGGCGATGGCGATCAGTTTAGCATAGAGTTTTGCACATTGTACGTACACATATTGCGGTATTTGACAGCGACTGATCGCCAATGCAGGCGATCTAGATGTGCGCAAAGTTTTTAGTTGCTCAATTTTAATCGCCCGTCTGTGCACCTAACCGTCGAATATCTACACAAGCGACGGGATTTGACGTACTTATCTAATATTGACCGTTCTTTTGTTGGTCGGTTGCGTCAATTGGGTCTAATAAAGAATCGGTGGCCTGACCTCGAGGTCTTGTAGCCTAATAATGTCATTGTGTACTGGAACTCTCAGGAATATATTTTATCTACCTAGATACCCAAACTTTAGGTATTATTTAATACCAAACTATTTATTTTATCAGTCTTTAGTAAGAACTAGGCAGAAAGGGCTCTGCCCGTGTACACACCCAACCGCTAGGTACATTCGGCTCACTTGATTTCCGTTGATAATATTCCCTGAGACCTGCTGATATTTACCTGAAGATTCCGATGGAAAGTGGTGAGCTAGTAATAAACTAGATTAACTATAGGCTATGATTTAAATTAAAGTAGGAAGGCACCATAACTTGGTATAATTACAAGTACCTATGTAATACCTATAGCGCAGATAGGCTAAAAGGAAAGATCTACCTAACTATTAAGTTCCTATGGATACTTGGTTCCTTAGAACAGTTAAGATAATATAGGTACTTACTTAACAATAATTGGTAAGTATAAATTACTTTTAAGTATAGCAACTTATTCAGGTAAGTAAGCCTAGATCTTGAGGCACATCCCAAAGATCAACCACGGTCTTTTATTTGGAAACCCGAAGGCCAAATCGACAGGGATTTATTACATCAATTTGGGGCAGATCTCTTTTAATTGCGAGCGTCTTGAGGGCCGTCGTAAATCTCAAAGATTCACAGAAAATCTATATTTTACACTCAAGGCAGTAATAAATCCTGATTGTAATGATGTAGTGCAAATTGGTTTAGACATTTTATTAGAATGTTAATGTATGCATGCATACCTTTAGTGTAATTATCTAATAGTACTTTCCTGTGTACCCTGTAAGTTAGGTACATATAGGTACCTACCTAAGTACCAAAGTCTAACCAATGCCTAAAAACAAAGTCCTAAAATCTCGTAATGTTAAGCTTACAGGAAAGTAAAAATTTTTCCAAGTTAAAATTATTACCCATGAAATAACTTGAAACTTTAAATTTCCCGCTCAAATAGGATACACACAGGCTTCATCTGCGGTTATATAGTATTTGGTATTTTCTGCTTAGAAATTCAAGTTATTCTGTGGTAGAGATAAAAGCAGCCCATTCACAGACAGGTTTTATTTACAAGTTTTTCTCTGTGGTTATAAACCAGAGACAACATATATGTCGAATTGACAGATTAAATAAACGAACGTCAAACGTCACACACGCACGTCAAAATGTCAAATTAACATTTTGCAACATGGCCGACCGCTTCCGATGGAGCTGTTCAATTTTCATGGGAATTTGACTAAATTTAGTGACAAAAGTAAATTATTCTATTAAATCTAAACATTCTTACATGATAATGTAAGTTTTTGTGCCTAATGAAGGCTTTGCGGTAAGTAAACCATGATCAGGTTCTATGTTCCGGCAACATCCTTGACATGCTATCAGAAAGTTATGAAGTGGCTTAGAGGTGTATCTGATGGCTTTTTGATCATTCTATTGCAGGTATACTGAAGATGCCAGTTAACTCTGTGTCGGAAAATAAAAAAGGTGTCGAAAAACCTAGGTTTTCGCTATCGCTCAACAAAAAGAATGCAACTTTAGTAAGCAACGAAAATAGGAGACCCTTTGAAAACTCTGAGCTTTCTAGGCCGTGTGCCAGCCAGGATAAAGAGAACAGGCCAGCAAAACGAGCACGGAACGGTATATATTCGAACACTGTGAGCGCTGCCAAAAGGTTGAAGCCTCTAACTGAGGCAGCCAAACTTTCAGGTGAGATTGTGTAACCATATCTACCGCTTTCGGAATATACATACCGCGTCGTTTCCGGCAATTGTTTTACTGTTTAGTCAGATTGCTTATTCTTGCTTGATTATGTATGTTGAAATCCTGTAGTTTCATTTGACAAAACATAAGGATTCCAAGAATAATGCATGACCTCAGGACCCAATTACAATATTCCATGTAGAAAAGAGCAGCAGTGTGCTTATCGCAAGGCTATCACTATAGCAACCATTTCTGTTTTAGATCGCGAGGTAGAAAGAGAGTTGGTAGTACTGGATCCCAAACCGCCGCTGGCCATGTTGAATGGCCATCATCCGTCACAAGCAGATGGTCAGTATGGGTCAGCGCCAGCAGTTGTGTCGAGAAAAACACCTATTGCTACCCTCTCCAACTTGGGAAACACATGCTTTCTCAACAGTGTTTTGTATACTTTACGGTGCGTATTTGTCAATCAGAAACATTATTATTGTTCTTTACGTATGCCAAACTTTTATCTAGCCAAGTTTTATTGCCACTTTCAATCCAGTTGTATTGTTGAAAAACAGGAATTGGAAAAATAAGACGATTGTAGTTGTTAGACATTCTTAGTAAACCTGGCAGATGACCTATAGTTTAGTCAGTGAATTGATTGTCAGTTAGCCTTTAAAAAGAAATACCTATTTGTAATCATGTATCTGAATTCGAGATTGTCTTACTAAACCTACACTAATGCCACAATTTTAAAGCATATATTTTCTATTGCCAATATGCTTTTAAAACTTAGGCACATCAGTCATTAATGCCAATTCCTGTAATGATGTGGGGCTCAAAATTCCATGACTAAAGTTGATCACTAGCTTCTAATGGACTGCCATAGAGCACTACTCAACTGAATCTTGTATGTCATGGATATCTCACCACATTTTTATTATTATTATTGATTTATTTATTTAAAGAGAGTTACAATTTGCATATACATTGTTTAGTTTAGGTACATACATAGTTCTTAAGTAGTAAGTCAATATCTTCTACAAAGTTTACTTATTTACGGAAACCAGTTAAGCAGTGTAGAATAAAACTTAACAATTATAAAAACAGTGCAGAGAGCAAACAATTGATTACTGTAAATCGCATTAGTTAAAAACTGTGTCGCGATTTACAGCAACCATTCTTTTTAAGTATGCTCTAAGATTTGAGTCAAAAAATGCAAGATAACACTAAGTACTTAATAACTAAGGAAACCATTGGGTCATCTAGAACATTGCTGCCACCAACCCAAAGTCTTTCTCCGCTATTTTAAGGAGTTGGGCTGGTTGGGGTAAGGTTTAGCAGGGGGACAATGCACAATACACCCAATCGCGGGACGTCAGTGCAGATCTTATTCCCCCAACACAATTAGAATTAGAACTAAGGAAAAAAACATTGAAGGGTAACAAAACCAATTTCACCTCCAGGTTTGCTCCCCGTTTCCTCCACAACCTTCACCACCTAGTATCGGACCTTGCCAGCGTGGAACAGAAGCTGGGCAGCATCAGGTTAAAGAGTTCCTCGTTGGGTCGCAGTGCTGCTGGCCTAGCATCAACTGGGGCTAGATCCTGGAGCAGTAAGGATCTGCTATCGCTCGGTCAGGCTGATACGAGTGGGAAGAGTAAAATACAGGTTAAGACGCATGACAATGATTTACTAGTGTGAGTTATGATAACACTATCTGAAGGTTTTAGAGTTTAGAACTGACATGCTTATCTTGATAAAGTTTTTATGTAAAAAATCACATGTAAAAAACAAACAATTTGTGGTGAATCATAAATCCACCATATTTACATTATTGTTGTATGTCAAAAAGCATGTAATAATTTTGAACGTTTAATGCCACAAAATTAGATTTTCTTAGTTTGGGGCTAGATAGTGTATTGTGTCGATTGTCAGCAAATATTTTTTTAATCTTTTGTATTAAAACTACAGGTAGCAACAGAGAAACTGCACGAGACATACCTGAACCTTCGTGCGGCGGAGTCCAAATGTCTGAACAGCAGCGTTGGTGACGCCAGCCCGGAGCCATACGCGGCAGATGCCTTCCTAGCCGCGCTTAGAGATGTCAACTCCACTTTTGAAGGTATCACCAAATACTAAGGTCTTAAAACAAGTAAGGGTGTCAGGGTTAGCTAAATACCTGCTTACTCGTATACCGATTAGTTAAAAAGTGTACTTACCAGCAGTAAATAATGAGTTGTAAGATTTGATTTTAATAGTTATTCTTATGCTTAAAAAAAAGCTTCATAAATTCCAGCACAAATAAATTAGTCAAGTTAATGATACATCAAGCGTTCCCCATTTTCTATGAAAGTTTTGTCCAGCAATCAAAGTGAAATACATTTTTTCTAAATCCTATGAAAACTTTATTGTTTGCATCATTTTCTTGTTTTTCTTTTGTTTAGTGACCTCTATTCCTTTTCATAGTTGGATCGATTCTTACTTCTTAGTAATCAAAGTAGTAATAAATATAAAATAAAATAAATATTGTGGACCATTCACACAACACTACCCAGCCCCAAACTAAGCAGAGCTTGTAATATGGGAACCAGATAGCTGATATAATACTTGAATACATATTTTTTTTTGTAAATACATACTTAGAATACCATATAACACCCAGACAGAGAACAAACATTTATGTTCACCACACAAATATTTGTTCTCGGTGGGGATCGAACCCACGACCTATGGCGCAGAAGGCAGAGCTACTACCAACTGAGCTAGAGGCCAGTCAAATGTTTAAATGAAGTAAATGAAGTAATGAAGAATGTTTGTTAATTATGAAATGAATGTTGAGAATTAATGAGAGAGAATGTTGTACATTAATTTGATCGTTCAATAGTTGCCAGGAGTGGTATTTTATCTATAATCTGTGTTCCATAATACAAGTGTAAGCTCTGTGTCTATCACACTTCTGCCTGCGCTTATCCCACTAGGTGGGGTGGGCACAACATGTATTTTTCTTCCATTCCTGTGTATATACACAGGAATGGAAGAAAAATACATGTTGTGTACACACCACCATATTTATATTATTTGAACTTATTTATTTAACCATTCTATGCAGGTAACAGACAACAAGATGCGCACGAGTTGCTAGTTTGTATATTGGATAACATTCGGGAAACATGCAAGACACTAAGCCAGCGCGCCACTAGGCTACAAAGTCAGGAAAACGGTGAAAGGTAACCTTTACACTTATATATAAAAAATACAGTAAAAAGCTCTATTCTACTGCTTATTAAACACACATTGAGAAAACGACTAAATTGTTATGTAACTAACACTTTAACACTATTGAGTATTGAGTAAAAACAGACTTGAGAACTGGCTACGAAATAATAAATTAGTGCTTAAATACTGACCAAAAATAACAATGACAATATCAATTAAATCAAATGACTATAATTCAACACTGTTTGACGTAGACACATCAGCGAAAGCTGCTCGTCTATAAATAATAATAATAAAATGTAGCACCTCCGCAGCAGTCCCCTCTACGGTCTTCTCCACTTATGTCAGTAATGACCCCATTGCGTATTGATAATGTCTTGTGAGTAGGCTGAGAAAATGAAATAAATCTCCTAGCGTTTTATAAGAGCATGGATGATTTGTAACACCTGCTTATGAAATTTTATACAATTAAATGAATCAACATCATTTCAGCCTGTTTGCACCCACTGCTGGGTATAGGCCTCTTTATTACGCCACTCTTTTTGGTCCCTTGCAAGTCTCATCCGTTCGTTGCGAGAAATTCGATTTTATTCAACAATACAGCTGTTTTAAAATAATAGCTTACAATTTTTCATAGTAGGGGTTGACAATTAAACTTTTGGCTCAATGCCAGAACTAAAATAGCCAATGCGCTTTTACCCGATCTATTTCTCAAGGGCGAATATTGCATGTCTGTCAGTTACAATAATAATTTATTAATTGACCTTGAAAATGCAATGTTTTGGCTCGTTCAAATTTCTGTGTTCTGTCCCACTGTGCTAAAAATCGATATAACAGTCGTTCATATCTTAAACTGGTTAACTATAGAGGGCTCTGTAGGTCTTTGGGTTTCGCCCACCATTGTCCGACATAGTGTCGAACATGTTAACCATAGTTAAGAATGTGTGTTGGTTTAGTCAACTCACTCGTACATTTTCATTTGTTTTTTTTATGCAGCTAAGTGATTGAACAAGCATATTGCCCAAATGATTTTAAGTGGTAACCATCGCGTATAACAAAGCATTGCCTGGTAGGTCACGTACGTCAGGATCGTGCCCTACGATGCACTGCTGTGTTCATCCACTTGATGCATTCAAATGTTCAGTCTCACGTGCCAGTAATTTCACCGGCACCTAAACCGAACCTTCAAACAGAAACACAGCAATGTTGCTTCACGGCAGAAATAGGCATGTTAGTACTTCTCCGAACGAGCCCTTCACAAAGAGCTCTACTACTACTTACTGTTAGCCGGTTTTGGGAATAGGACATCCCTAGTCGGACCGAGCGACGGGATACATGACTAAGAAGATAAAGAGGGCGTCTTGCGTAGTTGTAATAGTTTGTGTAATAAAGTAAAACAGAGTTCTAGCTATATTTAATGGAGAGTTTCACCGTAACATTACATTATAACGTGTTTGTGGGTCAAATAAACAAGTTTTCTTTCTACTTTCTTTCTTTCATTATTATAAAAATTCCAGCAACGGCATAGGTCGCCAGCCGAGTCTCGAGGGCGACGGCAGTAAAGCGACTCTTAGCAACATCCGCAAGTCATGGAAGAAACGGCGGGAGGTGAAAGAGAAGCGGAACTCGCCAACTGAAGAACGAGCGCCCTCACCGCAGCCGGAGAAGGATGAACGGTCCAAACCTGGCTGGGACTTCGTGGCTGAGGACTTTGAAGGTATGTTTAACCAGCAAGCTAAGTTTGCACCTTCCCGCGATCGCGCTGTCGCGTCAGTACGGTTAGCATGTTTGTCGCTGTCACGCGTCATACGGGTTTTCGTCTCCTTACCCCCGAATACTGAAACGCAACTCAGATTTAAGCACGTCTCAAACGACGAATATTTGACAGATTTTCATTGAAAACTGTCAAATATTCGTCGCTTGAGACGTGCTTAAATCTGAGTTGCGTTTCAGTATTCGGGGGTTAGCCGTTGAATTTTAAGTTACGTTTTTTGTTGGAAGTTTCGTTGTTACCACTGGTGTACAATTAGTTGATTCTAAGGGATGATTCCGACATTTATATGAGTAAAGGCGAAAGCAAAATGTCGGGCATCGAACAAATAAACAGTAGTGTTCTTAATTATAGCTATCCTATTTTTTTTGTGTATATTTTGATGTATCTATGTATAATATAATGTTTAAAACAAAGTAAATCTAATAAACAATTGTTTACTGCTTTTTTGCAGACCATACCTAAGTGTCAGTGTGACGTAATCTACGCGAGGTGCAAACTTAGCTTGGTCGAGTAGTATGTCATTTATCATCATAAATAGCGTAACATCGACACAGATGTTCAGTAGGAACGACCTTTGTCATGATCATCATGATTTGTCTTTTGACAGACTTGATTAAAGAAAAAGTCGCTGTCATGTCGTTTAAGGAAGTCAAGGAGGCCGCATTCGAAAGACTTAATTGGAGAAAACTGCATCAAAACCCCGACAAGAGCTAAGCTCTTAAATTTAAGAAGAAGAAGATTGTAAATAAGTGCAATGTGTTTTCGCTCCAGGTACAATGATAGTGCGCACGATGTGTATGGAATGCGAGGCTGTGACGGAGAAGGCGCAACCGGTCTGCGAGTTATGCGTGCCCGTCCAAGACGACGACGACGCCGAACCATTCCGGGCGGCCTGTCTCTCCACGGAGTACTTACGAGACGCAAATAAGGTGTGCATTGCCTATTTGATTAGGTAAACGAATCTTATAAATATTGCCGCGAAGTTTCACGTATCACTTGGACACGATTGTTACCCTGCCTTTCCACTGCCGAACAGATGTACTCAGTGCACAGATATTTGTACTCTTTCTGGGTTGTTATATTTTATTCCATTTTTCTTATAATATAACTTACAGAAATGTTTGTTGGTTTAACTAAATGTAAATGTATGAGTGAAGTGTGGTATTCGAATTATGTATTTTTAAAAAATATTTATTTTATATCAGCCATCTAATTCCCATAGTACAAGGTCTGCTTGATGTGCGGGCTGGTTTTTCCGTAAGTAGGCCGCTGGCGGGCTCTTTTTGCGTGATCCTTGATACGTGTTGCTTGAACTTATTTAGGTTCTACAACACGTCGGTTTCCTCACTATGTTTTCCTTCGCCGTTTGAGAGTACTGGCATAGTGCACATACATTTTTCGACGGAAAAACTCATTGGTACACGACTGGATTTGAACCCACGGATCGGAAGGCGGGGTCGCTACCACAAGACCACCAGTGCTCTCTTAATTTGGGGCTATTTATTGTACATTTCCAGTATTGGTGCGAGCGTTGCCTGCGACTGAACGAAGCGCGGCGTTCTGTGGCGTACTCCCGGCTACCTCGGCTGTTAGTGCTGCAACTGAAGCGCTTCAGCGGCGGCATGGAGAAGATAACACGACACGCGGCGACTCCATTACTCGTGCCTTGCTTCTGTGAGCCGTGTGCCACGCGCCCGCCTAAGCAGCCGCCTAAACACAGGTATGGTGCGGCATCGAAATATGGCCATGTTCAATTTCACGGATGACTAATTGCCCAATCAAATATTAGACGTTTCAAGTTGTTTATCTCAAATTTTGCAAGCAAAAATAGCTATCCGCTGTAAGGGGCCATTCTAGTATTACGTAAGCAGATTTTTTACAATTATCCCCCCTCCTTTTGTTAGCAAACGTCTTTCTACCATTATTTCTGCCGCCGTCGCCGTCTGCTACCATTTAGTAACGACGACGTGTTGTAAAAGTGAATGGTAATGTCACTGTTATAGGCAGAAATTACTGGTCAACATCTTGTCTAAACACAGTTGACAAAAGAGTCCCGTGTCGTACTCAATAATATAATATAATTTGTTCATGTGAGATCATTCAATGATGCACACTATACTATAACTATTTCTGATGCCAAAACATCAGCAAATGTACTAAACGAAATCAATTTATCTTTATCTGACATAATCTTGACTGCTTTTATAGATGAGAGATATATTTATCTATCATACAAGAGATTAAAATAAGTTGGTCAAAATATTACATAAATCTATCGATTTACTATTTAGGAAATAATAGGACTAGTGGTCTAGTGATAGCGAGCCCCCCTTTCTATCCTAAGATCGTGGGTTCTAATCCGGTTGTGCACTATGCATGCAAATGGTAAAGAAAAAGATCGTGGGGAAACCAGCGTGTCGTAGATTCTATTATGTTCGAAAACATGGTGTAGAGTACATGAAAAGTACATGAAACTTAAAACTGCTGATACACTGGTTCCATTGAGCTGAAACAAGAAGTTTAAAATAAATACATGTGTTTAATTAATAATGTCAATTTCAGATATATCCTCTGGGCAGTAATAATGCATCTTGGGCAGAACTTGACCGGTGGGCACTATGTTGCGTATGCACGCGACACGACATGCGACTTTAAATGCGACAGAGAAGGTACTGTCAATTGAATAAACTTTCTTCATGCCCTGTACCCGAAGTCGGAGTTTGGCAACCACATTTCGTTACCAAATGTTGTTTTCGTTTCGCCTATTTGTCTCTATCTATTGTATGGAGAAAATATGAGACGGCAAAAATACATTACGTAGTTAGAGTTGTTGTTTCATCTTTTCTCCATACAATAGACAGAGACAAATAGGAGAATCGAAAACAACATTTGGTAACGAAATGTTGTAATTGCAGTGGGACTTGGGGTACTGATCCCACTTTATGTGAAGTCGGCACGACATGTCTTCCTCCTCCATTCCCTTCTGTCAGCCGTCATCTCTGCATTCACTTCCCTTATCTATGTCAGTTTTCACACGGTCATCCATGTTTTCTTTGGTCACATATCCACATCCATAGTCAATACTCATCACTCTCCTAGTCACATGACTTTCAAGCTCCTCAATTTTTCTGTCACTGGCGCTACTTTCAAACTTCCCCTGATATATGCATTCCACATTAGCATAGGGAATAGCAATGATTTATCAAGAAAATTAGAATTTGTAAAGATGCTGAAAATATTAAATTGCGATCACCAACCAGTAAACCTACGACAAGCTCTGTCTGGCTCTGTCTCTGGTTTTAAGTCTGCCAGTGTATGTGTGAGTGACGTTTCGACGTAGGATTTATTTAGCCAACACTCACACAAACACAAAACCAGACAGCTTGTAGTAGGCATACAGATCAAAACCGTGAACCTTCGCTTCGTCCAGCTTCTCATAGAAGACGCATCTGTCATAGTCACATTTGTATGTTCTCGTTTGAATGTTTCCTATTTGCTTTAAGGTGCTGGTGACGCCACCACTACGTCATCCGGCTCCAGCTTCATGCGGACCCTATTTAACCGCCCTCGGCCGCCGCCGACCGGTTGCGCGGCGCACGAGTGCTGTGTGCCGCGGGCGCGCCCCGACGCCTGCTGGCTAGCCTGCGACGACGAGCTAGTCAAACCTATCTCCAACGAGGAGTTTGAAGACCTTCTCTCGGCTGAACCGAAACTGCGGTCAGCAGCGACGCCATACCTACTCTTCTACGTTAAAACTGACGTTGGATAGTGAATGTGGGCATCTAAATGTACAGATAGGAATCAGAATTCGTTATTTGGGTTTAGATAGGCCGACTTTCCATCGCAACGCTACAGTGACGAGTTACGATAACGAAAAATAAAAAAACTTCAGTGTTTCTCGAAGTAATTAAAAACCCTTACTCAAACAAATGATTTTGTAGAGAACTATGAAAGAGGTTGTTATTTCTGGTATTAGATCCAAATTTGCATCTCTGAAAGTACTCATGCATCGTCTTATCTAGCTTAGGATCCTCAAAATTATACATGCGCAAACAAGATGCAAATTCGCTGAGCCTAACTTCAGTACCCCAAGTCCCACTGCAATTACAACATTTTGTTACCAAATGTTGTTTTCGTTTCGCCTATTTGTCTCTGTCTATTGTATGGAGAAAAGATGAGACAACAACTCTTAACTACGTAATGTATTTTTGCCGTCTCATATTTTCTCCATACAATAAATAGAGACAAATAGGCGAAACGAAAACAACATTTGGTAACGAAATGTGGTTGCCAAACTCCGACTTCGGGTACAGAGCTGCAAATTTGGTGACTGGAAAATTTCTTATCGCGTATTTACAGCGATGTTTTTGGAAAGTTGGCCTGATAAATTCTATGTATCCTTGTGGTGTGGTTTCTTCCGAACAATATTGTATGAAAATATTGAAGTTTTGAATGCTTTAAAAGACACTTACATCTAACGGCATTTAGACGCATGACAGTATTTTGTCCCGTCACGTTCCAGACTAGAGGCCGTTAGTTGTAAAGTAGGAGGACTAGTATGGCCTGACGTGATATTATGTAGCAAATGTATAGAAAGTTAATTAAATTGTATAGTGTAACATTTGCGCATTCTCCATTCTGACAATATGAACTATAGAGTACCTTCCATTATACATACCATGATGTATATAGTGTTGATTCGTATAACCGTATATACATACAGCTCAGTGCGTAAAATTCGCTTATTTTAAAGTCTGTTTACAAAGACTTTGCTAAGCTTCCAATGTATTGGGAACTTTATGTACTGTGTGTTGATACAAGATTATATTGCGAAATGCTTGATGGCCTAATAAATTAAAATGTATTAGATAGGATAAATTGTATTTCATGGTCCAACTCCCGACGTTTTCCGTCAATTATAACAGTTTTTCTTTCAGACCCTAAAATGTTGGAGTATATGAAAAATGCTCGTCAAATATTTGTGCTGGTGTTTAAAACTGTTACCAATTTCAAACCAGTTTCCAAAAAATTATATAATTCCAAGGAAATCTATAGATTTTAGGCTCTAGATAGGTCCTTCGGATTTTAGACGACCTTTGGACAGCCTAAAAATTCCGTAACTAGAGTTTAGGTCAAATGAGCTTCCATATTTCATAAAAGGTTGGAAAGTGTTCGAGTTTTACAGTAATTTTGCATCAACAAAAATGTTTGCTGAGTATCTTACTATAACTCACCCCCGAATACTGAAACGCAACTCAGATTTAAGCACGTCTCAAGCGACGAATATTTGACAGATTTTCATTGAAAACTGTCAAATATTCGTCGCTTGAGACGTGCTTAAATCTGAGTTGCGTTTCAGTATTCGGGGGTTAGTCCCATAAAGTTCAAAGTAGTTCTAAAAACAAAGATGTAACAAATTTTTCTTACTTGATTTCTGATATCTGATATATGTATAACCAGTATTTTTTTAGTGATCAATAGTTTATTGGCTAATTTATGAATTAATTAGAAATTATATTTTTTTTGATATTGTTTTTTTTTAAAACAAGGAGTCTGTAATTTGCGATCAAATACTGTATAATTTAAGTGCGTCAAAATATTCAGTTGGTTCAAACCTTCTCATTGGATTATATAAAAATAAACGCACAGTAGGTATCAGTGGATAAAGGAAAACGTGCACTAATCCGCAATGGACATGTGACAACCGATGGGCGCGTTATACTTCCATGTAGAATGTAGTTTAGCAACGGTGAGACTACAACGATTCCTTTTTTTTTCACTTTTTATTGTATTTATTATTTTTAAGAATTTAGACCACAGTTACTAGATTAGCCTTTGCTAATCTAAATTCTTTGTATTTTATTATGTGGCAGCTCTTGTTCTTTATATCTCGATTATTTTGAGCTTGTCTCGCTCGACTGATAATTCCTTTGAAATTGTAACAAAACTGCATCTCGAAATATAAGTGCGTAAAATGTATAGTGTTCATTAACTTTTGGGTCTAAGGATGTCTATCAGCGTGGGGCCAATTCTAATATCCAATGCATAAGTAGAATAGTCTAATACTTACGATCTTAAAACGGCGTGTATTGGAATACCTCGTACACACTAAAAAGTTTACCTTATATTCTCACTTGTGAAAGGTACCTACCCATTTTGAATAAATATGATAGCTGAGATACTATTTGTGGGGTTCTATTTGTGCATTAAGATTTTGAATATGGCTGTTTGAAAGAAAAGCATAGAAATAATGTAACCCTGTGAATATGCAGTATCAGAAACTCACCAACAGATTACTGTAATAAAAGTGGTGAATCAAGCCTTTAGGATTAAAAAGGTACACAAATTGACCTGAATTACTCAATTTATTTAGCGGATGCCATTCCAAACCTTTGAAAAAGGTAAATAATTCTTGTCAGTAGCTTATGAGTTATGTTTTAATAATAATCTGACAAATTGTTATTATCATTCATTTTCATTGTAAATTGGATTTGGATAATAAAATAAGTTCGAAGACTTTGTTTACTTTATTTTTCTTACGATTTTCCCCCTTACCTTGATATTATTTGGTTCGTGTCAGTCTTTGGTCGATACGACGTCGAACCTAAGCACTGTGCCGACCGATACACAATCAGTATTGTTATTTGAAATAACAAGTTTGTTAAATGTGGTCTTACAAGATAAACTACTAACCATCTATACCCCAATAGATAGGTAAACTAGGTACCTATACCTAGTTACAGGATTAGTTTTAAAAACTGGATAAGTGCTAGTCGGACTCTTGTACGAAGGGACCCGTATCATTATCTACAAAAAAATAAAATCACGTATAGGAGCCCCTCAATAAGTTTATTTTAATACAATTTTCTAAAGTAAATAATTTTGCTCATTATTCTGTGAATATTTCAAGCGTGACCTGTTGCCGTTATCAATAACGAGCAAAAACCCACTTTTGTCATTATGGTAAATTATAAATATTTATTTTATTCGGTTTTATAGTAAGTATTTGGTGTTATATCGGCCACCTAAATACATCATCTAATAACTTTAGCTGTATAAATATCACGGTTCATGAAATACAGCTTGGTGATAGACGGACAGCGGAATCTTAATAATAGGGACTAGGGTCCCGTTTTACCCACCCACGGTCTACGGAAACCTAAAACCCAGCTTTTAGTCAGGTTGATATTTATGCAGTGTCCAATGACTAGAAAGATAGGTAGATGGGCTAAACTAGAGAGCTATACCACAGCTATTACTTAGTAGGTGGTAATAGGTAAGTAGATGTTATCAGGCAGGTCAGGATTAGTTAAGCTGACTTTGACAGCCGACCGAGATAAGGGGGTACTTTTGTGCAGTATGTCAATTTTATCAGTTAGTTCTTAGTTCCCGATTAAACTACGCGCTGGAAAACAGAATCCACTAGGAATTTATCTGATATAATATTTTTTTATTCCGTCCAAGTAAAGTGCAGTGTATAAATTCATTTATCTAGATAAATAGATTTATTAAAGGAAAATGAAGGCTATCGATACAAGGAATCAATTCAGGGTAAGCCAACAAATCTTTTGGTTATACAATTCCTACATTTTAATGTGTTGCAAATCAAAAAGTTAATTTTAATTTTGCATTTTATAAACAATGTGCACAATTATTAAGATAAAGTGTTACTCAACTAATTTATAATTTGATGTATAAATATTGTTATAAAATAAAATAATCATCTTATAACAAAAAAAAAATATTAAAAACTAAATAAACTGGACACATAATAGGGTGGTGTCCTAAACCTTTTCATTTATTTCTTAACCCTAAATATGTCAAAATGTTCGTGGCACAAATAGACTTACCTACCTTAATAATTTAAATTATTTTGGTGACGTAGGTTTTTGGTGAATACAATCTTATCCAACAATAATAATAGTATAAAAAAAATCACATGAGAATACAAGTGGATTTCAAGTTTTGCCATTAATGTCATAATATAAAGCAGAAACCACCCAAATCATTTTGTCTATGACATTGCTTTGACCTTTAAATGTCCTTGCACACAAACTAGCTGTCAAACAACTTGAGAAACGTCTGACTAGCCCGGCACTCATACAGTTAAATCATTGTTGAATAGTTTTAAATAAGTTTTTACAAAGAAATAATTACGGAAAATGGCATTTGTGAGTACCTTTCAACATACTTATTTGTTTATACTGTTTTGTATGTTTTTTTACTGAAGGATTTACTTAGTAGTTTTCATGTCCATCATTGACCTAAGCCGTCATCGTAAAATATGAGTTTTAGTTGAAGCAATTCTATAGTTAACTTGTCATTCATGTTCTTACTTTTTGCAATTAAATACCGTGGTATTATTTACCCATGTTAATATTTTCACATCTATCACCTTTGAAATTGAAACGCAGGTAGAGAAGTAATCGTTATGACGTAGCTAGCTATGATTTTTAACTCAAATACACATTTTTTTATATTATCACTAGCAGTAAGTGCTCAGAGCGTATTTTGTGAAACAAAAAGTAATGTTGAATGAATTCCTAACCTACAAAATAGTAACAAAAAATTAAAATGACCCACCAACACGAATAATAATAGCTAGCACACACTTATTCACTTTTAGTAGGTATAGTTTCAACTTCCAACAGTAGGTAGCTACGTATAATTTTTGTAGGTAATTAGTATAATCATGCTTTCCTGGTTGAAGTTAAATAGTTTAAATATCAAGCAGCACAAACTTTATCTCATATAAAATAGGTACCTACTGCACATTTTTTTAGTTTGATATTGAATTACATAGGTACCTACCTATATTAATACACGACGTACCTACCCGGAAACTCTTTTATATATCGGTAGCTAAGTAAAATATGCAGTAGGTAAGTTCAATAAAGCAACTCTGACCTTGACTGATGATGTGATGATGATGGATAAAACCTACGGTACTGACCTACACCTTTAGTTTCGGATGGTTATAAAAAATATGTTATACGTAGTGTTAACCGGTTTTGGGAATAAGACATCCCTAGTCGGACCGAGCGACGGGATACGTCACTAAGAAAAAGAAGATTCTTGCGTAGTTGGAATGGTTTGCCGATTTGCCGTGTATTATGGTAAAACAGAGTTCTAGCTATTTAATGAAGAGCTTCGTCGTAACAGTAGGTACCTACTTATCCTACTTACCCTTGGAGGAATTAGAAATGGAGGCGTCAACGTTTACATCCACGAACAATATTTTCTGCCAAAATTGACGGGGGACGAGGTAAACACGCATGGCACACGCTTATAGCAAAATCCTATTCATGTAAACACACACATTGACAATCCCGCACACGATCTATAAATTTGCACACAGATAAAAAATATAACGTAGTTACGCAGTGTCAAGACTCACACTAAGATAATCTATAGTGATGGGCATTCAGTAAGACCGGTAAATTGAACGATGAATAAAATAATGAATGAAATGGGTTTTTAGGTACAGGTAATTTAAATAAGTTATGCACAACAGGTTTCACATTTTGTAACAGTCAGAAAATAAAAGAACTGAATTTAGTTGTTATGTTTTATTAATGGTTATAAGTTTGAATCAATAGTTCTTAACATGTTATAGCATAGTACACATAAGTTTAGTCTTTTACTGAATAATTGAAAAAAAAATATAAAGTGAAAACACATTACATCGTCAGCCTTCACATCACAGCGAAGTTTGTAGTTCTGCCTTCTGCGCCGGAGGCGTTGGTTCGATTCCCAGCGAGAACAAATATTTGTGTGGTGAACGCAGATGTTTGTTTGCCCGAGTTTGAGAACTTTCTGCAAAATGTTCCGAGCAAATCACACTCGTTCTTGTTGCATGCCATGTTGTTTTTGGCCAAAAAATTTTGCCCACTCTTCAAGCAACAGGGTTTTTTGGAAACCTGCACAGGACATAAAATAAATATAAAATAGGCAAAAAAATGTTTTCACTACGCCCACGACTTTATTTTTGAGTATGATGTCATGTCCTATTTTATACATTGATGAGTAGAGGGTTTGATGACTGGTATCAAGGATACCCATATTGTGGGATTTGTGAATAAATGTAATCCGACATATCGTGGCGGCAGCCATCTTGTACCGATTTTCATCAAAAACAGCTAAGAACACTCCCGACTATTCACCTTTCAAACAAACAAAAAACCAAATTAAAATCGGTTGATTCGTTCGGGAACTACGATGGGACAGACAGACACACACACAGACACCGCAAACTCATAACATCCCGTCATTTTTACGTCGGGGGTTCAAAAAACACCAAATACGTAATTAGACAACACATTATGTGATAACTAGCTGTGCCCGCGACTTCGTACGCGTGGTATAATGTCTATGGGTAGCATTTTTTATTTGCATCGGAAGAAAACAGTAATTAAATAACAACGTCATATTCGCGTGCACGTGACACAGTCGTCTGCCCTCTTACTAAACTTAGACATATGGCGTCGTACTACGCCACACTTTCATCCCCCCCGCATTCCTCTCCGAACTTCCCCCACACTCCCCCCACTCTTCTCAACACCCCCCCACATTCCCCCCGCACTCCCCCCAGACTCCCCTCCACAATCCCTCTGTACTCCCCCCGCACCTCCCCTCCACACTCCCCCCGCACCTCCCCTCCACACTCCCCCTGTACTCCCCCCGCATCCCCCCTCGCTCGTCCCCTCCACACTCCCCCTGTACTCCCCTCCACACTCCCCCCGCACCTCCCCTCCACACTCCCCCCACACCTCCCCTCCACACTCCCCCCTGTACTCCCCTCCACACTCCCCCCGAACCTCCCCTTCACACTCCCCCTGTACTCCCCTCCACACTCCCCCCTGTACTCCCCTCCACACTCCCCCCGCACCTCCCCTCCACACTCCCCCCTGTACTCCCCTCCACACTCCCCCCGTACCTCCCCTCCACACTCCCCCCTGTACTCCCCTCCACACTCCCCCCTGTACTCCCCTCCACACTCCCCCCACACCTCTCCTCCACACTCCCCCTGTACTCCCCTCCACACTCCCCCCTGTACTCCCCTCCACACTCCCCCCTGTACTCCCCTCCACACTCCCCCCGCACCTCCCCTCCACACTCCCCCCTGTACTCCCCTCCCTCTACCCCCCCAACACAAACTTTGAATGTCATATTCTTTTATATCAAATCAACTGACTAAAAAATAAGTTTTAAGTTTCTAGCTCTAAAAATGACGATACTTCCATACAACTTTCAACCCCTATTTTCAACCCCTTACAACCCTTTTTTCGCATTAAAAAGTAGCCTATGTCCTTCCTCAGGCCCTCAACTATCTGTGTACCAAATTTCATTTCAATCGGTTCAGTAGTTTTGGCGTGAAAGCCAGACAGGACGACAGACAGACAGACAGACAGAGTTACAAACGCATTTATAATATTAATAAAGATAACTTAACGTTTATTTTATCACTCATTCATTCATCAATTTCATTCAACTATTCCCAACACTATGCCTTCTACCAAGGTATATTCTTTGACAATGGTGTCGTAATACTGTCGCTAATCTGTCGCAACCGGTATTTCTTTTGAACTTAAATTCTACAAAATTACAAACACAATTGACAAAATAATACTCCCTTGTGGTAGGAAATACCATGTTCCCGGAAGTTTGATGTCTCTGATCGTCTTTTACAAGAAATTACCATGCAATTCACCATTTTCACGGAGCTCCACTTCGCGACATGAAACGACACACAATGGCTGCGGTTGCGAGTAAAACAGTTTTATCTAAAGGATATGATCGAGATCGTTATATGATCGGCAGAGGGGAAAGCCCTGCCTTGACATCTCCATTTCTAATTCCTCCAAGTACTTACCTAATCATCTGACTATTGCAGATTGCATTACCAGAATATTCATAAATATCATCATTAGCCTGAAGAAGTATTGCTAGACATAGGCCTAACCAACACCTAAATAATAAAGTAGAGTAGGTCTCCATAGTGATCCAGTTTATTGGGGTGGAGCTTAATATGTATTTTTTATACTTTGCATGGGTTCTTTAAAAAACTACTCATTACGTTCATGTAAGTAGGAGGTCGATACGATAAATACTTAGACTCACCTGAATCACCTATTTCAGACAGATTCATCTCACATCTTGCACCAACACCAAGCCACAAATTCAAATTCTGTTGCCAAAGGTGTTCGATCTCTGAAAATATACTCAGAAACGGAAGTCAAAAACGTACCTACTTCCGTAATGATAGTTCGGATATCCGGTCAAACCGAAAACAGCTGATAACGTGTCCGAAGGTTCTGTCAAATGCCATCTCAAAAAAAGGCGGTAAACAAAGTAAACAAACGCGTTCTGTTTTGTGAGGCTGGCTCATTTTTCCCAACGGAGATAAAAATATTTTGTCAGTAGAATTAATTTAGTTGGCAAGTTCTCAATCGTTAAAATTAGAATTTGCTAAAATCTAGTGGTCGCCTGCCTAATTATCAAAGGGTTGGTTAGTTGTTGGTTAGTTGTTTGCTAATGACAGCTGCAACTAGCTTGCACGAAACTGGGTGCTGTGTCCTGAATTAATTGTATTCATATCGTGGGATACGTGTGATATTCGATTTCGGTGGTTGGATTTAACTCACCCTACCGTGGCCGTCGCGACGACGCGGTACTGCGCGCGCCGCTCTCGTTTCTGCGTCGAATACGCAACTCCGATTCCGTCCGCCGCACCCCGCTGCGGGCTTCAGTTTTCCACTTGGAAGGGCAGTTCAAGATCACAAAAGCCGCGCGATCGACCTCGCGTGGAGTTCAGTGAAAAATTTATACATTTGAACGCTGTGAAAATGGTTTTTCCAACAATCTACGATGGCAAAACTGAGGTATGACCACCACTGAGGACTTGTGATTCTATTTTTGATCTTACAACGATTACGTGAGCTCGTTTGTTACGTTTTTCCGTGTTACCTTGGCGATGCGCTCTTCACGCCGGTTTTCAGCTGATTGATTTGATCTAAACTGATTATGGGGAAAACAATTGATTTCAGTGTGATTCTATTTACAACTTCACGCCTTACATTTAATATAAACTTCTGAAAATGAAAATAAATAATTTTGTAGCCTTCTAAGTATTTTTCTATACATGGTAGGTGCTAAAGTTATGCATCGCATGCAATGGTATAAACAGGGTGTTTATGTACCTAGATAATATAAAAAATTTACCTATGGTGCTCCTGTAACATGCTGATTGTTGTTTATATCTACTCTTCAACTGATAATCTTCTGCACTAAACTAATCATTGTAAATAATGCAATCTGGTAATATCAGTACTTACCATCCTAATCTAAACCCCTTTCAATGCCGTGCTTAATTATCCAAACAGGTAGTTCCAATACATTTGCCTTTCTATCTACTACCTACCAAAAAAAATGGACCATTTATGTACTGCTCAAGGCTATGAGGACAAACTAAAACAATCCCCAACCAACTAATACATAAGACTCACTGACTCTACATAAATGAGGAGACTCAATCAAAAAGGTATCATGCTTTTGTGTGACTAATATAATAAAGCGTACCAACTGAAAAGATAATGCAGGAGTCTACTCTGCCCGAAATAAAACCCACAAAAAATTTGCTCATAGTTTCAGGAACTGATCGCAGATAAAAATTGGGGAAAAAAAAAGTTACAAAAGTAGAACATTGCTAAAAAAGTTTTGGTCATAGACAAGGTACAAAAGTAGAACATTGCTTGGAATTTTCCATTGTCAACGGCGGAAGGTAGGTACCTACCTTATTAGCTAAATAAACAGTCATAAAATGAATCTCACAGGAAAACAATACCTACTGATATACTTGAATAGTGGAGTGCATGCAATGCACATTAAGAGCATGTAGGAAGTAAGATTATGGCTTGTTGTCAACACTGCATGATGCCAGAAACTACTATTATCATTGTACCTACTATTAGTAGTAATGAGTAGCAGCAAAAGAACCAAAATAGATGACCAAAAGAGAATGCACAAAGACATTATACTTTTTGCCAATTTTTTTTGCTACCTGAAAACTAAGACAGTCAACGATCAATTATTAACTTTTTTATGTGTTAATGATTTAACCACTTGAGTGCATCTTAAAATGTCAATGTCAAGTAATTCAATCAAGGCTGCGGCTAAACCATATTTTTCTAACTTTGAGTAATGTGCTAGGAACCACAACAAAACCTCAACAACAACAAACAAAACAACTCCAACTTCCAACTCTCTTCTTCTTGTTGTGTCCCTTGTTCTTTTGAACCAGTGTGGTGTAAGAATTTTAAGTGCGCCTTAAAGAGTCTTCTTCCGAGCACTTGACACATGCTTTCGAACTTTTAATCTATTAAGAGGTATGAAGAGAACACAAGCTCATGGCATTACCACTACAAGTATAGAGACTATTCAATTCCTATAGCCAACTTGACCAAATATATGTATACTATATATATTATATATCACCTACCAACTTCCTCTTTGTAATAAATTCGTGATTTACAAATTACCACAAATTACCAACAAGTGGTAAATAGATATAGGTATCCTACTGAAGTAAAGAGTAGCTCTAAGTTTGTTAAGCGACTCCATTATACATGGTCATCATAACTAAGTTAGTTTCAGACGGTTTTCATTATTGATATGATGAAATAAATTTTATTTTGCTAAAAAATTGATTTACTATGTGCAGAAGTATAAGGAGTTTATTATTGTACAGGCGCATCGCAACAGTCAGTATAAATATTTCTTATTGAGTTATTGTGTTTATATTATGTGAAATCTACAAGGTTTCAGTACCATGTGTCAAGCAATAAATGTATTGAGTATTGAGTACTTAGATTCATTTTGGGTGTCTCAAAATATAGTTTAGCTAAGTGGTATTTTGAAATACCTACTGCGTTAAAAAACGATGCAGCAAAATCAAATTAAGTTCGCAATTACCTACCTATCAAGTTACACCTGATCTGGCTTCTAGAGAAGCAAGCTCTGTGTCAAGTTACTCTAAGTAGGTACCACCTATACTCAGATCATCATTATCTCTCTAGTGTGAAACTGGAGCTGAATAGCGCAAATTAGATTACTATTGTTTATTCTGTGGTAAGAAGGTATAGGTATAAAACAGTAGTGTAGGAAGTTACTAGGTACATCCAATACCTACCATGACTATGTTACCCGAAATAAGAATTTTTTTTCGCCAAAGTAAATAATACTGCTGACAACCAGGCTAAGTATTTTTGATGGAGTAAGCAGCTGGCACCCTTGCGATCGCCATTGCTGTCTTTCGGTTGGAGGGGTGTGGGTGCCGGTGAAACTACTGGCACGTGAGGCTGAACATCTATACAGATGTTCAGCCTCACTAACTTAAGGCATAAGCCTTAAGTTGATGGACGCAGGGCACTGGATCGTAGAGCACGCTCCTGACGTGCGTGACCTACGAAGCTTTGTTAAAAGTGATGGTTATCACTTAAATTCAGGTGGGCGATATGCTTGTTCTATCAGCTAGTTCCATTAAAAATAACAACTGTAAAAATAGTTACCACCGTAAATACAGTCTTTTTTAACAGTTCAAAAGTAGATCCTTTTAGTGGTAACTTTCTACACGACCTGCGATGGCGGTCAGTTCAGCATAAGGCCTGCGCACACCTAGTTCGCTGGTAGTAGCGATCAGTGAAACGCTGTCAAATATCGCTGTCATATTTGACAGCGTTTCACTGATCGCCGACGCCAGCGGCCTAGGTGTGCACAGGCCTTTAGGGTTTTGCATGCATCCGCACACACTGCCGCGAACTTTGACAGCGATACAAAGATCGCTATCGTAGGCGATCTAGATGTGCACTGCCCGACTGCCTTCGCGTTCACTACCTCGTAATTTCTGGTAAAACAATCTGATGTTCCTCCAGGCTGGGTCTGCTGACAAGCCCGCTGGTCAGCTCGCTGCGGCCAACGTTGGTTCCCAACTGCAGCACATCTGCGGTCTGGACATCGACTCCAAGGCGTCATACGTGCGTCTGTCTGGCATCATCTGTACCATTGGTGAGTTTATTGTAGAACTGTCCATGCAATTTCTTTTCATCATGGGCGTGGGTTCGATCCCCACCGAGAATAAATATTTGTGCGTTGAACACAGTATTCTGTACTATGTAGGTATGTATTTACAAAAGAAAAGTATTTAAGTATTATTTCAGCTATCTGGTTCCCATAGTTTATGCTCTGCTTAGTTTGGGGCTAGACAGTGTTGTGTCCACAATAAGTATTTATATTAACCTTATTTATCATGAGTGGGAATCCTAGCACCATAGAATCTTAAAACAGTGGTCTTGCCAAATCTTCTTAGCACTTCGTGGTCTTGCAATCTGTTACGAATGGAATTGACATATTTGGCAACCACAATATCCATTTTCAATGATCTTGAGTGCCTACCTACTCAGGAGAGATCACTTTTGAAAATGTTCTCGCATTTTACTGTTACAACTTGTTTTTTAACACCACGTTTGTGGCCACCAATTTCCAAATCAACTAGAATTTTTGTACAAAGATAGTACTGATTTCTCCGCGCAAACCACGACACCACTCACTATAGCCGCCATGCTTGATAACTGCAGTTTTTTACTCTATCTCCCTTCCCCAGGCCCAGTTTCCCGCGATGTAGGGATACTGGAAAAGATGATGGAAACCGGCATGAACGTGGCCCGAATGAACTTCTCCCACGGATCTCACGAGTACCATGCCGAGACTATCGCCAACTGCCGCATTGCAGAGAAGAATTACAGCGCCAAGATCGGATTCCCCTTCTCGCTCGCCATCGCTCTCGACACCAAGGGACCTGAGATCAGAACTGGACTCTTAGAGGGAGTAAGTTACATTAGTAGGCAACAAATATTGCTAATTTCGGCTTCATAGAGTGTAGTGTGTGTCAGAATGAGATAGCGCTCTACGAAAGCAGAAAAGTTGATGTGCAATATTTATTGCTTACAACCCTACAGTAAAGAGGCCTTTGTATCTATTCTAGATGATATAGCGTCAGAGGCATCTGGCGTTTACTGATGCCCTTACCTATATACGGGACGCTATAGTGCTTGGGACAGGATTTTAGATGGAATAGGCTTACTCAGCAACTGTTTCATCCTGACAGCTTAGTCGACCTAATCCACAAAAAAGACATGGTCAATATGTGACAGTTGTCAGGCAGACAATACTGCGGTCCAGAAGATGGATAGCAGCATCTCCGAAGTACTAAAGAAATCTGCTTGGCCAAGCGGGAAATCCCCCACTTATAGATAAACCCTCAAGACTTCTGGCCAGTGTAACTTGACACGTCTGAACTTAGCCGTTTTTTGCGAAAATGGCTAATAGAAGATCAAACTGCTAACTTCAGACCCGTCAAGTTAGTTAAGTATTTAGGCTGATGTCTGTACCCGTAGTCGGAGTTTTGCTACCACATTTCGTCTACCAAACGTTGTTGTGTGAGCACGTGTCTCTCTCTTTTGTATGGAAAATTGATGATTCAACAACACGTTTCAATTGTTTCTACGTAACGAATTTTCGCTGTCTCATCTTTTCTCCATACAATAGAGAGAGACAAATAGGCGAAACGTAGACGAAATGTTGTAAATGAAGTGAAACTTGCCCTTATTGTGATCTAACTTGCTATGTTTTCTCCAGGGTGGCTCAGCAGAGGTGGAACTGAAGAAAGGTGGCACCATCAAGCTCACCACCGATCCTTCATACATGGAGAAGGGAACAGCCTCAGTTGTATGGCTGGACTACAAGAACATCAGCAATGTCGTGAAGCCAGGCAACAGGATCTTCATCGATGATGGTCTGATCTCTGTCATCTGCCAGTCTTCGTCTGCTGGTACCCTGGACTGCATTATTGAAAATGGAGGTAAGGATCTACTAATTTGTCATCATCAGTCTGAGATGTAAGTTATATTAGATAGATATATTAGTAAGTTGAAATGGCAATGGGCAGGTCATATAGCTCGAAGAACTGACAACCGTTGGGGAATAAAGGTTCTCGAATGGCGACCACGAACCGGAAGACGAAAAGTAAGGCGCCCACCCACCAGATGGACTGACGACATTGTTAAGATCGCAGTCGGTGGATGGAAAGGGCTCAGAATCGTTCTTCCTGGAAATGTGTAGGGGAGGCCTATGTCCTTCTTCAGGCTGATGATGATGATGATGAGTCTGAGAAGTTCACTGCTGGACAATGGCCCATATGCAACCTTTACCCTACATTTCCGAAATAACGATTCTGAGGGCGCACCGACATCTTTTCGAAATCGATGCAGGCGTAAGCTGCATAGGGGTTTTTCTTTAGAGGTAACTTGGCTAATAGAACAAGAATACGGTCATGAGGCTATAACGTGCCCTACGATGCACTGAGGTCCATCAACTTGAGGCATCTAGATGGGTTGGTTACCAAACGCGACATATAAAATGCCTGTAACCTAGCATAATATAAATTGGTAGCACTCACACAAATCTGCAAAAAACAGGCATGAAGACAGGTCTATGGGAGTAAGAAGTCGCAGTTGGTATTCTGTACCCGAAGTCGGAGTTTTGCTACCACATTTCGTTACCAAATGTTGTTTTCGTTTCGCCTATTTGTCTCTCTCTGTCGAATGGAGAAAGTATGAGACAGCAAAATTACGTTACATAGTTAGACTTGCTGTCTCATCTTTTCTAAATACAATAGACAGAGACAAATAGGCGAAACGGAAACAACATTTGGTAACGAAATGTTGTAAATGCACTGGGACTGGGGTACTGATGAAAAGAAAAGTGATAAATTCATATTTATTCTTATATTTTTTTTTCGTTGTACAGGTATGCTCGGATCGAGGAAGGGAGTCAATCTACCCGGTCTGCCCGTAGATCTGCCTGCTGTCTCTGAAAAAGACAAGTCTGATCTTATGTTCGGAGTTGAACAAGGCGTAAGTATCCTCTAAAATTTGAACCGAAGTTTGTGGTTGGAAGTTAGGGATAAAAATATATAAAAAAATTAAACAGGCATTTGAATCTGTTGTAGATGATTTGTATAGCGTCAGGGGCAACTGGTGATTACTCATGCCTGTGCCTGGGACAGGGTTTTTAGATGGAATAGGCTTGCCCAGCACCTATACCATCCTGACAGCTTACTCGGCCTAATCCACAGGAAAAACATGGTCAATACGTGCAGCGCTAAACCGCGGGTTTCCTCACGATGTTTTCCTTCACCGTTTGAGAGCACTAGCATTGTGCACATAAATTTTTCGACAGAAAAACTCATTGGTACACGACTGGATTTGAACCAACGGCCTTAGGATCGGAAGGGCCACTACCAATAGACCACCAGTGCTCTTGCAAAAATATATTATACCTACCCATTTTTCACACACACCACGCACACGCACACAACACCAAAGTTTTCAATGTTTTAATTTTATTTTTCCTACTTTGTATTCATTTATTATGTAAGTACTTATACTAGATGTATTGTATAAGTACACTAAATTATTATTATATATTAAATATTTTTTTTTTTACTATCAGGTCCAATAGAATGGAACTTATATACTACTTAAATACGGAGGAGGGCGTTGATGTCTGCGACACAGTTTTTTAACTTCTGCAGACATCATCGTATTTCCGCAAACTTATGATGTACAAACTGGTTTTTTGTTCATAATAAAGCATTATTATTATTACCTACTACATAATACAATCTTGTTCATAGTGACATATGGGTTTATCGTAAATGGCAAACTTCCTTATATTACGATAACATATTACGAGTGCCTTGATATCTTTACTATTTACTTACTATTACGACCTTTATATGCCATTGTTGCACACTCGAATTTTATAGATAATTATTTATATCGATAATATTATACATATATATTATTATAATATGATAAATATTTTATTTTATTTTATTAGTTAGGCTTAGAGATAGATAAGAATTTAATAACCAATAATAAATAAATATGGTAGAGCAGTAAAGTTCTAGTGTACTTCTTCTTCTTATAGCTTTCGAACGTTTTAGGTTCTACGATATGCCGGTATCCTCACGATGTTTTTGTTCACCGTTTGTGAGTACTGGCATAGTGTACATAACTTTATTGGGAGAAAAACTCATTGTAGGTATGTTTATGTAAATTATGTGTAGGTGTATTTATTGTCTTATATTACCCAATATTTATGCTATAATATTACCTCCTAAATCATTTTATATCAACTATCTATACTCAAGGTTTGCTGTAAGATAACTCTTTAGGGTTAAGCTCGCCTTTGTACACGTCTTAATTTTAAGTTTTCTACATGTATTTTTCTGTGTACAATAAAGAATAAAGAATTGTTACACGGCTGGATTTGAACCCACGACCTTAGGTTCGGAAGGCGGGCCCCTACCACTAAGCCAGCAACGCTCTCACGTCTCAGCTCTAGTGTACCTGAAAATTGATGATTGTTCTTTAGAGAAAAAAAAAAATACGGGACCATTGTTCAAAATAATACTCAACGTGGCGGTTTTGACGCTTGGAAAAGGAGTTCCTTTGAGTAAAGGTTTTAAGAAGGATTTTTTTTTACATTAAATAGACCATCCTTTGGCTACAATCTCACCTGATGATAAGTGACGATGTAGCCGACGATGAAGCAGGATGGTCTAGAAGCAAGGATTTTTTAACCAATCTAGAAGACACCTATTCACTCTTGCCTTGAAGAGGCCCAGATTGTAGTTGTCAGGAAAAACTGCCGACGGCAATGAGTTCCATTCCCTTGAGGTTCGCATAATGAAGATTCTAAAATGATATTTGATTCCAGGTGGACATGATATTCGCGTCTTTCATCCGCAACGGCGCAGCGCTGCAAGAGATCCGCGGCATCCTCGGGGAGAAGGGACGGAACATCAAGATCATCTCCAAGATCGAGAACCACCAGGGCATGACCAACCTGGACGAAATCATCGCGGTTAGTTTTATGCATGCATCATCAATGTATCTTTACTTGAGGCCGGCGGAGGGCGAATTTTCATACAAACGTAATACCAAAATGATTACTAGTTTAGGCAGATTTTCACTATATTATTTTAATAACTATATTCGTATAGTATTTATCTAGGTTCCTGAACAGTTTTTATTTTAAATTACTTACCTCAAATGAAATAAACACCAATCGCATTTAACTCATTTTTTCATTGCAAAATGTGGTTGGCGGTAATTTCATTTGAGGTAAGTAATTTAAAATAAAAACTGTTCATGAACCTAGATAAATATTAAACACATATAATTATTACAATAAGATAGTAAAAATCTGCTTGAATTAGTAATCATTTTGGTATTACTTTTGTATGAAAATTCACCCTCCGCCGGCCCCTTAATTATAAAGCTAAAGAGTTTGTTTGGTTGAACGCGCTAATCTCGGAAACTGCTGATCCGAATCGAAGAAAAAGGAAGGCTATAGGCTATATAACATCACGCTACGACTAATAGGAACAGCATCAATGTAAAATGTTCCAAATATCTATGTCTATCCTTTTCGATCATGTAAGGACTTTTCTAAACATTCTCAATTTTGATAAGAACAGAATGCTCCTAAACGTTCTTTAATGTTCTTTAACGTTCTGGAATACCCGGGCAACGCCGGGACTTACGGCTAGTCAATATATATGTATATTAGTTTTCTTTATTGTGGTGGTAGATACAACTCGGTTTCATGCTGGGATTAGGGGAGTTTGGATGGAATTGGTGGAAGTTGGTGGTTGTGGGATGCAAAAGTTTCGAAATCTATGTCTATCCTTTTCTATCACAATACGACTTTTCTACTTCACTACGGCTTACTACATTGAATAGAATAGAATAGAATAGAAAATTCTTTATTGCACAACTTAAAACTAACAGTGGTAAAACTAGTAACAATAATTTAAAACATACATAAGCTGCTTATATTAGTTGTCAGGCTCGTATAGCGATTGGAAATCCGTGGTCACTGTCTACCCCTATGGAAAACGGGCGTATGTATAGAAAATGTTACTAAATATTTTTGTTTCAGGCATCTGATGGTATAATGGTAGCGCGCGGTGACCTCGGTATTGAGATCCCACCAGAGAAGGTCTTCCTTGCACAGAAGACCATGATCGCTCGCTGCAACAGGGTAAGTCTTAATATCACACTCATATTAAATACAGTTACTTCCTAAGCAAGTCCCAAATGAACGAGTAAATAAAAAGCCATTATTTTGGTCGAGAATCCACTAAAATACAAGAGTTTTTGTGTAAATACAGGAAAAAATTATGTATAGATAAACCAGTCTAAAAATGCACGCCCCTCCACCACGTTTTCTTGAAGTTGGCTCACAGCAAAGTACTTCAAAATGATCTTTGTGATGTAGGTATTATAGAACAATTTACTTTGACTGACTGAAGTAGTGGGACGTGCAGTTTAAGATTGGGCGATCTCTACGGTCGTTCCAGTTTTATCTATTGATTTATGTTCTGAGTAAAGGCTTAAAAAAATAAAAAAAACCGATTTATACTTGGTACTTATATTTTTAAAATATTTTTCTAAATCCTTTTTATGATTTAATTTTTTTTCTAAAACTCCAGGTCGGCAAACCAGTCATCTGCGCCACCCAGATGTTAGAATCCATGGTGAAGAAACCTCGCCCCACCCGCGCCGAAACCTCTGACGTAGCCAACGCCATCTTGGACGGAGCTGACTGCGTCATGTTATCCGGAGAGACCGCTAAGGGAGACTATCCACTGGAGTGCGTACTGACCATGGCTAACATCTGCAAGGAAGCTGAAGCAGCTATATGGCACAAGCAGCTGTTCAACGACCTGGCTACTGAGGTAAGACTTGGCTACTGAGATAAGACTTACTGAGGTAAAACATGGCTACAAGGGTAAACCTGGCTACTGAGATAAGACTTTGCTACTAAGGTAAAACATGGCTACTGGTGTAAACCTGGCTACTGATATAAAACTTGGCTACAGAAGTAAAACATGGCTACTGAGCTAAACCTGGCTACTGAGGTACGACAACATTCACAAAGTACTCTATTAAATTCCAGGTGAAAGTAACCGACCCGACGCACTCGATCGCCATAGCGGCCGTGGAAGCGGCCACCAAGTCGCTGGCGGCCGCCATCGTGGTGATCACGACCAGCGGCAAGTCGGCGCATTTGCTCAGCAAGTACCGGCCGCGCTGCCCGATCATCGCCGTCACTCGCGAGCCGCAGACGGCGAGGCAAGCTCATCTCTACCGGGGCGTCTTGCCTATTCTATACCAAGGTATTGTCTTCTTCCTGCCCTTATCCCACTTTATGTGGAGACGGCATAACGTGTTCTTCTCTAGCATTCTTCTCTGTCAGCAGTCATCCATATGTATTTACAAAAAAATATATATTCAAGTATTATATCAGCTATCTGGTTCCCATCGTACAAGCTCTGCTTAGTTTGGGGTATGTAACTTCAAAGTTAGGCACCTTGCTTGCACTTGATTTTTTGACAGTTCTCCATTGAAAAATGTCAAAAATCTATGCTTGAGGCTCGCCTCAGACTCAAGCACTGTTTCTGATGATGGGCCTTAGTCTATGAAGTTATAGCATTATTAAGGTATTAAAATAGGTACCTACTATGCATAGGTGTTTCATATTTTTTTACTATAGGCAAAAAAAACTGGCCGAGGTACCTATGATAATTATATAATGACAAGGAATAATAACTTATCGATCCATTAAACCCATAGAAAATCATGTATCTTTTCATT
The DNA here is from genome assembly GCA_939531255.2 of Thera britannica. Lineage (NCBI taxonomy): Eukaryota > Metazoa > Arthropoda > Insecta > Lepidoptera > Geometridae > Thera > Thera britannica. The sequence goes on along the minus strand of OW618036.2, from coordinate 15,327,162 downwards.
TCCAGAGCCATCAGCGAGCGATTGGTTGAAGGACGTTGACAACCGCGTGCAGAACGGTTTGAAGTTCGGTCGTTCCCGCGGCTTCCTGAACACAGGCGACTACGTGGTCGTGGTCACTGGGTGGAAGCAAGGCTCCGGATTCACCAACACTCTGCGTATCATGTCAGTATTACTCCGATCAAGCTGAACAAGTCCAAAACTGGTAGTTAACGGATTGAGTTCAGTCGCTCTCGTGGCTCAGTAACACAGGCGACTATGTGGTCGTGGTCACTGGGTGGAAGCAAGGCTCCGGATTCACCAACACTCTGCGTATCATGTCAGTATTACTCCCATTAAGCTGAACAAGTCCACAGCTGGTAGGCCTCTGGAGGTTGCCGTAGTCGTAGTTAACGGATTGAGTTCGGTCGCTCTCGCAGCTTTTTGAAGACGAGCGACCACGTGGTCGTCTTAACCGGGTGGAAGCTATTAGTTCACTCTTAGACATAGGCCTCCATCATTAGTAAACCTGAACAAGACTACTGCTGGAATTAAGCTTATCTAGTTTTTATTTGGTCGGGCTCTAGTTTGGATACTCTGTCTGTAGTTTGCCGCTCGAAATAAAATCAGGGTGAATTTAAAGTGTGTATTGGAAAGAAACTGTAATTTAATCATTAGTTAGTAGGTTTGAAAAACAAGTGAAGTTACAAAACTTCAGACACCGACTTCATGGTCAAACTAACTGCTAAATCGGTTTCGATAAAATTTATTTGGGACCAATCTAGATTTTTTTAATAAATGACTGAATTGCGCAATGACAAAATTTAAAAAATATATAATCGTATTGAAAACCTTCTTTTTTATTTAAAACTGGTTAGAAAACCATGTACTGTTACATAAAATCTATCAAACATTCTAACAGGTTGTGAATAATGTTTCCTTAATGTTCTTTCTTTTCTTTTACAGCAAAGTGGAGTGAGCAAGTCATCGCACGAAGTAATATAAGTATTAGCGCAAAGGTAACGTCATGGAACTAAGCAAATTGGAATCTACCTCCAAACAAGATTCAAACTTTTTATTGATTTTATAGTGTTTACACTTGAGGAAATCACAAAGATTTTTATAATATCCCAAAAGTTAAGAGCCGATTTGAACCAGAAACTGAAGTGAACTTGAACTCGCCACCCGGCCATCGTATCCAAATCACACTCGACGAATAACTCAGGGACTGTTCGGCACTAACGCGACCGTGGCTCCATCTACAGGTTTGACGTTACGTTCCCACTCGGCTCTTAAGTTTTGGGACATTAAAAAGATTCAAATTGTATAGAATACAACGTAGTTCCATGTGATATCCCAGTGATATGTATAAAAGGAATGTATCTCGTTAATGTACTTTAGATCTAGGCGTGTATTTATTTCTACGGATTATTTATGTACCGATATCGTATGTAACTGTTGCGAAATGAGATATTAAATGTTTTAAATGTGTTTTCTGGATTTTATTTATGTTGATAGTACCTCTATTATGAACTGGTAAGTAGGTAGTGTTGGCCGTTTTTGGGAATAAGACATCCCTACTCGGACCGAGCGACAAGACGCATCACTTGTATAAATCTCGATTTTCTAACTAATTCCGGTAGAGGGTTCGCCGCCATCTTGTTTTAAAGTTAATTGTTTTCCATCTTCCTTCCCGACTCGGGAAGGTGGTACCTAAGGCCGAGATTCATAGACGTGACTTTGCTTTACAGCAAAGGAGTCTTCGCAAAGTAAGCTTTGTTTATCGAAGTTTACCTTCAACATTTTGAATAAAGAAGAGCTTGACAGAACTATGAAATATATTTTTGGTTGAAAGTTGAACTTTCCATCAAAGTAAAGTCAAAGTTCGGTCTATGAATCTCGGCCTAAGAACTTCACGATAGTTTTAAAACAGTAGAACACCAAGCGATTAAAAAAAAATATCTACAGCGTCATCTTACGGACGTTGCAATAAAAATAAAGACAAGACTATTTAAATTCACCTCAACGCGTTTTCTGGCTGTGAGTCATTATGGCAGCGACCTGGATGATATATAAATACTTTCAAAATTACGCAGATGGCGCTGGTCAATTTAGAAACAAAATGCTTCAGAATACACCTAGATGTCGCTCGCTATATCGATTCTACATCGTCCAGACGACCATTCGATGGCATACGAGTAGAGATGGGCAGAGGGTTTAAACCCAGTTGGGCGAAAAGGCCATAAACTGGACAAATAGGGCAAAAACGAATTAACGTCCTTTTAAATGTCCAAAATCAGGGCGGAAACTCTAATTAGTCAAAATCAGACTTTTTCATTGAGTATTCGTAAGATGTACCTGTTTAAACCATTTTAATATTAGAAAAAAGAGGATCTCACTGAAAATAAAAAATGAATTTGTTGCCTAATTACAGAGTTATCAGCAGAATCACAGTCGGTCGGTATTATTTAAATCAACATTTTACCGCAGATGGTATTCGAGATTCGTGCCTGCTAATCGCTGTCACTATCGTAATCATCATCAACCTTTTGAAGTCCACGGCTGGACATGGTCACTCCCATGGCGCGCCACTGAGCCGGGTTCGGTTTGGCTCTTCCTATCAAGTTGCTGCCCGCCACTCTGCATAAGTCGTCGCTCCATCTAATCTGAGGCATCCTACACTACGTTTGCCTAAACGTGGTCTTCACATTATCGGTTCTTCGAATCATGACCGGCCCACTGCCACTTGAGCTTGCTAGTTCTTTGGGCTATGTTGACAACTTTGGCCCTCTATCGAATGACCTCGTCCCAGGTTCTATCTCTGAGAGAGACTCCGAGCATAGCCTTAACCATAGCTTGTTGAGCGACTTTTAATTTATGGACTCGTCAGTGTCCACGTGTTATTATAACTGGTAGGATGCACTGGCTTTCGTTTTTGAGCACTGAGGGATGGGTTACTAGATGACCTGACGAATTTTCCCAAATACCGCCCAACCCAGCTGAATTCTCTTACTTAACTCCATACTGTACTATCATAATAAAGTCGGGACAAACTCAAATATTCTGGATGTAGAAGTTGATGCTTGACCATTGCTTCTCCATTAGGTTCATATTTGGTTTACGCAAATATGACCAGGTTTCCGATTTTGTAATAAGCTTAAGTGGTTGCCTATTCGTTTTTGCAGGAATATTCGTCTCCTTTCCCTCTTTTGCAGTGTTATATTTAACCCCTCCACCCCCTTATCTAAAAGCTAAACTATTCGATCTCAACGCTTTGAATACCTAAATCTTTCTAACTCATGTACCTTACGGTTTTCTGAAACTCTAGAACTTCCTGTCCACTCTTATTCTTTCTATAAGCACTTATTCACTGTACAAGCTATCCGTATTTGGAACTCTCTTCCTATTGATATTAGAAAAGTGATATCTCTTCGCATCTTCAAAAAGCTTTTGCACAGCCGCTATTCAGTTGAATTAGGAAGTCTCTACTTTCGTCAGCCTATACGAGATCCGAACGGCTCTCAAGCAGCTTAAGAGTAACAAGGCACCGGGGGAAGACGGAATAACGACAGATCTTCTGAAAATGGGCGGAACGCCGATACTTAAGGTTCTTCAGAAGCTTTTTAATTCTGTCATCCTCGAGGGTACGACGCCTGAAGCGTGGGGCAGGAACGTGGTGCTCTTATCCAAGAAGGGTAATAACACCCTCTTAAAGAACTATAGGCCCATCTCTCTGCTTAGCCACGTCTATAAGCTGTTTTCGAGAGTAGTTACCAATCGTCTCGCTTGATGGTTTGACGACTTTCAGCCTCCCGAACAAGCCGGGTTCCGGAAAGGCTTTAGCACCATAGAACACATCCACACGCTACGGCAGATTATACAGAAGACTGAGGACTATAATCGGCCACTTTGCTTAGCGTTTGTGGACTATGAGAAAGCTTTCGATTCAGTCGAAACCTGGGCAGTGCTACAGTCGCTCCAGCGGTGTCAGATTGACTATCGGTATATCGAAGTGTTGAAATGTATCTACAAGAATGCCACAATGTCTATCCAACTTCAGGACCAGAGTACAAATCCAATCCACATGCAAAAAGGGGTGAGACAGAGAGATGTCATACCTCCAAAACTGTTCACCTCGACACTGGAGGATATTTTCAAGCTTTCGTGTCCTGGACAAGGTATGGCATTAACATCAACAGCGAATTCATCACTCACCTTCGATTTGCCGACGTCTTCCAGTCTTCCAGCGACTCCGCCATTATGACTAAGTAGTCATAATGGGGAATGGAGGGAGAAGACATGTTGTGCCAACCCCACATAAAGTGGGATAAGGGCAGGAAGAAGAAGAAGAAGAAGTCATAATGGCGGAGTCACTGGAAGATTTAGGCACAATGCTCAGAGACCTCAATATTGTCTTCCAACAGGTGGGTCTAAAAATGAACATTAGCAAGACAAAAATCATGTCTAATGCTCGCTCATGTTAATTTGGGTCAGACGATCCAACTAGGTATAGCCAACTTCGACAAAGAGGTCAGCCAACGAATCCAACTCAGATGGGCAGCGTCGGGAAATTGCGCCACATCTTCTCGTCGCAGGTACCGCAAAGCCTCAAGGCAAAAGTCTTTAATCAGTGCTTGTTGCCAGTGATGACTTACGAAACTGAGACGTGGTCGCTATCTATTGGCCTCGTACACAAGCTCAAAGTCGCGCAACGAGCTATAGAGAGAGCTATGACGGTAGTTTCACTACGTGATAGAATCAGAAATGAGGATATCCGTAGAAGAACCAGTCAGTCAGTCAGTGGTCAGTCACATAGAATTAGTAAATTGAAGTGGCAATGGGCAGGTCATATAGCTCGAAGAACCGACAACCGACAAATAAAGGTTCTCGAATGGCGACCACGAACCGGAAGACGAAAAGTATGGCGCCCACCCACCAGATGGCCTGACGACATTGTTAAGATCGGAGGAAGTCGGTGGATGGAAAGGGCTCAGAATCATTCTTCCTGGAAATGTGTAGGGGAGGCCTATGTCCAACAGTGGACCTCTTCAGTCTGATGATGATTATAGATTAACTTAAAAAAAACCTTTTTAGTCATTTAAACTTAGCATTGTGTAATAATTTGTGAATTTTGCGATATTTTACAATAAAAATATATCCGCCCTGTTTTGGGACGTTTACTGGGCGTAAATGGACGTTTACTCGGCATTTACTCAATACGTCCATAAATGCCCAGGCAAAAACCCATCTCTACATACGAGTGACAACTTATCAGATTCGAAACATCAGAAGATTAAATTCAGAAGTGGGATAAGTGAAACCCTGGCGACAAGCTTCGAAGTCCAACAGGCATTTTGTAATTAAACCAAAGTTCCCTGTTGATATAATGTAATGACCTTACGGACCTTGGTCGTTGCCTTACACCCACAGGGTTGGGTTTTGAAGTACCCGCATTGTGAGTCAACAAGCTGTCACTGTGGCGTTGCTACAGCGTATTCTGCGGTTCTTTATCACCCCCTGCGTGGTCGCGTCACCGGCTAACCAGTGCCACCCTAGTTCCCTCGTTCAGCAGGCGTGTGTTCCCGCACCGTGAGTGACTAAAAATAACCGCGCACCAGTCAGTACCGCCGCAGATACCGCGCGCGTCGCCCGTAGCGCCCGCGCCCGCGCCCAGCCATGGCGGAGACTATCGAGGAATCGTACGAGACCGCGGTCACCCGCAAGGTGGTCCGCACCAGCCTCAAGATAGAGGAGGTGAGGAGACCATTTTATGTAACGCCCGCGCGACACAAATATAGCCGCGCGCACGCACACCTGCTCACATAACAGATATACCGCTTGACAGTGAACACGACGTAAACACCGCGCACACTCGACGCTCAACTCAACACGCAAGCGCCGCCACCGTGCCGCCGCGCCGCCCCTCACCCATTCCGCTGTCACTCGCTCTCTCATTAGTTTCCACTCTTTCCCTGCACGTCTGACGATAGAAGCCCGGATGTACAGAAGTACCTATTCCCGGAAAACAGCCGACTCTAATCCGAAGCTTGTCTCTCCCGCGAAGGCCGGCTACATAACCTGCGGAGGAAGTGAGCGCGTGACGCGTCACTTGAAACATTTGCGGCGATCGGAGATTTAAATATAACAGTCAGTTGAATGAAAATTTCCGAGCCCACCTTGACTTGTGCATCGACCTGTCTCGAAGGAACACACTCCACGTGCGACCTTGCAACACATACACAAACACAGGACATATACAATACAACACAATGACCTCTTAGAACATGAACAACACACATTTAGGAGATACACACTGTCTTTCACTAGGCGAAGATGCACCAATCTTAGGAAATACAGCGAGCGTTTTTATTGTTCAGTGTGCTCTGTACCTAATTATTACATGAAAGCAGCATAGTTGAAGACGTTTCACGTCATTTTGTTTTCAACAAGTTTTATCTAATGAAACAGTTCATCCACCGAATTATAATTAGGAGCAGTGTCTAGTGAAGAAAGAAGTAGAAACTCGTGATGAAACATTCCACCCGTGAGTTAACAATGAAAGTCTGTCTACTGTCGCGACTACTGCTCGTTTCCAAAGCGCAAAATCCAATGGAAAAACGCGCCGTGGCATATTTTCGTCTTGGCTCCCATCCTAGTTTATCTGCTACATTACGATGTTTATTCACAATACGAATGCGAGCATTAATGTGTGCGTTTGAGCCACTTGTCGGTCTTACAGCTGCTTTGGAGCAAAGTCGGCTACTTGCATCAATCTGTGGTTCATAAGCTCAAAAGCCATCCCGGTTTCATCGTCCAAACGGCGGGATTCGTCCCATTTCGAAAACTGCCGGCAATATTGTTGTCTGTTTATTCGACATCGGTGTCCTTGCACGCTTGACTCGAGACCCAAAATATTTGTATGAATGTTTTTGGCAAATGCTTTTGTTTTTTTAGTGAGAAGCGATTATGTATGCGCATCAAAGGGCACATTAAATGTGCGGAATGAGATGGGTCGATACAGCTGTACCTAATACCTATTCAAAGATCTTTTGCGATTCATTCAGGAGATCAATATTCACACAAGCCTTTCGAATAGCTTAAAAAGCACTGCTTTTTCAAAATACATGTTTTTGTTCACACTACACAATCGTGTGGTAGTGAGCGTGCTCCCAAAAAGTTTCTACCAACTGACTCCAACCTCTATCAGCTTTATTCGCCATCATCATGAATTTTCTAATTGCACAGCGAATTTATAAATGTTTTGTACAATATTTACGCTTTACATCTCACCTATGATTCTGCCACAAACACGTCCCGGTTTTAAAAACTACAAACTAATAAAACTGTATCCAACTCCGAGAAAACAGGTTACTCAGTCAGATAAATAAATGTTAGCTTATTGAATTGGGTCTGTCTGTGCTAAATTATGCCTGCAGATCTATACCTATCTGCAGTCTACTAAATGGCGCCTAGCATTAGCAACAGGGAATCCTACTTCATCCCAGCCTCAATATTGCGATATCTTAATCTTCCATATTCTATAACGGTACAGCATTAGATAAATTAAGTTCTGAAACCGCGATTCAAATTAAAGTTTAATTAGCTCGGTAATTCGGTATGATTTAATCCAGGATTCTGAGAAGTGGTGGGCGTGAAAACACTCAGTAATTGGGACCGTGTCGTCGCTAGTGTTTTTATTAGAGCTATCTTTGTACTACGAGTACACAACACTGCAACGCTGGAGACAGTTGAATAAAATGAACCGCTATTACTCAAAGATACGAACAAAGAACCTGGCTTTTACATTTAATTTTGTGAAACGGAACGCGGTCTGCCTGACCTGAAACTAACCGACAGCGAAAACAACCTAAGCGTCATAAAGGACCGGGGAGGCTATCTGATATACTATCGTCTCTAAGAACCATGGAGTTCAAATAATCGATTTAGTAAGTCAGAATTACATCAATGCATGAATACTCTTGAGACACTAAGGCACAAAAGCACTAGGGGAAGCGTCAATTATCATATTTTTTTACAAACGCCAAAATACTTGTATAAATACAAGAACTAATTTTAATTCGTTTATTAATTTTATAGTGTTTACTACACTTCAAATCACAAAGATTTTCACGCGGGTTCAAATCCCGCTCGGCTCTTAACTTTTGGGACATTATAATAATTTTAATTCGTTGCATTTGCCCCGTAGTTGCAACAGCCTCGCCGGTTCTTTATTGCACACAATGCAAAACATAGGGTTTACCAACTCGAAATAAGCCTATTGACCACTGTCAAAATAAAACTGACGGACTATTGGTCCGATTGATGGGACAAGGCTGTCAGGCCACGTGGCCACGGCCAACAATTTTAGTTACCCTTGATATAGCTATTAAACATTTCATTCACCATTGGTGCCTTTTAGCAAAGTCTATAAGTAAGGGAAACAGATTTTAGATACATTTGCGTGTAGTGGAATAATCTAATACCGTTTTGAAACTATATTTTTTTCTTTTTATATTTATTGGACCATAACAAACATAATACAGTTTAAGTTTCTTAGAAAACTATATTTCAAAAACCGAATTCACCTTGCTCAAGCAGTTCATAATGCATCCGTTTGGCCTTTTCAATTTGGATTGGACACACGTCCGCCCTAATAATATCTTATTGCTTTTATATTGAGCTAAATAAAAGAGATAGATGGGATATTCTCATCGTGTCACTGTTCGGCCGAGCTCTAACAAGAACCCTGTTTGGGACAGCATAAAGGCCTGCGCACATCTAAGCGATGGCGATGGCGATCAGCGATGGCGATCAGCTGAAACGCTGACAAATATCGCTGTCATATTTGACCTTAAATAATTGCTAGAAGTTTGATTTAAACAGGTCAGTCTTTCAAAAGTTTTGCAAATAATTTGGGGTTAAGGTATAGCAAGGCCACCTTCTAACCGAATTATGTTTTTTTCTATTCTAGTCCTATCCTAAGTCAGACATCATCCCGTTTGAAAGGGTTTTAGTAAAAAGTATTGGAGACGATAGCAAAATGGGGCAACGACCTGCCAAATGTAGCAAGCACTGATGGAGGAGAAAATATAAATATAAATATTGTGGACAATTCACACAACACTACCCAGCCCCAAACTAAGCAGAGCTTGTAATATGGGAACCAGATAGCTGATATAATACTTGAATACATTTTTTTTTGTAAATACATACTTAGAATACAAAAGCCGAAGACCGGACTCAAAGGCGCGTCTTGGGAGAGACCTACGTCCAGCAGTGGACTGATATACGTTGATGATGATAATGATGATGATTGGAGACGAATAGCCAGTTGAATTTTAAATCCTTTGTGAAGACAGAGCTTCCCACAAGCATGCAGTTTTGATCCGCGGTAAAACACAAAGCATTGTAACAAAATTGCAGCGTGGGACACCACTGACTCATTGTAAAGTTGGCAGAAGGTTATTTTAAAATGTGGAGCCCTTCACCCATGACAAGGGTGTGTCATGAATACACGAGGCGTAGAATTCCTTTATCTTAGATTAGCTTTGTCAAAGCGCCAGGCATATCATAGAAACTTTTTCAATGTTTTTGTTTTGTTCAAAAAATGACTCTCCCTGAATTTGTTATCTAAAAGTACCTAATACCAGTTGTACCAGAGCCAGAGCCAGAGACAAACAGAGCTTGTAGTAGGGCCTACAGGTTAAGGGTGGGACAAGGGCAAGAAGAAGAAGAATAAAGTACCAACCTATGCCATGTGCGTAACGCATAAAAATGGAGCTAAGGCCTAGCCACATCAAGGCCATCACCAACATGACAGCGATACAAACTATCGCGATTTTACCGCCTTGATGTGGCCGGGCCTTTAATGAAGGCATGAGTCGTCATGAAATACAAAAACAACTAGAAATGCAAGCTCACATGAAGTCAAGAACCTCGTCAATCTTTGTTTACCTACTCGCAATAATTTATTTTTCTTTTAAATACTTTGCATAATTATATTGGTAGTTATTTTCACACAATGTCATTTACCTACCTCAAAGCAAAGCTAAAGCTTGGGTCGTACTTGCTTCGGCAGTGCATATACTAAAGCTAAAGCTTGGTCCATGCGAACCAGTCAACTGAGAAATTACTTAGTGTATAAAAAGGTAGGGTATATTTAATAATTTGAGAAACATGCCGTAAAAAATCTCACTGTAAAATACACACTGAGAGAGTAGAGGAAAAGAGAGCAGAAAATCATAAATCCAAAAGAAATTTATATACCTAATCAAAGTTAAGAAAAAGCTTGAAAGTGGTGGTTACTTGGCATAGTAAAACAACAAAGCTCTTTGTACTCGGCCAAGCAAAGCAAGTTTACAAACGCAATACAACCAAACAAGGGCATCTCAACGTGCAGCTGTTCCGCGAATCGGAACGCTCGGAACTTTACAGTTGAACAACTGCGCGGGAACACTGCCAAATGTGCGATTTTGCCTAATTGACGAGCATGGAGCAACGGCTTTCGATCCAGCCAATCCTACCATTAGCGATAAAGCAACCGGTACCGAAACGTGCTTGACATTGGTGCGCTCTGAAAAAACTAATAAGTGTGAGGGTTGTTGAACGCAAATTGGCGTGGCGTACTTTTTAATTTTAGCACGGGTGGCACAACATAGCGGCGCATGCGATCGGTCATGCTGTCGCGTTGTTCGACAGCCGATGGGTCAACGTAGCTCGCGGAAGTTGCCTCCCGCGCGAAAATGGAACGCAGCGGATATAATTAAAACTGCACAGACAACAGACAAGACGAACCGTGGAGGGAGAGACGATAGGGTTATGCAGTCTATCAATACATGCCAGCTATCGGCCAGTGACCGATGTTTGTAATTAGGCAAGATATTTTAAACAAATTAGAAGTTTCAACGGATTCGGCTGTTGACGCGGGAAAAGTTTTTGGAGCGGACGACTGGAAGTAATTATTTCCGCCGTAGATTTGGTACGCTTTATTTAAAAACAAATTCTTGCAGACAAAACAAGGAAAGGGGAAGTCGGTCACAGACAACAACAAATAGATTCGCAAAGTCGTAAGCTTTTGTATAGAGTCATGCCCGCCCAACATACAACCAAAGCTTTTTGTTTTGATTCTAGAATATATTTTTTTTTGTTTTTTTATACTGATGGAACAAACATATGACCCACCTGTTAAAGCATTGCCTCGTAGATCATGTACGTCAGGAACGTGACCTACGATGCACTGCCTTGTAACTATATCAACTTGAGGCATACAGAGGTTCAACCTCGCACGTGCCTATAATTAAGTAATTTAAATACTCTGAACCCGAATTATTTCTTTCCAGAATATCGTTACTACGAATCAGTACCTTTGAGGTGGGTTAGTCAGTCATCGCTATACTCAGTGCATGCCAAGCTTTAGGTCTTAGGTTTACTTCATTACTTTCCTGATTTCAACACTATTTAAAGCATAAGTGACCCAATTCGCGAGCGAACAACCGCTCAACAGTAAACAAATACTTTCGCTAAAATGCTAATAGGTTCTTTGGCTCCAATAAAGCTTAATTCAATGTCACTCAATGACGGGCGTTTTATCTATTTCTAACAAGGTTTCCTTCTATCAGATGAAACTGAACATGGCTGCGCCAATAAAAAAACTAGTCATTACCTCTCACCTTATGGTCTGCGCACATCTATTAGACGATGGCGATGGCTATCAGTGAAACGCTGCCAAATATTGCTGTCATATTTGACAGCGTTTCACTGTTCGCCATCGCCTAGATGTGCGCAGGTCTATAAGGCCACACCAAGGCAATAATACAGCGATCTGCGATAGCACCACGATACATGAAGCATTGCTGTCATCTTATCGCTTTTATACGACTTAGTTGTCTATAGTTTCGTAAAAACGTCTCGAACGCTCGATTCAATGCTCTATTAAGACGCACGGGCATAATGTCAATATCGGAACAGTTTTTTTTTAAGTGGGTCTTTCGCTCAATCTGGATTAACTCGGCTACTATTCAGATTACGCGTTGCTCTATGGATTCAAATCAATGTTTCAGAGTTCAGAGCTTCTCTATTTGTTGCAGGGGTCACAGGAAAGAATAAATTGCCACATTGTACGATCAGTCTTTGATGTCTTCAAAAGCGTTTTTACTGACTTGCCCTTGTCCTAAATTGACAAGCATTTAATTATTGCACACCGAATGGTTTAATTATATAAACATAATTGCTATAAAACAGTTGGTTAGCTGCATTTATAATGCTAAACTGTCATTTTTGTAATATTCATTAGAGGCCTTAAAGTTTTAAATCCCGTTCTTTTTTTCATAAAGGCCTGTGCACATCTAGGCCATGGCGATGGCGATCAGCTGAAATGCTGTTAAATATGTCAGATTTTCTAAAAATGGATGAGGGATAAGGAATTTAAATGTTTCTAAAAGAATTGCAGTTTCAAAACATAAGGCAACAACAACTGACCTATTAATGTAGATTAGGACCTATAACGGAGTTGACGTTGCTGCTAAGTGAGTTTCTCTTTTCAAACCCAAATTATTCCAGAAATCGATGTTTACCACATGTCGTAGTACGTACCTACGTACATAAGCAGCAGGCAAACTGAACGTGAACGTCGAGTAGGTCGAACGCGTCAATACGTACAGTCAGCATCAAAAGATGACACAAAAATACGTTACGTAGAAACGATCGAAATGAGTTGTTATCTCATCAATTTTTCATGCAAAAGAGAAAGACATGACTGCTCACACGAAAACAACATAATTTGGTAGTCGAAATGTGGTAGCAAAACTCCGACTTCGGGTATAGAACTGGGTTAAAGGCAAGGCACTGCTGTGATTTATAGTTTTACGCAAACGCAGTTAAAAACTAGTTCCACCGATGAAATGGTTATATTATAGGCAGGTAGGTTCTTAGTTTTATTCCTAACTTGCGTGATCTGTGAGGTAAAATGCTTTGTTTTAGGCCATGGTAACCTACCAAAAAAAAAGTCTACTATCAACATCTTAATGTCCGTTGACATTGTGTTTCAAAGGCGTTTTTTTTATTTGCTATTTTCTTGCCTTTTTTTTATTCAAGAAACTGTTGAATCGACCTCTTTTGATGCTGACGCTACCTAAATCGAATCCGTCCGATCTTCTCAAGGTCCCAGACATGTGTGTTTTGGTGTCGTAATATTTTTACTGCAAGTTTTTAGGGTTCCGTAGCCAAATGGCAAAAACGGAACCCTTATAGATTCGTCATGTATGTCTGTCTGTCTGTCTGTCTGTCTGTCTGTCTGTCTGTCTGTCTGTCTGTCTGTCTGTCTGTCTGTCTGTCTGTCTGTCCGTCCGTATGTCACAGCCATTTTTCTCCGAAACCGTAAGAGCTAGACTGATGAAACTTGGCGAGTAGATGTATCCTGTGAACCGCATTAAGATTTTTACATAAAAATAAAAAATAAACTATAAATTTCGGGGGTCCCCATACTTGAAACTGAAACTCAAAATTTTTTTTTTCATCGAACCCATTCGTGTGGGGTATCTATGAATAGGTCTTCAAAAATGATGTTGAGGTTTCTAATATCGTTTTTTTCTAAACTGAATAGTTTGCGCGAGAGACACTTCCAAAGTGGAAAAAAGTTGGTCCCCCCCCCTCTAACTTCTAAAGTAAGAGAATGATAATACTAAAAAAAATATATGTTGTACATTACTATGTAAACTTTCAACGATATTTGGTTTGAACGAGATCTAGTCAGTAGTTTTTTTTTTATACGTCATAAACCGTAAACTGCAATTTACCTTTCGACGAACTACAAGAACCTTATTATGTTACATCAAGTAACATATAATAAAGGTTCTTGTAGTTCGTCGTGCTACGGAACCCTTCATGGGCGAGTCTGACTCGCACTTGGCTGCTTTTTAGGGTTCCGTAGCCAAATGGCAAAAACGGAACCCTTATAGATTCGTCATGTCTGTCTGTCTGTCTGTCTGTCTGTCTGTCTGTCTGTCTGTCTGTCCGTCCGTCCGTATGTCACAGCCATTTTTCTCCGAAACCGTAAGAGCTAGACTGATGAAACTTGGCGAGTAGATGTATTCTGTGAACCGCATTAAGTTTTTTACATAAAAATAAAAAAAAAACTATAAATTTCGGGGGTCCCCCCCATACTTGAAACTGAAACTCAAAAAATTTTTTTTCATCGAACCCATACGTGTGGGGTATCTATGAATAGGTCTTCAAAAATGATGTAGAGGTTTCTAATATCGTTTTTTTCTAAACTGAATAGTTTGCGCGAGAGACACTTCCAAAGTGGAAAAAAGTTGGTCCCCCCCCCTCTAACTTCTAAAGTAAGAGAATGATAAAACTAAAAAAAATATATGTTGTACATTACTATGCAAACTTCCAACGATTTTTGGTTTGAACGAAATCTAGTCAGTAGTTTTTTTTTTATACGTCATAAACCGTAAACCGCAATTTACCTTTCGACGAACTACAAGAACCTTATTATGTTACATCAAGTAACATAATTAAAGGTTTTTGTAGTTCGTCGTGCTACGGAACCCTTCATGGGCGAGTCCGACTCGCACTTGGCTGCTTTTTTTTTATTTGGAACCTTCTAACTCGATCTATGAGTGTTCTTTTTGCGATTTGATTCTCAAGTATTATGCGTACTTATTTACCTTTTTCTTGATTAATACCTACCTATGTGAAATCTCTAAAATGTTAAATCAAAATAGCCTAACTCGAGCCCATAAAGGCGAATCGCAAAATACATAAAAAAACTTACTTTTTATAGATTTTATAGTGTTTACTACACTTAAGGAAATCACAGAGATTTTTATAATGTCCCAAAAGTTAAGAGCCGAGTGGGATTTGAACTCGCGACCTTCCCCTTGTACGGGGCTGCGCTGACCGCTGCGCCATCGGATCCTAATCACACTCGACGAATAACTCCTAAGGACTGTCCGGCACTAACACGCGGCGCGGGTTCAAATCCCGCTCGGCTCTTAACTTTTGGGACCTTATAAAAATATAAAAAATAAAAAATTGTGTTGAAAATAAATAAAACGTGAAATAATTTCTGTTATTTGGAGTTGTTCCACTCTAAAGTATTTTATGCTATTTGTACTAATAGATGTTCTATTTTCGTACATTATTTACGGTGTTTGTATTTGAGACAACTTCGATAGCAGTAGAGGAAGTCGAGTGTCTGACGCAGAAGCTAATGAACCTTGGATTTAATGTAATTCGTTATGTAGGGCTATATCTTATACCTTTAAACGAGAAAATCTTGTATATATATATATATATTTAGGATCTCGGAAATTGAGCCAACGATTTTCATGAAATTAAGTATACAGGGGTTTTCGGGGACGGGATAAAACGATCTAGCTAGGATTCATTTTTAGAAAATGTCCCCTTAATCGTAAAGTAAATAATCAACTTTATCATAAAATCATAACTCCTAGCGCCATCTGTTGATTAAGTCATGAGTTAGTGGGACAGAGAACGCCATCTATTGACGAATAGTGGAGTTTAGTATTATGTCGGTAAGATCGAAAAATATTAATATTTAATCAGTATGCAAGTAATTCGTATTAAAATATCACAACAACAGTTTACCAAAAAAAAAATACCGAGCGAAGCTCGGGCATCAACTGCTAGTTTTATTAATGCACGGTAGGACCAGGCTTGGGAGAGAGAACTGTCCTTAGAAATAGTTTTGGGTTTACGCTAACCAGTCAAAGAATGAGGTAAATTATCGTTTTCATAAACTGAAACTCTACAACAAAACTACCTACTTACCCTTCTCCGAGTAAAGCTTTTAATTAATGTAGACTGTTCCTTATTGAAACAAATAATTGCAGTCGTCCTATTTTTTTTTAACAAATTTGATTACCATAAAATAAGTAACGCGTAGTTACAGTAAGTACCTAAACTTAAAGGCTCGAACACACCTAGTTCGCTGGCGGTAGCGATCAGTGAAACGCTGTCAAATATCGCTGTCAGATTTGAGATTTGGCAGCGATATTTGACAGCGTTTCACTGTTCGCTACCACCAGCGAACTAGGTGTGCGCAGGCCATAAAGGCTCGAACACACCTAGTTCGCTGGCGGTAGCGATCAGTGAAACGCTGTCAAATATCGCTGCCAGATTTGAGATTTGACAGCGAATATTTGACAGCGTTTCACTGTTCGCTACCGCCAGCGAACTAGGTGTGTTCGGGCCATAAGATAGACATACACTGCCGCCGACTTTTGCGTAACTTTAACCGTTTACGCAGCGCACGCACGTGACGGAAGCTCTCAGAAGGAATATTTTTCCCCGTTTTTGCAACATTTTGCATCGATGCTCTTTGCATTTGCTCCTATTATTTTTAAGATTTTAAGTACTCTACCTATATTTTATAATTTATATCTTTGAAGGTATTAATTATATACTTAATAAAAAAGGTATTATTAACCCAACCCCTGTTATGTATGGCTTAGGTGTTAAATCGTTAATAGTTAACGATTTTGTTTACCCGCAGCAAAAGCTCGTTGAAAGCGTCTTCCTACACCTTTTAGTGACGTAATAAAACCTACATACAATGACGATTGTTAAGGCCTTGCACAAGATACTGGGAGAGCAAAACATTTACAAACAATATTATTTCTTTAGTGACAAGACAATGCGTTTACCTCGACATTGGACGCGCGGGAACGCGCTATTTCTGAACGCGCACGAGCGCGTTTGTCATCCTTTGGTTTTGTTTGCGATTCATATTCTGTTTTATTGAGTGTTTCCTCTTTCACATAATCTACACGGTATTTATGTAGGTTCAAATAATATAAATTCGCAATGAAGGCATCAGAAACAGAAACAATTAAGCTATTACCTTTTACTAAATAAATACCTGCATACATAATACAAGTAAATTCACTTACCCCGAAATGACCACACCCAGGTGTTCGAAATTCCTTAACTGCAATGCAACATGGAACATGTGCGGAAGTTTAGAAACCGTCGCTCCATAAACAGTCTGGTATTTTTACGATTTAGGCCTGCGGCACATGTGCTGGGTTGCAATTTGATTGCATTTCTATTTATTTTTTAGAGGTTTAGCTTTTATTATTATCCGATATAAAACCGCCTTCAAATTGGTACGAGCGACGGTGGACTAGTTATGTTATATTATCCCTCTTTTTATAATGGAAGGGGTTAAAAGGTTAAATAAAGGTCAATGCAGTATCGCAGAGTCAAGATCCTCATATCGTATGTTGTTTATTAGATAACCAGTTTATTATAAAATAACCTTGCATACTTTTACTTTATAATAAGCTTCTAATTTATCGCAAAGCTCGTAAAAAAGTTCTTCAGTTTACGTTGCTTTGTTTCGTATAAAAGCTACGATGACAGAAACAAAATGGCCGACACGAAGTTTCAGTATGCTAGCAGTTTTACGCGCGACCCAAATGCAAAAACTGATTTGTTACTTGGGATTGATGACTCAGGCGGTACAGGTCGTTGGACTTTAGGCGACCGTTTAGGACAAAGCTCTAAATGTCTGGAGATCGTAAATATAGCTGACAGGGATGGAGGCAGGACTCAAATCGAGAGGGGCTAGGCAATTATTAGGGAAATTACTAGCTTCTTCTCAACCTCTGCTAGATCACAATAGAATGTGACTAGAGTATGAATAATTAAAGATCAGACAATGGGAACTATTTAGGTATTTTTTTCTTCTAAATTCAAATAATATGAATCTTACCTTTTTTTAATTTACAGTGGTTAAAGTTTCGCTGTCAAGTCGTTTAAGGAAGTCAAGGCGGCGAAAACTGCATCAAAATCCCGACAAGAGCTAAGCTCTTAAATTTTAGAAGAAGAGAAAGTTTTATAGGCTACGGTACTTTTGAAATCCCTGTCTGTTGGAATTATAAAACTAAAGCCCAGCTGGATACAGTAAAAGTTAAATTCGTTTTTTTTTTAAATCACTAGCTTATAACTCTATAGTTACACCTAACCCGGTGCTACATTAACCCGCACCTGTAACATGAACGTTAACTGCAATAAAGTAATGACAGGTAACGGCTTTTGGTCTCCCCAAAGTGCATTTGGGTGTCTTCAAGGATATAAAACGTTTAGCAGCAGCCGTTTTCTGTGAAATACTGGGTGTTCTGGTTTCATTTGCAAAACGTAATGCATTTTGGATTTTAAGATTTGGACTTTTATGTTGCGGACATCCAGGGAGTAGAATAGGCATGACGACAGTAATCAAGTATCGCCAAAATATTTATCTGATCTAATGAAAAAGGATTCAAAGATTTTAAAAAATGTATTTATACTCTTATTAATGTCGAGATTGACAATTTATTTGATAATATAAATCTACAAAATACAACAATCCGCCATGATGGCTCAAACACCGGTCAGAGCGAATTACGTCACGGTTTCCTAAACGTCATTCCGATTTAGTACAAAAGCACCAATGTTTACTGTTGATATAATATAACCGTGACGTAATAACAGACGCCATGACACCAGCGAGCGTTTTGGCGTGAATTTGAAAATTTAAATTTAAATGTACTTTTATTGCACAAAAACCTTAATTTTCTACAGAAATATGATATATTTTAGACATAATAGATACTTCTGAATATGATAGAAGAGATTTTGAAAATTAGTCGTCAGGCCTATTCTATAGTACCTATAACCTGGAAGTTTTCTAAGAGAAGAGAGAATAGGATAAGTACATCTTTCTAGAAAGAAAAAAAGATTTTGTCAGAATGTTTATTATGGTGGGAAGAAGCTCAGAATAGAGAGAGCTGGAAGTCTTTGACCTTTGTCCAGTAGTCGTAGTAGTAAGTAGTGGAGTGATACAGGTTGGGAGAAAAAAAGTTGGCGCCCTGTTTGACCTCATTTACTTCAGTCTCTTCTGTCGCTAGTTTTTTCAAACCAGGGAGTGTTGAAATAATTTTGAGTCACCTCTTAGAGGCTACTTTCATGCACTAATGGCCCGAACACACCTACAGTCCATTCACAGTTATTTTACCTCTGACAGACGTTTTTTCTATGTTGGCATTTCCGTCGAGTCATTCTGCGAAGCTCCTGCTGTTTTTCTGTACTATTTGTGATATTTCATCTGCTAACATGCCGAAAAGGATTCAGAGTAGCGGAAGAAATATTGTTTTGTCTGTGCGTGACTTTTGTGAAAGAGAAAAAGACAATAATGCTCCTATAATTCCATTTGGAAATGTTCGTCAACGAGTGGCCGCCATGACAGGTATGTAAAAAAGGGTTACCAGTCTTTAACATTTTACCCAATATTGCTGAAAACTAGAATGTCCTAGGTCGCTGCCCGAATGTCACGTCATATTATATGATTTGCTGACACAACCAGGCATAACAACTATTTGTGTATGTGATCCATTTTTATGTATGTAGTATCTTGTCGGCTATTAAATAAGATTTTTTCTCGTTTCAGGAATATCTGAAAAAACTGTCAGCACTATTACCAAAGAAGGCGAAGTTGCTGCTCACACATCACAAAAAATTTCCACGCCAAGAAAAAAACGCATTCAAGAAAAGAAAATTAAACTTGATGATTTTGATATATGTGCAGTTCGAAATAAAATACATTTCATGTATACCGTCAGAAAGGAGGTACCGACTTTGGGGAAACTTTTAGCAGAGTTAAAAGTTGACATAAATTTTCCTGGAGGTCGTACTACGTTGTGGAAAATTATCCGACAAATCGGATTTCGATTTAAAAAATGTGGGTCAAAAAGGAAGTTACTTATGGAAAGGCATGATATTGTAGCCTGGAGATACAGATATCTAACTATTTTGAAAGAAAATCGCGACACAGGAAGGCCTGTTGTATTTTTGGACGAGACTTACATTCACGCATCCTACACCGTGAATAAATGCTGGCAAATTGAAAACGAAGAAGGTGTCCTGAAAAACGATTCTGCTGGGGCGCGATGGATAATTGTTCATGCGGGTGGTGAAATGGGGTTTATACCAAATGCGTTATTAATATTCAAATCCCAGTCGAAATCAGGTGACTACCATGATGACATGAACAAAACAAATTTCATGAAATGGCTTCAGGAAAAACTAATTCCTAACTTGCCGGCTAACAGCTTTGTAGTTATGGATAACGCCCCTTATCACACGGTGAAGTTAAACAAGGCACCTACATTAAGCTCTACTAAAGCAGACATGCAAAGCTGGATCACAAATAAGGGCTTATCTTATCTGCCTACCATGGTAAAAGCTCAACTCTATGAGATTATAAAAGAGCATAAAGAAGCTCCAATTTATGAAGCTGATCAAATGCTTCAAGCTCATGGCCACAAAGTGGCTAGATTACCGCCATACCACTGCGAGTTAAACGCGATTGAGTTCATGTGGAGTCTCGTCAAAAGGCGTGTAGCTAGTAAAAACGTAGGACAAGAAACAACCAACATTGTTAATTTAACAGAGGAAGCTTTTAGTACTATCACTGCAGAAGATTGGCAAAAACAATGCGAACATGTGCGCCACATTGAAGACAAGCTCTTTGAAAGAGATGGTTGTATGGATGCCGAAATTGACAGGTTTATAATAGAATTAAACGATGAGTCTGATACAGAATCTGACAGCAGTTACGAAGATTCATCCGATTCTGATATTTCATCATCATTGGCTATACGCATGGAACATTCTTATTCAAAATAAAAAAATATTATAATTCAAATTTCTGTTATTAATTTTCATCACACTTATCGATGTGTTGGTAATAATGATCGAAAATTTACTTTCGTATTTCATAGCGAACCTAATTTAAACATTGGTAACCAAATTTTAGGACTGATTTCGTACAGCTATCAATTTAAATGCATTCAGTCAGCCGTCGCGATAACAAAAATAATTATAACAAATATTAATTTCACTATATATCATGGTGGGAAACAAAAAAAAAATACAGATATTATTTTTTATTTTTATTAGCAATTGGTACCGCAAGATTTATAATTCCGTATTATGGGAGTCATAGAAGCTAAATATGGCAACATAACGCTCATATTGGCCAACATAACAGCTAGAGGTAAAATAACTGTGAACGCACTGTAGTTCGCTGGCGGTAGCGATCAGTGAAACGCTGTCAAATATCGCTGTCAGATTTGAGATTTGACAGCCATATTTGACAGCGTTTCACTGATCGCTACCGCCAGCGAACTAGGTGTGCGCAGGCCTTATGTGCTTCAGCTTTTGTCTTGTCTGTAGAGATTTAATTTTAGAAACTCTATATCCTCTGTGAGGAGGAAGTGATTATAACGTTTTGTCTAACAGTTGTTGTAAAAACTGTGACACGGTCATGTTTAGGCTGGCCGCAGACGCTCGTTTTCCGAATTCGGACATTCGAATGCATGTAGGTAATCAATATCAAATACATTAGCTGTCGAACACGTTCCCGTTTTTCCGAGCGGAACAAATTCCGTACGTACGTTACGAATGCAAGCCGGTGCGTTCGGAATCTGGAAAATTTTCATTGTATACATTTTGTTGGTGCTGGCGCACACGTTCGGAATTTTCTATTCGCAATTTCTATTCATTTCTATTCACTATCCTTACTGACTCGTACTGACTGTATACTTTCCGAATGAAGAAAAACGAACGTTTGCGCTAGTCGCACGGAATTCCAAATCGAAATTCCGCATTAGGAAAACGAATGGGGAAAAGGAGCGTCTGCGGCCAGCTTTAGAGTAGTAGGTATATTTCAGCATGGAGCATATTTCTTAATTATAATTATGCTTATTGTTAATAACTCACCTAACTCGCTACCGACATAATTAATTGCTATGATGACAGGCTACAGACACGACTCCAACATGCTTTTAACGACGTGTAGACACGACGATTGTAACATACTTACCACGACGACGATCTTATCTAAACATGCTAGAAAACTTCTGAGTAAAACACAGAAAATATATTAGTTGTACCTAAAAACAGTGTGAATCGTAATAGGAATGATATACTCGTATATAGGTAAAATATTCGAAAAATAATATACCTAAGCTTAAAAACTTGAGAAACTGACTTCATGGCCAAACTGCTGATGAAATTGCTGTATATGGATAATGTGGATCTCGAGATAGAAAAGTTGTTTTCAAATCGGCTCATGAAAATTACGAAGTTATACGATACCAACTTTAAAATAAAAAATACAACCGACTTGGAACCTTTGATTTGAAGTCGGTTAAAAATAATATTAGGCTAATTAATTTGTGTTTGTTCTTACAGGCATAACAATTTTGACGCATGCCTATTTGTGATACCAGACATTGTAGGGCAGACGATTTTATTTTGGTTCTATCAATTGCATAATGTGGCAGCAAGAGGCCAATTAATGATTAGCCAGATGACAGTCGCCCACTTGGGATTAACGCCTGTCTGTCACACAAATCACACAGACACATTATGCTACGAATGCAGCAATATTAAAAAGTAGGAGGATTAAGAAAGTCTCGTGTGGAGATGGTTATGGGAATAATACTATGGATAGAAAAGAAATGAGGAAATTCGTAGAAGAATCAGTCACCGGTATATGTACCAGAAAGAGCACTGGTGGTCTAGGGGTAGAGGCCCCGTCTTCCGATCCTAAGGTCGTGGGTTCAAATCCAGTCGTGTACCAATGAGTTTTTCTGAAAAACTCATTGGTACACGACTATATGATTGTGCACTATGCCAGTTCTCTCAAACGGTAAAGGAAACCATTGTGAGGAAGCCGGCGTGTCGTGTCAAGCGTCACGCAAAAAGGGCCGCCAGCGGCCTACTTGCGAAAACCAGTCCGCGCACCAAGTGCGGATGAATTTGCCATTTTTTTTATGTCCTAGAATTAGTACCTAGGTACATTGACGAGAATCAGTGACACGATGAGATGAACAAGAAGAATTTTGAATTATATTTCTACCATTTTTCTTAAACGAATCATTGGAGAGTATTTAGAGACTTCCGCAGGTAAAACTAGTCCGCGAAGTGTGTGTCTAACGTTATCACAGGAGCATCAGTTTTGTCTCTACCTACGCCTCACCTTGGCTAGAGTTCCTCATTATAAACCTTGGCATTCACACAGTCACTTTCAAACATTATAAGTGGATGAAAACTCTAGATTGTATTTTATGCACTTTTCGTAAATGCACGAATAAAGTAATGCTAATATGCTCTTGTTTTTTATGATTGAAATCACAGAACAGAAAAATACGATTTTCTGTTCTGAGATTGAAATAGTCTCAAATAATCGGCAAATTTCACGCCTCATCAGTTTCATTCGGTTTTGAAAAAGCCAACAAAGTCTGAGTTGGTTCGATTTAAGCCGTATTAAAACCATTTTTTTTTTCTTATTCTTCCTTTTCGAGGTGGCCAAAAGCGAGCCTATAAAATGAAAAAAATGCATGCACAGTTGCCCAATGCTCGTTGACAGTAAAATATAAGCAAAAGCGTGTTGGCTGCTCTGTGGTAAAATATTAGTGTTATTTGTTCTAAAATGGGTACAAGAGACAAGAGAGAGAAGAAAGAGAGAGATGGGTGACAAGAGGTTACTCGCGACTTCTACCGCGTCAGTTTTATTATAACGCGGTTTGACGAAACCCACTTAGCTTCATAAAACTTTGACCCTGAAAATGAACGTAATTTTCAAAACTTCTTGGTGTGCGCATACATGCAATCAATACAAAACAACCTGAAATGGATGTCAATTCCAAATCTTCTTCCTATCCAATTTCTATGTGCTTGCTACAAAAAAAAAACAAATTTCCAGTCTCTAGGACCAGTGGTTATAATGGTGTCCGTTGTATATCAGTCAGTCAGGGTCTTACTTCTTATAATTTAAATTATGCCGGAACCTACTTACCTATTTATCTAGCTAATTGATTAAACGCTCTAGTAAACTCTTTGAAATATCCAATGTAGCGTTCACAGTTATCGAACAAAAGTGAAAACTGGGAATCATGTAGAAAAACTTGCTTCTACGTGACAAGTTTGCGTTTCTTTTCGAGTTTTTTTACTTTCTACTTCGGTTTGTTTATTGATAAACAATGTGTGAAACACACACAGATTTCCGCAGCGAAGGTAACTTATTTATGCTGTCTTCTTCCTCTTAAAGAGCAATGCTTTTGTCGGAAAAATGCATGCGATATTATGCATTTTTCTCCAGGTATTTCTTTTGAGGGCAACCTTGACCTTATAAGACATGACAGCGATATTTGACTCATGCTAGATTAACCTTGGTCTTCCTCTGCCTCTCTTTTCTTCGATGATATATTTGATAAAGCTGTCATGTCGTACAAGATGGCCAATAACAATCAGTGTCTTCTAATGTTTTTAAAACGGTTTCAGTATAATGTCTCTTATATTGACATATTGATTGCTCTTTTAAAACCACTATAAGAGTTTTGATCTTATAGTAGCAATTATAGGTCAAATTGTTATACTATAGATGTCCAATATTGTTTTAATTGTTTGCTGGCCTACATATTAAAATATATTATGAGCAGTCCATTTTGATGAATACCTACGTCTCGCATTCATCATGCATTTGGCATGAGACCACGAGATTTATCGAAAGTGTCGGTCAGGTTGCCTGTCAAAACCATGTTAGCTGGTGATTTATTTCAAAACCCTTTGGTAACCTAGCCCTTCAGCGATATTTTTAACGCATTTGACGATTCTCGAGCGTAGAGTATCTTCTACTACAATACAAGGTGCAGTTTTGAACCTGCAAAACATTTCAGGAGGTTGTTATGAGACTCGTAAATAATCATATAACAATACGATACCAAGTCAATAATCAATAATACTTTTTCTTTTCGATTTTTCAATTTTATTGATTTTCAGAATAACCCTCTTCAAAAAAACAGAATCACCCATTGCGATGTATCGCGTGTCATGTCACTGTGTGCGTGAATGCGATGACCAGTGACGTCAGCCTGTACGAGTCTCCGTCCACATTTCTATGAAACAAACGCGGCACATACGTTAAACTAAAATGAAGGTCGTTGCTATGGTTACGGGGAACCCCGCGATTCTCGTCATACCGCATTTCGATTTAGACTCGAAAATCTGTTACTGCGCATCGAAGGTTCAACCAACGTGCCGCGATCTGTACAAGTTGTCAGCAACTTATAGCAAATAATTTTACCTTAGATGTAGTTCAAATTTTTAACTGTATGCAGCTCACTGCATGGAGTGCCAGTGAATCACGCAGGGCGACTGCGTATCAGACCTCAACAAACCAGTTACTTGATAACACGATATCCATTTGTTATTTGCTAATTGTCTGACTTTCTGGCTTTTGACTACCCGGAAGTCACGACCGTACGGCAGGGCTGTAAGGTCGTTGACCCGTACCGACCCGTGTGGTACCTAACGACTGTCCGAGAGCTACAAATCAGTTCGAACCAAAGGCTTTAATTAAGTGCTTACCGAAACACGGGATTTCAATGATGACGTTGCCGATTGGGGAATAACTCCGCGAACATTTCGATGGCTCGAGATACATTGTCTCCACTGATGGCATACCTACAAGCGGACCATCTCCACCAACTCTACATTGGAGTATGGTCCGTCATCTTTACAATTAGGTAGTAGGTACCTATCCCGACCGTTAATCGAAGGCGCACTTGAGGGGCGGAATTTGCAAGCGTATGCACATACCGGCGTCATCAAATACACTAATAAATTGACCCGATTGATGCGTTTGCGATAGCCGCGGGGGCGTGGCGGGGTGGCGGGGGGGAGGGAGCGGCCGGTGATTGGTGCTTTGGTTTGGATTTATGAAAGAAATGTCGGTTGCGTTTGTTTGTGTGTGTGACAGCGCAGTTTAAGGACACGTACAGATTGGTCGCGTTTTAAAAAGGGGAGTTCACACTTACCGATTTACGTAAATAAGAATAAAATGAAAAAAAAATACCTGCCCATTTTATTGTTGATTCGGGTCGAGAATCACTAACATAATTACCTCCTAAAATGTTTTGCAGATCCAAAACTGCACCTTGTATAATGCATGTTGTTTTATTTTTATTATTTTAAACTCAACTTTAAGCTACAAAATACAGAATTGTTCTGAGTTCGGTATGATCTAGGTATCTATCTCAAATCGAATTAATTAAGCTGAAGGTGGAAGTGACTGGGACTTTGCGAAAGATTACTTTGACAAATGTGACAAATGGCAAAAGGGAATTCGAACTTGCATTGCGTTCAATGCAAGTTCATATTTGTGATTGGGAGATATATTTGGAGTTAGAGAGGGATTATACATATAGAGTTGGTATTTTTTTTTTACATTTTTCGCTATCTATCTTGCGTGGGTTCTAGCAAAGGTGTGAAACCAGATGTGCTCAAATTTGTTCATCAGATCGTTCAAATCGAAATAAAAAAGAAATGCATATGCACGAAATACGTAAACTAAAAATACTGCAAGTCATACAACAGAATGGTAACGAAAACAAGCGTTAGGAAATAATTAATGGTTGCATGCGTTAACAGTTATAATTTCAGTTTCCGTTGGTCAACTGTATTTCGGAATACGCAATAATTGGCAGAAAGACCTTTTGTGCGGCGCCTTCATGAACTTTAGGTTATTAGAACTTTTTAGACGAAGTTTAGAGTTACTACAGAAGAGTTTTTGTCTAATACTGGTTGGTTGGGTAGAATAGATTACTGGACAGTAAAAAAAAATCGGGTCGTTCCATTTTCAAATTTTCTTCCAGAACCCCTATTGTTCTTTTAAGCAAAATTCGAACACAACGACTGCAAAAAACTCTGGTATAACGTATCGAATAGATGTCGCTACATACATTAACCTACATCGATCGTAGAGCTGCGTCTGCGCCCTGCGTCTGCGCAGCTGTCCGAATGTAATTTACCAGTAACTGCACACTGACACAAAGACAATGTTGGACAAAACTTTATTATTTATTACACCACGTGTATTTATTAATGTTTACACACTTGTGAAGATTTATTTTATGATTGGCGATTAAAATGAAAACAAATTAGAATCGCTATAAGAAACTATAGCGAAACGATGCTACGAAGTTGAATGTACCGTAACGTGTAATCAGAACATTTTTATCTCAGCTCAAAGTAAATAAGAATTGGCATGTCTTTTTTAAAGATCAAAGCTTTTGTTCAGAGTTTTTTTTTGCAAATGCAGAATGTGTGAAGAAGTAATGACCATTTAGGTTATTCGAATTGAAAAAAAAAAGATTTTACCTATTTCGGGCTTTGATTTTGATTGGTACGCTTTGCTAAAAAAGACGGCAAACAAAACTTTTTTAAATGCTAAAACAAAGCTCTATCTTCAGATAAAAGAACAATACGTTCAATCTACTATTTTTAGATGTGTATTGTCCTAAAGTGAGTCAACAATCCACAGTGCATTTGCGCATTTAAATGCCACTGCCAAAGCTGTTGGAGGAAGAGTCATTAGGAAGGTAACAGGATTGTTTTGACGTGATAACGTCTTATAAATCGATGGAGCCGCCTGCACGCACGAAAAAACATGACTCATGCGTCGTTACGTCGTTTCGTCGTTCCATTTACCTGAGCCCGAGCCCGGGTCGGGTAATGGGTAAGGGTAAATGAGGGTAAGGGTTCGGTCGGGTTCCGGGTCCGGGTCCGAGAGTTCGAGTCCGAGTCCGAGTCCGAGTCCGCGAGTCCGATGTCAATACAAAATGTACTTATTATTATAAAACAACGTCTTATAATACAAATAAATGTAACTTGATCGATTCAATTGTGATTTCCATTTACCTCCTTATCTATATCATATCCATACAAAATATCTATCAAACAAATATTAATTACAATTCTTTTGAAAAATATATTGTATGGTACCTTATATCATGCAAATTTGAGGTCTGTTTTTTAACCGACTTCCAATCAAAAAGGAGGAGGTTCTCAATTCGGTTGTATGTTTTTTTTTTTTTTTTTTTTTTTTTTAATGTTTGTTACCGCATAACTTCGTCATTTGTGAGCCGATTTGAAAAATTATTTTTTTATCTGAAAGGTACTGCTTCCAGATTGGTCCCATTTTAATTTTATTAAAATCGGTGTTGCCATTTTTTTTTAAATAATTTTTTTAATGTTTGTAACTGCATGCCTCCGTCATTTATGAACCGATTTAGAAAATTATTTTTTTATTTGGAAGGTTATTCATACGTCCAGATTGTCCCAAACAAATTTGATTAAAATCGGTTTAGCCGTTTGACAATGAAGTCGGTTTCTCAAGTTTTTTAAACTTAAATTATATAACGACATGTTTCAAAGGTCGGGGGATTATAAAAGCTTTGATTCATCGCTGTTTGACACTTCACAGTTTTCTCTTTATAATTGTTGGTTTAAAGATACCCGAATGAACTTCTCACACTGGGTTCTAGAAAATAGTATAAAATAAATCGTATATCAGAGCTTAATCTGAATTAATGGGCATTGGCCACAAATCAGCGGTTATAACTGTTTCCTCTGCTAGGGTTGTGATTGTGAATGCTAGAAATTAGAATAGTCGGAAACTGCGCAAGAATCGATCTAAAGCCGTGCCAATAAAATCAAATAAACGTCTTCTAGATAGTTTGTGCAGCGCCTATAAGTCAGGTGTTACTAAGCTCATGTCCTTTGGCGCCTACGACATGCTTTAAGAGCGCATCGTGCGAAAATTTGAGATGTATAGTCTACAATTAGTCCTTTTGCGATTTTTAAAATGTCACTTAGTTATTTAGTTATGATTTTTTTTTTTAATCTCAAATTTTCGCACGATTCGCTCTTAAGCGCCCACTTTAAAAGTTACTGTTATGGATAAAACGATCCACTGAATATAGCCAGAACTCTGTTTAACTATAAACACGGCAAACAAAATATCTACACATTACGACGCCATCTTTATATCTCCCGACTAGTGATGTGACTCGTCGCCCGGTTTCAGTAGGAATGTCCTATTCCCAAAACCGGCTAACATTACATGGGTGTATACAATATATCTGGTAACTGGTATAGCTTCTTTGAAAGGGATCTATAGCACCATGCAACATAAGTTCCAACGTGAAAAAGGTTTACCACCAATGCCACGCTTTTTTCCACTAAATGTTAGCATTTAAAAAACATATGAGTCTCTACTCCACAACAGCATGTCAATAGGTTCAGCCATGCCACCTCCAGAATAAATTTAAATTAAATCTACCTACTGTAGCCGGTTCTCGCAAGAGATGGTATGACTAGAACGGACAAGCACGGGCAACACTAGCAAGCCAAGCGTTGACAGAAAAGAAAATGGTAGTCTATGGTTCACAAGAGAACGTTGGAATTGAATCAGATTCTTAACGGTGGATTTTTCTATTTTAATTCGTGACTACTGAAGGTTTTTATATCTATACCTACTAATTTGCACTTACCATGCATAACCTAACTAGATTAGGTACTAGGGTAGCAGAGAGCTGAGAAGTTTGCTTTATAAAAGCTCAGTTAAAATTTTCTTTTTCATAACAATTTACGCGCAAATATGATTTCTGACGAACCAAGGAGTCGGATTGTGATAAATGACAGCCCTAATACGCACGTAGATGAAGCTAGGTTTAATTTCTCAGTGTATTTTCTCTAAGCGTTTGTTTACGTTGATTAAATCTTTTCATCTGAATTTATTACAAAGCTAATGGTCGCCCCGTATGAAATTATGCGTTAAAATGCTTGGATTTATTGGAATTTATTTTCTTATTCTGTCAAAATCTTTCAGCTCGTGTTCTAAATGCAATAATAGAATATCACACCGCCTTTAAGTACACACCTCCTCATAAACATGAATCATGTTAATAAAAAAAATCGTGGCACTGCGGGAATGCTGACAGAAGTGAAAACTGAAACACCCCCTATTTTTGACGAAGTTAGTCGATCATTGCCGAAGTGTCATATTGTGATGTGACGCTGACGAGTTCATCGGTTTTTTCCCACCATCCTACATGATTACAACATACAAATAAGATCAAAATATTTATTTACGAGTAAATAGCTTGCATAAACCTAACCTATTATTATCTATAACACAACTGACTGCGATTGACGTAGTACTACTTTGATTCTATTTACGACTATCACATGTGTACTAGCGTCCCGCAGCCAAGCAACAAATAAAACGATGAATGACAAACAAAATTGCACATAATTTGCATTATTCATAGCGGAAACGCAAAAGATAGGTCAAGAGCGCAACATTCCAAATTCAAAACACCCTTGACATTGACACTGACACATAAAAGCGCGCCAAATATTTTTCTAATTTCTGCGTTGCAATGAAAACTTTTTTCTCATTTCAGGTAAGTTACCTTGGAATTCGTGATGGAGAGCCAAACAGGAAGATGTAGGGACCGGACGCAAAAGATGCGTGAGTATTTCCTATGAAGATTTCCGAAGCAAGCTATGAATAGTTTTTGCGAAAATGAATTAAGAAAATCTTCGTTTGATGAATGATAACTATTGCTATTGTATGTATGATAATAGAAATCCATAGTATTTTAAATATTCGTAAATGAAGTCATTGAAATTAGATAAATAAGCTATTCGTCAAGCAAAAGAGTTCAACGCGCTCCTATGATACACCCACTTTAAAATATAGGAAGTATTACCTACCTATAACTATTATACCTAGATTGTACTTAGGTATATAAAAATATATCTAACAATATCGTTATATTAAAATACTCGTCTCTAAATTATTTTCAAGATGAACGAATATAACTTTTGAACACGACTTCCAAGCTGTTCACAAATCAAACGATCACTCAGCTTTCGTACCCAGAAACCACTAAAATTATTAACTGACCTATAAATTTTTAACACATCCCAATTTGAACTTTATTGCAATGTAATAATATTCGCACGCCTCTCACTAGTAGGAAATGTGAACTCTAGTGATGTGCGGCATTCGATGCGAGAGTATCGATAAACTATTAAAATAGCAACTCGGGCGGTAATCCCTCGTAGCGGTACGGAATTAACGCGGCTGTTTGGAGAACCGCGTATTTATATTAAGTGGAGGAGCTGTCAGCACCTACGCTGACGCGGCATCTGGATGGCTGCATACAACAGCTTACAGCGAAATTAATATTATACTTTATTGTGGATCTAGCAATATAGTATAATATTAGAATGGACAGGATAACCGAGAGAAGACGTTATGAAGATGGAAGACGATGTGACGTTACTGAATTGATTGAAAGTGTTTATTCAGTTTTCTTCATCAAAAAGATGAGTCTCTTTGCTTTAAATACCTCATTTAATTTAGACATCGCAAAAAAACTCTGATAATCTGCCAAATCTTATAATAGTAGGTAAGTTATTATAATGAAGATATATTTCAGTAGAACAAAGAAATGAATGTAATGATAAATGTTTTTTAAATGATGCAGCACTCGACCAATTCGGCAACTATTCAGTTTGTGAAAAATGTGCATGTATTTCACAAACAATTCAAAATGGAACCGCTACTTAAATCCAGCAATAAATTCAACAATGCGAACAGATCTGCGCCAAATATTACAATGAAAATGACAAGTCAGAATTACGAAGCATAAATAATAAACGCGGAAAACAAGAATAATTCGGGAATTAATTCATGCAGGTCTAAGGTCGTAGCGACACTAACTCTTTCGACTACATCGTCCAACTAATAATATTCTCACACGTGAAATGTTTTGGCTGGTGCTTTTTGTTCGCCGCGGTTATTTCAGTTTTCCAGTAGGATTTTACGCAACATCAGCAGTGGCCGTCTGCGCGCTGCAGCGGCAGAGAGTGCTCCTGTCGTGGATAAACGCGTACCTAGTGGTGTTCTCTAGTGCTACCTGGATGCAATGGATGCACCGCACAACGAAATTTAAGGATACATCGAAATCGAAAATTAAAAAAAGCTCTGTGCCAGTTCCCTTGTGAAATAAACGCGTTTGGATGTGGTGCTCTAGAAGTGCAGTGAATGAGTGTCGGAGGCAGTTTGGAATTCAGTGCAGTGGGTGATAAAGGATACACAAGGAACCATGACGGAATTCTTCGGATCATGGAACGGCCAGTCCGGCAAGGACCAAGAGGTGATGGAGACCACGGAATCCGTGGAAACCATCACCACTACCACTACAAGAACGCGATTACCATCAGTAAGTCTTTTTGTGTGACTCATGCCTTCCACTCCAGGCGTCCTTGGTCATGACTCGCACCTCAGGCGTATTTTTCCTACAAAAATATTTTAAACGTTGAAGTGGATGATATAAGAATTCGTAAACGAAGTGGCCGTTCCAGATGCATTCGATCCCGACAACTGAGATTCTTTCTGTGACGTGAGAGAGAAAGCGAATAGCAACGCATTTATTTTGATTGCGTCCGCCGGTATCATTGTTGAAGGTGTTTATTTTGGACAAGTCCAGCGCGGGAGTCACGGGCGCTGTCAATGCTGGCTCCCCGTGATACAAAACAGCGCTTGGTCCAAGGTGAAGGCGAACTTACCGCAGCCCACTCTCAACCGTCAACTGTCACAACTCTTTATAAATCAACTGAGGCATTAACTCACATTCTCTAAAAATACACAATTTCTAGTCTGAAATGCAAAACTCAACACTTTTTATAATTTCACGTGGATTATCAACTCAAACGAAAAGTAATACTAATGACAACTTAATGTCTTATTTCATGGGTTATAATTAAAGTCCCTATATTTTCAATTATTTTAATATATCTCTAAAACTTAGCTCATGATGACGCAGAGCCATTCTCGATAAGAATCTGGAAATATTTTATAGGTACCAACCAACAAACATTCGCAATGAAAACATTTTTATATTTTGTCGTGAAAACTTTGGCGTGAGTCTTGGAACGAATTTCTGTTGTCTGTGCTGATACATCCCAGCTTTATGGCTCATATAACATAAGTGTCTCGTGAACAAATAATTGCTGAGAGATGACCTTCAGCTGCTCAATAATGCATAAAAGTGACATTTTATTAAAACGTGCTTTGCCAAAGCTGTCATCGACATCGATGAAATCTTAATGATGGTATCGATGTAATTCAGCTCTAGCTAATGTTATTGAAGTCTTGTCAATTTCTCATTACGGCTCGCTTTTGTAATGCGATTGTCGCATGTCACGACTTTGTCGTGATACACAGTACACGACCAACAGTCGTGCCACAGAATGGAACTCCTTGAATAGACACTCACTTTTAGTGCACATCTACCTACCGATTGAAATAAGTACTTATAAGACAGTCAAATAGCCCTTTGTTCCAAGACAATGGAGTTTTATGCAATAAAGTGTTCAGATTCCTATGAAATGAAGAATAAAGGGAGGGAAAGGCATACATAAGGCTTAGCTTATTATGGTATTTACCTTACTAATAATCACTGTACTTAAAATAAATAACTGAACATCATAAAAAAATATAATATTAATAATTAATATCACAATAATTTAGCCCCTATGCTTTATGTTAGCAATTTAACACATTTCATTTTTATGTAAAGTAGATTCTAAAATGTTTTTAAAACTAATTTCATTGTATACATACTCTTCTAAAACAAAGTACATAATGCAACACCGAGGCTTATAGACACCGTATTATTTTGTAAACGCTTTGCTCCACTTTGGAGTCGGAGTAGGCAGGCACTTTCCTTGACAGAATGCACGTCTAAATCGAGCATGAACCATTTATTTCATAGTTCAAAATGGTATGAACCAACACACAGGCACAGGTGAACTGGGACAACTTTTAATTACTCGGCTGATTTGATAAGAGAAGCATACGTGGTTTAAAATCAAAAGTCTTTATTCAGTACTTTTAGGCCCGTATTCAGAAACAGTGCTTGAGTTTGAGCACTCCTTCTCAAAATTTCATCTAGCTCTCATTTTCTATCACCCACACACGCGCGTTGCTGGTGCAGGTGATGATTGAACGTATTAACGGAATGTCAAATTGAAAACTCACATCGATTTACGCGATCGCTTGAGCGATTTCTGTTTCTAGAATTGCAGCACAGACTTTTTGACAGTTCTCCATTGAAAAATTACAAAAATCTATACTTGAGGCTCGACTCAGACTCAAGTACTGTTTCTGAATTGGCCTTAGAGTCTAAATTCTTATCTTCTTCTCGTCTTAGGTTTTTTGAATGATTAACTAAGGTAAATCTAGTTGTCAGTTTATCGCAAATAAGGCCTATAAAAACGGTAGGAAACTTACAAATTAGTTTCGATCCTTGCGTTCAAGAGTGCTGGTTTAAAGAAAAGTACACCCATATAAGGGAGATTAGCCTGCCAGCATTTTACACGCAACTATGCCCTACTTGGCAATGCATTGTGTCCGTCAACTTTAACCAACTTCAATGCCTCCTTCTTCACTTTTCACATTCCACACGCTGCACTTTCCTACAAAAGTGGTCACGTAAATAAAAAAGCAAAAGAAAATAAAAAAGAAAATGTGAGTGTAGATTTTGTGTGTCAAATGAACCTGTGCAGCGTGGTAAAAAGAACAAAGTTGCTTCTACTCGAATCAGAGTGCTCTTTAATAAAATTTCCAGGAGCCTTACTCTGAAACTGAAACAGTCATCTTAATGGGTCAAATGTAAACAGAGAAAACCTCCCGTTATGCTGTCACTGGCAACATATTTTTTGACATCTGTTTTACCCTTGTTTTACCGGAGGTATGACGTCAGCATACCCACTATCGAATTGGAATGCCTCAGGATGTGGATAAGGTATACATTGTTGTGGAAAGTAATCAGGCCAAATGTTATGAAGCAATATTTCTTAGAAGAGGTTATAACCAGAAAATGAGCTCTCAACGTTAGAGCGATTGCAAAACGTATCAATGAACTACAAATTCTTCAAAATCTATTTGAAGATATTACAAACAGTATTTAGGTAATGGACGCTGTGAATAGGTAAATTAAACTTTATGGACGGTCAGCTACAAAAGTTGTTAAATAGCAATTTACCATTTATTTTTAATCAATGATCAATGACTATTTAAAAGGCGTTGAATATGTAATTGAATCAGAATTTTCTATACTTACAGAAATTTTTACTTACACCTAAGTATACATTTTTATTTATACATTGGTAGGTATACCAAAATAGTCAAGGAAAACACTAACGAATACTCGACACCACAGAAATCATCGAAAGCTTTTGAAAATCGCGGATGGATAGCAATCAATTTTACTTCATCCAAATATCAAAATTAAATTATTAAAAAAAAGAAATAAACATTTTTTGCTTTAGTTTTCGAAACAGGACGTTCCCATTAAAGTGCCGTGAAGTATGAAAACGGCTGTCGTTTCATCAATCTTTGTCAAAACCACTCATTTCTACCTCGTCATTTCCCAAACAAACAGTAGAAAGTTTCTTGCAATAAAATCTGGGAAGCATCCGCCTCCAGACTCCAGCGGTCAACGACCCCGTCCTCTTCCTAATGTTTACATCTATTAGTTTGAAATGCAGTCAGACGGTTTTAACTTTCGACAGCTATTCTTATAAACATTAGCCTTAGATCATTGCACTCAAATTCACGAGTAGGTAGGTACCTACAAGGTGCCTACTCTTCAACGATATACTCACTAAGTTTTCTATTAACATTTTCAGTTACACTGAGTGGTAAACGCATCAGCAATAAGAAGTCAACTGCGCCCACGTAGTGTAATTTAGAATGTCTACTCAAAATTTTGTTTTTCGTTTTGGAGAGTATACCCCCCAGTAACACAAGGCTAACAGGGTTTTCATTTTTGCTTTTTCAGCGGGTCTTTTTGGAGTCCCGCTAAGCGTCCGATCAGGGGCTCAATTCTAGACCAGTGACTTTTTGTCACAGTAGAATATATATCACAAGAACTGTCAGTTTCTTTAGTGAATTTTACAGTTCTTGTGATATATATCTACCGTGACAAAAAAGTCACTGGTCTAGAATTGAGCCCCAGGCGTGCTGAGAATTCTCGTAACTCCTTATAAGCTCCGGGAACGCAATACAGTAAACTAGAAACCAGGCAGGCGTTCGATATTGAAGACAAACATTTATTTGTTGCCTAAAATGCCTACGCACATCTTTAAATAAGCTTATAATTTAGTGTACACAGAATACCTAATAAATAACAGTACGTAAAATGGAGTGCAATATTTGGCACCGTAATTGCACATTTGTCTTCTTAATTGGAAAATATTAATCATACCTAATTTATCTAAGGAACATTAAACCCCTTGTACAAAGTTAACCTTAGAAGGTTTGATGCCTAGCTATACCTACCATCGCTTTATGATCCATGTTTACGCCCAGCAAATTAAGCTTAAAAGGGTTCATTCTTATGGGCCAGTAAACTAGTAATAAATCTAAAATTGCGTGGATTAAAACAAACACTGCATTCAAAACCAGACGTAGTCTCTGTAGATTTAATTTTAAATATTAATTGAATTATTAAAAGTACTTGTGAAAATCTTTTGTTTTTTTTAAACCAATCGGTTGTGGCCAACGTATTTCAGGCGAGGCAAAGACAGAAAAAAATAACCTAATAACTGTCTTCTAACAATGGATTTCGAACTCCCATTACGAGTACGAGTGAATACGATGACAGGCGACAAAAGTGCTAATTACCTACTGAGGCACCAAGTAAACGAAATATTGCCAATAGATACATGGGTATGGGTACATCTATATACACCACCTGCCTTGTAGATCTACGGATCTTAGTCCCCACTTAGGTACAGCAAACTGCAAACTATGGGATTTTAAACCAATTTTTTTATTGGGAATGGAATTTAGTGAAATGAGATGACGTCTGATAGACGAGAATGGAACATGTTTGTTGTGCCGACCCCACATAAAGTGGGATAAGAAGAAGAAAGAAGAAGAATGGAATTCAATGTAATATAGATTTATCAGCTTATGCTGATATAGCTATTTGGATATTAGGATGACGAGGTTATAACGTTCGTTCAGGAATCGTCTTTCGTCGCTTTAGGGGTGCGCTAAAGAAAATATCCCCTAAGATTTGAAGATTTGATTAGTAATTTTATTTTATAACACATTTGCTCATAAAGGGTCTCCTACTTCACCGATTTCAATATCGTTATGTATGTTTTTACGTACTTGTGCGTTATCGTAATGTAAA
The DNA here is from genome assembly GCA_939531255.2 of Thera britannica. NCBI lineage: Eukaryota > Metazoa > Arthropoda > Insecta > Lepidoptera > Geometridae > Thera > Thera britannica. The sequence goes on along the minus strand of OW618036.2, from coordinate 15,290,047 downwards.
ACGCACGGTTATCAATCCACGAACGGTACCTTTTTAAATCTTAGCAAAGAGTTTTTATGTCAGAAAACTGACATAAAAACTCTTTGCTAGGATTTTTTTGTGGTATACATTTTATGAATAAAATTAACTCTGGGAGATAAAATATAGAAAATACACATTTATTCTTTAATTTAATTAATTTTAACAATAAATTAATACCATTTATTTGTAACAAAAACAAAAAAATATGAATTTACTCTATTAGTAATACTGGCTGTTTTTGTGCCTTTGCCTTAAAAAAAAAATATGCTAATTTGTGAAAAAGTAAAAAGTTATCCCGCACGCTTTTTCTTTTCGCTGTATTAGTTTTGTTTGAAAATGTCGTCAAGTAATGATGAATTTATTAATTCGAACCGCCAAAATTCTCAGAGGCAGTGAAAAAGGCTACTTTAAGCCTCTTGCCTGAAAAATCGAACGATAGATACTTACAAGCGTATTAAAACTTCATCTTATGGAAAACAAGCAAAGATGCCAATTCATTTTCACAGAAAGTGTGTTTTTAGCCTATTTCATGGAACTTTCTTAAAAATATAAGTTAAGCTCATTGTGGTGGCAACGTAATAATCAACTTTACAAATTGTTCAAATTTTTTCAACTGTTTTAACAAGTAAGTAATTACTACAAGTAAGTAAGTTCGTCCGAAAGTCTGAGTATTATATTTTGTTTCCTCGCAAATGTGTTATAAAACGTCGTATGACATACGTGCGCTTTGATAATTACAGCCTCTGCTTTCTTGTAGCCCTCGCCTACGGCTCGGGCTTGCAATAACGCCTCGGCTGTAATTTTCAACTTACCGCACTTATATCATAATGTACTATTATTTTATGTATGTTAGTCTCATAAAGTGTTTCATTTTTGTAATGTGTGCATTTGTTGGTCTGAAATAAACGATATTATTATTATTATTATTATTATAACTAAATATTTAAACCATTTCTTAATTATAGTATACAAATAATATTCTGTTACTAGGTAGGTATAGGTATACGTAACTCTATTATACGGCCAATAAATTTTGTATAAAAAGAAAAGCCAATGCAAATGCAATACGTTAGGTAAATATTTATTATGAAATCGAACTCTAAGGCTGAGATTCATAGACCGTACTTTGCTTTATAGCAAAGGAGTCTTCGCAAAGTAAGCTTTGTTTATCGAAGTTTCCTATCAATATTTTGAATAAAGAAGAGCTTGACAGAACTATGAAATATAATTTTGGTTGAAAGTTGAACTTTCCATCAAAGTAAAGTCAAAGTTCGGTCTATGAATCTCGGCCTTAATCCTTCATGCATGTATCAAAAATAAATGAACAGAGGGCATAGGAACGGCAAATAAAATATTCGGATTTTGTATTCACTGCATCAACAACAATGGAATAAGTACCTTCAGTTTACGTGATAAAGATGAAAATTGTTTAACGAGAACATTTTAATATACGACGTTTTTCAATTGAGTGGTTTACAGTCTAAAATAGATCCAACCGCACGGCTTCAGCAAGATACGTACATTTTTGGAAATCAAATAAAAGTCTAAATATAAACAAGGTTGTATGTAAATAGAAAGTACGCCACTCCTTCCGGTGACTCACGCAAAGGTCAACTTTACGTTTGTGTAGAACTGCCTACTCCTAGCATGACCTTTTCATTCTTTATTTGAATTCTGATGTCATTGTCCTGAACCAAATGAAGATCAAAATCCTCAAAGCTCATTGGGCTTGGGGCACCTACACATCTACACTACTGCAACACACAAGCTCGGTGACGTCATTCTCCTCCACTCATTGAAAAGGCATGCGTCTAGCTAGAAGAATAAGTAATCAGTTTCTATCTACATTTTTGAGACAGCCAGCATGCACAAGAAAATAGTATGTACCAAACCTGAGTATTAACAATACTAAAACTAGTAGTCTCTTGGACCAGATTTACGAAACTTATAGGTGATGTGTAAGTAACAAATGCTGAAAGAAAGCTGAACTAAGAGTTCAAGGCCGAACAAAGACCAAATGTGAATCAAATCCACTCTGCATGAATCAAACAAATGATTCAAATGTAGCGCGCCTGACGTGACGTCACTAATCCCGAGCTAAATCTGCATTACCGACGCACCGCGTTCATAAACAAGATCTTAGTTCTGATTCAAAGATTACTAGTTTGAAATTGAATGCATTTAGATATAAATATGAAGCGTAAGTTGCTAGATGAAGGGACTCTATTATGAAACCTAGTACCTAACGGTGCTAGGAGCTTTTGAGTCAAAGTCATAAAGCTAGGTGACGGTTCTACGCGACCAAGCCTAGAAGAACAGGCAACAAACTACGGCTTGGCTTACCATTTTTTTGCATGATCCTTTTACAAATCAAAAATAATAATAATAGCAGTGAAGTTCCAGTGTAGTGCCACTTCACTTAATGAGTTAGAGCTACTGTGGAAGTCTATGGAAGCATTCTACGAATGAATTGCTTCACTAATTCTATGGGAATGCCTTGTTCAACAATGGACGACCTATGGCTGAAATGATAATGAAAGCATTATGAGAGATATGGGTATTGAAGCTATAGTTTTAATTTGTTTTTAGTCGTGCCTGACTACTCCGCAGATAGCATCATGGTACCTAGCTGATGCGGCAAAAAAACTAAGCATTTTTGTAAAAAAAAATTGGCTACGGCGCGGCGTAGCGCTACGACATAGATGACTTAGGTTGGTAAAGTCAAAAAAAATAAACTAATGTTATGGATTCGATATTGTGAACTGTGCGTGTTGTGGTACTCATCGCTCAAGGAATCATCAAGGCCAGGTAATTGAGAAAAGGTACAAAAGTAATGACGCAATTTCGAAAATGACAAAGCCTGATCTTCTGGGTACGGGCGACTGGTACTTCAAAAACAGTATGTTCTTATAGTTTCCAAATAAGTCCCGCAGCCAATTAATCACTAGTTATGATTAAGCGCAGCGGCATGAGTGCCAACTGAGGTGATTTAGATGGTGGAAAACGACTTCCTACATAAACCAATGCGCAGATACACGTGAGTTCGGCTTTTATATCTTTCATACGCAAAAGGATGGAACGCACGCAATGGAACTGCAAGCCCATAAAAATTTAGGCTTCGTCATGACGTCACAAATTTTTTGAAACGAATTGATAGCAATAAAAAAAACAAGCCCTTAGTAACTAAATTAAAGCAATGCGAAGGCATGCGATCAAACTGGCTTGTAAAAAACTTCGGAGCATCTTTTTTTGTACAACGTACTGATGGAACATGCATATTATGCCCCCCCTTTAATGCTCTTCTTCTTTGTGTCATTGTAAAGACACTTTGGCCAGTAAGTCGTTACATCCACCGTCATAAGACCACCCATTGTGCATGAAGTGGGGTATGATGGACACGCGAGCACGTATGGCGTAAACTGCACCAGGCCACCAGACTGGCATTTTGTGTCATTTCTCTCAACCATTTGCTCATGCACAATGGGTGACCTCATGACTGGCTCGGCCAATGCCGTGGATATAGCCAACCTAGGTCAAAATGGCTTTAACACTACAACAAATGACCAAGGCCGTCTTAAACTAGGCTGGGGCCCTTGGGCACACAAGAAGTGCCCTTATGGTAAAGACGGTATTGTTAATGACAGTAATATCGACACGAACGAAGAAGAAAACCATTTGCTCAGGTTAATTACTCATACAGCGGTAGGTACCTGATACTAAGAGAAACCATCATGCGTCTGTAATTTTGACGTGAATCCAGTGAATGGGTCAGACAGGGGATTGATGTTGTTTGTTCAGTTGACTCGTTGTGTTATGGAGACTCAAGGGCACCTCCATACGTCACCGGTCACTCGGAATTCGGGCCATTGATAGAAACGTGGACGTCATAAACCGATGGAAATAGTAACACGTTGCATTTTATTTATACTATACCTACTAGCCGAACCTTATAGCATAGGATCCCGATGTACAGCGACCTTCACCGAGCTGGTTAATGGATTAAAAGTATTTTATATCTAATAAAATATGCTAATAAATATATTGCATATGGGTGTACCAGCTCGGTGAAGGTCGTTGCATAGAGGGAACTTAGACTATCAAAAAATTACATGAGAATAGCTGAGTAAAATTATTTATCCAACGTCCTAGACCTTAAATCTGGGAATGAATTATTGTCAAAGACAATTTAGTTTATTTTTCGGTGTAGGTGTATCTAACCTTGGCAAAAGTCGGCCGAGGAATTCATCCAGTCTAGTTTTATCCTATTTATTATGCTTTTTGACATATATTATTATTATGCTGTAAATACAGTCTAGGAAGAAAATTCAGTAAACGAAAATCTTGTTTTGAACTACTTACTAAAAAATATTTAGCAAAACTGAAGCGCGTTGAAATTTTTTGCCTAAAATATGGATGTTTCTCAGATAATAATATTATCGCCACTAGATGTTGTTATTATAAATGACTTTCGTTTTTTTATATACGGTCTCGGTTGATATTAAACAAATATATTTATTGCTCGCAGGAGTTACAAATTATATTTTTTCTTATCGCAAATTGACATAGTAAACCTGCTTGAACTAACACTTTTGATACCCATCTTACTGCTTGAACTAAACACTTACCTACTTCACTTTGTTACCATCTAATTAAGTTGTTTAGCTGAAGATGTAGGTGAAGTAATAACAACAATAGTGGTTTGTTTGCTAAGTAGAGCGACTATGCGCTACACGCAATGACTAAACTATATAAATGTAATTATTTTATGTGTCAATTTAACTTAAATACATTTTTAAATAAACATTTTGTACTTTATTTGACATAAGCTAGTAAGTACCTATAGGTATACATATTTTTTGCGTAATTTGATGTTCCGTGACATTTATAATTTTCTGTGTTATTTTTGTTAACGATTGCATGCTTTAAATAGCTGATAATGGCTGAACTATATTAGTTTTAATTTGACATGAGTACATACCAACCCATTTTCGCAATAAATGAATTATGATTATGACTTTACTATTGTGAGTAATTTTACTGAGTTTCTAACGTCCATGGATTTTTTGGTTCAAGGAGAAGAAGAACCGTGGGCTCAAGTTCTGAAAACCATAACAAAACAAACGCGTCACAAACTCATCAAATATGAGCATAGCAACCAGGCTATAAAGGAAATAGATGAAGACTTTAGGTCGGATAGGATTAGGATTTTAGTCGTTTTTCAATGGAGAACAGTTCTCCATTGAAAATTTAGCTCATTTACTGTCAAAAAATTTATGCTTGAGAGTGGTTGAGGCTCGACTCAGACGCAAGCGCTGTTTCTGAATACGGCCGGCCTTAGTTCATAAAACCCGTGAAATTCGAGTCTTTTGACTAGCTGGCACCATCTTGATGTTAGGGTAGGTCCAACCAGTTTAAATGTTAAAAGCTGTCTCCTAGATATTTTTTCTCTTCTGCCATCAGAGCCTAAACACCAAAATATTCTGATAAGCGCTAGTTGGAAGTAAGTTAATGAATACCAACGATGTCGACTTAATAAGGTCGATATCGATACCTGTACTTAGAAAGTAATAGTAAAAACTGTCGTTTTTACCCCAAGGTTTTTACAGATAGATAATGGTCGTTTTATACCTACGCAATAAATAAGCCTTTCACTTTTTATCTTCCGTTTAGCCGTGAAAGTAATCAGCTGTGTCCCTTTAGCCAGCGGATCAATCGATTACTTCCGATCAATTGAGCGATTCGATTCGCGGTGTTGATAGTAATCGATTGTTACGATGGACGAAGTGAAAATAAACATAATCAGTATGCTCTGGACCGCATCGTCGGTCGTGTCGCCACGCCCCTTGTCGAACTTTGAGAAACAGATGGAGAATAAGATTTTTTTAATGTCCCTAAATTTTAATGTTCCTCGCCCGCGACCTTCCCCTTTGGCACGGGGCTGCGCTGACCGCTGCGCCATCGGATCCTAATCGTAATCACACTCGACCATTAATTCAAAGGGACTGTTCGGCACTAACGCGGCCGTGAAAGTGAACAGTCTTAGTAGATCCGTATCAAGGGGAAGGTCGCGGGTTCAAATACCGCTTTTGGGAATGACTTTAATCTTTGTGATTTCCTTAAGCGTCACAAACACTATAAAATCAATTTTTAGTGTTTGCAACACTTAAGGAAGTCACAAGGATGGAATTCAGCAGTGGAATTCATGATTCACATGATGATGACGATGTAATAGTCGATGCTTAACCACTGCTGAAAAGTGTGACAGCAAATTACCTAAAGTACTAAAGAACAAATCATGACTGCTTACTGACCGTTGACTGACTTTTTCCGGTTATAAATTCAAAACTAACGGTTAACTCAATCGTTCCGTTTCACGTAAAAGGCAAAAGTCGAACGAATAGTAATTTATTTGGATGCATTTCGTACCGCAAAAAAGCCGACTACGGTGACAAACCGGTCCAATAACGGTAAATCCGGGTTGTTCTTGTGCAAAAATTGCACGCAAAGAAGCTTGACGGTGCAATCTTTCCATTATCTCTACTTGCTGCACATTGAAGTGTGAAGAAAGGCACACATGCGAACACATCGACAAGAAGACCTACACGTCTACGTACGCAAGTATCAAATATAGTATACTCTAGGACGCTCTCCTCTAAGCTGGAGGTACCACACGCACATAAATTGCATAGATTAGATTAGATGCCTAAGTCGTATCACGCAGACCTCTCGCAAAATTTGCTATTCTACCCAACGTTTCTTATTTATTTCTTCACTGTTTCGCTTTTAGATGATTGCAAATGAATAGATTCACTTTCGACATTGATATTTGTAGTCACGAAACACGAATCACTTAGAGGTGTGTTGTTCGTTCAGAAATGTATTAAAAATAAGAGGAGTGATCGAACAAAACCCGCTATAAGCTTATTGATTATGTAGAGCAGGGCTTGGTTTTTTGTAAGTACCTTTTTAATATTATGACCTTGGCTTCTTGACGTTGGCTTCCTACTCTATAGGTAGGTACCTACCTACTGTTTCGTTTAATCGCCATTAAAATTGTCTTTTTTCTATAGCCTATTTATTAATAATTTATTAGTTTCCAAATAGTCTAATACTAAATCCAAAATAATTGATTACATAATATGCATATCCTAATGCCTGTCGCCGTGAAAACGTACTAACAAACAGACGCTCACATTTATTTTATAATAGTAGCATAGAATAAATTATAGTAGGTAGTATAGATACCTACTATACTACGTTACAAAGTACTATCACAATAGTAACTTACCTACAACTCGTTTCTGTGGACGTATGACGGGCAGACAATACGGGCAACTGATTTATTAGTAACGGCGTGAGCATGTGGGACGGTATACATTTTACATTGCATGCATGGCATCATGCCCCATGCATAAACAGTTAAGATAGCATCGATTATATTTCATGACATGGTAAGACTTGCTGGCTAGCTCAATAGTTGTCCCAGTGGCAAATCTATCGATGCTAAAATATCAGAGAAAATTCAGACAGAAAATATGTAGAAGATGTAACATTTTTTATATGAACACCCTCTGACTACCCCACGAAAACTTAATCTCTAACTAAGCTGTTTCATTTTTAGCAAATAAATAAAGCAATAATCATAAATCACTTCAGATTACAGACTATTAATAAGAAAGAACATGTTATGCCGATCCCACTTAAAGTGGGATAAGGGCAGGAAGAAGAAGAGATGAGAAAAGCAATAACCCCTACAGAGTCAGGAACAATGAGAGCCTAACTAGAACACCAGGATCGTCCACTCTCGTCTTCTCATCCTGACTTGATATATCGAGTAATTTGAGATTTTAGATGTTGTTTTTGATGTTGTACGCAGAAAATAAAATGACTGCTGCGTGACTTTAAATAACCACTACTGATAAAATATGGACATACTCTGCGGTAGGCAAGAATTCTAATTGTTACGAGATGTCTACGCTTTCAATCAAAACAATCAACTTTCGCCTCTGGCTGAGTGGAAGTCGCGAGATGTGACCGTAATCAGCACATCACATCGAACCGGTAAGAAAACCGGATTGGCTTTTCTGTAATTTTCGATAATAACCGGTAAACGGAACCCCACACCCCTACTTAGACTACACGCCTTTTAGCAACATGCTCTCTACGTAGAAAGTTAGTATGTAGGTACTTAGGTGCATCTACTTACTCGATCTTTTACCATGTGAATGTTAAAATTGAACTAGCATGTGGTAACAATGCAAATGATGGATAAATCACCATTGAACGGTGAAAAGTCGGCTTTTCTCAACTTTCGCGCTTTTGAGAAAGCTACTATTGTTAGTGTTTCACACGTGGTTTGCCTACCTACCACAATACCTCGTCATTATCAGCCTGAAGAAGTTCACTGACGTAGGCCTCCCTATACCTACATTTCCAGGAGGAACGAATCCATTCCCCAAAAAACAAATTGACCATTTCTTTTAATAAAATTAGGCCCTAAGCTAGGAAGATGGTGGTTTTATATACCTAGGCATCAAGCCACTTCATCTAAAATCATGTCCCAAGTTTAAAGCATCCTGTAAGTCGAGGCATTAGTGAAAAAGGTACATACCATTAGCGCTTTAAAAATTATATTATTTTACTGTGAAAGTAGGTACCTACCTACTCTGATGGAGATCAAGAAATCAGAAATATTTTAATGTTACATTATTTAGGTATTAGTATTACACACACACAAATGCACATAAATACTTTTATTGAGGTTCATCCAAAATCTTGTAGCGTTGTGGGGAATCCATCTCCATTTCAATTTAATTAGGTGGATCAAACAGTTTCCCTGATTCCAGAAGCGCCACCGCTTCCTTTTCTTCCTGGGCTACTCTCGCTCTAACTTCAGCCAAATGCTTGTCCCTGATTACCTTCTTTCTAGCTTGTTCCTCCTGATAGGACGCTTCCATGGAGTTGTAAAGCTTCTGCTTGCCTTGAGCGTAAACTATACCCGCTAACAGCAAACCAAATCTAGCACCACGTATGAGGGGAGAGACTGGCACCGGAGGTCCGTATGGCAGCGACATTTTATATTTTCTTTAGTTCTTTCTGCTTACTTGTCTATTTGATTTCTACGGATTAAGCTGTTTATTCAAGAATGAAAGAAGTTAACGGATGAAAGCTTGTCTCATATTAAAAGCGCCCGACAAAGACAATTACACGTTGCATCAAGTAATTGCCAGATGCCAAACCATATTTTTTAGAAATTTCGAATTTTCAGTGACATTCAGCCAGCTATCATACTGTACATACATACCTGCTCACCTCTTTTCACTGTGTTAGTTATTACCAAGGAGGTTGGAAGCCGTAGCAAGGAGTTTCCTATGTTTATTTATTTCTTAGGCAGACTCTTGGGAAACTCCTCACAGCGCTGCGTGCGAGGTACCGAAGCCGCCGAATAATAAGTTTAGTAGTATCCTACTTTTACTCCTACCTTTCTCATGCTAAGGATCGGAATTAATATCAATTGTTTGAAGAAAGGCCAGTGGCCGATCTTACGGCAGAATCCTATCAGTTTGTCTTACTAAATTATACAAGCCGAATGGCCATTTGCCAGCGTCGAAATCGTCGCGTGGCCAGCAGAAACTAGGTAGGTAAGTATACCTTACTAGGTACATCTTCGGTCAAATCAATCAGTACCTTTATCAGATCCCTTCCTATCGAATATTGGCATGATATCAGAGTTCGGTTATTGGCATGGCTACTGGCTGATACCTTGTATGAGGTTTTCAGGAAATAAACTTGATTATAGTAATAGGGTTGTCTATGAAGCAAATGATAAAAAAAGCAGCCAAGTGCGAGTCGGACTCGCCCATGAAGGGTTCCAATTAACATAAAATAAAGGTTTTTGTAGTTCGTCGAAAGGTAAATTGCGGTTTACGATTTATGACGTATAAAAAAAAAACTACTGAGTAGATCTCGTTCAAACCAAATATCGTTGGAAGTTTGCATAGTAATGTACAACATTATATTTTTTTTGGATTTATCATTCTCTTATTTTAGAAGTTAGAGGGGGGGGGACCAACTTTTTTCCACTTTGGAAGTGTCTCTCGCGCAAACTATTCAGTTTAGAAAAAAACGATATTAGAAACCTCAACATCATTTTTAAAGACCTATCCATAGATACCCCACAAGTATGGGTTCGATGAAAAAAAAATTTTTGAGTGTCAGTTTCAAGTATGGGGACCCCCAAAATTTATAGTTTTTTTTCTATTTTTGTGTAAAAGCGTTAATGCGGTTCACAGAATACATCTACTCACCAAGTTTAATCAGTCTAGCTCTTATGGTTTCGGAGAAAAATGGCTGTGACTCGGCCGGACAGACAGACAGACAGACAGACATGACGAATCTATAAGGGTTCCGTTTTTGCCATTTGGCTACGGAACCCTAAAAACGAACGCTACTGGGAAGTACAAATAACTACTGAGTACTCCCTTCTTATTTTATTATATTAAACTATTACCGAGTTTAAATCTGCATAATCTAAATTCATAAGTCTAAACTAAACCAGCATCTCCCAGCCTCTCTCAACAGCTCTCATCTCGTAACCAATAGGCAACTTACTTATTTAATACACAATCATATTGACACGATTGACACTCCACGGTCAGTAGGTAACTCGATTAGTTAAAAAAATTGAGAGTGTGAAAGGTTACGAGTTCAACTAATAAAGATGGGGACCGAAGAACTGCTAATAGTAGTAAATAAAGGTTCTCAAATTATTACGACCGGAAAACTAAACATGGGTTTCCCCCTCCCCGCTTGATGGACCGACGACATTGTTAAAATCGTGACAGAATACCTAGAGAAGGGAATCTCATATATTTTTTCTGTATTCTGTAATGGAGAGGACTAAGAAACGTTCTACGTTCTACCTGAAAATGTGCTATGCCCAGAGCAGGAGACTTCTCATTCAGGCTGATGATGATTTCGAGGTTTTGCGTACCGCATCCTACCGCATCGTATCGAGGCTTGGAGGAAGAATACATAACATCGCGGTGGTATGGAGTCGAGACCCGGTATCCTAGCGCTCACTAGTTCACTACCTGTCTCTGTCATACTTGTTGAGAAAGTATATTTGTTTCCTTCTTTCGACAATGCTTGCTTGACAGTTTGACAGTGACAGCAGTGAAGTGAGACGAGACCGTCACTTATTTCTTTTTTTGTTGAGTTGAGTTGAAGCTAGGAAAGAGGGCGCTCGCGTTTCGTGCTGTGTGCTTGCGATTTGTTTGAGTGTCCGTTCTGTGTTTCTGCTATAACTCATAAATTGTAAGTTTACGTGCAAATGCAATAGTTATCAATTCATCACGCAGTCACATTATCACAAATAATAAGCCGTATAAAACTTACACGAGGTATCGACCAAAATATTGGGTGTGGTGAACGCCGAGTGTCATCAATTCGCTTCTATGTATAGTTCTTTTGCCAAAAGATTATGATAATCCGGTGATATTATCAGGCAGTAGTTTTATCAGTGAAATAACCTAAAAAGTGTGGCTACAAGTGTTGTGTTTTGTTGTAGAAATCGTCGTCTACAAAGACTACAACGATGACGACCCCGGCTAAGTTGTTTGGACGGGAGCTCGCCTCCTATGATGAGGTGGACGTAGACGAACTCCTCTCCAAGCTCACGACAGAAGAGTTGAATATGCTGGCCAAGGAGGTTGATCCTGACGTGAGTACTTACCGCTTTATTTTGTCTCATTTATTGCAATCTAAAATGCTAAGGGCTTTAAATTTGAGTAAAATTGGAGTAGCCTACCCCCTGATTAAATGACTAGAGAAATGGGGACAATATTCCAAACAATACTTTTCCCTCTAGAAAACATCTGATTTCTATAATAAAGGTTACATCAAATCAGTTAATTTTGATAGTTAGAATTCAAATATTTGTTCTATTCCTATAGAAAACATCCCTTACATTACCTAATCCTCAAAAACAACAAATTTGTGCAGTCCCTGTGTCAAAGCCCATGCAATACACTTAAGGTAAAATAATTGATTAAAAAACTCGCAAGTATGGTCTCAAAAATTCTAACAGGAATTGCAAATAAAACTATGACATAACTCTTTGCAAGCCAACCTCATCACACATTAAAGTACCTACTTCCAATTTGTTCTCTAGTTTACAGCTCCATTACAGTGAATGAGCGATGAAGGCCACAGCACAAACATATCAGATAATGGCTCGACATTCAAACACAAAGTGGTATCATTCCCACACCTTGAGGTTTTAGCTTAAACCTTCTGAAAGAAACAGTTGTCTAACTTGTTATGCACCAGCAAAGAGCTATGGCTAATTGTTTTTTAAATTTGTAGTGTATAATTAGTTGTGATAGATTTTTTGTTATCAAAAGTTATAATAAATAAATAATGTGGACAATCCATACAACACTATCTAGCCCCAAACTAAGCAGAGCTTGTACTATGGGAACCAGATAGGTAGCTGATATAATACTCAAATACTTTTTTTTGTAAATACATACATAGAATACAATATAACACCCAGACAGAGAACCAACATCTATGTTCACCATACAAATATTTGTTATCGGTGGGGATCAACCCACTCCCTCCAGCGCAGAAGAGAGAGATACTACCAACTGAGCTGTGAAGGCAGTCTTCATAAATCAAACAGCAGATTTTAAGTCTGTTGCTTACTACATAAGGCCAAATTCACATATGAATATTGAGATAAATTGACAAATATTTGATCGTTTCATTAGTCATTCATGAAATCATCCCTTAGGTAAATATTAAGCCAGTATCACACTATCCTAAGACAGGAAACTAGTTGGTATTTGAGTACTTGGTTAAATGTGAAAGTGTACTCACAAACCAAAACACCTTATATGCAAAAAATACTCCTTAACTTACCTGTATGGCAAGGGTTGTAAAATCATAATGAATGGACATTTTTGGCACTCACCCAACTCTAGTGGAATGTACACACCAGGTGAATTAGTAGCAGGTAGATTTGCCTACCTCTGTTTGTTTATTGATCTTTGTTGTATCCTATTGGCAGCTTCTAGATGTTTAGGAACTAAATTAAATATGGGTACAGTACAGCTGCACTAGAATGTATACTTAAATAAAAAATAAATAAATATTTTAGACAATCCACTCAACACTATCTAGGCCCAAACTAAGCAGAGCTTGTACTATGGGAACCAGATAGTTCTATACAAGTTTGATCTAGGTCTCTAGTCTTAGGCCTCGGCCTTAGTGCGAGGAACAATACTACTTACTTAGTATCCTGGCACATCAACCCCGAAGTGGGTTTTGGCCTCCGACGCAATAGAACGCCACGGGTTTCTTTCCTGCGCCACTTCTTGCCTTTCTTTCACCAGTATCTTGGTCGGCCGACTGGTACTCCCAGTAAAACTCGCTTAACTAACAAAACGTGGTTAAGGGGGGTAAATACTAAGTACTTGAAAAATGTGTAGGTATTACACATCACCATATTGTTAAGGGGCCCAAGTAGGGTTAGGTACCTACCTACTTAGCTTCAATGTTTGGAAGTGTCTCTGACTAGCCCTTAGGCATCTGCGAGGATTTATTGCAAAGAACTTTGCAATGTTTCCATCTATTGCAAAGGCTTATGCAATGTTTCCATCTATTGCAAAGGCTTATGCAATGTTTCCAAAATGGGGGCTACAGGTAGTGAATAATAAAATATTGTTGAAAATTTTAAATACTGTAGGTGTATTCGAATTACAATAATTTATTATAATTACTTTGAATACCACACTAATTATCATTTTATTCAGGGCACAAGCTATGGGAAAATAGTCAAGTTGCTCAACATTACTGTAATAATATCAAAACTTAATGCTCTGCTGGTCGTGAAACCTGTTTTTTACATAATAATCAACTCAAACAAAACTAGCTTCCTTTTATGTCACAAATACCTACCTAGTTTTCCACATAATATATTTACATTAATTTACATGTGGTTTGATCTGAATGACCAATAATAGAATTTCGTTTCAATTGTAAACCAGTCTTATTATACCTACCTATCGAGTAGTAGCCTAATATTAGATTTGTAACTAGCAGTTGGTAACCGAGCTTCGCTCGGAATTTTTTTCGTTAATTTGTATTTTTAAGAAATCATAAGACTCATATTATTATCTTTACTGGTTTATTCTTACTGAACAACGCCATCTGCTGGACATGATTGCAGTTAGTTGCTCACAATCGTCAATAGATGGCAGGAGCAGTCATATATTCCGTTTATGTTTTTAGTTTTTTTTTAACGAACAGACTCATTTTCTGAAAATCAATCCTAGCTAGATCGATTTATCGCCCCCAAAACCCTCTGTATACTTAATTTCATGAAAATCGTTGGCTCAGTTTCCGAGATCCTAAATATATATATACAAGATTTTCTCGTTTAAAGGTATAAGATAAGATAAAATACGGGCACTTACCTACCATTAATATTTGGTTAGTGCTACTCCCTCCCACTATTAGTTTTTATATTATTATCGATTGCTATGCATTTGGCTGCCATCACACCTAATGGAAAGTGTGAATGCAGCCTAAGATGGAGCATGCATAGCTTCAATCCCCCTGTTCAATCTTGTCTTAAAAAATCCTAATTCGGTAGTATCACAAGGATTACTTTGAAACGTTTCTTATCGCTAGGTGAGTCTAGGTGCCAGTTACACGCGACCAAGCCTAGAAGAACAAGCAACAAACTATAGCTGGTTTCCTACCGTGTTTGTATTATCTTTTTACAAAACAAATAAAATAATAATAGAAGTGAAGTTCCAGTGTAGGACACTCCACATAGTAGGATGTAGGCAATAATACAAAAGCAAAAGTTTCAAAGACAGCACACGCTACGCTTCAAAGTAATAATTATAAAGTACCTACACAGCATCACAGAATTAGTGGCCTAACCTGGTGACGGAGAATGCTGGCTATTGTTCCATGTTTATCAATTGTACCAAATTATCAGCCGAAATTATTACTAAAGATATTGCGTCACGCCCTACATAACATTGTATTTCTTTTAAAATGATTACATTGTCTATGCTACGAGTACCTTTGTAATGTACTATTTTGTTATCCATCCACTGAGGGCGCTTGTACACGCTAAGAAAATTTGCCGTTCTTGCGGCAGACAAGACAAATTCTTCGTGTAGACGACAAGAATTTTGTCTTTTCCACACACGAAAACGCAACAACGTTCGCCGCGTCGTGTCTTGCGCAGATAAGATTTTTTTCGTGCACCGCTGCGAGCAGTGTACACAGTTATTTTCTAGTTACGACACGAATTCTTGGGTAGACCCGGCATTTTTTCTTAGCGTGTACAAGCGCCCTTAGTATACCTACTCATAGTGATACGTATGTGTGGTTAGGGTTACCAGATGAAAAAATCAAAAGTCCGGAGAAAAGGCCTGATTTCCATGGAAAAGTCCTGAGATTTTCTACAGATGAGAATTTTCTCTCAAAAACGTATTATTATCGTTGTATAAATAAGGATTGATTTTAACTGCAGCTGCAATTGTTAAAAAAAGAAGATTGTTTTTAGTTCGTTTTACTTCGATAAATAAGTATTGATTTTAACTGCAATTGTTACCAAAAGAAGATTATTTTTAGTAGTTTAATAAGAGAGATCTTTAAAATGTAACCTGTTTTTTATTAAAAATCCTGAGCTATCACTAGATTTGCTAAATCCGGCCGGAATCCTGAGAAGAGTCGAATAATCCTGAAATCTCAGGACAAATCCTGAGATATGGTAACCCTATGTGTGGTCCAACTGATAATCGTAACAATACAAGTAAATAAGTTACATAATCACTACTTTCGAGTTGATCAGCTACTGATTAGGTAAAACATCTGTACATTATATTATCAACTTTTTTTTTTATACAACTTGTTGATGGAGCAAGCATATGGCCCACCTGATGTTTAGTAGCAGCCGTCGCTTATAACAAAGCATTGCATCGTAGGTCCGCGTTTTAAGAATGTGCCCTACGTTGCGCTGCTTTGCGTCCAACTTGAGGCATGCAGATGTTCTGTGTACAATGCGCTGATTTGCGTCCAATAACTTGAGGCATACTTACTAAGTTCAGACTCACGTGCCAGTAATTTCACCGGCACCCCTTCAAACCAAAACACAGCAATGCTGCTTCACGGCAGAAATAATACACCCGGACGAACCCTTCTCAAAGAACTATACTACTACTAGTAACCGGGTTTGGTTTGATAAGTTAAATACTCTTGACCGTCTCTATATTAAATAATAAGGCTTCTCTAGCACCCACGTAAATGTAGTTACGCAACCCTAAAAATAAATGTGTCTGTCTATGCCATGTGGGGATATTTAGTCCTGCCAAACTGCGATTACCAATCTGCCTCCCAAGCGTAGGGAATATCGCAAACACTCGGTAAACAATTTTATTAGTCCTAAATAATGTAAGGGAGGCCTATGTCCACCAGTGGACTTCTTCAGGCTGATGGCCAAAGTGTGTTACGCTCAAAGATTAAAAAAAAAATACGTTATTAGTAATGTTAAACGAAAATGCAATGCACAATCTAACCCGTACGGGAAAAAAATATAAATAATAAATATTTTATACAATTATTACCTCATTCATACTAGTTAAATGTATAGTTAATCCTGCTTAGAAAAGGTAAACGAGTACATTGACCTCAAGGCAAACAACTACAACCTAACTAGTTGCTTATCAAGTAGGTCCACTGTTCCATTAAGCTCTACTAATGAACCTTATTTTATTGAATAAACTATTAAACAGTAATATAGGTAGTTAAATTCTCTTCAAACCTCTGAGTAATTCTTTTTTTGCTTCTAGTTACATGTTTTAATACTCTGATGGTGATGGTGCAAAAAATTAAAAGTATTTCAATCCAACACGCTAGCTGCGCCAGAAGTTGATAAAAATCACCTTGGAACCACTTAGCATGTCTGACACCACTGATCCTGGCAGAATGAAACCGTGTTACGACACAACTAAAATGGAAATCAAATCTTTGGTGCTAAATTCTACCTTATAACAAATCCGCTCTAACTAATTCAAATATTTCTTTATTCAATTGTTTCACAAGGATCACTTTAAAATGTCTCAAAGCTAGGTGAGTCCATGTGCCAGTTCCACGCGACCAAGCCTAGAAAAACATGCAACAAACTACTAAAAGATTGTTTAATGATTATGTTTTTTCATATCAAGTTAAAACCCTTCTAGATGTTGCTAATTTGTTAAAAAAATATTGAGCTAAAATTGCGGAATTGCTTTCTGATCGCGGGAAGTTTGTAGATAGAAAGGGCTCAGAATCGTTCTTCTTGCAAATGTGTAGGGCAGGCTTTTGTCCAGCAGTGGACTTCTTTGGGCTGTGATTGAGTAATGTTGTGATTCCCATTTCGATTCTTGTTTTCTTAATCATAGAGGAACCTCATCAGGAACCTTCAGTTAAATTAAACGATAATCTTCAGGCCTCCTTTATCCCACGCTATGTGAGGTCCGAACTAGTTCTTCCCAGAACTGGTTCTCTACTTTCGTTTCATTTTATCGGTCTAAAAAACCTTACGCTTAGGCATTCATGAAGCCTGAGTTCGTAACCTTATACGGGAACCTGTAGGAATAACCTGAAGTGTGCGGCCAAGCTTAGTGCTATGGAATTATAATGGGGGTTCTTGGAAATTGCATGGTTGGTGGCATTTGTGGTGGGTTTAATTTCCTCGAAATGATAACTATGTTTGCATGATTCTCGGGCTGCAATGCTAACGTACTTAATAGTGCATTCAATGGACTTCATTTCTACGTAACATAAAATCACGCCTCATTCCCATAGGGGTAGGTAGAGATCACGAATTTCTCTGCTACGATCCTGACGTACCTCTCGCTTCATTCACTCGCATAACATTTTTCATACATGCTCGTCGATTTATATAGGGTACTCCTGACCTGGCCTTGCTCTAAACTTTTCGATCAGATAGCAGATGTTTTAGACTCTAAAACATCTACTATCTGATCGAGATAGATGCGTCGAGGTCTTCCCTTCCAGCAGTTCTATTCACACTCGCCAGATGCACTTATTTCTTGTTTTTCTGTGTACTTTGTTCCTTGTAAACGTTAAATCGACATTATCTGGCGACAATAGCATGACTGTTTCGTTTACGTAAATGTTTCTTATGGGGAACATAATATTGCATGCAATTGCAGCTAGATATTGCCATAACACGCGTTGAAATAATAAGCCTACACTACAACTGATAAGCAAAGCAATTGCACAAACCTTTTTCTAAACTACGAAATGTTTCCACTTAACGATTGCAAGCCTTGGTCGTTTATTTGGTAACAAGTATTGTGTTTAGTCGAGTGTAAAAATCGATAATTGAACCGAAAACTTGCTACTCGCTCCGAACTGAAATCTAGCAATTTTCTTTTCTTTGTTTTGCCTTGCTGGGGGCACGGTAGCATTCCCTCAAATTTTGAAACTCTATTAGATACTCGATAACGTCTGGCATCATCACGCATCGTCATTATTGACTTCGATCGTACCAGCAACCGATGCGATTATATTGAAATACTCAAAACTTCTAGATTAGTCTTCTAATAAACCTTACAAATGGCAAAGAAAAACATTGTCAGGAAACCAGAATGTCATAAAACCTAAAAAATTTGAAAGCATGTGTCAAGTGTACAAAAGGAGCCTTTTTGTGGCGCACTAAAAATCCTTTCACCACACTGGTTCGAAAGAACTAGAAACACAACAAAAAAAAAGCTCTCAAGTAATCGTGATTAATTGTGAGCAAGAGATTTGTGAATTGATTCTCCCTGCGTCTTCTTCTCATCGATTCACTGGTTCTTTCAAATCCGTGTGGTGAAAGGACTTAAAGTGCGCCTCATCGTTTGCTCGTGCGATTGTGGATAGATAGACAGGTAGATTAGGAAAATGCCTTCAAGTACCCAGAAAAAGAGAAAACGCTAAACTGCTATTATAACGCGTACAATTTTAGCATTTTACTGACAGGAAATTAACATTTCCAGGACAACTTCCTGCCTCCCGACCAGAGAAATAACTACGACTGCGAGAAGGACCCCACAGGTCCTCTCAACCGTAAGAAGCTCATTGAACACATCAACAAACAGGCGTTGGAGACGCCAGATCGGCCCGAGGTGAAACCCTTCGTTGCTGGAGTCGTACGGGGGAAGAAGGTAAAGTAGACATTGGATAACAATGAAACAGTTGAATTGTATAACTAACGGCACATAACTTTAGCGCTGAGCGATACGTGGAGGGGATAGCTGCGCATGCGTCTGTGTGCAGAGTGTCCTATTGGTACAGAGAGTGGAGTGCGACTGAAGAGCCAATCAGCGCTACGCACGCCCGCCGACTTCTGCGCAATAACGGTCAGCGCTAAACTTATGTGCCGCTACCTATATCAGTAGGCAAGTTAGATATGCCCTTAATCGAAGTGTTAGCGTCTTTGGAGATCGCAAAAACTCGAGGACCTGTGTTTTTGAAACTAACTGAACCCAAACGGATTCGTCAAGTAAAATTCAAACCTTCGTGAACCATAGCGAAGCCCTAAATTTGAGTAAAGCACCAGGATGTAAACTGTTCTTTGAATCCCTTCAAGTGATAGTATCCAATTTCGGAAACCGCTAATCTGATGCCAATTGGAGCTTGAACGGATTTTCTTTGTAGACAAAACGAAGTAATATTATGAAAACAAATTCAAACAGGCGTAGATCTATAGGGTGTTATTAATAATCCTGGCGCAACGCTGGAGTAGTTAAATCGTGTTTTGTCACATTTGTTCGAGTTGACAATTGCATGTCAATGCAAGAGACAAAACACGGATTAACTAGTCTAACGCTACGCCAGGATTATTAATAACACCCATAATGTCCAAGCTCGATATCGTCTTGTAGTTTCCCGTCTTAGTGCAATCCTTGAAGATTCAAGATCATGTATTCCCCAACGATTGTCGGTTCTATGAGTGCCTTTTGTACTACTGGGCAAATGCTTCTCCCAAAGACTTTCTAACCTTTTTTCACTATCTTCTTGTAGGCTTGTTGATCATCCCACCAAAGCTGTTTTCTTTCTTTTAAAGCAACCGTAGGTCACGTTTTACCGACTATTAGTAAATTGTGCCGACTTCCGACCTTCACCTTCATAACAACACGACATTTTTAGTACGTGACGTCATCATTTTATTTGAAAGTAAGCCAAATCGAATTGCCTATTGTTTTGAAATGTTGTCTTTTATTTCCAATTTCTTACAATCTTATTGGTATTCTACATCTATATTGGTAATCTAAGTCCGACTCAGTGAAAGTTCACCCTTACACGAGCGTAATGCCGCGTTCACACTTGCCATGTCCATGCTATGTTTCCAGCTCATAGATGTTTTGATCTAGCAGCTGTTATTGAATCCGCTGTTTACGGCAATTTAGCCGGCTATTGTTAGAACCGTTGTAATGATTTGCACAACGAGACCACATTTGCTAAAGGCGCGGTGGCAAAGCAACGGAAATAGTTTTGAATTGAAGCTATTTTTATGCAACAATACGTTAGCGTTAGTTTGTGTTGATGGAATGTTGGTCACCCTTTGTTTGCTAAAACAGAGATCTGGTTGAGACACAGTGAAAATGTATTGTCTGGATTCGCCATAGCATAGCTAGACAATTTTTTTTTTATGTCATGGTTTAGCGGCTGGTAATTCCTGTACAAACTAAAAACATTTGAGAGGAGGTTTAACCGTGTTTGAGGGAAACAATGTTGAAATGTTTAATTTAGAGGAAAAATCGCTTTACAAATATTCCACTTCGTATTTGGATAAACATAGATTTGAAATAAGTATTTTTTGTAAAACAGCGTTATTAACATATCGATAATGTAATTTCAGTGGATGCCGCCGCCTACGCCAGAAAAGCAACGCGACGCAGAGGAGCAGATCTCGATCGACCTCGGTGATGAGTACGAAGCAGCGCTTACAGATGCATCACAAGAGGAGATCATTGACCTTGCCGGTAAGCCACACAATCGCTTGTTACTCATTATAATATAGTCAACTCCTGACGAATCCTACCGCCTACGCCAAGAAATTATTTTAATGCGGTTGTACGAGTCAACTTTTTAAAAGTACCTCCACACAAATATCAAAATTCCATGCTTCAAAAACCGTTATATTCATAAATACCCCACACGTATGGGTTTGATGAAAAAAAGTTTTTTGAATTTCAGTTCTAAGTATGGGGACCCCCAAAATTTATTGTTTTTTTCTATTTGTGAGAAAATCTTAATGCGGTTCACAGAATACATCTACTAACCAAGTTTCATTAGTGTACCTCCTATAGTTTCGGAGAAAAGTGTCTGTGACATACGGACGGACAGACAGACAGACAGACAGACATACATGACGAATCTGTAAGGGTTCCGTTTTTGCCATTTGGCTACGGAACCCTAAACTAGCAAGCATGTCGTTGGCAAGTGCTGTGAACGATCAATGGGAGAAATAACTCCATTTATCGTCCTCAGTACAAAACACTTCCACAGCGGAGACATCTAGCTGTTTGGAACAGTCCTCAAAATGCTGTTGCTATTGCCCGCACTTTATCAGTTTTCTTTTGTGTACAAGGGAATGAAAAGCATCGTGGTATTGCGCAAATACACCTGACGCACTTTTTTTATGACATCTCGCAATGTTAATATCGGGATTTTGTGGGATAAAACACACAAATTTAATCATGGTAAATATCCCGTTGTTCATAAAAATAGTGTTAAAAACTATGATAGTTTCAAAAGTTATGCCTGACGCACTCCAGAAGTTAAAATAAAAGGCAATGTAACAAAACTCGATCAATGTGAACCATGTAACTTGATGAAACGGTAAATGTGAGCGTTTACGGCAATTAACCGTAGGTAATTATATAAGCGTTATTGTTAATAGGCACGCTTCACAGCTCGCGTTATGTAGTCGAACTAGATGTAGGTTTCTTAACGCGTTAAAACGCACCTTAGATAACGGAATTATTGTGTAAAAACGTGGTGCTTGGACGTGCCTCTGCCCACTATGCCGAGACGTAGTTTGTTGCCTGTTCTTCTAGGCTTGGTCGCGTGGAACTGGCACCTAGACTCACCTAGCTTTAAGACGTTTCAAAGTGATTCTTGCAGTCTTACTGAATAAATACACTTTTGATGATGATTGATCGATTTCTGCGCTAATCAAATCATCAACATCAGCCTGTTGAAGTCCAGTGCTGGATTCTGAGCCCTCTCCATCCCTCTACCCTAACTTGCTATATCGAATAAAATACTTTATTCCTGAACCAGATCCAGAAGATTAAAATGTATATAAATATGTGGTTTATAATGCCTTTAAAAAAGTAAAGCCTTGGTTTCTAGCGTTTGCTGAACAGACAGTAAATAAAAAAAGAGGAATCTAGTAATTTTTTTTTGTTTCTTATCGCATAATTTCATTATTTATGAGCCGATTAAGAAAATATTTTTTCGATTGGAATGTTATACTACAGATTGGTTCTATAGAAATTTCATCGAAGCTCAGCAGTTTGGACGGTTTCTCAAGTTGAAACTTCACTTGTATTAAATTTATTAGATTAGCGTAAAATAGCATTATAGCCAAAGATCGAGAGGTGTGGAAGAAGGGGAGGGAGGCCTTTGCCCTGCAGTGGGACGACCCAGGCTAAAAAATAAAAAGAATAGCGTAAAATAATAAGAGCTAGACAAACGTGCTGTTTAGACGTGCCACTGACTACCATGCGCTATGCTACCGTGGTAATGCTCGGTCTGTATGTGCGTGCTGCATTAGCTTTCTGTTCACTAATCGTTGCCCTATTTTCCGCTGGTTTAATTAGTTCTACACAATTTATGAAAGTACAAACAAATATAGACCTATAAAACCGACCGGAAAGCGTTTTAAAACGTTGACCCAACATTCCATGCGCAAAACAAACAAATATAATATAATGTTTTCCCTCTTTATTTCCTCGAAATAATTTAGTTTGACGCGCTCGCTTTAATTTCGAGTATCAAAATAATCTGACAAGCGCGGAAGCGGCAGTAGCGGAACATGAACTACCTACATATTATTGTGATTTGCTCAGTCATACTAATATTATAAAAATATAAACAAGCTTTTTGTATCTAATGATACCTACATTAGATAATTTATGCAGCGTTAGGGGCAACTTTTCCAATCATGTCCTGGAACAGGATTTTAAATGGAGTAGAGGCTAGTCAGGCCAACAGGTAGAGACTAACAAATTACTCTGGTATTATTGGTTAATTTTCCAACGGTCCGCACCAAGCGCTTAGCTTCAACTTTTATGTTGCGGACAGCCAAGGAGTGGAATTCCTTGCCGGTGTCTCTTTTTCCGAACATCTATAACTTGGATGTTTTTAAGAGTGAACAGGTATCTTTTAGGTAAACGTGCTACAACGTCGTTCGCATCATCACTTAACAGCAGGTGAGATTGCGATCAAACGCAAACCTAAAAATTGTAAAAAAAAACACTACACTAGATAGGACACTCACCCGTTACGGGTCAATGACCTAACCTAATCAAACCAAGAAAAATTAATTAGTACTGCGAAAGCGTCTCCCAGATATTAGTCTTGTCGCCACTCATCACGTTCAATTAGTTTCCAGAACTTTCCTTAGATCCTATGAAATTCTATTTAAAAACGTCTGCGGCATACTGCCCCAAAACTAAGCATGTCTCGCCGATTTAGCGACATAATGGAACGTACGTTCACAAATTGCATTATGTCTTGTAATCTTTTTAATAACTGATGTACGTGCCTTTTGTAATAACGAGCAGTTGTGACGTTTTGGCAGACACCCAGTGTTCCTTTCGTACTTTTAATAGATATGACAGTAAAAATTGTTTGTGATTCTATCGGGACAAATGCATTGGTCAGACCTGTGATGATAAATATCGTATGAAAATAGATGATTTGTCAGGAATAATATGTACTTGATTTACAATACTCTCTAGAAAAGCCTCTCTAGAAGTTGAAGAGGAAATGGGCAGGTCATATAGCTCGAAGAACCGACAACCGTTGGGGAATAACGGTTCTTAGCGACCACAAACCGGAAGACGAAACATAGGGCGTCCACCCATAAATGCACCGAAGACATTGTTAAGATTGTGGGAAGCAAATTAAAAAAAAAAAAAAAAACGGAAGGCCTATGTCCAGCAGTGAACTTCTTCAGACTGATGATGATGACAACATACATAGTGTGCATGCTTTAAGTCCTATATAATTTAAATAATATATTAAACAGTAGCGATACTAAGCGGCGATTTATCGAGTGTTTAGATACGGATAATCTACTATCTTTAAAGCTGATAGAAGTATTTGTGAGTGAATTGTTTACCATACCGAAAAGATTAAACAAGTATTGTGTAGTGGAAACCAATGTTACAATGGATTTTGTATAAGATTTTTTTTTTATTTTTTTTTTACTAAAATGTGATTTACCTATATAGATGGGTTGCGTAATGCGTATCTTTTGTTGCAATCAAAACCTAGTCGCATCTGTCAGTTTTGAATTTTTTTCGAGCTTCGATTGCAATAAAAAACTAATTGAAACAAAACTTATCTTTGACAAGGAACGATTGCAGCAAGACTGAATGTAACATGACATAGCGAATAGGAACTTCGCTTTGTAAAACTAGTATGGCAACAGTTAGATTGTAAGTAGTCGAAAATTGATGGTGATGGTAACCAAAAACATGTAATCTTTTCTCAGCGGGTATTGAACCCGCACCTAAGCAGGTTAATTTCCGCAGTTAGAGCTCATATACAAACAGCATCACAAATAGAAGAGCTCAAAATATAGTCGTTTTAAATTGTAACTGTGCACTTATTTTAGCGTCTGGCAAGCCTATGCTCCCATAAAAACATACTTTTTAGTTTTATTTTACGACTTCTGCGGACAATAAGCTGAGTTTATGATATTTTATCTTATTTCTGCTAAGCAAAAAGTGCCGGAAAATCGGTTTATAGATATAAAATTATTAAATGGCGAAAACGAAAGTCAAGGAAAATATTTTTACAATCTAAGAACACCATTAGGCCTACCTCAAGCTCTGTCTGGCTCGGTCTCTAGCTCTGGATTTGAGTGTGAGTGCTCATCAGTGTATTATACATATTTAAATATTCAACACTCCATATCTATATTTATAAAAGAAAGTCGTGTTAGTTACACTATTTATAACTCAAGAACGGCGGAACCGATTTGGCAGAAAATTAGTGGGGAGGTAGCTTAGAACCGGGAGAAGGACATAGGATACTTTTTATTCCGAAAAAGCAACGGTGAAAGAGGTGTGTCAGGATCGTAGCAAGTGGAAATCCGTGATCTCTGCCTGCCCCCATGGGAATGAGGCATGATTTTATGTATGTATGTTATATAGTCAACACTCACACAGACTCAAAACCAGAGCCATTCAGAGCTTGTGGTAGGTACTGTACTATTGTACAAGTAGATGACATGTATGCTTGTGTGTTTCCAGCTATCCTCGGCTTCCACTCGATGATGAATCAGGACCAGTACCACGCCTCTCTGCTGAATAAAGGCCAGCCTGTTGGCCTTGGGTGGGACGGCATCACAAAAGCTACCAAACCAAAAGTATGTACAATTACAGTCATCATCATCAGCCTGAAGAAGTCCACTACTGGACATAGGCCTCCCCCACACATTTCCAGGAAGAACGATTCTGGGCCCTTTCCATCCATCGACTTCCCGCGATCTCGTCGGTCCATCACAGTCGGTCGGCCCACCAGATGGACCGGCGACATCTGGTGGGTGGGTACAAGTACAGTCGCGGTATGAAAATGTTTGTCACCTTAGAGTCGGTTTTTAGCCTGCACCAGTGCCTTGATCATGAACACATTTTGACATAATTTGTGACGTTAACTATTATCGGTGTATTCTGTCTATTCAGTTTCAAAAGGTAGTATGTGATCGTGATTCGTAGTATGTGATGTAGCTCTTTAGGTGGATGGGTGGGTGCGCGGGATTTTTACCTAGTAGTTAGCCAATTTTCATAAGTACTCACCTTGTACCTATACCTTGTTTGTATTTAAGTTCTAGTTTGTTCTTTGTATTTGTGTTCATTCAATAAACTTTTTTCATTTTCATTTTTCATTTCATTTTCATTTCATTTTCATTTTCATTCGTTGAGCAAATCAAGTTGAAAATCGACGAACATTTTCATTCCGCCGCTATACAACCATCATATTATCAAAGTTAAGTCTTTAAATCCTAAAAAAAACTTAAGAGATTCTTATTAATAGGGCCATAAGAGTTACAAGAAAGCTGTACTATTTATTAAGGAAATAAATTATGTTTATGTTTACATCTACAGTAGCTTTTTAACCAATTAAAAAAAAAAAGCTAAATTCGGCTGTATTTTTTTTATGTTACCGCAATACTCTATCATTTATGAACCGAATTGAAGAGTAATTTTTTATCTGAAAGGTTACTTCCAGATTGCTCCCATACTAATCGGCTGTATTTTTTTTAATGTCTGTTACCGCATTAATCCGTCATCTATAAACCAAATCG
Source organism: Thera britannica (assembly GCA_939531255.2). Taxonomy (NCBI): domain Eukaryota; kingdom Metazoa; phylum Arthropoda; class Insecta; order Lepidoptera; family Geometridae; genus Thera; species Thera britannica. The sequence goes on along the minus strand of OW618036.2, from coordinate 15,263,403 downwards.
AAGAATATGTTTTTTTATCTGAAAGCAGTTTCAGATTGGTCTCATATTCATTTCATCAAATTGGTTCTGCAGTTTGGTTATGAAAACGGTTTTTTTTTATTCCTGCAGCGTGTGACCTACGAAGCATTGCTTTGTTAATAGGCGAGGGTTTCCACTTAACATCAGGTTCTATCAATTTGTTGCATAAAAAAAACTGTTTTCATAACTTTGTATTTCGTTAGTAATAAAAATCGTCTTTTAGCTATTTAATCTGATGATAAAACCTTACAGGTGTTTCCCATTGACCCGCCCAACGACACAGACCCAGAGGACACAATCACGCGGGTCAAGAACGACGACCAGAAACTCACTGATCTCAACTGGAATAATATTAAGGTAACCCTACTGATAATATAGTCCCTCAGAATCGGTCTTTCTAGAAATGTGTAGGAGTTGCTATGTGCAGTGGTGAATTTCTTAGGTATTCTTTACAGTAGTCCTGTAAAAAAAATCTTTAATGCGTTTTCTTAGTCTTCTTTTGCGATATCTACGTTGGTATAGATAGATGGAGAGGTCCTATTCCATAATGGAACTACCACGGCCCAACTGTTTAGGAATCATATTTATTATGAATCATACCACCTCCTCACCTCACATGACGATCTGCGTAACTGGCAAGCACTAGAGGGGAAGAGCCGAAGACCGGGCTCAGTGGCGCGTTTTGGGAGAGACCTACGTATTTATTTTATTTATTTAATTAATTAAAACGGTCTACATTGCGACCACTTACACTAACTAATTCAAAAAATAGATTATACAAAAAAAAAACTCATACACAATAAAGATCAAAATTTCCAAAAGCTAACAGATATTTGAATTAAATACAAATTAAACGTCATAATACAATTAAAATAAAATAATCAAGGTACATAAAGTTAAGTTCTATAATAAATTAATGTCAAATACATACTCAGCCTTTCTTGCATATTTTTTTCTCAGTGTCTCAGACATACCGACATAAGATTATGCCATTCGTCCGAAAACACTTCACAATCTGAATTTCCAGTATACGAGGGTAACTTTAAGATAACATGTTTTATGTTATACATTGCAGAACATTAGCGACGAGAAATTCGAGAAGTTATTCGAAGGTCTCAAAACAAACAGCCACCTTGAAGTCCTATGCCTCGTGAACGTCGGTCTCACGGATCGCACGGCCGCCAAGCTAGCGGACGCACTAACGCAGAACTCAGCGCTAAGAGTCGTCAATGTCGAAACCAACTTCATAAGTCCAGCCGGAGTGGTGCAGTTAGTCAAGTCGCTGCTCACCACTAATTGTGTTGAGGAGTTCCGCGCTTCTAATCAGGTGAGATGATGAAAAGAAGCAGCTAAAAAGCTAGAAAGTGGTCAGCAAGCTAGGCCAGAAGGGAGGGAAGAGAAAAATGGCAATGCCAGATTTTCTGATCGAGTGAGAAAAGTATCGTGAGGAACCCAATCGACAACCGTTGGGGAATAATGGTTTTCGAATGGCGACCACGAACCGGAAGACGAAATGTATAACGCCAATAATGGATCGACGACGTTAAGATCACGGGAAGTCAGTGGATGGAAAGGGCTCAGAATTGTTCTTCCTGAAAATGTATATGAGAGGCCTATGTCCAGCAGTAGACTTCTTCAGGCAGATGATGAATAGTCACTGTGTGCGTATAAAACATCGGGATCCTGGACACAATATATTTTCTCTCCCACAGCTTATATCTAGACATGAGTTTATCGAGGTGAAACATATGTTTGTCTCGTTCCAGCGGTCGCAAGTCCTCGGCAACAAGATAGAGATGGAGATAACGTCCCTTGTGGAGCAGAACCCTACGCTGCTGCGGCTCGGCCTCCACCTCGAGTACAGCGACGCGAGGCACCGCGTCGCGAGCCATCTGCAGCGGAACATTGATAGAAGTAAGTGGAGAGAAGAGATAGGGGAATGGAAGTCGAAGGGGAGATAAGAGAGGGTGAATGGATGGGCTGGGTGAACATTGATAGAAGTAAGTGTAAGAGGTGGGGAATGAAAGTTAGTGGAGACAAGAGAGGGTGAATTAAGTGGAGAGAAGAGATACGAGGAATGAAAGTCAGTATAGAGACAAGAAAGGGATGGATGGGGGAACATTGATAGAAGTAAGTGGAGAGAAGAGATACGGGGAATGGAAGTCAGTGGAGACAAGAGAGGGTGAATGGATGGGCTGGGTGAACACTGATAGAAGTAAGTGTAAGAGGCGGGGAATGGAAGTTAGTGGAGACAAGAGAGGGTGAATTAAGTGGAGAGAAGAGATAAGAGGAATGAAAGTCAGTATAGAGACAAGAAAGGGATGGATGGGGGAACATTGATAGAAGTAAGTGGAGAGAAGAGATACGGGGAATGGAAGTCAGTGGAGACAAGAGAGGGTGAATGGATGGGCTGGTTGAACATTGATAGAAGTAAGTGGAGAGAAGAGATATGGGGAATGGAAGTCAGAGGGGAGACAAGAGAGAGAATGGAAGGGCTAGTTGAACATTGATAGAAGTAAGTGTAAGAGGTGGGGAATGGAAGTCAGTGGGGAGACAATAGAGGGTAAATAGATGGGCTGGTTGAACGTAGATAGAAATAAGTGAGAGATATTGGGAATGTAAGTAAGTAAGGAATGTCTAGGACGGAGATGCCGGTTGAACAATGATAGATGTAAGTGGAAGGAAACGGGGAATGAAATTTAGTAGGGAGATAGATGTAAATGAAAAATACGGGGCATACAAGTCAGAAGGGAGACAAGAAAAATGTTTGGAAGTCAATGGGAAAAAACTAATGTATGATGGGTCAGCTGAGCATACAAGTAAGAGATACGGGGATAGGAAGGCAAATGGAAGTCAAAGGGGAGAATCGAATGGAAATCGATTTGATCATTAAATAGAGTGAAAGGTTTGGGGTTAAAATAGTTTGGGAGGGAGGAATAGGTTTGTGTGGGATATGAATGAATTGTTTGAGATGTTTAGCAGAACAGTTTGAGATAGAAACAATACAATTAAAATAAGAAGATGATTGGTGAAGGCTGGGCGGCTGGTGGGTGAGAGCGGAGAAGTCAAGGGTGGGTATGGCATAGTCAAGATAGTTGAAATATACCTTTAATGATTCCGTTCGCCCTTGGGGGTAGAGAGAGATGGATGATACGGAGAAAGATGGGCTGAAATTATTTTAAAAGGGAGACTGTCTATCCCAACTATTGCTTTTATATTTCTCTATCTAAACTTTATTTCAGGTATCCAAGTTATCCAATTTAATGATTCGGAACTATTATCGTTCTTTATTTTAATGCTAAGCCAATTTCAAATTTACCACCAACAAAGGTGCAAGTCTTCGCTGCATTTTGGGACACATTTGGTAACATAACATTGAATGCGACAGGTGGCGTTCGCGGCGCATCTACCCGTCTCGCTCACTCTCCGTAATCACACATTGTTATTGTAATGCTTGTGTATCCTGCAGGCCGTAACTGGGTTTAGGTACAAATAGAAAGGGTTATTTGAAAATGTGTTAAGTTTTCAGGCTCACAATATTTGTCATTTTAAACATTTGCCTCGTTCCCGGAGCTCTAGCTTCCTCTAGCTTTCTGTAAAGTAAATTCAGTACTAGTTTCCATGTTTTGTCCGTTTTTGTATTACAGAAAGTTTAAAACAGCTTATATTTTATCACCATAAAATTTGATTTTATTTTTAAGAGATTGTTCATGAATTAATGAAATGAATCAAAACGTTTTTACTCCTAAGAAAAAAAAATTTTGCAAAATAAAGAAACGCTTTAAATAAAGTTTTTCCAAGGAGATAAATCGAAATTATTACATTTGCCCAACTCATTAGCAGCCATACTTATAAACGTAATTTAAATTTACTCATTGCTTAAAGTTAGCTCTATCACTGTTTGTCATTACCCAGTGGTAATAGACAGCAATAGTTTAAGTAGAGTTGTCTACCCAGTGACGGCCTGCATAACACACACTTGTCTTAGCTCTACGCAAAAGGCAGTTTGATCACTCACACCTTAACACCAGTCTGTCGCCACGGCTTCACACATCAGTACGAAAATACGGCTTTTATTAGCCAATGATAACGACGCATCACTCATTTCAACCAATGAAAACTAACCAAAGTGTCGTCATAACTACAAAAAATATGTGCTGCTCATCAAATCATCGTAATAAAAATGTTTAGTTAACATACCAGCCAATCAAAATGCCAGAGATCACGTCACACGCATTTCAGCCAATGAGAGCTCTGTGCTATGGAATACACAGAGTTTTAGTAGTATTAGAGCTCTTTGTGAATGGCTCATTCGGGGAAGTACTACCACCATGCCTATTTCTGCCGTGAAGCAGCATTGCTGTGTTTCGGTTTGAAGGGTGTGGGGGCCGGTGAAATTACTGACACGTTAAGCTGAACATCTGTATGCCTCAAGTTGATGGACGCAGGGCAGTGCATCGTAGGGCACGTTCCTGACCTATGAGGCAATGCTTTGTTATAGGCGATGGTTACCACTTAACATCAGGTGGGCCATATGCTTGTTCCATCAGCTAGTTGTATAAATACTATATTCTACTCATCAACTCACCAGCACGAATCTATAGAATGACAAAAGAAGGAAATTACAGCATTGAAATACACACTGTGTCTAACAAAAATATTTCTGGGGAAAATGTGAGTCGTCAAGAAACAAATGATTGAGACATTGAATTTTGTATCTTACGCATTCCTTACCAGTAGAATTCTATTAGAATTGCTCTCTGAATCTCAAGATCGGTCTTCCTAAAATTATGTTCAAGTATAATCTGTAATAATCTCGCTCAAATACACTTCTGGACACATCTATTGGCCCACCTTGTATTTTCAGTTTCGTTTGGTCCTAGCTAAAATTTTATATTAGGTCGAGCGAAAAGTTTATATGCAGTTTTGAACCTGGCACATTCACAATTTCATTCAATAGTCTTTTTTTGAATTTCTAACACAGAATTTAAAGAAACAAAAGACAATTTGGAGCCTGTTTGTTGATATCAAACAATCGAATACTAAGAAAACTTGGTTTTATTGGTTTACTTGGATTTAATTCTTAAAAAAGTGATTGATATCTTTGGTTTTGCAACAAACATTACTTATTCTTAACATTAAGGTGAGGTTCTATCAATAATCTATGGATACTTCACCTGAAGTCGCCGCCCAAGCTGTGGCACTTATTCAGGCCGGACACAGCCAAAGAAACGTTAGTGCTCAACTTAATTTAAGTCGATCTGCGGTCCGAAATGTTTATCGGAGGTACCTAGAGACTGGCGGCTTTGTTTGTCGCCAAGGAAGGCCACGATCTCGGGTCACAACTGAAAGTCAGGATCGATTCATCGTGATGACCAGCTTGAGAAATCGTCACCTTACCTCCATTGAGATACAAAACCAACTTCGCGACTTCCACGGAGTATCTGTGAGCGCTCGAACTGTTTGGAGAAGGTTAAGAGAACGCGATATGGTACCACACAAGCCAGCTAATGGGCCCAAACTAACGCGAGCCCACCGAACAGCGCACCTTCATTTCGCACGCAGTCATTTAAATTGGACACAGCAAGATTGGAGCCGTGTACTCTTTTCTGATGAGTCTAAAATTGTGTTACATGGCAATGGTGGAAGGAAGAAGGTCTACCGACGTAAGGGAGAGCGTTTCGCGCAATGCTGCTTTGAAGAGAGGGTTGCTTATGGCGGTGGCTCATGGACTGTCTGGAGCGGTATATCCGCGAGCGGCAAAACTCAACTTGAGGTTGTTACAGGACCACGGCTGCCAAAATTAAATGCTGAAAGGTACATTCGTGAGTGCTTAGAACCTCACGTGATACCATACGCGGACTATGTGGGCCCAAATTTTCTTTTTATGCATGATAATGCAAGAGCCCATGCGGCCGGCATCATCTGGGAATATCTTCGGGATGTGAACATCACAGTTATGGACTGGCCAGCCAGAAGCCCAGACATGAACCCCATTGAGCACATGTGGGACGAGCTAAAAAGACGTGTTAGGGCTCGTCAGCCAGTTGCCCAGACGATGCAGGAGTTGAAAACTGCCATAGAAGAGGAATGGGAGATGATCCCTCAATATTTCATATAGCGGTTGATAAACTCTATGCCTAATCGTATGAGAGCTGTGGTAGATGCCCATGGAGGCAACACGCGTTATTAAATTAAACCTTTATTTGATAAAACATGTTTTTTATTCAAAAATCAATTGCCTTTAACAAGGCGCATATCCGACTTGTTAGGCGTAGCTCCATGTCGTATGGTATTCTGAATTCAAATTTAAAACAATACGATCGAAAAAGATGGTAAAATGTATCAGGTTTAAAACTGCATCAACAGTTTTTGTTCAATCTAGCAATCATATTTCGGTAGGGGCCATCGAAACCTAAACTCTATGGTGGGCCAATAGATGTGTCCAGAAGTGTATTTACACACAAGTCAATGAAGAAGAAGAAAGAAAGCCAAAATTTATTCTTGAAATTTTTTCTGGAATACGATCTTTAGACTCGGAACAAATTGATAAGATAATACCCAATCACGTAGATATCACCTTTTAGAGATTTCTAGTATATTTCCTTTAACACTTTCTTAGAACCTATCCCATAATGCAAAAATAATTCCAAAATCACAAAGCACTCCTCACAACCTCATAGCTAAATTGCGTAAGATACAATAACTCGAATACTATATCAGATTGCCGAGTACTAAAGCGGGCTAGCGCGTCGCTCAGCCTTCGCTTGCCTCGCGGCCGGCCGCCGCCCGTCGGCGTCGATAGTTCCTTCTTCAACCTCACTCCGCCCAGCGCTGAGGCCATCACGCCCACTACCGACAAACCCGTCATTGAGACCGTCGAGCAATCCGTCATAGTCGAAGCTAAACTACCAGAAACGATAGCGGAAAATACTGACAACGCAGTAGAAGCAGATAAAATAGAAATTCCAAATACAGAAACAGTAACAGAAAGAGTGATCCCAGTTGATGTGGAAAAGGTGGAAGAGAGTGTCACGAATGGAGTGGATCCGTTCGTAAAAGCCGAGCGACCAGACTTTAACCCCAACCCCCATTCGTGAGTAGTCGCGACGTATGACACACACACTCACGCGTGGTCCACCTGTGTATATGTTGTAGTGAGGTTTTACACTGATACCTACTGTGCCCTACTCATGAACTTGGACAATGCACATAAAAACATAACATTCGGTTAGTTTCCAATGGAGATGTCTAGGCGCCATTTTGTGTCGTCATCTCTTACTACTACTTCATACACAAAAGAGAGAGAGCGATACAAAATGGCGTGCTTGTGACCAATCGCCATATTGAAACGCCATGTTGTTTGAATAAAATAAGCAGTAAATATAAAAATGCATTGCCCAAGTTCACACCCAGACCCCTAATGTGTCGGCCCCCAACATACATACACCATGAGCGATGTATTTGAGAGTATTTTCTTCCATTACAGTACGGAAAGACCTAACTCTGCGACTCCAATTCAGATTCTTTAACAACCTACCAAAGGGGGCCCGTAGCCAATAATTTCGAGGTATCCAGTTAGCCACAGCGTGGTACAATGTTAGCACGGCAGTTAACATTCTTCGCTTAGCTTAATGTAACGTCGATTTGGTTGGCAGACTAAAAGGAGTGCAGTTTTATACTTTTGAAATGGTCCCTGTCCAACTCGGGATTTTTAGTAATACAGGTAGCCTGCTGTTTAGTATAACCAATTCTATTATACCTATATTAATATGCCAATCCCATGGAATATTACCTCTAGAAACCCCTGCTCATGATAATAAAATATATTGTATATTTTTAGAAAACCTCGCAATAGTAGCTTACAATTTATAAAACTGCACGTAATCAAATAAACAGTTTCTAATTTCAATATGCCACTTCCCCCTGCTTCAGTCGCATGGATTTAGTGGTATATTACTATAATAACATTCACACTCTAAGCGATAATATATTACTCTAAAAAACCTCAGCTATGTACTCAAATACCTAAACTTCGAACATACACTAATACAATTTTATTATTTTTTATTACCTTGACATGATTTTAATATAACATTTAATTTTTAGCCGAGAGGGGAGCATAACAAATGATAATTAGTTGAAACGATCGCGATCATCGGTAAAATTGCAGTTTTTTTGCCGATATTTTTCGGAAAATAACGGTTTTTCTCCGCTCAGTGGCTTCTGCTAACGATAGTGCCGCTTAGAGCTATACACAGCTGTGGGGTTCCAACTTAGACGGAATGCAGTCTGTTGCATTAACTCACCGATTTATATACTAAAGACCCATTTAACTGATAAGTATTGTATAGCCAACTTTACATACAGTGTATCGTATTCAACTAAAAATGTTATACTAAAAAAAAACAGTAAATTACTTTTGTGAAAAAAATGTCTTGGCTAGTCCAAAGCAAGATACCACCGCTGAACAACGACTTCTGTGTCAAAGCCAGTGCATTATACTCACTGGGACAAGAATTTTCCTCATCGTAAATTGGTTCTGGAACTTTCTTCAAGACTGTAGTATCGTACGCTAGATCGTTCGTTTTGACTAAACTTCGTATTAGATACTACTGTGTAAAGTTCGACGGCTATTCAACGTTTATTTACAACGGTTTGATTCCAGTAACGTACCAAACCTATGACTGTTAGCTTCGTTATCGAGCATCTGGCCTATACAAAATTACTTAGGAAATACAGCAAAAGTGCGGCGCGAGCAACTAGTATGGCTCACATGTAGTATGGCCGCCATACCGCGTTTCGCCACTTTCGGTAATAGGAATTGCCACTACTTACTGTGAGCCAAAATCAACTAGACTTTAACAGTAAAATTTCATACTTAATAGATACCCTGTAAGGTTAGAACGTCGTGGTTTGGTACGACTTGAAAAAGACCTTTAAAAGGGAAAAATAAATCTAACTAACTGTAGGCATGGCGTGATATGACCTAACCGAATGTTTGAATGACCGTGTTAGCACTAAGCACCTAACGAGTGAGCATGATCTGATGTGATTTCATAACCAAAGCGTGTTTTGTTATTTTGTTTCCTATTGCATTTATTATATTCATGTACCTTTATATTTTTCAACTGATATTCACTATACTTTTTATAAGCCAATATTGAAGAAATAAGGTCTAATTTCCCTTATTTATATTGAATTTGAATCAGCTATCTAAATCAGTATAAATTCTGTTTTCAAAATTGCACTTTTCCATATTGATAGTGCCAACGTATGTGTTCTGCCGATAGAGGCGCCACTGTCGCAAATTGTGAAACAAAAGATACCAACTGACAGCGAGACGAAATGAAACAGTATCATTTTGCTAAACTAAAAGTTATAGTGAATATCAGTGGTTGAGATTGTATGTAAAAGTGTGTCATTGTATCCGTGTGTGTATTCCAGTACGCCAGCAGCGCCGGAGCCAGACCAGCGCTTAGACCCTTAATCTACGCATGTGGTGAGTTTACAAACACTATGAAACATATCAAATGTTTAAGAACCTTTCAAATTGAAAAATTATGTAAAATAAAGATGACAGTTTGTATTTAAAATCTCTGGCCCTTGATGAACGGCTTTTTTGGCTTTTTCATGCGTTTTTGAAATGAAAACTTGTTGGGTTTGAGCTTTGTGAGGTGGAAAATTTCAAGTTTTCACTTTTGTCGGCATTCTCATAGTGTCACGATTTTTTTTATGAACGTCGAGTATTATCACAAACATTTTGTTTCAAGAATCAAGTTTAGTACTGCATTTAATTTCTACAAAACGCTTTTCTTTCACAGCAATTCCATCGAAGAACCATGTCTAATTCATTTTACTCAGCTATGTTCATAGGTACATCGCATCATTCATTACATGCAATTTATATGGTCAATTCGTAAGTAAGCACGATGTACCCACTTGTGTGCATGTTGGTTCATGGAACCAATCAATGTTGATATGCACCTTGGAGATATTATGAGATGTCCTTTGTGTATTGTGCATTTATGTCCCATTCCGATTTCCTACACTTTCAGTACATATTTATTTGATAAAATATAGAATACCGTTAGTTTTTCGTGTATGATTGAAAAGAGCTTCAGCAACGAATTTTCGAGAGACTTTACTGTAGGTACATTCTGTAGTGATTTTAATCAATTAGCAACTTCACAGAAAGTACAATATTCTTTATTTATTTTTACAACGTCAGTTCATTAGTTCCCTATTTTTCTGCATCAACAACACAAAATAATGGCACCAGTATGTGCCACCATTTTGTATTTTTTAACTTTTTGAATATTTTAGATGATACTATTGATTTTTATTGTACTCCAAACCTAGGGAAGTTTGTACCAATGAAGAGAGCAATTTTCGGACATTATTTTACACGCTAGTTTCCATACATAAAACACTATTGAAACTTTGACTTCTAGAATTCAAAGTTTTAAAGGTATCTTATCAGACCTTGAGGAGATACTACAGAGTAAGTATGGCCATGGGTAAAAATTCACAATCATTTAGAATACTATTGTGGATTTGATTGTAACTACAAGATTCACGTCCAATGTGCGTCATAACAGCTATTGTCTCGGTTTTGTAACAGCAGTTTTTCCAGGTTGTCGCATTCGTCGCGTGTCGAAGTTCGTCCGCAGCCGCAGCTACGTGGTGGGCTGGATTCCGTGAGCGGCCGCGTCCGACACGCTACCGGCCCGCGCCCGCTACGCACCCGGCCCGCGCCCGCTACGCACCCGGCCCGCACCCGTCACGCACCCGGCCCGCGCCCGCCACGCGCCTGCAACGCTCGCGCCTCGCTGGCATCCTCTGTCCTGTCTTTGTTGTTGCGTGTTGGTTAAGCTTTATACGATGACATAAAATATAGGAGTCTTTCTGTACCCGAAGTCGGAGTTTTGCTACCACATTTCGCCTACCAAATGTTGTTTTCGTGTGAGCACGTCTCTCTCTTTTGTATGAAAAATTTATGAGATAACAACTCGTTTCTATGTAACGTATTTTTGCTGTCTCATCTTTTCTCCGTACAATAGAAAGAGACGAACGAAACGAAAACAACATTTCGTAGACGAAAGGTTGGTAAATGAAGTGGGACTTGCCCTTCAGATCCGTATACATGATAACAAAAATAATGTAAACGCCTCAAATAAAATAGTTAGCAGACAGCTTTACGAGAGTTGTGTATGTTAGATAACTATTAGCTAATATATCAAACTACCCGCAACACTACAAAAGTTGTTGGCGGCTGGAATTGACGTCACAAATTTGGAGCATCCATCGTTACTTTCAAGCCAGCAATTTCGCTCCTAGAAAACGGAAGATTTCTGGAATAGAAAATGCGTGTATTAGTTTAAAAGTGTAGGTATCTCGGTTGTTTGGATTTAAATTGTATTGCAATGCATAATGCGATTGTATTCAATTAAGATCTAGAAACGAGTGTCTTATTGCTGATCTAACCAAGCCTTGAAGCTGTCAAGATATCAGACTTAAACTTTTCTAGTATTGTTTTTGGATGGATCTAGGGAGACAAGAGGTTAGAATGTGCAAAAAAATGAAATTTAGGACATGACACAATATACCTTGACAGTACGGTATCCCAGAACAGACTAGTAAGTAATTTTAGAATTTTCGTAAAAATAATTTTAATAGTTTCAACATTTATAAATGTAGGTAATACTGCTAGCTTTGTGCCTTTTATTATTAATACTTTATAACAAATCACACAACAACAAAGACCCCTTTTTAGACAGAAAATTGAGCGCTTGATTGAGTGGATGTGAAACCAAGAGTTGTGATTCTACCCCAAACAACATTATACACTTGAGTCTGCGCAAGATAACACTGCGCGTGACAGATGGCGGAAAACATGAAAAAAATGGACTGGAAATATATCTTCCGATCACAAACATGAATGGGGAAATTGAACTTGTGTTTAATGAAAGTTCGTATCTGTCTTTGGGAAACTATTTCAAGTCAGTTTTTTTACATTTTCTGTCACCTGTAACGTGCAGAGTTATCTTGCGCGGGGTCTACCTTTGAATTTAAAACGGAGGTCAGTGAAAAACGTAAACTTTCTATCCACTAGATAGATGGCAGGACCATCGCTAAGGAAGAATTATTACAAGAATAGTAGAATGACAACTTTTGCCTATAAATGGTGTGTGCTGTGCGTTTTATTATTAATTCTTACTCTAGTGTGCTAATAAAATATATTAATTCTAATAAGTTAATAAATTGTAATATATTTTATAGATGTCGACATTCCATTAATGCGAAACATGCTTCTCTTTCTATCTTCGTTTGACCAAAATTACTAATTATTTTGACGTAAATAATAATTGTTTTTACTAATAAACTTTGACTGAGGAAAGCTAATGACAAGGTCTGCGTGCCTAAAACTAGCGTGTTTTATATAAATATACCAGTAAGGATCTTACCAACTTACATAACCTGTACACGAATATTTGATTGTAAATTTATTAAACTTAAACTAAGGGAAGTCATGTTATGCGTCAATGGAAAGTTTTTTTTAACTTTATTTTTTTCAACAAAGCACTAGGTTTTTACAATGTATCTTCTACGGTAGACTTCTTAACCTTTGAAAACCCACCATCTCCTCTGGGAGTAAAGACAATAGAAAATCTATTATCTGGTATCCCGGTATTTTAAAGGTTAGCGTCCATATTTATAGGTCTTTTAACATTTTATACAGCACTCCAAAAGCTAAACTAAATTCATCGTTTAAGTACTAATTGTTATCTTTTCCTTTAGTATTTGGTAAAGATGGCAACTTATTCAGTTGAATTTAGTTAAGTTTATGAAAAATCTGCACAAAAATTATGTCATCAATGATGCTAGTTGTTTTGTTTCAGTATCAGTTTGACCGCACTAAAAATGTTGCCGTCTCTTTCTTGTTAACTAAAACAACAAAGACAGCTATAGTTTTAGCACTGGCCAAGTTGGTGTAAAAAACAACAACAGAGTAGGTAAAACGTTGCCGTCTCTTTTTTGTTAACTAAAACAACAAAGACAGCTATAGTTTTAGCGTTGGCCAAGTTGGTGTAAGAAACAACAACAATACATCAATTACTTTAGATTTTTTTTATATTTGAGTAGTGTCATGTAAACGCATTGAAGGCTTATTATGTAGTGGACTAGCTTTCGAAGGAAGAACCTTTTGCTTTCTTGAAACAAAAATGCTTATGTTAAAATGTAACTTTATGTATATTTGATAGAATCTACTGGAGGAACTATTTCTAAGTGTCCGTAACATTGTGATAAAACATCATGTTTTTTCCATTAAAACCGCTTCGACTTTCGTATTTTAGTTTCAATAAGAGTTTATTTGTATATGAATTTAGATTTTTAAATTGTAAAATTTTATTGTGACAATTATGAAATTTTATATATTATAAAAAATATTTTATCGATAGATTTATTTATGTTGGTTGAAATAATGGTTCGGAAGCATTTTGTTCAACGAAAACATTTGGAGTCGCAGTGATGTAGTTTGTGACAACTGTAAAAATTTAATAAAGTACATAAACATTTAAATCTGTTTTTTATTTAAATTTTAACTCGATTCTTTCCGACAACACGGAAGGATAAATAGAATACGAAGGTAAAAATAATGGGTGCGGTGCGTATTAAGAGAATGGAAGAAAAAATACTGTCAGGCTGATCCCACTTAGCAGGAAAATGATTTCAAGTCCATTTAATCCATCAAATAAATAAATATTGTGGACATACCTAGAATATAATATGACACCCAGACAGATAACAAACATCTGTGTTCACCACACAAATATTTTGTTCTCGGTGGGGATCGAACCTACGGCGCGGCGCTGAAGCCAGAACCAACTGAGGCATAAATGGTAAAACCCACTGCTCAACCAACTTACAAGGTGTCATATACTTTGATATAAGGGAATTACTTGGTTTAGAGACAACACACTTTAGAACTAAATTTCTATTTATTGTCAAGTATTGGAAGACATACAGATACGATATAACTATAACAACCGCAAACATGAAATAAAAACAAAAACTTTATGTGAGAAATTATATTCCAGCTATACAAAAAAGTAAAAAATAATCTATTTAGTTTAATAATAATTATAAGAAATGGACCTAAGGATTTTTATTGTCATTGGTATTATTGGCTCGTAATATCAAACGTGATAAGTACATTTAGGCCTTAGGATTCAAAAGCTCTTATTTTGGAATGTGAAAGATAATTTAAACATCTATACATGCATATACATATTTCAAAAGTGGATATAGCTACATCGACCAAGCGTTATCAAAAAAAATTGCAGACAATATTGCAAGACGTGCCGCAAATACGTCGGTTTAGTCTAAGCTAAACCTAAGCTTATATAGATAAAGCTAAGCTGATTCGATGAATTATGACTTACCTACCGTACCGACTTACGAGTACCCGAAGTCGGAGTTTTGCTACCACATATCGTCTATAAAATGTTGTTTTCGAGCACGTCTCTCTTTTGTATGGAAAATTGATGAGCCAACAACTCGTTTTGATCGTTTCTACGAGCGAAATGTTGTAAATGAGTGATATGTTGTTTTCGTTTCGCCTATTTGTCTCTGTCTATTGTATGGAGAAAAGATGAGACAGCAACAATACGTTCCGAAGAAAAGATCGAAACGAGTTGTCATCAATTTCAAAAACAACATTTGGAAGACGAAATGTGGTAGCCCAACTCCGACTTCGAGTACTGTAGTTGAGGAAAAAGGCAATATGTGAAAGTAAACAGATGCCAACAAGTTATAGTACAGTGTTGGTTTGGAACACTACTATTTGTATTATTAGGCAAATTGAATAAATCCTATGGCACACAACAATTTATACAAAAACAAATAAAAAGTATTAAGTACTTTTAAAGCCAAGATCTAAAAGGATTCAAGAAATACTTTTAAAAATTAGGTTGAAATCACTTAGTACCTGTCTAGATATTTATTAAAATAATATTGCAAAATAAAAATCATACAAGCAGCTTACTAAAAATATTATTTTAACTTGTTTCGATTTAAGTATAATTTAATTTAAACATTATTTATTAGTTAATTTTAACGAGCATAGAAGAGATCATTTCAAAATTTATTTAAGCCTCGCTCACTTTTTTTTAACAATATCAAGAGATTTACCAATAAGTTCTACAAAATGGTAGCTTTACTACAAAACACTTTCCCTCTCATTCATAATGCCGGACACTTTAGCGGCTCGCTAAAAGTATCTTGTGTGTGTCAATTTTATGTCAACAAATATGGCAACAGACGCGTCTGTGTCGTGTCTGTGATCATATTATTAGGAATACGGGCCATTTTCTGACGCCTCTTCTTATGACACCAGCATGAAATGGACATTGGCAGAACCACTGTACCTACTTGATTCTTTCACCAATAGAATGCTACATTCTTCCAATTGGACATAGGGTAAATTTCATTTTGAAAAAAATTAGGGATCCTTGGTAAAATTTGAACAATGTAACCGAAGGTGTAGAAAAATCAGTCTTAAAATGTCTTTCGTCGAATGCGCTGCCGAAACTATTAGCGATAGAACATAATAATGTACAACAATATTGTCTACCCCGTGCGAAGCCGGGACGGGCAGCTAGTGTATCATAAAGAGCAAGTATCTCTAAGCTAAGTGAATTCAAACACTTTCTACGACTATGAATAAATTTTTGGTCGTTCTCATTAATAAAACTAATACATATTAAAAAAGTGAGCGACGTTGCTAAAGCAAAAAACAACTGAAAAATATTGTCAAAGTATAAAAATAATAAAATTGATATTACATTTTTAAAGAATGATATTTTCTCACTTATAAATAACTTAACAAAGTACTTAAAACAAAATAAGTACATAACATTTTAATCCAAATAAGCGTTATAGACGTTTCGAAGCTCACACGATTTTTTTTACATTTACTTTTTTTGCAACTATATTGACACCACAGATATAGATTTAACTAGATTGCATGCGAACCACGCGTCACCGTCCGGTCCACTGGAACATTGCTGCCACCAACCTAAGGTCTTACTCCGGTATTTTAAGGAGTAGGGCTGGCTGGGGTGAGGTTAGCAGGGGGACAATGCACAATACACCCCCATCGCGGGACGTTAGTGCAGACCTTATTCCCCCAACTCAAATTAGAATTAGAAAGTAACTTGCGGTATCTAGTTCATCTATATCCGCGACTAACACCATTATAACATGGAATAAAAAATGTTAATGATTATTTGATCGAACAAGCTGTCAAATCATATTAGAATAAAAATAATACCTATACTAAATATTATGGCGATACTTTGAAATACTTGAGAGGTATTTTCGCGAAATGTAAAACTAATGACCAGTTAGCACATCGTAGGTCCGTATTCCGGAAGTTTACAAATTATGAACCGAAAATCATAATGGAATGATGCTACCTATTTCATCCACAATTTCCGATACGAACACATATTTTAATGAAACGAATTATAATCATGAAAGAATTCAGTAAAATAACAATGGGTAACATTGCACCTACAAATTAGGAACCCGCCACATATTTGGAACCCTCAACCTGGAATTTATTCTTCTTCTTATCGTGTCACTGATTCTTTCAAACAAAAAAAAAAGGATTTCAAGTGTCCCTCAGAGAGGCTCCTTTCGTGCACTCGGCACATGTTTTAGAATTTGTTAGATTCTACGACATGCCGGTTTCCTCACGATGTTTTCCTTCACCGTTTAAGAGTACTGGCATATGTCTAATGATTATTTATTTTTCGGAGTTTGGAGAGTGATGGAAAACGGACCAACGTTCAAATCAAATCTTACACATCAATCCGGTGTGCGTCGCATCGCATTTTACAATTTAAGTTTTAAATAAACATTTTTTATAAGACTAGGTTCAATGGTTGACACTCGAAGGACTGCTTGAAGAATGCTCGAGTCTGAAGCATTGATTGTTTTACAATTTTTCGTTGAAAACTATCAAAAAAATCGGTTGTCTGTAAAGTCGGTTTACTGACGATAGTTGAACGTGACAGCATCATACAGCTGTCCACGCGGACGCATCGCTCACTCTAGTAAGAGAGAGACAGATGTCGAACGCTGCCGAACGCGGAGGCCGATTGTACCTCTTTGTCGCTCGTTCCGCACTCTCGCTTGGACTTCAAGCCTTGCTCGTTGTTTGGCCTTGTTTGGCGTGCAGCCGGCTCCATCGAATTATAAGACGTTGTCACGTCAAAATATGATTGAGGTTAACTCATTGTTTCTGCACACGGGGCTAAGTGACGAATCGGTCAAATTCAATGTCGATTGGTCTATCACTACACAAAAAATATAGTGAGGATCTAGAATTCTAGAGAGTAGGTTCAGCCCTAGTACCTTAGGCTGCCGGCTTTGGCTAAGGCTTAGTTATCATGAAGCTGTTCGCCTTAGACTAGATCTTTTTGAAGACAAAGCTTTAGGTCAGTCCACTGTACCGGAATTTATGTAAATCGTAAATTTCATGTTTAGTGTGCTACGACGCTCCAATAAAGCGCTGCGCAACCGTAGACACTTTTGTTGCCGGCAACAAAACACCACACACTATCACAGGGAACCGTAGTTGCTGTGTCCTGTGTATAAGTAAAACTGTGTCCGGTGATTGGACACAGTTTTACATATGCGCAAAGAGAGAATGATTTAATAATGTTTCTATAGAAATTAAATAATCAACGATAGCTTGTGTATGACACCTGACTCAAGTTTCCACGTTTGCACCCTGCTTTAAAGTTGCGAATTGTATACAATTTGGTACACCCAACGCAATATCATTTGTTAAACTATGAGACTCAAGTGTCCACGTTTGCGCCCTGCCTTAAAGTTGCGAATTGTATACAATTTGGTACACCCATCGCAATCTTATTTTTGAACTGTAAACTACGTCAAACTACAGTATTCTAAAATGCGATTCGACGCTCTCCGTCAATCGGTATTCGTTGTTTACAGAGTGTCAGCACTGAGGTCATTGATCTTGGTCTCCCGCCTCCAATTCAACAGCTCGTCTAGGAGTGCTTCTAAGTGTGGGTTACCCCCGAGTCGCGCCACCTGCAAAAAAAAAACATTTTTAAGCTATTGCATAACTTCTATCGCGAGCCTTGAGCGTGGGGAGCGAATCCAGAAATTCCGTAACGAAAAAAACCTAACACCCCCAATGACGTGTAAGTAACAGTTTTGGAGTTGCCATACGTAACAAAGTGACGTGAACACATGAAGGTAGGGACAAACCGATTTATTAAAAAATAAAAAATACTGCATTAATAAAATAAATAAATAAATATAATTGCTTATGTTGTTAAAAAATGCTATGCAATAGCTTTACCGCGGCAGTCTTCGAGTGCCACACGTTTTTTTTTTAAGTTTCTGCCAACGGGTCCCAAATGGTCAGCTAGTAATCATTAATAACTGCATATGGCAAGAGGTGGTGCATGTTTCGGGTAAATTAGAGGTTTCATAAAGCTTTAGAGCCCGTGCTAGGGTTGTGTACACCAATCATAAATACAGTTTAGCAATATAGCCTTCGGTTTAAATGTTATTTTTCTTTAATTTAGAGATTTTCTTGACCAACAAGAGCAACACAACGTACCAAGAACATGGCGGGCGGACCGACATGACATGAAGTAAGAAGCAATGCCATTTTGACAACTAACGCTGTTAATTAGCATGACATTGACTGGCCTCTCGGCTGAGTCGGTTGGTTGGTTGGTTCGCCGTAGGTCGTGGGTTCGATCCCCACCGAGAACAAATATTTGTGTTGTGAACACAGATGTTTGTTCTCTGTCTGGGTGTTATATTGTATTCTAAATATGTATTTACAATAAAAAAATATATAATTATTATATCAGCTATCTGGTTTCCATAACACAAGCTCAGCTTAATTTGGGGCTAGATAGTGTTGTGTGGATTGTCCAAAATATTTATTTATTGACACTTATTTGTGTCAGTCACTACGTTAAAACTGACAAACAACATGACACTGATACTTATCTGTGTCAGTCACGGCGGTAAAACTGTCATGGCGGCGCCTTTTGATACTCACCACACCACTACAAAGAACCAACCAATATTGAACATTGATGTACAACGCTTATTTGTGGTAACCTTAATTATTAACCGCATTTGTCTTAAAGTGTACATATACCTAGCGCATTATTAAACCTCTCTTTTAGAGAGAGATAGTGGTCTCCATAACCATTTTTCATACTATTTCATTATTATTACCTCTCTCCTCGCCTCGTCGTCCAGAGAGATGAGTATCTCGCACGTATATCGGAAGCTGCCGAGACGCTCTAGTAATGAGATACAGTATCTCTTCACTTCCACGTCGCGAGTGCGCTGCCGTAAGATATCTGTAGCCTAGCTCAGGATATTATTTATTAATGTGGTAGCCATTGTGCCTATTTCAAATATATTTATTTCAAAACTTTTCTTATTTATTTATGTATACAACGTGTTACAAAATACCCCGTAAAAATTATCAAAGCATAAAATGTAGTTTTTTAAAGCAATGTGCGATGGCGATCAATGAAACGCTGTCAAATATGACAGCGATATTTTTTGTAACATCCTGTATATCTGGTCAATGCTCCTAAATGACCAAGGAAAATATTGTAGGTACAGGTATTTATAAAGATTTTAGTTTTAGAATTTTGCAAAAAAAATATTTTCATTTTATTTCTTGAATTTTAAAGACTTATTTTAATAAGCTTTTTTATTTATAAAAGGATACGTAGTACTTGATTATCGCCCTCCTGGTTCCTAATGGCATGTAGCACTGGAAAGCTGAACTTGCCTTCCGTCAGATCTTCGCAAAAACTCTTGTTTTCTGTGTACTGTAATTAAAACTCTATCAGTAATTTCTATCATTGACTGGCCTCTCAGCTCAGTTGGTAGTAAGTAGAGCTTAGTAGAAGTTCAGTGCCTTCTGCGCCGTAGGTCGTGGGTTCAATCCCCACCGAGAACAAATATTTGTGTGGTGAACGCACCATGTTTGTTCTCTGTCTGGGTGTTCTATTTTACTCTAAGTACGTATTTACAAAACAAATGTGCATATAAGTATTATATTAGCTGCTCCCATAGTACCAGCTCTGCTTAAGAGTTTTGCAATGAAAAAAGTGTGTAAAATGCGATTGGTGTTTATTTCATTTGAGGTAAGTAATTTAAAATAAAAACTGTTCAGGAACCTAGATAAATACTATATGAATACAGTTATCACAATAATATAGTGAAAATCTGCTTAAATTAGTAATCATT
Source organism: Thera britannica (assembly GCA_939531255.2). Classification (NCBI taxonomy): domain Eukaryota; kingdom Metazoa; phylum Arthropoda; class Insecta; order Lepidoptera; family Geometridae; genus Thera; species Thera britannica. Next base: position 15,243,051 of record OW618036.2, on the reverse strand, counting down.
TTGGTATTACGGTTGTATGAAAATTCGTCCTCCGCGGGTCCCTTAATTTAGGGCTATTATTATTATTAGATTTAGGGGTGTGTCGATTGTTCACAATATTAATATGTACATCTATTTTAAGCCGCGGGCAGCCGCCATATATCATATACAGGGTGGTTTTTTGAGTAAGGCGATGATGGCCAAGTCTGCAACAACAAGATGGAAAAGTCGTGAAAGGAGTCATACCTCTTGCAAGTTTAGATTGCAATAGTCGTCTCGAATCTGGAAGTACAGGCCGAGGATAGCAGATAGCTTGCTGAAGTCCGACTTATTGACGCTGAACAGCTGCATCAGACGGATGGCCAGCATAAACAGACCTCCCGTCTCTGTAACAAGGTAGAAATGTATGAAGCGATGTACAAAATGAAATAATTTATTTACTTAAAGAATGCTTCATTTTAGAACTTAAATATAGGTAGATATAGATTCACAGACTTCGCCAGAAAACCAATAAAGAAAACAGGTCTGTTAAGAAAGAGAGCCGTCGCGGCCAAATTGTGAACTAACGTTTCAATTTTTATATGGCAGCTCATCCCTTTCTTTCTGTCAGCATTTTGCATCATAAAAATTAAATAAAGGAATAGTACACTAGTTGTGATAGGATCAAAACGCAACAGACGCGCCCACTAAACAAAAAAAGTAATTAAGCACAGCAGCGCCCTCAAATCCCACGACGGCTTTCTGACTCTAAGTAGGTAGGTATAGGAGGTACATAGGTACAGGTATGTAGGAACTGGCCTACCCGTGAGTAAATACACATCAACTTATTTATTTTAGATGGCAAGGAGGGCACGTTCTTTACGTGCGTGACCTACGTGGCAACGCTTTGTTATAGGCGATGGTTACCACTTACCATCAGGTGGGCCATACGCATGTGTATAAGCTTATTTAAAAAAGTTACTGAACGAAGACTTGGGACAACCACTCGATGGACCGACGAAATTGTTAAAATCGAGGTAAATCAGTTGAAGGCGATTGTTCTTAAAATTGTTTGGAAATATACACCACTATTTTGTAACTACCAAAAAAAAAAATAGGGTAATGTAGTAGGGGGAGAACATTACGAATGTGACAGTTTTAGTTTCGATAAAATGACAAAATTATTAAATGTTAAAATTTTCAGAAATCCTGCATAAAATTTTTTGCTTGTTTATATTTTCTAAATGTGACTTAATTTTTTTTTTTCGTGGATGTGTTCAGTATCAGCAGCCAATATCGGCATTTTTTTTTGGTAATTACAAAATGGTGAGTACCAGAGTCCAGTAGTGGACTTCTTCAGGCTGATGATGATGATAGCATAGCACTCATGACTTACTCTTGACCGTCATCTCCTTATACTCCTCTTCTGAAGGGCACGTGAAGTTGTCTCGCCAGTAGATCTCCATGCCCTGCCCGCGATGTAACTCCAGCAATTGTTCTGTGTACACTTGTGTAGCCTGCAACCATCATATTCGTGTTATTAGTTGGTGCCAAATTAGTTGGCCGCTGAGACCACTAGTAATTTAGCTGTAGCGGCCCTGCCTTCCGATCGAAGTTCGTGGGTTCTGTTCTTCGTTTTCCAATAAGTTTTTCTGTCCGAAAATGTATGTGCACTATGCCAGTGATCTCAAATGGTGTAGGAAAACATCGCGAGGAAACCGGCATGTCGTAGAACCTAAAAAATTCGAAAGCATGTGTCGGGCGTCACGCAAAAAGGGTCCGGCCAGCGGCCTAATTGCTAAAAGAATTTGCCGGATTTTTATTTTCTAGCCTTGCTTCTAGTCACCTTACGTCGTCGGCAAAGAAAGAAAGAAAATAAATTTATTTGACACTAGCTGGCACCCGCGGCTTCGCTCGCCCCGTTCTAGTTCCCGTTAAAAAAAATCCGAGCATTTTCATATTTATTCACCTTTTAAATTAACCTTCTCTTGACTTCCACGAATAATTCAAGACCAAAATTAGCCAAATCGGTCCAGCCAGATAGAAAGAGAATATAGTATTAAGAGAAAATAATATTGATGTAGGCTAAAACCGGCATACAAGCAAAATTACGGACAGCACCTAGTTTAAGATTCTTCAAGGTTCATTCATAAGATGTACTGTGTTGGTAGTGTCTATTCCAAGGTGTTGATGACAATATAATACGTGCCCAGGTTAGCAAGTACTATAAACATTTATAATTTCATTGAATGAATTCATAGAATAATGACACCGACTGCCATAATTCTATGTATTTGGGAAAGTATCTTTAGGGAGTCGTGAATCTATTCAAGGCCTGTATTCAAAAAGAGTTGAGTCATAGTCATATTTGTGTGGTGAATATACATGTTTGTTGCCTGTTTGGATGTATTTTGTATTATAAGTATGTACTTACAAAAAAAAGTATTTAAGTAAGAAATCAGCTATCTGGTTCCCATAGTACAAACTCTGCATAATTTGGGGATGCAAGAGTGTTAGGATCATATAAAAACTGTCGTTTCCAAGCCGTAGTTAGTTGCCTGTTCTTCTATATAGGCTTGATGGTCGCGCTGGCACCTAGACTCACCGAGCTATAAGTCGTTTTAAAGTGATCCTTGTGATCCTATTGAATAAATACACTTTTGATTTTATTTATTATGTGGTTGGCATTAAAAATCAATTCCCGATGTTGTAGAGTCAGGATTCCTACGCATTTGTTTGCAGTGAAAATTATTACATTGTAGAATGACAGGTGGAGTAAGGCGAGTTAGTAAAGAGAGTAATAGTTTAACTACTATTATTTATTCAGTGGCATAGGATAAAAGGACACATATAATGCACGCATGTTATGAATAAAGCATTCATATTTGAATGAATAGGTACATGAATTATTCTGTCGTACCTACAGGTCACTAGAACATTCGAGAGATAAGGATTCAGAATAGATTATAATAGCCTTTGTGTAGAGCTTTTGTTGTTTTGAAGAGTACCGGTGGCCTAGTAGGAGCAACCCCGCCTTCTGATCATACGGTCGTGGGTTCGAACCAGTCGTGCGTAATAATAAAAAGAGAAAAACATCGTAAGGAACCAAGTAAGTCTAAAACACAAGCAGTGAAAAACACGAACTTGCGCCAAATGTATGGTCCCTATACAGGGTTATTCATAATTAGCTGCAAATACTCAGGAATTAGGTTCAACAAATAAAATAAAAAATATTTATAAAATGATTTTTTTTAAGTTTTGTTATGAAAATCCCGAGAAAATCGATAAAGAATATCCTTTGGAATCATTGGCGCCTGACCTATTTTGACCTTTGATCTGCGCCCGCGCGCCGTGAGCGACACTCTGCGTTCAGTCACCGCCTGGGTGGGTCATCGTCCTGTTCTCCATGGCAATCATTATGCAATAGCCGAAAAAAAAAAAGAGGCACAATCGGCCTCCGCGTTCGGCATCTGTCTCTCTCCTACTTGAGTGAGCGATGCGTCCGCGTGGACAGCTGTATGGAATTTTCACGTTCAACTATTGTCAGTAAACCGACTTTACAGACAAGACAACCGATTTTTTTCAACACGGGAGTTCCACAAGAGACCTACGAGTGCTTGCCTGGGGATTGGAGTCTTAAAAATATGTTCAAATTTTCTTTTTTTTTCCGACAAGACATAAAAATTCTGACTAACAACTCACCATAGGATGTCCCAGCTCCAAAGTCTTCTCAAGAGCGACGATCATGGCGTAGTTGGCCGCATTGATAGTGCTTGCTACGCCGTAGATCGAGTGGGCTACTGGTATCCCTCGCCGGAGTATCGAATTGTCTTGTATATCGTCGATTCTGAAATAAAATGTTTCAACTTTAGGAAACCAAGCCGCTATTACATCTGATTGTTTGAATTTTATTTTCGTTTCAAATTTCTTTTTCTGTTTGCTCTTTGGTTTATTTTGATGCTTCACTATTTTTCTTTAAAATAATATGAACTAACTAGCTGCCTGTCCCGGCTTCGCACGGGTGGACATTTATTTTTTAAACACACAAATATAGCCTTTGTTACTCAAGGTGAACCTACGTCCAGCAGTGGACTGATATCAATTGATGATGATGATGAAAGAACATTCTATAACGTTTAGGGGCACTATTTTCTAGAACATTTTGTCCAAAACGATTTTTTCTATCGTCTACTTTACTGTTTTTTTTAGTTTACACGTTAATATCTATGGAAACTTGAAATTAGCCATTAGTCAACATTATTATCAAATTCATATTATTACCTTTATTCAAACATTCTAATTACTTCTAAAATTAAGATAACAGGCGCTCTTTCGACCAACGACCGACCACGACGGTCTATTTCTTAATCAATAGTCTATTTCTTAATCGTAATTTAATCATTTATAATAATGATGTGGTGAGTCTTCTTCCATGAAACTCGCAATTACAATGGTAGTGAGAAATATTTCAGTGTTTGTTAATTGAGCTTCCTAATTGTTTGATCTAGCTGATCAACCATACCGCACCGCTGGCTCCGAAGCTTTCTGTGATTCTGTTCGCCGGTTCCTGTGCTAGGGTGTAACACAGAGTAAAGATAAAATACGTAAAATACTATATAACCTAAACTCACCCCAGACTGCCACGACTCCTAGCTTCTTTTATCACTGCACAAGATTGTCCTCAGTGTTCCGCGTTAATAGTTTTTCCAATAAGATAGCAAATTATCCGCCATTGCCTCTGTCTGTTTCGAATTCTATCGGTCGACGACTTCCCGATCTCACCGCATCGGGTTGGGGCGCTCGCATCGCCCAGCAAATGCCGATGCATGACGTTCTTCCGCTTTTGAGATGACAGTGACAGCCAAAACCCAACCAAAACGTCAAGAGGAATAATAAACTAATACAGATACAGAATAATGTGTAATGTGCACGTGTGTTCTGTATTCTACCTATATATATTAAACATCCCCCCGCCCGAGAAAGGCTGAAAAGCCTTTATCAAAATGAACCGCTAAAATTAACAACCGCAAGATAAATAAACCGCAAAATATACTACATCTTAAACTAAAATCGAATAGGTTCGTAGTACCGCACCTAGTCCAGCGGTAACCTACAAATTTTTACCACTGGCCTCATGAATGAGCCTGAAAGAGTCTTCAACCTAACGGCACGGACTACTCCGTCCTTCCCAGGCAAAAGCTCCGTTACTCTACCGCGTCTCCACTTGAGACAAGGCACGTTTTCTTCTTTAATCAAAACGAGGTCCCCTATTTTAGGTGGATCCGTAGGGGTTGTCCACTTATTCCGGTTCTGAAGACAATGCAGGTACCGGTCACTCCATTGTTTCCAGAACCGTTGAGAAATGGCCTGTACCAGTTTAAACCGACCTAACCGCGCGTCGGGTACATCTAACAGATTGTACTCTGGTACCGAAAGTAAGGCCTTGCCGATTAAAAAATGTGCTGGCGTCAACACTTCGAGGTCTTGAGGATCCTGTGTTAACGGACAAAGTGGCCGAGAGTTGAGTACCGCTTCAACTCTGGTAAATACCGTGGACAGTTCCTCAAATGTCAAAACCTGCTCTCCTATCATCCGCTTTAAAAGAGTTTTTGCAGATTTAACAGCCGCTTCAAAAAGACCACCAAAATGAGGAGCCCCTGGTACGTTAAACAACCAAGTAATACCGCTCTTGGCTGCAACGTCCGCCAGTGTCTTCTCAACGTCTTCGCTACGTAAATATTTATTAACCTCGTTTAAGTGCTTGTTCGTCCCTACATAATTGGTACCATTATCGGACCTGATAACACTCGGAAGACCGCGCCGAGCTACGAACCGCGACAAGGCCGCTGTAAAGGCCTCCGTCGTTAAGTCGCTTACGACCTCCAAATGAACCGCTTTTGACGACGAGCAAATAAACACACAAAGATATGCCTTTAAAATCTTCGCGTTACGAAGGCGCGACGCCTTAATAGAGAACGGCCCTGCAAAATCCGTTTGCACCGTATGGAAAACCCCAGTCGCGTTAACTCTATCACTTGGTAGCGCCGACATCATAGGTTCTACAGGCTTCGCCTTAGTCCTAAAACACGCAATGCATTTAAAAACGCGACTTCTTATGGCTTGTCGAGCCGTCAAAATCCAGAAATTCGATTGTAAAATTGCCTGTAAAGCTGTTGGACCAACATGACAATGAACCCGATGTGCATTGTCAATAACCATATTAGTAAGAGGATGGTTCTTGGGTAAAACAACCGGATGTTTCACCTGAAATGGTAAGCTCGAATGTTCCAGGCGTCCCCCTACCCGCAAAAGACCCGCATTATCTATGAAGGGAAACAACCGCCGCAACCGCGTGGAACACCGCTTGTCCCGCCTTAAAGATTCCAAATCCGCAGCGAATTCCGTTTGCTGGACTAGACTGACAAGCCGATCCATGGCTGACTTGCGTTCCTCAACCGTCAGAACACCTAGCATTTTATTGGACGGGTGCCTAGCATTATGCGCAAACCGAATGCAATAAGCTACGACCGACTGTAGCATTGCTAATGAGCTAAACCGCGTGAAAATGGGATCAGGCTCTGCAGTACCTACATGGACTTGCACCTGTAAAGAGGACTTCCGCACACCTGGTAGGTCCTTGTCCTGCCTAACTTTATCCGCTGGCCAAGTCGATGCTTCACCGTGAAGCCATCGTGGGTCCCACCATAAGGTATGCCCGAGCAGTTCCGAAGCTCGACAACCTCTACTCGCAACGTCCGCAGGGTTCAGCTCTGATGGTACATGCCGCCATTTTAAATCTAGCCCGCAATTAACAATTTGGGAGACTCGGTTCCCCTCAAATATTTGTAGTGTGTGAGGAGGCAACCGCAACCATGAGAGTACGATGGTGCTATCTGACCAACAGACTATCTCCTCTATCCCCACTTTCCTCTTGATAGATTCAGCGACGTATTTAACGAGCCGCACCAATAACGCAGCACCTAATAATTCAAGTTTAGGAATTGTGACCTTTATCTTAGATGGTGCAACTCTCGACTTTCCCATCATAAGAGACACTTTAACTTCACCCTCTCTGTCCATGGTTCTCAGATATACCACTGCGCTGTAACCGCTTTCAGACGCATCTGAGAATCCATGCAAGGTGCAAGTTTTGGTATCACCGCTTAGAGCAAAACGCCCCATATAAATATTTTCAATTTGAGGTAAATCCGCTAATATTTCACCCCATTCCGCTACCACATCCGGTGGTGGAGTCTCATCCCACGACAAGTTTAACCTCCAAAGCCGCTGCATGAGAACCTTGCCCTGGAAAAGCACCGGTGCTATCCAACCTAGTGGGTCGAAGGTTCTTGCTATGGTCGATAAAATAGTCCGCTTGGTACAACCTTTGCTGTCCTTTATTTTACAATGATAAGAAAAGGCATCTCTATTGGGATCCCATTCTACCCCCAAAATCTTGAAGAAACCAGGCCCGTCCATCTTATCAAAAGTCCGTGGTTTCTCTAGATCCTCCGCAAGAACATCATCTAGCAACCGATCACTGTTCGCCACCCACTTGCTCAAATCAAAACCGCCAGAGCGAAGCAAGTTTGTTAGGTCCGACTTCAGTTTTTTAGCATCCTCCTCAGAGTCGGCTCCCCCTAAAATGTCATCCATAAATACAGAGGATTTTAAGAGATCAGCCGCAGCTGGATACTCAGCAGCGGCATCATCAGCGAGCTGCCGCAACGTTCTTATCGCAAGGTACGGACTGGACTTCATACCATAAGTCACAGTGTTGAGCGAATATAAACGCAAAGGCTGATCCGCAGCCTCCCTCCAGAAGATGAGCTGATACCGCCTGTCATCTTCGTGGATAATAATTTGACGAAACATCATCTTAATGTCGGTTGTGAACACGAATGCCGACATCCGAAACCGGCAAATAATCTCCATAACGTCCCGCTGCAACTTTGGCCCCGCATGCAACGTATCGTTCAATGACAGCCCCGTGGTCGTCCCGCAACTGGCATCAAATACCACACGAATTTTATCAGAGTTCGCCTTGAAAATACCGTGGTGGGGTATGACGTACCCTTTTCCGCTGGCATAGTCGGACGGGTCCTGGTCACAGACCGACATATGCCCCATTTGTTCATAATCACGCATGAACTTAATATATTTTTCACGCAGTGCGTCATTGAAAGAAAGCCGCCTTTCCATTGCCAAAAACCGCCTTTTAGCTAAACCAACCGAGTCACCTAACTCCGGTTTATCATCAAAAAAGGTAACCTAACGATATACCGACCCGACTCATCCCGCTGATGAGTGTCCCTAAAAAATGTTTCGCACTCAGCATCTTTAGGATCAACAATAACCGTGTCCGGAATGTCCTCTACCTCCCAGAACCTCTCCAGAATCTGATCGGTTGTAACATGCGCCGAAAAAACCGAATGTGAATAATGAACCGCATTATATTCACTTTGTGAAACCGCATAGGTCACCGGACCCATAAGAACATGCCCGAACACCGTATTCATCGCACATGGCAAGTACTCATTTACTTTTAGTATACCACCTAACATAATCTCCCCCATCAAATCTGCCCCAATCAAAATATCAATTGGTCGGCTAGCATAAAACTGTTCATCTGCCAGGTAAATTCCCCTGTACCAAGCCGCTATATTCGGCGATAAGTTTGCGCTAGGTAAGTTATGAGTAATGTTACCCAAGATCGTGGCCTTAGTGACAAGCCGAGGGTGGTCCGCATACCTGGGGCTAATCGTTAAATTAACTCCCCCCCTGCAGTCACCAACCGGCAACCCCCCTAATCCTGTGAGCGTAACGATCTCAGACCTAAATCGCCTCAAACCTAGCCTACTAGCACAAGCCTCGGTAACAAAAGTGCTCTGACTCCCCCCGTCCAGTAGTGCGCGCACTTCCTGATATTCACCGCAAATATCCATTACGCGCACTACGGCCGTCGCCAGTAGTACTGTTGTCTGTTGACAAGGATTTCTAACCGCCGCCTTGTTATGTGACGTTAAAGCCGCCCCTTGGTCCAAATTAGCCGAACTTCCTCTATTCGGATCATAACTGGGACCGCCTACCCCATTCAGCGCATTTACCCTATCCGGTCCGGGTAAACTTGACCAACCTGTATTGGCAGAAGAAGTACGAGGTCTATGCCCCGCTGGTGGCCCCCCCGCCCCCGCACTAGCCGCCGCCGGCTGTGGCAAATCGAAATGGATGAGGTTGTGGTGTTTAATCGATTTGCATTTATAGCATGACCAGCCTGATGTACACTGAGCGAAATTATGTTCCCCTAAGCATCTGAAACAGAGCCTGAACTCTTTGACGCGCTCCTTCCGCTGGCGTGGCCTCAGTGCCAAAAATTGCTCACATTTTGATAAATTATGGTTACCCCGTTTACACAATTTACAACCATCTGTGGCACCCTGAGAAGCAACATGGTGTGCCTTAGATGTGGAAGCACCACCTCTAACGCTGTGGACTTCCCCGCTTGATTCTAAAATTCTCACCTCATTTTCCAAAAACTTGATGAGGTCCGCAAAACTAGGCAACTCCTTATCAGAAATCTTGTCCTCAAACTGCTTCTTCAAACTAACCTCTAACTTCTGAAAGTTGATGAAGAAGAGCAGGTATGACCAGTCCGCTACTGGAAATTTCATATTTTCTAGAGCCTTGGTGTTCTCCAACAATGTGTTAAGAAATGGCTTTAGCGAGCTCAAATTCTTATTAACATGGGATGTGCCTAGTAAGTTATGTAATAACTTATCCGCAAGTAACCGCTTATTATTATACCTATTTGTCAATAGCTGTAAAGCAATTGAATAGTTGTCCCCGGTGACTGACAAATGTTGGGTGAGCACTTTAGGTTCCCCGGTCAATGACCCAACAAGATAATACAGCTTTTCTGTATTGGTCAGTGCCAAATCCTGTCCCACCAGTGCCTCAAATAGATCCATGAAAGACACATACTCTTCTATTTTACCCGAGAAAGTAGGTAACTGCACCCGTGGTAAAACCACCCGCTTGCTTTTACTTGTTCCATCCGTAGAACCTGCAGTACCATACTCAGAGGATTGGCTACTGATCCCAGGATACAATCCTAAATACCTACGCTTAATATCATAGTATTTTTTATTATAACCTAAATATCTTATTTTATAGTTATCAGACTCCTCATCTCCCTCAAGACCGGCCTGCAGTTCAAGATGTGTGGCTGTGAACTCTGAATAAATTGTTTCCAAATCCCTAAACCGCAGCTTAAACTCATTCCTTTCAGTTTCAGAGGTCAAACCCGACTGTGCCATATCATGCAACAGATCTAAATTTACTATGGCCATATCATACCGCACCTTGAGGAGCTTACTAGCCTGAGTTTTAGGAGGCATTTTGACTGATTGAAAACTCTTTCAGTCAATACAATTAAAAAATAATGACACAACACAATAAACAATTGATGAACAAAAGATAAACAAAATTAAATTTCCCCCGCTGGGAATTAAACCAGAGTGTAACTTGAATACCAGATCTAGACCGCTTAGATTACTGGATAACCTACTGGCTACTAGGTAGGTATAACCGCTTTCGTAGGCCCGACACCATGAATCTATTCACTTTATGTACAGAAACTACAAACAAAGTGATTGAACTGTGCGCAACGTTTCACACAATTTACCCCAATAATCACTGTTATATACACAAAATAAATCCAAATAAAGAGCCGCTAACTTTAATGTCTCTCTCTATAATAAACCAACTAACTTTAATACCTACCCAGGAAGATAAAAGTATCTACAACTTTTATAATACAAATATAAAATGTAAATGTTTGTGTAATGTAAGCCTATTTATAGACTGTAGGTATATACTATTTATAGATTTTAGGGGACACTACTTATAAACTATGTGTAAGCCCTACCGCAATACCGTCGATAAAGTGTGAGTTTCTCTGTGCAGTGTAACCTGGTGGGCACCTAACCGCTCGGTAACCTCACCAAGAAAATTTGACTGAAAATACTATAACCGCCCAGTATTTTCAGTCGCCGCGTTCCGCACAAGGAGGAGTTGGGTTCGTAAGATTCCGTGCCAAAGCTACTCGTAGACCGCCAGAGTATTTGGGCCACGGAACCGACCGCGTGTATTGTGTGCTAGCACGGGATGACGACAAAATCACAGGGCTTCGGAATTAAACAAATCCGCGCTCGAGAAGGACCAATGTTTGATCTAGCTGATCAACCATACCGCACCGCTGGCTCCGAAGCTTTCTGTGATTCTGTTCGCCGGTTCCTGTGCTAGGGTGTAACACAGAGTAAAGATAAAATACGTAAAATACTATATAACCTAAACTCACCCCAGACTGCCACGACTCCTAGCTTCTTTTATCACTGCACAAGATTGTCCTCAGTGTTCCGCGTTAATAGTTTTTCCAATAAGATAGCAAATTATCCGCCATTGCCTCTGTCTGTTTCGAATTCTATCGGTCGACGACTTCCCGATCTCACCGCATCGGGTTGGGGCGCTCGCATCGCCCAGCAAATGCCGATGCATGACGTTCTTCCGCTTTTGAGATGACAGTGACAGCCAAAACCCAACCAAAACGTCAAGAGGAATAATAAACTAATACAGATACAGAATAATGTGTAATGTGCACGTGTGTTCTGTATTCTACCTATATATATTAAACACTAATCATTGTTATTGGTTGGGAATTCCTGATGTTCGTTTGATGTTTGTTTTAAACAATGCTGCCCTTGGAAATTACACATAGGAATAGTTATTCTGGGAATCTTCCTCGCGAATCAATGGTGAATGTTTATAAATAAGCAGATTCGTATATGTGCGGAAATTCCCGCCATGGAGCTCGCATAGTAGATTGGTTGGATATTTTTAAAAGAAGAGTGATTAGGTATCTTCTAGGTAAGCGTGCTACACCGTCGACCGCATCATCACTTAACAGCAGGTGAGATTGCAGTCAAACGCAAGCTTATACAAAAAATAAGGTAGGTAATTGTACATGCATCACTATTCAAGCTATAATCAGAATTTAAAAACCTCATCACCATTAGCCAACTGAAGAAGAAGTCAACTGCTAGACTGGCTTTCCCTATACATTTCTAGGAAGACCAAGCCCTCTCCATCGGCCGACTTTCTGCGATCTTTCTACCACCATCGGGGTCGTCCTACGCTTCGTCTTCCGTAGGCAACATTAGTCCCCATTGGTTCTAGATTGTTCTTTTGTATTCTGTGGTTCTTCGGCTGTCTGCTAAGGCGCGCGCTGACGCGTTCGTCATACTATCGAAACATATTAGAAGATGGTGCAACAACCCAAGACGATTCCGTGGGGTCTATCTACATTTTGTACCAGAGTAGGTGAGGCATCCGCAGAATCTGGCTGGGCAGGGTCTGCCTAATATACATTGAATACCAAAGTAGGTAGGGTAAAGAAGGTCGTCGCACTGAGAATATCTTCATATTATTGACTGAGAGACACCATTTCAATGTATCTATGTTCTTCTTCTATCACTCCACTTCTTGTATTATGTAAATGTGTTCTTGTGTCTAAAATGTTCGTGTTTCTCATAAAGAAAAGAAAGAAAACTTATTTATTTATGACGGCACACGGTAGATCCGTGTGCCGTCATAAATAAATAAGTTTTCTTTCTTTTCTTTTTTCTTTCATATTACGATCATCTTTTGACTTGAACCATGATCTTTTCGTCATTGCTGTGATCGATTTGTCATTATCGCATCTGGTGTATTCAATCTGACAAGCACAACACACATAAGTAACAGATTCTACCAGATGTGAATACAAATATGACGTAATTTTAAACACTAAACATCGTACATTAGTTGTTATGTAACGAACAGCAAGGCACTCCATACGTCTATTATCAAATTATGGAACACAATTTTAACAGATTTCGTGATATTAATTGAATTTGATAATCTATACTAATATAATAAAGCGGAAAGATTTGTATTTTTGTAATGTAATGAACTCAAAAACTACAGTGCCGATTTCAAAAATTCTTTCCCCATTGGAAAGCTTCATTCACCCTGAGTAACATAGGCTATATTTGTGTGTTTAAAATTAAATGTCCACCTGTGCGAAGTATTCTTCTAGAAACAACCCGTGTACTGTACATAGGTACTTAGGTACAAGCCTTTCAGCACATGGCTAAAGTTTGAGATAATGTGCTATAGAAAGAATAATAAAGATAGAAATAACTATAAGTTAGATTTTTTTTTCTATGATTTTTGCAATCTGCCCATGCAACTTTAAAACTTGACTTTTGTCAGTTATCCACTTCTTTGTTGACATGTATGGAGAACGCCCATTGGTGTTTCCATTTAGTCTGTCCTCTTACGAGCTATATGAGTCTTTAGGAACTCTCCTCTTAATCCTTTTGAAAGAAGTGGATCCATCAGATGTTGGGTGTATTTCTAGATGTTTGGTGCATGATTTAATATTTCTTATTATCTTGTGTTCTACTTTTGAAACGTCCAGGTCATGGTGGAGTTGAGAGTTTGTGATATACCACGGAGCATTCGCTATCAAGTTAGGTATAGATAGATAAATCAAAAACTTACAGCAAACTGGAATTATGCAGAATTTGCACAATCTCTCCAACTGCAGTAAGCTTTTCATCAGATATCTTCAGCCAGTAGTTAAGTGCAGACGCTAGCTTCGTCCGGATCTGCTTGCCGGGCACTTGCTGGATGTATGTGTATGGCATGAGAATTTTCTGTGAACATTTTTACAAGATATTATTGTTATTATTTTCTGGTAGCTGTTCAGTATGTCTAGTAGAGCACTGGTGGTCTAGTGGAAAGTGGTTTCAAGCCCTTCTTTCCGATCCTATTCGGCAAATTTTTATAATCCGCACTTGATGTGCGGGCAGGTTTTTCCGCAAGTAGGCCGCTGGCGGGCCCTTTTTGCGTGACCCTTGACACGTGTTGCTAGAACTTGTTTAGGTTCTACGACACGCCAGTTTCCTCACGAGTACTGGCATAGTGCACATAAATTTTTCGACAGAAAAACTCATTGGTACACAACTGGATTTGAACCCACGACCCACAGATCGGAAGGCGGGGCCGCTACCACTAGACCACCAGTGCTCTATTCCTTCCGATCCTATGGTTCACATCCATTAGTGCACTATCAGAGTTTTCTGTCCGAAAATTTATGTTCACTATGTTAGTACTCTCAAACGGTGAAAGATAACATCGAGCCAACTGTGATGTTTGCACTTGTGTTGTGAACTGTGACTACTTACTTGAAGGTCTCCAACACGGCTTTAAAATTATTCTAAATCAGCAATGATGTTGGGTTTTTCATACAACTTATGATGAATTGTAAAAAAGAAAAATAAAGCATGGCTTATTTCTCATAGCATAATACATTCTTACTTTTACTTCTGCTGATGTAAAATTATAAAAATACCTTCCAATACTAACAAGCATAATAGCTAGACATTGGTTTTATAATAAAATTTATCTTGTTTAACTGAGTTTTTGTTATTTATTGTCTCTTTAAGTTATAATAATCAAATTATAAGTCCTATGCAACACCTAGCAATACTAGGTAGCTACTACAGAACTGATAAACTAGGATTATCACTTGGCTTCTGCAAGAAAGATGCCGGTGTATGTTTAGCATGTTAGGGAAAAATTAATATCCCTTCTTTCCATTATTAATGTGATGTTTATTTAAAACTTAGGTACCTACCATCCGTTATACATAGGCACAGCATCTACAAAGATAGTTGAACAGTCTATAATATTTATTTATATGCTATTTCTAAGAATCAACACTTAAAAACCGATAATATTCGGGCTTGCTTGGCATAGTGCCTATTATAATTTAATTTAGTAATATAATTTTATTCAGAGCTAGAATTAGGTACTAAAGGGTGTATTAAAGGTTTAGAATAAAGGTACAGTATCAGAGGACAAACCTTCAGCCCTGTCATTGGACTTAATTACTTATTGAATTCACTTAGGACGAGACGACACTCCTTGCCGATGGTTAAAGCTTACATGCGGCGCATTGCGTCAATTATATGTGCATACAATACTAGATTACACACACTAGTAATTAATTACCTACGACTCGCACATGCATAGAAAACAGTCAATTAACAAAATAAGCGATTCATTGCTTCATCAGTTCACGAAAATAGATACAGAAGACAATAACATAGCGAGCGCTAAGATAAAATTTAATAGGCTACTATTTCTATGGATGATAGTGACTGAAATTTACCTCATCTTGTGTTTTATCACCACTCTTTGTACTAATGATAGACATCTTGTACAGGTTTACTAGAAATTTTAATATTTTTCGCAGCAATATTCACCCAAATACACGAAAATCTGATTTTAGTTTACGCTACGCTACGCCCCACCACAAAAATCCTGGAGTAATGCACTGCTGCTGATTTTGACGTTGACAGCGGTTGTTTTTTTTTTTTTTTTTTTTTCGCTCCTTTCGATGCAGGCTATAGTACCAAGACCATACAGCCTAGTCTTACTGACAGCGGTTGACAACGCATGAATGACGGATGTTCAAATTTGGCATTTAGAAGAAGAAGAAGAAGAAGAAGATGTTAAGGGTCCAGTTAATGTACACCCAGTTTTAATGAATCCACTATACTCCTTGGAGGAATTAGAAATGGAGGCGTCAACGTTTAAATCCACGAACAATATTTTCTGCCAAAATTGACGGGGGACGAGGTAAACACGCATGGCACACGCGCATAGCAAATTCCTATTCATGTAAACACACACATTGACAATCTCGCACACGATCTTAAAATTTGCACACAGATAAAAAATATAATGTAGTTACGCAGTGTCAAGACTCACATTAGGATAATCTCTAGTGATGGGCATTCAGTAAGACCGGTAAATTGAACGATGAATAAAATAATGAATGAAATGGGTTTTTAGGTACAGGTAATAGTGAGTGTTATGAATAAGTTATGCACAACAGGTTTCACATTTTGTAACAGTCAGAAAATAAAAGAACTGAATTTAGTTATTACGTTTTATTAATGGTTATAAGTTTGAATCAATAGTTCTTAACATGTTATAGCATAGTACACATAAGTTGAGTCTTTTACTGAATAATTGAAAAATATATATATAGTGAAATCACATTACATCGTCAGCCTTCACACCACAGCGAAGTTTGTAGTTCTGCCTTCTGCGCCGGAGGCGTTGGTTCGATTCCCACCGAGAACAACTATTTGTGTGGTGAACGCAGATGTTTGTTTGCCCGAGTTTGAGAACTTTCTGTAAAATGTTCCGAGCAAATCACACTCGTTTGGCCAAAAAACAACTTGGCATGCAACAGCATGCCAAGTTGTTTTTTGGCCAAAAAGTTTTGTCCACTCTTCAAGCAACAGGGTTTTTTGGAAACCTGCACAGGACGTAAAAGAAATATAAAATAGGCAAAAAAAATGTTTTCACTACGCCCACGACTTTATTTTTGAGTATGATGTCATGTCCTATTTTATACATTGATGAGTAGAGGGTTTGATGACTGGTACCTAGGATAACCATATTGTGGGATTTGTGAATAAATGTAATCCGATATTTCGTGGCGGCAGCCATCTCGGACCGATTTTCATCAAAAATAGCTAAGAACACTCCCGACTATTCACCTTTCAAACAAACAAAAAACTAAATTAAAATCGGTTGATTCGTTCGGGAACTACGATGGGACAGACAGACACACACACAGACACCGCAAACTCATAACATCCCGTCGTTTTTACGTCGGGGTATAAAAAGCACCAAATACGTAATTAGACAACACATTATGTGATAATAATTTAACGTTTATTTTATCATTCATTCATTCATCAATTTCATTCAACTTTTCCCAACACTATGCCTTCTACCAAGGTATAATCTGTCGTAATACTGTCGCTAATCTGTCGCAACCGGTATTTCTTTTGAACTAAAATTCTACAAAATTACAAACACAATTGACAAAATAATACTCCCTTGTGGTAGGAAATACCATGTTCCCGGAAATTTGATGTCTCTGATCGTCTTTTACAAGAAACTACCATGCTATTCACCATTTTCGCGGAGCTCCACTTCGCGACATGAAACGACACACAATGGCTGCAGTTGCGAGTAAAACAGTTTTATTTAAAGGATATGATCGAGGTCGGTATATGACCAGCAGAGGGGAAAGCCCTGTATTGACATCTCCATTTCTAATTCCTCCAAGACTATACTCCGATAAACTCGGATTTTTAATTAGACGAAGCTAGCTGACGTTTACTGTGTTGTCAGTTTTTGATGAAATAAAAATAGTGTTGTGACAAAGTGAATGATTGAAAAAACTCCTGAATGAATGAAATTGCCTCGTTTTTCAAGTGAATAGTTAGTGTGCCGACTTGACGTGCCCGGTTGAGGATCCATATCGTTCACGTGAAACAATATAGCAACAAAATACACAACGATTACCACAAACACAACGTAACGAAAAACTTTACAAAAACAATAACTAAACAGCGTGAGCTCAGAAAAACATTCGTGCTATCAGACCAGAGGTTAGAAGCCGAATTACAAACAAAATGGTGACCGACGCGCATGGCGTTCATCGGTGTTGGCACTATTCACCACGCCGCGCGCCGCACTTTGTAATAAACCGTCAAAAAACTGATTGTAATTACATACTACAAGTAATTTATATCAGAGCACTTTTATACATTTTTTTATACAAATTTCAATATTATTTTACAGTTTAAAATGATTAACTATTCACTCATTGTTCATTCATCTGATCGAACGAGAACTGAACGCAGCACTATTACTTTAAATATGGCAACATTATTTTACAAAGTGACATTAGCTACTGTCAGTGGGTATCGTCTAATTAAAAATTCGACTAGATACCACTGGGAAATTGACATTGGGAGTTCCAGCATCATTTAGATGTTGGTCATTAGCATCACAGAGCAGCCAACACGCTTTTGCTTAATTAGCATTACTCATTAGGGTAGAGCCGACCTGTGATTGACGACTGACGACTTGACGGAAAAGTATTATAACTATGTAATTTAATAACAATATTATCATCATTCTCATTAAATTACTCGACACTGGCAAAATTTACACAAAAAGGACAGATGCCATTCATTAAGAAGAAGAAGAAGAAGAAATGTTGGTCATTTACTTCCTCCAAGGCTACTGCTAATCTACTTGATGACTTACCACTTGACATGACATTTGATTGACGTTTGTTTGTTTGACATTTCATAATTTTCATAATTGCAAAGTACCAAAATTCTGTCGAATTTGAATAAAATTATTTTGTTGTTTGAATCGTTTGAATGAAAATTTTACAATAACATCAAATGAAAATCGATTTCTGTGATCTGATTGATATGAGCATGAATTTTGTTTTAATAACCAATTGATTATGTCCGCCCGAAACTATCTCTCTGCTCGCGAGAAGACATATAAATTGATTGATTGTTTACCGAGTATCAACCAGCAGAAGTTTGGATACCGCTTATCCCAGGAGCTGCCCCCACTGTCTGCGAACACCAGCAAGTTGCTGAACCGAAATCTCAACTATTCCTACGATATCAATCCGTATTTAGTAAACAGTGTAGATCGAACTGGAACACCTTTGTCTGACTTCTTTTCTGATAGCGAGACAGGTAACATTCTCTATAAAAGCTTTCTGCTATAATATACTTATAGTATGTTCAGAAAGAGAGCCGTCGTGGCCAAATTGAGAACTAACGTTTCGATTTTTATACGGCAGCTCATCCCTTTCTTTCTGTCAGCATTTTGCATCATAAAAATTAAATAAAGGAATAGTACACTAGTTGTGATAGGATCAAAACGCAACAGACGCGCTATTGTATTGCCCACTAAACAAAAAAGGTGATTAAGCACAGCAGCACCCTCCAATCCCACGACGGTTCTCTTTCTGAACAGACTCTACCTTTTTTTTGTCTTTGAGTGCCTAATTAGGTTTTTCACCATACAGGTACTCCAGATTTCCACAGTGAGGAAAGTGACAGTAGTTCAGGGTCTGTACTCCGTTGGAGTACAGCTGAAGCCACAAGGACATTGTCTGAAGAGTGGAATCGGATAGAAAGAACACTGTACAATGAAGACGGAGAAAAATCTACACGGCCAAATATTATAGAGGAGTGTAAGCAATGGAGACAGTTGCATCCACAGCTTAGGTAAGACCCTAGTATAGATAACTTACGAAGTGTAGCCAAGAATATAATAATGACTTACAAAACTCACGGGAAACAATTGAGTTTTTTTTACAACTAGCTGATGGGACAAGCATATCACCCACCTGATGTTAAGAGGTTCCTCGTAAGAATTCTAGCAATCTGTGGATGTATCTCAACTGATATAAATCATTACCAACTACTAAATTTCACTGTAGTGTTTCATAAATTGAAGCTTAGAAAACTATTTGCTAGATTAGATTTGACCTAATACCTTCAATCTAGTTTCAAACACAATAAATTTGGTTTACTAGATCAAGCAACATTCTGCATGCTAGAAAAATTTTACTAAGACCACACTAAATCCTGTAGGTATGATATCTGAGTAATTCTATACAATGACTGATTTTGACTGGCCTCTCAGCTGAGCTGGTAGTACCTCTGCCTTCTGCGCCATAAGTGGGTGGGTTTAATCCCCACCAAGAACAAATATTTGTGTTGCGAATGAAGATCTTTGTTCTCTGTCTATATTGTAAATGTATAGAAGTATTATATCAGCTATCTGGTTCCCATAATACAAGCTCTGCTTTATTTGAGGCTAGATAGTGTTATTTGTTATTATTTATAATAATTATGTTCATAAAAAAAATCAAAGGCATGACTTTCACGACTTTTCCCTTACTCTCGTGGTTTCACACTTGGCCAACAACGCCCTTCTCAAAAAACCACCCTGTAATTTAATCCCCACACTTTGTACTAAAAGATCCCCATATCTACAGTACCAATCTGGAGACCCAAGTCCTTAAACTGTATTGGAATTTTTCAATCATCAATATCTTTTTCCCAGGGTGGTGGGCAAAGTAGTACAGCTACCAGAGAAACGCAACGGCTTCCGTCTGATAGAGCACGACGAGGTTATAGCAATGCATTACAGCGACTATGCCCAGTTCAGCGAGAGTGAGGAACGCCTGTCTCAAAGCAGCACTGACGTCACGCCACAGAATTCGCCAAGACCCTCCATAGTGTCTATACCGGAAGACCGAAATGAACCTAGGTACATAATAATTAAGCCGGTTTCCCATAGAAGTAGGTAGATTCATCATCATCATCATTAGCCTAAAGAAGTCCTCTGCTGGACATAGGCCTCCCCTACACATTTCCAGGAAGAACGATTCTGAGCCCTTTCCATTCACCGACTTCCCGCGTTCTTAACAGTGTGAAATCTTCCGATTCGTGGACGCCATTCGAGAATGTTTTTTCCCCAGCAGTTGTCGGTTCTTCATGCTATAGGTATGACCTGCCCATTGCCACTTCAACTTACTAATTCTACGAGCTTTATCGGTGATTTTCAACGATCACGTAGTGAAACTCAGCATACCTACTCGTAGCTCTCGCCATAGCTCGATGTATTGAGGTAGGTAGTTTGGTGCCATGAAATTCGACGACTTGAGTATTGTTTATTGAAGACGAACATAAAGTAACCTTAAAAATATATGTTTTAATAAATTCTGGGTTGCCAATCTTTATAAACGTATCCGGAATCCGAGGCTAATGACTCAATTTTCGTTTCCAGGCTAACCAGAGAAAAGGTATCCTTCTATCCGACTTACGATGAGCACGATCTCCCCGACACGTTCTGTTCTCTTCTACAAATCACGCCGATACAAATACGCAGTCCTATGCCCAGGAAGAAACAAACCAGCTCGATTCTAAGATCAGAACTAGCATCGTCCAAATGGATGCGGCATTCACGGCCCGACTCGTCTTTAAACTGTGATAGAAATAGCGCCAAGTCGTACGTCTCACTAGATCCTAGGAACTACATGGCACTGAGTGCGTCTGAGCGGAATACAATGCTCAATAGCAGGGTTGTCACGGCGAGGCATAGGGAGCTAGCGAGGCTAGAACCTCTATGTTCCCCGGAGGCTCCCCACGAATCGCCAAAAGCATTCAACTCGCAACATTACCAAATAAGGAAAGTATCTTTACCGCCGTTGTTGATGGAAGAAGAGAAGAGAAAAGTGGCTTCGGCTAAGAAGCACAATGTTAAATCACGGAAGAGAAGTCAGCCTTTTTACCAGTTGGATAGAGTAAGGCACTAAGGTTATTCAAAGTTGAAAGTTTTTGGGAACGTTTTGCACAAAGAGTGAATTTGAAGATGTGAAGATTTGGTGAGTGCACTTAATTTTTTTAAATCGCAAAGTAGGGTAATTTTCAGTCGAAGATAAATTGTCTTCGGAAACAAGGATAGAAACAAGATATTTTCGTAAATATTTCCTTATTAAAAGATCAGTGGTTCCAAGTCAAAATTATGTCTCCGCAATAGTAATGCCGATTTCACATTATTTGCCAAGAAATAATTATTAGAAAATTAGATTTTGCGGGATGATATTCAAAGCAAAGACAAAGGTATACTATGTAGGTGTACAGATAATTAAAAAGTATTAAATAGGTACCTCGTACTTTATTGTGATCTCAAGGGAACATTGTTAAATGTAAGTAAGTCAGAGTTTAATATTTCTAGTCCAGTTTTGCTAACGTTTTGCTAGTTATGTTAACAAAGCACTATTTTTGACTGTAGTCTTGATCTGAAAGTGGTATGAACGTTGTGTTACAATAAATATAACATTTTATACAAATACCGTATTTATATATTTTTCCGATCCCAACTTATGTACTAAAGAATACACTTTTATGTGTATAGGAAAAGGGTTTAATAAAAAAAGTTATTCAAATACAAATACAGAATTTATTTTGATATTTACATTATTTGCATTTATTAACAATCAACATCAACAATATTAAATAATTTGTTCTTGTGGTGTGATAATATGAACAGTCTGGTAATGTTACATTGCCTGGGTGTACGCCATTTTGTTTTTGCTAGGTGCTCAAAATGGCCGCTTACGCACTCGAAGACAATGTAGCATCTTTTGAAATATAAATAGTGTTTTTTTTATCGTAAATGGATAACTAGAAGCGGTGATTTATGGGTTTATAGATAATGACGAAAAATTTGAGCAAATGCAGAGAAAGCTGTGAGCCTGATTTCTGTGGGTTGCCATCGTATAACATAACATGTTCTCGATACAACAAAAGTAAAATCTTACAGGTATATAACAATTCTAAATCTTACATAAAATTAATTTAATAATGATAACAGGACATAATATATTAAAAATGAATATGTTGATTTCATTTTTATATGGCAACCCTTAAGGTTATCGCGCCAAAACATGCATTATAATTTATACTTGAACTTTGAACAACGCGTTCATCAGAAATTATAATTTTGTACTATAAGAATTTCATTACTTCAGGAACATATTTTTAAAAATACCTAATAAAATGTATGATCGTCTGCTCGTACATCACCATGTAAATAAACTATATTGCTATATAATATCGTTGTATTGTCCAACCAATAGGTTTTGGTAATATAATTTCTGATGAAGAGTCTAAGAGCAGTGAGAAGTTGCTTGCGATAGAGCGATCGATTACTTTGCTATTTATATAATTTTCTCATTTACACAAATATAATTTAAATTGTTTACAATTATCTCACAGCCATCATTATATTGATACTACTTTAATTAGACAGGACTAGTGTATAACAACACGACAAGATGGCAATCAGCTTATAAAAGGGTCTAGCGAACATTATACAGGGCGTCCCACGGATATGCCACATGTAGGGAAAGTACCTTGAATATTGAAGGTGGAAGATTTTACTGAAAGAAGACATTATTTGAATTTAAAAAACAATTTAAACTGCATTCATAGTTTTTTCTCATGTTGAGCATTTGATAAATAATTGATTTATTTTGTATTCAAAATGTCAATATAATCAATTCATGGTCTTCCTTTTATTTCTGGCACTCTGCTGTTATTTAGCAAAAAATAATCCTTATGATGAAACCTTTCGATCGGTATGTTAGAGCAGGTGATTATTTTTCTCGTGTAACGGGTTTGATTCCCGGTTCAACCATGTAATTATTTAAATATCTATGAATGCAGTTTAAATTGTTTTTTAAATTCAAATAATATCTTCTTTCAGTAAATTCTTCCATCTTTAATATTCAAGGTACTTTCCCTTCATGTGACATATCCGTGGGACGCCCTGTATAGAACGTAAAGATTCGTATATTTATATAATACATTGAAAAATTCACCATTTTCCGTTCTAAAAACGTTAACAACCTCAAGCTATTAGCAATAGTCAACAATGTTGTTAATTCTAAGATTTAATGCACACAGAACATTGAATAGTAGGTACTAGATTGCGTATAGGCGTTCTTATAGTGTACATTTTGAAATGGGAGATGACGGTTAAAATTAAACACTTGGTTTACGGAAGGCAGTATAGATAAATTGTTTTAAAAGCTATATGAAGATAAATACTTTTATGAAACGATAACAAGGGTTTGTAGAATTTCTTACTCTGGGCTTTTTAATTTCTTGGTACTTAAATCAGAAATGTCATCTCCCTCCCAAAATAGTTGATAAACCGCTTAATATTAACTGATGTTTGTGTAGCATTATCTAAAATTTAACTGAATTTAAGAGCGCTAAAAATATCGTTTGCCTTATAGAAATAGATAGCAATATTGTTAGCGCTTTGAAATGGTATAAAGAAAATGCTACACCCATCAATATATTTAACATATTTGCATAATTTGAAACTAAACGCGTGTGAATTAAAAGTAAATATTATACGAAGAGTTTGGTGATTATGTGCTCGCGATTATACCCGTAATAAACTTGTACCGTATTATACTAACCTATCGGTTCGGCCTAGTATCTAGAATAGTATATTTGATACTATTAGTTCAGCCTAGTACGTCTAGCATAAACAGTACTCAAGTACTGAAGTCATGTACTCTGTTTATACGATACACACTTGAACATAACTTGACTCCCAGCAATCACGCTTTAGGACTCAGCTATAATTCTCTCTCGATAAGGCGATTTAACTGTTACAGTCAAATAATGAAGTTTTTCAAAGTCATAAATTTGGTTTACTTATGTCAAGACTTGCTACCAGTCTTTGCATCTGTAGACAAGCTTCTATATTTTTGAAACACAAATGTATCACTTCATCCGACTCATCTCTTTGACCGTACCAAAAACACTAGGTATCCATACATAACGAATTGCACACTGACCCACCTCTATAAATTTTAATTGCGTTAAATACTTTGTAATGCTGTATAAAAATATTAAAGGAAAAATCGTCATTTATATTAATACTTAATTAACATTCAGATTACCAAATCGATAGCGTGTATTTTACATTTTTACAATGAGACGTTCGAACTAGAGTACCTAGCTTACAGTGACGAAGCCTAATCACAAAGAACTACCCGCAATCTGTATCTTTTAACCGTAGCCCTCTAGATATTCAAAGGAGACATTCAAAAGATCTTATATAACATACAAAATTACATCTGACTATGTACAACGATCTAGCTAAAAAAATTGAAGGTAATGACCGGTACTCTAAATATTAGGTACCTAGTTTGGCTAGGGCTCCATGCATGGGTCTACTTACCGATGTACCAAGCTCAAATTACAACTATACGACTCATTGATGTCGGGTGTTCGGCGCCATAGAGCTATCACTGTAGAAAGCTATCACTTTATTGTGTCAAAATTAATCTAACTGGATAGTGTAAATACACTGTTTGGAATTCATTTCCTCCCAGTGCCAGCTCTATGGCAGATGCCGAGTGATGCGCGCCCTACATTGAAGCCAATTTCGTATGGCCAAATAAGCCAATAAGATTTCTTTGGACAGACCAATTTAATTTAATTTTATAATTCATTTACCTATCGTGCACAACCGTCTTCAAACTTTACATTCTTACCGTCCGGTGATTTAATATATTTTCTTGATATAATTTTAAATTTTCATAACAATAGACCTTTCCCATAACACTGAATTCTAAAAGCCGTTGTGTCCATATCATGGAGGCTCTATACAAGTGTACCTACTTTTAAAATTTCTTATAATTTGTCTTTTATATATTTTAGACTGGCTTTTTTTGTACTTTTTCGTTTTTCGATAACTGATAATGTGACTTTATAAAATATGGCAGTATAATTGCTTTCAATTCCTTTACCAGTTTGGGTGCTGTTTCTTCGATAGGTTTAAATAATCCGGCATTTGTGACCGAAGACCTCTCCCGAAGAGACGCCGCGCCGGTATTCTCTTCCTTGCCACATCAAACGCATTGACGATCCATACTTGACGACACAATCGAATACTCATAAACATCCACATCTAAACCTAGATGTAATTAAGGCCGGTTTTGCATAATCTAGACGAATGACATGATTATTATAATGAAATGAAAACATCTATATACAGGATGTTTGATAAACTCTTTACAGTAATCAAAGTTTACTAACTATCAGTAAAATTGAGGTATTTATTAATTATTAGGTATTACATTTAAGTTTAAAAAATAATTTGGTGATATTTCGTGCTTGTCGCTTGCAGACTTGGGTTCCTTTCATCAAACATCTTGTATTTTTTTTGTAAATTATTGCGTTTGGTTACCAACCGTTTTACTTGTAATGGTTCTAATTTGTGATGCGAAT
Source organism: Thera britannica (assembly GCA_939531255.2). Taxonomy (NCBI): domain Eukaryota; kingdom Metazoa; phylum Arthropoda; class Insecta; order Lepidoptera; family Geometridae; genus Thera; species Thera britannica. The sequence continues at coordinate 15,217,258 of OW618036.2, read as the reverse complement.
GTAGCTATTAACTAGTAAATTCTAAAAGGTGCTTTGACCAACTGCACGGTTATGTCGACATTTGGGTTGAACGGGTATTCAGCGTGCAGACGATCAAAGGTATGCCTTATCTAATACAATCAACAGTAGTCTATGAGAGTCCACAATCGTCAAAGCACCCGAGTTAACACTAAATACATCGCAGGCTTCAGAAGCCCGTCCCAACAACGTTGTTTCAAAATAATATCACATAGTATTTACAGCGACATTCACTTGCACTGTGTCCTCGCAACACAAAAACAACTATATTAATTTCAACCACGCGTTGATTGTCCATACTATTATTTATTGTGCAGCGCCATGAACCACGTTCACTTTGACAATCCCCCGCCCAATTTCGGGGAAATATAAAATTGAAAATAAAAAAAAATAAAGCTTTATATAAATTTTATTAAAAATAAACAAAAAAGTGCTATATCTAAGTGGAGTTAAACTATGTTCAAGTTATGCTTGAAATCTTTGTGTAGAACTTTGCACACTTTATATTAATACCGACAATATTTAAGATGTACGTGCAGAATGATTTAATCATCGTAAGTTCTGCACAAAAATTCAAGCACCAATATCAACAAATAATAAAATTCTACAAAATATGAAACCAAAACAAAATAACATAAAAAGATTTAGCAATGGAACTTGATACATAACATCTACCATACGTGCATTTAAAATATTGTCCAATAACTGATTTCAACTTAAATACTACGTAAATATATGAATTCAATGTGAACTCTAATAAAAAAAAACTTAAAGTAATAACTAAAATGTCTATTCTTCACATCGCCCTTGCAATTTACGATGTGTTTAACAATCAATCAGTCAATAAATATATTAAATGCTTAAAATAAAACTAATATCAATTTAAAAGCTTTACATAAATAGCGTTTCATACTTGAAATAAAAGAAAAATTCTACAGAGAAAAAGGAATGGTTCTACAAAGAAGAGAAAGATTTAGCTTACATTAAGTTTGTCCAGATACATAATAATCCATGTCATGCAGTTCCAAGTTAGAAAGGTTCTATTGAGCATTTCAATGTTGCAAGAGTCAAGGAAAAGAAAAAATCACGCGTTCGCGATTTTACGCGGCAAAAGTGACATTACACGCAAAATGGCCGATAGGGCGCGCGATGAAATGAAAAAAGTGTAGATTAAAAGATGAATTATAGAAAAAAGATGGAAATACTCAATAATGAGAAGATATAAATTTAAAACTATCCACAAGAAGCCTCAACGTATAAGCGAAAGAGGTGTGTCACATACAAGCGAACCACAGAAAAGTGTATCTGCTAAATATATAAATAACGTCCATCACCATTTTAAAACTAAATCAACAACATTGAATATAACATTAGTTTATTAAAGTGATTGCACTGTTTTACCTATATGTTGTTATTTTATCGGTTTTCTTACTAGTACTTGCATCTTCTAGGCTTAGTTATTTTTTAAGCCATAACATTTAAAGCTTGCTAATGCCTTTATTAGACGAAGTAAGCTATAACATTGCTTATAAATACGAGTATACTATTGAGATTAATTTTCCTCATATTTCCTTACCTAAGACGAAATGTCGAATTAAATCGAACAATTGAGAAGTTCGTCTTTAATGTATCTTATATTTGGGTACTTAGATCTTATGTTCCACTATAATTAAGCCATTAAATGTTAGTACTTGAATGATGTTAAGTGCATTGTCTTTTTTTTTGGTCGACTTATCAACAATATAGATTAAAAATAGTCAATGTTGGATACTATTTACTTAGATATTGGCTATGCTGGACAAAAAAAGTATTTACTTATAATTTTTTTGTCCAGCATAGCCAATAACATTTTTATTTACATTGCACAAAAACAAAACAAAATAGTGCTGATTCTTGCTCAATTGTGTGCATTTGAAGAGTGTTGTAGATATCCGTGCATCTTTGTATTCGTAAAAACCTTGCCATAATCAAATAATAAGTGCTCAATTCACCGTTATTCTATCTAAATACTGTAAAGGTCGTAATGTTCTGGAACCGAGACAATGCTGATTCGAGATTCGAACATAGATTTTCATTGAGTGTAAAAAATATAGGCTCGACTCTCAATTCAAAGCGTGAGCGAACAGACTTGAAATCTTACTGAATTTATAAAATTTGGTCTAATTATAGCCAAAAATCAGTAATTTGCAGGAGTAAAAGAAACAGATAGTAAAAAGTGAGAAAGAACTGATAAAAGTGCAGTGCTAAAAAGTCATATTTGATTTTTAGGTTCCCAAGTTCCACTATTTGCGATAAAAATGTGCAAATTTTTAGTCAGCTTCATCGGTCTGTCCTAGGCTGGATATTGTGTAAAAGTAATGGGTTTGATATTGGCGTTCTAAAAGCGCCGACATCAACCCATTAATTTACATTTAACATCGCTAAAGTAGCCGATAGTGGTGTCCATTCTGTTGCTTAAAATAAACTGAATTTGACAGCTTAGAGTGTTGCCATCACTCTTTTTTTAACTGAAACAACAAGGGCGGCTGAATTTTTATCGCTGTCAAATTAAGTTTGATAAATACTACAATAGAATCGACATCAAAGTTTACGTAGCATTAAGGCGGTCACACACGGTAGCTATAAGGTAAAATTAAATCTTAAAGTTCTTTTATCTGCAATTATTTACTAAGGTTTGCAGTCGTTTTTAATAAGTACCTGTTTTAGCAGTACTATGTAGAGTTTTTGGATGTTAGTATGGTAATACGTATACCATGAATGTACATTTTAGCTTCCGCTTTTTTACATTTAGCCTTTAACTTTAGACCGATAAAACGACCAAAACACGGGATAAAAGTAGGTTAAATAAAGTTGTATTATCACGAAATTGACATAATCTTGTGATAGTGCGTTCAAAGTTTTTATAATACCCCAAAAGTAATCGACCGGGTGGAACAGAAATTGAGGGCGCATAATAATTAGCACATCCCCGTATTTTAGGGGTAGGTTGTGTGTTCTTTTTCTAACCAGCCTATAACTTTTGCGCTATAAAAACATTGTAGATTGTGGTACGTACTTATGTTTCAATTTTATCCCATGCTTTTAAAGTGGGGGGTAAAATATAAGGAGTAAACATAATTATTGCCCCGATCAGGGGTAATGGGCTCGGATTGTCGCAGTGTCGGGCTATACCTTGACCTAGAGTCCTGAACCTGAGTACCTGGAGTACACTAGAGTCAGCATGGTCCAGATTATTCTGGCCCTTGATGCCTAGAATAGACTATGCAGCAAGGTCCCGATTATCCTGGCTTTTACTGCCCAGAACAGATCCTAGACGCAGCAAGATGCAGATTATCCTGGTCCATGCTGCTCAGCAAGGGACTGGATAACTTGGATACTGCCTAGAGACAGCGAGATCCAGATTATCCTGGCCGTTACTTTCTAGAGTAGTTCCAAGTTTGCTAGGTTCAGGGCACCCTGGCCAGGTGCGGCGGGCCCCACTGCCTAGATGTAGGAGTAGGGCCCGTCAGTGAGGGCGCTGCACAGCAATAGTCAGGAGGCGTCGTCCTTGCCGCTGCCGGCGGCGGAACCCGCGCGCCGCTGCGATCGGTACTCCACGCCTGGATCGAACTGCATTAGGACGAATACCTGGAACCAACAGCGGCTCTTTTTTAAAAGACATCAAAAAAAAGTTTTTAATTTAAATGTTTTATCGCACAACTCGTTATTTATGAACCGATTGGTTTTTTTAATCTGAAAGGTAAATAAAAAAGGAAGACACGCTTTTTTATTTATAGCACGACTTGGTCACGAACGGGGGAACAAACTCTCACAAAGGCATAGACGTCCGACGCCTGATCAGTGGATCACTGGTGGTCTAGTGTCAGAGGCCCCGCCTTCTGATCCTAAGGTCGTGGGTTCAAAATCTAGTCGCGTACCAATAAGATTTTTTGACAAAAAAATATGTGCACTATGCCAGTACTCTCAAACGGTGAAGGAAACCAGCGTGTCGTAAAAGTGCGAACATCACGTGTCAAGCGTCACGCAAAAAGGACCCGCCAGCGGCCTACTTGCGGAAACCAGTCCGCACACCAAGTGTGGATGATGAATTTGCCAATTTTACCTGATCAGTGGGCAGCAGCGAGAAGTCATCAGGCGGATTGGTGATGACGTAACGCTTACTACTCGCGTCGCACGATGACGAAGTATCTCGAAACCTGTATAGTCCTATACACAGCATCCCGTACGTCCCCAGTGCGGCGACGAACAGATCGCCGTACTTGCCGGCCTCGCCGAACTGGGCTAACGGACCGTCGTAAAGAGATATCTGGCCAACTCTACACCGATCTCTGTAAACAAAAGATGACATTATATTTGCACATCATTATCATATAATGCACCTCTTTGAGCAATGTTTAGTGTAGTAACCGAGTCCACCAAACCCCTGGCGGAAGACCAGCGTTCGTTACAATACATAAATATTTTGGGCAATCCACACAACACTATCTAGCCCCAAATTAAGCAAAGCATAAACTATGGGAACCAGATAGCTGATATAATATTTATATTTATTTTTGTTTTTAAATACATACCTACTTAGAATAAAATTTAACACCCACACAGAGAAGTAACACCACGCAAATATTTGTTCTCGGTAGGTATCGAACCCACGACATACGGTGCAGAAGGCCAACTGAGCTGAAAGTTTGGGGGCTATGAGGCCACAGACAGGCAAACAGAAGCCATCAGTTTTCTTGGTAACAGACTAAGGCCATATAATAACACCGCTCTTTTTGGTCCGTGACACCAAACCGAAAGTTTAATGTGTGTATGGCCACCTATGGCAATGCTGTCTCGAAGTAATAATACCTGTTAGCTAAACTCTCAGGCGTGGAGTACCCTCCTCGGAGACCAGCTCCTTCCGCGAGGATCAGCTCCAGCTCGGGAGTAGCGCCGCCGGTGATGAGTGACCGGATCAGCGTTAAGGCATTCTGGTTGAAATACGTCTGGAACACAATTACTGTAATGAACAATCGGGACACCTAGTGACACGATGAGGAGGACATGAATCGCTTTTTAAAAATAGATTCCTACCCAAAAAGTTCAAGATTGAAGGGCTTGCAACAATCGCAACCTCTGTATGATGAAAACTTTCAACTTTTCATCTGATCTCTCGTCCATAATGTAATGTGATTTGTGTTGCTGGAATCGACGCTAAGCACACCACTCGCTACCTTTCGGGCGAAATGAATACCTACTTACAGTGGACATGAGGGTCAACCCTCATCTGACTACTAAAAACATTAACACGCAAAACATTTCCGTTGTAGCAAGGTTTGAACCACCTTCTCCTGTGCTATTAAGCTCCTCAGCTAGGGTCTCTCTCACCACGCCACCGAGCTATCTCTCTGTTGTGTGAAATTATCACTTACAGTGGACATGAGAGAGTCTAGCACGCTGACTGCGAATGCCGTTCCGCACGCAAATGGTTGCGTGAGATAGAGCTCCGTATCCGGGTCGTCGTCGTCGTCCTGGTCAAGGAACTGCACGTTGCTGTCGTTCACCAGCTCTGGGTATGGAGAAATGTTGAATTATAACCCTGGCTTATAAATATCTGATAGACAGGGTGGTATATTGGGAAGGACGAATTTAGTCAATTCAAACTAACTCAATCAATGTCGAATAGACTGCACAACAAATTCCTCTTCCACGCGGATGTTTTCCGTCACAACACACACATCACCGATGATGTCGTTCAGAAACGGACGGGTAACAATGTAGGTAACGGACAAAATCTCCAAAGAAACTGACGAATCTCACCCGTGATCATAGGCACATTGGCACCGTACACACTTCCCCTCCTCTGCAGTAACACCGGCGCGGGCGGCTGCCCAGCCGGCGGGACCGCATTACTCGTTCCATTCGTCCCCACCCCAGCACTTAGCACCCCTGAAACAGAATCACAATCAACAGAAAAGCCTGTCGACGCGACTAGCGAACTAAGAAATACATCTAGCGAGAGCTTACCACATCAAACTTGAGAACACGAACTCAACTCTGGCAGACACATAGAAAACATTCAACTTACCCAAGTAAAAACATGTTGAAAATATTGCTTAGTTGAATTTATAGGCCTTTTTAATTATATGCAAGTCAAGCTACGCCCTTGGTTGTTTGAGAAACTCAGTATAGATCAGATTTAACGTTTATCATTATTTTCATTTCTAAGGTCTGTTCTCCTGTCTGACGTTTTCAGACCATCTCAGGTTTTTTCACCATTGGCCATAATTCTTTGTTCAAGGCCATTCTCAATTTTTCCATATTCCACTTCATGTGGAATCGGAATAACATTTGCTCAAGACCACAAACCGGCCATTTTATTTGTCTCCGGTGACTAAGAACAATAGATACAAGTAATTAGAACTGGTACGTACCTATAGTGTCGTCGAACGTCATAGCCTTGATGTTCAGAGAAGCCAATATAGCTTCCTTGTCGGCCAGCGTGGGGTCATCGTTTGATGGTACCTTCGCTGACAGAATACAGCACATGTCGCACAAATTCACGTTCACTGCACGCAAGTCGGCCCGGCTTAGCGGTGAACCCTGGGAACAAACACACTCATGAAACATCATCTTAATGAAGTCGATAGTAATCGCTCAAGAATTCAACAAAGCAAGGGAACCTATAATATATGTTCCAGAGTAAAACGCAATAAGACTCCGAAACGCAGGATGTATCAAAATGTTCATTCAGTTTTGATCAAGCAATGAAAGTAGGTACTCACATTCAAAACAGAAATCTTTGGTAGATTCTGCAACATCTTCCATTCCCTCCTGATGTATTCGACACTGCCCACTATAACGACGTGCTTGAGCTCGTGGTAGTGAAAATTGGACGCTCGCAGCGGCATGACTAGATTCCTCAGCCCTATTAGAGGCGAGTCGGGGTCTGCGAATAAGCAGACTACCACGTGGCCGTTGAGGACAGTCATTGCCGCTTGATTTCTGTCCTGTGGATGTTGAGCAAATGTTTAGAAAGGTTTCCGAGAATCAGATCTATAAATTTGTAAAGATGCTTCTAAAAGAACGTGAGATAACGAATGATAGAGAGAATGGACAACAAAACCATGTTGTGCCAACGCGAGTCTCACCAACGCAAAAAGAGTATGAAAAAAAACTAATAAATCGCGGAGCCGTACAACACTAAGTATGTTAGATGATGTTTTAGTTGGAGGAGAGGAATTATAAAGTGTTGAGGAAGGGTCATTAGTCATTACCATTTTAGTTTTAAACTTTGTTTAATGTAACGGTAAAACAAACTAATATGCAATAGTTTAGCGTGTTATAGGCATGTTGTGCGAAAGGAAGAATGTGGATGGATAAAGGAAGTAGAAATAGGTCAAAGAAATTATGAATGTATTGTGTGTGTGACGCCATGGGTCAGAAAAGAGTGACTACTACTGAAATTACGGCTGATACCGGGTCGGGCTGATGGAGATCAAAAACCTATTGTGCCGACGACCCCACATGAAGTGGGATCAGAAAAAAAGAATGTTGACTTACTAATATACAATCCTCCAGATTTCTGGCGGGGCTCCAATGGAACATTCCAGTGGAATCGTATTTCATTTCAGTCTTTTCAAAGTCGAAATCCTTCGACTGGTCGTCTGCCAGGCCGGCTGGCAGGCTCACACCTCCGTTGCTGTTCTGATTGGTACCGCTACTCCTACTTGTTGGCCTATTTAGAACAGGTTTATTTAAAAAATATCACTTTAAAGCGTGGTCGCATAACACACTTGTATTTTTTCTGTGTTCTGCGATGTGTGCTTTTGTGATGTTATGTGGGTAGTTTTAAAGCTCTTTTTTAACGTTGGTTTAATCTAATGTGCTCTATGTAATGTGGATTATTACTCTATGGAGTAAAAGCTTTCTTTCTACTTTACTGTTGTCTACAAGTCATTATTAAGTATTTAAGATTTTCAACGACAGATCTTTCTATGAAAAACTAGGTACAGTTTATCTTTATTTACTACCAATGTTTTATGCACAAGTAGAAGAGAAAAGTATGGACATGCCCGTATTTAAAATTGTAAAGTGAGACGTGCTGTATCGAGGTGCAAAATAAAAATACACAATAGACACTATAAATTCATGAGATATTGTTTTTTAAGCTCAAACACTTTATAAAGATCGTGATGCAAGCACTACTGTCTACTTTTCAAAAACTCTTCACAAGAGAAGTCTGCTTAAAAAGATACCTAGTATTTTCGTTTACTATTCTTTGCATTTGATTTTTAAATTCGAATGATTCTGACCAATCTATTGTGTTTCGGTTATTCTTTACTAAGTTTATTCTAATTCTAAGACGTAGGTAATTAAAATATTAAATAGCAGACTTCACTTGCGTTGCTACGAAATATGAATCCACTGTTGCACGTTTTCAAACTACAGATAAAAAATATCTAGCTGATATATAATTTATTGGAATTACATGAGTTTTTTCACTTCGTAGGCAAGGTGATACGCCTGGTAATTCGTATCTTGTTCTTGAGGATTCCTGTAACACAGGGCCAGAGAATCGTCTACTTTTCTTTTGATAACTATACCTATGCATATAGGAAAAATAATTCACATATAAAGTGCAGGACAGTTAAGTGCAGTGCACATGGAAGATCGACAAGAGAGATAGCTTCGAATGTAAAATAATAGATAAATATTAAAATACATTTTATTTATGGGGAATATTTATAATTGTTTTATGTATATTTGTTTTGGTTAAGTGATGCATAGGTCTTTGTTAATGCTAATTCAGTCACTATATTTCTCGCAGATTTTCTTTAGCCAAATTTGTATTTTTTAATCAATCTTTGGGTGAAGGAAAGAGTAATGTTTAAATATTTTAAAGCACGGTGTTGAAAACTACAAATAATCATCAGATAATATTGTATATCTTACAAGAATACTATAATTGTTTAAGAACTTACGTATCAGGCGGTGCTCTGTTCACGTTGGGCTTGACTTTGTTGACCTGCCTCGTTGTCGTAGTGTTCATAAGTTGGTTAGCCATCGGTGATAACAAAGCGGTGGGCGCAGCGTTTCGATGATTGCGGTTTATTACTGTAAAAATCGTTTTAATTTAAACTGAAATTCAGATTATTAATGCCCCCAACCATTTTCTTGTTAAGATGGGTAAAAAAAATGAGGCAGGTTACTGTAAAGTGTTTGGTAGGATAGGACATGAGTAAATACTTACAACTAATATCCTCTCCCCTTTCTCTCGCAATTTCGCCTGAAATTTTATTAACATACTTTGTAGTGTCATTGAATAACATGAGGTACATACCTACTTAAATACAATTTAATTTAAGCATAATTTCATTTCATAATTTAACTAAATTTAGTAATTTATTTTTATAATCTGGTTAACATTACGATTTTTAGTTTTTTTTATCCAATTGAAGAAAAAAATACCAATAAATTTCTCGAATACTACAACAAAAGCGGAACAATATAAAATTTCAAATAGTGTTGCCATAACATTCAGACAAAATGTAATTTCGTAAAAATACTATCTTAAAATTAACTGGCAACTCTACTTCAAAATACATTAAATGGCGGGAGATAGATAAATGCAATGCATGAATATTTGCAATGCTCGGCGCAGGGGTACAAACCACAAATGATATTACATCCGCTTTAGAGTTTACCAAGAAGCACATATCGATGGAAAATTTAAATTTTGATTTCATCCCATTCTAGAAGTGATCGCAAACGGAAAATAAACGTACGGTAAATCATTATAGTTTAAAAAAATTTGGCATCTATTTCGTTTAGTTAGAGGGTAGTTCGGAATGGTCACTCGCTCGAGTGACAGTAGTTAGTGGTGTTAGTCTACGTCAGCCGGGTCTCATGCGATTTAAACAGATTCCCAACGGTATCCGACCGCTGCATTTAGTGCTCTCTATGAGAAATGCGTGATAAAGCATCTAAGTGCACTATACCTTTCGGTAATTTGGGACGAAGCACATTGCCGGTTCAATGGGTTGGTTAGTGTGGGCCGATGATAGAGAAAGTCAAAAATAAACGAAAAATAAATCACTCAGTCCTTGAGCCTGAGATGTACCTCGAACATGGACCTTCTTGGGCAACTCTGGCGGCGTGAAGGTGGGGGGAGGATGGTGATCATCTGCAAAACATCAGCACATATTCGCATTCCGATACACCACGTCATAATACGAGACCTACTGGCACATCGCATATCATACAGCGTGTGGCTTTCTCAACAATGACATCTTTACAAATCGATCCATTTCGGTTTCACCTTTAGAGTTTGCAATATAAGCTTCCGCATAAAAGTTTACTCACAAAACTTAAAACGTTAACATTTTCAGTGAAAGCGCATTGATTGTGGCCGTAAGCGTTTACGTTATAAGCTTCACACGCACTTTGAATAAGCGTTGAAGTAACCAAATTGAAAGGTGAAACCGAACATTTCAAAATACATAATCAAACAATCAATCAATAGTTACAATAAAACCACTATCTACTCTATTTTACCAAAACCACTACCAAAAACCCCATACACCAAACATACAAAAAAGCTAAAAACATACAAACAAAAAAATTAAAATACTAGCTAAAGACAAGCTCTATGTGCTATTGGTACTATTTATGGTTAGGGTAAATTTAAATGTATTATAAATCCTATTTAGTAATGAGTTATCTAATGCAAGAGGAATGACACTATTGTCTTATGGTGCGACTGGTAATTAGCCTACTAATAAGAATGGCTCAGATGAAGGCAATCAAATATTTACTGTAATGATATTGAAATGCAGCAAATATACCGAATTGTGGACTGGAGCAGGCGTAGTAGACAGACTGCAAGTCCGACACTTCTATCGAGGCGGGCTCTTCTAAATTAAACTTTCCTAAGCAGGGTCAACGAATTTTCCATAGATTTTATAAGCATAATTAAGTTTAAATGTAATCTATGAACTTCACAACATCAATATTCAGAGGGACTATAATCGATGCAGAAATCAGGGATCAAAATACTCCTAAAGAAAATATTTTCGATAAACATATATAACAACAACACCAAAATAAATAAATAACATCACATTATTTCTCCCGATGTTTATGAAATCGGCTAAAGAGAGGCAAACATCTAACTGTATAAATGCACATAGAGTAACGTGTACAGACAGACAATACAATGATAACAGGACACGAGATTGCTAAGTGCGCGGCGGCGCCGGCGCGGGCAGCTCGACCGCGTGTCGCAAGGAACATCACATTGACAATACAGTTACACTGATTCCATACATTTAGGTTACGTACTTGCCCTGCCCACCATCTGGACGGCTCGTACGCCTTTCCTGAATGTAGCCACTGAACCAGAAACAATACCCTTTAAAATTTGTGTAAACACCTATTTTTAACCTGTTCGCTATAGAAAACAACACGCAAATAAAGATATACCTAAGATACTTGCAGACACAGATGCAAAGCTAACGACAGTTTCTTCGGTATGTCCGCCGATAGAGAGACTAACAAGACTTTAGATTAGGTACGTCATCCAAAAACAAGTAACCAATGGTGCTGAAGAGAAAGCGACTGATTAGAATTTTAAATATTCAGTTTAAAAGTAACCGTAAATCTCATGAAATGATGGCCTTTTGTCGATGGAGTTTGTGAGTGTTGAAGCGAAATGCTATGTATGTATCGGAAGATCTAACCTAACTCTAGCTTCGTCAATATAAATGTACGTAATATAAGCGTATTTTAGTTAATATTTTGTGATAAATTATTGCCCAGCTGCCATAAACTAGCTGCGTGTACCGTTTAACCGTGTATTAGCGTATATACTTTAGCCCAATTTTATATTGTTCATGAGCACATGGTTAGTTGATGCAAACAAACTAAAGTGTATGATAATACGGATTCTTGGGACTATCGTGCCGTACCGTCGTAAACACGGTACGTATTAACAGTTTGTTTCACCATCCCAGACTGCATCATCATCATTCCGACATCTGTAAAAATCCAAAATCTGACAAACACGTATGCATCCTAGAACCTAACTAACGCTAACGCTTGTGGGTTCACATTCACAATGTTCATTTCAATTATTAGGTACAAGCTTCATATTGTGTGAGGCGTCATTAATTTCGAATTTGATTCTATCACAAGCGCGGGTGATGATTGTGATGTGATGACCTTTTAGCGTTCCTCGCATTAATCACTTTCATTAGCACAGACAAGCCTGACTGTTGTATAAAGTCTTTGTGTTGGTTGGGAAGCTCACTCTCGGGGTAGTCGTTTAGCACTCTGTGATTTGGTTCACTCTCTTTGTTTCTGAGACATGCTTTCATGGATCTGTAGGTAAACTAGATACAATGACGGTGCAATCTGCTGTTTGCGATATTTAGTTCTACTTTATGTTTAGGTACATGCAATTACTGTCTGTGCTGGGCTTTCAAGTGCATCATATCAATGTTAACTCTACTGATTTGCATCGTTGTGTTCTACAATTTGGAAGGTGAATTTTCTGTGTGATATCATTGATTTTCAATTGGTTTCAATAGTATGATGCGCTTAACCTCTCGGTTGGTGTCGATACAAATCAGAGCGATCTCAAAAGGCATAGAAATGGTTGTGTTGTGTGCTTTATCCGTGGCGGTTTCATTCAGAGCGAGCGGACATACACAATGATCGCTAAGTAGGGTGTGAACGAGCACGGGTCAAGAAATGCCTTGCAGCCGATCCAGTCTGTGAGATACGGACGCAACACCACTAAAGCAACTCAAAAATTATAGACACGAAAAATAAATATCGGAAAACGTCAATTTGTGAGGTTAGGTGTGGTGCAAGTTACCTATGTCGGCTCCAACCTTCCGCTGGTGTGCGGTCACTAAAAGTTTAGCCGAACAATATTACATTAATGTCTCTTGAATATATAAAGTATACAGTGTGAGGTCGAAAATCACGGGCTGCTGTGTCGAGGATTCCGTTTCAGGAACGGCCATAGGAGGTGTATCATTATACAATATGTGACATTATAGGCGTACTCATGGAAACGTGTTTATATCGGAATATAATTATATAAGATACAGCACGTGTAAACAGACCAAATTATATATACCTCCAGAAAGAATGTCACAGAATTTTGTTAAAAGTTTAAATTTAGGCAATCTTGTTATCAAATTCATCTTAATATTATTGCTATGTATTGATAAGGGGTTGGGTGAAAGCAATTCAATGATCTTACAGTTTTTGCATTTGCATTTCTTGATAAGTGTTTCGTCTTTGATGTCCTCGTGGCAGGCTTTGCAGTAGTGCCAAGCTCTGGAAGTTCGAGAATTGATCGTATTTTAATTATACGTTGACCATGACACTATGGAAGCAAAATGACAACATAACAAATTGAACATATGAACACCAGTTACTGTACATAATACATCGGTTCACGATAAGGATTAACCGAATAGAGACAAGAAGTAGTTAAGGTCTCTTGTCTAAACAAACATTTAATTGCGTAATTAAATGTTTAATAAAGCGATAGCATTTGGGTATCAAATCAACTCAACGACGCTTTTACAAAAAGTTATGTTCTCAGCACTACTTTACCTTTTAACTTCATCAGCGGACTGTGCGATAAAGAAACCCTGTGTATTGGCGTGTATCTTCACTAGTCTGGGGTTGATGGAGATCTTGCTGTCAGCACCTTCCTCACCTTTGATCTCAATGGCCAGCAGCAGCAGCTTTAGCTTCGTGAAGCATAACCTGGCCAGAAAAGAGTTGAGCTGCAGTTTTGACATACAATCTTAATAGACAATTCAGCTTATCCACCTAAGTATTCAACATTATCATTTTAATATTTTTGAGTACTTGAGGTTGACAAAAAATTTTGCGCATCTATACCGTATTTTACTAGAGGAAAAAAAATTTACAAGTTCGAAACTACTAAAGCGATCATTGTTAAATTTAACTACTATCATACCATTTTTATATTTATACTAAGCATATATTATTATTTTATGTAATTTACTGTTAATTAAAGCTGTGCAAAACATGCGAAAATTTATTAGTTATTTATATAATGTACTGAAAAAAACTGAAAAAATAGCATAATTATGTATGTCCTTATACTGACTCGACTACGTTTACGTACATCGGCTGCGGTTGCAATTATTTAAAGCGTTTTATTAATTACAGCATTACTTTTAGATATGATTAGATCTACGCATATACGGATATAATATTAACGTGCTTTGAATTTTAAGTGCAAAAATAATAAAAAAATATTGTGGTGTTCTTACTGCACTGAAGTACATTTCAAAAAATAATGTTGTATTGATAACATGTAAACAACTAATAAGTGACTCTAAACTACAACTTACACGTTGCATTCCAAATAAAATCTGTCAATTACACACCACTATGTCTAAAGTTTACCCATTCAACATGCATCTAACTCTGAAATCCAGAAAACCAGTCAGTTCTATGTTCTATCTACCCGACCGACATCCTATGTGATCTATTCGCTCCTCTAGGCAAGTAGCAATAATATGCACATACTAATTTATTGGTATGCCGTTTGGGTTAACGAAAGCGCCTCTGCCAGCTCCATACATTTCTGCCATTGTCAACGTTCCTAACACATTAGTGATATTGTCTAGAGGAGCTTGTTAGTGCATTTCTATCGTCTAATGTTAGCAAGTCGGCACACTGTCTACGGTGCAGTGCAGGCGGGCCCAGGATCGAGAGGGTAAGTCTTACTCGCTCGCGTGTGGGAATTCCATTCCTGTGAAGGAGGTCGACAGTGTTTCCGTGTACATCTCACATCCCGTACCCTGCAGGTAATCGTTCTGCCAAGCTTGAGTGTCGGGGGACTGCAATCAACAGGAGATGCTAAAGCTCGTGCCTTGTTAGTTTCTGCAGCGGGGACAACTCTCGAGTCGAAATCACCTTCGTCGATTTTATTCATTAGTTTCCTATATTATTTTGATCTATCAAATATGTTATTCAGTGCAGTTCTTATGGAAAAAAAAACACCGCGAAACAGTTTGTAAAGCCGGCAAACAAACTTCAACACCAATGAGAGAAGCTATGCGTTTTCGCGTTCGTTAGTAAGTTCGAAAACTCGAAGAATGGATATGCATAAACACTTTACAGCATATAAAAGTTTGCGACTCTGTTTTTGTCGCGTGGCAAGCGTCTTACGACCACTTACGCTGCAGCCTCGCCAAAGGCCATCCCGATAAAGGCGGAACTAAGCTTCCAAGTATACATCTCCATCCCGGTACCTCGCATGTAGTCATTAGTCCACATAGCCATTTCTTGGGACTGTGGAAATGCCGCATAAGTCGTTAGAACCTGAGCATTTTCGAAGGCATTGAGGGAGACGTTTGAATATAAAGCCAGTTTGTTGAGTAAGCTCTATTTTTGAGCTTTGGCTAGGTAAGACCGACCAAACCAAAACCAGCTACCTATACAAACGCCTAATACACTTGTAAACTGGTTTCAATTTGATAGAAAAACCCTCATTTTTTGAAAGCCCAACAGAACACAATTCAAGTAAAAACTAAATGCTGTTTCTATAAACAAAAAGAAAGCTGACCGTCTTGAAACTTCTCATGGCGAAAAGATTAGCCATCATGGTGGAGAACCCTGGAGCGAGACAACTCTGTGCTATGAACCCGAGCTTTAACTCTGCCAAGCAGATCACGTCGTCACCCTGCTTCCAGTCCCACGATGGAATGTTGAGAAGATATGCCTGGTGAAAAAAAACATGGAGTTCAAAATGATCATGAGAAAACTGTCTTGCAAACTTAATTTCTACAAGCCATAGTCCAAAAGTAGAACCTATTAACTTTCATTCTATCAGATCAATCATTTTGTCTGAATAATTTGAGAATTCTGAGTAAGCTGGATCTACAGTTGGGTATTCATTATAATTATACACTTGAAAAACTCACCTTATTATGGTACTGCATAAGTTGAATGATAACCCGAATGTCGTCAGAATAATTCTTTATGGAGATAACCCTCATGATATTGGCTGCGTCTTCCGCATCAGGGTCTTGGCAGTATTTGTTAGCTAGTACCAGGCAAGCATCGGCTTCGTGTACCTGTATAAAAAAAAAACAACTAAAGAACCTATCGTTTTCACGCTAGCAGCTAAGCAGGGCTTTAAAGATCTGAGCAATTTTACTGCTGGCTTTTTGCAGAAATTGTTAAACTTTAGTTGATTTCTAGTGTTTCAGTCCACTTTTGGAGAATGGAACACTTAATTCAGCATGGCTTTAGAGCAGGGCTTACGAATTTAATGCATTTGCAAAGGACACACCTCTGGAAGATAAGATAAGCCTTTACTTTAGCAATAGCAGATTAAAAATCACTTACCAATGCAATGAAGAAAACTTCAAATTAGTTTACCTATTATCAATGCCAGTTTATAAATTATGCTCATCTTGAATTTAATCAGAAAGTTATGAGCTTTATTTTCAGATTATTAATAGGAAGTTCAAGATAAATTTAAAACATCAAACATGAAGTCTAATCTATACATATATTGAATCTAAACAAGCATGAAGAAAGCATGCAACTGATAGCAAGATTATACCAACAATCGAAATGACCACTACGCTTCAATATAATAGTACTCTCAGTGAAATAGGAGGTACACATGAAATATTGATTACTCGATATTTTGATACTAAATATTGAATTTGCAACATCGATATCCGTAGTGTCCATTTGGAAAAAGCAGGTGGGTGGAGAGTGAAAGTAAAGAGCATGCTAAGACTGCAACATTCCGGGGAGCCATGCAACAACTTACCACGAACGATCGAAAATCGACAACTGTACTAGAAAGTTCGAAAGTAATACTAAATTTTGAAACAGAATCCTTTCTTCGGCAGCCATTAATGCCAATATGAACGTACAGTAAAATCGATATCGAAGTAACAAACGGGCCAGCATCGCAAACGACACCTATTGGGTACAAGTATATAGGGTGGCCTGTGGGCGCGGTGAAGAAACCAGAGGGGAGTTACAGATAGACACATAGCCTAGCTCTCGAGTCAGTACGCGGCTAGGGAACGGTACTGAGCCCGGGCAGCACAGCACAGCACACTCATAGCGACAGGCACGCACAGGCAGCGCTCACCTACAGAAGGGAACACCGAATCCAGAACAACCCGAGCAGGTTAGTGAACTTCGCTCTACTTCTATACAAACGACAGTCTGTACAGTTTCAAACCGACACCACGCCCTAATAACACATTTATATGTGCAGTGCTACTTACTTTTACCCTGTGGAGATCTAATGGATTCATAATGGTGCCTTGAAAGAATTCCACGGTGGTAAAGTGTCTCTTGAACAGGCCCTCGAGCTCCAGATCGGGCGGTTTCCTGCCATCAACGCTAAGTTATCACTACTGGCCGAGGTAGGACCCTTCGCCGCCTGTCGAGGCTTTACCATGCAACGCTAGTTTGTAAAAGTCGCAGTCTGGCGGTGCGGGGTACCCGGGGGGGTGAAGGCGCTGCCACACCGCCGTGAAAAGCGATGATTGCATAAAAATAACCATAAGATAAAAATTACCAAAGTGATAAAATCCTACTGTGACTATGGAAGAGCACCTTTACAGAAGAAACATTTCACTTATGCACATAATACAAAAAAAAGTCACGTAGACGCGTTTTAATGATAACTGCCGTGCGGTTCTAATGGCTGGACTATGTAGTCTTACTCTAACCTTGACTCGTTCAAGGTCGACGGCATTCATCATTGTACCCTGAAAAAACTCGACGGTGGTGTAGTGACGCTTCAGGAGACCTTCCAGCTCAAGATCGGGCTCTTTTCTGAAAGCGTCGATTCATCGAACATCATAAACTACTTTGTTTACATGACGTTATACACCGTTTCTCGCTACTTATACACTTATAACTCAGTACAAATATAGTAGTAGATGGCGTATAGTTTTGGTTTGGGACATTTGAATATTTGGTTGGTATGCTAAAAGGTCCCAAAACTGGAAGGTAAAGCATTGTCTAGATTCCTAGGGAAAATTACAACGTTAAAAATAATACTGACCTGTGTAAAAAAACAACCTCCACGTCTACATCTTCTCTGTCTTCATGTAGGAAATCTTTCAAAAAATGGCTCACTGATTCATAAGTTATGTGTCCACATACGACTATGTGCCTGGAAACATTTAATGTGTTATAGTATCGCGGTAATCAGATCTAGATATAAGTGCAACTACGGGCAATGCAAGATTTAATAATTAAAGCTTGAAAGCTCTTGAAGAAAGCTTTATCAAAGAATTGAATTAAGCAAAATTTATTTGCTTGTGTTACAGCTCTTTAGTCAAGAAAGCAAGTTTTCAGAAAGCTTATAATATCTTAAATAGTAAAGATAGGAAGGAGAATACAGCAATTTGAAGTCTTATTTAACGCCTGGGACCGCAAGAGGTTAATTAAAGAAATTGAAAATAAGAAATAGAAACATACAGGTCACAACAGGGTTTAATAAAACAGTAAGTGAAGTAAGCATGAAAAACTACTAATCATAAACAAACGTACAACGTCTTCATTTTAATCGCCAATTGATAGCATTGTTAAGTTATAGTGAAATATAAGTTTTTAGTATCGTATGAACTTCAATCAATTAGTAAAGATAAAGAAAGAGAAATGAAGACGTTGCTCAAACATAACCTCGATAATTTACGATTAACATCAATTTGTTCATTAATTTGTGGTTGTTCCGTACCATTGAAAATGTTTTAGATGTGAAAATTGAATGACAATTGGTTAGTCAGTGAATGTATAAGTAAGTTTAAGCCACAAAGAAATGAACGCCTTATCTATGAAGCTCAGTTTCGGTCAGGACTTGTGTAACAATCTACCACACTAGAAAGTAATATAACAGGGAACTAAAGGAAGGGTTGGCTTGCGGGGACAGATGACAACAATAGAAAACATCAATTAACTGCAGTTAAACATAACATTAATTTCAACGACGAAAACAGTGATTTATAAGTGAATGTGTAACCTAAAAATATTATCAAACACACTTTAAAAATTGAATTTTTGGTTCATCGATTGTTATTGGGCCAAATCCACTCCAAACTTGAGTTAGGTACTGACAATGATACATTAAAACTGTTTCACACCAAAGCTTGCAACTTGTGTACGTATAAATGTAGCGGGGAGTCCCCATGATATCTTGCATGTTTAGTGCTCGTGACCCGAGTATAGTTTTAGTAATTTTAAACAAATTCAAGAGAGGGTTAAATGAAGGTAGTAAGTAGTGGTGGTTTGAATAGTAAATAGTAAAGTGTTGGTACAATGATGGAGGTTGAAGCTGTTAGTAAAGTAAGTAAATAAAAGAAGGGAGAGGCTCTCAAACTCACTAAAATCATCACAGAAAGAGAAGAAGTGAAAGATAAAAAAGGTTTTACTTTGCAAACCGCAAGACTAAATACAATCACATGCAAACTATTATTCATCTAAGGTGTGGCAAAGAACTGATCATTTTCTTTAAAAATATTTTCAAAAACTCTACCTTGAGTTTTAAGACCGCATAAACATTGCAAAAATTTTTCAAATCAATAATTCATTAAAAATGATTCGTGTTCACTTCTAAGATGATTTCGATAAGTGTTAAATGGTATGTCGAACTAATCTAATTTTGCGTTAAAATGCCCTCAATGCACACAGCCTTGCCACGCTCTATGAATTTATTTACGTAAAAATACATTACACTAAGATAACCGAGGGGATCGATCCAAAGTACATAACAGATCAAACATTAAAGAGGGTCAACATTAAGAGTAAGAGTACAGAACAGATACAGTTACAGAACAGAGTCGTGCAGGCAGGAGAGAGAGGGGCAGGAGCGAGCGGGGCACGTCAGGGAGCTGGAGGGGCGGGTAAAGGCAGAGGGCAGAGGGCAGAGGGGCGGGGCGGGGCGGGAAGGTGCTTCAACAGCGCCCCACGCAGGCGACGCCGCGCCCAGAGAGGAGCTGTCGAGGCCTCGCATCGCACACCACAACTCCAACAACGCACTACGATACGGTACCACTCAACATTTAACTCTCCGTAACTAAGCTTTACCATTAACATTCCTTTACGTACAGATACTAACAGAACATAATCATTAAACCTAAAATATATATAATAGACGAGCGATAACACTAGCCACTATCTGCTGTTCGCTATTTAAACTGAACTCAAATTCAAAAGGTAAATTTACAATCAATATCGACTCATAAAAAAAAGACAACGCGCGGGACTCGCGTCCCGCTTAGATAAGTGAGAACACAGAAGCGTGCTAAGAGAGGAAAAGGAAGAATATAGATTCACAACACGGAACACATTCAACGGAACGGATTGAAGACAGCGGCTCACCTGCGTCCCCGCTCATTCTTGAGGGTGCCGCCATACTTGGGTCTAGTGCCGATTAAGTCAATTATCTCTGGGATACAACTGGCAAATATCGCCTAAACGCCGACAGACAAAACAAGACATTCACATTCAATCGAGTGGTGAGTAATGTGGGCCGCAGCCGAAGGGAGCCGCCACCGCCGGCTCGGAGCTCACGCGTGGGTGTGGGCGTGAGCTCCGAGGCACGGCGCGCGGCGGCTCGCTTCGGCCGACAGTCCTTGGCACTGGCACGGCGGCGGCGGCGTCGGGCGTCAGCACTGGCACTGGTACTGGCACTGGACCGGACGGGGGTCACAACGGGCAGCGGTTAGTCACGCACGTGTTAGTGACGGGAGGGTCGCGAGTCGCGAGTCGCGAGTCGGGCGGCGCGGGCACTGGCTGTGTGTGTGATCGCGGGACTCGTGGCGGGCGAGGTGCCGGAGCTAGCGCTACAGCGTGGCGACAGGCATCGTGTGCAAGCGAACAAACCAAACACTACTCATCGACAGCATTACAAAACTTTACATTATCGCCTCTCTCCAGATCTAGTCTCGTTAGAAGGATTAAAAAGCTCAAGTTAACTCGAGTAAATTTACGAAAAAAGGCATGTAGTAGTGCGTCGGTCGACCGCGCGCCTGTCTCTCTGGTGGGGGGAGAGGGGCGCGGCCGCCGGGAGCTAACTCTTCGAGCATGCGCCACGGCACCGAGAGACCGATTCTAGTGAAGGATTAATAAAGTTCATTAGCAAACTCCGCATTCAATCAACCAAGATCGAAACCGTGACAGGTAGGAAGGCAGGAAGCCGCGTGGAGCGGGGCCGGGAGCGTGAGAGCAGGGTACCTGCGGCGGACGTCCTTGTTGTACCGGCCGCCGTACTTGTTCCGCTGCGCCGCCAGCTCCGTGATCTCGGGGATCCAGCTGGCGAACACAGCCTACGTACACAGCAAACACGCGAGTCAGTACCCGCGCGCACAACGCCCGCCAGCGCCCCGCGCCCCGCGCCCGCGCAACCCTCGCCTGCCGCGCCGCGCCGCGCCCCCTAACGCGCGCGCGCCAACTAACGCACGCACGCACGCACGCTACGCCAACAACGCACAAGGCTGTGTGTGTTCTATAGGTAGGACCGACCGAGTGTCGTCTGTCTGCGTGGTGGCTGTGAGCTGTGGCTGTGCTGTGGGTGTGAGGGACCGGGTGCCGTGCCGAGCTAGCTAGCGGCGGGAGCTGTGACCGGCGCAAGCCGTACGGGGACTCGTGACCGGGTGCATGCAAAGCCTAAGGATACATACGCGCTAACTAATCGATGAACGGAACTTAAAAGAAATCGGTTCGACGGGGTCTTGGAACTACGGTGGAACGGTGGGCATTCGATATAGACGCTTGGTAGACGCGTTCAGAAGCCGGCTGCCACAGCGGGCCGCCTCGGCTGGCTCGCCTGGACTCTACGCACGCGATCAGCTCAACCGCGTAGAGACAGGCGAAGCCGGCCGCGCGCCCCCAGTGGAAGGCGACGACTGAACACGAGTAGATGACACAATACATCTGACGGCACTGAGCAAGCTTTTCATAGGTGATGATCTCACAAGTTACTCCGAGAGATCGGGCGAATCATGGCGAGCATGACGCGCCAAAGACGCGCGCCTTGCTGAGAAATGAGTCGCCTTCACTTCCGAGGATCAATTTATATATTAAACTGATACCTTTTTCCATGTTCGCGCTTCAGCTCGCCACTGTACTTGGACCTACTTCCTACCAGCTCTATAATTTCGGGAATGCTACTAGCGAACATTGCCTGCAACAGACCACGGTGTCGATCGAAAACGAGTCTAGCGCACGCGGACACCATCGCGTGATGCACGACAATGTCCACCTCGAGTCTCGGTATACAATCTATATGGTGACGCACAGTCGGTACGGTACGGTAGGTAAGTGTAGCCGGTAGCGGAGCGAAATAAAAAGTAAAGGAACGAGAGTGTGTGTCTACCGGTGCGGTGATGTGAGCAACGGAACACAGCCAGGCACAGGTGCGGCATGCAGAGATCGCGAGGTGGGAGGGAGGGGGTGGACGGCGCGGGCCGCGGCTGCGCGGACGCGGCGCGGTCACTACGAGCCGAGCGAGCGAGCGAGCAGCACGAGCTCTCGCGTCACTGTTGCATGTCGCATGCACGGCCCAGGGGACCTCCTCACCGGCACAATATATGGTGAATATACACGTACAGTAACAAAGCAAAAGAAAAAAACAGAATACACCCATGCGGTCGCACCAAATTAAGCATATTTTAGTGTTCGGCGATAGTTAAAAGAAGACGTTCTAGCTAAGGCGGTCCACGGCCACGCGTTAGATGTGGCGACGCAACTGTTATGGCCGCGGGCAGAGCGGTGCCCACGGCTCTCCCGAACCTTGCCCAATTAATTGACATGCTCTCTAGAGTAATAGTGCACTAGTCAGGCTTACAATCATTCAACGAGCTGTGCGGTAAACCAGTACGCTTCTCTAGCGAGTCTCATATGAACTAAGTGTTGCTTTAACTTTCATTGGTAAGTTATACGGTTATTTCCTTTTGCTTTGTTATATATCAGCAATGCAAGGAATAGCAAGCTCGGCACTAATCAATTAACTGAGGTACTTAAAACTTTTCAGTGTAAGTATAGAACAATACCGTAGACATTGGACAATAACTTGCCTCCCCTTGCAAAAGTTAAGAATCAGTTTTGTAGTAGTGTCAAATTATTCATTTAAATATTTCAAGATACAGTTCAGTTATAGAGGAAAATAAGTGAAAATGAAACTTACCAAGCCAACGAGGAGAAAAAATACCAAAAATGTCCTGCCGAGAACAGTATGGCAGAACACGTCTCCGTAACCTACTGTGGACATTGTCACTATCAGAAAGTACACACAAGTCCAATATGAAAGCTTCTGCGAGTTTTCAAAATCTAGGGGATCACCAGAGTTTTCCAGCTGAAACAGACATTTTTGAACAGTTTACAAACTATCCTGGAGTTTTTGATATTTTTGGCAAAGCAGCAGAGGGAAAAAGAATGCAGATGATTCTCCCAATAACGGATGATACTAGAAGACTTGATGGATTGATAATAATAATAAAACATTACTAAAACTTACCAAGTGAATAATTCCGGCGGCGGTAAGCCACACTGATATAAATATTGAAACTAGCTGCGCCAACCGAATTGAGCTCGATGTCTTTAAAATATTGAGGTATTGCAAAATATCAGGCACGGTCATTAAGCGTAGAGCTCTGAGAAACCTCAGTCCTGAAATTGAGAGAAGAATAATTGTAAAACATGACTTATTTACAAGGATATCGACAACTCATCATGAAGGTTGCTTGTAGCAAACTCACCTATCCATGTTCTATCCAGGTATATTGATACAAAGGATGGAGGTATCGTGAAATAATCTACAAATGAATACATTTCGAGCATGAACCATAGTTTGTCACTAGCTGCTATAAACTGAAACAGAAAAACACAAGTGTTACACACAAAATGAAAGTTTAAATAAGTTCAGTCATGAAAAGTGAAAATCTACTTACTCGTATAAAAAAGTAGACCATAAAAAATATGTTAAAGGCAAGGTCGATTTGCTGAGTGATATTGTCACTCCATTTCTGGCATCTCTCCACTTCTTCACTGAAATCGAACACGTTAACATCGGTAACACTAACTAAACACATAAAGATACGTACGACAAACAAACCAAACATGTCACGAGTAAGCCACTGCTAAGTAACACATCTCAGCTGATTAAGAAAACACAAGCTAACATTTATACACTAGTTGCAGCAAACAGTGGACCACATTTATTTATTGACATTGACTCACGTATTCCTTATGATTTCAGCATTACAAGATTATTAAAATTAATAAATTAGCAATATGATGGAAAGTAAAAGATTGATGGAATCGAAATTACCTGGATGCGTCAATGAAGTAAATGATGAGTGATGCTATGCTGAGAATGAACACCAACACGACCTGGAATAGAAAGAAAAGTATTTTAAACAACAAGAAGATAGGATCCACTCGCATTATTCGCTACGGAAAATAAGAAACATTTTAAAGTATGGTATCACGTGCTTAAAATGTTGAAACTAAACCAGGCTGGTTGCCAAGTTTTGACGGAATTCTGACAGAAAACCCATGGGATTTCTGTCAAAATTCCGTCAAAACTTAAGATTGGGATCGGAATCGCGTTCAAGAGAAGACCGGCTGTACATAAAAAAAACCGAGAGCCTGTAGTCATATTGTTATGACGTTCGCAAGTGACTAACATAATTTTCATTACTTAGAATTTATATAAATTTCGAAAGTTTATAAAGTCCCATCACTATCTCGCTTCGTCGTCGGTACCATCAAGTTTCGGATGTCATCCATCATGCAGTATGTTAATCCTTATCCTTATACTAGACATGGGTATGGGTCTGCGAGGACAGTTTATATTATAAACGAGGATACGAGGGTAGTTAGTAGAGACGAGGATAGTATTGAACATCTAGATTTTCGTTTACTTGCGAGAAAACTTTCTAAAATATTTCTGAGACGTAACGTAGGTAGCTAAAAAAGAATGGAATAATTTCGTGTAACTCTGTAGGAGGTAATCATTGATACTAACTAATTGTTGAAGGTGAGACATTGCACATTGAAAATTATTATGCTCCAAGCATCATCTCAGTTTCAAATAGAGACATATTAAAAATACACTTATCATCCGCTTCATCATTTTAGTATATGAGTTCATTCGTTAATGCTTGTTCCATACTGTACATGAACAGAGTTTTTTGCACTAAATTGTGTGTTGCAAGAGTAAACACGAGGATAGTAAAACGTAGATGTAGGTTGAAAACAATACATTGAACCCAACTTGGCAAACAACTGAATACCATGGCCACTACATGGAACAAGGAGATACGAAAAGCTCATTCAACTTTTTAAAATAATTTCACGGTTGGATACTACGAATGGGCTAGAAATGAATTGCACCAACTTGTCAAAGTTGGTAGACGTAAAGTGGTACGACTTGGCAACTTGCCGGATCCTGCTTAAGTGGATGCTGTGGATTCTAAGAAACTAGCCATTTTATTAGTTTACTTCCAATTTCTTCTGTCGTTTGTTTTTATTAGCTCTTTGTTTGGGCGGGATCACTGGGCTGAAATGGCAACGTCAGAAAAATATAAGAAATCTGACTGGCCTCTCAGCTCAGTTGGTAGTAGCTCTGCGCCGTGGTCGTGGGTTCGATCCCCACCGAGAACAAACTTTTGTGGTGTCAACGCAGATGTTTGTTCTTTGTGATATAAGGTGTTATATTGTATTCTAACTATGTATTTAAAACAAAAAATATATAAGTAATATATCAGCTATCTGGTTCCCATAGTACAAGCTCTGTTTAATTTG
The DNA here is from genome assembly GCA_939531255.2 of Thera britannica. Lineage (NCBI taxonomy): Eukaryota > Metazoa > Arthropoda > Insecta > Lepidoptera > Geometridae > Thera > Thera britannica. The sequence continues at coordinate 15,191,413 of OW618036.2, read as the reverse complement.
GGACTAGATAGTGTTGTATGGATTGTCCCCAATATTTATTTATTAAATCTATTTTACGTTTTCCGGTTAGTTTGCTGAGTAATGCTGAGTTCCAAATTGAGATCAACTTACCAGACGAACTTCGTCTGGCCCAACTTCCAAACGCTTAGCTATAGGTAACTACAAGTTCCTATAACGCTTAGAACAGACTAACTTTGTGGTTCTGTTGTTAGTTCAGCAAAATTACGAACACGAATATATTACAGAAAACTTAAACTAACTTAGGCTTTCATATGTAGGTACAGTCAGTATCAAAAGTAGATTGGCATTTGCAGTTATTACCTCTATACTCCCGATTTCTCTGGATTTGTCAAAGGTATGGGAACTTGGGTTTGCAAATAGTGGTAGCTCAAAGAGAACCACCTTCAAATAAAGATCAACATTAAATTCTAAAGTGAGCTGGTATTTATTAAATCACTCCTTTCCAGCACTCATAACAATGTCTTTTGACCATGACCATTCCATTCGATTCTATCTGCTGAAAACCAGCGCTTAGAACTCGTTCTCAGCTCATGCTGAGCTTAGGGCTTTATAAACAGACCGTACATGTCAGCATTTCACAACACTTTTACTGTTTTTTCTGTGTTCTCTTTTTTTCTGGTCAGCATTATATCTTGTCATAATATACTGTTCGTATGAATGAATGCTTTTCTTTCTTTCTTTCTATCTTAGTTTCTACAAATGCGGCCAAGATACCCCTTGCGTTATTGGATTGTAAAATAACTGCGTGCAACAAGGCTAATCCATTTACTGTATCCAATTATGGTGTGACAGAACTAGCGGCATCCGAAGGTGACGCCTTGAGGGCGGAGCAAGGGAAGATTTACTAACCCGAGGTTAATCTATCTAGTAATTGGCTGGCTCTTCATTCGCTGAAGGTTTTATGCGACTTGCATAATGCATTAGAAGTATCTCATGAAATATATAGAAATGTGAATTGAGAATGAAAGGTATAAGAGAAGGGAGAAAGGTAATTAAGAAAGGAATAAAGGTGAACTTTAAGGAATAACTGCCAAAACAGGATCTAAATGGTGCAGTTAGTTATTATGTCGTATTGAATTGAATTCACGACGAAAGTTTTTTAAATAACCTTGTGATCCAAAAAATCCTTGTGAAAAAACCACAATAAACAGCTGAATTTATTTTTGAGTTTTTATTTGTTCAAAAAATCGTATGATGCTTTCATAAAAACTTGAAAATAATATAGTATTCATAAAACAAACCATAACTTATTTAGTTCAATAAAATTACCTGCAAGTAGTTTAAATAGTGCAGTAAAACCCACAGAAGAACAGTAAAACAAACAATATATTTTAATGACCTGCCTAATGGAAGCTACGTCACATAACATTACTAGAATATGCTGTCATAGTTCGTTTACCCTTATTTTCACCAAGTTCTTTTTGGCAAATATCATAGGTAACAAAGCTAGATACGGTACATGGGTACATTATACTACGTGCTTAAAATACTCATGATAAAAACTTGTTGCATTCCACTGCTTGCCAAATACGTACGTTTTTGTTTTGAAAATTTGAATGTAGATGTGTTATTACTACTCTGGACTTCACTTCATCTAGTCTGTTCTACAGGATTCCTTTACCACATCATAAGTTCAGTAAGTTCAGTACTGGGTCATTATACAAATTATCTTTTGCTGCCATCGTGTCATCGATTTATTCGTCGTTGTTTCGGCTTCCAAGTAATGTTAGTTTTAATTGCTATGCAGTATGTTCCGCTTTCGTTCAAACAGGAAAATTGGAATTTGTACGTGATTAAACTTTTCAAAACATTCTTCAGGAATGATTCTCAGATAATTGTTATTACATTCGGGACCCTAATAACTTAATCTTGGATATACCAATAAATGTGACAGCAATTTGTAACGACATCGATATCGTCATCTTTCCCCAGATTCCAATAAAACGTTAACGTTCTTTGATCGGAAAAAACTAAACCCTTCTTAAAGGTCAAGTGAGACCACGGTTGAAGTCTCATTAAATGTTAGGTTCTGTGCTACCTGTATTCAGCTTTGTGTCAAACCTTCGAGAAATACGAAACCCTTTGGAACCGGTGGCGTTTATAAAGGATAAAGCTAACGGGGCGGAAATCGAACGCCTTATAAAATTGGACAGGAAATATCGCATCTCCCCTTACCCTACATGAAGCAATGTGTTTTATAAGAACATTGTTCAGGGTCCGGGCCAAAAAACTGGGTCACCTAAATTCATAATAGCATCCATGTGACTCTTTAAGGGGGTACGATTTCCATACAAACTTAATTTACACAACTATGGGCGAATAAAGTATTAATGTACACTGAAATAGCTGTAATAGGCTTTTACAGTTGTTCTTATTACCGGCCAGTTATATAAAGTTGGAGTGGTAGCCGTTGGTCGTGGCAGTCGGGGCTTCAGAAAAAGAACTAACAGACTTTTACGACTATTTTGAGATATATGTTTTAAGCTCATTCACGTATTCAATGCCGAGTACCCGTTAGAAAGAACGACGAAAAAAATATTTTTTGGTTTTTTATTAATAATTCTGTTATCCTACAGTTTCCTCCAACTTTATTTAACTGGCCGGCAATAAAAACTACTGTAAAATTCTATTACAGCTATTTCAGTGTACATTTATACTTTGTTTGCCCATAGTTGTGTAAATTCAGTTTGTATCGGAATCGAACAACCTTAAAGCTATACCTTTTAGAGGCTTTTCTCAGGAAGACATAGCCTTCAAGAGGTTTCCGATGATAAAATCGGGATCAGATATCAATCATATATTACTTGGACTTTGACCCTACTCTTGGTGATAAATCGAAGTGTTTTCAATATGACATTCTGCTGAGAATGAACAAGCTCACTGAATAAAACCCAGTTTTCTATACTAATCGTTAATTGGATTGAGAAATTAATAGTTTTTTCATCGATTGAAAACGTTTTATAAATTTACGATGATTTGCATCGTACCGTTTTCATATTCAACAAAACTAATACACATTTTACTTAAAGAAGGAAGGAATGATATATATAGAAAATACAACGAACACATTCCTCGACGTAAGAATTTCATCACAAACGCATGAGGGCAGCATAAGGGTATTACGTGTCTTCAAGAATTTCAAATTAAAACTCACTGGAGCAGAAAAACGGTAGCTATCTTCAATCTTAAGATGTAAATCGGATCTCTAGATATCATGCGGCTCGGTACCATGAAGATACACAATGTATCTTTATAGTACCGAGCCGCATACATACGAATAATAATATTTTTTTATCCTAGCAAGAGATAGAATTTTTGACCAGCACTGTGTTTAATGAAAACTTAGTGTTCAGAAAAGGTGGAAATGTTATATTTGGTAAAACGACGGCCACTCAGTCAAATGGAAGCGGTAGTGAAATTCCAGGATATGTTTGGCTGATAAAGCGATCGATGACAGTGTACTTGTAGCCCTCACACCGAACAAATGATTATTTATTTAACTCATTATCGAATTGACTATGCACCGAAAGCTCGAAATAACCCAAAAATGTCGCCCCGTTCAATTCAAATAGGCATTGCGGTCTTCAGAAATTATTGTTAAGCAGCAACAATGCTAAATTAGTGCCAAACTGAATTGCCATTTTGGTTGGTGTGGAATGCAAATTATGCTTTGCACAAAGACCACGGTGGTATTGTGGACGGAACAATAGAAGCGTATTCCGGTAGCAAGACCAAAGTACAATCTAGTCTAAACAATTTAGATTATGCAAGAAAAACTGTTTATTTTTATGAATTAAAATTCGGCGAGTAAAGTAACAAAAGCTATGCAAATAAAAACGCAGAAGTCTAAAAAGAAATATGAGACTACCAGCAGCAGTGAACCTCAGTGAATTTCAGCACCAGATGAATAGATAAAAACAAACCTGGTAAAGCTCTTTATGAAAAAGTTCGTTCGGGAAAGTAAGCACATCTGTATGTACGAGTATGTTATGATGATACTACGGAAGAGTGCCTACGGCTGTTAATGAAACGCTTCAGAATGTGGAATATTTTTTCAATAATTCCGATGAATCTTCACATCCTCCTTAAAAATCAACATTGCGAGAGCTTCTGCAAAAATATTTAAAATCTGTTTGCGAATGATAATAAATCGCGTTGTAGTTGCTTTTAAACCGGAGATAAAAACTTAAAACGTTTATTTTTTATAACTGCCATTAGTTACATTTTGAAACCTAGTGGCAAAATAAAAACACAGTGAATAAAACACGTTCTCTGTCGAAATTTGATCTAAATTATGTTTTTTTCTGCCGGTGTTGTCGCTACGGTACCATAGCCCGAAAAAACCTTGTGATGTAATACCAAAATGTAGTTAAATTGAACAATTTTTAATTTTGTCTTCTTTAAATATCTACTCGTCTAAATTACAGTCTTCATTACTAGAGCAGACGCTTTACGCGAGTGTAAAGACACTTCTATTTTAATAGTGACACAGAAATCCGGAGTTTCCGAAGCGAATGACAAATGTTAAGGTATAAATAAAACGAATTCCTTGCCCGTTTCAACAGTTGTCGGCTTTACCTATTTTAAATGAACGTAGCGAGAACGATCATTATAATATGATTGAAAGATGCAAGGTTTACTGAATATTTGTTTAGTTTACTACAAAATGAATATGTTATTGACTTTATTTTTACACCACTGGGTTTTTTGGTGCATCACTTTTCAGTATCAGATTTATTTTTAGAAGCGAGTTTTTTCTTGGAATTTTAAACGAATTTTTTTTTTATAATTATCGAAAAGAATATTTATATAATTATGATGAACGAAAATAAAAAATCAAGTACCTAGTTTTGGCCATCATGCAGTAAAATCTGATATTACACTACATCATAATTGTTGTGAAACATTAGTCTGTGACATGATGTAAGTAAATTTAGATTTTTGACATCGAAATTTAAAAGCTTTAATTTCTGTTGCTTCCTGTGGATTCCCTTGACCCCTATTCCAAAACGTTAACCCATCAGTACATCCAATGTCGTCTCCACATTCACACTTAAACGCTTCGTTTCCATTTGATTTACTGCTAATAAACTAAAGCATGGGTTTAGATTTTACTGCCGTTTCAAAGTTCTCATCCTGTATGTTTAAATTGATCTTGATCCCGATTGAAATTGCAATCAAATGTTGTTTCTGTTAAAAATATGCTTGACTTTTACGTAAATTTGTTTGTTTTACGCATTTAAGACTGACATTATTACAGAAATATAGTCATCATCATCAAGAAGCCCACTGCTATACCTATATGGGCCTCCCTTACAAATTTTCAGGATAAACGATTCTGAGCTCTTTCCATCCACTGGTCGCAAAAACGTCCTACGGTTCGTCTTCCGGTTCGAGAACCTTTGTTCCTAACGGTTATCGGTTTTACGAGCTATACTTAAATAGATAGATAGAAAAATTCTGGAAACTCAAATATTTTTAGAACCATGACTGTGTTCAAAAATTTAAATCTACATTTCCATCCACTATGATGTAACATTCTGATAAATCTATAGTAACCTGTTAAGGGGGTACGATTTCTATACAAAGTTAATTTACACAACTATGGGCGAATAAAGTATGAATGTACACTGAAATAGCTGTAATAGGCTTTTACAGTGGTCCTTATTACCGGCCAGTTATATAAAGTTGGAGTGTCAGCCGTTGGTCGTGGCAGTCGGGGCTTCAGAAAAAGAACTAACGGACTTTTACGACTATTTTGAGACATATGTTTTAAGCTCATTCACGTATTTAATGCCGAGTAGACCGTTAGAACGAATGACGAAAAAATTACTTTTTTGGTTTTTTATCAATATTTCTGTTATCCTACAGTTTTCTCCAACTTTATATAACTGGCCGGCAATAAAGACCACTGTAAAACTCTATTACAGCTATTTCAGTGTACATTTATACTTTGTTTGCCCATAGTTGTGTAAATTCAGTTTGTATCGGAATCGAACAACCTTAACTAAGGACATTTATGTACGGTGGTTCAACAGGTTGTCAGATGAGAGATTATTGAGATTTACTGAGAAACCTTACAAAGCGCCAACCAAGCCTTGGGCTTAAAAACAAAGACCTAAAAAACTTCAAATTTTTCTGTGATCATACGATCAGCACGAAAATAAATATTATATTATAACAGAACAGAAGAGAAAAGTAGCTTGGTTTGACAGACGTGTTACGTTTTTTGAGGTTCTATTACAAAGTTGGCTCTGGTTTAGAATTCACTTTCACCCGCTTCAACAGAAATATTTTGAAATATAAGCACAATTTTCCCAAAATTGTTGTTATTAAGCCTCCGCTATACGCTGGTCTAAAAACAAAACACGACCGGAAAGTTGGAAAAATTTAAAATAAAGATGGCGTTGCCTGACCTGAGCTGTGAATTCATGTATTTGATACCAACTATTACTTATTCTGTGCTTGGGTCTGACATTTGTCACGACATTACAATGTGTTGACTAGAATACGCTTCGTTAGACAAAAACACAGACAGATATTCAGTAAATAAATATAACCCAATTGTTATGTTAGCTGATTCCCGTCGCAGAGTTTCCATTGCATACTTTTCATCCAGGATTGGTGATAACAATGGCAAGCTGTGCGGTATTTTTTAAACTACCACGAACGCTACATTTTAAATCTAACTTATATAGTAGTGTAGTAGTAGTAGTCTAATTTATATAGTATAACAAGCAAATAGCCCCAGATTTAATAAAAGAAACCTTCCACCAAGAGAGATTTTCCTCATATTATGCAAAACCAGAGTGAGTTGCAAGTTCATAAATGTCGGTAGTCGGTGAATGAACACTTGTATTTTTTAAAGGTAAAAAACGGAACCCTTATAAATTCGTCATGTCTGTCTGTCTGTCCATCCGTATGTCACAGTCACTTTTTTTCAAAAAAATGAAATGAAATGAAAAGAAATAATTTATTTGCTTGAAGTATGGTACTTACAAAACTGTAAAAGCTATATGTACTGATGAAACTTGGTAAATAGATGTATTCTGTAAACCGCATTATGATTTTTATACTTAGAACTGACACTCAAAAAATATTTTTTCATAAAACTTATGAGTTTTCTTAACATTAAGTAAAAGATTATTAAACCAGTTAAGTATTTACGACAGAGATGCGTTAACGTCATCGTAATTAGCCTTCTATCTATCGACTTTAAAAATTAATGAGGTATCGTCAGCAAATAGTACTGTTTCACATAGTTTTTTAACCAAAAAAGGAAGGTCATTTACGTACACTAGAAACAAGAAAGGACCTAATATCGAACCTTGTGGCACCCCTATGTCAATAACTGACCCAAAAGATCTCTCACCGCCCACATCAACTTTAAGGATTCTATCAGTCAAGTACGATTGTAATAAGTCAATGGAGCGATTTAGAATACCGTAATGTTTAAGTTTAGATATTAAGAGGGTGACGGACGCAGCTCGCAACTTCAATTCGAGGCGCGGGCAAAAATTGCTCCGAATATAGCTATCTCTATTCATTTGATGCGGGCGCCACGGAATATATAATAGTAGTATACACACACAGGCGCTCGTGTGACGCGCTACTTCTATACGTGAATCCAACCATAGTGCCGCGCTTGTGCGTGTGCGTCAGCCACTGATAACGATTTTTATGCATTGCCTAATTTCGTCAACGTTACTAACACCCGTTTTCACTAAACCTAGGCGACGCCTAAATCGGATGCCTAAATATTAACGGGCCGACGTACACAGCTCGCAACTTCAATTCGAGGCGTGAGCAAAAACTGCTCCGAATATAGCTATCTCTATTCATTTGATGCGGGCGCCACGGAATATATAATAGTAGTATACACACACAGGCGCTCGTGTGACGCGCTACTTCTATACGTGAATCCAACCATAGTGCCGCGCTTGTGCGTGTGCGTCAGCCACTGCTAACGATTTTTATGCATTGCCTAATTTCGTCAACGTTACTAAGCGTCAGATAGGCTAGTGGCTAGGGCGTGCGGATTCACACTGAGAGGACGAGGTGGGCGGGAGTTCAAATCTGGTCAAAGAGAGTTGACTTTTTGCACCCTACAATTTTATGTTTTTATTTTTTGTGGCTGCATTACCTGACTAACCCTCTAAGCTTATTGCTTGCTTGTTTCGCTTTTCTAGTATTCAATAAGCAAGGATTGGTCATGCTCTGAATGCAAGAATAAAGTGAAAAAAAAAACAACATTCCTGAACCGATAAAGAACCTTCAGAGTAGCTATTTACGCACTTAGAAAAGACACCAGGAAATTCTCTAACATGATACGAGTGAGTTTATTCATCAGGTAGGGTTTGTGCGGGTTCTGGACCAAATGAAGAAGAGTAAAGAGAACCATTGACTCCGAGTTGAGTTGAGAGAGCCATTGACCCCGGCGCGGAGCGATGGAGTTGTGGTTGATGACGTTCCAGTAGAGGATGATGGGTGGGAGTCCGCTCAACATCAGGTGTGGTGTGGTTTGCTTGACCTCATTGGCCTAGTGGTTGGAGGGTGCGGGTTCAAAATCAGTGATAACGTTACAGTAATAGATGATGGGTGGGTATCCGCTCTACGTCAGGTGGGGTGTGGTTCGCCAGACCTCATCGGCCTAGCGGTTGGGGGGCGTGGGTTCAAAACCAGTCATGACGTTACAGTTGAAGATCATGGGTGGAGGTCCGCTCAACATCAGGTGGGGTGTGGTTCGCCAGACCTCATCGATCACACACACACAGCAATAAAAAACACGCAAAGCGGCTCACTTACCAAAGTACAGAAAGTCTAATAATGTGACTGCATTTAAAAATATACTTTATTCGTTGAGCAATTAGGTTGCTTTTATTCTGCTTATTTACATTCGCAAAACCAACGATTGCGAACATCGACCTACAATTACATGGACCTCGGCTTTCGCACAAAACTCGCGAAAAAAGTGTACCAAGCTAACCTACTATAGGTGGATACTTATACATATAATGATTATAAACAAACTGAAAAAAAAATTATTTATGTCTTATCACAATTACTATATAGAACTCAATTTTGATTGCATGAAGCAACTTCTAGTGAACGTTACAGAAATTTTTCCAAGTCTTTTTATCAATATTTCCACCAGACGTTGAGCAGTACTCTGTTTATTGAGCTCCAGTTATATAAAGAAAAACTATTTTGTTAAAGTATTTCTCAGTCTTTTTATCAATATTTCCACCGGACGTTGAGTGGTAGCAGTTTTTTGAGCTCAAAATAAATAAAGTTTTTTTTTTAATTTCTTAGTCGTTTTATCAATATTTCCACCTGACGTTGAGCTGTAGTTTATTTCTTGAGCTCCAGAAAAATAAAACAGAAATATGTTGTTCAAATTTTTACAAGTCTTTTTATCAATATTTCTACCTGACGTTGAGTGGTATCAGTTTTTTTAAGCCCCAGATAAATAAAGAATAAAAATATTTTGTAGCCATTTTTCTTAGTCCTTTTTTCAATATTATAACCTGACGTTGAGCGGTAGTCGGTTGTTTGAGATTCAGATAAATAAAGAAAAAAAATATTTTGCTGAAATTTTTCCAAGTCTTTTTATCAATATTTCCACCTGACGTTGAGTGGTAGCAGTTTTTTTAAGCCCCAGATAAATAAAGACTAAAAATATTTTGTGCCAATTTTTCTTAGTCCTTTCATCAATCTTTCCACCTGACGTTGAGCGGTAGTCGGTTTTTTGAGATCCAGATAAATAAAGAAAAAAAATATTTTGCTGAAATTTTTCCAAGTCTTTTTATCAATATTTCCACCAGACGTTGAGCGGTACTCTGTTTATTGAGCTCCAGTTATATAAAAAAAAAACTATTTTGTTCAAGTATTTCTCAGTCCTTTTATCAATATTTCCACCGGACGTTGAGTGGTAGCAGTTTTTAGGGTTCCGTAGCCAAATGGCAAAAACGGAACCCTTATAGATTCGTCATGTCTGTCTGTCTGTCTGTCTGTCTGTCTGTCTGTCCGGCCGTGTCACAGCCATTTTTCTTCGAAACCATAAAAGCTAGACTGATGAAACTTGGTGAGTAGATGTATTCTGTGAACCGCATTAAGGTTTTTACACAAAAATAGAAAAAAATCTATAAATTTTGGGGGTCCCCATACTTGAAACTGAAACTCAAAAAATTTTTTTTCATCAAACCCATATGTGTGGGGTATCTATGGATAGGTCTTTAAAAATTATGTTGAGGTTTCTAATATCGTTTTTTTCTAAAACTATAAATTTGGGGGTCCCCATACTTGAAACTGAAACTCAAAATTTTTTTTTTCATCAAACCCATACGTGTGGGGTATCTATGGATAGGTCTTCAAAAATGATGTTGAGGTTTCTAATATCGTTTTTTTCTAAACTGAATAGTTTGCGCGAGAGACACTTCCAAAGTAGAAAAAAGTTGGTCCCCCCCTCTAACTTCTAAAATAAGAGAATGATAAATCCAAAAAAAATATATGTTGTACATTACTATGTAAACTTCCAACGATATTTAGTTTGAACGAGATCAAGTCAGTAGTTTTTTTTTATACGTCATAAATCGTAAACCGCAATTTACCTTTCGACGAACTACAAAAACCTTTATATTATGTTAATTGATGCTACGGAACCCTTCATGGGCGAGTCCGACTCGCACTTGGCTGCTTTGTTTGAACTACAAATAAATAAAGAAAAAAAATAATTTGTTGTAATTTTTCTTAGACCTTTTATCAATACTTCATATACAGGGTGGAATTTTGTAATGCCACCTGGAGGGAAAGTACTCTTAATACTCCAGATAGAAAATTTTACTCACAGGAAACATTCCTTTATTTTTGAATAGAAAGCAAACTGCATTCAAAGTTTTTCGAAAATTCTCTCACACCCGGGAATTGAACCGGCTAAAATCAGAAAAATTATACCTTGTACTTTTATTGCATCGATCGTTAGTCAATTATAAGGATGAAATCTCTCTAACAAACATGATAAATTAAATGAAAGAAAAACCAGGAAATCTTAAATTAATTTAATTATTTACAAAAAATGGATAACTAACTAGTTACTTGAAATTAGTTGCTTGAAATGGGCTCCATTCTCTTGGATACACAAATTTATTCTTTTAACGAATTCATTTCTTTAAAAGAATAAATTTATTCCTTTCAAAAAAAAAATTAATTTAAAAATTATTTTATTTTTAATTTTAGAAATTGCTTTCTATCCAAAAATAAAGGAATGTTTCCTTTGAGTAAAATTTTCTATCTGCAGTATTAAGAGTACTTTCCCTCCAGGTGGCATTACAAAATTCCACCCTGTATAGAAATTAATGGTTCATAATTTGTTTTAGTCGAAATGTTGGCTTTTTTCGAAATTTCGGCAGACTTTTTGACCTAGTGCTGCACCTTAATTTCGTTTACCCAACCTACAACCTACCTAGGTACTTAGTATTTCCCATCTTCACTTAGTACCCTTCCTAAACTAACAATTATCAAATATCTAAGCATTATGTTTTATGCCAGTGTAGGTATTTAACTAGTCCGAAGTCCGAGCGATTCACACACACAACCGAAGTGTCCCGTGTGCTTCAAGCGTTTCCTCCCCCTGCACCCCGCCACCCGCACCGTGCGTGCGCGATAGCAATAGTAGCCGTTCGAAAATGCCATGAATTTGATCGTGTTCCGTAATACCAAAAATGATGACTGAAAACTTTTTGTATTCTTTACATAGTATTGTTATTCTGTAACTAGACAATATAAACTAGGTTCCTTAACAAAAAACACGTAAGATATTGTTGTTTTTAGTACGAAACCAATAGGTAGAAAACTTGATAAGTTTAGCATAAAAATGTGCAAAATGCGATTGGTGTTTATTTCATTTTAGGTAAGTAATTTGAAATAAAAACTGTTGAGGAACCTAGATAAATACTATGCAAATACAATTATTACAATAATATAGTGTAAATCTGTCTAAATTAGAAATCATTTTGGTATTCCGTTTGTATGAAAATTTTCCATACGTCAGCCCCTTAACTAGTTTTTTCGTGTGCGCGAGCTGCAAGCAGCTCGCGTGTCGGTGTGCTACTCCCAGTTTTACATTACACTTGCACTTGTAAAACCCCAAAAAGTAGTAAAGAAAGTCCTAAGTAACCCTAAAAGTCGATCAGTGAATCAAGTTCCTCAGTGTAGTAAAACCCCAATCAAAGTCCTAAAGAACCCTAAAATTGTTTACATAATCAAGGTCCTAAGTGAAGTAAAATTCCAATTAAAGGCCTAAGGAACCCTAAAAGTTGTTTATTTTATCAAGTTCCTCAATGTAGTAAAACCCCAATCAAAGTCCTAAGGAACCCTAAAAATGTTAACATTATCAAGCTCCTAAGTGTAGTTGAAACTCCAATCAAAGTCCTAAGGAACCCTAAAAGTCGAACACTTAATCAAATTGCTCAATGTAGTAAAACCCCAATCAAAACCTTATACGGAACCCTAAATTGTACGTCAAGCCAAAACCCTTAACGGGTCGAAACCGCTGGAAGGAACCCAAACGTTGACTACCGGGTCGCGTGCATCGCGAGCTGCAAGCAGCTCGCGTCCTCAATGCGTTCCCACAGGGGCGGAACCCTAAACCAAGTGAAGATCCAATCAAACACCTTAAAAAACCTAAAATTCAATCTCCAATCATAGTCCTCAGTCGAATGAACCGTTTGAACGACCTTAATCGGACGATTTTTGCAAAACCGGAAGTGGCACAGCCGCCATTTTGAATTTTGAACTCAGTCTAGTGAACATTTTTTCACACCCCTAAGACACCCTAAATTTCAGTAGGAGGGGGTTCTAAATTTCAGTAGGGTGGGCGTGGTCGCGTGGCGGCTCGCTTCGCTCGCCGCAACGTTCCCCCCGGGTTCAGGAGGAGAGGGTTCTGGGGGCTTGAGGGGGGGGTCACAGCACGGCTCGCTTCGCTCGCCGCGACGCTCCCCCCGGGTTCAGGAGGAGGGGGTTCTGGGGGGCTTAGAGGGGGGGGGGGGGGTCACAGCACGGCTCGCTTTGCTCGCCGCACTGTTCCCCATTCGCTCGCCGCAATGCTCCACTCGAAAAAAAGGGTCAAAAATAATAAAGGGGTCTAGAGGGGGGAGGGAGGCAAAATTTATTTTGCTTTCAAAATAATCTCACCTTCCCTACATGACCCAAAAAAAAAGTCTTGCAAGTCACTCCGCTTGGAAGATACGAAAGGGGGGGGTGAAAAAAGGGGCAAGAGGGGGGTGTTTTTTTTGTTTTTTCAATTCAGGAAGAAACCCTCTATACGAAACCCTAATCGAAAACCCCCTATCTCGACGGCATCCGGTAGCACTCACAAAAGGGGGGGTCCTGGGGGGCAAGGGGGGCAATTTTTTTTGTACAATAATATTCTTATCTTTTTTCTTCTCTTTCGTCTTCTCCCTTTTAATCTTTTTTTTTCTGAAAAGTAATATTTCATCAAAATCGGCTAAGCCGTTTTGTTTTATTGTTTGTTACTGCATACCTTCGTCATTTAATTTTATGATCCAATTTAGTAAATTTTTCTTTTATCTAAAAGGTTATACTTCCAGATCTGTATGTAAATCTAGTAAGTATAACTTAGTGCATAGAATTCATGCCTATGGAAATAAATAATAATAATAATGCTGGACAATTCACACAACATTATCTAGCCCCAAGCTAAGCAAAGCTTGTGTTATGGGTGCTAGATAACTGATATACATAATACAATACATTACATGCATAGATAATTTTCATTTCAATTCATAAATGAATTGAAATGGAAATTATTTATGGGTGGCTTTAAGCTTTGCACTCATTTAGGCCTTCGGTGCTCATTGCGGTGGAGATCAGTGAAGCATTGTGAAATAACACTGTCTATTCGACTTATATTATTGTATTTTATCGGCATTTAAAAATATTAGGTATACCAAAGAGTTTCGACAACCCCAACTGACTCTTCAAAGTTCTGTCAAACGCAAAATCTTGGGAAACTCCTTGCTGCGTGTATAGAAATAGGCACATGTATTTTGGTATTTGGGTATTTGAGCGCACCGTGCATGAAGCCTTTGACAGAAAGTTCCAGAATTCGGGACATTACAGGCACCTCCAGATTTAAAAGACGGCAATCAAAAATACTCAAAACCCATGATATTATTGTTATGACTGGGCTCTCAGCTCATTTATTAGTAGCTCTGCCTTCTGCGCCATAGGTCGTGGGTTCGATCCCCACCGAGAACAAATATTTGTGTGGTGATCATAGATATTTGTTCTCCATCTGGATGTTATATTGTTTTCCAAGTACCTATGTATTTACAAACAAAATGTATTTAAGTATTACATCAGCTATCTGGTTCCCATAATACTAACTCTGCTTAGTTTAGGGCTAGATAGTGTAGTGTAGATTGTCCATAATATATATATATATATATACTTCCTTTTCATTGTAATTGGCTCCCAAACTCTTTGCAAAATCGACACTATTTTTATAAAGGCCTAAAATCGGCTACTAGTTTTTGAGTCTTCTTCTTGTCATGTCAATAGAAAATTAAAGCTGGTGTGGTGGATTATGAATGTGCCTCAAAAGTTTTGCTACTTCACGTTGGTTTCATTTATTGTTTTCCTTCACCGTTAGAGTGTACTGACATAGTGCACATAGGTTTTTTGGCAGATAAACTAATTTGTGCATGACGGGGTTTGAACACACGCCTTTAGAATCAAAAAGCGGGTCGCTACGACAATATAACCGGTGCTAAGCAACCAGAGCGCCCCTCCACCTAATGGACCGATGACATTCTAAAGATCGTGGGAAATCGGCGGAAAGCACTGGGTAGATAGGAAGATAGCTACTTATGCAACTACAAAAATGGAGGTATTTAACAAAAGCATTGCGCTTCGCTGGTCACGCACGATAGGAACGTGCCCTAGAATGTACTTGATAAGTTATATGCTACATAAAATATATACTTCTACAGGCTGATGATGATGTGAATACAGGTTATCGATCATAATGTACGATGAAGATGGTTTTATGTCATTTCGTTATACTGTGACAGTTTGTTTTATGTTACACTGTGGCAAATTTATAGTACCAGTAGTAGCTATGATTTAATCTAGGGTATATTTTACGTAGTCAGAGATGAAATGTCATGTCACGAAATTTGACATAGGTCCAACCTTCTTGGCCGCTCGGGCTGTACTGAGAAGTAAGTACAGAAACCTATCTATTTATATTTTTGAAAATTGTATTTTTTTATAAAAACTACGGCAACTAAGAAAAATGCAATAACATCAGGTTTTTACGTATTTATTAAGGTAAACGGGAACAAAACTTTCATTGCAATGGCTCTAACAGCAACGGAAAAAAACCATTTCAAATCCAAAAAAAATTGAGAGTTTTTGGCAAACTTTGCGTTCAATTTTATCGAACCCTGTGAGTTGAGGAGAATTTCTAGCCTAATCATAATTTTTTTACACCATTTAATTGTAATATTTTACAAAAAAAATAAATGGATTCGTCCATACAACGAAAAAAAATGCTACTTTACATTTTCGGTTTCACCTCATGTAGGCCCTTAATAGAATATCGTCACGCATATTTATAAAAGCTTTTAAGGGCATTGACATTCTCCTTGTTTTCAGTTTAAAGCGTGCGGTTGATTGTCAAGCTTTTATTTAAAAAGTAAATCGTGTCTAATGCAAGGCCACTTATATTATAATAGGTATTTTTGGACAGCCTTGTAAGTGGGCCATAAGAGCTTCTTGACACGCGAACCTATGCTTTTGTAGATTGTGTTGTGTACTCGTGGAATGTTCTAGCAGTGTTGGGAGAGAATTTTAAATTTATTTGTTAAGTATATTTATAATTTAAACAAAGTGATCAGATAAAAAGATGAAAGAAGTAAAATCATGATCTGAGGGTAGTTTGACTATCTCCCTAAGTTCTATCAGCTAGTTGTATCTAAAAGACTATCCAGATTCAAAAAATTGCATTTAAAAATGAAAACTAATTTGATAGAACGTTTCACTGTTTCCACTAGTTTAGTTAGTTAAGTTTTTTATGCCTGTATTTTTAGTATTATGTTTGTCATTGTAGCCGTTCTGTGTATGTTATGTTAAATAAATACATTTTCTTTCTTTCTTTTTAGTTTTCGTATTTCTCGGTTCCCTCAAAAAGGAGTTATCATAATCTCTAGTATTGCCGTATCCGTCAAAGCGCCCATTAGGCCAATTAGGCGTTCTGCCAATATCCCTACGACTAGACATTGTTACACGACCATTAATACAGTTTTAGGCGTTTAATTGTTGTGTGACTAATCTTTAGTGGTTTCAGTAGTGATTGTAAAGGGTTATGAGCCTGTTTCGAGATCGTAAGTACCTTTAAGATTAATTACCTGTTAATGAATGTCTAGCAATTCAATTATTTCATTGACACATTTCGTGATATTTTCAACAGTAACGCTACTGCAAATTTACCTGTAATTTTGAACTTTTACAGCTTTTTTGGGTAACATTCCTTGTAACTCGTCATCGATACCAAAATCATCATAAGCCTGACAAGTCTACTGCTGGACATAGGCCTCCTCTATACATTTCCAGGAAGAACGATACTGAGCCCTTTCCGTCCTCCGACTTCCCAAGATCTTAACAATATCGACAGTCCATTATCAGTGTGGGTGGGTAGTATTATATGAATGTTTATTCAGACTATAGCAATCAGCTTAATTTAGAAAATAGGTGTTCTTGAATAAAGACTGTGATAAGGCTAGAATTTGCCTCAGTTTTAATGATTTGCTTTTCCAGTTGCGGGAATTTGATTCACAATTCATTAACTGGGCACTATATTCTAGTCAAATCGATTCGTGGAATCACTTTTTAACCAGTAGATACTTCATATTCTAGCTTCTATAATTTTCTTCGGTCGATATAGTTTAATTACCTCCACTAGGAACCGTCACGTCATTGTCTATATCTACTTCCTTCTCTCTATATATAATATTATACTACTCTGCAAATGACGGTCATTACTGAACTGACAATTTCAGCCCCATAAAGCCTTCATTTCATGGTGCTTGGACTTGACGTTAATATTCAGGCTGATAAGATTCAGAATACCTTGATAATGGAGCAACATTTGCCAAGTTCGCGAACTTGACATTTATGCGGGCGGGTTAAGGTTTAATTTGCCTTGTACAGCAACCGTTTTGATGGCGCATCGCGGGGTTTTGTGGTCTTTATTTGTGTGGTGATAGGGTTTGGATTGATAAAGCAGATGCGGCTGACGATGTCGCGTTATGTGACATGGCCGCTTTATATTTAGCCAGGCAAGAATAGCCGGGATGGAGCGCGGTCGCGGCTGATGGTCCTCACGAGTTTCTAAATGATTTGTTGTTAGAAACTGGTGTTTGCGATCAATAAACAATCGGCACGAGTGGGCGTTCTACTATAACAGCAATTAAACTAGTCAAAGTTCCAGTTATTGAGCTAGAAGTTCTATATAGGCTTGGCAGCGTCAAAATAGGCGAAGGCGCAGGGCTAATTTTTCAATCGAATAAAAATTATATATCCATATCTTTGAAGGCTTGTCAAATCAAGGACTGAGATTTTTTATGACGAATATAGCGTTATCCATAGATGGAAAAATCAGCCCTGAATGAAATAGGAATAAATAATTTCTAGTCTACCTTCTGTTCAAATTGAAATCAATTTTTTACACTTATTTTGTGAGACAAGAGTTTCAAAAAAAAGGTTGTTAGGGCACCGCTACTTATTTTTCAACATTGGTGACACATATTTAAATAGGTACTAATAATGTTATAACCTCGAGCAAGATACAAGTATTACTGAAAAATCGATGGTTCTTAGGGTGGGTCTATCGTTGCTACCACATTACCACATAGACAAAATAAAACCACATATTCCTACTATTCTATCCTTACTGGAAGAGAAGAACGGTTTTTTTTATTACCCCAAAGATCACTTGACACGCCCAAAAAACTTTTAAAGGTGAATCTAAGTGCCAGTTCCCCGCGACCAATTCTAGAAGAACAGCAAGAAATTTACAGCTCCTCAAAATCACAGTTTTATCATAAAATCGGTTTGGGGTTTTTATTGTTGCAACTAAGTATTAAATAATGCCGACCAATGCTATTGATGATACTTATTAGCAAGCAAAAATATAAACAGAAAAAAAGTCACTTTGATCGTTTCATGTTTTGAACCATCAACATTTACCGAGTGCCATAACCGATGCTTACGGCAACTGTCCGTTCACGATGGTAGGCAATATTGCAAAGGAAGTAATTTATTTGAAGCATCACCTTTCTGGTATGCCTTAAGGTTCCTGTTATCTATTGATATCGCCCAAGATTCGCGTTCACGACGCCAGGTCACGAAATCCTAGTAGCGAGGGTCAAGGCTGTGGCTTGGTTTTAGGCCAATTATTATGTCCTGAACTGTGTTTGTTGGATGTATTTCTTGTAGTCAACGAATTCAGTTCCGCTTAATGGATTAGGTATTAAGCAAAAAAGCTCTCTGAGATACGCTATTAAAATCCTTTCACTAAACTGATTTGAAAGAACCAGCGCAGCGACACGATAAGAAGAAAAAGAAAGATGGTCATTTGACGGTTATATTTTGTAAATCCAATAATATTATTCTAAACGTTTATTATACTATAAGATAAACTGACTAAGAGCGTCCATTTAATAGCAGATGTTTTATATTTAAAAAGGCTTATCTACAAAAATACAAGACACAAAAATGCTCATAGAGCTTTTGCAAGATTTCGCAAAACGTTAGGACAAAAATGGCAAATGGAGGGATTTAGTTGAGACTTGCAACTGTAATAAAAACAAAAATAAAGCAGAATTTGTAAAAGCTATAAAGGAAAATAGCTACACTACATTGACGGGAATAGCGAGGTTTTCGCTAATTGAACGATGTCTTCCGGAATTCTGATGCCAAAATTGGCCACCAGCGTCGCGATTGCCACGTAGGGAGCTTATTTGGCCTTGTTTGCCATAAATCGTATGTCATTCGGTCTAATAAGTGCACTTACTTATTTATATTCGGGGAAGATCTATCTGCGTTTCGTGTGGCTTATGCTAGAACGTATTGTTATACAAAAAGTTTGGTTTATCGTAAGAAATCAGTTGGAATGAGAGCTTTTTTTTTCTCTCAATATTTTGATTAGATTTTAGATTTTGGAGCAGAACGGTTGTTTATGAACCAAATTGTGGGTACCAGAAGGTAAGCGTAAACCGTTTTGTTTCTCTAAAAACCCACGCCTTAGTCAGACAGCCATAGAACACGTGTATCGATCTAACTTACGGCATGGCTGGAAAATGAAAGCCAAGCTCAAGTTGCACTAACAACCTTAACCCCCACAGCACCGCGTTTCCTAGTAACATAGTTTACGTAACATTATCACAGCAACTCCGGACAGCCAGTCAATTTACCCCCGCAAATTGTCGATTCACGCGGGGAAGTTCGTAAAACCATTTTCATGGCAAACTAAAAAGCTCTTTCTTTTTGTGTCATAGATTCTGTTTGGAAGATAGTATTTGTACGTATTAATTATTTGTTAAGTATTTGTTTACGTAAACGAATCGTAAGGTGGTTTAAAATCAAGCACTATGTTTCAAAATATATTTTGTAATATATTAACTGATGGTACCATCGACACAAGTATTGTTAGGCATGATGAATGTAAATGGATATAAAGGTAGACGTAGGCCTAAGAAAAGATGGATGGAATGTGTGAGAAATGATATGTCCAAGAAAGAAGGCAGTAAGTACTGAGATGGCGAGTGTTATGGGAGAATGGAAGAGAAATACACGTCGTGCCAACCCCATTTAGTGGGATAAGGGCAGGAAGAAGATCATCGAAACAAGTATCATAGGTATACATACAAAGGAATCATCATCATAAATAAAATCTTGCATTGACATGCAATTGTCAACTCGAACAAATGTGACAAAAAAACACGATTTAACTACTCCAGCGTTGCGCCAGGATTGTTAATAACACCATAACACCCTTAGATTATAAGAGCTCCAGCAATTGCACGTTTGTAGTACATAATGTCATATTATTTTCTAAGTACCTAGTTTAAGACAGACGTGTAATAAGCTGTAAATAAAGTATTTTTCATTTTTTTTTCATTTTCATTTCATTTTAAAATCATAGCCATTCAGTCAGAAATCTATGGATTGTCTTGGCATGTCGTTCATTTAAAATTTTTCGAAAGCCGTATTTTTACACTTCAGATGAGTTAAATAAACATGAGTAATTTTGATCTTTATTGTATGTTATGTTTTTTATTTGGTTTTGATTTTGTCATTTTTTGTATTCTATTTTAATCTTAATTTTAGTATTAATTAGTGTAAGTGGTCGAAATGTAGAAAAGTATTAATTAATTAAATAATAATCTGCCAATGACCATATTCTAATCCAATTCCGCTGAAATTGTCAATGGTCTGAAAACTGCAACAATTTCCAAATAATTCGTCAGGTATCGATCTACTGCACTAATTGTCTATTCCAATCTAAATTTACACTCGAAAACTGCACCAATTTCCCACACAAAGTGATTTGCCGCAAGGGAACAAACATCCAATGTGTTGGCAGAACCCAAGCGGATTGCATGACAATCAGTTTTGCTGCTGGTAATCTAGCCAATCGGCAGACGGGGTGGCTGACATGACACCTCGAGCTGGTTGTATTCTATTTGAACTAGAATGTGCTAGAATGTTTTCATTTCAGATATATTGGGCGATGGGCTTAGAGTGTATTGGCTTCTAAAGTGATTGGATTGGGGCTTGCTTCTATTTTTTTTTAAGCGTACGAGTAATTGTTTCTGTTTAACTTTCTCAGAACTGAAATGTTTTTCTGATTGCTGCTGACAAACTAGGCAATTGGCAGACACCTCGAGCTGGTTGTATTTTGTTTGAACTAGAATGTTTTCATTTCAGATTTATTGAACGATGGGCTTTGAGTGTATTGGAGTGTATAAGTGATTGGATTGAATATCGGCTACAAAACATTGCAGTGAAAGAAACTTGGCAAACTTCAGCAAATCGTGTCTTTACTCCATAACTTGCATTCGTATCAAAAGGCTAATGCTTTTCGGATGTGAAAGTACTGTAACTGGATCCGTGGGTGTGCCGATAATGTGCGGTTCACCCGTTACTGTTACAAATTGGGAAATAGTTTCCGCGTCTATTTGTTTTTTTTAGGTTTATTTCTTTAGAGAGCTAAAAGATAAAATCATAAATTGTCAAAAATGCAAGTCATGTTCTGTAAATGAGCTCATATTTGAAGGAATTTTAATAACGATGCAGTTTAACTTATGTTGGTCACTGACCAAAATATTCATTGTTTTTTTGATCGAGTGAGCGAAGCGAACGGAGATCCAACCATCCTTCACTATCTTTGTTTATTTACCATAAAAAGTTAGTGAAGGATAGTCAGAGGCAAGCCCAAACAGTGAATCTGGACAGAAATACTTTCTCAAAGTACATAAAACACATATTTTGACACATATCCTAACCACTACAATCTGGGCCTCTTCAAGGCAAGAGTGAATAGGTGTCTTCTAGACCATCCTGCTCCATCGTCGGCTACATCGTCACTTACCACCAGGTGAGATTATAGCCAAAGGCAGGTCTATATCATGTAAAAAAAAAAATATTTTATGTAATAATATCCTCATAATCCTCATTACTCGACACTGAAATGAAATGAATTGTGCGCAGGCCTTAGAAACTTCACCTTGTAAAACAAATATGGCAACAGATAGATAGCAGTCGAAAAATGATGGCAACAAGTTAAGCTATCCTTGTTAGTATAATTTATTTGTTAGTATCAAACTTTTCATTGCAACAGAATAACAGCAGATTAATGTGCACTTAATACGTATCACCAAAGTAGTTAACTCAAACTCACAGGGCAAGGATAATAGCCATTAATAACACACCTTGTAATTTGAGAACGAGTGGGTACTTATTAAGGCTCATAATTGGCGACAAAAGTACACAAAATAAGCTGTTAATATATTTAAGGTCTATTAGGTAAAGCGTTACTCTTAACCTGCTCTTAAACTTAAGCCAAACGGTTTGTAGATTAATGTATAGCCAGATGGTCAATTGATCTGGTAACATATTTTTTCTTATTACTTAACTAAGCGTTTGACTGCTATCACACCTGATGGAAAGTGTTTACAAATTTTGATTGAGGCAAGATATAAGAGGAAGGAAAGTTTTATTTACTTTTATATTGCATAACAGGGGGTTCAAACTTTAAGGTGAGCGAAAGTTACTGATTTTGTGACGGAATGTTTGCTCGCCTCACTCGCCTGACATGTTTAACCATGGGCAATGTGGACAAAATAAATAGCCAAGACAAAGCTGTAAAGCTGCAGCCTCAAGCACGAAAGCTCTTTGTGGAAATGCTACTACCAGACCTCAGTCCTAACGGTGATCGAGCAAGGGGTGAATTTGAAACTTATACTTTTATCGAAACACTTTATTTCTGTTCCCGTAAAGAATTAATGACTTTATTTATTATAAAAATCACCGATGACAAATCTAATCAAAATAAAAGTGCCACAACTAAAAACAGCAAGTTAACACATTTCTCGCACTCCATAAAGAACATCACGTGTTGCGATATGATTCAAAACAAATACAGCTTATAAATAAAATCTAATATTCGGTTTGGGGACAGTGGACAGAGCCCGACGGGAATGGCAGGGCGCCAAGAGTGGTGTAGTTGTGACGTCATAGGTGGAATTGGAGTCGTACACGTCACGGCCAGGCGCCTGTATGTCATCGAGTTGTAACTCCGAAAGATATGGCATGGCATGATGTTAGAGATCGGCGCATCAGTGTTGCGACTGACGTTGATGCAACGGCTTTTGAAATTTACTGGATCCACTATTTTGAAGCCGATCAAAACGCTTATTAGTAGTCCGATGATGTAGTCCGATGATCGGACTGATGAGACTTTTTAGTATCAGTAGTCCGAAGATAGACAGGCTTTTGAGTCCGATATTTACACATTTCGACTTTCCCAAAAAAATAAATGCATTCATTTCAGTTTATTTTTCCAAAATGCTAAATATAAAGCTATTTTATACATAAACATATTATAAAACCCACCATTCACCATTAGCTAGCAAGGAAACTCATTTTTGCAATGATAGCAAAACCTCAGATTGACAGCTAACGTCAGATAACCAGAAAATGACAGATTTTACAGAAATTGTCAGAGTGACAGAAAACTACTACTCCATCGGACTACTGATACTAGGCGGATCAAACCACATTCGTTTATGTAATTTAAACCTTACGCCAGTATGTTTAAGACTTGATATGATTTGTATCGTTTCAGCAAAAAGCGGGGAACAGCTCGAGGCATAAAGCCTCCGTAGGTTAACTACCCCACTTCAAATACTCTAATATGGGTCACAACTCGAGCCTATTTACGGTTCTATACGAGTAGGACAACGTGACTAATAAAATAACCTTTTTACATTATTGGGACATTATTTGTTCTACATTCATTCATTTTATGGTGACTTTAAACAGTGATAACTTTTCACACTCAAAAACACCAGCAGGGCGATCATGCAATGGTTTCAATTGAAATCTTATTGAAACTGTCAAATTTGCGATCACGTAGTAAAGTTGGCATTTTGCTAAATATCAACTTTAGTGTTTTTGAGTGCGTTTGTAGTCAAGATGACTCTTTGTTGGTACAAAAAAAATCCACTCCACTTTCAATTCAAGCACTTACGGTAGGTATTATGGTTTAATTATTTAACTTAAAAATAATCAAGATTGGAGGACGCGACGGGTTCAACCATTAAAAAAAACACCCTCATTGTCATTTTCAGAGATACAGAAAGTATTTTTAATCAATTTGGTAGCCAATCTTTCTCATTCTAGTCATAGTTATCCTTCTGCGGTCCACAGAGGCAAGCTCCTGGTAAGCAGAACAAGTGGCGAGAATCGATAGGACGCCACCCACTGACCTATTTTCGGGGATTAGGAGAAACAGAGCCTCATTCGGAGCTCACTCACCGGTTTTACGCAAGACGATACCTTTTTGTGATGGTGCTTTAGAACTAATGGGCCGTTGAATAAGAAATCGTCGGTTCGGAAGCTAGCTTGTAGGGAAGTGGCGTATTTTTATCGTTTACTAGTGGCCGCCCGCGGCTTCGCTCGCCCGTTCCCGTTGCTTTTTCGGGATAAAAAGTATCCTATGTCCTTCTCCCGGTTCTAATTAAGCTACCTCCCCACTAATTTTCTGCCAAATCGGTTCCGCCGTTCTTGAGTTATAAATAGTGTAACTAACACGACTTTCTTTTATAAATATAGATTTTATACCTGTACCCTGAGTTCCAGTTTTGCTACCACATTTCGTCTACGAAATGTTGTTTTCGTTTTGCATATTTGTCTCTCTCTATTGTTTGTAGAAAAGATCAGCAAAAATATGTGACGTAGAACAATCGAAACTAGTTTTTGTCTAATCAATTTTCCATACAAAAGAGAGAGACACGTGCTCACACAAAAACAACATTTGGTAGACGAATGTGGTAGCAAATCTCCGACTGTGGGTACTGGTAATGCAATAACCAGCTTTATTTTACCGGGAGAATGCTAGGTACTAGCGGCACATTATACTCTAGTCCTAGGCAATCTTCGGCAATCCTTATAAATTTTACTTATTTATCAAAGTTTTGAACTGAACCGGAAAACGAAACGTAGGGCACCCATCCCTTCAGATTCAGATGGACTGACGACATTGTTAAGATCGCGGGAAGTCGATGGATGGAAAGGGCTTAGAATTTTCTTCCTGGAAATGTGTAGGGGAGGTCTATGTCTAGCAGTGGACTTCTTCAGGTTGATGATGATGATGAGAACTGAAAAATGCTAATTATAGAAAAAACTTATATATAGCTAACGCGTTGGATTAAAATTTTATGAGTTTTTGAGGAAAATTGTCTAGAAATTGCGTTAAAGATTTTTTTAATTAGGTAGGTACATTATTTTTTTGACATACCTATCATGCAATTTTTTCCAATAAACTATTGACTATTATTTTTGTGTGAGCTTATGAGTATGTCGGTCTCCAACGAAGTTGTCATGAAATGTCAAAAATATTTTCACAATAACTAAAACAATCATCCTGTACCGAATAATATTCAAACTTGTAACAATATACCCACTAAAGTAGGCTGTTGAGGTAGCTTCTCTCCAAAAGGGAAACAAATTATAATACAAACAATTGGACGAACAAAAACGGTGAACAATGTACATACCCGTAACTGATAAACAATTCCTAACTAGCCAAACAAAAAGTATTTATGTCGAGGGTATGTCGGGTACTGAAGGGTCCACTTGGGACAAAACAAGAGCCTTAAATATTTTCCCCAGGCTTCGGGGCGCGTAAGCCCTTTTTATTACAGTTTTATCGCATCTTGGAGCCTTCAAATCGCTACTCTTTCATTGATTTATACCCCTTGAGTATGATAAAATATCTACATATCCTATAGGGACTTAGAGACTTATGCTGAGAACTTACGAGTATGTGTATGTTTTTGTAATGTAATAATTTTCCATGTTTCCACTTAGCATGGAGCAGGAATCGTCATCATCAGTCTGAAGATGTCCACTACTGGACATAGGGCAGGAATATGATAATGAATTAATGAAATAAATAAATGAAATAAAAATATTTATATATAAAAACCTGCAATTTAAAATAAAATAATTAAATATTATAGACAATCCACACATCACATCAGCCCCAAACTAAACAAAGCTTGTACTAAAGCTAAAACTAGAAGATATTGACAAAACCAAAACTTATGTAGAATAAATATGTACTTCAAATGATTCGTAGAAGACAACAGTACTTACGCTACGCTGTGAAAGGTATAACTTCAACCAAGCTGTATTTACTGCTGACGTCATTTCAAGAAACCGCAAAGGAAATAGTAAATAATATATCAAGCTACATGGAAACGTGCCCAAACATTTAAGCAATAAAACGTACGGCAGTGGCTGGGCACGTTTACGGACAGAATGTCGGAGAACTATATAAGCTGGGCCCAGATTCTCTGCTACACTTCAAACGCTTCACGTAAGATTGTGCAGTATGTCGTCTAATACTCGCGTAGGTTTTAACTGTTGAATTTAAGTTTACAAAATTTATGAGGTCATGTGTTTTCTGTACGGCACATTAGGTAAAGCATTTTATCTATAGATTTTAAATATAAAAAAACATCTTCGCGAAACGTGCGTTCACAGCGCTTCGAAAAGTTTAAAAGGGTAGGTATGCTTTAACTCTAATGTTTTAAGTAGGTATGCTACGCACGTAGCCTCGGTGCTACGCGCTTCCTGGGCCCGCTACGAGGATGCTACGCGCGTAGCAATCTCATAAAAGAACCACTCTTCCAGGCTAAAAATCTGAAAATTTCTGTTAAAAAAACTTCATTGATGGGATACATAACATAAGCGTATAAGTTATTATTGTGTTTTAAGTCAAGAACCGTTTCCCGTTACATAGTAGGAACTCATTGTAACTCTATGGTAACACCCCTGTTTGTTACATTTCGTCAAACACGGACCCCGTCACGCTAACCAATTAGACTGGAAGTGATCAAACAGGTCACTCGCTTGCCAATAACTGCTGTCTATCGAAATACAAGTATCTACATAGATATTAGGGAACGTAAAGCTGTATTCACATTACAGTGACAGGGCTGTGCGTGATGGTGGTTCTTCTTCTTATTGTGTCACTGATTTTTCGAACTAAGTGTGGTGAAAGTATTTTGAGTGCGCCCCATAGAGGCTTCTTTCGTGCACTTGACACATATTTTCGAACTTTTTCGGTTCTGCGATATGCCGGTTTCCTCACGATGTTTTCCTTCGCCTATCGTTTTTAGTATGGACCTCAATACTACTACTAAATGCATGAATTCTTTGAACGAATTCGATACCGTCCTGTGAACTAAGTCTACGACATACAGTAATGTGAATATTTTAGTTAAAACCAAGGATCTTTTGTTAAAACACTGGAATATTTTGTTCTAGTCAATTTAAGATTCATGAAATGAAAAATAAACACGGAAACCATAACAATAGATTGCGGAGAGCAAGAGTGGAGAGCGCAGATGGAGATTGCAGTCAAACTTTAGCCTGTAAATAAAAAAAAAACAATATTGTCCATGGTCTTAAAATAAGTGAGTACAACAGGTAAGTTAGTGTTGAGAAGGATTGAATTATCTTGAATTTAGCTGTAACAGCTGAAGAGTTCAATTTTATTTTAAACTAGCGGCCGCCCACGGCTTCGCTCGCCCCGGCGCCCCGTTGATTTTTCTCTTAAAGTTTTTCCTCTTTTTCTCCGCTTAGGAAAATAATTTTCCAATTTCCTTTCTTAGTGCATCCCTATGCTATAAAACGAACATACCCTCCAAGTTTCATGCGTCTAGGCCTTACGGTTTAGGCTGTGCGTTGATTGTCAGTCAGTCAGTCAGTCAGTCAGTAACGTAAGAGTTTTATATATTTATATAGAATATAGAAGAAGAAGAAGATACCAAGTTTACTCCGGTAAAGATATATGATCGCCTAACATAAAATAGCTAAGCCTTGTTGAGTATAAGCAAACATAAAAAAACCGAAGTTAGTCCACTTTTATAGGTGAGTGTACGCACAGGGGTTCTGTTGGATAAAGCTTAGGTTTATGGCTTTTTGCGGTGAGTGTGTTTGATAGCCGGGAACCAGGATATTGATTTAAGGGTGGCAGGAAAACGGTGAATGTTGATACGGACCCCAACCGCAAGTATCATGCCTGTTCTTTTATCTATATTTGGCCTGGGTACTTGAGCTTGGTCGCCTGGAACTTATTCCTAGCTTTAATACGTTGATTTCTTATGATTATGGGCGGATTGTTTAATCTATTTGTTGAATAAAACAAGGTCAGTCCTTGTCTTTGACAAGCCTTAAAAAAGAGATGGATATATTTTGGCCATATTCTATCAGCAAGTTTTATAGAAAAAACTTTGTACAATTTGATTCAATCTTACAGGATCAAACTAAGAGAAAATCCTTCTCGGACTAAATAAAAAAAGAATGTCAGATATTTGGTTTATGTGTGCTAATAGTGTTATTTTTACACTAGTAAACGTACTTCTGGGTATGAGGACTCGGTAACTCGTATATTTTTTAATTTACAATCATATATATTCTAATGTACAACCCTAGCTTGCTATGGGTTAGGGGCTGCGCGATGAGTGTGTTATACTCGTATAGCCGAGAGGGGTGATTGGTTTAAATCCTCGGAAAGGAAATGGAGAATATCCTAGAATCTCTAAGAGCTGAGTTTTCCACAAACGGTATAAAAAATCGGTTGTCTGTAAAGTCGGTTTACTGACGATAGTTGAACGTGATAACGTCATAAGAAAATACTCGCGGACTCGGACTCGGACTCGGACTCGGACTCGGACTCGGACTCGGACTCGGACTCGGACTCGAACTCTCGGACCCGGACCCGGAACCCGACCGAACCCTCACCCTTACCCTCATTTACCCTTACCCATTACCCGACCCGGATTCGGGCTCAGGTAAATGGAACGACGAAACGACGTAACGACGCATGAGTCATGTTTTTTCGTGCGTGCAGCCGGCTCCATCGATTTATAAGACGTTATCACGTCAAAAAAGACGCAAGTTAAAATATATTTACATGATGAAACTTCTACGTCAAGGGATTTCGGATTTTGTCAAAAATACGGTCTTCCATCCATGTTGATCCATGACCCATTCCAAATTTATCTGTCGTTAAATATTAAAACAGGTTAGCAAACAGAATGTTATTTAACCATTCCAAATTCGTTTATCGTTTAATATTAAAACAGCTAAGCCAACAGAATGTTATAAAAAAAAAGGATGAAGTATTTATAAATTTCTAATTACTATACATTTAAACAAGCTAGTAAAAGCCAAAGACAAAGGGCGTTTCTTCAATGAAATCAGAAGAGCAACTTTGAAAGTTGATTCGGTTTTAAAGTAAGTTCCATACAATTTGCTCGGTTTTATAAACCAAAAAACTTTGATGGATAAAACTCTTGCCTCACTTACGGATAAGGCTTTGGTTTCTGGCGCAGATGCTGGGTATCGATCAGGGATGATATGTTGCAAGAATAGACCGAAGCCTATATCTTAGGCGACCCCGATGGAACGATCCTATCTCCGCCTACAAATAGGAGTACAATTTTGTACCGTAAAAGGGGCCTAGGATTTTTCAGCAACTTTTATTGCCAACTTGCATAATAATTTTATAGCTACATTATCTATTTGAAATTTAAAACACAAAGTTAAATAAGTTTTAGGCATGAATTTTGTTTGTGTGATATTTTATTAATGCCTAGAGGCTCATATCTATCGTGAAATTTAAACATGGAACAATTGTTCGAAACATGGCAACCAAGGAGGTAACTTATCAAAGGTTTTATTTTCAAGTGCAGTCATGTATATTTCACCTTTTTGCAGCTTTTTCAAAAGGAATGATGGTTTTCAAAACGAATGCTAGTTCTAGAACGTGCAAAATAATGAGGAGCGGCAACAAAGGTTAACCGACCAGACAAGTGAATCCAAATATAAAATTTCAAACTTCAACGGTATTCCATTTCTGTACAGAAATGGCTTAAAGTTTTATAGGTCACTGTGAAGGCTCCAATGCACTATACAGTACATGACATGAGTGCAAAAAAAGAATCCTACATTTATGTGTAGGAAAAAGGTAGGAAAGGCGGGTATCGTAGAAAATAGTTCATGAAGGTTAATGGTTAGTTATTTTTGAGAGTCGGTAAGTTTTTCATTCAAGTAATGTTTTTTGAGTCATGAATTTATCAAGCGATTTCGAAGCCTTTGACGATTCACATAAGCCCATGAAAAGTTCTATTCTATACGCCATCTGGTGGTGGACAGCGATGAAAGTTTTATAGGTCACAGTTGGCTGTGTGTGACGGCTGTGATGCATTTTTAATGTTAAAAGAGGGTGAAAATAGAATTCGGGACCGTAAAGAATTGAATTTGACGACTTCTAAAAGCTTTTTTAAAAAGCTTGCGACGGTGAAAGCCTCGGGCTATTGAGCGGAGAATTTTGATGGTGTTTAAAGAGGGTAGTTATGAGAAAATGCATAATTTATTAAGTTTTTGGTCGTTATGTCTGCAAAATGTATTCTTCAGAAAATATAAGGTGTAGAAGCGTGAATCTATGGTATGTTTTAAGTATAAAGTATGCAGGCATTTATTTTAGATGATTCATAAATCGTTCGGGGTAACTTTTCACCCATGCCCTATTAAGAAATGATTTAGGTAAAATTGCCTAGAAACTAATTGGTTTCCTCGTAAATAAGTTTTAATTGAACTTTCATAGAGTAAATGAAAAGTGTTCCAAGGACACCATTACATGCAATGTGTGGCCGAAGGGGGTAGTTTAAATAACTTTTAATTAAAACCTTGCCTGCCACTAATAAGTTAGAATTTTTCATTGTTTACAATCTTTATTTTTCTCACAAACAATCCACATACATAATTAAGATGTGAAGTTTAAAAAACTTGAGAAACCGACATCATGGCCAAGCAGCTGAACCGATTTTGATAAAAATTCTATGGAACCCTACCTGGAAGAACCTTTTAGATATCGTTTAATAACAACATAAAAAAACAACAAATTGAGAACCTTTTTTTTATTTGAAGTCGGTTAAAATTTCATTCCAGGGTCTATTAGTATGGTATTGAGAGAATACCAGCGGCTAGCTTCCTCACAGGAATTTTACTAACTCTTCTTTTTTATCTTTTCTTCTTTTTTTTCTTTTCTTCTTTCTTCTTTTTTATATTTACTTCTACCTAATACATTTCTAAATCCTTGACGATACATAATTAATAATATCTAAGAATAAAGCGGCAAGTTATTTTTTGCACTAAAAAACCATGAAACCAAAATGGTTGATTTGAATCCTCTACGAAATTATTTTTACAAGAATCAAATAAGTAAAAAATGAGTTGCTAGGGACCGAACGATTGCAAAAAGTGCACAAAAAACGTGTTTATTTTACGGCTCCGGGGAAACCAACTGTCGATGTACTTTTTGTCGTGTTATGATCAAAATCATGTTTTTGCTAAACTCTGTGCAATCGGATTGTGCACAAGGTAGTTGCTCGCTATTTCGATAAATAAGTTCAGTGATTTTATATCTTCAAAAGGTCAAAGTATGCGAACGATTCAAAGTCCAAAATGTATTTGTTCAGTCCACAAGGATCACTTTGAAACGTATTTCAGCTGGGTGAGTCTAGGTGCCAGTTCCACGCGACCAAGCCTAGAAGAACAGGCAGCAAACTACTACTATGGCTTGGTTCCTACCGTTTTTTTTATATGATCCTTCTACAAATCCTTTCTCCTCCTACCATATAGAAATTTACCATGCTTTATAAGTTAAGTCATATTATTTCCTGAAATTATATTAAAATATGAATATATGAAATCAAATAGATCATTATATGGATTTAACGGGTATTTTTCACGTTTAACTTCATAGTATTTAAAAAAATACCAATTTTTACATACACGTACATTTTATTTTCAGTGAAAACAAAGTTTACGATGGCCCATCAAAGAAAAGAAGAACGTACAGGAAGAAAACGAGTTGAGTATAATAAGATTAGGGTACCACGACGACGGCAGGTCTCAGGCGAACCCTGACCCAGTTAGGAGTGATCGATGTAAGCTCCCTTTCAATTCAACATTGATGTGCTCAGAGTTCAATGGGAAACCTTCATACCCACCCTTGATAGTGAAATGTTTGCTGTCAACTAAGAACTAGATATTATGGCTCGTTTACACTTCAGTTACAATATAACTACTTCTTTACTCTATACCTTAATGCCTGCGTACATCTAGGCGATGGCGATCAGGGCCCTGTTTAATAAAGCTGACAATCCAAAATTTATGTCACAAAGCGATAAAATTGTGGAATTGTCGCGCTTAGGCTATTAATAAAAGTGACAAAAATGTCACAAGAGCGCGACAATTCCACAATTTTGTCGCTTTTTGACATTATATGTCAAATTGCCAGCTTTATTAAACAGGAGCCGGCTGCCTGTCAAATACCGCTGTCATTTTGTTTTCTTTTATTTTTTGTACAAAATGTTTCCAAAGTTATTTACATTTAAGTCCTCCTTGATCTCCATGGTACTTTTTTTAATATTTTATGCGTTGTATAGCTCATTGGATATATTCTGTAATGTTATGCTAATGATTAAAATAAACTCAATTTGAATTTGAAGGCTTGCAAGCGAGTTAACCAGTCAGGTCAACAAGAATATTTGTACATACCATTTTCAAATGTACAGTTATTATTTGATATTAACGTAAGTTTTCTAAATTCTCGTTTTGAGCTAGAGTATGTTGGGTTGGTTTTGATTTTACAGCACGTGTTGAAAATTCGGTAGCGTTTTGTGTGTTATCTAAAATTGTACCCGTTGTGATCCTAAACGAATTAAAATAATTTATTTTGCTTGAATGGTGTATGTACATAAGATCTTAAAAATTATAAAGTAAGTAGCACACATTCCTCATTACATAGTTGGGATACAAAAATTGTGGGTTAACTAAAGTTACATAACATTATAAAAAAATATATTAAAATTATTAAAGGCTAAAATCGTAGGATATAACACATCATATCGCAGCCTGACGTACGATTCGCTGAGTTCAAAGTTCACGTAGCCATGTGTGCTATTACTGTCCTTCCACTGTACTTAATGAAGTGTAAACCGAACATTAGAACGAATTAGTAATAAAGGTTAGGCTTAGATGCGGGCATTAGCATTAGGTCATTGCTTTGAGTGTGATTCATAGATTGCCTAGAGGTGATACTTTAATAAATTCTACTAGCGCTGTTGAATTTTTTATTCAATCGGACGAGCTTATGAATAGTGACAGGTCTTATATGGTAAAGATGTCCTTCAAAATGTAGTCTTGACTTGACTGATATCTAAAATATAATGTAGGTACTTACTCTAAGAAATACATTTATGATGCCCCAAAAAACAAGCAATATATTTTATTATTTATTTTTCCTTTTTTGTTGTAAAAACCTAGTAAGAAAGAGATTTACGATGAACCAAAATATTATTAATATATTTTTCATAAAATTGACAGTATATTTTTCTCTTTTATTGTTGTGAAAATTTATTTTTTAAATAAACGAGGGAACCAGCTGGTACCCTTCTTTGTGTTCAGCGATTACCACAGAGCCAATGACCAAATGCACTACCCTACAGAGTCTATAGCTTGTTTATATGTATAGCCAATCTTAAGGCCTGCTTACATCTAGGTGATGGCAACGGGGCGATCAGCTAAAACGCTGTCAAATATGACAGACGGATAGACCACAGAGGATATTTTTGACAGCGTTTCAGCTGATCGCCATCACCATCGCCTAGATGTGCGCAGGCCTTTAGACAACAACTGCTTTATTACATTAAATTAAATAAATTAAATATTATTTTATTTCGAATAACTTGATCTATTGTTGTTAGTAGGTAGGTACACACTTAAAAATTATGTTAGGTTGGCTCACAAAACAAATAACAACAATAAATAAATAAACGTTCTGATGTCCTAGTAATGACGTCATAATGTGCATCACCTATGCCGTCATCACTCGCACACAGTGTTTATTAAAAGGGCTATCCCATTTGGGAGCAATGGTGCCCAGGATGTTATTGGGACTTCCACGAACTCTGTTCAGCAGCGACGCAATTTTATGGTAATCAATGATTATCGGTATTCATTAATCAATTTCCAATCACCAGAATGCGCGACATAAATCAAACTTTGATGGATGATGTCGCTTCAAAATGGCTTTTCTTTCTAATCTAAAGTTTGTCCCGGTGAAATTGCCTGGGGACTTGGGACCAGCGGTTCTGAGGGGTTTCAATAAATTAAAGTATATACCTGCTGCCGGTACAAGGAGTTTCAATGTTTAATGAGATTCTGGTCTAGTTCATGCTTTCTTGGAACAAGCAAAAATGTATACTAGGGTGTTGGTTTAGAATTTTAATGAGAGACGCCTAGTCTTGTTCATCTTGTTACATATTTATCGAAAAAGGCATCGCGTGTAATATTCTTAGTCCGTATTCTAGAATTTCTAGAAAATTAGATTTACTAGAAGATTTTTATTGAAAATATTAAAATGCGTCAAATTTCAAAAAATCATAGATGAAGGGCCGTATGCAAAAAAACAATGCTTGAGTCTGAGCTGACCCTCAAGCATACATATTTTGACAACTCTCCAAGAATACAGGCTCAAGTTTGAATCGAAACTTAGCCACATAATAGAAGAGAATATTTATAAACTTAGGTTAAAAAGAAAAATCAATATAGGTAGGTACATTATGTGTGGTAGAAAACTCACAA
This sequence comes from Thera britannica, assembly GCA_939531255.2. Classification (NCBI taxonomy): domain Eukaryota; kingdom Metazoa; phylum Arthropoda; class Insecta; order Lepidoptera; family Geometridae; genus Thera; species Thera britannica. Next base: position 15,156,859 of record OW618036.2, on the reverse strand, counting down.
AATATTAATATTGTAAGTGTAGCCAAATCCATACATTATTCACAGAAGATAGGAAAGTTCCAAATCTACACGTTCAAGTAAACAACCATTTCATAATAACTTTCTCTACAGATAGCTATAAAGTAGACATTCAAAGGTTTTCCACAAGGACAGACATGTGATAAACAAGCTAGACCGAGGGGGCGATATCATAGCATAGAAATAATAAACCAGTTATGGGATAAAAGCTTTCCACAAGTTTAAAAGTGAAACCCCGGGAATTTTAGCAGTGGTCCCAGCATAAAATAGTACCTTTCCGTCACCCCCCGAGGATATCTGAGAAATGCACCAGAGCACGGGTAGCTAACCAACGTAACAACTAGTGATACGACAAGAATTAGTAGTAGTAGATTAGAATTAGTAGTAGTAGTAATTAGTACTGATACGACTCGATACGATATTTTGGCGCAAGGTCTGGGGCCGTGATTCGAGCCAATAGATTTAGAATTCAATAGTTTCTGTGATCGTCTCTAGCCATGCGAAAAAAGTCAATTGAGCTAGGACCAGGAGCTCTAGCCCAGCAGCGGAGTTTATTTTTCAGTTTCGTACAACATTTACCATGGAGTTATAAATCTAATCTAAACAATTTGCATAGCACTTGAAATAATAATGGCACTAGGGGAAGATATTACGTCAGCATCCTAGAAGCATGTCAATTACTGGAAAACTGGGGCAGAGATGAAACGGCGTTTTCCATCACTTCAATCATTGCACATTCAATTAACTGGATATACTCATCCATAGAAAAACAACACTTGTTATTACCCCTGGTTTACCCTATGCTAAAAAAAACTAAGGAAAACGGATTGTGAGGACAGCGGGACCTTATTTTTTTACCAATTTTTTTTAACCAATGCAGTTTATTTTGTCGGTACATTTACGGTCATGATTTAACATAAATAACTTTTGACTTTTTAGCTACCTTTAAAAACTATGATAACTTTAAATATAGCTGTAATAATAAGACCTGTAATATACCTTTTCATTACTCATACTCTGAAAGTAGGTCTGAAGTTGCCTGAGGGGCCTAATTGAAAGTAAAACTTTCAGCCCTAGGGAGAATCGCTTTCTACTGACAGCTGTCAAATTATAAAAAAAAAACAAGTTCTATTTTATTCAACCATGTTCCAACTTTCTAAAGTCTTTCTAACTGCAAGGAGGTCGTTGAACCAAATTCCAACTTTTTATTCAGCAAGTAGGTTGGAAACCCATTACAACGGTAAGAAGTTTAAAAAGTCTAATAAGATAGCGCAATGTAAAATTTAAATTTAAATAACATAAAGATAGTATTAAATAAATAATATATCTTCTAAATTACTTGATTAATATATAGCTTCAACTATTTATTTAAAATAACATAGATACCATAGATTTACCATTTTTTAAATTATGAGAATGAAAATAATAGCTGAATAATGCTGGCGAGCCGAAGCCGAAGGCCCGCCAGAGAAAAAGAAAAAAAAACCGGGAAGGCGGCAATTCAATCTTCATTTTCACAAATTTTTCTTTCATGTTTTTATTTTTACTTTCCTTGTATTCGTAATGAAAAGCACAGTGTTTACCTCGGGTGAAAGTCTTTTAAGTCCCTCAAGCTCCATTGGCGCGTCTCGGGACTCAAAAAACGTCACTTTCAACACTCAGGTAACTTGATAGGACGATTTGAATCATATCTTGACCTTGCTACTTGCTAGTGAGCAGAGCAATGAGTAAAGGCCCATCTTTTTTAAACGAGAAGCATTTATTAGCAGACTTTTTTAGTTAAGCAACTAAACAAACAATGACAAGCACTTTTCGTTTAGTGCTTTTAAATTATGTAATTAAATTGAAACTTAATTTTATCAACGTAAGTAATATACTGGTTGCACAATTAAAAGTTGATAAATATGACGTAACCAAATCGAACGACGGCAGTTTATATACATAATGTTGAAAAGTGTGGCCTTTTGTTATGTTCGGGTTATAATAATTATGTTCTTTGCTTTTGTCAGATTGTTAAAAGTTGTAAAAGTTCAAAGTTCAAAGATTGCACAGTTTTATTGCTGTAACACAAAAAGCAGATAAATGAAAAAGCAACTTACAAAATCGTTTATAAAAAAAGTGTTGAGTGTTGTTAGAAATTTTAAGCCGTTATTAACATCTCTAATAAGTCTAGGTTCGTTTTTTGTCTGCACTTATTTGATGAGTGATGAGTGACTAAGCGTGTAAACACGATTGTAGACATTTTTATTATCATGCAGCCATAAGTAAATCCGTTCTGTCAGATCCGATCTCGACTTTAGTCCGATCCGATTTTAGTTTGTAAGTAAGTCCGAACGTCACAATCTGAGCATCCTTAAAAATAGCATGTACGAAAATCTTCAGTTTTCGGAAATAGTCTTTTAACACCCTGTACATCAATGGTGGTACTGTAATCGGTATTCATTATGGTGCCTTGATAACGGTACAGTGGGCAGAAGCAGTAGAAGTTTCATAATGAGGGTAGATGCGATTCAGTGGTGCGGAAAATTAGCCGATACCCGCTACAAAATTGGAAGAAAAGTTGAGTTCGTGACGTAGATAAATAGTATCGAGTCACCCAATTGGTATTGGTATTGGTTACCTATCTTGGACCATTAATAAATATATGGCACCTATGTATTTATGTAATACGCAGATCATGACCTACTAAACTTTGAACTTTTTGCTTTGTTAGTTCACGCCCTTTCAGACTCAATTTGGTGTTTTATATTTTTTATTTTCAATCTACTTGTTTGGGAAAGAATACGATTTTAAGGATGACAATTTTATGGTATAGGTATCTTATTATTATTAAATTGTTTAAGGAAATGAGGTTTTCACACTTGAGATTTCTATTTAGGGATCTAAGGATGGAACCCTCTCTAACTTTAACCGTCATAAATAGGCAGGGGTGCTACTTGTCTTTATTATTATCGTCACGCAAAAGGTCAACCAGAGGCCTAGTTGTGAAAGCCAGTATGATTACTATTAAGAACGTCTTATCTGATAAGGAGAAACAAAGTGTGATGATCGAGGCAGACTTACCAGAATTCGGCCGGTGGTGGTCTGACCGGAGATGAGTTCGCCGGCCCAGTCTTTCGCTTCGGTCATGAAGGTCCCCTCGAACTCCTGTTTCCCCTGCCGCGCCGCCTTCTGCTCCTTCTGCTTGGGGTCGTTGGGGGCCAGCTCGGGCTCCTTGTGGCAGCAGACGAACGCGCACGCGCGCCATACCAGCACCACGCACAGTCCCGCAAGGAACGTGATGATCGACGACAGCAGGAAGCACCACCATTTCCGGACGCTGAGGCATTCGACATCGTCAGAGAGCGACGTCGTGGTCGTCTCTTCCTCGGACGAAGCCATTCCCCTCGGGCGCGAGGCATCCAGTCAGTCGTGCCATGCACCGGCGGCCAGGCGCGCCTCACGCAAGTCCGCGCGCGACTGAGCCGAGCGTCGCGCCGAGCGGAGCGAGCCCTGCCCGCGCCCGGTCGATGCCGCGCGATCGATCTCTACCCGTGTCGTCGTCACCGTGTGCCCGCACTACCGACCGCGACCCCACATCCTAGCCTGCCTTGCACCGAGCCTTACTTCACCATCTCTACGGGTGATGTCCTCGCCAGCAGCGCCATCCTCGATCCTCTTGTCCTCGATTGCGAGACCGCGACACCTCTGCTTAGGCGTAGCGCTACGCCACGATGTCACTGCGTCAGCGAACGCTACGAACTCGTAGACGTCTACGAAAGCGCTACGATTGGCTAGCGATGTGGAAAGTGCGGCTATGTTCACGCGGGTCCCCAAACCTATTTGTCTTTTCTTTGTGAGGTAGGTACACACGGAGTTTTATGTAAGTTACCATACAAATGAGCCAATTAGTGGGTAATGGTAGTTTTTGCGGCCATTAGGTAAATTGAAATTGTTATGGGACTGAAAAGTTTTTTCAGCGCTGGTAGACTAATGTCATAATATAAATTACACAGCCTATTTAATTCAAAGGTTGTCTGGTAGAGATAGCTGTTTAGCATGTAGCTGTAATATCATTACGTTTTCCTATTTTAAAATTTTACAGATGCTGTATGTAGTTCGCAAATGAGAAAACTTAGGTAGTATCTAAAGACAAATGGAAAATATTAGATAGGTATAGGTACCTACCTAGAATACCTACATATAATCATGAATGGAAAAATTAAACTGAACTTAGCAGACCCCCTTGTCGTGTGGCCAGGGGGTCTTATGCTCGATTTGAGCGAGAAAATCTCACGATGGCGATGACATCTATCTCAACCTAAAACTAGGTGTTTTTGGCATCAGAGACGTCAGGATGACGTCATCTTGAGATCCTCTTCATCATGAGATTTTCTTGGTCAAACCGAGCATTAAGGGGCACGGTAGACATAGATATGATAACCATTTCTTTTATTTATGTACCTACCATCCCACCACCACCACACACTTTTGAAAGTATCAAAAATAAAAAAATACACTTAGTACTAAGTTTATTTAAGTAGCTTTACTAAATTGAAACCCAACCCCGGTGCCAATATTTTAAGAAAGGGCGCGAAGCGGCAGATTACCATCTCTCCGCAATGTCGTTAGGTTTTGGCAGAGTAGGTATAGGTATTCTGTTTTTGACAGACTTCAAAAATAATGTTCTTATGGTATCATTTTTTCTGACGTTTGCTACCGCAGATCTTTGCTATAAATACAGGTTTGGAAATATTATGTTTTTTTAATTGTAAGGTTTTATTTTCAGATTGGTCCCATAGAAACATCAGTCGGTTGAGCAGTTTGGCTATGAAGTCAATTTTTCAAGTTATCGTTTAGCCAAATTTAGATAGATACTTTCAAACCAAACTTTACATCCAAAGGTTGTCTGGAAGAGATCGCTCATAGCGATAAGACCGCCCATTGTGCTTCGCTATAGTTTTAGTTTTTCGCTATGTTTATTGTCCTATTCTTGTGGTGTACAATAATCTATCTATCTATCTACTTTCAGACTCTATAAGTATTAATTTTCTTTTGTGTGCCTTGGAGGAATAAGAAATGGAGGCGTCAACGTTTAAATCCACGAACAACATTTTCTGCCAAAATTGACGGGGGACGAGGTAAACACGCATGGCACACGCGCATAGCAAAATCCTATTCATGTAAACACACACATTGACAATCTCGCACACGATCTTAAAATTTGCACACAGATAAAAAATATAACGTAGTTACGCAGTGTCTAGACTCACATTAGGATAATCTCTAGTGATGGGCATTCAGTAAGACCGGTAAATTGAACGATGAATAAAATAATGGATGAAATGTTTTTAGGTAAAGGTAATTTAAATAAGTTATGCACAACAGGTTTCACATTTTGTAACAGTCAGAAAATAAAAGAACTGAATTTAGTTGTTATGTTTTATTAGTGGTTATAAGTTTGAATCAATAGTTCTTAACATGTTATAGCATAGTACACATAAGTTTAGTCTTTTACTGAATAATTGAAAAAAAAAATATAAAGTGAAATCACATTACATCGTCAGCCTTCACATCACAGCGAAGTTTGCAGTTCTGCCTTCTGCGCCGGAGGCGTTGGTTCGATTCCCACCGAGAACAAATATTTGTGTGGTGAACGCAGATGTTTGTTTGCCCGAGTTTGAGAACTTTCTGCAAAATGTTCCGAGCAAATTACACTCGTTCTTGTTGCATGCCAAGTTGTTTTTTGGCCAAAAAATTAAGTCCACTCTTCAAGCAACAGGGTTTTTTGGAAACCTGCACCGGACATAAAATAGATATAAAATAGGCAAAAAAATGTTTTCACTACGCCCACGACTTTCTTTTTGAGTATGATGTCTTGTCCTATTTTATACATTGATGAGTAGAGGGTTTGATTACTGGTACCTAGGATACCCATATTGTGGGATTTGTGAATAAATGTAAACCGATATATCGTGGCAGCAGCCATCTTGTACCGATTTTCATCAAAAACAGCTATGAACACTCCCGACTATTCACCTTTCAAACAAACAAAAAACCAAATTAAAATCGGTTGATTCGTTCGGGAACTACGATGGGACAGACAGACACACACACAGACACCGCAAACTCATAATATCCCGTCGTTTTTACGTCGGGGGCTTAAAAAACACCAAATACGTAATTAGACAACACATTATGTGATAATAATTTAACGTTTATTTTATCATTCATTCATTCATCAATTTCATTCAACTTTTCCCAACACTATGCCTTCTACCAAGGTTTATTCTTTGACAATGGTGTCGTAATACTGTCGCTAATCTGTCGCAACCGGTATTTCTTTTGGACTAAAATTCTACAAAATTACAAACACAATTGACAAAATAATACTCCCTTGTGGTAGGAAATACCATGTTCCCGGAAGTTTGATGTCTCTGATCGTCTTTTACAAGAAACTACCATGCAATTCACCATTTTCACGGAGCTCCACTTCGCGACATGAAACGACACACAATGGCTGCGGTTGCGAGTAAAACAGTTTTAATAAAAGGATATGATCGAGATCGTTATATGATCGGCAGAGGGGAAAGCCCTGCCTTGACATCTCCATTTCTAATTCCTCCAAGTTTGTGTGCATGTAGCACATCAGAAATTTTAGGCACTTAATTATTTATTATTTCTTCGCACACAGTCCCCTTGTAAATATCATGAGTCCATTCCATCCAAAGGTTGTCTGGTAGAGATCGCTGTTTAGCGATAGGACCGCCCATTGTATGAGGCAAATAGTTTTGAATAATTTTATGTACCTGTACTCTTATAATTTGTTGCGTGCAATAAAGTATTTTCTATCTGTATAACTACTAACCCCCCGAAATTTAGTAACACCCTGTATATTATGTCATTATAATGGTTCAAGAACAAACGTACTGACTATTACTTTGATTACTTTACTTACAGTCTCTTTCAGTTTTGACGAAAGAAACAAGTTACTATTTTTGTATTGTTCCAAAAGATTGTACTGCTCAGTTTCGAAGGCGCGTAGTGGTGGCTCTATCTGTCGGTAGTAACAAAAAACACCGCATTTATAATTCTCAACATTTATTTATTTAGTTAGCTACTTTACTAATAGATGGCGCTGGTTAGAAATTTAACTACTTTTCTAATCTTACGATTTTGATACCTAAAATATACATTGAAATTTTGATTTAAGCAACATCACAACCATATATTTTTACCAGGCCATAAAACAATGTCAAATCATTTTTACAAACTAAAATGTAGACATTTTACATAGTAGTTTTGGATTTTAATGCATCTGACTGAGTAGTCAGATGCATTAAAATCCAAAACCGTAGGAAGGCAGCTTAGGAGTTTATGCTGCCTTCCTACGGTGCGTGGATCTGCAGATCATCTCGCACAACGCACGACGACGCACGGCAACGCACACAGAAAGGGCTCCTGTGCTACCGCGCACGACACCGTTCCCATGGTGTGTCGTGCGAGCTGATCCGCCTCCGCCGTGCGCGATATCACACACCAGTGGGAAGGGGCTATTAGACACTACTAGACTAAACACTAGGGATGGTCACGAGTGATGTAGGCACTGGCCCTGTCAGCCACTGATGGACACAGGCCTCCATACATTTCCAAGAAGCAACTATTTTGAGCCTTCTCCATCCAGACTTATAAGGGACTAGCAGCAAAGCCCGGCGTTTCGTTAAAGAACATTCTAGCATTCCAGTCTAGACCATTTTGACAAAATCTAGAATTTATAGAAAATTCCTAACATGATAGAAAATGATAGACATAGATTTTTGCAACATTTTGTATTGAAGCTGTTCTTATTAGTCATAACATGATGTTAAATAATAGCCTTCCTCAATATATGGACTATCCAACACAAAAATATTTTAAATTCGGACTATCAGCTCCCAAGATTAGCACTTTCAACAAGCAAAATCTTAAGCTTTATAATATTAGTATAGATAAATAAATAAAATAAGCAATTTCATAACAAACCAATCTTATATTTTAGTCCTTGCAACCACTACATTGAGTTTCTGGTACACTTTCTCCAATCCATTTCAGATATGGCGGGTTCCCGTTCTTGATAGGTAGAGATATAACTTCACAGACTTCATATGGGTGCTTAGAGCGGATATATTCAGTAAGACGGTCCACTTCAGATGTGCGGGTTTTAATCATCAGAAGTGCCTGGGGAAATGAGACAATTAAAGTCACTGGTTTAAGTATTTTTTTCTAAGGCTTAGCATAAAAGACAACAAATTACTTGTTAATTTATCAATTAATTGTCACTTTGAAAGCTAGGTGAGTCTAGGTACCAGTTTCACACGAACAGGCCTTTTTTTTACGTTGGGATATCTTCATGGTTACTTTTCTGCTGTGGCGAGCAACAGAAGAGCTATGTCAGACTCCTACCACTAAACCCAACAGTGGTCCTTCTATGTACCTTGAAGTGCCGGGTTTATAGGAATCTTATAACACATGCTAGTCAATTTCTTTTGTGCTTAGTAATAATTTTTATTAATGTTGCATACTGAGCCTACTCCTATTGTCAAACTGGCAAATTTATATGCTTAATGTGTCATGCCTTTATTTGACAATAAACTTATTTGTATTTGCATGGGTAAGCACCAGGAAATGGAGGTCCCATGGGAGACGATAGGCTATTCTATGCCACATCTGGTTTACAGATTCACAATAAGTATGTTGTTTGTGTCATATAAGAATCTTTACCTCATTATCCTCATTAATTTCGTTCTTCCATTCGTAGATCGAGGTGACCTGTGGTATTATGTTGACACATGCCGCAAGTTTTTCCGTCACAAGCCCGCGCCCAATAGTTTTCCCTACGTCTGTACTTGGAACTGTTACGTAGGCCACTGAATATTCATCTAAAATGTAAACGTATTGCAATTGAGTTCACAGTAATTTAGCTAAATTACTGTGCATTCAATTGACAGCGTAGGTATCGTAAAATTTAGGTACCGGCAAAGACACTCCCCGATGACATATTTCTGTATGAAATCGCTAAGCACGGCCTCAGAAATGTAAAATAGAGGGCAACTAAGTATTTTCTTCCATGCAATGGCATTTGAGTAAAATTTTCACTGAGCCTAATTATTTCATTCATTACATTTTCTTCAAAGCTACAATCAAATCAAACAAACAACAATCAACAATACAGTTATTATTGGGTCCGGGTAATGTATGGCCAGTTTATTTACACCCAGAAGAACGAATCTCCGTAAAGGCCCATGTACACTACCACGATGTTTTTTTTTGATGATTATTACTTTTTTTATATTTAACAATGGATAATTGTCGTAGATGGGAAAAAACATTTTCTGGCACTGCGGCCGGCGGGCGGCCGCTGCCGCGGCACGCTCGCTCTGCTCACTCGCCTTGTGCGTAATTTTTATGTTCTAACATAACCTAACCAAGTCGGATCCTCCCTTTAAAGTATCAAGGACAAGGTCTAAGTATCCAATGCCAGAACAATAAAGCAAATGATCATGTTTGAATTGCTCCAGTGTGCATGTAGCTTAACTGGCATGGTAATAACGGAATTAGCGCCTCCCATAATATTTACAGGATAGTTAAGACCACAGAGTACTTTGTCATACTGCTACTGCTGGTTTTAATAGTTCTCTATCAAAGCGCAAAGCTATTTCCTTTCTTTTTCTTTTTTTGTGGTATCTGTTTTGTCTGTCACTGTCACGTCATCTGGATTATTACTGCCAATGTCAATTGGACGTTGCCTAGCCCCTCCGCGAACGGCCTTGGGCATGGATTTACTGGATCCCTTTACCCTGCTAGTTACTTACACAGTGACCTTGTAATGAAGTAAATCTTCTAATTTGGCATGCTTTTCTAGGATAAACTATTTTGGCCCATGGTCTATGGAGTATGAAAATCTGCGTCTTTAGATACAAAATCATTTACATTGTTCCGCAGGGCTTTTACCTAAGAACAAGCAATAGCGTTACAGCAGTAGGTTCATAGCAGTAGGTAAGCGGTAGGTTGGTTTTAGTATACCTACCTACTTATAAAATAAATGGGTCACTGCTTATTTATCAGGAAAATCTCACAGCTATCGCATGATTGTCCTAGCTACTGTCCAAATAGTTTTTTTTGTTAAGTTTATAGGTTGGTTTGGAACCTAAGTACTTACGTTCGTTTGTAAAAATATATGTAGGTATAGCCCGTCTACGCTAACGATCAACAAGCAACGACTATTTTTCTGCTTTATTGCTGTCCCTGTTATTTGTTCTTGCTAAGGAATAGCCCCGGGGTACCTACTGGATCATTGTTGCCTGGCATGGTGTTGTGCTGTGATACCTGGTGCCCGGTCATCACATAACACACAATAAGAAGTTTAACTATTGTAAAGAGTTTAACTAAAGCCTACATACTATAACATTAATTAATACCAGAAGATGATAAATTATCAATTTTTAAAACAAAATGTCACATTTAATTATTTATGGACAGTGGTAAAACGGTAATCTGAAAACCACAAAAATATGAGATTATTTATCAGTGGCTCCCAAACTTATTTTATCTTCTGCCCAATTTGAGAATGCACCATTTTTTTGCGCCCCCCTTTTTTCACTTATTTAGATAACACTATATCTTCAAATTAAATTAATTATTGTGTTTAGGGGAGATTACTTAAACATGAATTCTACGAGACGAGATATTTAACGAGAATCACTTTAGCCCGCAAGAGCTGACTTGAGACCTAAGCGTGCTCAGGTCTCAAGTTAACTCTTACACCTCCCAATGAGAAATATTGTTGAAACGCAACTTTATGGTAATCAAAGGAGTAGGTAGGTACTTTTTATTCAAAATAAAACAAACATAATCGATTCTAATGTAAAAACTAATGTGATGGATGAATCTGATGTTGTTAAATATCTTTGTTGATATCAGATTCCAATTTACTCAAGAACAACCGCAAGTTGCCACATTTGGTTGCATGCTCCAAACGATTTCTTTTTTTAGAAAGCAGCGTTGCCATAGCACAAAACCACATTCACAGAAATATGACGATAGGAATGCTATCAAGAATTGGTAAGCGGTATCCAGGGTACAAATTGCGAGCTTGGTTTTTGTAACCATAATTCTTGGTAGCCATTTTTGAACTTGACTTTTATTTCCTCGTTTGTTGTCAATTGTACCTACAAGTTCTTCTTCCAGCTGAAAATGGATCCTAGTAATGATAATTCGGAAAATTGTGAAACTCAGTTCTCCCATATTCTTTTTGCGTAGAAGCAGTTTAGTTGCAAAAGCAGCAACGGCATTTTTTATTTTAATTAAATTTAGATCATTGCGATTCATTTCGTTGAACAATTATACAGGTCTATCATGCAAGCTATATAATTCTTTGATGTAATGAGTTTGCTGGACAATTCTGAATCTTTAGTTTCCAAAAACTCTATCACAGAGTTACAATTTGTAAAATCAAGTCACATCATGCAGTGCCCACAAGGGGGCGTTATCATCCACTTTGGGAAAGGCTATTTTATAGCGTTATCGTGTCAATGCAGCGACGGCTCGATAAGATAGTAAATAATGGATAAATTCTAATATTTGCCCATTGTGAAACAAGTGGGCCAAGTGAGACCAGTGCTCTGGTTGTTAGAAAACATTATAACGAATAAACAAATTGATAATTTGACGCAAACCCATTACACTCTAACTTAAACTTAGAAAACTATCGGTTTCAATAGTTTCGCGCGTGTTTCGTTTTTAAATATTTTTTGTGTTCACTGTACCTACCTATAAGTATAGTTCGCAGCAAGACGAAGTGATAATAGCTAATTAAAAAATGGATAGCGATAATCGTTTCCCAACTTCCGCAGAGTTTCAGTACATTTCACGAAAAAAGAAACGGAAATCCAGACCAAATATAATATTAAACTCTGAGAATTCAGATGACCCAGACACTATAGTCGAACCCATCAGTAATGATTTGGACGAAGCTAATTCAAATCAGACAAATGAAGATGACGTTCAGAATACAAATGAGGATACAAATGAAGATACTTCTCATCTCGATGATAGTGATGCAATATACGTAGACGGACAACTGCAAGCCCAGCCTCAGATCACACAATATGAAGTATGCGAAAATACTAAGCTTGAAGAAGTGGAATTAACAATAAATAAAAATGCTCTCGAAGATATTCCATCATTGTATTCCGGAGAAGCAGAAGAGTACAACATTCGAGCTTTAACAAAGCATGCAGAAACATATGAGTTGGAAAATTTTGAAAAGAAAGCGCTTATTATTTTTAATCAAGACAAGATAGATGGCTACAAACCAAGACAAGGTACTGAAAAAGATGTAGAAGCTTTAAAGAATACGTTCGAAAGATTCGATTTTGAAGTTATGGAGCATAAGGATCTAACAAAGAAGGAAATATTTGATACTCTGGGGGCATGTAAGTAACGTTTGAAACTAGCTTCAGGTCTCAGCTCTGATAACGTGATAAAGTACGAACTGCTAAAAGCTACTTAAATATTATAATTCTTATTTGGGATGTCAAGTTTTCAGGCAGTCTAGTTAAAAGTTAGTTTCAAAGTGAACCTTGTAATATGACTAAAACTAAACATATTTTGAATTTAAATTTGAAATTTAACAATTAATTAGTATGTCTTTCCAGTTCATCCAAAAAAAATGCTCAACTGCCCGTAACGGCGTGATTGAGTCACAAACAAATCTTTATTTTTCGTAGCTCTCGACCACATGCTTTATAAAACGAGTACCTTAATTAACCGTAACATAACCGTAATTTTATGAAAGGAATAAGTGGCTATTTCTTTCATAAAATTACGGTAAATGTTGTGTATGTAAGTAGTTGTTTTGACGCTCGTTGGATCTCCATAGATTATAAATTTTCCCTACAAAAATTTTCTCAAAAATTATCATATCTTATCTTATTGCATAGCAGTGGGTTCTTAAAAACAATGTAAATGACTTTACATTATATAGACTTTACTCAAGACTTCACGGACTACGGATGCGTTGGCATAGCGATCCTGACTCACGGATCCAACTCAGGCCTGCTACGGGCGAAGGACGAGAACTACAGCGAGACAGAGATCATCAATTACTTCGAGGTCCACGACAAGCCCTCACTGGTCACGAAGCCTAAGTTTCTTATATTACAGGTAAATTGATTCGGCTTTTTAAATTAAAATTGTTAGAATAAGCATACCTAGGTATTGCGCGGCTTAACCTGCGACATTTCCAGTTTTACATACATGCCCCTACAAATTTTGGACTGGGCTATGCCGATTGGTTTTTCTATCAAGAGCCTAGTCTAGGGATAGTCCGCTAAGACCATCTTGAAATGCTTGATTGATCATGATAAGGTACGAAATAATCTCAGGGAGCAATTTTCATTTCTCGATGTCGATGTCTGTTTTTGGGTAGGTAGGTACTTTCCCTGCTGTAGGTACGTAAGTAGTAAGTACCCAACTAATTTATGAGTCATGTCATTCTCGTTTTATCAATACCAACCAACATCACTCACAACATGAGGAACAAATGCCGTATTTTCCACATATTTACCAATACTCTAAATTCATTGTTTTGTTGCATGACTCAGACTCGATAGTCAACTGTAATCTGATAAGATGTGCACCTATAGGTGCACATCTTATCAGATTACAGTTGACTATTGATGATGACGTATTGTAATCCTGTGACTTTGCGTTTTATTTAAAGAGCTCTAGCTAGCAAAAAACTGAAGCACTTGTGTTCCTGAATCTTTAATTTCAGCATAGGAAACCGAAATAGTATCGAAACTATTCTTGTCGGAGTAGAAGACCCAGATAAATAAGACGACGAATTTAACAGTGAAGATGGAACGGACGGATGGGAAATAAAATCGAAAGCATTGGCTTACGATTTTATTTCTTCTCGAGGCTGACATCAATTTATTGTGCCTTATGTGGTTTTCCAGGCCTGCAGAGGGACCCGAAACATTCGTGGTGTCCCGGTACACCAGGCTTGTAGAATACGCACAGATTCTTCCATAGAACCTTACATTTTACCCGCGGAGGCTGACTTGCTTATTCTACATAGCTCTTATGTTGGTAGCCCCAGTCACAGGTAGAGTACCTACATTCTAAATCTGACTAAATCACAAGCACAATTTAATTAACTCTGATGTATAACTTTAATTTTGAGAGACTATGCCTCTTTACTCTAATATTTTTTTCTTTATACAACTCGCTGATAGAACAAGCATCGTCTATTGTACAAAGAGCATTGTCTATTTGGTTACCTACGCATAATCAGTGCAAGCAATTATAAAAAAAAACTTTGGGTTAAAGATGGTTAGCCTAGATGACGAGCCAGTTATTTCATCGGTACACCTTTCAAACCAAAACATAGCGACGCTGCTTTACGGCGTAAATAGTCATGGTGGTAATACTTCCCCGGTAGAACCGCTCGCAACAAAGTTACTACGACTCAATATGTACCTCCTTATTGTTTCCTTCATTATATTACCGGTTTCCAGAGACAAAACCGAGGGCTCCTGGTTCATACAATCGCTTTGCGATAAAATTAACCGGCTAGCAGCCACGCATGATCTTGAATCCATTATCATAGAAGTCAAACGAGAAGTGGCGATAGATAGAGGACACGAATATTACAGCAGAGTAACTTCTGAGATGGAAATAAATAAACAAATGCCTGTTATGACGTCGACATTGATCCGGAAACTGTACCTGAAAAAGTTTGGGGATTCTTTAGTGCTACCTCTATTGACTGTGCCAGATGGAGTCACTTGCAACTGTTGTAAACAAGGTTCTAATCAAGTTCTGGATAATGTTCCGTCCACACCCATGCTGGTACAGTTCGGACCATGTTCATGCTTTTTAGAACATTTTGATTACATGAAGAACTGCTTCAAGTAAGTACGACTTAAGTAGGTAAAAAAATGAGCTGAAGTAGCGTGTTGATATGTAGTTAAGTTACTTATTATGTACCAAGTAAAAACTTATTTTTCTTCCACGTGACATAAATTGTACAGTCGTCGTCAGTTACAAATCTGAAATAATAAATCTCTAATCCTGTCAAAATAAATCTCGAAACAATAAATATTTATTTTATGCCACACACACAACAAGAGCCGTATAAAAGTTATGTTTATTAAATTAACTTAGATGCAGCGTGGTACGTCGCGGGGGGGTGGGGAGAGTGTGGTGTGGTACGGTGCAGGGAAGGGCGTGGGGGGGGGGGCAATTTGGTTGGGGAAATATGCATAAGTGTGCTTACTCGAACGGACACGGAGACACGTGCAAATTAAAAAATGCTACCCGAAGACACTATTTCACGCGGACGAAGTCGTGGGTACAACTAGTTAGTATTCATTAGATTTTAAAAAATGTGTTAAATCGAAGAGTTTGTTCCTTTTGTTTTATTACTTTCTATACCTACTTTTTCCTTTGACTGTACTTTATTTGCCTTACACAATAGATGTATTTGATTATTTCGAGAGTGGTCCGATTCGCCGGAAAAAAATTAATAAAATTAAATCTATCCGGCTACTGGGACCGCGGTCCGTGTACCTAACGGTCCGAATTGATGGAAGCCTCTAACTACATAGTTAGTTACGGGACATAATAATTAAAAATAAGAGTACGCATAGGATTTTCGTTGGTTTTTAAGCTAAGCAAGCTGATGATTATTCAGTTGATACAATGATTAGTTGGTAATTTACTATTGTTTATTTAGGTAATAATTCACCTAAATCAAACTGTACTAAGGTAGGTAACGTATTAACTGTAGTTTTATTCGTTTTTCAGATACTTTACTGAAGAATATCCCGACGATGAAATAGCCAGATCGTTCCATGATATGGCCGAAACACTAGAAGATGGAGTCAATTTTAACGCGGCCAAAGAAAGGCTAGCCAAAATCATGTGCAGATATTTGAATGAAAATGCAAAAAACTGTGGTTATTACAAATATTTATACTTTTATAAGCATTAGTAGATTAGTAGAAGATTAAATTATGATACCATGATGATTTATTGATGACAACATGATGATTTAATTCTTGTACTTTCATTATGATGCTTATGCAATAAAATTTATAATTTGTATGCGCGTTTCTCTTATGAAAGAAGGTAGACGCACGCCCCGCAGACGCGACGCGACGCGGTCACGTTTGGCGTCGTTACAATGTTACTATGCTCTTCATTTTTTCATTTAATAACTCCTACCCCTCGCCTGCGCAGCACGACGCGCGAAAAATGGCGGATGTGCGCGGTACCTTCGCTAGAGGTCGGCGCGCGCATGCCGCTTTGTAAATGAATGATGATTCTCTTCTATTTTTCTACTGTCACTCTGTATTAAATAAACCTCTTTGAAATCAGCTTGAAATATTCTAACTAATTGAATAATAATTATTACTTGTTTACAAATGTACATTTCGCTACTCGAAGTCAAAGATTTAGAAAACGGATGGAAATACACACTTGGAATTTATGTGATGTAGTACAAAGTAGGTTCAATGAGTTAGACAAAAACATTGATATCCAAAAACATGAATATATTTATAAAAGATTCATGATAAAAAAATAACCTATTACCATACAAAAACATTTAGAAATTCAACAATCAAAAACTTGCAATTATCTATGATATCAGTGCCATGTTATCATAGTGGATTTCTCGGACTGCGGAACGGCCCGCTCCTGGCTCATGTATGGAATGCTAGTATTTATTTCACTATTTTGAAGAAACCTAATTACATTCTAACAATATAACACTTAAATAACATAAAAATATGTATTGTTGACCTATTCCACTGGTTTTTTAGTAAGGACAGTTAGATTTTAAGTCTAAACAAAGAGATTTTCTATGATAACAGTGCCAAGGATTTCTCGGACTGCGGAACGGCCGGCTCCTGGCTCATGTATGGAATGCTAGTATTTATTTCACTATTTTGAAGAAACCTAATTACATTCTAACAATATAACACTTAAATAACATAAAAATATGTATTGTTGACCTATTCCACTGGTTTTTTAGTAAGGACAGTTAGATTTTAAGTCTAAACAAAGAGATTTTGTTGGAGAACTTCGCAGAAAAAAAATTAGGTGGCTGATGAAATTAGCAAGGTTTTGAATGAAAACTTATCAAAACCGAAACCAATGAATGTAAAAACATTAAAAACTTACCTGTTCATCGTTACAATAGCACCAACAACAAAATAATTCACTTTTTACCCTGTAAACCAGCAACAAAACACAAACTTGTTACACGATGACCGGCCGCGAAAGTGCTCGTAAATCAAATGAACTTGTGAACTTTGTCTCCGTTGGCCGTATTTTTATGAACATTTGCTACCTGTCTCTATTCTTCAACGAAGCCAGTGACTAGGTTAGAGAAGTGCAGCTATAGGTTAATGCCGTTAATTTCGTACAAATACTGAGGACGGTGGAGGACGGTGCGATCGGCCAAGAGCCTGCCGATGCGCAGATGTGAAGGATTTGAAGGAAGTCAGGGTCTGATCAATTGCCAGTGGAAGGGCCTTACCCATGTCAAGAGGTAAAGTTCCACTGCGGCAGACCCGTGCTATATTAGACGACTAGGTAGTGAGACAGATTATATTTGTTTATGTATAATTGTATCTTCTTCTTATCGAGTCAAGACTCTAACTAAACCCTCCTCGACCAATATGTCGCCACCTCAATAGCTCCACTCGATGCCATGTTTAGATCTTCCATGGTGCAGGTGGTCGTGCACTGCGGACATGAAAGTAAGTGTGGCATGTCCTGTATGGGGGCCCCGCAGTTGCACGGTACCCTGGTCGGGTCGATGATTCCCCACTTAGCCAGGTTTTTTCTGCAGCGGCCTACCTGGGCCCGGAGTCGGTTGAGTGATTTCCATATAGGCCACTGCAGATCATGTCCAGGTGGTAAATGTTCTTCAGGTGCTATAAACTGTAGAGGGGGAGGATGTTTATTTCTCCACAGCTCACATTTCAAACTCATCGCACTTTCTTCTGAGGGGGTGGTGTGACTCAGGAAACTTTTTCTGCTCTTAAGGCGGGCGCGTGGGATCCGGAAACCATTTAAAGGGTGGCGACTATCTACTTCTTGTTTCTTCTTTTCTAAGCGGCAAGCTGTTTCGCGACGAACATCGGGGGGCGCTATTCCTGCCAGTGCATACAACTTGTTAAGCGGAGTGGGCTTTAAGCACCCAGTTACAATGCGACAGGTGTCGTTCAGCGCAATGTCTACCTCTTTAGCGTGGGCAGAACGATGCCACACTGGGCATGCAAACTCCCCAGCTGAATAAGCCAGAGACAGAGCGGTTGTACGTAGTACATGCGGTGTTGCTCCCCAACTGGTTGACGTGAGGCGACGTAGCAAGTTGTTCCTGGTATTAACTTTTAGCTTGGTGTTAACACAGTGGGGCCTGTATGTCAGCGATCTATCAAGAGTAATGCCCAAGTAGCGTGGCTGATTGCAGTGTTCTATTGCAACTCCTTGCCAAGAGATATTCAGAGTCCTGTTAGATTGACTATTGCGGAGGTGAAATGCACACGACTGAGTTTTCGAGGGATTGGGGCGTAAAGCATTTTCATCGTAGAATTTCCCGAGTACTCTCAATGCTTCCGTCAGTATGTCCTCAGATTCCTTAAAAGTGGAAGTCTGGGCGGCTAATGCAAGATCATCGGCATATAAAAACCGCTGTGTTTGGGCGGAGCAAGGTTGGTCATTCGTATATACATTAAACAAAGCTGGAGCGAGCACACTGCCCTGAGGGAGTCCGTTTTTCTGGCAGCGCCATCTGCTTTTGTTATTGTTGAGATGGACTTGAAAGCGGCGGTTGTTAAGAATCTCGCTTAGTATGTGGACGAAACCTATATCCTTTGTGAGGTCGTTGACTTTCAGGAGAAGTCTTTTTATGTTAACAGTGTCATAGGCAGCTGATAGGTCGACAAATACAACACCAGTGACATTATTTTCCTCAAAGCCATTTTCGATATGCTGCGTCAATTTGAGGGTTTGACTAGTACACGACTTTCCAGGCCTGAAACCAGCTTGCTCTGCGATAAGATTAGGTTCAATGATAGGTGTTAGGCGGTTCAGTAAGAGTCTTTCAAAGAGTTTGAATGTGTGGCACAGAAGAGAGATGGGTCGGTAGCTTTTAGGGTCTTTAGGGCATTTTCCTGGCTTAAGCAAAGCAACCACTTTTGCACGCCTCCAGAGTAGAGGGATCTTGATATCCTTAAGGCAGGAGTTGAATAAGGCCAGTATCCAGGATACAGCTACTGGTCCGAGGTGTTTAATTTGGTCGACAGTAATATCGTCGAAACCAGCAGCTTTACCATTTTTCATGGCCTTGATTCCGAGTTTCACATCTAACACTGTAAATGGTTTACTCAAGTCAGCAGTATCATCGGCAGACACGGATAACTTTCTTGTCTTGGGTAGGCGATGTGGTGGTTTACCATTAATGAGAAGCTGATGGGCAACTTGATTGGCAGTTACTTGACCTGGGTTTTGTGCCACAGGAGGGTCCCCAGTCAGTTTTTGTATTGTTTGCCATGCCTTCTTACTATTGCGTGTCATATCTACTTCGGTTACCAGTGTCATCCATTTCTGTTTGCGACTTTCACCAACCTCACGCATGAGAGCCTCCCCCATTTCCAACGTTTGCTCAGAGAATGGATCGGAATTATATGAAGATTCATATTCTGCAAATAGGACGGCAGAGTCTTTATTTAACCCAGGAATTGTATATAATTGTATTATTAGTGTTAATAAAAATATTAGCACTACTATTATTATTATTATAATTATTTTCTGTGCCCGCAGTTATGAGGCATGACTATAAAAAAAGTGCCTATCTCTAGATTATCTTCCAACCTGGTAAACCTATAAGTAGATACCCGGTACCTAAAGAGATAATTATAATTATTATAATATATTATAATTACCTACACGATCTGATCCTCCCTTCACCGTTTTATCTTCGGACTACCGGGCGTAAGGATAACTGTCACCCTTTCATGGTTGAGGTCCCTCAACATCATCAGCAAACTGCCAAGGAGTGGAACTCTTTACCGTCGTCAATATTTCCGAAGCATAACAACCTTGGATTTTTCAAGTCAAGAGTGAACCAGTGGATAATAGCTAAGCTTGCTCCACCTTAGGCTGCATTTTCACTTTCGATCAGGCCCCTGTTTAATAAAGCTGACAATTCGACATTATAGGTACATGTCAAAAAGCGACAAAATTGTGGAATTGTCGCGCTTTTGTGTGCCTAATATTTGTCACTTTTATAAATAGCATAAGCATATAATGTCGAATTGTCAGCTTTTTATAACAGGGGCCTGATCGAAATTGAAAATGCAGCCTAAGGTGGAGCAAGCTTAGCTATTATCCACTGATGACAGATGTGGTGGCATCAAACTTTTAGATACCTATCAACAATAAAAAAAAAGATGGTGAGGAATTAAGAAAAGACATGTTATTTAACTAAACATTTATTTATTTTTTAGTTCAGACTAGAGTTATAAAAACTTTGTAGGTACGCAAAAAAATTGCAATAATTATTATTTCAGCAGTACTATGTATACCTACGTACTTAGGTAATACATATTTTTATGATTTGGGTCTTGAAGGCAAGTACCTACCTAGCTAAGTAATTTAGGCCCAGGAAGCGACGTATTTTGAATCTGATATTATCTCCTGTGGTCTATCCATCCTGACGCCCACGAAATAAAGGCTCATTTTATTTACTTTACCTAGGCGTACGGTCAGATACGTATTATAAGTACCTAGATAGAAGAATTTATAGTTATCTAAGTTTAGGAAATATACCAACTTAGGTAGGTTCCTGACGGGCTGGGCAGGCATAGCCAGTCTATTAAGGCCCCATTCCCTCCATGTCTGGCGGGAATAAAGGGGAGGCCTTTGCCCAGCAGTGGGATCCAGAGTCACCATAATAATAAAGGTAGGTTTGAGATAAGTTGGTAGGTAGGTACTATCTAATATTCAAAATCTTCTGGGAAGTAAAACCAAGTAGGGAACATTTCTAATTGAATCAATACCATTTTGAGCACATGAAGTACGTACATGAACGTATCTTTTCTTACACTATGACTGAAGTTTAAATTCCAAATCAACACAAAATCAACTTGTAAGTTACAACGCTTAGCTCTATTTTTGCAAGAAAGGTACATGAATATGTGTTTGTTGAATGTTGGAAAGAAAAACATCGCATCACGCGACCGAATAGACCAAAAGTGGTCCGATATAGATGAAGAGTGGTCCTATATAGACCAAGACCGTTCCAATGAGAGAAAATATCTTAGTAGACCTTCCACAGAACTACTGAGAACAAACGGGTCAGATAACTAGAACGTCGGTACAGTAATCATACAAAAACAACAGCTTGGCAGCCGTAACTGCTTCTGGGCTATTGATTTAGTCTCATTCCCCCTCACGATCAGCACCGTTCGGTAAACGTATTTCTGCTGGCACACGTGGGTGTAGTCGCTTGGGTATGTCACAATTTCGCTGCATTTGGCGCCTCTGGAAGAAAAAACAAGTTTTTAGGCCTGCAAGGTGTGTGGGAAAGCCATTTTTTTTTATACAACTAAGTTGACAAACAAGCATACGGCCCACCTGATGGGAAGCGGTTACCGTAGCCTATGGACACCTGCAATACCAGAGGCATCACCAGCGCGTTGCCGACCCTTTAAAACTTAGCCATGACCTGTTCCCTTTCTTCCATTAGGTACCTAGTTAGTGCTCAGGTTGGAAATAACAAGATCCAGTGGTGTGCTATCTTCTGTGCTATTTTATATTAGTGTATTATCTACACTAATATAAAAAAAATATTAAAGAAAATATTACAGAAATTTCAATGTTCCCCACACAAATATTAATTTGTTCTCCGTGGGGATCGAAACCACGACCTACGGCTCAGAAGGCAGAGCTACTACCAACTGAACTGAGAGCTGAGAGGCTAGTCAAAAAAAATAATAATAAGAGATAGCTGCTTACACATTGTTGCAAGTCTCAGCTCTGAAGCCTTGCGTCCTATTATTATCTCTGTCCTGCAGAACTGTCCACCATTCATTGTTTCTGTCTTGCAATGAATCTGGGATCAAAATCTGAAAGGAAAAATGAAACATATTAAAAACTCTAGCGTATGTGTTAAGCGCCATCTAGACGTTAACAGCTGAACCACTTCCCACCTCCTCCTCTTACACCCGCTAATTAGTTCCTCCAATACACGTGTGCGACACCAGCGCACGAGCCATAAAAGATTTGCAACGGAAACAAATGCTCCCGCCCTCTTTCGCTTGGCGCCATACCAAAAGTCTTCACTTTTTTACCTATCTGATTAATAAAAATGCTATCGGTGTGTTTGTCTTCGGATAATGTCTCTCTGTAGTAACGTAACTGCTTTCATTGTTTATTTTTTTGCTCCAAACAGCGTTACTGAGTTACAGACGCAGGCAGTGCATCGCATTCGTTGAGCATATTCCTGACGTAGGTACGTGACTTGCGAGCCATTATGATTGTTACTTAAATTTAGCTCTTTGTGAAGGGCTCGTTCGGGGAAGTAGGTACTACCACCACAGTATTTCGGTATTACTGCCGTTAAGCAGCGTTGCTGTGTTATGGTTTGAAGGTTGCTGCTTAAATTTCTGGCATGTGAGGCTTAAAATTGAAATGCCTCAAGTTGATGGATGTAGTGCATCTTAGGGTATGATCCTAACATGCGTGAACTGCGAGGCAATGCTTTGTTTTAGGCTATGGCTGCCACTTCAAAAATGGTGGATCAATGCTGGCCCATCAGCACGTTAAAAAAAGCTATAGAAACTTACTTCTTCTGTGGAGCTGCAAAGCTTGAACGGTTCACTCTGTGATCCAAATCTTTGTGCGATTTGTACGTCGCTGTTATCCAGCTCATCCATTTGAAATCTGTTTGTGATGTCGTCACCAAGCTGGAAATATTATTTATAAATATTAGGTATAAGTACTTAGCGCCTAGAATGTTAGAAACAAGCTGAATAGTATTTTTTTTTACGACAGATTCTCCTTGCTTATGTGTTCGGTGTCAATTTATTTTAATGCCTTCTTCATATGATCACTTCTGGATTCAATTTGATTTTTCTTTATAAGTAAGTACCCAGTTCTAAAGAAGCGCATTCTTGACTAGATGATTCATAGCTAGATGACTTACTTCAACAAGTAGCTTCTTGACTTCATGCTTCGGATAGTTGGGTATCCTCGTGCAGTAGCCTCGCTTCCTGCACTCCTCAGAGATCTCGGGCTCGAACCTGGACTTGGAAGTCGGTCCGGGGAACACCACCTGGCTGCTTATGTCAGGATCTAGGGCTCCTGAAATATGCTGAACTTGACTATTACAGAATCTTTCCGTTTTACATTACATTTTGATCATGCTGCACGTTACGTTTTTTTATATTAAATAGACCATCCTTTGGCTACAATCACACCTGATGGTAAGTGACGATGTAGCCGACGATAAAGCAGGATGGTCTAGAAGACACCTATTCACTCTTGCCTTGAAGAGGCCCAAATTGTAGTTGTCAGGAAAAACTGCCGACGGCAATGCGTTCCATTCCTTTGAGGTTTGAGTTTGGTGGAATTCACCGAGCATAGACAACTCCCGATTCCAACCAATCAGCCTCAAATCATTACGGCATGAATTTTTTTATACAATTAGCTGATGGAACAAGCATATGGCCCACCTGATGTTAAGCGAAAACTATAGCCTATAACAAAGCTTTGCCTCGTATGTCACGCACTTCAGAAACGAGCCCTACGATGCCCTTCCTTGCGTCCATCAACTTGAGGCATACAGATGTTCAGCCTTACGTGCCAGTAATTTTACCGGCACCCCAACCCTTCAAAGTGAAACACAGCAATGCTCCTTAATGGCAGAAAAAGGCATGGTGGTAGTACTTTCCTGGAGGAGCCCTACACAATTTTTATTGCTAAACTATGAGCAATTTGACTGCACACATCATTGTTTATTGTAAATTTTCTTAAATAAGTTCAGTGATTTATATCTTTCAAAATGTTGGAATGCGTTCCAATCAGCTGCATGATTGGTTGGAATCATGCCCATTTGCCGTGTCTGTGATTTTACATCAATCTTTGTTTAGTTAAATACAATATCAGTTGCCATCTCTAAGATATTAAGGCTTTAGCTACCGTCAATTTAGGAATGGATAGGATGATAGATAGGAATGGTTTTAGGAATGGATCTTTTGACATCTGAATAAACAAATTTTTAATTTAATTTAATTTAATGACCTTCTCGCTCGCGCATTCCAACATTTTGAAAGAAATAAATCACTGAACTTATTTAAGAAAATTTGCAATAAACAATGATGTGTGCAGTCAAATTGCTCATAGTTTAGCAATAAAAATTCTGATCCAATCAAGTTATTCTACTGAAAAAATATCAACTTCGCGGGGGATAGTCGTAGGGTATTTCTGGAAGTAGACAGTTTCTACTTAAGCAAACTGTCAGTCGGTTATCAACGATTATCTGCCCCATAAAGCTGTTGGTACTAGCATAGTTTAGTACGTCACTACGTACTAGGGTCGACTAAAATTATAGTCAAGTTGTTAGCGTATGTAGGTACATAGGTATATACGCTAACAACTTGACTACGACTTGATACAAACTTGATACGTAACGCTTTTCCATCGATTTACTAGAACCTTCACCAATACCAATTACCTTCACCTGATTCTGTCTCTACCTAAATGATAAGCTAAACTACTTCTTTAAAAGTAAAGCCTTTATTTACAGCTTTTTGAAAAACATTCCATTTGTAGTTACCTAAAGCTGCAAATAACTCCAGCAATAGCTTTGTTAAGTAATGCTTTCTGTGCCCACCTCTTTTGCTCAATTGTATTCTATTTTCAATTCTTGGTGTCTGTTCTGACAGGCGGCTTTGTATCCTCTGCCTGCTGGGTTCTTGGAGTTGTGAGTTGGGTTCTGTCTGCCTGTTTCTTGGTTGGTCGTAGTTTTGGTATGTTCTTGAGTCGGGGAATATGAAGGTGCGTGGGTGTTGCAGGTAACTGTGGGAATAGCCTCTCTGTGTGCGTCCGGATGCTGTCATCTGTAAGAAGCATGCATCTAATCTATATTATCGAGAATGGTATTAAGCATACATTTATATTATCGAGGGCAGTTTTTCTCAGCGATAATAAAACCCTCGTAGAACAGAAATTACACAGAATATTTAATGTCTATCTTATTTTTGAAATGTAGTTTTGTGATTAAATGTCCGGACTTTTCTTTTAGTGTCCAGTTTTTTGTACACTTACTTACTTAGTAATTCTCAGGTCCAAGGGTTTTGAGTACTGTACCCGAAGTCCCAGTGCATTTACAACATTTTGTTACCAAATGTTGTATCCGTTTCGCCTATTTGTCCATTGTATGGAAAAAAGATGAGACAAAAATTCTAACTAGGTACGTAACGTATTTTTGCCGTCTCATATTTTCACCATACAATAGAGAGAGACAAATAGGCGAAACGAAAACAACATTTGGTAACGAAATGTGGTAGCAAAACTCCGACTTCGGGTACTGGTAGTCTATAAATTCTTTGATATGCCTTAATTTGGGGGGGGATTGGTATTGCAGGACTGCCCATCACCTAGTGCGATCCCTTAGTCACCTTCTATGACATCCGGGTGATAGAGGGCTTCTATGCAGGGCCACGGCCATGGCTTCATAAAATTACAACTAAAAATAACCTTCTTCCGCTATTGTAATCGTCTATTAGGTACCTAATGTACCATGGTACCTATCTGATAACCGAAGTTTTGATGATGATTATTTATTCCTTTTACGGGGTCATTCCACTCGAACAAGTTCGTAGGTAGGTAGGTAGGTACCTCTAATATAATCTACATACCTACCTACAGACATTATTACATAATTATCTATGTTTTAATGTTACGACCATGAGGCAATTTTGTGAGCGGAGTTTCACAAGGTGCGATTCTAGGTCCTATTATTTCAAAAAAGTCTTTTTTAAAATTTATTTTACACTATGCGTGTATATCTATATAATAATATGTCGTGTTAGTTAATCCACTTATAACTCAAGAACGGCTGAACCGATTTGGCTGAAAATTGGTTGGGAGGTAGCTTCGAACCAGGAGAAAGACATAGGATACCCGAAAAAGTAACGGGAACGGGGTGTTACGGGAACGGGCGACGAAGCCGCGGGCAGCCACTAGTTTTTTATACAACTTGCCTAGAGAAAAAGCATAATTATGCCCTGCAGCAGGGCTACCACGAGCTCCATATGGTTATGGCTATGGCTGTCAAATTGTGTATAGATAGGCTGACCCACACATTCATTTTCTTCTTGGGTTTGAATGTGTTGACACTGTTGACACAATTTTGACAGCCATAACCATAACCATATGGAGCTCATGGTAGGCCAGCTGATGTTAAGTGGTAGCCTATAACAAAGCATTGCCTCGTAGGTCACGCACGTCAGGAACGATACACTGCCCTGCGTCCATCAACTTGAGGCATACAGATATTCAGCCTCACGTGCCAGTAATTTCACCTGCACCCACATCCTTCAATCCGAAACACAGTAATGCAAATAGTAGACGAAGTCCTCTGTTTCACCCTTCCAAAAAAAATCTCTATTTTAATTATCAGTTCTCTAGGCCTACCAAAAGCTCTGTCTGGCTCTGTCTCTGGCTCTTGTTTTGAGTCTGTGTGAGTGTTGAAGTGTGTTCTGTGGTGAGCACTCACACAGACTCAAAACCAGAGCCAAACAGAGCTTATGGTAGGCCTGCTGATTCTCCGGCAACCTTTAAAAAAAAGATTTAATCATTTTAGTAGATAAATTGAGCAATGGTATGCTACTTGCTAGGTTTTGCAAGGAAAAATAAAGTTGTAGCTGTGACGTACCCATGTTTGGCCATACATACGGAGAATCGAAGGAAAGAGATTGCCACGACCTTCAATATAGCCTTTAATACATTGCCATGCATATGTATTAATACAAGATGGTAAATGAAAGTGAAACTGCGTTTATATTTTTTATTATTTGAATTTATGATTATTGACTTGAAACTTGATGTATCAACTCAAGTATTCAGACATACTTACATATGTACAGACGTATATACAGACTCAAAACCAGAGCCAGAGACAGAGCCAGACAGAGCTTATGGTAGGCCTTGGTCTAACTACCATACCTACCTCAGGCGAGGATCAAAGTCGTATCAAAACAATGACTAAGCCGCCTACCTAATGTTTAAAAACACTAGTAGGTAACTATGTAGGTAAATCATAGGGATGACCTGATGACGGTACAGTCATGTAAAATTACTAGCACGGTACTTTAATTAAATTCTAGTGTGTGTAGGTAACTCAATTCTACTACATAATATACATGCATGTCGGCATGACTGGCCTCTCAGCTCAGTTGGTAGTAGCTCTGCCTTCTGCGCCGTAGGTCGTGGATTCGATCATCTACAGGTTCCCAACCTTTTTTTTCTCATAGACCACTTTCAAACTTTTGCTGGTTCCGGTGGACCCCCTGCCCTGCAGCTATATACTACATTTCCAGTCGACAAGAATAATATGGAGATTAGATTTAACTATATGAATATTTGCGATGCGGCTGAATTCCAACCACGAATTAACAGTTTTGGAAAAAGTTTTTACAAGCCACATCAGCTAGACGTTCTACTACACAGGCCATCTGATAGTTGGACGTTTTGCTACATGGACATTTTGCTCATTAGACTTACTGCTCATTAGACCGTTTGCTCTGTTGGACATTTTGATACTTATACCTTTTGATCAGGTGCCTATTTTGTCACGCCATCGTGGACCCCCGTCGAGTCTACCGTGGACCCCTGGGGGTCCACCTGGACCACGTTGGGAATCAATGATCTACATTAAGCAAAAACTGTTGACTTAACTTTTTACTTTCCAAGAGAATTTATATTTTGCATTATGTATTTTAGATTTTGCTATTATACAAGTTGGAAGGTATAGTAGGTACTCTAGGTACCTACCTATGTACCTCTTCATAATTCGTTTTATCCTTTCTGTATAGGAACTTACTAGCTTTTAAGCTAGTAAGTTTAGGCTAGTTTAGTTTGTAGTTTAGTTTAGTGTTTTAGCACTAACATCTGCCGGCAGCTCTGCTCTCGTGGTAACTTCTGTTAGATAAACCTGACTATTTAAGTTTTATCCAAACCCGTTCAGCCATTGAGTAGATAAGTGGAAACAAACAAAAACACACAAGTAGTTTAGATTTGTTCTATGCTATGACTCAAAACTACAATGTTTTTTGCAAGCGTTTTCGAACATTCGCAAAACCGGTAACCTAATTACTTAAATTATGTAAATTACCTACCTTAGTGGAACTGGAGTTACAATAACTGAGTGTTTTGTTTCTCAAACACGCTGTACTTGCAAGTTTTATTTAGCAAGTTGCAAGTTGTCCACAATATTTATTTATATTTATAAAGTCCCTCGAACCCAAATAAATAAAAAAGAAATAAAAGTAATTTACAAATAAAAAAATTAAATTCTCCTATATAAATTAATACAAATATCAATCTTATAAATAAAATTCTAGAATACTCAGCTAAAAAAAATAATGCAAATCCTCGTCTTCTATACTCAACATTAAACCCAGATACTAATTCTCTTTCACCTTCAGCCTGTCTTGCTCCCTGTAGGCCCTACTACAAGCTCTGTCTCTGGCTCTGGTTTTAAGTCTGTGTGAGTTCTGACCAGTGTATTATACTTTGTGTGTGTGTGACGTTTCGACGTAGTATTTAGTTAGCACTCATACAGACTCAAAACCAGAGACAGATAGTGTATTCCCTTATTACGGGTATACAATATACATACACTAGTCAACTATGTATGTGTTTTGGGAGAACTGCTTGAGGCTTGACTCAGACTCAAGCATTGTTTCTGAATACGGGGAAGGTTGTGGTGGGTTAAAATACCACTCGGCTTGTAACTTTTGAGCCAATATAAAAACATTTTACTTTTTACAAGGTTACATTTGCGTGCGTGTGCGCATGGCATAAAGAAAGTGACAGGGACTTAACATTTCACTTTCGATTGAGCGAGCGTGCAAGTGAATGTCATAATAAAAACTTACATGCTACTTAGTTGTATATTCTAGAACCTTTCTTTGTCTTACTAGGATGTTAAAAAATATTTTAATAGTTATAGTGCTTGTTTTTTTATAAAACTAGTTGATGGAGCAAGCATATGGTCCACCTGATGTTAAATGGCAACCATCGCTTATAACAAAGCATTGCTTCGTAGATCACGCACGCCAGGAATGTGCCCTAAAATGCGCTGCCCTGCGTCCATCAACTTGAGGCATACAGATGTTCAGCCTCACGTGCCCGTAATTTCACCGGCACCCACACCCTTCAAACTAAAACACAGCAATGCTGCTTCACGACAGAAATAGGCATGGTGCCAAAAGCTATGCACCGACCGAGTGTTTGAATCCAAGATCGCTAAAGTATGAAGTCCTTCGTCTGGTGAGCATTGAGCTCCTATCGCGCATGAGCCATAGGCTCAAATACCTTAAGACAATTATCATAATGACAATGCGTTCCAGACCTAAATTTTCTATAAAAATCATGTTTAAAGAATAAAATAAAAAAATATTCTATTGTACTCTGTGGTTAAACAATCTGGATTTAACCACAAATTTTAAAGGAAAAACAAATAAACTTCATGAGGAATTTCAAACGAGCAACCTACGTCAGCTATGCGTTTACCGTAATGTTACCTACTACCTTACGTCACTAAAAATTACCATTTTTGTATGTAATGTGCATATAGTACATACATAGGGTAAGGAAAATAGCGTGAGGAAACACGTGCCTCAGAGCTGATTGAGGTGATAGGTAGAGCAATAGAGGTTTTGCCTGTAGTTTTAGTACCTATAGTAGAGCTCTTTGTGAGAGACTCGTCCGGGGAAGCACTATGCCTATCTCTGCCGTGAATACCACCATGCTTATTTCTGCATTGAAGCAGCATTGCTGTGTTTCGGTATGAAGGGTGTGCCGGTGAAATTATTAGTACGTAAGGCTGAACATCTGTATGCCTCCATCTGTTACCACTTTACATTACCTCTTTTTAGTACCTACTGTTAAAACTGATGTAAAACTATACTTATGCAATAAACAATTTCATTTCATTTCTTTTCATTAGTTGGTTCTTAAGTTAGTTTCATCAGCTATAGTTGTATAAATAAAAACTCAGTAAAGTCTATCATTTTTTGTGACTTTTTTCGTAAAGGTTAGCCTACTAGTTATCTTACTTATCCTGACCTCTAATTTGTTCCTATCGATTTCCCTATGTTACCAAGGCCAATTGTAAAACTAATTAGTGAGCCTACACATATTTCATACTTGTTCAAAATTAATAAGATAAGCCCCATACCGATAAAAAAAAACTACATAAATCAGTGCGGAAGCAATGAAACCCTGAATTTTTACCTCATTTGTAATTAGCATGTTAAAAAACTAAGCAAAGTTAAATATGTAGGTGGTTGCTATATGGCCTAACATCTTGACTCTTGCCTCCTAGATATTTAGATACAAATGAGAGGTCTAGTGATTCTGGTGTTTTGTTTTATTACTATGTTTACGCTGGAAGTCGGTTTCGCTAATATGTACCTAGTTACAATAGCTTTTCTGATTTTAGAGAAACTCGTTTCTTTTAAAATATTTCAATGTTTCTACTTAGTGTCTAAACGATTAACTTTATTGATCGCTTTCTGTTGAAATATTTGAAATTACTTACCTTTCTTTTCAAGTACTTAGTTTTAGAAAAAATTGTGCTGTTATTAATTGAATACCTGCTTAGCGGTATAATAAACAGCTGGTTCCCAGGTGGCATTATTTTGTGGTCTATATAATAATTGTAAAAAATAGCTAGATGTACCTACTGTTAGGCACAGCGTCAGCGGTCTTCACTGTGATTTATTCAAGGTCTTTTTTTGAATCGTAGGTTCCTACGAGGACCACAAAGTAATGCTACCTGGGCAACCAGCTGTTTAATGTACCGCTAAGTAGGTATTTAATCGAATACAAGTTTTTTTATTATGTAGATAGGTTTTTTGTTTTGGTGTTTTACTTATGTACCTAGCCTTTGAGTAGTAGTACCTAGAGCTTTTTGTGATACATTTTAGTAGTAGAAGTAGAGCTTTTTGTGAAAGGCTCGTCCGGAGAAGTACTACCACCATGTCTATATCTGCCGTGCCGTGAAGCCTGTGTGGGTGCCGGTGAAATTACTGGCACGTGAGGCTGAACATCTGTGCGTCACAAGTTGATGAACGCAGGTCAATGCATCGTGGGGCACGTTCCTAACGTGTGTGACCTACGAGGGAATGCTTTGTTATAGGCGATGGTTACCACTTAACATCAGGTGGGTCACATGTTTGATCAAAAAAAAAACATATTAAGTACCTGAGTCGTGGAAAGTTACGATAAGAGGTTTGGCTCCTGTTTCCTTTGCATTCTGGGTTAATCTGACAAAGTGTGAGAATTCATTAAGTAATTTTAATTTATTAATCATTAATTCGGCCGTATTGTTATTATTTTATTTTAATGTTTTTTTGGGGTTCCGTAGCCAAATGGCAAAAACGTACCCTTATAGATTCGTCATGTCTGTCTGTCTGCCTGTCCGTCCGTATGTCACAGCCATTTTTCAATCGGGTTTGCAGTTTGGCCATGAAGTCGGTTTCTCAAGTTTTTTATACTTCGCTTGTCTTAAATAAGTACCTATACATATTTGCATTCTGTAGTTTTTTGGCAAAGTGTGTGAATTCATTACTTAATTTCATTACATTCCAATTGTACTATTATCGAGTTGGCAAGTAACAAACTTGGCAAATTTATAGAAACATTGTAGCAAATCTACTAAAATAAACTAAACCAAACTAATAGTAGTAAGTACATACAAATAGAATTTATTATTTACAACAGAATATAAACTATAAGCAAAAACTATTATTATGAAACAACAAACGAATAAAATAATAAACTAGGTACATTTTAAAAGAACAATGCCCTAGAAAAAATAATAATCAACTCGCTTTTCCACCTGACGGTATGAAGGCATGCGCACACCTAAGCCGCTGGCGTCGGCGATCAGTGAAATGCAGTTAAATTTGACAGCGATATTTGACAGCGTTTCACTGATCGCTACCGCCAGCGAACTAGGTGTGCGCACTGCGCAGGCCTTTACAGGTAGAAAACAGAGTACATACATAGGTAATTATTGGTACTTATGTATGTAAAAAAGTAAAGTAAACCGGCCTTTTTATCTATTGTAGATTATTTATATAGCGTCAGGGGCAACTGGTGTGATTACTCAAGCCCTTACTTACGGGACGCTACAGTGCCTGGGACAGGATTTTGGATGGAATAGGCTTGCCTAGCACCTATACCATCCCGACAGCTTATTCGGCCTGATCCACAAGAAAGACATGGTCAATACGTGCAGAGCTGAATAAGCCGCGGGTATCTTCGCGATTTTTCTTCACCATTTGAGAGCTTCATTTTTTTGATCAGAAAAATTCATAGGTACACAACTAGATTTGAACCCCGACCGGTCAGAAGGCGGAGTTACTTCCACTAGAGTACCAGTGCTCTACTCACTCGTACGTACCTACCTTATAATAAAGGCGAACATCATGCAAATTAGTAATCGTTATAGGTACCTGCTATTACTACTAACAGTACCACTAACTACAACCTACTAGGTTCTGCCTTCAGAGCGAGCTCGGCAGGCTATTTTTAAGGCTCAATTCACACCGTCGCGGAATGGAAGTGACTTTTTTGCAACGTAATTGTATTAGCATATTGAACTTTACTTAACTTACGTATGTACGATTATTATTATTATTTTTTAATTATCATTATTAATTATTTTTGTACTTCTTCCTTTTTCGCTGTGTTAGTTTTAAGATTATTTCAAATATAATTGTTTATGAATAAATAAATGAAATGATGATATGGATTGAACACAACGAGTCGTATTGATAGGTATGATGATAGTATAAAGAAACAAAACAAACTTTCCACGGAATTCTCTCGCATTCTCGTATTCTCGAGAATTCTCCGGTGAATGCCTGCGTCAGCGTCATTATGAGGCGAAATTCACGCTTCCGTTCCATTCCGCGACGGTGTAAATTGAGCCTAACATTCCGAAATGTTTCCGACCGAAAACGTCAGCCTCTGTCTTTCTTTTTTATAAGCAAACAAACGGTGAAGGAAAACAACGTGAGGAAACCGGCATGTCGTAGAATCTAAAAAGTTCGAAAAACATGTGGAGTGCACGAAAGGAGCCTCTCTGAGGCGCACTTGAAATCCTTATACCACACTGGTTTGAAAGAATAAGTGACACGATATTAATAAGCAAACAATACAAGTAAAAGATCGATAAATACTTTTTATTACCTACTTCAGCCGAATTCGATGTAAAATGTTTGACAACAAAGATTTATGAGGTTCTTGACCTAAAAATCACTTTCTTGCTGTTAATATCTTTAAAGATTTCGCTTTACTCTTGTTTAAAACTTTGAATACTAACATTCTTTAAACTCGTCACCAGAATAAGTTATTTTTTAAGGTTTGTTTACAAACATTCCACATTTAAATTTGGCTGAGTGTAGGCGCAATATGGACACAGACTTTTCAAATTGGATTTTTTAAAATACCTTGTAAGTTTGCAGCGCAGGCAAATTGCCAGAATTGCTAGAACAACTAACGACTCTAGGTTACAACAAAACGATATTATAAAACACTTACGACAGTGATCCAAACGATGCACTGCAATATCCGCTTCATTGTTAGTTTACACTTGTTTATCCTAGCCTGGCTCGAATTGCACCTACGGACGCAGGATCCTCGGTAGAGCTCACTTATTTATTTGCATTTCGATCGGTGGTCCTCTATCCACGGGATCGCAAAACCACTGCGTAATCTAAAACGATAGATAAGTCCTCGAGACAACCACCTCGCTATGACGCCGGTCAGTAACTGGCTGGCGTGTCTGTGTGACGTCGTGACGATGGACGGCAATATAAACAAGTCTGACCGCAGCTCAGACACTGCCGACGCCGCCGTCGTAATCTCCGACCAGCTACGTGAGACCTGTCTGCAATGCGAAAGCATTACACTATTGATAAAAATCGCAATGGTATTTAGCAACTGACGCAGTTCAAGCTTTCCTGGTTGTTTTGAAAGGGCCGACCTAGTGTTCAATTTGCAAGTTTTTTGAGCACCCTTTCAAATTTTAAAGTTCAATACCATTTATTTTATTGTTTTATTTATCTATGTGTACTCTTTCCATCACATTGCTTGCCTTGTGGGTCACGGTCTCTTAACAGTCTACCGTAGACATAGTCTTCTTGTCGTGGTGCTCGATCTTTTGTTTAACGTATTAGTTTCCTCTTCTTTTATTCTTCAGTTAAATGGTTTGAGTTAAATGGTCTGCGTACGTGCGTGCATACGACTTTATTTCGCCACTCCACCTGTCTGGAGGCAGTCCTTGATACAAAGCGCGGTAGCCAAAGTCAAAGTCATTTGTTCATTCAGTTGCATCCGCTAGTCTAGGTGCCAGTGCCAGCTAGTTAGCCACTCAAGGGTTACACACAAGGCTTTACAGCGTAGGTCAGGGTTTCCACAACTGTATGCGTCGAAGTATTATATCAGGGAGACTTATAGATTGACTGCCTGTATCGATGCGACCGAGATCAGTTAAGACGTTTCAAAGTGATTCTTGCGATTCTATTGAATAAAATTTTATTGAGTTTGAGTGATAAGTACTCGTGGTCTATTCCGTCTTTACCATAAGGGCACACGGGGCCCGTGCCCAGGGCCCCCATTCTCAGGGGGCCCCGAAGGACCGACAATTTCTGCACATTAATTCTCAAAACATTTTTGTCGAGCACATTACATTTTTTCACAATACTACGCCATTATAGCCTACTGTATTTGATTACCTATAATAAATGGTTATGCTTAGCAAAAAAATGTTATTATAATTAGCTTTTATTACTTTCCAAAAGGGCCCCAAATTCTTGTGTGCCCAAGGGCCCCAGCCTAGTTTAAGACGGCCTTGCTCGTGGTTGCGTGGAACTGGCACCTAAGACTCACCTAGCTTTAAGACGTTTCAAAGTAATTCTTGTACCGTATTGAATAAGGTTTATTGAATTTGAATTTGAAAATATTAAAACTTTTACGACATCGATCTTGTGCGAAACAGGCTAAGACTATTGTACCTATATTTGTTAATGTTTCTGTTATAATATGTTTCTTATGTGTACAATAAAGTATTAATCTATCTATCTAAGAAAAAACTAGTGCAGATCCAAAATAAATGTAGAGAAAGAGATATGAAAGTGGCGAGAGTATTTGTGACTGTGAGTGAAAGTTTGTAAGTAGTAGAGCTCTTTGTAAAAAGCTCACCTGGGGAAGAGCGCCAAGCAGCAACAATGTGTTTCAGTTGAAGGGTGCCGGTGAAATTACTGGCACGTGAGGCTTAACATCTGCATGTTTAAAGTTGATGGACACAGGACATCTAGGCGATGGCGATGGCGATCATCAAAAACGCTGTCAAATATCGCTGTCATATTTGACAGCGTATCAGTTGATTGTCATCACCATCGCCTAGAAGTGTGCAGCCTTTTACATAAAAAAAGTATTCACTAAATCAGTTCATCTAATACGAACTGCCATAACAAAAATTTAAAAAAAAAGTATTTACAACCTTCTTTTTATTTGAAGTCGGTTATAAACTGGACAACCTCGTCATTATTATATTATTGATTATTTTTCCGACCCAAATATCGACCAATAGAATTGCACCATTCGACGTCACGTGGTACAACCTACATGGTATCATACTGACAATTTTTTGAAAATTTTCTAGGTTGTACCACGTGACGTCGAATGGTGCAATTGGTCGATATTTGGGACGGAAAAATAATCCCCCGAATACCACACGAGCTTCAAAATTATCTGGATATTGCTTAAGCTTAAGCTTAAGCTCTTGTGGTAAAAGTGATTACTTAATAGCTAACATTCATACCAACTTTTGAAAGTATTGAATTTACCCTATTACTAACAATTGATGACTACCTAGTTATGGTGTCCCGTTATCCCTCTGACTTAGCATATGGTCTAGATTGGTGTTGTTGCATTGCAATGCCA
Organism: Thera britannica; assembly: GCA_939531255.2. Classification (NCBI taxonomy): domain Eukaryota; kingdom Metazoa; phylum Arthropoda; class Insecta; order Lepidoptera; family Geometridae; genus Thera; species Thera britannica. Next base: position 15,120,553 of record OW618036.2, on the reverse strand, counting down.
TTTCTTAGTAGTAGTGCTTTGCTAATGCTATCTGTAATCCTTTGGCTGCATCCACCCACCCGTGTCTGTTAAAAATCACCTCAAATTCGCGCTCCCGAATTGTGAACCCTTTATTTTTTGTCACGCCATCGTAGACCCCCGTTGCGTCTACCGTGGACGTTGGGAATCAATGAGCTAGATAATAATAATATATTACTTAATAGCTAAAGTTAACCGGTTTTGGGATAGGACATCCCTAATCGGATCAAGCAGCGTGTTACATTTCTAGAGTAAAAAGAAGCAGAGGAGGGTTGCCGTCTATTAAAGTAAAACAGAGTTGTAGCTATAATCACTGAAGAGTTTTTGTCTTAACACTAGATAGATAAATTATGCTAGATATTAGCTACTAGGGACTCGTAGTTTTCACTGCACTCAGAGAACCAACCTCATTACAATTTTTTCCTAAAGCTAAGTCATCAGCATCGGGTATATAATCATCCGAACACACGCAAGTTGTCTTAAGATACATTTCCTTTGGTTTAATGCGACCTTCCGGCTCGTTAGTGATCCAGTCTTTGATAGGCACCGAAAATACTAGCATTTCGAAAACCTCTGATTGCAGTACGCAACAACCTCGGGACCGAACGCCAGTAAGGGTCGTATTTTCGCGGCAGAAATCCCCATAAAATCTGTAAACGAAATTATAAACCTCAAAAACCTAGAGTAAATAAATTGCAAAGCGACAAATGAAAATTCAGAATATTTTTAAAAGACGATCCAACGATACCCTACGCTAGGGATAAAAAAATCTATATACAGGGTGTCCCATAAGTCAACGTCCAGCCGAAAACGGGTGATGCGTCAAGTCATGACAATTATCAGAAAAATTTAAAAAAAAATATTTTTTATGTAACTTTTGAGTTATGAGTATTTAAAAAAACAGAAAAAACTGACACCCTGTGATGATCTTTTAAGTCCTGTGACTACAAATATTAACATTAACATTTACAGAAGGGTTATTCATGCTTACGTTGCAAAAAAAAGTTTCATGAAATGTTAATATTTGTAGTCACAGGACTTAAAAGATCATCACAGGGTGTCAGTTTTTCCTGTTTTTTTAAAATACTCATAACTCGAAAGTTACTTAGCAAATATTTTTTTTTATATTTTTCTGATAACTGTCATGACTTGGCGCATCACCCGTTTATGGGTCACCCTGTATACAGGGTGTCCCATAAGTCAACGTCCAGCCGACACACAAAAACAACAACGAGCAGTCGAACGAAAGTCGTGTTAGATACTCCACTTATAACTCAGAACGGCTGAACCGATTTGGCTGAAAATTGGTTGGGAGGTAGCTTAGAACCAGGAAAAGGACATAGAATACTTTTTATCCCGAAAAAGTAACGGTAACGGGATGTTACGGGAACGGGCGAGCGAAGCCGCGGGCGGCCACTAGTTTAATATAAAATCAACTCTACTTTACACATAGAGAAAAAAAGCAAAAAGCCCCCTTAAAAATCGGTTGTCTGTAAAGTCGGCTTACTGACGATAGTTGAACGTGACAACGTTGAAATAGAACGCCTCAGAGCGAGGTAACGCCGCATGACGTTATGTTTTTTTCGTGCAGCCGGCTCCATCGAATTTTAAGACGTTGTCACGTCAAAAATATTTTTTATCCATGCGCATGGTTTGGCACACTCAAATCGCAATAATGGCTTACGAGTAAAACGGCTTTGAGCCCTTGCTCACACACAGACGGACGGACAGAACGAAACATTATATTGTTTGACTTCGAAACCCAAAGGGTCTTATTAATAATCCTGGCGTAGCGTTGGACTAGTTGATCCGTGTTTTGTCTCTTGCAATGCTCGAGTTGACATGCAATTGTCAACTCGAGCAAATGTGACAAAACACGATTTAACTACTCCAGCGTTGCGCCAGGATTATTTAAAAGTGAGGCGGGAAAAACTAAGTGTCAGGCACGGGCTATTCATTTTTATTAACCACTAGCGGTTACCCGCGGCTTTTCCCACGTGAAGTATTTTTCCCGTTCTTGTAATTTTTTGTTGTAAAAAGTCTGAGCTGCTTACATCCAAACATCGTCTTTCGCATTAATAATATTAGTCAGAATCCTATACTTACTTGCACAAATAGATATAAAAACTTTGGCCGCGTAGAGTCTGGACCACCATGTATTCCTCATGGTCTTTCACTGCTTGTAATCGATTCGGAGAAGTAAGCTGTAAATCAAACAAGTAATTTTATTTATTAACCTACTTCAAATAAAAAAGGAGGAGGTTCTCAATTTGGTTGTACTGACTACTTTGTTGGCAACTGACAGCTCCCGTAGTAGAAAATAGAAATAGAAAATATGTATTTAACGTCACAAAACATGGTAACACACAAAAAGCATAACAACAAGCAATAAGTGACGAAAAAAAGGCTTCCACTCAGCATTTGCCATAGAAGCACAACGGCTTATTATGGCGCTGGTTTTTAGTGGTGTCGAGAGCAATTTTGTATGTACAAAATGGTACGGGTCAGTTGCCCACCAACTTGTTACAAGGATGAGACCCATGGCAACAGGACCGCTAGGCAAATGAATGGCGAATCATCATCATCATCATTAGCCTGAAGAAGTCCACTGCTGGACATAGGCCTCCCCTACACATTTCCATGAAGAACGATTCTGAGCCCTTTCCATCCAACGATTTCCTGCGATCTTTACAATGTCGTCAGTCCATCTGGTGGGTGGGTACTTTTCGTCTTCCGGTTCGTGGTCGACATTCGAGAAACTTTATTCCCCAACGGTGGTGAATTAAAGCGGTCTATTCCTGCAACACAATTTTATTAAGTTGGTCGCTGAAACCGTGAGTCATAATTTTTGATTGATACAATTTAAAATCGAACGCGTACTCAGCGATGACCCAAACGAGCCGTGTAACAGGACTAGGTGCTGGCCTACCATGAGCTCCATATGGTTATGGTTATGGCTGTCAAAATTGTGTCAACAGTGTCAACACATTCAAACCCAAGAAGAAAATGAATGTGTGGGTCAGCCTATCTATACACAATTTGACAGCCATAGACATAACCATATGGAGCTCGTGGTAGCCCTGCTGCAGGGCTACCACGGCAGGTCAGTTAGCTGTGACGTTATACACACATTGAAGAATATAACTTACTTGTATTTCCTTTTTGCAAAACCGGGAGCCTAGATATCCCTTTGTTTCTGTCACGGTCAGGTACTTTTTATACTTTTCCTGATCTTCAGGGCTAAGCTGTGAACAACAAATATACTTGAAAATAAGTAGTGATTGAATACAGGGTGTCGATCCTGAAAACACAAATCACTCAAGCGATCGCGTAAATCGATGTGAGTTGTCAATTTTTGTTTGAAAAATTTGAAAATGGAACGTGGATTCAGCGATCATTCGACGATCACTCAATCGAACTGTGTTGCTGGAAGCCGTGTTGTAGTTAAGAAATTTAGGTAAGTGACAAATAACCTATTAGCCTGAATCATGGCAAGATTGTAATTTTATTAAAGTAGGTTATAAAACATAGCGTACACTATTTACTAAAATAAAGGCGTTGTACCTGGTTGTGTTCTCACCTCAGACCAAGCTTTTTCGACGTACGCCTTAGGGTATGTATCATCTGCGGTATTGGCAAGGGCGTCGTACTCAATAGGCACGTCCGGCACAAAATGTGACTGTATTTGGGATGGCTTCTGGTACAGAAAAATATACACTGACAATGGCAAGAGTAAAGACAAAAATTGTAGGTACCCAAATTGTAATTATGATATAATTATGAAGATAAAATATGATTAAGAGAAAAATATAGTTAAGATTAAGTACTTTGGTCTACAATCAGTTTTTTCCTCATGATCATTTTTTATTAGAATGAAAGAAACATACTGTTTTCACTCCTCGGTTATATCAGAAAGCTTTCCAAATGCTCCGAATCTAGATTTTATTATTAAACGATGTCGGTCTTTTTATTCCAAATAATCTTAAATGTTATTCAATGGCGTCGATTCTAACTATGAAAAATAGAACTATGCATATTAATTTGTAATTAAAATAACCAAAAATTCCAGCGTTCTTGGCACCATGCCTCATGGACACCTACTTTTGCTAGATTTTTAAGGTTTAGTTTTAGTTTTTTTTTTAATATGTTGATTTTTTTTGTTGTTTAAGTTATAGTTCAATAAAATATTTAAATTTTGTAAATTAGCTATTCTCAAAAAAACAAAAATTCAATTTCTATTTTTTATTTTATTCTAGCGTGAACCCTTACATGGTTACTCATGTTTATACTCACTACACTGTGACTGCTCACTGCAAAGACAAGCATTAATCCCAAAAGCTGATCCATCGTCACTTGATGCTTCTAGGACTTTAATTTTCACTAAATTTATTAAATCTCCTCGTAGAATTTACCTACGAGTGTAATGCGTATACCTAACACAATTCATAATTTATTAATAACCACATTTTTCCTGTAAACTGTTTAATCAACCTAATGACGTGCTTTTATTATGCGTATTTCATAAACTTTCGATAAGAATGATATTATACCTACTCGTACGTATCGCAGTATTTTTTCTATAGAAACAACTTTTGTGCTAGACGACTATGATTATGGGTCTTTGATTCAAAGTCTTGACATTACAGAAATGCAACCCATAATTTGCTGGTCGTAGGGAATTGTAGAGTCTAATGCTCTTTTACATTATATGACGAGACACGAGAAAAACCTCAAAAGACGGAAATATGCATCTATCGGCGATGGATACATATCTCTGCCTTTTGGTGTAGAAACGCTAAGACCTGACCTGACCTAACCTGATTCTCTGGTCAAGGAAAAAAAATTGACAAAGAATTAGCTTAGCTATTCAAAGAGGTAACGTCGCCAGCCTTTTGTTCACATTGCCTATGGTCGGTGATCTGAACTCTGTTTTCTATTTTTGTAAATACCTACAGGTGGAAAACAGAGTTCATCATGTTTTTTCAAGGCCATGTCAATAGCTTTTGTATATTCTGTTGCAAATAAAAATCCTGAACATTTTACCTAACAAACTGTTGTTTTTTTGAGTTTGGACGTTACGGAGAGAAATGAAATAAATTAAAACAACAAGTGAATACAATTAATGTAAGTTTATTCTGAATTCTTCCATCTACAGAATAACATTTTTCGAATAAACAATGACAGGCTTTGTTTTTGCCAAGTTACGGCCATATTTTTAGCTGACATATAAATTTATCTGTAGATGAAGAATTATCTCTAATAAAATAATGCACAAAACTACCTTAACGAAACAATGTCCCCACAGTACCCGAAGTCCCAGTGCATTTACAACATTTCGTTACCAAATGTTGTTTTCGTTTCGCCTATTAGTCTCTGTCTATTGTATGGAGAAAAGATGAGACAACAACTCTAACTACGTAACGTATTTTTGCTGTCTCATATTTTCTCCATGCAATAGAGAGAGACAAAAAGGCGAAACGAAAACAACATTTGGTAACGAAATGTGGTAGCAAAACTCCGACTTCGGGTTCTGCTTTATAAAAGATAATAATAGCTACACACGTTCTATTCTTTTGCACATTTTGAGCTTCCAATATCGCCATCACTATCCGTAATATATGCATAACAATCACACTTGGTCCCAAGCGTCATGTTCCTCTTAACAATATAACCACAGTCCTGCGTGCATTTGATGTTTGGAATCAAGGGTTTTGACAATACAGACATTTCTAAAATTTCGTCTCTCATCAAGCAACAGCCTATTTCCTTTTTTCTAAAAGACGCGTTTGCGTTGCAGCTATGCCCATAGGATCTGAAAACAAAAGAAACAAAAATTAATAATTTGCTTAGATAAGTTTCTACTCCCATTCACATTACTAGCTACTTTTACTTCATGGCACACTCATTAATTTCTTTTCATTCATAAAATTTACATAAAATTGTGTTTTAACATAGTACATAAAAAAGGTTAAACTGATCAAATAATAAATACGATATGTCGACAAGCAAAATAAAATTCTTAATCTAAATTAAACATGTCACAAGCAATAAATTCATTAATTCATTGAAAGGATGTTTCAACACAGAAACACCCTTTCAACAATAGCCTTGTAAGCCTACATTTAAACATGTTGAGACTAACATATTCCTTCAAGTCGGTACTCATAGGTATATATGTATATCACTTGAAGTGATGCTTCATAGCGAATCAATCAGGAAAAGTAGATAAAATCATTTTCAGAAGTCTGTTTGTTAATTACTAGTAGTCCAACCCCAACTAAAATCTAGGGAGATTTGCTTGGGACTAACATGTTTGGATTTTCCTCTGACTACCTAAAGGTAGTCAGAGGAAAGTCAATAACTAGTAAATAACTAGGTAAGATAAGTTGCATTTATTAACGAAGTAATTATTTGCAGGTCTTGTCCTGGATAAATAAGATTCAATTCAATTGGCCTATTTCATGAAGCGATCCGTTGAACAAACCTTTTGGTTGGCTGCTGGCTCGCATACCTACCAAAGTCATGTTTATTTTCATTTTTACTTACTTGCATCTTATGATTTGAATTGTTTTTGGCTGGACCACTGAGTATTCCTGATGGTCATCTACTGACCTTGCTCTCCCTGGTATCAAGTCCTGCAAGCATAAAACTAATTTTGAAAAATGTTTTATTAAGTCCCTCAAACTACAATCTATGAGCGTCAGTCTTGCCGAGAGCTGCAGGTGTACCACAATGTCTGTCTGTCTATGATTATCTATGCTAATATTATAAAGAGGAAAGATTTGTACCTCTTTTTGTATGTTTGTATGTTTGTAATGAATAGGCTCAAAAAGTACTGGGCCGATTTAAAAAATTCTTTCACCAATAGAATGCTACATTCTTCCAATTTGACATAGGCTACATTTCAATTTGAAAAAAATTAGGGATCCTTGGTAAAATTTGAACAATGTAACCGAAGGTGTAGAAAAATGAGTCTTAAAATGTCTTTCGTCGAATGTGCTGCCGAAACTATTAGCGATAGAACAAAATAATGTACAACAATATTGTCTACCCCGTGCGAAGCCGGGACGGGTTGCTAGTGTATTATATATTATTAAGTCTTACGTCAAAACGTCACACACACTGGCCAGTACTCATACACACTTAAAGCCATAACCATAAACATAGACAGACAGACATTGTGGTACGCCTGCTGGTGCACTTTGTCGTGTTTAACCACCGACGCTAAAACGACGGGTTGTTAGATAGACAGATTGTGGTAGTACCACAATGTCGTACCACACAGTCTGTTTGTCTATGATTATGGCTTTGAGTCTGTGTGAGTGCTGGCCAGTGTCATAGTATTATCTTATCTGTGCCAGTGTATTATACCTACTGTGTGTGTGACGTTTTGACGTAGGTTAAATTCTACGTTATACCACACACTCTGGCCAGCACTCACACACACTCAAAGCCATAATCATAATCATAGACAGACAGACATTGTGGTACGCCTGCTGGTGCACTTTGTCTTGTTTAACCACCGACGCTAAAACGACGGGATGTTATAAGTTTTAATTGTCTGTGTGTATGAACTGGGTATGTCTACTGTCTGTGGCATCGTAGCTCCCAAACGGAACTGATTTTGATTTAGTTTTTTTTTCAGAGGTGAATAAGTCGGAAGTGTTCTTAGCTATGTTTGATGAAAATCGATTCAAGATGGTCGATGCCACAAAATGGCAGATTAAATATTACCTACAATCTTTAACAAATCCCTCAACATGAGTATCAAATGAAAGAGTTTAACTAGAAGAATAATGTACACTATTCTGAAAAATAATAAGGAATTTAAATTGGGAATTCGTTTAAATTTAAGTTTATTTAATTATAATCGCCCATGCAAGGTAAAAATCAATTTGTATGGAAATCGAACCACATTCACAGTTCCAACCACATTCTAAGTAGCCTGCCTGCTTTCAGTTGTCCGTTCTGTGTGTTTTGTTTTATTTGTCTTACTTATGTCAAATATAGGTCTTTCTTTTTTCTTTTCTTTTAATTCACACACGTTCGCTATTTCGCTATCTTGAAGTGTAACTTAATACTATTATTGATTTAATAACTTACAAAGTAAGAAGAGTTGCAGTACTTAGAGCCTATAAATCCATCCCTATCGACCAGGTTCATGTCAATTGTAAAAAAGTCCCGTTGTTCCGGAGTAAGCTGTAAACAACAAACATAAGATCAATGCTAATACAGTGTGGAAAGAATATACAAACAGAATCAAGCCTGGAACTGGCACCCAGATTCACCTAGTTCTTGACATTTCAAAGGGATCCTAATTCAAATTTAAATGTCAAGCTCTGCTTAGTTTAAGGCTAGATAGTGTTGTGTGGATTGTCCGCATTATTTATTTTATTTGTTTTTATTTAATGTTTTTATTTAAAAATTACAAGTTTTGACGTAATTATACAGGACTAGCGGCCGCCCACGGCTTCGCTCGCCCCATTGCCGTTACGCCCCGTTTCCGTTACTTTTTCGGGATAAAAAGTCATAATATCAGTCTCCTAAGATAGTTGCTCACCAGTTTTCACGCTTCTAAGAGAGTTATTTATTGTGAGCTTAGAATGTGTTTTTCTATGAAAGTTTTTCGTCTTTTCTCCGCTTTGGGAAATAATTTTCCAATTTCCTTTCTTAGTGCACCCCTATGCTATAAAAGGAACATACCCTCCAAGTTTCATGTTTCTAGGACTAACGGTTTAGGCTGTGCGTTGATTGTCAGTCAGTCAGTCAGTAACGTAAGAGTTTTATATATTTAGAAGATTGCGATCTTTTTTTTTTAATTCTGCAACGCTCACAGAAAGGGCTCCTGTGCTACCGCGCACCTTCTTGTTTCGGATTTTTTGTGTTTCAAAAAAAAAAAATACTAAGAACTAAGGTCTTCGAATAAGGACTTACAACCGTCTTAATCTTGTTTCGATCAAATTGTATTTGTTTGAACCTTGTTCAATTTGAACACAACTTGGTTGATTACGATTTTTTATAAACGCTTTCAGTGATTTTACATTATGAAAATGTTGAAATGTGCGAGTGAAAAGTTGTTTGACGGTGGTCGGCCCTATAAATTGCAGCACAAGTTCTAAACTCACCAAAGCCCATTGTTCCTCGATGTACTCCGCAGGGTAAGTTTCATCAATGGCATTGGGAAGATCGTTGGGTGTTACTTCTATTGGCATATCCGGCTCAAAGTTTTTTTGAGGCTGAAAATGTAAATTTCAATGTTAAAAAATATCTAGCAGAAATAGAAACAGTAATCTGTGTGTGATAACTAACTGTAGTTATTATGTTTCTGTTATGGAAAAATATGTGCTTTAAGGCTTGGGCACACCTAGGTCGCTGGCGATCGCGATCAGTGAAACGCTGTCAAATTTGTCACATTTTGAGGTGTGCGCAGGCCTTTACAAATGCCAAATGACATTGAGTAAAAAACTAATAAGTATTTAGGTGTTTTGTCTATGTTACTATTTTTGAATGAAATACTAGTTTTAGTCGGAAATCGTTCTACGAGTATTCAAAATAAAAGTTTTTTTTACACTATCATGCAGTGATGTGGTGTTTATTTCAGTTATATAGTGGTAGAGTCTGTTCAGAAAGAGAGCCGTCGTGGGATTTGAGGGCGCTGCTGTGCTTAATTACCTTTTTAGGGTTCCGTAGCCAAATGGCAAAAACGGAACCCTTATAGATTCGTCATGTCTGTCTGTCTGTCTGTCTGTCTGTCTGTCTGTCTGTCTGTCTGTCCGTCCGTATGTCACAGCCATTTTTCTCCGAAACCGTAAGAGCTAGACTGATGAAACTTGGCAAGTAGATGTATTCTGTGAACCGCATTAAGATTTTTACATAAAAATAAAAAAAAAACTATAAATTTCGGGGGTAACTATAAATACTTAAAACTGAAACTCAAAAAAAATTGTTTTTATCGGACCCATACGTGTGGGGTATCTATGAATAGGTCTTCAAAAATGATGTTGAGGTTTCGTTTTTTTCTAAACTGAATAGTTTGCGCGAGAGACACTTCCAAAGTGGAAAAAAGTTGGTCCCCCCCCCTCTAACTTCTAAAGTAAGAGAATGATAATACTAAAAAAAATATATGTTGTACATTACTATGTAAACTTCCAACGATATTTGGTTTGAACGAGATCTAGTCAATAGTTTTTTTTTTATACATCATAAACAGAAAACCGCAATTTACCTTTCGACGAACTACAAGAACCTTATTATGTTACATCAAGTAACATATATTAAGGTTCTTGTAGTTCGTCGTGCTACGGAACCCTTCATGGGCGAGTCCGACTCGCACTTGGCTGCTTTTTTTGTTTAGTGGGCAATACAATAGCGCCGTCTGTTGCGTTTTGATCCTATCACAACTAGTGTACTATTCCTTTATTTAATTTTTATGATGCAAAATGCTGACAGAAAGAAAGGGATGAGCTGCCATATAAAAATCGACGCGTAGTTCACAATTTGGCCACGACGGCTCTCTTTCTGAACAGACTCTACAACAAAAGTATGATACTCACAATACTGTAACCGTAGCTGCTCACTGCGAAGACAGCCAAAAGCACTAACAGCAAAAGTCGATCCATCTTCCCTTGTTGCTTGTGTAAAGCTGACTGTATTTTAATTTGCTAACTGGAACTTTATATACAAAATTTATTGAATTTCCTCTTGCAATCTAGGTACGTAACTAATAACCCTCCATAAATAAATTACATATTATGACAAATACGTAGGTAAAAGGTATCGTCACTAATTCAGTAGCTACTATTATCCTGTTATGTAAAATATAATTATTATTTAATAATAATGCTTATGGAATTTTTCATTTTTATAAAAAAAATATGTTTATTCCCAAAACTTATTAATTAGGATTTTAGTAGCACGTTCTGAAATCATGTCTCTGACCTAAAAGTTATTGAGTAGTTTTTTGGGGTAAGTCCCATGAATGCCACATCCATACCTACTTTTTCTTAGGTTGCCTCTCCAATTACTGAAGGTAGTATCATCCTTTTAAACTTTCTTTTATCTAGGGCAAGCCGTTCTTCTTCTTCTACCTACTCCTCTCTTGCCCAACAACTTGCCCATCATAAGTTGGAGCAGATGCGGTAACGCGACGGACGTCCATACAATGCTGACCTGTCCTGACCAGCGGCACAGCTTAGATGGTTAACCCTGCCTTCTGCGTCGTGGGCCTTGGTAAGGTCCCCACCGAGAACAAATATTTGTGTGGTAAATATACTTAGATTCTAAAATAAAATAAATAAATATACCGGCGAGGTGAAGGGGTCTGTTGTAACAACAGACCCCTTCACCTCGCCGGCAACTTGATGTATGCCTCACGTTGATGGACGCAGGGCAGTGTATCGTAGGGCACGTTCCTGTCGTGCGTGACCTATAAGGCAATGCTTTGTTATAGGCGATGGTTACCACTTAACATCTGGTGGGCCTTAAGCTTGTTCCATCAGCTAGTTGTATAAAAAATAAAAAACTTCATTCATGAATTTCCTTCCACGCCTTGGAGACGTTTTCAGCAGGCTGTGAAGCGGGAGACAGCGAATATTTGACTGCGTTTCACTGATCGCTACCGCCAGCGAACTAGGTGTGCGCAGGCCTTTAGTCACTTGCGAGTTGTAAGAGAATCAACTCCAAAGCTTTATACCACCGAGCTATAGAGTTTGTGGGAGTAAGTTCAGTCGTGAGTTGCGAGAAGTGCAACGAAGAAAAGAAACCTAGATATGGAGTGCTGAGAAGTAACTTGGTGAGAGCAAATTACTTGAATTGTTGGACATTATGCCCACATCTTCATTTTATCATCACATAACTCGGCATCAGAGGGCTCATCCGCATACCTTGGAGCCAGCATGGTCGCCCACCGTCCTCAGTGGTTTCAGAGGAACTTCCTCCCGCGCACTCTAAGATTGTGGAATCCTCTTCCTGCTGAGGTATTCAGTGTAATAAATCTTTTCATTGCTCATACTCGGCAAGTAGGTATGAAGTTGCCTGAGGGGGGGCACAGTGTTTACCTCGGATGAAAGACTTTTTTAAGTCCCTCAAGCTCCATTGGCGCCCTCGCTACGCCCTGGCGCCAAACCCGTCTCGGGACTCAAAAAAAGTGTCTTTCAACCCTCAGGTAACAATGTACTATTTCATCTCCGAATTGTCTACCCTGATACAAACCCTACCAGCTCGTAACAGTCTCATATCAGCTATCTGGTTTCCAAAGTACAAGCTCTGCTTAGTTTGGAGCTGGATAGTGTTGTGTTGGTTGTCCGCAATATTTATTTATTATCTTTACTAGAACTACAAACTACCGTTGACTTTTTTATTCTTTCAAACCAAAACTGTATAATAATTTAACCAATAGTAAAGAAAGAAAGAAAGAAAATACTTTATTGCACACCACATAAAATTAATAAAAGTGGTTATATAAGGGCTGGGCTATGCACTTGTCAGTGCACCCTTGGGGCATAGATCAGGGTCACTGGCCACCAGTAGATACGGGGTCGTTGTACTCTACGGCCGCAACCTCTACCAAGCCAGTGTATAGTTCACATTTTCTTTAGCTCAATGTGATATACTTATATAATATTTTTTTGACGTAATAGTGCCTATTGCTGGGCAAATCTAATCTAAAATCCTATCCCAGGCACTATAGCACTATACCTACCTACTGTTACGGCGAAAACTCTTCATTGATTATAGCTACAACTTTGCTTTATTACACGGCAAACAATTACAACAACGCAAGACGCCATCCTCTTCTTCTTTTTTCTACCCTAGGAATGTGTCCCGTTGCTTGATCCGATTCTTCTTCTTATTTAAGAGCAACGCTCTGTCGGCGTAATGTATGCATTTTTCTCCAGATATTTCTTTTAAGGGCAACCTCCTTGACTTCCTTGACCTTGATCCGATTAGGGATGTCCTATTCCGAAAACCGGTTAACACTAAATAAGAACTTTTAATTGATTATAGCTAGAACTCTCTTTTACTTTATTACACGGCAAACAATTACAACCACGCAAGACGCCATCCTCTTCTTCTTTTTTCTACCCTAGGGATGTTTCCCGTAGCTTGATCTGATTAGGGATGTCCTATTCCCAAAACTGGTTAACACTACATAAGTACTATATAATTTACGGCAAAACTCTTAATTGATTATAGCTAGAACTTTCTTTTACTTTATTACACGGCTTCTTCATTCTTCTTCTTTTTTCTTCTTTTTTCTACCCTAGGGATGTGTACCGTTGCTTGATCCGATGTCCTATTCCCAAAATTGGTTAACACTACATATTACGGCAAGACTTTTCATTGATTATAGCTAGAAATCTCTTTTACTTTATTACACGGCAAACCAAACATCTTATGATGTTTGGTTTGCCGATCTTACGATACGAAGTCATCCTATCTCTCCCGACTGATGTCACTCGTCGCCCAGGCCCAGATTCATAAACCGCACTTTGACTTTACTTTGATGGAAAGATCTACTTTCAACCAAAAATATATTTCATAGTTCTGTCAAGCTCTTTTTTATTCAAAATGTTGAAGGTAAACTCGATAAACAAAGCTTACTTTGCGAAGACTCCTTTGCTGTAAAGCAAAGTCACGACTATGAATCTTGGCCCCAGTGTGTCAGTAGGGATGCCCCATTCCCTAAACCGGCTAAAAGTACTTACTTGCCTTAATTTAGGTATAGATCAAATCAAATTAAAATCAAATCAAATGTTTATTCAGTAACTTAATCTATTGTGACATTACATGCGTTTGAGATCTCCTTTTAAGTATATAAATACCTGAGTAAATAGATACCTTCATAAACCCTAATACCTAAGCGTTGCACTATATTTTAAAACGGGGATAAATACATTTAACATTTATTTATCCCTGTTTTTCATAAATACAGTTTTTTCCAAGCAAAATGGAGTCCAGTAGGCCTACCACAAGCTCTGTCTGTCTCTGGCTCTGGTTTTGAGTCTGTGTGAGTGTTGACTAAATAAATCCTAAGACGAAACGTCGCACACACAGTATAATACACTGGTGAGCACTCACACAGACAGAGCTTGTGGTAGGCCAACAGTTGACGTTGGTATTAGCTTGATAGGAATAATAATATGCCACTATTATGTCAGAACCGTGATTGTGTTTCCCAATGATATAACAGGAAAATGGCGATTTTAGGCTAACAACTGCAACTGTATTCCAGACACGGCAAACATTTCCTCTGGGTATTTTGGTATGGGTTGTTATGTAGGAGTACGTAACCTACGTAGGAATAAATCTATATACATAATTATGTAGAGTAATTGTATAAAAATATTATGTTGGTATGTGTACCTACACTTCAAAAACTTAATAAGTTCTGCAGCGATCGAGCTGAAATTTTAGCATGTTAGAACACAATATAACACCCAGACAGAGAACAAACATTTGTGATCACCACACAGATATTTATTGTTCTCGCTGGGGATCGAACCCACGGCCTACGGCGCAGAAGGCAGAGCTACTTCCAACTGAGCTGAGGGGTCACTGTAGGTAAGGGATAGCAGAATATTTATTATACGCAGGTACAATAAATATTCTATTACTATTGTTATTATTTTCGTCGTCTATATTTACCTATAGTTAAGTTATAAAATGTGTGTTCAAACAAATACAATTTTTTTTTCGCACTGAGAATAACTATTGCTATTCAACGTTGCAAACGCAAACGAAAGCGTTGCAAATGCAAACGCAAACGCTGGCTATGCAGCCAGCGTTCTTGGCACCATGCCTCATGGACTGGACACTGACATGACAGGGACTTTTGCTAGATTTTTAAGGTTTAGTTTTAATTAGTTTTAGTTTTTATTTAATATTATGAATTTTTATCGTTGTTTAAGTTATAGGTAGTTCAATAAAAGAGTGTTTGATTAATTAGCAAATAATTATTTTCATTTCATTTCGTATGAAATAAGATCTTAGGGCGGGTTACGAATGAAGAAACTTTTGGAAATGATCCTCGGTTAGCTTGGAAAATGATCAGCGGATCTAAAAGACTAAAAAATCACGGATCTAAAAGATATTATAACAGGGCGTCCCACGGATATGCTACATGTAGGAAAAGTACCTTGATTATTGTAGATGGAACATTTTACTGAAAGAAGACATTATTTGATTTTTTTAAAGAATTTGAACTGCATTCATAGATATTTCAATAATTACATGATTGAACCAGGAATCGAACCCATTACACGGGAAAAAATATCATCTTGTAGCTTTATCATACCGATCCCGAAAAATGAAAAATACAATCGCTGTTCCTTGTTAGTCTAATTTATTTGTTAGTAACTAACTTTTGACTGAAACAGAATAACAAAATCTCCCAGTTTATTTTTTTGTTATTATAACTTGACATTATCCTTATTATCTTGTTGTTATCCATGCTATTTGTGACTGTTTTATGACTACTTAATTTTTGATTTTGTTACTATTATTTTATTCAACGAAAGATAGATTTGACCTAATGTACCTAATTTGACATGCTAAACTTTTTTTTGTAATAATTTTCTTTAATGTTAAATTAATTATGTATTAGAATTGTATATTACCTGTTAAATTATGGAAATGTAAATTACCTATTAATTAGTGTAATTGGTCTCAAGACCGTTCTAATTAATTAAATAAATAAAAAATCCAGCTCAAGCAAGGCAAACATCAACATCATCAATTTACATCAGTCCACTGCTGGACGAAGGTCTCTCCCAAGGCGCGCCATTGAGTCTTTTCTCCTCTGAGCGGTCTTCGGCTCTTCTCCTCCAGTGCTTGCCAGCTACATTCGAATTTCGCAGATCGTCGCCCCACCTTGCTGGGGTTTTCTATATACCTTTTACTATTCTTAGTTTCTAGTACTTGTGGTGTAGAAATAATGTGAGTTCGAAAGGAAACAGGTTTAATTTAGACGTGTCTTGCAAAAACTTTCACCTTGCAGAATATTAATAACTAAGCAAAACACATCTTATAAACTAGAAACCACAGTCACGTATTGAACGTACATTTGGGTACTTATCAGGTAACACATAACCTCCCTATAGAGCTAGAGTAGCTAGCACTCTAGCTAGCAAGACTTTGTAAAATTTTAATTATATAATATACATATTATACTAGCCGCGAGTCCCGGTGTTGCCCGGGTATTCCAGAATGTTAAAGAACATTCAAGAACATTAGGAGCATTCTCTTCTCAAAATTGAGATCGAACACAAAAATATTTTTTCAATTCGGACCAGCGCAGTTCCCGAGATTAGCGCGTTCAACCAAACAAACAATCAAACTCTTCAGATTTATAATATTAGTACCTATGATTAACTCCGTTACGAAAAATTTATCGATTGGTTTTGGCTCGAACGGGCAAATAGATTTTTTTATATTCTTCTTAGTCTATCCACTGCTGGGCAAAGGCCTCCCCCCTTTCTTTCCACTCATCTCGTTCCTGACCCAATTTCCCCAAGGCCACTCTTTGCAGAATGCGTCCACGTCATCCCACCAACGCTTCCTATGGGTCCGTCTACAGGGTGGCCCCTGTAGACGGGAGTCGCCGAAGGGTGTTAAAGAAAACAAATAAAAAGGAAAAAAGTAGGTAAATTAATATTTAATTTTATTTTATGTAGGAAAAGCCCAGTGCAATAATTTATCACTGAACCACCCACGATTTGTTCCTAGATTTGTTCAAGCCAGTTAAAATCAAATAAGTAAGAACCCCATTCGGTTCGTTATTGTTTTGATACAAAATAGGTACAAAAACAAAAATGATTAGAATCATTTTATAATTTTGATCACTATCGCATTTAGCGGCAATTTATTTTTGAAAAAAGATCTGCAAATTCAGCGTAAATCCTTTTTGCACCGGACTTTTTCTGAGACAAAACTCACCAATAAAATTTTATACAACTTTGCTGGCGCCATTTTGAGTAGCACGGCAAGGTCGACTTTGCTCAAAGAAGGTTGTCAAAATAATGAATTTCAAACTTTTTTGAGTAAACTCTTGTGAATTAACCCTGAGGATGGGAGTTGTCTTTTACAACGGCTATAAATAAATGTGAATATTTAACATTAAATAACGGTTTTGTAATGACACGAGCAGCAGATGGGCAGTTCAGTCATGACCTTCTCCGTGCCACCATTGTCGTCAGCGACCAGGAACTCCCAAACGCTGTATTTCTGTTTACAGAATGTCTTGAACTGCGGCAGAGAGGGGAAGAAGGTGAAACAAGCACCCTCTTCTTCTCTGAAAACGAAAAAAAAAACTGTAATGTAAAATAGAGTACAGAACACAACCACCTAAAACCTTTTAAGAGTCGATTTCACGGATGACTTATCGACCAGTCAAATATTTAACAGTTGTCAAATCTATTAATAAGTATAATATTATCATACTTTGTTATATTACATGTATTAAAAATATTAACGTTACTAGGTACAGGTTCTTGGAATGGCTAGACAATAATATTTGTTTCAACATTTTGATGAATAGGAATAATAATATAAAAAAGCAGCCAAGTGCGAGTCGAACTCGCCCATGAAGGGTTCCGTAGCATCAAGTAACATAATATAAAGGTTCTTGTAGTTCGTCGAAAGGTACATTGCGGTTTACGATTTATAACGTTTAAAAAAAAAACTACTGGCTAGATCTCGTTCAAACCAAATATCGTTGAAAGTTTGCATAGTAATGTACAACATATATTTTTTTTAGTTTTATCATTCTCTTATTTTAGAAGTTAGAGGGGGGGGGGGGACCAACTTTTTTCCACTTTGGAAGTGTCTCTCGCGCAAACTATTCAGTTTAGAAAAAAACGATATTAGAAACCTCAACATCATTTTTGAAGACCTATTCATAGATACCCCACAAGTATGGGTTCGATGAAAAAAAAATTTTTTAGTTTCAGTTTCAAGTATGGGGACCCCCAAAATTTATAGTTTTTTTTCTATTTTTGTGTAAAAATCTTAATGCGGTTCACAGAATACATCGACTCGCCAAGTTTCATCAGTCTAGCTCTTATGGTTTCGGAGAAAAATAACTGTGACACGGTCGGACAGACAAACAGACAGACAGACAGACAGACATGACGAATCTATAAGGGTTCCGTTTTTGCCATTTGGCTACGGAACCCTAAAAACTTAAAAATTCATTAATTTATTACTAGCGGCCGCCCGCGGCTTCGTTCGACCCGTTCCCATTACGCATTGTTCTCGTTACTTACATCCGTTCTCCGTTACAATATCTTAATAAATTGTAGTCTATATGTTATCCTGATGTATAAGCTATAATTATTATTGTAGAGTTTCATTAAAATCCATTCAGTAGTGTTTACGTGAAAGAGTAACAAACATCCATCCACACTTACAAACTTTCGCGATTATAATATAAGTAGGATTATGGGAATGGAGGAGGAAACATGTTGTACCGACTACCGACCCCACATAAAGTGGGATAAGGGCAGCAAGAATAAGAGGAGTTTGTAATTTTGTATGGACATCGGAACAATTGAACCCCTACCTGCATGTTTCAAGTCGGACCATTTGCACGTAGTTCTCATCAGGCGCTTGTACGACCGTGTGCCAGCCCCGTTTGCTCCTCACCTTGTACAGGGGCTCGTACTGGAAGTCAAACATTGATAGTCAAACATCATCCTAGGGAAAAGTATTATTTACCTTACCTACCTCTAAGTACGCTTAAGACAATTTTTTGTCTTTTATTCCTTTTTTTTAAGTTTTCTTTATTTATAGATAGATAGATAGATAGATAACTCTTTATTGATTACTATGACACATATAGGAATTCAGACAGCGATCTCTACCAGGCAACCTTGGGATGGACAGAATCGAACTTAAACAAGAGAGGGGGGGAGTGCTATACCTAACTAGGTCATATATTTATGTGCTATACAGGGTGGAATTTTGTAATGCCACCTGGAGGGAAAGTACTCTTAATACTGCAGATTGAAAATTTTAGTCAAAGGAAACATTCCTTTATTTTTTAATAGAAAGCAAACTGCATTCAAAGATTTTCGAAAATTCTCTTCTCCCTCACCCAGGAATCGAACCGGCTAAAATCTGAAAAAAATATACCCTGTACTTTTATTGCATCGATCGTTAGGGTCAATTATAAGGATGAAATTTCTCTAAGAGAATGGAGCCATTTCGAGCAACTAATTAGTTAGTTTACCATTTTTTGTAAATAATTAAATTAATTTAAGATTTCCTGGTTTTTCTTTCATTTAATTTATCATGTGTGTTAGAGAGATTTCATCCTTATAATTGACCCTAACGATCGCTGCAATAAAAGTACAGGGTAAATTTTTTTCAGATTTTAGCCGGTTCGATTCCCGGGTGTGGGAGAAGAGAATTTTTGAAAATCTTTGAATGCAGTTTGCTTTCTATTTAAAAATAAAGGAATGTTTCCTTTGAGTAAAATTTTCAATCTGCAGTATTAAGAGTACTTTCCCTCCAGGTGGCATTACAAAATTCCACCCTGTATATACCTAACTAGGTCACACTAAAATTGTACTAATCTTGTAACCTACTTTGTTTTATTTAGTGCTATAGAAGTACTTTATTCTTCATTAATCCAATAAACATTTTTTTTTGTGTTTACATCATTACCCTCCTGCCCTTAGTCTACTTTATGTGGTGTCATGGTGGCATGCCCGGTTCTCTTCTTCTATCCCCCTCTGTCAGCATTTATTTCTGTATTCACTTCTTTCTTATACATATTTATCCATCCATGTCATCTCATCTTGCACACAATAATAAAAAATAATCCATTTTTTCTTCGATTAAACCTTAACTCCTATCCATCTACTATACAGGGTTATTCATTATTAACTGCAAATACTCAGTAATTAGGTTCAACAAATAGAATAAAAAATATTTATGAAATAATTTTTTTTAAATTTGATCAAAAATTTTTTCAAGTTTTTGTATCAAAATTTTATTTTTATTAATTTCTTTACGGCTATTGCATAATGATTGCCATGGAGAACAGGACGATGACCCACCCAGGCGGTGACTGAACGCAGAGTGTCACTCACGGCGCGCGGGCGCGGATCAAAGGTCAAAATAGGTCAGGCGCCAATGATTCCTTTATCGATTTTCTCGGGATTTTAATAACAAAACTTAAAAAAAATCATTTCATAAATATTTTTTATTTTATTTGTTGAACCTATTTCCTGAGTATTTGCAGCTAATAATGAATAACCCTGTATAAACATCATTCTACTACATATCGGTTTCCTCACGATGTTTTCCTTCACCGTTTGAGAGTAGAGCGCTATCTCTTTCTGACGCGCACTACGCTCTTTGAAGCCGAAATTAGACGATGTGCAATATTTGTTGCCTACATATATTTTCCGTTACGTGGTCGTGGTTACAAACCGCACCAAATATTTTAAAAGTGGCGCATGATTATGATTAAGCGCCATTGCTATATTCACCAAATAAGGTGAGGTTTAAAATTATTTCAAGTTCATCATCATCATCTTAGTCTCAAACCGTTTATCCCACCCACTGCTGAGTAATAGGTATCCTCTTTATTGCGCCATTCTTTCCGATCCCTCGCGAGTCTCATCCACTCATTCGCAGCACTCGCAACAATGTCGTTTGACCAACGGGTGGGTGGTCTGCCTCTAGGTCTCAGAGCATGTTATGTACTATTGAATATTACGCAGATGCCTAACTTAGTACTTACACAATTTGCGCACTTATTTGCTGACGGCTGACAACATTGCAACGCACGCAATGAGGAAAATCAAGGGTGTTACCTTATACTTTTAGATCTATGAATAGATTAATTTAATGTATCTCCACGATAACAAACTTTATGTAATATTAGAATAAATAGAGGAAAAAGGAAAAACATAGGCTACCCACCTACTAATTCCTATTAGTGTAACCTTGGCTCTGATTTCCGGACGTATCATGCAATAAATAAATTATTGTATAGAAATATAGAATATTCCGACTGACCGCAATCTCACCTGATGTTAAGTGATAATGCGGTCGACAGTGTAGCACGCTTACATAGAAGATTCATTCTTATAAAAAAAAATAAGTTATAGGTGCTCAGAAAAACAGACGCAAACAAAGAATTCATCTCCCTGACTGTCCGCAATATAAGGGGTCCGGTTATTGTACGGCCAGTTAAAACGAATCCACTTTTTTACGATGTGTAATTGGTTAAGGCCCATGTACACTGTAGCAATTCAATATTTCAAACTACTTTTTTTATCTAGTTATGGATAATTGCCCTAAGGTTACTCAAACAAAAACATTTTCTGGCACTATGATGGTTGTTTCTGCGGCACGCTCGCTTTGCTCGTTCGCCTTGTGAGTAATTTATCATGTTCTAACATAACCTAACATATTCAAGTCGGATTCACCCTATAAAGTATCAAGGAGTATAGTGCCAAAACAAAAAAGCAAAAAACAATGACTAAATTACCACAGTGTACATGGAGCTCAACTGGTAAGGACAACTAATAAGGGTGAATTATAACTGGCTGCACATTTTCGTCTCCCCATAAAAGTTTTTTTTTTAATTTAGTTGGTCGCGGTTTTAGTTGAAGCGTTGGTACGGCCAGTTACAACAACTACCATGTATGGATGTCGCATTTCCGTGCGTCTACTGGTCCGATGATAGAATGGGGTAGGTATCTCTTTTTGGTCTGAGGTAACGGTTTTTACCATGACAGTCGTATCACAGTTGTCCAGCTCATCAGGATCCCCTTGACGGTTCGGAGCCCCTGCGAGGTCGTCTATCACGAGGGTCGGCTGGGAAATTGGTTTCTACAACATTATAACAAAGTATCAAGAACATTTACTCTTCCGAGATTATCTATACTAATATTATAAAGCTGAAGAGTTTGACTGTTTGTTTGGATGAACGCGCTAATCCAGGGAACTGCTGGCTGGTCCGAATTAAAAAAATATGTTTGTGTTGCATCGAGGAAGAGTATAGGCTATATAACATCACGCTGTTTTTAACCGACTTCCAATCAAAAAGGAGGAGGTTCTCAATTCGGTTGTTTTTTTTTTTTTTTAATGTTTGTTACCGCATAACTTCGTCATTTGTGAGCCGATTTGAAAAATTATTTTTTAATCTGAAAGGTACTGCTTCCAGATTGGTCCCATTTTAATTTTATTAAAATCGGTTTTGCCATTTTTTTTTAAATATTTTTTTTAATGTTTGTAACTGCATGCCTCCGTCATTTATGAACCAATTAAGAAAATTATTTTTTTATTTGGAAGGTTATTCTTATGTCCAGATTGTCCCAAACAAATTTTATTAAAATCGGTTTAGCCGTTTGGCAATGAAGTCGGTTTCTCAAGTTTTTTAAACTTATAATTATCTACTAGCGATCCGTGTGAAGCTGGGACCGATCGCTAGTGTATTTATATGGGAATACCAGGCGTTTGCATCTTAATATCTAATTTGTACTATGGACAAACCAAAAGTATAAACCAGCATTCTGGTCGAAGCAACACGTGACCAGAATGCTGGTTTATACTTGGCTCAAGGATTAAGCATTGCCATACAACGTGCCAATGCTGCCAGCATTTTGGGAACGTTGCCATCTGGTAGCGGTTTGTTAGATTAGTGTAGGTAATTTTAATGAAAAAATTGAGGACTGTTTCAGCAGAGGCTACTACTAATACTAGCCCTGGAAGTATTTTTTTAATTTAATTAGGATACCCACCTCGATAACTTCGTATAGTTATAATTAGTTTGATAACTTTGTAGTTATCGAGGTTTTCGCCAAACACCGCCAAATACTGTGTCCAATTTTATGGACACAGTACTAGAAAATGCTTCACTAGGCTGTTTGCCTAAAAATAGATAGAGCAAACTTTAAGCCTTGCGCACATCTAAGTGCGATGGCGATGGCGATTAGTGAAACGCTGTCAAATATGACAGCGATATGTAACAGCGTTTCACTGATCGCCATCGCCATTGCACTAGATGTGTGCAACCCTAAGTCTTGTACCTATGTCCCATGAAGGCAGTGACCTCTTTGCAGGATCATGATAGTGAGCTTGCTCAGCCTGTTTATAAGTAGCTAAAAGCTCGTTACTAGTAACATTTTCTCTACAAGCATGTAGTTTGAAAACAAGTTTGATTTGAGTCGTACATGATAGGGTACTCTGCAGCTCTGCAAATCCCACATAAATTAAACATTGTGCTAAATATGTAGTGTGCTTTATGTGAAGATTAAAAAACTAGAAAAGTCAACTTCGTGGCCAAACTAATGAACCAAGTTTTTTTTTCTATGGGACAAATCTACATGCTTTCAAATAAAAAAAAAAATCGCTTCAAAAAATGTCAAAAAATGAATAATATAAAAAATTTAAAACCTTCATCATTTTTATTTGAAATTGGTTAAAAATCCCAGGTTCGTCGAAGTCTAAATGCATAGCATCCAAGCTCTCTCTCTCTCACTCCCATTTGTTTTTGTTTTGGATATTTTGAATGAAAATGTCTTACAGTGCCTTTGAACAGCTTGTTGAAGAGCGCCTGAGGGTAGTCCGCCGGCTTGATGGTGCAGTAAGTCTGGTTGGCACACTCGGAAGGCACCTCGCCGTATCGGTTGAATGTCACCTCCTGTACTGGACCTGGGTATTTGATGGGCACGTACTCATCTGGAAAATACAATGAAAAATAATTTATTTCAGCCAATCATAAATAAGATAGGTGTTATATTGTATTCTAAGTATGTATTTACAAAACAAATGTGTTCAAGTATTATATCAGCTATCTGGTTCCCATGATACAAGCTCTGTGCTTAGTTTGGGTCTAGATAGTGTTGTGTGAATTGTCCACAATATTTATTTAAATTAATTTAAAAAATATCGACAAAGCTCGTAGAATTAGTAAGTCAAAGTGCAAGGAATATAATACTCTCTACGAGAGTCAAAGTGTCACTTGGACAGGTCATATAGCTCGAAGAACTAACAACTGCTAGGGAATAAAGGTTCTTGAATGGTCCATGAAGCGGAAGACGAAACGTAGGCCTCCCTAAACCCAATGGACCATGGACATTGTTAAGATCGCGGGAAATGTAAAGGGGATGCCTATGTCCAGCACTGGACTTCTTCATTCTATGAAATTAAAAAAATAAATAAAGAAAGGCAATTTGAATGTTTGGTTTTTCAGTATTTTCTTTTGTTGCTTTCTATCGTTAGTTAATCTTTTTGATTTTTTTTTCCTGTTACCGAGTTTGTTGAGGTTTGTGGCTACGAGTAGGTACATATTAGGTAATATTTAATTTTGTTTTTATACCTTTTTTGGTCACTGCACCTTTGATCAACTGTATTCCGCATATCGCCACCTGTAAAGTGTGTAAGTTATACGAGTAAGGTTTTTGTCGTTTTTATGACTCAAATTTAGCAACACAAATAATTCAAGCGCGATCGCTGAATTCGATATGAGTTGTCATTTTTGTTTGAAAAACGAACGTGAATTCAGCGATCACTCAATCGAGCCGTGTTGCTAGATTAGCAGGGGTGATCGCCATCGCAGGCTATCTAGATGTGAAAAAGGCTTTACTGATGATTTTTACAAACGAGTTTGACAACTGATATTATTGTTGTTAGTTCAGCCTTGAGACAGCGTTATTAAAAGGGTAAAATAGCATCACGACATAATGACAAATTACTATATAAATTACCAAGCCAGCCAGGTTATATTTATTGCCCACATAAAAACTAGAAATGAGTATCTGTCTGTTCGTTACGTTATCACAGCAAGCCACTAAACCGATTGAGATTGAATTTGGCACAAAAATAGCTTGCCTTCTGGAAGTTTATTTTCTATGCACCTTTTGCATTGCATTTGCTTTTCTTATGCAGATTTTTTTTCGAAACTGATTTTAGTTTTTTTTTGACACTGAAGTATTTAAATGGTAAATAATAAAGGTATTTAAATCAACAAACAAGTAAGTTATTAGCTTGATAAATAATTGTTTTCTAGTATTGTTTAAAAGTTATAAAGCAATTATTCTAATACCTCAAGAATCACATTGAAACAGCTCTACTGTTCTTCCACAGGCTTAGTCGCGAGAAACCGTCAGAAACACCTAGTTTCAAAGTGCTCCTTGTGATTAAACAACTAAAAAATCCTTGTGACAACTAAAAAATACGTTTCCCCTCTACCAATAACAGAAAACGTTGTTTTTTTTAACTTGCTGAATAACCAAATATACACACCGGCCCTGGTATTGCTTGAGTTTTTCATTCCACAAGTTTATGTAAAAAATTCTAGCGTAGGTACTGAGTATTAAAACAATGAGTACTACTGAGTGAAAAAGTAAAAAAGTTACTGATTAATAGATAAGAATAAAAAAACCGCCACTTACGAGTAAAACGCATAACCAAGTAAACACCATTTTCGCACTTTAAAGTCACCGCACTGTGTTGTCTAAGACGCACAAGTGGTCTTGTTGTATTCTCCTCGTACACTGAGATGTCACTTCGTTATTTTATTGTGTTTTTTGTATGTTGCCGACGACGCTTCGTGGTTTCTGAGCAGTTTGCAGTTCAGATAATAGACGCACATTACTGGAAACTGCAAGGTTTTTGTCCGTTTCTCTAGAAATTTTTCCGAGCTTATTATTTGGCCGCCTATTATGTGCAATGGCTAAAACAACAAACTGTGACAAGGCTGTAAGCTAACACAGTTAAAAATTAATTAAGGGTTATGCAAACTTTAAATGTTATTTAAATACTTTTTACGTTTTGATTTTTTTTTTAATATGATTTGACAAAAAAGTGAAAGAAAAAAAACCAGATCGTTTACAATATTGCTAAGTCGCTATAACCCAAAAACATTTTTTAGGTTATAGCGTTTAGCGAAAACGTTGGTACAGAAAGCATTTTTTTATTATTTACTACGATTTTTGAACGTTTTATAACTTACTAGCGATCCGCCCCAGCTTCGCACGGGTGGAAAATTTAAATGTCTGCACTCCACATTTTTTATCCTATTTTTTCTAAATGATACCTATGTTCTATGTAGGTACTCAGGGATAATGTAGCTTTCTATAATGAAATAATTTTTTAATCGGTTTTTTGTTTTTGATTTAATTTTATTTTATTCCTTACATACAAAAATACTTATCCTCTTAATAATATTATTCGTGTCGATTTCCTTAATAAGTACCTATTATTAGTCGGTGTGCATTAACCTTTATTTACCTTAATACAAATTCAGCACACAATCGCAAAGGATAACCTTAGGGATTCCCTATGTACAGTTGGTAGTTAAGCTTTTGACGTCATAACTAAAACAAAGCGATTTTATCTACTATTATTACATATAACATTTAAACAGGTAAACAAGTCGTTCTTACAGTTTACGTCATACGTAGGAGGTACTTTAAAAATATTTTTTCCTGTTAGGACTCACACAATATTTGTAGTTTATCAAAATATTTTATTTAGTTTTAAAGGCGCTTAATTTATATTTTTTAGTTTATTGACAAAAATATAGGTACAAGTCCTGTATAGGGTGTTCTTATAAGGATATACAAAACAAAGGCATCTAATCTATGCTCCAGTGGAACAGGTGGAACTGGCACCTATAGACTCACCTAGCTTTAAGACGTTTCAAAGTGATTCTTGTATCGTATTGAATAAACGCTTATTGAATCTTGAATCTTGAATCTTGGACTCCGAACATAAATAGTACCTACTTATTATTATAGTACTTATTATTGGTCGAAGCTACAAGAGATATAGAGTTGCGTACGTAACAATGTACTTTACACAATAGATATGTTTATACCAAGTATAAATGGATAGGTACAATTAAAAAGAAAACCAATAAAAAATATTCAGCCATACATAAAAAAGTAAACCCTGTATGTGAAATAGAATAACTACGTATATGCACAACGGTACGAGTTCCGTTCGTAGTTTTCCTATTTGTGTATCGAGTAGTAGTAGTGTTGTATCGAGATACAACACTACTATACTCGATACACAAGTTCCGGATACCTATATGTTTATAAAATTTTCATGAAATTTTGTATACAGGCGGTTTCGGGGGCGATAAAGCGATCTACCTAAGATTCATTTTAGAATATCTCATTTAATTGTTTTCAACAATCAACTTTATCGATAAAATTATTTTAGCTATTCCAGCAGTTAGTAATATCGAAAAATATAATTCATATTTCTTCATTTCATCAGTAGGTATGTAATTCGTATTAAAATATAATTTCTAAAAACACAATTTATCAAAAAAATGAATACCGAGCTTGGTCATACCGCAGCTCGTCTATACAGGGTTATTCATTATTAACTGCAAATACTCAGGAATTAGGTTCAACAAATAGAATAAAAAATATTTATGAAATTATTTTTTTTAAATTTGATCAAAATTTTTTTCAAGTTTTTGTATCAAAATTTTATTTTTATTAATTTCTTTACGGCTATTGCATAATGATTGCCACGGAGAACAGGACGATGACCCACCCAGGCGGTGACTGAACGCAGAGTGTCACTCACAGCGCGCGGGCGCGGATCAAAGGTCAAAATAGGTCAGGCGCCAATTATTCCTTTATCGATTTTCTCGGGATTTTCATAACAAAACTTAAAAAAAATCATTTCATAAATATTTTTTATTTTATTTGTTGAACCTAATTCCTGAGTATTTGCAGCTAATAATGAATAGCCCTGTATTTATAAAAGAAAGTCGTGTTAGTTACACTATTTATAACTCAAGAACGGCGGAACCGATTTGGCAGAAAATTAGTGGGGAGGTAGCTTAGAACCGGGAGAAGGACATAGGATACTTTTTATCCCGAAAAAGCAACGGGAACGGGGTGTTACGGGAACGGGCGAGCGAAGCCGCGGGCGGCCGCTAGTTTTTATATAAAGGTAAAGGTACCCAGTGTCCACGAGACCATATGAGTCAAGAAGAATCAATAACACAAAAATAATGGTTAACTGGAAGAAAATGCTAATTAGCATTAAGTTCGCCTATGTACTAAATTTTGTGCAATAAAGTATTTTCTAATCTAATCTAATCTAACACAAGAGCAAGCTATAGGAATACCGTGCTTGCTTTTCACCATCTCGATGCCCGTCCAGTCCATGTTCAGGGCAATGAAGGGCACGTCGATGGTTTGTTCTTGACAGTGCAGGTTGAACATGTAGACGGTTTCTTGATCAAAATGCACGGTGGGCTCAAGAATACGTCCTGGTTTTCTAAAAAAAAAAATGAAATAGGCAAAAATTCAAAATGTATTATTTTACAGGTATATTTTCTTGGAAATCCGTGATCTCTGCCTCATGGGAAAGAGGCGTGTTTTTAGGTAGGTAATATGTATGTTATTTCGAAATACTCACATGCATTCTTCGACTTCAACAATTTGCGTCAGCGAATCAGACTGTAGGACCACTCGCACATTGTTTTCTATATCAACTATCGCGTAAATCGGTTCCATCTAGAAATACATTATTTTTTTATACAACTAGCTGAAGGAATAAACATATGACCCATCTTATGCTAAGTGGTAACCATCGCCTAACAAAGCATTGTTAGGCATTGCGATGCACAAATAATAGTTGTTCTCGGTGGGGATCGAGCCCACGACCTACGGCGCAGAAGGCAGAGCTACTACCAACTGAGCTGAGAGGCCAGCCAAATTTTCTATTCATGTTTTCTCCACACGGATGGAGAAGGAGGATGAACCTATAGGTTCATCTGGTCCATGTGGTTTCCATACTTTGCTTAGTTTGGGGCTAGATAGTGCTGTGCGGAATACCTATCTTTATCTATTTATTTATTGTATTTCATTTAGATACGTGGGTGCTTTCGAGAAGGTTGGTTTGAACTTACACGCTTTTCTGAATCACAGTCGCTTTCCTCGTTAGAGGAGCAGTTTGGTAATTTATTAGGCTTGTTATGTGTGGCTGATGATGATGACTTTTCCCTCTGGTCCGTGATATTCTGTTAATAAAAAAAACATAATTAGCATCAGAATTTGATGAATTTCGAAGATAAATATTTGAAGTCCAGGAGGATAAATAATTGTCCTTGATCTGAATTTAGACTCTACGTCATCCTCGTTTATGCCACAATTTTTGTGGCATAAACTCGTTTATAACACCAAGTTTAGTGAAGATCACAGGGACAAAATTCTGATTCCAACTAATCAGCTTTAAATATTTTGTCAAGGGTTCTAGGCTTTTAATTGTCTAGCAGTTGTTGGCTTGCGAACTTCGAAAGCTCGGCAATTTTTTCAAGAGCCAACACGCAGCCGTATTTTTAAATTATTTAGATTTTATATTGATTATTATTTGCATTTCGGTTTTTACAACAAACCTTTTAAAATATACTATTGTTTTTTTAGAATGTGGCATACATTATTGATTTTCTTCAAAAAACACCCCACAACACCGTTTTCTATGCACTATAGAATTTTATAAGCAATATTGCCACTGCACTTTTTGTTTCTATTTCACTTTATTTATTATCTATTTTTTTTTAGGCAGTCAGCTGAAAATCTCTCTTTCTCTCTTATAGAAAGCAAGCCAGATATTTTCATTTCTATTTCGCATTGAACAGTGTGGTGTCACGACGATTATTTTTGTTGAGTGTATAGAGGTTTTTTGTAAATAATATTATAGGAACTTCGTTCCATCCGGGTGTCCCTTGACACCTCTCAAGTTTTTTTGTAATTCTATTTCGCATTGAACAGTGTGATGTCGCGACGATTATTTTTGTTGAGTGTCTATAGGTTTTTTGTAAATAATATTAAAGGAACTTCGTTCCATCCGGGTGTCCCTTGACACCTCTCAAGTTTTTTTGTAATCTAGTTCTTAAGGTCAATAAAATATTTTTCTTTCTTTCTTTCTTTCTTTGCGTGGTACCAGCAGACGCTATCGAGCTACCGTGAGCAACGGTTGGTTTATGGTTGAATTAATAAAAGAGGAGAGCAATCATGATTGTCTGTTGCTCGCTTATTTTTTAAGGGCCGCCATCGTTTGCGCGAAGCTACAGTACACTGCCAAAAACATACTAAAACGTATTTAGATATTATTTTGTTGATGTAAGGTACTTAACACATCATTTTTTAACTACGTCGGTACTTACAAGGTACATGAGTATTGGCTGTAAAAGCTTAAAGTAGACAGAACAAGTGGGAAAAAATCATCAGTTCCAGTAGTTC
Source organism: Thera britannica (assembly GCA_939531255.2). Taxonomy (NCBI): domain Eukaryota; kingdom Metazoa; phylum Arthropoda; class Insecta; order Lepidoptera; family Geometridae; genus Thera; species Thera britannica. The sequence goes on along the minus strand of OW618036.2, from coordinate 15,090,302 downwards.
TGTGCTAGGGTGTGCTTCTTAGCAACAGAACTGGTGGGATAAAACCTAGTAGTTCGGTCCAATCATCCAATGCTAGAAAAGACAACCATAAAAACTGCCTGACTGGAAGAGAATGCTCTCTATGTAGGTAGGTACAATGCAATTATTTTTTTGTTTTAGTGCAATAAATAATTTTCTATCTATCTATCTATAAAAACAAAAATAAACAAGAATATTATCATACCACCACCATATTCATCTCGTTGATTAAATCTTGCGGGTAAAAATCTGGCTTTTCAAAGCAGAATCCTTTTCTAATGCAAGATTCTGGTAATGTCAGCAGGTGCACTAGAGATACAGAAAAAATGTGTTTTAAAAATCCAGTTGACCATTGTAGATTGAGATATTATATCGGAGAGTTTTCAACATAATTATAATGATATTAAAACTCAGAATAAGCCCTCAGTTGTTGAATCTCGTGTACTTTCGGGTACCTACCGCTATTCGTTTTTCAACCCATCTTAGGGCTTTTAGGCGAATTAATAAAAACAGTGCATAAACCTTTCAAAGACATTTGATATTTGAAAATTAATATATTATTAAAAAATGTTCAACGCAGAACCGCAAAGCTATGCTCACCTGTCGGCATTGACTTTGATAACGAAACCAGAAGAAGGAGAAAAACCTGAAAAACAAGTGAAATCATGTTAAAAATATATAATTATATAATATCTTTTGTCAGCACTCCCGGAATGCCACAATTTTTTTTTGACCGAGATTTAAAAGTAAAACTTTAAAATCAGTACCGGAAAACCCTGTAGGTTACCTACGTAGTGTTTGTTTATTGACAACGTGAGTTAATTATGATTATTTTTTTCCCCTGTGGTTGCTAGTTTGTGGTGACAGGATAAATAAAGTTTAATCTAAGGATTTGTGTCACTGAATTTTCCGCTATGTTCTCACAATATTTTTAAGAAACCCGTACCTATAAAGAGTGAAACGGAATCCTATTACAGTAGCTCAGAAAATAAATACTTAAATATGTATTTTTTCATCCCACCATCTCGGAAAGTGTATTTTTACTGTTCAATATCTGAGTGGAAAACCCGTTTTTATCCGCTAGAGGATAAAGTAAATTTGAATTTAGAATATCGTGTTCACTAAGTTTGTGAATACACAACCTATGTACTTCTACCTCCATGGTGCTGAATATATCATACAACCTTTTTTAATTTGGTATAAACTCGCACTCTTAACCTTCTTGGTGTATTTGTGAATTCAAAACATGATTTAACCTATTTACTTCTACCTGCATGGTGCCGAATTTATCATGCAACATTTTTAAATTTGTTAAAAACTCATACTCGGAACCTTCTTGGTGTGTTTTAGTCGAGCCATGTTCTTTTTTGCAATTTGGTCATTTCCTCGCTGAGGTGGGATGAAAAGTTACGTGTTGCACTCGAGTGCAAAGATTTTTCACCTTGTGCTCTTTTGATTCCTTCGCCAACGCTTAGGATTCAAACTTTTAAACCACTCGCTCCGCTCGTGGTTAAATATTAGAATCCTGCGCTTGCTCGGTCATCAAAATTGAGCACGCGGTTAAAAAGCAGCTTTGCACTCTTGTATAACAAATAACTATTTTTGACGTGACAGCGTCTTCGATGGAGCCAGCTGCACGCACGAAAAAACATGATTCTTGCGGCGTTACCTCGCTCTGAGGTGCAAGCGAGAGTGCGGAATGAGCGACAAAGAGGCACAAGCGGCCTCCGCGTTCGGCAGCGTTCGACATCTGTGTATTTTCTTATGACGTTGTCACGTTCAACTATCGTCAGTAAACTGACTTTACGGACAACCGATTTTTTTTATTAAAGGTTAAACTTGTTAGGAAAAATTAAGAGACTCTCCATTTTAACGTTGATATGTTGTAAAAAAACAGGCCTTTGCATCTATTGTAGATGATTTATATAGCGTCAGGGCTGGTGTTTTGTCATATGCCCGTACTTACGGAACGCTATAGTGCCTGGAACAGGTCACGTGCGGAGCTGAATGTTATTTTTATGGGTCGTTGTTATAGTAAACCCTAGACATTTCTTAAATTTTTAGAGAGATGTTTTATTCCACCTAGTATGTATTGTTATTACCTAGAAGAATAGATCAAAAATAGTCTTATTGCTCGTAAAAAAAACTTACCAACGAAGTAGTGAAAATAACTGATGCCATTTTAGGTTTTATACTGCAGTATTGAAATAAAACCCTTATTATTTTTGCACAACTCTATAAACGTCAAAGAATAGATTAATTGAAAATAGCTTGTTTTACCAAGTTAATTTGAATTACGGTTTTAGTGACTAATGGTTTTTGTATTACTAAGTCTGAAGGATGTTCGTAAAATGAGAAACTTGAAACAAAACCGCTTATAAACGCTCTCAATTAATAATAAAATATACATTTATATACAGTATGTTTTTTTGAGAAGGGCCGTGGTGGCCTGGCCTGGCTGTATTATTGAATCAATGGGTTTTGTTGCTGGTAAGGAAAAATCTTTGCAAGCAAATGTTGTACTAAATGAATGGAAATAGCAAACTATCACTATTTTATATTTTTACACAGAAGAAAACTTAAAACATTTTCGTCAAAAGTAAAAGATTTTTGATAAAGATAAATATGCAATTATTATTTTCTTATAAATCGAGGGCATGACTCCTTTCACGACTTTTACCTATAACTCTCGTGGTTTTGGACTTGGTCATCACCGCCCTTCTCAAAAAACCATCCTGTATATGGGGAATTTGAAATCAGAACGGGTATCCCAAGATTTTCAGGTTTTTCTATAGTAAAAGAGTTAAAGTCTTTCGCACATTTAAATCAAAAGCTGAGTCAGAGCCTATTTGACATAATGTACCTAATTTATATCAATGAGCACGGGACGGCGGGACTGCCTGGGACATAATTTCCATTATTATTGGTATAGGCAGGTACTTACATACAGCCATTGTTTTACCTACATTTTCCGCTTGTCTTCAGCTGTTCGTTTTGTGTGTATGTATTTGTCTACGCCTTTATTTCAAATAAATGTACCAGGAAATGTACTATTTTATTTTATTTTTATCTAGGCAATCGGCTGCGATATGCTATGGCGATGGTGAGAGCGATCAGTTTCTTCTTATTCTTCTTCTTAATGAATGGCATCTGTCCTTTTCGGATCAATTTTGCCAGTGTCGAGTAGTCTTAAGCATAAGGGTTTTGCATAAATCTGCACGCACTGCCGCCAACTTTGACAGTTCCAAATGTGTCAACAATACAGTGATCGACTGGAGTGATGTGACCGGGACACAAAACTTGTATATGTATAGTGCCTAATATGTCATGTTGGGAAGTCACAAAGCATTTTAAATATTTTCCTGGTGTTATTTTGACTTCTATTATAATAGGGCATGTCATGAGGAGGGATGAAAGTCATGTGACTAGGAGAGTAATGAGTATGGATGTGGATGGATATGTGAGCAGAGGTAGACCTAGGAAAACATGGATGAACTGTGTAAAAATTACATGGATAGGAGAGGAGTAAATGCAGAGATGACGGCTGACAGAGGGAAATGGAGGAAGAAGACATGTTGTGCCGACCCCACATAAAGTGGGATAAGGACAGGAAGAAGAAGAAGTTATTTTGACTTCTATTGTGTAATTTCGGTGGTATTTTAACCAACATTACTTGAGGTCTTAGCTCAAAGTGTTAGCAGTTGTAATGAAAGTATATGTGATATGATCAAAAATGTTTCAGATGGTTTTGGATAAAACGGCCATCATTTGTTTTCAAAGCATATCAGAGACTTGTCTATTGACTGACTTGATTAAAAACTATTTTATATATATAATGTATATCCTCACTATTTTATATATATGTCGGAATATTAAGTTTAGCTAGTATAAGGATTTGATGTTTGTAACGTACAGTGAACGCAGAGTGGCGGCGCTAGTGTCGCAACCGGTCCCAGCCCACTCGAGGACAGCGTCATTGCTAGCGGAGCGAGCGCTTCACTTTACTTTGGAGCGCCGCGCCAGGCACAAGGCCTCTTAGCATTGAAACTGTCACGTTCACCGTACTGTACCTACCTACCTTTCAAGAAGATTGTACCTACCTACTCTAAGTTCGGCAATAAAACTGTACAGCTGTATTTTACTGGTTTGCCTGAGTACCCTGGAAGATGGACCATATACCTGGAGCGCCATCTACGGCTACGCCCACGCTAGTGCCGACATCAGATGTGGGATCAACTCAGGCGCCAAGTTTGCCCGATACCGCGTGGATGCAGCTACTGGACCAGCAGAACCAGAATATGCTTCGCTTGATTGAAGCCATGCGATCACCCAACCAACCAACGACGATAACCCTACCCGCATTCGATCCTGATCAACCCGACGCAAATCCACGTGCCTGGTGCTCAACGGTGGAAATCTGCCTCACTGAACGACCCTTGGAAGGTGGAGCTTTGATCATCGCCCTAAGCAAATCTCTGAAAGGTACCGCATCCACATGGCTTTCCCACGTGTCTCACACCGGCATGACCTGGATGAACTTCAAGGAGATATTTCTATCACGCTACGACTGCGCCGAGACATGTGCTGCAACCATCATTAACACCAACAACAGCAGGCCAAAAGATGGAGAAAGTCTTGCATCATACGCAACTCGACTGATTACGTCACTCATGGCCAAGTGGAAAGACATGGATACCGAAGAAATTGCCGTCTCGTATGTGCTTGCACATCTCTCACAAATTGACGGTAGGATTAATCGATTGGCGTTTACGACGGAGATAAAATCAAGAACGAAGTTAGTTCAGGAAGTGCAAGCTTATTCGATGAAGAGAAAACAAGAACGTAGCCTAGACAACTTCACAATTGAAAAGCATACGAAACTGAACTCTAATGGCAACTCTAGCATCAACGACCCGAAGATACAATGTCATTATTGCCACAAGTTTGGACACAAGGCAATAGATTGCCGCACACGAAAAGATAAGCTTGAGCTTGCCAACGGATCATCGACTTCAGTTTCTACGCCAAAGGACAGCAACAAGGATGTCATTTGCTACCGCTGCGGGGAGAGAGGGCACATCGCACTGCGCTGCACGACAACAGGTGGCGCCATCGCGTCTAGCGCACCTGGCGGCGGCGCTATCGGTGGCGTCAGCAGCGGCGGACGCGCGGCTCACGAGCGGCGGGTCAACTTTTTAAAAATTGACAGCGTGTTACAATAATCAGGTCAGTCATACCCATTTTGTTCTGATAGTGGGACCGAATGTTCTCTTGTTTCTAACTTGAATGGCGATGGAGTGTTCACGGAAATGCGATTTGAAAATACTTGACGAAGCGAGAGAACAAGCGATCCACATCAGAATTGAGAAAACAAAAGGCTAAATTTATCAAATCACTATTTGGTAGTCATCATTGTCATCATCAGCATGAAGTTCAATAGCTGGGCATATGCCCCTCTAACACATTTCTACGAGAAAAACGATTGTGGGTATGCACAATTGTGCATTCACCGATTTCACATGATTTTTATAATGTCGTCGGTCCATCACGCTCACAAAGGTCACACTTTGTATAGCGATCCATGGATATCATTCGATTTGATTAGTAAAAGTTTGATATTGTAAGAAAGATGCTTCAAAGTGAGCTCGACGCTTCAGACGTACCTGCTTGATTCAGATACGGAAGGTCCCACTGAGGGTACTTTTGTGAGAACGCGTAACCACACATAGCATGGCTAGGTACGAGTACCAACGTAATTTGATGTTTCGGTCACATTGCTCATTTCAGTCGTAGTCGTAACTGCGATTCATACGTGAGTCGTTCAGGGCGCGGTGCGCGGCTGAAGGGGTAGTGCTGGCCTGGGTCTTGCATAGACTACTGCGTGTATTGGGTCATTGACCGCTGGTGTTATGGGTCCGTGGCGACCGCTTTCTTTTTGTCGTGCGACAAATTGAAATGTGCTGCCGAGCAGCTGGGCCATGATCGTGTATGTGTGTGTGTAAATTTAATTTGATAACTGTAAAATTTTATTTGAAATTTGGTGATTTGCATCACGAATTGAAGCATCCTTTCTTGTTTGCATTTTGTGTTGAAAACCCGTAAGTCAGGTTAGGCCGAGCCTGAATGTTTACTCCAGTTGTGTTTCACTTGTTACAGGTACACACGAGGACGCGTGAGATGCCAGGATAGCCGTGTCGGAATATTAAGTTTAGCTAGTATAAGGATTTGATGTTTGTAACGTACAGTGAACGCAGAGTGGCGGCGCTAGTGTCGCAACCGGTCCCAGCCCACTCGAGGACAGCGTCATTGCTAGCGGAGCGAGCGCTTCACTTTACTTTGGAGCGCCGCGCCAGGCACAAGGCCTCTTAGCATTGAAACTGTCACGTTCACCGTACTGTACCTACCTACCTTTCAAGAAGATTGTACCTACCTACTCTAAGTTCGGCAATAAAACTGTACAGCTGTATTTTACTGGTTTGCCTGAGTACCCTGGAAGATGGACCATATACCTGGAGCGCCATCTACGGCTACGCCCACGCTAGTGCCGACATATATAATATGTATATATGTATATCCTCACTGGCAAAATCAATCCAAAATGGACAGATGCCATAAATTAAGAAGTAGAAAAAGGTGCCTGTGCTTATTTTTTAAAAATAAAGTACCTATTTATGTAAAATTAATAAAGCATATCAAATTCCCTCCCTTTTTTTCTTCGCTTCTGTCCATCCCAAGTTTTCCTGGTAGAGATCGCTGTTATCGATAAAGCCGTCCATCTCTCTGCCTAGTGTCGTGGTAATCATTAAAGAGTTAAGCAAATTAATCCGAGCTTTGCGGTTTTTTGGTGATAAAGTAATTTTTAGAACCCATAAGATTTACCTATTAATATTGATACGGGCCAGCCCAATCAAAAAGCCCCCAAGTAATAAAAAAATCAAAGATACTTTAGTGTGGCCAGCTAGTCACTGCGTATCAAGGCTAAGAGCGCTGTTGGTCTAGTGGTAGCTTTTATACAACGTTGCCTTTTATACATCAACAAATTCGTTCATATTTTTAATAAACTAAACAAGTAAGTCTAATGATTACACTCATTATACCCTTATTTTGGTACCATAGATAAACAGTTTATACCTTTGAAATGAAATTTATTGAATATTAACAAACATTACAGCAGCATTATTAATACAGTTAGGTTACAGCTTAAAATGTAAATTTCCTGGTGGGATAACATTGGTACCCAAACTAGGATTAACCTATGATATGGTACCTTTATTAGCTTTGCGTAAGTGGTGTCGCGTAGTTAACTACGATTGCGAATGTACCTACTCGGTATCGGGATGGTACGAGGGGAGGTCAAAAAGTTCGCGGAATGGCAGAGAAAAGAGGCTCAATTCAATGAATTACTATTTTTCCTTGTTATTACATTTTCCCTTAAGCCTAATACATTTTTCAGATACGTCAAAAAGTTGCTTATCCCTTCGAATTTATACTTGTAGAGTCCTTGAAGAGTAAGTACCAGGTAAAAAAACGTAGCCCCACTCTTTCATAACTTTTCCGTTCCTCGGACTTTTTGACCTCGTAAGTAGATGCAGCCCACCCACTCGATCGCTATTTTTGCCCAAGAGTTCTGGAAGTAGACAAAAGAAAACAAAAACCTGGGTACAACAGTCATTTATTTTTTAAAATATTCTCTATACTTTACTTCACAAGCACAGCTAACGTTGATTTCAAAAGGCTGAGCTTTAACTTCTCCATCTTGGAAGACGTATAGCGTGATTTTAGCTTTTTTTTGAGCGCAGCTTGTCACAATGTTGCTCTGGCTCGATACCACTTCTTCAAAGCAGCTTGAATTTTCTCTGTAAGAAGAGATGTTCAACATTTGAAACCTACCAACAAAGGTTTTTATAGCACTTTTTAAATTCGCGGACAGTGTTAAATACTTGTTTTTTCCATTAAAATAATGATTCTTATGATGATTGTCCTGAAAGTTAAGAGCCGAGTGGGATTTGAACCCACATTTTTTTGTAAATACCTAAACACCCAGACAGAGAACAAAAATCTCTGTTCACCACACAAATATTTGTTCTCAGTAGGGATCGAACCCACGGCCTACGGCACCGAAAACAGGGTGTTAAGTACCTAAGTCTAGCAGTGTACCTCTTCAGGCCGATAGTGATGATGATAATGACTGTAAGATTTTGTATTTCCTACACCTAAGGCCTCTTTATTCACATCAAAAATGCTCTTATAAAATCAGCGTTTAATCTATGACGTTTGATTTATGAGCATTTCTTTCATCGGACAATATTATTGTCTATGATGACTTGTTATTAATTTAGATAGGTACCTAAGTTTTTTCTTTTAAGTTAGTACGCCAACGCCGTTCTACGTCTAAGGTTGGCAGGTAGAAAACGCATTGAGCATTGAGCTTACCTTTTGTACCTACATTTATTTAAAATTATTGTGCGTTAATAAATTGAATAAATAAATGAATACATTGTCCAAAAATAATTTTGTTAGAACGATTCCGGGGATCCGGGGATTTTCCAGTGGGTTAAAAACCCGCTCGGCTCAAAACTTGACGAGCTTTAACTTGGGACAGTATAAAACCCTTGTGATGACTGTCAGTGTTGATGCTTACAGACACGTCGTAGTATTTATTAACTGCACAAATCTATCTGTCTGGACCACCAGCTGATTGCCCTGCTCTACCTGGATGATGAACGGCCGCTCTTCCTAGGAGGAAATAATAATTAATGAATGAAGAAAAAATATGGCTCAGATTTAAAGGTTCTCGAATGGCGACCACGAACCGGAAGACAAAACGTAGAGCGCCCACCCACCAGATGTACCGACGACATTGTTAAGATCGCGGGAAGTCGATGGATGGAAAGGGCTCAGAATCGTTCTTCCTGGAAATGTGTAGGGGAGGCCTTTGTCCAGCAGTGGAATTCTTCAGGCTGATAATGATGATGATACAACAGACAGATTTAAAATTTAATAAGTTTAAATAAATATATATTATAGACACAGCACTATCTAACCCGAAATTAAGCCGAGCTTGTATTATGGGAAGCAGATATAGCTGAAATAATACAAACATTTCTTTTGTAAATACAAACTTAGAAGACAATAATTCACAAAAAAAATATTTGTTTTCGGTGGGGATCGAACCCACGACCTACGGTGCAGAGGGCTGAGCTGAGAGGCCAGTCAAATATTATTTTTATTATCTTCCCAGCTCTCAAACAAAAACAAACAAAATGGCCGGCTTTGATGTAAAATTATATTATGGTCATGTCTTTTGTATAATTGGGTCAAGACATAGAAGCAGTATTTTTTTTTATACAGCTAGCTGATGGAACAAGCACATGGCCTGCCTGATGTAAAGTGGTAAAATCGCCTATGGCAAAACATTGCCTTATATACAAGGTGCAGTTTTGGATCTGCAAAACATTTTAGGAGGGTAATTATGTTAGTGATTCTCGACCCGAATCAACAATAAAATGGGCTGGTATTTTTTTTTTCATATTTTTCTTATTTACGGAAATCGGTAAGTGTGAACTCCCCTTTTTAAACTCGACCAATCTGTAAATGTCCTTAAACTGGGCTTCCACACACACAAACAAACGCAACCACAATGGGTGATTCTGTTTTTTATTAAGAGAGTTATTCTGAAAAACAATAAAATTGAAAAATCGAAAAGAAAAAGTATTATTGATTATTGACTTGGTATCGTATTGTTATAATATGATTATTTACGAGTCTCTTATCAACCTCCTGAAATGTTTTGCAGGTTCAAAACTGCACCTTGTATAGGGCGCGAGTGGCGGTGATATTAAAGGCGAACGTGAGGCTGAACATTTTTATGCCTCAAGTCGGTGGACGCAGGGCAGTGCATCGTAGGGCACGTTCCTGAAGTGCATGACTTCAGGAATGTCACCGGCACTCGCACCCTTCATACCGAAACACGCAGCAATTCTGCTTTTCGTCAGCAATAGGAAAGAAAAACACTGTGAGGAAAACGGCATGTCGTATAGAACATAAAAAGTTCGAGAACATGGTATCAAGTGCCTCATCGAGGAGCACTTAAAATCCTTACACCACGGATGACACGACGAGCAATAAAGACACCACAGTAGAGAAAAAAAAATCTGTGAGTGGCACGATAAGGACTTACCTTTGTAACATAAGCACAGTTGTACTTATCGGATGGAGAGTAAAAAGTTCGAGAACCAGTATAAGGCACGCTCGGGGCACCATTACCTTCCCAGTACTAAAAAGAAAAAACAGTGCCTAAGTTGTTATGATAAACGACATCACCAAAGTCGCAGGGCGGAAATTGGTAAGACTGATACAGGATCGTGGAAGATGTCTCAAAAATCCAGACTTCACACTGGTGGGTCGTGGGTGAAGTCTGGACGTGGATAATGAGGTACTTCCTCATCATCCACGTCCAGACTTCATCCACGACCAGCATCTACATATCTACATATTCGAAGCTTGCAAGTTTGTAAGAAAATACACAGTTCCGGTCCAACAACAATGGCATCAAAAATTTAAAATAAAATCCCCGAACAAATAAAAATAACAACTAGCTTTTAATTTATCTATTTTTTCAGACTTCGGCCCACTTCCACTCCAAATATTGCTATGCCCTGAACATTAGGGCCCATTATGTATTTACCATTTTTAGGGTTCCGTAGCCAAATGGCAAAAACGGAACCCTTATAGATTCGTCATGTCTGTCTGTCTGTCTGTCTGTCTGTCCGGCCGTGTCACAGCCATTTTTCTCCGAAACCATAGGAGCTAGACTGATGAAACTTGGTGTGTAGATGTATTCTGTAAACCGCATTAAGGTTTTTATACAAAAATAAAAAATAAAAAAAAATTTTGGGGGTCCCCATACTTGAAACTGAAACTCAAAATTTTTTTTTTCATCGAACCCATATGTGTGGGGTATCTATGGATAGGTCTTCAAAAATGATGTCGAGGTTTCTAACATCGTTTTTTAGGGTTCCGTAGCCAAATGGCAAAAACGGAACCCTTATAGATTCGTCATGTCTGTCTGTCTGTCTGTCTGTCTGTCTGTCTGTCTGTCTGTCTGTCCGTCCGTATGTCACAGCCATTTTTCTCTAAAACCGTAAGAGCTAGACTGATTAAACTTGGCGAGTAGATGTATTCTGTGAACCGCATTAAGATTTTAACATAAAAATAAAAATAAAACTATAAATTTCGGGGGTCCCCATACTTGAAACTGAAACTCAAAAATTTTTTTTTCATCGAACCCATACGTGTGGGGTATCTATGAATAGGTCTTCAAAAATGATATTGAGGTTTCTAATATCGTTTTTTTCTAAACTGAATAGTTTGCGCGAGAGACACTTCCAAAGTGGAAAAAAGTTGGTCCCCCCCCCTCTAACTTCTAAAGTAAGAGAATGATAATACTAAAAAAAATATATGTTGTACATTACTATGTAAACTTCCAACGATTTTTGGTTTGAACGAGATCTAGTCAGAAGTTTTTTTTTTATACGTCATAAACCGTAAACCGTAATTTACCTTTCGACGAACTACAAGAAGCTTATTATGTTAAGGTGATATCAGACGATTCATTTTTTGTTCATTTTTGCCTTTCATTCGGCACTTTTCACGCGAAATGAAACGTGTGAACACCGAATGAAATATTAGTGAACATGGCATGAAAGAAAAATTAACCATTCACTCGAGTGAACATTCATCCGAGTGAACCGTCTGATATCACCTTTACATCAAGTAACATAACATAAAGGTTCTTGTAGTTCGTCGTGCTACGGAACCCTTCATGGGCGAGTCCGACTCGCACTTGGCTGCTTTTTTCTAAACTGAATAGTTTGCGCGAGAGACACTTCCAAAGTGGAAAAAAGTTGGTCCCCCCCCTCTAACTTCTAAAATAAGAGCATGATAAAACTAAAAAAAATATATGTTGTACATTACTATGCAAACTTCCAACGATATTTGGTTTGAACGAGATCTAGTCAGTAGTTTTTTTTTATACGTCATAAATCGTAAACCGCAATTTACATTTCGACGAACTACAAAAACCTTTATATTATGTTATTTGATGCTACGGAACCCTTCATGGGCGAGTCCGACTCGCACTTGGCTCCTTTTTTAACTTTAAGACCTCACCATGTAACATAATAATTGCAATAAATTATATGAGTATGAGTATGAGTATCCACTTCCAGATGGTTAATAGTTACAAAGAAGGAGGTCTTTGCCTGAGTAGACTATTCCGAATACCTTGGATGTTTTCAAAAAAAAGAGTGATTAGTTATCTTCTATAGTCGACCGCATCATCTTTTAACATCAGGTGAGATTGCGGTCAAGCGTAAGTCTATGAACTGTAAAAAAGAAAAAAGTAGGACGTTAAAGGCTAGGGAAAAAAAGGATATTCTAACCTTGCTGTTTCCAAAAACTCTGTCCATAGCAGCTACTTCTTCTAAATGGTACTCCGGCTGTGTGGTGCAGTAAGACTGTCCTTCACACTCTGGAGGCATTTCTATATAAAATACAAATAAATACATATATAAGACTGCCGAACTGTCAGAGACAGAGTCAGACAGAGCTTGTGGTAGGCCCCCCCACTCAGAGTCAGACACAGCTCTGTCTGACTCTGTCTGGCTGGTTTTGTGCCTGTGTGAGTACTATCTAAATAAATCCTACGTCGAAACGTCACACACACTGTATGTACACTGGTGAGCACTCACACAGGCTCAAAACCAGAGCCAGAGACAGAACCAGACAGAGGTAGGCCTGCAGTAGGCAATGGAGTCAGATGTATGCATTTCAATAAGTGTATCATGGTTGTGTATATCTGCCTTATTTACTACTGCTGCTCGTAAGTCTCTCTCAAGACTCGCCACTGCGCGCAGTCTTCGCCTATTCTCCTCCAGTGCTTGCTACATTTCGCAGATCGTCACCCCACCCAGATTAAATAATTTGAACTTACCGTTTGAATAAGCATTTGAAGCAAGGACAGCACACTGAAAATAAATTTACTTTGTAAATATCTTAAATCAGGGAATGTAATAAGTGAAGTTAAAAAACTTGAGAAACTGACTTCATGGTCAAACAGCGGAACCGATATTTATGAAATTTCTAGAGGACCAATCTGGAAGTATTGCCTTTCAGTTGAAAGAAGAACTTTTCAAATCGGTTTTTAAATGACTAAGTTATGCGATGACCAATATTAAAACTAAAAAAATAACCAAATAAGAAACTTCTTTTTTTTTATTTTAAGTCGGTTAAAAAGCGAATTAAACTACGTACCACAACCAAGATAAAGAAGACTGCCATGTTTTTGTGGAATACTTAATTTAAAGTAATAGTCCAAGTCCAGATCTTTATTTAATTTAATCCGGTCGAATCTCTGGTCTGCTTAGATACAGATTTGTAAAAAAAACACAGCAGTTAATCCAACAAAACATGAATGTTAGAATTTAGAATTCTATTCCACGTCAGTATGTATAAAAAGCTGACAAACACTGAGTTCAATAACGATGATGCTGTTTATTAAATTCATAAAGGTATTTTCCTGTTAAGACGCTAAAACAGTGAAACAATAACGTCTCGCTCGCACACTTTGTCCTTCTGAAAGATATTAAAAAACTCAACTTATCAAAAACTAGCGGCTGCCCGCGGCTTCGCTCGCCGCTGTTACCGTTCCCGTTGAAAAAAAAAAACCTTTTAAACCTTCTCTAGACCTCCACAAATCATTCAGGACCAAAATCAGCCAAGTCGGTCCAGCCGTTGTCGAGTTATAGCGTCAGGAAGGAAAACCCGACTTATTTTTATATAGTAGAAGATAGCGAGCAACTGTAGAAAAAAATAATAATTTTGATCCTAACACAAATCAGTAAGTTAGGGTAAAAACAACCCACTGTTTTTACCTGAATACGGTGACGCAAAAAGTGTGTTTTAATTCCTCGTATACCAGCTTGCGAAAGGCTCGCTTTGTTTGCATAGGCCTTCCGCTGAAACGTCCTTGCTCATTCAAATTCAAATATGTCTTTATTCAATGGTATCACAAGAATTACTTTGAAACGTCATACAGCTAGGTGAGTCTAGGTGCCAGTTCCACGCTACCTTAGTGCACCTGACCCCTACAATACATCACGGGCCTAATTCTCGGGCCAATCTCGATCATTTTGCAATTTTATTTTAGTGCTGCTTTTTCTTTTTTTGAAGAGAGAATGGCAGATTTCCTTGAGTAATTCATCGACGACCTCATCCTAAAAGCCTCGACAGCTACGATATACGGAAAACGTGGAAAAAGTGCGGGGTTGTGCAAAGCCAAAAATAAAATAACCGCGTAGAAAATCTTGGTCGGCCCGAGAATTTGGCCCCAGGAAATTATTCCTTCGGTGTCATCTTTCTAGAACTGTTGGCTTCCTTGCAGTAGACTATTTCAGTCTGCTTAATACTTAATTATATAAGTATTTGAAATTATAACTAGCAGGTATTTAGTTTGTCTCTTAACTGGTGTAGTTTTCAATTTGAATGCCAAAATACTAAGGGTACCTATGCACAACAAGCATGACATTATTTAGTCATGGCTCAAATACCTCCAAAATTGCCTACTTTAGATCCCAGATAAGGGATCTTACCTTTGTTTGACAATACAGAACACAGCTTCGTTACACTTTACAATATTATAACCACATTTCGAAAAACTCAAGCAATCCTCTCCAACTGTCGTCAACACTATTAAAACCGATAAAGACAAGTAAAGTTCTGCAACTGCCACTTAACCCATCAAAACTAAACCATACACAGCCAACAATAGGCGTTATTTTGCAACGAAGGTCACATCTTCCGCAAGTCTCGCCCTGTTTCGTACAAAAATTGTGTGCATTATAACAATTGGACGGTACAATGTTAACACATTCCTCAGGTTGACAACATATTGTCGACATAGACGTGCGTCCGTTCTGCAATGTGATGCCAAGAATTACTGCACTAAATATTTAAGAAAACCATATGAACAAAAACAAATAAGAAAAAAATACAACCGAATTGAGAACCTCCTCCTTTTTGATTGGAAGTCGGTTAAAAAGCAAGTGTGTGTACGCATGGGTGGATGGGTAGACTGGATACCTAGGTATCCATTTGCTTACCTAAAACGGCGGGGAGGCTACTACCAAATCTGTGCCTCCACTACCTACTCAGTGATTAGGAATGTAACAAACTTGTAGGCCAACCACAAGCTCTGTTTGGCTCTGTCTCTGGTTTTGAATCTGTGTGAGTGCTCACCAGTGTAGACAGAACCAGACAGAGCTTGTGGTAGGCCTAATGAGCAGGTATTTTATTTCATTTTTAAGTTCGTACGACCGCCGATTTTTTTTTCACTTGATCGCAACGAAATTCATTTAGCGGTGCCGCTTTAACGCTTCCGCAGCGAAGGTGAGCTACGGGCAAAATATGTTGTAACACTACAGTAACCCTTTATAAAAACAAGTATTATAGATACATATCCGCCTCATAATTTTGACTGTTATATAAGCGTGGTTGGTCAGTATGTTAATGTGTCCCTATTAGCTTAAACTTTATGGTTTCTGTAATTATTATTGTTATATCAGTAGTAGTAGAGCTCTTTGTAAAGCGCTCGTCCGGGGTAGTAGGTACTACCACCATGCCTATTTTCTGCCGTGAAGCAGCATTGCGCGTTTCGGTTAGAAGGGTGTGGGTGCCGGTGAAATTACTGGCACGTGAGGCTGAACATCTGCATGCCTCAAGTTGATGGACACAGGGAAGTGCATCGTAGCGCACGTTGCCGACGTGCGTGGGCTATGAGACAAAGCTTTGTTATATGCGATGGTTTCAGGAGGGCATATTATGCTTGTTCCATTAGCTAGTTGCATTAAAAAAAAATGTGCCAGTACTCTCAAACGATGAAGGAAAACATCGTGAGGAAACCGGCAAGACGTAGAAACTGGTGTCGAGTGCATGATAATATTTATTTCTATAAAAATAAGCCAAAGCAAAATTGCTCATTAGCCTACTTGGCTTGATTGTAATCTTATTTATTGAAAAGGTATACTAATTTAGTAAAAAAAAAAGTGCATGAAAGGAGCCTCTCTGAGGCGCACTTTAAATCCTTTCACCACACTGCACTGGTTTGAAAAAACTAGTGACACGGTAAGCGAAATAAAAAAAATACGCAATCGCCCAGGTGATCATTACAGTGAACGTCGGATGGTACAATAAGCTACAGCGTTGAACGTTGGGTGTGAGTGCCACGACGTCCACTAGGATGTGTTGTGGTTAGATAACCATTGAATGTGGAACACTTGTGCAATCTTGGAACTCCCGTGCAGTTGGAGAATGTTATTGGATCCAAGTAGGCTTATATTTGGCCCACCAAGAAAAAATAACCGAAGTTTTTTGTCGATGTACACTGCTTGGCTTGCGAGGCAGCAACTATCGCATACTTTCAGGGTAGGCAACGCAACGACAGCACCCTTGGTGTTGTTGGTGTCTACCGACCGCTTACCATCAAGTGGGCCGTAAGCTCGTTTGTCTATCTTTTACATAAAAAAAAACAAAAAAAATTACTGTACTCTCAGCTCAGTTGGTAGTATCTCTGCCTTCTGCGCCGTAGATCATGGGTTCTATACCCACCAAGAACAAATATTTTCTGCGTGATGAACGCAGTTGTTTGTTCTCTGTCTGGGTGTTATATGGTATTCTAAGTATGTATTTACAAAAAAAAATATAAGTCAGCTATCTGGCCCATAGATAGATAGATAGATAGATAACTCTTTATTGATTACTATGACACAATATAGGAATACAGTATTTTGCTTAAAAATAAAAATTCACAGTAAAACAATGGGCGGCCTTATCGCTAACAGCGATCTCTACCAGGCAACCTTGGGATGGACAGAATCGAACATAAACAAGAGAGGGGGGGAGTTTGATTTGATGAGATTAAATAAATATTACGAGTATTTTCAAAAATATTACCTACATAAACGTACTTACAATATCTAAATATATAAATATACATTACACAAATAAAAATATTATATAAATACAAATATCTAAGTATATAAACATACATTACACAAATAAAAATATTATATAAATATAAACATTCATATATATATTTATATATATATATATATACCTACATACAAAGAATAAAGATAGACTATAAACTAGTTAGGTAGTGATCATTGACCATCCTTTTAAAGATATCAATGGACTTAGCCTTTCTGATATCGACAGGTAACGCATTCCACAAGCGGACAGCCTGCACTGTAAATGACCTTTTGTAGAAAGTAGAGGAGTGAACAGGGGTTTGGAGTTGTAAGGTTTCGGATGAGCGAAGGTTACGAGTATGGGAAAGGTGCAAAAATTGAAATCGTTCCTTCAAGTATGAAGGAGTTATAGGAGAGAAAAGAGTATTATAGAAAAGATTAAGGATGTGAGCATTCCGACGAAAACGGATTGGCAACCACTTGAGTTTATTGCGGAATTCGGAAATATGATCATATTTGCGTAGACCAAATATGAAGCGTATACAGTAATTTTGAAGACGCTCAAGCTTATAAAGTTGCTCTTCAGTGATATCTATAAAGCAGGCGTCAGCATAATCAAGAATTGGGAGTAAGAGGGATCGAGCAAGCGCAATTTTGGTGGCAGTAGGCAGAAAATTTCGAAGTCTTCTAAGAGAAGCACCAGAAGCAAATATTTTACGACTTAGTTCAGCTAAGTGTGGTCGCCATGAGAGTTGCTTATCAAAGAATACGCCTAAGTTTTTGACCGTATCACTTAGCTGTATACATTTACCATCAAAAATCACTTGGGGGAGATGAAACCAGTCTATTTTTGATATCATTCTGGAACTGCCAATAACAATGATTTGCGTTTTGTCTGGATTTACTGAGATGCCAAAAGATTTGCTCCAGTCCAAAATACTACGCAAATTAGAGTTAGTGGTCTCAAATGCCTCGTGCAATTGAGTGATAGAGGTTTGAGTATAGATTTGGAGATCGTCTGCATAGAGGTGATAAGACATAGAAAGGTGCTGAGAAATTGAATTTATAAAGATTGCAAAAAGGAGAGGAGATAAAACGCCGCCCTGCGGCACACCAGCTTTGATATCGCACCACGATGAGTACGAGTCATCCAAGCGAATACGTTGCCGGCGGCCATGCAGGTAACTGCGAAACCAATCAATTACCATAGGAGATATGTTAAGAGAGCGGAGAATGGCCAACAGAATATCGAAATCGACATTGTTAAAAGCACTACTAAAGTCAAGAAGTGACAGCAAGGTTACTTGTCCGTTATCCATGCCATAGCGTATATCATCCGTGATTTTCACCAGGGCTGATACGGTGCTATGGCCGGTACGGAAGCCAGATTGAAAGGGGTTGTGGAGACTGTTGCTAATAAGGAACCTGCTTAGTTGTTGGTGAACGAGACGTTCTAAGACTTTGGAGAGGAATGGGAGAATAGAAATAGGACGATATTCAGAAAAGGATGTTGGATTTGGTTTCTTGGGAAGAGGAGTAACTTGGGCTTCTTTCCATACTGATGGAAATTCGCCAGTAGTCAGGGATGCATTTAGTATGTGCCGAATAACGGAAACTATTTCATCAATAATAGGCATGATCATGTTTCGGCTAATACTATCGCTTCCGATGGCATTCGAGGATATAGACTTTATGCTCTTCTTAACATCACTATCGGTAAATTGAGTGAAACAAAAACTAGAGTAGTCAGGAATTGGAGTAGCAGAAAGATTATTTAAGGTCAAAGTTTTCTTGTTACTATCGAACACAGAAGAAGTAGAGAAATGTTTATTTAAAGAATCTATGTTCAAATCTTTAGGAGTGTTGTCTTGACGAGACTTTCCAATTCCTAGTGACTTAAGAAACTTCCAAACTTTGGCAGGATCTTGATTATCAATAGAGTCATGAATATAACGGCGTTGCGCGTCTCTACACACTCTATTGCAGCGATTCCGACTGTCTACATACTTTACCTTGTTGACCTCAGACGGACGTTGTTTGTATCTGGATTTATGAACGGCTTTCTTATGCATCGATGATCTAAGTTCATTTGTGATCCATGGCGCAGGTAGATGCTTGAGCTTAATAGTTCTCAAGGGAGCGTGAACATCATACAGTTTGATCATTGCGCTATTGAAAAGATCCACTTTGTCGTCAATAGAACTTGCATTCAAAATGTTAGTCCAGTCAACATTTCGGGCATCCGTTTTTAAGTTTTCCAGATTTAAACCACCAAAGTTGCGCTGCAGGAGAAGTTTGGGCTTGGCTTTTGGAGGACGAACTTTGTAAGAAAGGAAGATTAGATCATGGTAGGAAAAAGCATCCGCGGGACACTGACCATGCTTAGCCACATGGTTCAAAGAAGATACAAAAATTAGGTCTAAAAGAGAAGGCGTGCAATTAGGAAAATTATGGGTAGCATTAAGAGGAAGAATGGTCAAATTTGTCGCGTTTACTATGGACTCAAGCAATTTTGATCGATGATCCTGCTTTAGCAAACAGGTGTTGAAATCACCCATGACAATAGTGTGATCAACAGTACCGACCAAATCTTCCACAAGTTTTTCAAAAGACTGGAAATAGTTAATGCGTTCAGAGGGGCAGTAAAAGACACCGAGTAAGATTTTTCTGTGCGAGAGTAAAATTTCTACAAAGAGATGCTCACCAGCATTGGGTGGTGATGGTTGCGCTGATACACTTACAATTGAAAAAGGAATATGGGCGCGGAGATATATGGCAACGCCACCACCACCACACCAGGTGCGGTCATTTCTTATAAGGACAAAACCAGGTAAAGAATAAGAGGTTGTAGGGAGACAGGGCTTTAACCAGGACTCTGATACTAAAATAGCGTGGATGTTTTTATGATCAAATGACGCCAGCATGTCGGGATAGTGGGCCGGAATGCTCTGTGCATTAATATGCACAACGTTAAAGTTTTTTGAAAAATCCGCAACAAAAGAGTTTACAGTGGAGGAGAGAGACGGGATACTGCTGAAACTGTCAGCGCTGTCGACATCAGATGACGAGCAGGAAACAAAGTCATCATCACTATCACCATCATGCGACATCTACCCTAAGCAGTAAATAATAATAATAATAATAACAATATGTATGTAATACAAATATAATATATATGTATTAGGTAAATATATAAAATATGTGAATAAAATATATAAATATAGTACTTACCTACCTCTAATAAGTAAGTACCTAGGTCCCTATAGATAACTTGTAATTTGTCTAATTTGTTTTATACTGTCCACCTGCCAGTTGTGAATAAAGATAAGTACATGTGGAACAATAAAAATAAGCTACACTTCTACGCTTCTTGCTTACGAAAATACTAAGAAAAATTAAAAATTACGGTAATTTCCATAGTACTAGCTCTGCTTAGTTTAGGGCTAGATAGTGTTGTGTTGATTGTCTTAAATATTTATTTATTTAACTGTAGAGCAATGACTTTTTTCTCGACATAGAGACCGTGCTCATCCACACATTCTGGATCCATGGGTTTCTCGTACAGCTCGCTTCTCGAGATCGTTTCTTCCTCATACCCATAAACTGTGGAATGTGTGAATGTGGAGTGACCAGAGGTGTTCCCTCTTAATTACAACATGAATAGCTTCAAGAAAAACGTTAAAAAATTCCTTCAGGGTAGGCAACGCAACGACAGCACCCTTGGTGTTGTTGGTGTCTATGGGCGACGGTGACCGCTTACCATCAGGTGGGCCGTAAGCTCGTTTGTCTATCTTTTATATAAAAAAAAGACTAACTATACCCGCAGTGTAAATCAAAATGCTAATACGAATCGTTCGTCGTTTTTCATGGTAAGTTGATCTGATCTGCCAAAGCGCGACGATTTGCACATTAGTCTAGTTTAGCCATAATATATTTACATTTGCTTTGTGCAACTTTGACAAGTTACTTTTCACGCTAAGTGTAAGTGTACACCGCGATAAGTAAGGTACAGTTGGCAACAAAAGCAAATTTGAGCTTTATTAGTAGTATATTAGTAGTATTTTTTATGTAGTAGAGCTCTTTGTGAAGGGTTAGTCCGGGGAAGTACCAACATGCCTATTTCTAGAGTCTGTTCAGCAAGAGAACCGTCGTGGCCAAATTGAGAACTAACGTTTCGATTTTTGTATGGCAGCTCATCCCTTTCTTTCTGTCAGCATTTTGCATCATAAAAATTAAATAAAGGAATAGTACACTAGTTGTGATAGGATCAAAATGCAACAGACGCGCTATTGTATTGCACACTAAACAAAAAAGGTGATTAAGCACAGCAGCGCCTTCCAATCCCACGACGGTTCTCTTTCTGAACAGACTCTACCGTGAACCATCATCGCTGTATTTCGGTTTGAAGTGTTTCTGTGCCGGTGAAATTACAGACACGTGAGGCTGAACACCTGTGTGCCTTAAGTTGATGGAAGCAGAGAAGTGCATCGTAGGGCATGTTCTAACCAATGCTGTGTTAAAGGCGATGGTTACCGCTTAACATCAAGTGGGCCATATGGATGAACAGCGAGTCGTTAAAAAAAAATTCCTAATGACCACAAGTGATTAGGATTAAAAACTTGAAAAATATACTTAAAATCTGACTTCAACTTCAATAGAAACGTTAATAAAACCTTAATTTTTCAATTCTTTTTTTTATTATGTGAACTTGTTTATGAAGTAGAAATATATATCTAAGTTTGTGGCCGACTGTACTAATCTACGTAATTAAAAGCGAATTTCTTAATAATCTAAGCTAATATACATAGTATTTAGAATGTAACGTAATCTTAATTATTTGTAATAGCTCCAGTGTCATTACTGTTGCTAAAAAACAAACCTAATATGGTTTCACAGTGTTTTAGAGAGTTGTATGTACCTGTTTTTTATTGCACACTTCACAATGCATAGGAAAAATAAATCAATAGAGTAGGTAACTATGTAAAGGCAAGATTAACCAATATCAAAGGTTTATTTCAATGAATATTTAAAGCAAACTTAGCAGAAAAATATTACGATTAAAATACATTACAATCTGCAAGTCTTAAAAAGAAACATAATATGTAGAAGAAAATAAATAAATTAAAACGGCACCGAAATATTGGGAGTCAAACCACACAAAATGAAATCATGTTCATATTATAAATAGTAAAACAAAATAAGTTTAAATAACTTGAAAAATCGACTGCTATCCCATACAACTGAACCGATTTTCATGAGGTTTATAAATGACAGAGTGATAGCAAATAAAAAATAAAATGTTTTCATCCTTCCATCACGGACTGAGTATTTTTGCGTTCGATATCTGAGTGCAAAAGCAGTTTTTATCCACTAGATTAGAGGATAAAGTAAATTGAATTAAGAACATCGTGTGCACTAAAATTGTGAATTCAAAACATTACTAAACCTATTTTCTTCTACCTCCATGGAGCCAAATTTATCATGCAACTTTTTTTAATTTGACAATAACTCAAACTTCTTGTTGTGCTACTTATTTTTTTTATTTTATTTAATGTCAGACAACGATTTATGAAGCGATTTATGATTATGCGCCTCTTTTTTTGCAATTAGTCATTTCCTTGTTGATACGAACTCGAGTGCAAAGATTTTTCCCCTTGTTCTTTTTTTATTGTTCTAAAGCAACTTTGCACTCTTGTTTAACAACTAACAAATTTTCAAAAAAGGAGAGACTGGTGACCAAAGGCGTGGCGTTTACCTAGGGCAAAGAATTAGCTTAGCTATTCAAAGCCTTGCTAAAAGCTTGCCTACGGTCGGTGATCTGAACTCTGTTTTCTACCTGTAATAACTACAGGTGGAAAACAGAGTTCATTATTAAATTTTCTAGTTTCTTATAAAATGTATTTTTTTATTTTAATCATTTCATGTTTTAAAAAGGATGAGGTTATTTTTAAGTTAGTTATTAATACTGCCTATCAATAAAGTAGTGATAGTAATCGTGCTATCTATATCTTAGGGTCTTCTTGCACACAGAAACCAATTATTCTTTATCTTTTGAGTAATTGGAGGAAGTTGGGTAGTTATTGATCAAGATTTGCGTTGCCTGAAGGCCGCTTATCATGCTTGTCCAAATTACCCTTAAATTACCTAATAACTTAACTGAAACGCTAAACTAAGTTTTTTTTAAAATGTGAATGGTGTGCATAATGGTAGGTACCTAATATTATATTTAAGGTATATGGTAATGGTATATATGCCATGCCTATTTCTGCTGTGAAGCAGCATTGCTGTGTTTCGGGGTGAAGGGTGTGGGTGGGTGGTGGTAAGCAAAGATGGTACTACAGGAACCAGATTACCAGATAGTGAAAGAACACTTTTTTTTAATCATGTTGTCTATTCCAACGAAATTGAAACTTTGACCGACTTTAACGCTAGCAACCTAGAGCAGCGAACTGTGCAGTCCAATCCTTCCGTTTGTCCTTATTTTTAAGTATTTGATAACCCCTGATGCGATGCGATAATACACAATCGAAAAGCGGCGGGGATAGTGTTAATAAAAACCACTCTACGTTCTATCCTAAGAGTGAGAGCGTCTTGATCGACGACGCACGTTTCGCGCACGGGAAAGTAACATTCGAAATTTAAACTTGGCGCCATTGCACGTCACGCCATCTTGTTTTTTTTCACTTTTTAACCCTTTTTCACTGAATCTGGAAGGTTATTATATTCGTGGATACCTTTCGATATCGATAAGTGAAACTAAAGTGTTCCTTTCGCCCTGTGAGTGGAAGTGTTAAGTGACTTTCGCCGGCGTCAACACTAGGATGATGGATTCACGTAACTTAAAAGTAAGAATTGAATTTCTTTTCAGTGTCATTTCCGATGGAGAGTCACAAATTCTGATATCTAAGTCAAAGTTAGTAGATCTGGTATTCTATTTTGATAAGATTGTTCATTTATAACAACGATAGAAAAAGTAAAAACACCTAATAAAATACACTACTACCTGTACTGACTGTAAATATGAAACAAAAAAAGAAGGCAACCATTATGTTTAATAAAAACATAGAAACGTAAACATAAATGACCTCTGGGATGCAATGGCGGCTAACCGGCTGAGATGAAATAGGTGCGGGTTTGATTTGCGTCGAATACTTCAACTGCAAATATTTGGTTTGAGCCCTGATATTATCATATTAAATTGCCTGTTTCTAGATAGGTAAAGTTTGACAGACAAACTATTCAGGTCAAAAACGGCCCCAGTAGTATTACTTATAAAATAGAGGTTTACTTTATCTCCTAACCCAAACTAATATACATAATCCTGTTTGGTACTGTACTAAGTATACTTTTCTACTGAGTACAACGGAACAGAAGCTAGCACCTGATAATGATTCTTCCTGCCCTTATCCCACTTTATGTGTGGTCGGCACAACATGTCTTCCTCCTCCATTTCCCTCTGCCAGCCGACATCACAGCATTCATCCTTTCTCATCCATGTCATCTTTCACACAGTTCATCCATGTTTTCTTTGGTCTACCTCTGCTCACATAGGTATCTATCCACATCCATACTCATCACTCTCCTAGTCACATGACTTTCATCCCTCCTCATGACATGCCCGTACCACGCCAACCTATATTGCTCAATTTTTCTGACACTGGACGCTACTTTCAAACTTCCCCTGATATACTCGTTCCCTCCACACTTGATGGACTCGAGTTACTAAAAAAGTAAGTAAAAATAGTACCTAAGTAAAAATAGTAAAACAATAAACAATAAAAACTGACGTAGCTCAAACAGTTTCACTAAAACAATGCTTTGCAAAAAGGTGTGATCACAACCATAGAACTTGCATTCTGTGGGTGTGACTAAATGGTGAAATAATATCGTGCTAGCTATAGACGAGTCAATTGAAAGTTATCGATATATTTTAAGAAGAGATAACACAGCCTTCATTGTTATCATTAGCCTGAAAATGTCATATGACACAGGATAGGCATATAGACTTACTTCCTGTATAGTGTCGCGTGGAACTGGCACCTAGACTCACCTAGCTTTAAGACGTTTAAAAATGCTTGCAATCCTACTGATTAAATACATTTTTGATTTGATTTAATTTGATGGGCAATAGAAGGCGGATTATTTCTATTCCATTTTTGAAAGTATACTAAAAGCTAAAAAATAATCTGGTAGGTCCTAGGTTCGATGACGATTTCATTTATGATCCATTCTCCTTTTAAACGTGGTACTGCTCTTTCAAACCAGTGTGGTGAAAGGATTTAAACAGTGCCTCAGTGTGTTCCTTTCGTGCACTTGACGTTATTTTCCTTCACCGTTTGAGAGCGCACATAAATAATTCGACAGAAAAATTCATTGGTATTGGGCCCCTACCACTAGGCCCCTAGTGCCTTGTAAGTATGATAATGATCCATTGATCATAATATCACATTTAAATATAAAATCTGGGGGTGCGAGAAATTTTTCATATTTAGTCAATTTACACAACGATTTTATATTTAGCTGAAAATTAATTATGTACCGGCAACTGACCTACTTAAAATTTCAATATTTAAAAAACATAAAAGTGGACCAAAAGTACATTGAACACTTTGAACCGGATTGTTTGCAACTGGCGTTGCAAAATTAATTAAAAACTCGTAAAAAGTAAAAGTAGGCAACGAAAGTTTATTTTCACCAAAATTTGTGTATTTATGTGCTTTGAGTTTTTAGCATAGAGATATTAGTGTGTTTTTTTTATTAATAAGCACCTAGGTCAAGCTTCAAAGTTTTTTGACCTCAATTTAACGATGGCTTCTTCAAACAGACAATCTGTTTGTTTTTCTTTGGTAGTAGTTTCACCCAAAACAAAAATTTAAATGAAATTTTATTGTACTTGTACCTAACGTTAGTTACATAGAAATAAGTGAAAAGGCTTATATGCTTATAAGTAACTTTAATAGATAGCGTAGCATGTGCTGTAATTCAAAACTTTTGCTTTTGTATTGCATAGGTCTCACAAAGGTGGAGTGGCACCACACGGAACTTCCCTTCTATTATGTATTTTTGTTTTGTAAAAGGATCATGCAAATAAATGGCATGACCAAGCCGTAGTTTGTTGCCTGTTCTTCTAGGCTTGGTTGCGTGGAACTGGCACCTAGACTCACCAAGGTTTAGGAGCGGGACATACGATACTTTTTATCCCGAAAAGGTAACGGGACCGGGAATGGGGCGAGCGAAGCCGCGGGCGGCCGCTAGTAGGTACATGCACTTTATTAGGTGGTATCAAAAAACCAAGCTAAGTTGAAACGTGGGTTGTAAAATTAATAATTTACAAAGAAATTGAAGATTATATCAGTCAATTAGAAGGTGGTAATGCTATGCTCATTATTACTTGCATGATTATAGACCGAAAGAGACAGGAAATTATCTAAACGTAGGTCATTGACCGCCATTACAACATACATTATGCCTTTTGTATGAAGCTACATTTATAATCTAAAGAGTAGATCTAACATACAGTAAAGCTTTGCGCACATTCTAAGCGTTCTGCGGTGGTGATATATGAAACGCTGTCAAGATTACTGTTATATTTGATAGATTTATTGATAGCCACCGCAGAACCCTTAGATGTGCGCAAGGCGTAAGGCTTTTAGAATTAGCGGGTTTGAGCAGCAACGGACCATCATCACTATCAGACGTAAGAAGTCCAGCTCAAGCGCTTACACAAAATCAATGCTTGACTCGAATTAAAACCTCAAGCACATTTTTTTTTTTGAACTGGTGTGCAGAGACAATGCTCGAGTCTGAGTCGAGCATAGATTTTTGACACTTTTTAATGGACAACTGTCAAACAATCTTTGCTTGAGGCTCGACTCAGACCCAAGCATTGTTATTGCAATTCCAGTAGACGAGGTCAAAATTAGTCACATAATATGCGGTAGTGCTATATATTTTATTGACAAGGCATGCAGGCTAATACCTAGTTATGCGGTTAATATGAACAAATTCATACTTGCGTAATTAATTTATGGTTGCCTAGTCCTAGTTTAAGTGAGAGGATCTTAGATCTCAAATTGCATCATTACGAAATGATTGCATACAAACTCAAAAACATTTTTTTATTGCATCATTAATAACTACATACGAAATTGATATATTGCAATAGTTTCTTATTTTTATTACTAATACATTTGATTCGGATTAACGGTTGATTGAAGTTTAGGTCACTTACAAATTTGATTTTATGGTAAACTTTTTTTGAACGCGTTTGAACATCAATGCGGTGCACCAAGCCTCAAATTAATGGACGCAGGGAATTACATCGTAGGGCACGTTCCTGTCGTGCGTGACCTTTGAGTCAATGCTTTGTTATTAGGCGATAGATACTGCATCATAAATTTCAATAAGTAATAAATTCTATAATTTAAAATCAAATCAATAGTTACTTTTTTGACGTGACAACGTCTTGTAATTCGATGGAACCGGCTGCACGTACGAAAAAACATGACTCATGCGGCGTTACCTCGCTCTGAGGCGTTCCATGGCTTGAAGTGCAAGCGAGAGCGCGGAACGAGCGACAAAGAGGTACAATCGGCCTCAACGTTCGGTAGCGTTCGACATATCTGTCTCTCTCCTACTTGAGTGAGCGATGCGTCCGCGT
The DNA here is from genome assembly GCA_939531255.2 of Thera britannica. Classification (NCBI taxonomy): domain Eukaryota; kingdom Metazoa; phylum Arthropoda; class Insecta; order Lepidoptera; family Geometridae; genus Thera; species Thera britannica. The sequence goes on along the minus strand of OW618036.2, from coordinate 15,062,597 downwards.
CGTTGTCACGTTCAACTATCGTCAGAAAATTAAAAGTATTACATAGAGATGGATGAAAAATATAACAATAACAATGACATAAAAATTGGCCACCACTCAGCGTATGCCACAGTAGCGAGTGCGACTATAACGCTGGTCTTCTGTGACACCAATAGAGTGTAATTCAGAGCAACAGTATTTATCTTTGATTATGATCTGCAATGATAGTGTTGTGTGCAATTTATATAATTTATTTATTTATACCGCACCCAAATTTATTATAAATTACCCTAGCGCAATACAACTTTTTTGATAGGCGGATTGAGCAATAAGTGAATGTCTTTGAATAGTAAAATGACTCCTCACTGTTTCGACACTATATTGCTGATTTGAAAAATGGATTTTTATCTGAAAGTAAAAACCATAAATGATACTTCCAAATTTCATCAAATAGGTTCAGCGGTTTAGCAATGAAATCGGTTCTCAATTTTTTTAACTTAGGTAGGTATACCTATGTGTTTTATAATACCTATGTCATCTAAACGTACATAACCGTCTTATACCTATTACAAAACCAAAAAATATTTTCCGCATATATTTATGATTTTTAGGTCATGACTTAAGTAGTTTTATTAATTACTATGTTACATATAAACCTACTTAAAAAAAGAGATGGGTATCAAGTTGGCAGTTTTTTTTATATTTGTTACCGCCTGTTTATATTTGTTGTTGAACTCTGTTATTTGTCAACCATTTTTTTATGTGTAAAGAAAGGTAGGTAGGTACTTCTTCCAATCTTCTTCTTCTTCTCTGCCCTTATCCTACTTTGTGTGGGAATGATACTTCTTCCAATATAAATAGTAATTCGTAAATGTTCCTAGCAGTGTATAACCGATGATCGAACGAAAGTGAACACTGAACAGTTTTGCTTTCTGAATCGCGCACTCGGCCAAATGATAATGATTTGATGCATTTGTTGGCCTCACTTGACTTGTATGGTAATTCATCGATAGAAAGTGCCACTCTAGTTTGAAATGCAATAAAAATACGCGTTTCCAAATAGAATTTACCTTCCCAGAATCTTAAAATAACACAAATAAAAGTAGTTTTTCAACATTATAATTTTTAAAATAATGACGGCTTACCGGACATTTATAATCGGCTCGATAAAAATCTTTTGTCACTGTCACTTTCATGTCAAAAAATAGAGATAGCAACAGACTTATCAGATTCGATTTCGGCCAATTTGGGAAGTTGCACGAAAACGTTTCCGATGATTTCGAAGAAAAACGCCATCTTTTGCTTCAAAGTCGACTAGTCTATTGACTGACTTGGTTAAAAACTATTTTATTGATATGAGAAGATATAAAAATCTGCCAAAAGAAATACCAGGACAGGCCAAATAACATGCAATGTCATAAATTATATGAAGGCTAATTAACACCTAGTCACTATTGGAGTCATAGGCTCTGTCGTGAAGTTGCACGAAAACGTTTCCGATGATTTCGAAGAAAAACGCCATCTTTTGCTTCAAAGTCGACTAGTCTATTGACTGACTTGGTTAAAAACTATTTTATTGATATGAGAAGATATAAAAATCTGCCAAAAGAAATACCAGGACAGGCCAAATAACATGCAATGTCATAAATTATATGAAGGCTAATTAACACCTAGTCACTATTGGAGTCATAGGCTCTGTCGTAACAAGCGGTTAAGTCATGCCGGCGGGGCGGCAAGAAATCTGTGTTCTCAGAACTTCTGCCACTTTCTTTCCTTAAAGTCCGGTTTGACTATAGGGTATAGGACGATTTTAACACTCAATTTTGAGCTTTCCTGAGACACACCCAAAGTATTTGCACCACACCATTCACTGGTTTAAAACAAACATGCGATAAGAAGTACCTATTACACCTATTTTACATGTAAACATAGTTTCACCTCATAATGTAAAAAAAAACTAAGCAACAAGACTTGCTGACACCAAAGAAAATACCTACCCCTTTCCGTTTTAAAGTAACAAAAAAAATGCATTTAGAACCAAATCTAAAATAAATAATAACATATTAATATTATTGAGAAAAAATAAAAATCACGTCTTGTTCATTTAACTGATTTATATTTTTGGTACCTCATAATTTTCATATTTTCATAATTCGGCGTGGCAATGCCGCCAGCGTCTTGGGGACGCTGCCGTCTGGTACTTATTTGGATCTTGTTAGTTGTGTTGACCTACGTTTAGATCGTTAGTAACGGTCTGCAGATAGCTCAACTATTTCTTGTGTATTTTGTACATTTTGTAAATATTTGTAGGTATTCATTTATTTTATAAATAAAGATTTATTATAGACAATTATATTATTAAAGGTTGTGGGTTGAAGGAAATACCAAAACCACACACATTGCACGTACAAAAATAGTTTAAAATGTTTTGAGTTTGTTTAGTTACTACCCTGTACAAGTACTTAATTTACATTAAATCATTAATTACCACTATTGTTTTAAAAAGCACTGCAAGGTAAAACCAGAAGTGGTAAATATATTATTTTATATAAATAAATATGAGCATTAGTTTTTAGAAATCCAGTACAGTCAATAATATGTATAATTCGTTCTTAGTAAAACTTTGATTTTAAAATGATGTACCTACTTATGTTTAAAGGAGTTTATTAGTTACGTAGTAGGTACTAGAGAGAAAAAAAATTACGCTGTTCGGTTCCGCTTGGTATTTAGCGTTTATGAATGAAATTATTTTTGCTTGTTGAATCATTTCTCAATATTTGACTAAAAATTGTGGTTAGTAAAAGATATTTTTCATATGACTAAAATTTTTTTTTTCTTGGATGCGTTCAGTATCAGCAGCCAATATCGATTCGATCGATTTGTTTTGTTAATTGCTAAATAGTGGTGTATAGGAGTTTATTTTCCTGAAGGTTTTATTCCGAAAGAACCGTTTAAGAAATAAGGGGTGTCGTTAACTTGTCACAAAAATGTATTGTTATTTGTGTTCACCCATGCGTACTAATGCCATGTCGCGTACTGACGCGGTGTAGATCATACTGATTGGACATTTCCTTTGAAACATTTTTTCTTTTTAAACAATAGGTTATGATTGATGCTACTTGCGTAAGCAATGCTTGAGCAATTCTTTTATACATGAAAGTGATTTTAAGTTATACGTAAGTATGGCCGCTGAAATGTCGTTTATTCCACCCAGTCCTACTAGTAGTTCGATTATCTAACCGTTTGGACAGATATATTCTTAATTGTCATAAATATTATTTTCTTTATTTTTATTTAACGACTTGGCTGCGAAAAAAATCTAGAAATCTGTTTGCTGTGTATTTTGTAAATATTTATGTACTTGTTTTATTGTGAGTTTCCTTAAAATATAATTATTGTGCGTATAAATAAAGTCAAAAAGATGTGATTAGGTATAACTTGACTTAAAAACAGTTTTGGTAGGTAGGTACTTCGTTTGTTGGTTGACATGCATGTTTGTTATATATTTTTTATTTGGTTAAAATAACATTGTACTTTTGACTGTCTGTCGGGAACGGGGCGAGTGAAGCCGCGGGCGACCGCAAGTCAATAATAATTGATGTTTGAGAAAAAAGTACCAACATTATGTCTGACGCAATGATCTTCAAACACACCTACAATGTAGTTTACGTTCTTTATTCACTAGACTTTACATATAGTATAGGATCCCGCTATAGAAGGACCTTCACCGAGCTGGTTATTTAATGAAACGTATTTTATATTTATTTAAACATGCCAATAAATATATTCTATATGGGTTGCCTATCAAATTTCAGCCCAGGATATGATTAATTAATAATTTAAAAAAATAATTGTTTCTTTAACTTTCCACCTGTTTGTTTATTAGACAAATTCTATACCAATCGAAAGTATAGACCCCATAGAATATGCAAACGTTAAGTTGCCTATTTTTTTCCGGTCACAACTCTCGGGTAGCCATAGCCAGGTAGGTATAAACAGGTAAATCGATACTAGCATTTTGCACCGGTAGGTTTATTGAATAAAAATACTGGGGTCTACACTTTCGATTGGTATAGAATTTGTTTAATACACAAACCAGTGGAAAGTTAAAATTTTTTTTTTTTTAATTTTCAATTAATCATAATTATCCTGGACTGAAATTTGATAGGCAACCCATATAGAATATATTTATTGGCATGTTTAATTATATATAAAATACGTTTCATTAAATAAAGCTCGGTGAAGGTCCTCCTATAGCGGGATCTTAGACTAATATTTTTAGAAAAGGGACCTAAGGCACTTAAATTTCAACACCACACTTTCAATGTTTTTTGAACAGGCCATTAAAGTTAGGATTGGTTATGAGTGCTGCAATTGATGAATGCAACATAGAATATATTTTATTGCTTAGCGATTACTGTAGGCCTAACACAAGCTCTGTCTGGCTCTGTCTCTGTCTCTGGTTTTGAGTCTGTGTGAGTGTTGACTAAATAAATCTCAAACATCAAACACACATCACACCAACATCATCACCACCACATCATCATCAGTATTCATCGAAACGTACACTCACATAGTATAATAATACACTGGTGAACACTCACTGGAGGAGAAGAGCCGAAGACCGGGCTCAGTGGCACGTCTTGGGAGAGACCTACGTCCAGAGTGGACTGATATAGGTTGATGATGGTGATGAGCACTCACACAGACCCAAAACCAGAGCCAGAGACAGCACCAGACAGAGCTTGTGGTAGGGTACTGTTGTTGTCCTCAGTTTTACGCAATATTATGTGCCCAAGAATATGTCCAGTAATAATATAAGTAAAACCAGCGACAAGATGATTGCATGGTTTTGAACGTAAACCTGCCACGCTTACTGGTATTTCCACACTATTATATATTATATAAAATCTAATATTCTAAAACGGGTATGTCTTCCTGTATGACTTCCGTGTGAGATCACTTACTTGTCGACTAATAGACTTACCTTATACTTAACCGTCTCAAATTAAGTTTGTCCTAAGATATTCTTTATTTTTAAACGACTTCAAAAAAAGGAGGTTCTCAATGTGGTTTCTTGTTTCGCTTTATTTTGTCTGAAAGGTAATACTTCTAAATTGGTCCCATAGAAACTCTATCAAAATCGGTTAAGCATGAAGTCGGTTTATCAAGTTTTCTAGTAACTTAAGCGTCGTTATTTAAGAAAATACCAAGGATTCTTTTAAAAGTGAATCTTGGCACTTATTTTTTGTGATCAAACCTAGAATAACAGGCAAGAAACTCTAGCCACGAAAACATGAAATGTTTTCCGTTTCGCTTACCAGCTAGAAAACAATAGCATGTGCCTGTTAAACGGCTTTTAACTAACAAAGGTTACACCCACAGAGATTCCATCAAATATTTCTAAAACACTCACGCACGAATTATTACGTTTGTCAATAAATGCTGGCCACAGAAAGAGCGATATTAATACGCAAGAATCAAATAAGTACAATCAGACATAAGCTCTAAAAAACAAAATCTTTTTCTCAAATACTTTCTGAAATTTGAGCATTATTTTGACAACCTTCTTTGACTTAGATCGAAATTGCTGCACTGGCCAAATGCATGCGAGTAGAGGCCGGCAAAAGTTTTATGAAATTTAAAAATAGAACTATTTTTTCCTCAGAAATATGGCAACCAAGGAGGTAAGTTACCAAAGTTTTTATTTGAATTTCGAACTGGGTTCCAAAATTAAATGCTGTTTAAGTGATAATGAAAAAAAAAGCGAATAAAGTAACGCGGGATTCTAGTGGTATTTATTTATTTGTAAGACTTGCTTTTATCATAGCCTCTAGAAGCGGAAGCCGTGTGACGTCACTGCGCGCGCGCACAAAAACTTTCGCTTTTCACTGCCAAGGCTCGGTATCATCTGGCGTAATGCAAACATAATGTGCTGTCTTCGTTTATTTAGAGAAGAAAATACTACTGGTATTGAATTGACTGGCCACTCAGCTCAGTTGGTAGTATTAGCTCTGCCTTCTGCGCCGTAGGTCGTGGGTTCGATCCCCACCGAGAACAAATATTTGTGTGGTGAACGCAGATGTTTGTTCTCTGTATGGGTGTTATATAATAGTATTTTAAGTATGAAGTTACAAAAAAATGCACATAAGTATTATTTCAGCTATCTGGTTTTCAAAGTACAAGCTCTGCTTAATTTGGGGCTAGATAGTGTTGTGTGGCATGGCTTCAAATGTGAAAAACTGGAACTGTCAGCGAAGCGAAGTGATTTAGAATCATAAGTTATTCTTTGTTTAACTAAACAGATATGTTAGTTATATTAGCATTGCAAAAAAAGTCCATGAATGCACGTATAGGTATTATGTAGGGCACGTTACTGACGTGTGTGACCTACGAGGCAATGCTTTACCATCTTAACATCAGGTGGCCCATATGCTTGATCCATAAAATCAAGCATATGGGCCGCCTGCATTAAAAAATGCATCGTAAAAAGCAAGTTGGCACAAAGGCACTATTCAGTGACCATTCATGCGAACAAAGCCGAGGGAAAATCTAGGCAGCAAGCGCGACCAATTGCTAAGCAAATGGTTTTGCTGTTTATATGTAGGTAGGTACGACCTGGTATTCTTGATTCTGACTTTGTTGGACCTATGTGTGGTAGAATACCATGGAATACATTAGTTTTAAGACCAGCTTTTGCATTTGCGTCTGTTTTTTAAAATCACATCTAAACTAAAATTTAAATTCATAATTTATTTATTTAGTTATATCACAAGGATCACTTTGAAACGTCAAGTACCTATAAATTGAGCTTTTTATAAAAGGCTCATCTGGGGAGTAATACCATATTTCAGCCGTGAAGCAGCATTGCTGTTTTTCGGTTTGAAGGGTGTGGGTGCCGGTGAAATGACTGGCAGGTGAGGCTGTAGGTATGTCTCAAGTTGATGGACGCAGGGTATTGCATCGTAGGGCACGTTTCCATCGCCCATAACAAAGCACTGCTTCGTAGGTCACGTACGTTTGTCAATAGAGGTGCCTCTAAGCACACAAGTAGGTACATAATAAACAAACATTCTACTAACTTTCGCATTTCCGTACTTATTACCACGAACCGGAAGACGATACGTAGGACGGCCCCCATCCAATAGACCGATAACATAGTAATCACGCTTTAAATCATTTTTCCGGGTAACTTATTATCAAAATCAAATCAAAAGTTATTTATTTAACGTCACATAGCAATAGTATAAACAAGTGTTAACAATAAAAAGGACAATGACATTAAAGTTGGTTGCAACTCAGCATAAATGCTATAATAGCGTATGCTACCCCTCTTAAAAGAGTTATTTTTTTGTACTGTTGCTAACATTTTATTTAATTTTTGTATTAGTTTTAAGATTATTTCAAACACGATTAATTAGTTAAATTGTTCCCAAACGGTGTAGGAAAACTCGCGGTTTAATCAGTTCAGCATGTATTGACCATGTCTTTCCTGTAGATTAGGCCGATATTAGCAGGTACTATAGCGTCCTGTAAGTAGGGGCATGAGTAAACACAAGTTACCCCTGACGCTATAAAAATAAACTACAGTAGATGCAAAGGTCTGTTTCCTTCCTAGGATGAAATGGATTTAGGTATTAAGGCTAATGACTACACCGGTTAGTCATTAGCATTAAGTTAGTAGGACGTTACATGTTATTGCATTTACCAAATAAACTGCCTAAATGGTCGTTTATGATCCCTTACGAAAGGGATTATTACCATAATAGCTCATTTTAACGCGGTGTTAAAATCATGACATGCTTCGTCTACCACGTCTATAGCGCATTATTGTGACATGTTCCTGCATAACATAGACGCATTTTTGTTGCAACTATTTTGACCACGTTTTAGACACAGAATTATTTTTTGTAGTATTTTATTTATTTTTACTATCTGCCAGCCTATCATGTGCTCTGTCTGTCTCTGTCTCTGGCTCTGTTTTGAGCCTGTGTGAGTGCATTATACCTACTGTGTGTGTGACATTTTGACGTAGGATTTATTTAGTCAACACTCACACAGACTCAAAACCAGAACCAAAGACAGAGCCAGACAGACTATGGAACAAGCACATTAATGGCCAACCTAATGTGACCACACATGGGCAATTTTATATCTTATTATTTATATCTGAGCAAACTATGAATAATATATTTTTCATCAAAATAGCATCTATATTATAACAAAATTAGTCAACCAAAAAAACAATCCTACAAAATTAATCCACCATCAAAATTACCCAACTTTGCATGGATTATCAGCTCTAAATTGTTTAACTAGAAGGTCCAATTTTCTCTGGCAAACACTACAGTCCCAACATTGTATAGCACAAAAGACAAATTCACTTACACCAAAATTTTGTCCTCAGGTATGGTTCTGCGTAGCATGCCTGGCGTCTACCTTGGCACTACCGGCTCCCAGTTCGAATTCGAGTCCCCAGCTGTACTTGGACATCATAGACATGGCGGCGATCAGCAGGATGTCGCCGCAGCAGCTGGAGACGCTGGCCGAAGGGTTGGCTGCGGAGGAAATCATGAGGTCAGCGAACCTACCTTCACTCATCAGCATTGTCATATTCATTTTAGATTCATTTAGATTTTAACAAACTGAAAATTTTTGCTTTAGAAACTAGACAGACAGAAAATACTTTATTGTACACCACATAAAATTAACAAGGGAATGCAGAAAAACACTAGGTACTATGTATGACTACTACTAGGTATGATCTTTATTTTGTGTTACTTATTAATAATAATCAAATACAACTGTTTGATATTATTTATTAAAAAAAAATAGAGTAGGAACATATTCTCTAAAAATCTGAAATTCAATTGGAATTGCTAACTAAAGCTTAGAGGCTAGAAATTTAAGGACTATGTAAGTAAGGATACAGTTTTAGCTTAAAAATAAACATTCACTGTAATACAATGGGCGGCATTATCGCTAGCAGCGATCTCTACCAGGCAACCTTGGTATATAACAGAATGTCGATGTATTAAATTAAATATTTGTCTCATCAGGACGAAGCGTTCATCTGCACAAGAATCAGTGCTGTCATCAGTGGTGTCGAAGGCGTCAGCAGGTCTGCAGAGTAAAGTGGGGCTGCTGGGACAAGCGTCGGCGTTCATATCCTCAGCGTCCAGCAAGTCGGGGGATGAACACCAAGGCTACTCTTACGAACCGGTAAAACCACTATATTAACTTTTGAAACTATTATGGTTTTTATCACATTTTTTATGAAACAACGGGATATTTACCATAATTAAATTTTGTGAGACTCCCGATATTTTGGCACAGTTGCATGCACTATGATCACGGTTGATCTGAAGTCCACGAGTAAAAGAAATGTTATTGGCAGACAAATCGATCTACCCTCTTTCGCAATCTTTTATTGGTTTTGACGCTACTAAAAAAACCAATCCCGCTATGGTAAATACCCCGTTGTTTCATAAAAATAGACCACTGTCTTGGCATGCACCTAATCACATAGTGTTTTATAAACGTTAAATAAATAAATAAATAATAATAATTTAACAAGTTTTGTAGTAGTGGAATAGTAGTAGCTCTTTGTGTGTGGCTCGTCCGGAAAAGTACTACCACCATACCCATTTTTGCCGTGAAGCAGCATTGCTGTGTTTCGGTTTGAAGGGTGTGGGTGCCGGTGAAATTGAGGCCGAACATCTGTGTGCCTAAAGTTGATGAACGCAGGGCAGTGCATGGTAGGGCACGTTCCTTACGTGCACGACTTGACCATCACCGTCCTTCTCAAAAAACCACCCTGTATAATACGCCAACATTTTTTCAACAGCACCCCGAAAAATACGACTACTGGGGCCTCAAGAAATCCATCTTATACACCCTCTTCCAAGCAGTGAAAGCTATCACCGGTGGAGTGACCATCCTCAAGGGACAGCTCATCAAGGGCGGTGGAGCTCTGGCTTCGACCTTGGGCAAGGTCATAGCTGGCAAGGGTGATGTTGTCAGCAACATTGGCAAGAAGATTGTTAGCTCAGCAGCTCTCAGCCACAAGAAACAACACGGTAAGAGTTAGGCTACTTGAGATGAACAGTGTTTTTTAACCGACTTCCAATCAAAAAGGAGGAGGTTCTCAATTCGGTTGTATTTTTATTTTTAATGTTTGTTACCGCATAACTTCGTCATTTAAAAGCCGATTTGAAAAATTATTTTTTTTATCTGAAAGGTACTGCTTCCAGATTGGTCCCATTTTAATTTTATTAAAATCGGATTTGCCATTTTTTTTTAAATCATTTTTTTAATGTTTGTAACTGCATGCCTCCGTCATTTATGAACCGATTTAGAAAATTATTTTTTATTTGGAAGGTTATTCTTACATCCAGATTGTCCCAAACAAATTTCATTAAAATCAATTTTTCAATTGGAAATGAAGTCGGTTTCGAATTTTTTTTAATGTTTGTAACTGCATGCTTCCGTCATTTATGAACCGATTTAGAAAATTATTTTTTTATTTGGAAGGTTATTCTTACATCCAGATTGTCTCAAACAAATTTCATTAAAATTGGTTTAGCCGTTTGGAAATGAAGTCGGTTTCTCAAGTTTTTTAAACGTATAATTATGTTGCAATCAAAACCTAGTCGCATCTTTTATTTTTGACATGATTTTGAAACTTCGATTGCAGTAAAAAATAGGTTACAACCAAACCCATCGCTTTAACTTGTTTGTGTCATTTATTTGTTAGCATCAAACCTTTTACAGCAACAAAATTTTATAATCATTCGGCTGGTAATTCGACTAGAACTTCAAAATACACTTGAGATAAAACTTTTCCAAATTATCACTTCTATAACCGAATAGGCAAGCTTCATTTTCTTATACTCCAAATCACTCAAACTTCGAGTCTACGATTTAGACAGATATAAAGATAGAAACAGATAACTCTTGGTTGTTTACCACACTGAAATACAGTACAGGACAAAGTCAAAGTCAAAGTCAATAATTTTTTATTCAGTACGATGCAAGAATCACTTTGAAACGTCTTAAAGCTAGGTGAGTCTAGGTGCCAGTTCCACGCGACCAAGCGAAAAGATAGATATATGGATAGATGGAACAACTAGGCAACACCATGGGCGACCTTATTGCTGAGAGTGATCTCTTCCAGGCAGGGGATTTAGGTTAATATCAGTACTTTTGTTTTACATAGTAAATCATTTTTTTCCGTAGAACTTTCTTAAACCGCTATAAATACAGTTTTATGTTGATGTGATAAATACAAGTAAAAATGTGTATTTTAACATTATTTATGCATGCTCACAGTATATCACGGTGCAATAGTAAGTAGGTATGAAATGCAAATAATTTAACCGTGTTACATACTTTAACAGTAGTTTTATTAGTTTTATCAAGAAAGTTCATCTTTCATCTGATAGTAAGTACGTGAGTGCGCGTTGAAGTCTTCTGCATGAAAAATAAAAAAATAAAGTAGACATTCCACACAACACTATCAGCCCCTAATTAAGCAAAACTTGTACTATGGAAACCAGATAGCTGACAAAATACTTGTACATTTTTCTTTTAAATACACACATCAACATTGTGCAGGGATATTCCATTTCGAATAATTTTGATATTCTGATTTTTCGAGATTTTTGTTCCTGCTTTTATTTTTAGTAATAAATGATATATCAAACAGTTGTATTTTATAATTATTAGTAAACAACACAAAATAAAGATTCTTGCCATACCTAGTTTCTAAAAAAAATATTTTTTGTTTTTGTAAAAAACAACAACGTGTTGAATATTATCCCTAGACACACAGTTGATGAGTGTACAACACTATGGAAATGAAACTACCTTTATTACATTGTGTATAGGTTATAAATTATGACCTACATTTATTTGACATCTTGTGTGTCACAAAAGTAAGGAAAACCTTTCCAACCTTCACCAGTAGGCCTGCCACAAGCACTGTTTGGCTCTGTCTCTAGCTCTAGTTTCGAGTCTGTATGAGTGCTCGCCAGTGTATTATACTCTGTGTGTGACGTTTCGACTTAGGATTTATTGTGACAGCACTCACAGAGACTCAAAACCAGAGACAGAGCCAGACAGAGCTTGTGGTAAACCTACAGGTCATCACAAGGCTAGCTGGCACAGTTCGTCGTGTGCCAGATTCATATCCGTGTCCGGATTACCTAATAAGTGGAATGTGTCAGATTATTTACAAATGGAGTCACACATACTTTGACTCACGTTGAATATTGAATGGGGATGTACGCATTTGCTTGCATCAGCCATCTTCTGTCCCTTAAGCATGTTCTTATCGTGCCATTCGATTTTTGGAACTAGTGTGCTGAAACGATTTGTCAGGACTATAAAAGTGTTAACATACATAAGGCAAGATTATCAATGTGTTCTAGTAGTAGTAGAGCTCTTTGTGAAGGACTCGTTTCGGGGAAGTACTACCACCATGCCTATTTCTGCCGTGAAGCAGCATTGCTGTGTTTCGGTTTGAAAGGTTTGGGTGCCGGTGTATTTACTGGCACGTGAGGCTGAATATCTGTATGCCTCCAGTTGATGGACGCAGGGCAGTGCATCGTAGGGCACGTTCCTGACGTGCGTGACCTACGAGGCAATGCTTTGTAATAGGCGATGGTTGCCATTTCACATCAGGTGGGCCATATGCTTGTTCCATCAGCTTGTTACATAAAAAAAAAGTAGTTGTATAAAAAAAACGAGGGTGTTCAATGCAGTTTTTGGCCCAGAGAATTTGCTAGATTCTCATGACCTATCCTCTCATTTCCAGCTGTATACGGTCCACCACCACCAGCCCACGTGGAGTACGGACCACCACCGTCGGCTTATGGAGTACCAACTGCACCAGCGCACTACGTCGCTCCTTCGTTAACCACGGGGTATGCTGCCCATAAGTACCCATCGACCTTAGACGGTGAGTTTACTTGTCATTCCTTCTTTAATACTCGTAGTTTGTCATTCTGACATCAAAAGCGGACCCAATTTTAGGTTAATAGTTTTTTTTTCTAATGGTATAATTATGTTTATTCCAGAAATGGTCAAATTTCTATTGAATATAAAAGTTTCTGGGATATTTATTTACCGTGACAAAAAATACTACTGATCTAGCTAGAATCAGGCTCCTAATCTGAGTAACGGTATGCATCCGGCATTGGACGAGTCATCAGGATTTTGTTGGAGATCATTGTCTACACAAAAATCCATAAAATCATCGCAAAAATATCAAATAAGCTGGGAAACGGACCATTATTTCAAAATACGAGTATAACCACAGATTGGGTTAATTCGTACAAAAGTTAAGTTAATTAGACTGAAAAAACAAGAGCTCTAAGTAGTTGTAACTTGGCCACTAGCACCAATTGAAAAATAAAAAAAGAATAAATGTTCTTTTGTCACACCTCCAATGGAGAACATTTTAAGCACTAAAACTGGGGAACTCACTTATCAGTAACAAAAACAGAAAACCAGAAAACAAAAATAAAATGGAACTGATGGTCTCATCGTAGCCGGTACTGATACTAAGGTCGTAGGTCCCAGTACTAAGTTCATGGTGCACCAGTCGTGCACCATGAAGTTTTAAAAAATATGTGTACTATGCCAGTACTCTCAAATAGTGAAGAAAAACATCGTGAGAAAACCAGCATGCCGTATAACCTAACAAGTCCAAATACATGTGTGTGACCCACACACCACGTAAACACCTTAAGCAGCGGGACTGCTTGCTTATACCTATATACCTCTTATACAATCTGTAATCACGCCAATAAAAGCGCTAGCCAATAAAATAGCTATTCTGAAAACGCCTGAAAGTACTCGAAAAGTGCTTCAAAAGATAGCCTAAGAAAAAAAGGCGTAAGTAGGTACCATCACAAAAACAGCGCGCCACTTATAGACCGAAGTGTAACGAGTTATGTAATAAGGCTAACAAACTGGAAAGACATAGCGTTGAATGCAGGTTATGTAACCAACTTTTGACAGCATCGGAAACGACACTGACTATACAGAAGTGTTATTTATGCTGGATGCACACTACTTTTTAAAGAGTTGCAAAAAAGAAAAGTAAAAAAAAAACTTTTATTTATTTGAAATGCACAGAGTGGCAAAGCGCACATTAGTCGGTAGCTCTGACTTCTGCGCTCGAGGGCGTGGGTTCGATCCCCACCGAGAACTAATATTTTTGTGATGAACATAAATGTTTGTTCTCTGTCTGGGTGATATTTTGTATGTATTTACAAAAAAATATGCACAGAACCACAGAACGGCAAAAGTGCGCATTTCACGTCCCTATTTGAAATATCGGTCCGTACAATCGGCCATAATGCCTCAGGCAGACCCTAAACTGTGTTGTTTATGTCAGCCAGACAAGACAAAACCTTACTCACTTGCATAAGCCCCTTAGACAATTTAAAAATACCGTTTTCATTACTCATACTCTGAAAGTAGGTCTGAAGTTGCCTGAGGGGCCTAATTGAAAGTTAAACTTTCAGCCCTAGGGAGAATCGCTTTCTACTGACAGCTGTCAAATTATAAAAAAAAACAAGTTCTATTTTATTCAACCATGTTCCAACTTTCTAAAGTCTTTCTAACTGCAAGGAGGTTGTTCAACCAAATTCCAACATTTTATTCAGCAAGTAGGTTGGAAACCCATTACAACGGTAAGAAGTTTAAAAAGTCTAATTAGAGCGCAATGTAATATTTAAATTTAAATAACATAAAGATAATATTAAATAAATAATATATCTTCTAAATTACTTGATTAGTGTATAGCTTCAACTATTTATTTAAAATAACATAGATTTAAATTATGAAAATGAAAATAATGGCTGAATAATGCTGGCGAGCCGAAGCCGAAGGCCCGCCAGAGAAAAAGAAAAAAAAACCAGGAAGGCGGCAATTCAATCTTCATTTTCACTAATTTTTCTTTCATGTTTTTATTTTTACTTTCCTTGTATTCGTAATGAAAAGCACAGTGTTTACCTCGGGTGAAAGTCTTTTGAGTCCCTCAAGCTCCATTGGCGCCCTCGCTAACGCTCTGGCGCCAAACCCGTCTCGGGACTCAAAAAACGTGACTTTCAACACTCAGGTAACAATGTACTATTGTTACTCAATATAATTACAAATCTATTTTATATAATTACAAATTTATTTTAAGTTTAATTTAAATCTCTTTTTAGATTACCACGATCGCGATAATTGAATCCAATAGGCATGTGTTTTTTTTTATTGAATTAAACGGATATTTATCGTGATTAATATAAAAAGGTAATCACGATAAATACCTGTTTTCTTATTTAAATTACTAGTTGATGGAAAAGAAAAAGTATATGGCCCACCTGATGTAACCATTGCCTATAACAAAGCACTGCCTCGTAGGTCACACACGTCAGGAAGATGCTCTATGCGTTTGATCAATATAATCAATTTATATCAGTCTAGGACTTAATATACGAATATTCAGTGCATATTTATATTATAGCTAAGTGACTAAAGATTTGCTAGGTAGGATTAATATTCATAATAATGACTCAGTACCTATGATTAATATGACTGATGATGACTGAATAAATCAAAATAATAAAATAAATCAAGAAAAAATCGCTCGATACGGTTAAAAAAACAGTGAATATAGTAATAACGGCTGACAGAGAAGAATGGAAGAAGAAAACATGTTGTGCCGACCTTCATAATAAGGGCAAGAAGAATAAAAAAAAGAGGAAAGCGTTTGATGGTAAAACCTGCCCGTAATACCTTCGAAACGCAAGCCAAAATGGCTTTGAAACCTGTAATTAGTATATTCAAAAGACTAAACTTTTTAAAACACCTCACGTCACCTCAGTCAAAGGTCGCCACAATGCTCGCCGGAACTAAAAGTTATACAATCGCAACACTTACGCTGCCGCTTGCACAAGAACGAATGGGCAGCCACGATAATTACGAGAATGAACCATCAGACAACCTAGATCTTGAGGTCGATGACACGCAAGCGATAAGAAAATAGCTAGATTCAGATACTACGTAAATAAAAGAAGTAAAGAAAACCTATTAGTTTTAACTATAGGTAAACAGTCACGTGCTAATAATATAGTTTTCATAACAACAAAAAACGGGAAATCCAATGACGATTGTTTTTTCGAGGAAAAATATTCCAAGAGCCCCTGGGATATACCAACTGGGTAAATCCTGGAGATAAGGCCAAACAGTTTTGTTCAGCTAAATTACAAAATGACTTCGAAATCAGCCATGTCAGGCCTAGAAGAACAGGCAAGAAGCTTACAGACATGCACGGTATCCCTTTAGATATCTGAGTGGGTACTGTCAAAAAATATGAAAGTATGCGGACATTGGATGCAAAGCTTTGAAGCGTGTGTAATTTTAACTTATGCCCACCGCAACCATTTAACAACTTTGAAACAATGCGACGCTCAACAACACTTCATAAAGTGCACTCCTCAATATTTAACTGCCCATTTAACTAACAGGTCTACAGGTTTGTTGCAACTTTTCCTAACAAAACTTATTGCTTTATAAGTTGTCACGAAATACCTGAATGTGATATTGTAATGTTTCAAAGCAGTGTTGGTACTTTGTTTTGAAATAAATAGAGGAATATATTTTTTATAAATTAAGGAAAGAAAACCAGTGTGTAATCAAAAGAAACAGCTTAAAAGTAAACATCACACAGAAGAGGCTACTTTATGTACTCATGTAATAAATAAAGTGTTCTTTGAAATTCAGTCCAATATATATTATGGGTTATTAAACTCAGTAAAAGTCAATGTGAGTGAATGAAACGGAAGCATTACCCAACTAAGAATTAATAACATCTTAGCAAAAAAACAAACAAGTGTGCAGTGTACACAGCGATTTGATTGCGGTTATAATAAGGGGGGTATGGTGTATGTCTTACACCATTGAAGGAAATGCCGATTTAAACTTGATGTCCTAAGTAGGTGGAGCTATAATATAATCTCAGTGTTCACTGTTGTATTTGTCAAATACAGCAGCAAAAATCTTTGCTATTTTGAATCAAGCAAACTCAGTACTAGATGGTAAGAAATCAGTTTTGAAAACAGTGGGATATTTCCCCCCTTTAAATAGTTGCACCAATACAAGAGATGTAAGGGAAAGTGATGCTGCACCATCAATAACATAATGTATAATATATTATGTAAATTTTGTAGATTTGAAAGTTCGGTTAAGTATGATACAATCTTCGGAACTGACCCAGAAACCTGAAAGCTATCAAACTATCTCCCTGAGGTGTGGTATAGTAAAACGATTTGATAAAGTAGTACTGACGTAATAATTGATGATACACTATTATAGTAATATTTCCCCACGAAGAATTACATAAACCAAAATATATTTATTAGATATTTGGTTTTTAGAGGGCTTATTCTTTCGGCTGATATTTATGATAGTATTGGTAATAATGTTGGACTTCGATCTCTTTTTTCTGGTCAAAAATCAGATCACTTCTGAAAAATTCATCAAAGATAAATAGGCACTGTACAAATGTTTTTAGTATTTGATGAATGCTGACAAACTTACAAAAATACCTCGCTATAAGTACGATATTAAATTGTATTTCTTATTTTCCAGAATTAATAGTAATGTCTTCGGTAGCTGATACAGTTGTAGAAAAACCTGGTCCTCCGTTACCCTCTATGGAGCTAATGGAGCGTTATTACGATCTTGTTAATGAAATCTGATTTTGGTAAGACAGTTCAATGTAAATCTTTGTATATTCATCGCGATCTGCGATACTTTTCTTGAGAATGTCTTCGAATTCTGCTACAGAAGTTTCTTTATCAATTATGTTGATAATTGTTCTGTTGCAATTATTATTGTTTATCTATTTCGTGGTCTTCCCCTTGCATGCTATCTTTGAGCACGTTATTAACGGAATCACTCTATTGTTGAGCGTGTATATTTGCATTGTCTATTGCATATTTATGCTTATTCTCTCAAACACTTTCACTCTTTGTCTACCGATGGCTCAATTTTTTACCTATTTTCAATGCTATCCCACTTAACGTATAAGAAGGACAGTAGGAAGATGATTATCCAGAATGTTTATTTTATGCAAGAAAAGGTCTAGTCAACGTAGTAAAGAAGCTAGGAGAATAGGAGGTAATTTTGGATAAACATGACATCAGTAAAAATATGTATTGTTTGTAGCGAATGACATCATATTAAAAGTACAATATGTACATCATAATGTAGGTCATAGGTATTATAATTTGTATACCTACTCACATATAATAGGTAGGTTCTGTCTCAAAAATAAGTGCCATATTTTCAATCTTTTACAGATTTGTTTTCTTGATTTGTTTCTTTATTTGCTTTTCATCTATTTCTTTAAAAATACGCCCTTCTATAAAGAAGCCTTTGAAGCATGTCCAAAACACTCCTCGCCTCATTTCCATAGACTTTCTCTCCAACGGAAACAAACGTTTGTATTGTTATGAAATAACCCAAAACAAGTAACAGACTCAACTATGCATGTAATTTTGTTAAACCTAATAATTTTCTATTTGGTTACGGCGGATGTCGACCAATGAAGTAGTAAAATAGTAAACAATATTGCAAAACTTTGTTAATACAGTATTTGTTTTTATTTTATCTTAAAAATTCCAAAACTCTTATGTAAAAGTCCAAGAAATAGCATATTTTGATATTATGTAAGTAATGTGTCTTACTTATCTCATATTCATCGATAAAACCAAGCTGAAATTGAGGTTAAAATTGAGATGAACTGTGTCAAAGTAATCAAGTAGAGTGCATCAACAGTAGGTATACTTTCAAAACTGCTAACAGACATTGCATCACAATGACTTAATCTTAAAAGGAAGAACAAAATAGACTTTTACCCTAAGAGGCACTAGCTAAAGAGCAAGGAAGCGAATAAGAAGTTATTGAAGATTTAGGTACTTACAAAACAAATTGACATCAAACATTGCATCCTATGGCTTAGCTAAGAAAATGGGCGCAATAAATTAAAATGAGACCATACCATTTAAGAAGTTATAGACGAGTGACGGGTTTTCAACAGAAACAACCATTTTCTATGATGAGAGAAGAAAAGAATAAACAATTAAACATAAGAGATAAGAAAAAATTCCTCAGAGAAAAGATTTAATCTTTATAGAAACCTACAAAGTAGTCCACGACCTTAGTAATACCAAAAAAGCTAAGACTATTAATCTAGATGGCGCAATTGGATCAAAACAATTGCAACGGCGGGCTACTTACCCTTTAGTGAAAGTGTTATGTAATGACATGAACCTGTTTGGTCAACAGCCTGTAGGCGTAACCATGTGAAATAAGATCTTTGGATCATAATGGCGTAACTCAAATGAAATTGTATCCAGAGAACCCATGATGTAATTTTCAATGCAAATCAGTGTTTATATTGGTCTAGAGGCACTATTCTTCTTCTTTTCTCAGTCGTTTCACTCTTTGACAGAGTGGTCGTGGTTGTCATGACAGGTCATGATGGGGTAGAGGCTCGCTTGACAATTTTTCGCCACTCCTCTCGCACTGCTGCTTGGATAGTGCTAAGCTATATCAATTTTTGCCTTTGTCTATTTCTTTTCAGACATTATAGTTGCTAGCTGTTCTTTAGAGATTATAAGGTTAGATGGTCATGCTAGGAACATCTTCTTTTTCTTTAACTTGATTAGTTTATATTTATGAGATATTCTTGAATTAGTAGATTTAAGTCATGGAGAATTCTAAAATTACATACAGTATGTCAAATATACACAAGTTTTTTCGCTTTAATATGATATATGTAAACTTTTATTTCATAGTTTTTTAAGGCAAAATTCCATAAAACTCAATTGAAGTTTTCTTTTATTGAACTTTTCTTTCGCATTTAAAAGCTGCACAGAATAAAAATGTCATTAACCTTTCCGCCACCTGTCCAAGTAGGGTTGTCTATCGTTCTGATTGACTCGTATAATGTGCGCAGCCCTGACATTAGTTGCTAGTTAACTAACTTCACGCTGAGGCAGGGACCGTTATGCAGCTCTTGGGTCTTTATCTCTCTTGTATGTCTGCATATTAATATGTTTTCTTTCATTCTTTTCTTTCTTTAAAATATTTGTACAACTTTAGTATTTTTGCATCATAAGTTCTAGCTTCTAACTCTTGGCTTTACTTTGTAAGCTCTTTATTCCTAGATCATACCAAAAAGTTGCGAATTTCTTATTGATTATACAAAAATCTATTCACTTTTACCCGTGCTCCTCAGAAGTCCTGCTTAATTTTAGTTTATTTTGAGCTATGATATTTTTTTAAGTCTGTTGACAGCCCTCACAATGTAGTCTCCGCAAATCCAGAAAGGTAGCATTCAGTCAGACTCGGTAATTAACTTACTCTGTGGTTCAGACAACTTTCAACTCGCATAAGGAATCGAGCTTCGGTAAAAACCACTCGGAAGTGTGATTCGTCACTTTCTCGTCCATAAAATGTAACAATATGATAGGTTTGTGTGGTTGAACCTTTTGTCGTGGTTCGTCAATTTGTTATGACGAGAGACGAGCAAATCACTCGAAATGATTTATAGAATTGGAAATACTTCCGGGATTTTCAATGGCTCGTCAAAATTTTATTCACATTGTTTTTTTGACCACTCACCCGATGGACCGGCGACATTTTTAAGATCGTTTTTCCCGGAAATGTATAAGGGTCATGTCCGGCAGTGGTCTTCTGGAGGTTTGTTAAGTTTATGTACATTTTTACCAAACGAAATTGAAATCTGATTTCTGTAGAAACCACCCAACTGTGACGATTTCAGACAGTTTATTTTTCGTTTTAATGTCTTACTAGAGCAGTTCTGATGTTTGCTGCTTTTTTAGTGCTATATGATGAAATTATATAGACAGCACTGACACCCTAAAAACGATTACAGCGGCATATCGAGTTATGTAATCGCAAACGGTGAGAGGGTGATATTTGGTTATTTTCCACCTTCCATATTTTGTGACAAAATCTAGGCCACATTCAAAGGTGATGCGGTCCGGTTCCTATCTGGTTGTCTTGTGTACAATTTATACAGGCATGAACAAACTAGCACTTTGTAGTAAGTAGCAAGCTATAGAGTGTGTATGTATGAACTGCGGGCTATACAATACTACTAACAGAATTACCATAGTATGCTGTAGATACAGGAAATTAGAGCACAGAAGAACCTAAGGTCAAATTCCAGCAAAGGTTCTGACTGTCATGAATAGCTCATTGTTAGTGTAAAAAAATTAAAGGAAAGAATAGGAGATCTTTGGTTGGTGAATACGGATAAATGTCATGTACACTATATAAGAACAAATTCAAATTGTATTTAACAAATTCAAAAATGTATTTATTCAGTTGAGTCACAAGGATCAATTTGAACCGTCCTAAAGCTATAAGAGTCTGCCAGTTCAACGCGACCAAGCTGAAGAATACGCATACCGTATTTTTGTTTGATCATTTTACAAAACAAAAATAAAAAAAGCAATGTAGTTCCAATGTGGTGCCACTCTAATTAAGTGAGACTCCACTCGACCTCTTGATCAGAGACAAGTCTAATCATATTTGGAAGATACCTACTTTCATAGTTTTAAAAACTGAAAATATATTCTTTGTCATGTGCCTCCTGATGGTAAAATAAAAAGCCAAGCTCTCGTCTCGGACTCAGCTTGCTTCGTAATAACTCTTCAAACCAGAACATATAACTAAGGAAGTCAGATCTGATTACGCAAGAACGCTAAAGCAATACAAGTCAAAGGGTCAGTATTGTATAATCTTGAGCTTTTGATGATCGGTTTATGTAAAATTGATACCTTTTATTTAGGCAGACCGATTTGGCCACCAAATTGGGTAGAACGAATGGCGCAATCGGCTTGGTCATGTGGTTTACTTTGGCCAATTGGGGTTATGATGACTGTCAATTTAAAACTATATAAGGTTTAATAATTATTCAGCAGTTACCCTAAAACAGCTGTAGTTTTACAAAATCTGTTACTCTACCGTTACTTTTTCTTTCTTTAATTTTAAGTGGGTGTTAATTGTACTTGTTTTCTGGTTTACATTTAATCCTAAATTATTCTATCTATGGTCCGTTTCCCTACTTATTCAGTCAACCTTACGACTTCACTAAATCAAACGTATTTTCTAATGAGTGCTATTCTTAAAATATTCACAACTATTTGATTACCGTGACTTGACTCGCCTACATGTTTCATGACTTTTATTTAACTAATAATGACTGACCGTGACTTTCTGAGACAGGACGTGGAAAATTGAGCGGCGTGCATGCAGGACTGGTATTCTTGGCGCCACTGGGCGAGAACCCGCACGAAACCCTGGAGACTGCACATTCTGGTCACACGGCACTCGACCCCCCTCCCTCTATCCTACACACCGTCTACAGTGCTATAAAGAACGTCTTCAATAAGCCTGTTCCTGTGGAGCATGCTGTGCCATTAGCTCACACCGCCCCGGCTACTCATTCGGAGTATTCGGGATACACCGCTCCGGCTGCGCCAACTGGTCCGTCCGGCCCATCTGATATCGTCGATGTACCTTACTCCCACCAACCTCCTCCTTCTCCGCAATCATTCCCGCAGTTCAAGCCCATGGCCTGGGGAGCAGTAGACTCGTACGGCCAGCCTGCCGCAGCGGAAACATACCCAGACTTCGACCCTCGCCACCCGCATCCACCGTTCGACTACGCGGCTGTTAAAAAATCCTCACCTACTATCTATCCAACACATAAGACGGGTCTTACTGCTGATAAAGTGCAGAAAATCAACTTCAATCTCAATAAGCTGAGGAACCATATGAACCATCAGGCGAGGTCTTCTGAAGTCCTGCCACAGTTTAATGGTTTAGACGCGTATCGAGAGATGCTGAAAAAGGGTCTTTTTATGCCCACTCCTGTTGTTACCGATAATGAGATTGGGGTCCTTCCTGCTGAACTCCTCCCCGACTCTGATACGACCTCATCCACGCCCTCTTCCACGACCTCATCAACGACCACGACAACGACTACTGAGACACCAAAGACGACGGTAGAAACGAGAAGGAAAGACGTCAAGTACTTCCTGAGAGGCAACAAGATAATACAAGTCTGATATTGACTATTGACTGACTGGAGGTATGTGATGACTGACTAACCATCTGACTGACTGTTACTGAAACTTGTACAGTTTTACTACATGACTAAATCTTCCCCAGATAAATGACCTTCATAAACTCTACTCACATCTAACCAGTTTAATAAGCTGTTACGCAAAACCTTTTACTTCCTGTACTTTTATGTCTTGACCATCGGATTAGGTATCATGATATAACACAACTTATTATGATTTTAATTTGTAAATACTTTTGCATAACATTTAAACCATTTCTTTTTGTAAAGTAAACTTAAAATGATATAGGGACAACGCATGTAATAACTGCATATTTTTATTGTTATGTATTTCTTCTTACTTTATGGCTATTTTTCGTTTCTGGTTTGAATGTTATTCCGTTTTTTCTCGTGGTGCGTCTTTATTATTATCTACCTGCTTCTTTTTACATGTTTTGTATTTAATTTCAGAGACTCCTGTAATAGAGACTGCAGTGCTGGGGCCTGAAGAATTGCAACACTACTACGCACACGCTTGACCAAAATAATAAAATCAAAATCATTAAATTAATTACAAAAATATTTTGCAAGGATAGATATTTTCAAAGTTTTACAAACTGATTTAGAAAATCCGACGTAGAGAATTTAATTAAAAATCGACAAATCGAAATTCAAGTTACCAATAGTGATAAAAAATAGTGTATGTTGCAATTGTACAGTACAGTCAGATGATCAAGTTTAATAAATTAATTATTATGTACTCAACGCGACATTATTAGCAAGTCACCAAATCCGTCGCCATCTTTTCAGAATAATTATTTTATTCAGAAAGTAATCAAAAGTTCAAATTTAGAATAACTTGCGTCACTGACTGTACCTTCAGTGATAATCCTAGACTAAAATTAAGCTTACAAGTAAGAATTTAATTTATTCCTTATTCAAAGTGGGTATAGTTAACATAAAATAAATAAACATAAATATCTTCTGATTGTAATTAGTTAATTTTACTAAAACTTATTCTTTTAAAACAAAAACAATAACAAAAGATTTCTTTATCCATTTGCATATTATCGTGTTATAAACAAAATGTATTGATAAAATACTTGCCCATTTCGAAATTTAAGTAGAATGTGTAATGCTCAATTACTTGTCCTAAGTATTAAGATTGGTGTTATGCGAATGTTATTCGTATCTGTAAATAATTTATTTTATATTTTTGTATTGTAAAATATTTTTTATTTTTGTAAATAAATTGAGATAGATGTGATTTTGTCTATATTATTTTTTGTAGTATTTTCTATAAATCATCCGCAGCCCAATTTAACCCACTGCTGGGCATAGACCTCATTCTGCTTTTGCCATTCACCACGATCTTGGGCTACCCTCATCCATCTGCATATTTATAATCATATCATCTCTACTCTCATTCATTGTATAAATTACCCGTAAAAATAGAAACCTTATACAAAAATAATATATATACCACGTTAAAAACCCCTACCACAAGCTGCCAGCAGGAATTTTAAGGAGTGCATATACAAATTAAACAAATAAATAAATAAGGGAATAAATGGGGAATGTGGTGAAATGGTTTTAAGTACGCTTCGAAGAGGCCCCGTTTGTGCACTTCGACTGAAGTTATATTATAACAAGGCGGTATAAATTTGGTTAGTTAATATTTCACACACCAAAACTAGGAAGCTTGTTATGGAAACCAGATAGCTGATAAAATATCACGTACATACAACCCTACAAAAACCACGATAGGAGCCAAGCCGTAAGTTTCTTGACGTTCCTTTTTTTTATTTTTTAATAGCTAATTATGGCCACCTGATATTAATTGGTAACCATCGCCTATAATAATCGCTATATAATCGCAAAAGTTCTCGAATGGCGACCACGAACCGGAAGACGAAGCGCGAGGGCGGCCGCCCACCAGATGGACCGACGACATTGTTAAGATCGCGGTAAGTCGATGGATGGAAAGGGCTCAGAATCGTTCTTCCTGGAAATGTGTAGGGGACGCCTATGTCCAGCAGTGGACTACTTCAGGCTAAAAATGATGATGATGATGATGATCGCCTTTTTAAACTTTCGTGATCATAACACATACTGAAACTATTACACGGGTATTTATAAAATAAGGTAATTAACGCGATAAATACCCGTGTAATAGTTTCAGTATATAACAAAGCCTTTTAGGTCACGTATGTCAGGATCGTGCCCTACTATGCACTGCCCTGCGTCCATCAACTTGAGGCGTACAGATGTTCAGCCTCACGTGTAATTTCACCGGCACTCACACCCTTCGAACCGAAACACAGCATCAATGCTGCTACATGGCAGAAAAAGGCATGGTGGTAGTACTTCCCTGGACTAGCCCTTCACAAAAATTATGCTTCAACTGCGAGGAACTGGGCGCCTAGATTCACCATTTTTTTAAAGATTTTACGCGGTGGAAGCTGGACTTAGTAATTCTATTAATTAAATACCGTTTTTATTACGCACATCAAACGTTCCCGGCTTGATCAATGGTTAAGCTATGATGGAGCCTTGAAGGTAAGTTTTAACGTTTAGATTTGAAACTCCTATACCAGTCCACCAGTTGTCCATAGTAATATCACAATGCAGTCATTGTGTGTATGTTGTGACTTTTAATTAGCAAGCATACTTGACATGTTTTGCTGACTTGTTATTGGCAGGCGCTACAAACTAGTTTGCAAGATATCGTTGAAATATTTTTTGTGTAATTAAAATTAATTTTGTAATACCTATCTATTATATTATAAATTCAGTGTCTATAAATTCATACATATAGGTAAAACCTTTAAAACGATATGATTAAAAAAACCCTGTTATTCTTTCAACATACATAAACATAATATGAAATCCAAAGTTACTCTAGAAAAAGAAGCGTGTTGAAATCTTTAGAACAGCCTAGTATAAAACAAAAACACTAAAGAAGAACGATTCTTGATAAATTTCGAGTTTCTATGTTTAGCAGTAAACGGGACTCAAGAGCATTCAAACTATCTAGCAACTGATGAGTAATTTTCAGGCGCTTGTACAGTCGCGGTATGAAAATGTTCTTCACCTTAGAGTCGGTTTTCGCTTGCACCAGTGCCTTAATCATGAACACATTTTGACATAATTTGTGACGTTAAATTAAAAATTAAATTAAATTAAAAATTTGTTTATTCAGATGTCAAAAGATCCATTTTCTTAAAACTAACATAACACATACAATAGCACATCAAAAAATAATAAAATAAACAGAGAACATTATAGTAGGAGTTCACACGAATGGTTACCTAGTTAATGTAATAAACTTGACTGGCATTGGGATTGATTAAGGCAGCCACCCAGTAGTTTTGTAGTGAGTTGTCCCATCTGCCAGCCAGTTAACTTATCGGTGTATTCTGTCTATTCAGTTTCAAAAGGTAATAAGTTGAAAACTTTCATACGAAAATTTTCATACCGCCACTGTACATAGATAGCAGGGATAATTATTACACTATTCAAAATAACAGTAAAAAACAGTAAAAATGTAGGTATGTGTTTACATTTGACTGCAATTCACTAACCGAGGAAACCATAGGTAGCCAAAGCCATGCCCCACCGATAAAGTTCATCAAACCCCCCTAATTACGAACCTCAAGCCTCAATCATACAGAAAGCGAGCAGTGAGGCTTGTCTGGCAACCATCAGGAAGGCTGTAATGACACTAGATTACGTAACCTCTCTGCACATTTTGTTATGTTATATTTCTACTTTCCGCTTCCGTAGGTGGACTGGAATTACAATACTAAAATGAGAAAACCGAAGTTTTCTCGCTCTTTTAGGCTTTGTACGTGGAACTACTAAAATCACTATATAATATACATGCATTCAAAGTTAGGCCGGCTTATAATACTTTTGTAGTAAGTTTCTATTATTTTTTATTAATTCATTTATTTCAAATAGATCAATCCATACTTACTACTACACTACATTAACATAAATTCATATAAATAACAAATACAATTCAATTCAGATACAATTCAATAAAATAAAATGTCACAAGTGATAAATAAACAGCCAGTGGCTAAATTTGGTGACAAATCTTTTAGGCCACCCACCCCAATGTCTCCAGCATGGCTAAATAAATCCCCTGCTCCATAGTCGGTCCTTCATTGTTGAGGGTCGTCACTCTTTCCCATTTTGTGGACAATGTATCTAGAAACAAATAAATTATTTGACTTATACAAATCCACACAGGATCATTTTCTTAGTAGACTTTTCCTTTATGAAACGAAAGGAAGAGCTCTAGGCACTAGCGGCCACCCATTCAGATGGTGACAATGGAACATAGCAAAATTAGTTGATTGATTAGGAATGACCAAGCATGCTTTGCCACGAGTGACGGAATCAGTGACTAAAGTTGCAAGTCATGTATGTAGACAGTATGACAGAGAAAAACATTGCTCGTCTTATAAAGAAAGAAAGAAAGAAAGAAATAATGTTTTGCAAATAAATAATTATTTGCAAAACAAAGCAAAACTCACACTAACAATATAAACTTAACAACTTATCACTAAACTACAGTACCCGAAGTCCCAGTGCATTTACAACATTTCGTTACCTGTTGTTTTCGTTTCGCCTATTTGTCTCTGTCTATTGTATGGAGAAAAGATGAGACAACAACTCTAACTACGTAACGTATTTTTGCCGTCTCATATTTTCTCCATGCAAAAAGGCGAAACGAAAACAACATTTGGTAACGAAATGTGGTAGCTAAACCCCGACTTCGGGTTCAGAGTTGAGCTTTCTGCGTCGCAAAACGGACTCTGGCTCAGCATATATATCATCATATTTTTCTGTTGGTTGGCTAGCAACCAACGCTGGTCTTCCGACAAAGGTACGGGGATGGCCTATGTCAAGCAATGGGCACTTGGACAAGACTCACCTAGCTTTAGAACGTTTCAATAATATCCTTGCTACTCAATCAATTTTTACTTTCATTACTTCAGTTTAATATACGCTATGTATGATTATTATTGAAAATATTCTATTTACTTCGTCTGAGACCGAGCAAAGTTTTAATGTTTACATACATTAACGCTATTTGACTGGCTACTTATACGATATAGCGTCCGTCATCGATCATTGACATCACTTTTACATTCGCGTGCGCAGGAGTCACCGACTTACATGAAAAAGTAAGCTCTCACTTATGATGTAATTCGTTGAAGAAGATGAATTAACAGAGGCAAATGACAATATCAATTTATAAAATGAGCTCAGCAAATTTTAAAATAACTTATGTTTTTTTTTTTATACAACTTGCGTAGGTCACGCACGACAGGAACGTGCCCCAAGATGCACTGCCCAGACAGATGTTCAGCCTCACGTGCCAGTAATTTCACCGGCACCCAAACTAATAATAAAACAAAAAAGCGGCCAAGTGCGAGTCGGACTCGCCCATGAAGGGTTCCGTAGCAATAAGTAATATAATATAGAAGTTCTAGTAGTTCGGCGAAAGGTAAATTGCGGTTTACGATTTATGACGTATAAAAAAAAACTCCTTACTAAATCTCGTTCAAACCAAATATCGTTGAAAGTTTGCATAGTAATGTACAACATGTATTTTTTTTAGTTTTATCATTCTCTTATTTTAGAAGTTAGAGGGGGGGGGACCAACTTTTTTCCACTTTGGAAGTGTCTCTCGCGCAAACTGTTCAGTTTAGAAAAAAACTATATTAGAAACCTCAACATCATTTTTAAAGACCTATTCATAGATACCCCACACGTATGGGTTCGATGAAAAAAATGTTTTTGAGTTTCAGTTTCAAGTATGGGGACCCCCAAAATTTATAGTTTTTTTTTTATTTTTGTGTAAAAATCCTAATGCGGTTCACATAATACATCTACTCGCCAAGTTTCATCAGTCTAGCTCTTACGGTTTCGGAAAAAAATGGCTGTGACATACGGACGGACAGACAGACAGACAGACAGACAGACATGACGAATCTATAAGGGTTCCGTTTTTGCCATTTGGCTACGGAACCCTAAAAAGCTTAACTACGACAAAAATCAAAATTCTCTTTATTCAGTTCAATTACAAGAATCACTTTGAAACGTCTTAAAGCTAGGTGAGTCTAGGTCCAAGTGCCCATTGCTTGACATAGGCCTTTCCCATTCCACAAGCCTAGAAGAACAGGCAACAAACTACGGCTCCGTTCCTAACCGATACAAAAAGCTTCCTAAAAGTTGGAACTATAAATACAAAGAAGAAACAGGGAAACTATCTCAAAAACTCTATGGTAGTTTTTTGTGAAAACAATATTAGAATAGTAAATTTTTGGTCAAGCAATGGATCGACTCAGTTTCACATGTAAGGATTATTTAATAATTTGTAGTAAAAACACTGTACTGTACTACATTTTAAAAGTTGTAGCTACATTGTGATCCATTTATTCTAAGATCCCGATAAAGAAAGACCTTCACCGAGCTGGTTATTTAGTGAAACGTATTTTATATTTAATTAAACATGCCAATAAATATATTATTATATATGGGTTGCCTATCAAATTTCAGTCCAGGATATGATTAAATAATAATTAAAAAAAAAATGTTTTTTTAACTTTCCACCGGTTTGTTTATTAGACAAATTCTATACCAATCGAAAGTATAGACCCCATAGAATATGCAAACGTTAGGTTGCCTATTTTTTTCCGGTCACAACTCTCGGGTAGCCAGATATAAACAGGTACCTAAGTCGATATAGCATTTTGCACCGGTATGTTTATTGAATAAAAGTAAGCAAGCAAACATTCGTAAACTCATTGTTTTTTTATGTGGTGAGAGGAGACTCAGAATAGAGAGAAATAAAAGTCCTTGGGGGAAAAAGGCCTTTGCCCAGCAGTGGGACAATACAGGCTGGGGGAAACAATAAGATTAACATAAAATGAATTACTTTTGTTTGGTTTTATATTATCGAAATCGCGACCTACCGCTTCAAAAGCCACTAAGCTATGAAAGCCGACAAAAAACACTTCTGCAGGTACGTAACCTAGACCACCTATTCCTTAGTACACCTAATCATTAATAGTTAATTTTCCTAGGCTTTTCCGCACACAGCCAAACGCGTGAAGTGGGGGCTACTATAAAAGTGCGCAGATGACCTATATCGTACCCCATACTGTCTTGACCAGTGGTTGCATGTCTCGCTATTTTCTTAAAGATACTGTTACTCGAAGAACAATTTTAGCAAATGGTTTTTGAGATTTATAAGTAAATTGATCAACATTTTTGTAGTTGTGTGCTGATAATGTGACTGTGTGTGAAAAACTTAAGTGATTTTATTTGGTGCTACTGGAGACTGATTCAAGATGATGAAGGTATAGTTTTGAGGTTGATTTAAAAAAATGTAACAGTTAAAAATTATCTTAATTATTTAAATGAATAGATTGTTTGCAATGATCTGTAGAGCAACTTCAGTGTTGCACGGGTTCGATCCCCATCGAGAACAGATATTTGTGTGAACTTAGATTTTTGAACTCTATCTGGGTGTTATATCATATTAATAGTATTATTAATAAAAAAATATATCACATTTATTAGTATTAATATCAGCTACCATCAGGTTCCCATAGTACAAGCTCTGTTTAATTTGAGACAGAGTGTTGTGTGGGGTTATCTACAATAATTATTTTATTCTTAATAATTTTGATTATAAATGAATTTGAAAATTAAATGATTGTTATACATTGAGTGATGATGTCTATTGTCTAGTAGGTAGATAGACTATCGAAAAATTTTACTGAAAAGATCGCGGCGTTTATTAGCAAAAAATCATTATTATGTCTCGCTCGCATACTCTCGATAGGTATACAGTACATTGATACATTTCTAACACAACAGTTATTTTATCATCAGCTATAAATGTTATAGTCCTAGGTGCACTTCACTTTCTCTAAACAAATGATATCTATCGAAATGAAACCTTTATAACACTCTCTCTGGCTGCAGAAAAAACCTGCTCTAGACTACCCCACAAACACCTTCAATCGAGTTGTCCAGTTAATTATAAGCCTAATGATCGTGTAAAACAGGAGAAATTATTTGCATAGCTAATGTTACGTATATTTTATAGTAACTTTAATGTAACCTGTGGTTTAATTGGCATAGTCAAGGCCGCTCAGGGTTATTGACCTTTGTGAGAGCATTCAGTAATGCTCGCGTGCGGTATTCGCAACTTGTTACACGCACATGGTCTTAAAACATCTAAGTAACTAAGTATTAAAATTTTTCGTCTATCGATAAGCCAAAAATGCATCAAAATTAGGAATAATATTAGTTTTTAGTGGAAATTGTAGTCACTGTTCTTATTTTTATTATTAACGTTTATTTATTGTTCCTTAGCCATTTAAAGTCTTTTTCTTCGCCACTGTGAACTCTCATAGGTTTCCCAGGATACAGGCTTAGTGGGGGGTCCATTGTAGGTGCGGTTCATTTTTGTAAAACTGAATTTTAGAGCTTTATTTTCTACTTCTTTCTTATAGTGCGCCAGAACGCTATGAGAAGAAGCTACCCACGAATTAACATCTAGCTAAGCCCATATTCAGACAGAGACCTCTGAACCGGGTGACACTGGAATTAATAAGTCGGTGATACTGTATTAAGAGGACGTGGTAGTGGTGACGTAACGGTTGGTTTCACATCCATCGTTCACTAGGGCTTCCTAGCCCTTGCAACTGTAGTCTTAGAATAAAACTGATATCTCGTATGGAGAGCTGAACCGGTCCGTCAAGATTTCACATCGCTAATGTCCAGCTTCGCGACTGCGGTGTCATCAGATCTTTGAATATAGGTACCTTCGAAGAAAAACTGTTCTATATAGTCTACTAGAAAGTCAATACATTAGAGATCAATAGATTGCAAAGTCTTCGTTTGGTTTTAATAGAATTCTAGTTTTTTTTTTACATAACCAAGTTAGCATACAAGCATATACGGCACACCTGATGGAAAGCTGTTACCGTAGCTTATGGATGCTTGCAACAACAGAGGCATAACTCACGCGTTGCCGACCCTTTAAATATTTAAAACGCCCATTCGAAGAGCACTGTAGTTTCTAGGGAAAACCTCAGCAGGAAGAGTATTCCACAACCTTGGAGTGGGCGGGGGAAGTTTCTCTGAAACCGAACGGTGCACGACTATGCCGGCTCCAAAGGTATGTGAATGAGTCCTCTGGACTTTGGAAGAAGAAGATTGATATCAAACAATCATGCCGGTATATGAGCACATAAAAATACTTTCATACACCGCCGCGTGGTAAATAAAGCAGAACATTAACGGTTCTCCTCACTCTAATTGCTGGAGATCCGTTAAAGCAAATAATTAGCTAAGATTCTATGTTATGACGGTGCCCGCTGTAAATATGTACTTGTAAATATGCTATTTGTTACTAATATGTGGCAGGTGGAGCACTGGTGTAAAACTAAAGTAATCCAGTCGTGTAAATGAGCTTTTCTGACGAAAAATGTAGATGCACTATGCCTATAAAACGGTGTAGGAACACATCGTGAGGAAACTGGCGGCGGCGTGTCGTAGAACCTAAAAAAAGTTTGAATAACGCTCACGCAAAAAGGGCTCGCAAGAGTATTACTATCGGAAAGCAGTCCGCAACGTTTCAACGTAACGTATTTTTGCTGTCTCATCTTTTCTATACAATTGAGAGAGACAAATAGGCGAAACGAAAACAACCTTTCGTGAATTGCCCTTCTGGTTATGATACATATTAGATGCACATCACAATAAACACAAATAATGGCAAATACATCAAACCATGTGACTCCAAAAAAAAAAAAACACAAAATATGATGCAATTAGTAAAAGGCTGCGTGATCCACAGTCGCATGTTCCATCACGCAATAAATATTTACGTATTTTAGATAATAATTATTACTCTTTTACATGAGTATGCAGCCGGATTATTTCACGGTTAATAAACTGAATGTATACATTTTCTTCTTACTGATGAATGAGAAAGTTTAAATATTTTGATATACATATAACACGAATTAGTTATAAAATAAAATTTTAAAAAATAATTACCTGGATAATTAATAGAATATAGACTCACAAATATGGAATACTTCTTCGTAAGAGTGAAACCATGTGCGGTAACAAGTTACCTTGGTAGGTAGAATGCAGAAATAGATAACCTAAATCAATGGGCCATGCACCATGGTTTTGCTTACAAATTGCAACGATTACCTATCAAGCTTTCAATATCGAGTAAAATCACTCAAGCTAATAATAACAAAATAAGACTTGCATGATCAACGTCATTACAACAACGCCGGCACATAAAAGAAACATTACGGTGAAACGCGTGTTTATGTTGTGAAAACGTAACTGGAAGCCGACTCTCTAAAAAATAACAAAAAAAGTCATGTGTGTAAAAAAAAAATACCGCATTGAGCAGTAGGTACTTCCGTCACGTCATAGAACTTTAAAAGTTCGAAAACATGTGAAAAAGAAAACACTTAAAATCCTTTCACCACATTGACTGGTTTGAATGCACTACTGACACGAAAAAAAGAATTAGCAAATTGTTAAAAGTGAATTATATACTCTGCGCATTGATGGTCGGTGTACATTGCTCAAAGTAATAAGCCAGGCGAAAAAACAGTTTTGATTTGTACCACACTGGTTTGTAAGAGCATAGTGACACGGTAAAGATCTTTCTATTATGCCCTGAGGTCCCAGCATGAGATTGGAGCTCTTTGTTTTCCCGTGGATGTAGTAAGAGTCCCTTACGGCTTCATCAGGTGCTTGTTTTTACTTAGTGTACCTACTACTAAGTTTATGATAGCTTTGCATACTTAATATTGGTATTACGTGTTTCTTTCATCTCATTTAAATGTTTCCTAGGAAACGTGTAGCTTATAGGCTAATAACTGAGGAAACCGCCTACGCCGAACAAAAAGGAAGCCGGGGTAGAGAAAGTTAGCTGTAGGTAGCAAGTAATCTAAGCCTTGTCCGCCATAAAGCTAGCAATTAGATCGTTATCGATGTTTGTCCAATCAGACAGTTGTAATACGAATAATGCCTCTTTATAGAAAACCCGAAGTGCTTATTTCAACTCCATAGCTCGCGCTGTCCAGTCCAGCCAGTTATTTGGAGTCAATGTACTCAGGCTGAAACATGAAAAGACATAATAAATCCTACTTAATATAAATGCAGAAGTTTTTAAGTTTTTAAACATCCAAAGGTGTGAAGCTCAATCACGCTCTACTAGAGGGACCGAATTAGATGTATCTAGCATTAAATATATTTTGAAAGCTGAATAATTAGCTTGACCAATTTTTTACCAAACAATACAGGCTTGACTGAAGAGCCTTTAATATTTATGTTAGCAATCACAACCAACAAATCAAATTACAAGCAACACCATTGTAAGCTGTTTTAATAAAAGCTAAATAATCGCATCAAACGTATCATCAATAGATCAACAAACGCTACCGAGAATCATTTTCTAGAGAAGCAGGACCGGTCTTTAAGTGGAAGCGATTCATCTTTCCCCAGCCACGGCTTACTTATATGGAATCTAGACGAGACAGGTGCACTTCCGACACTATAAATAAATAATGGGAACAATTTTACGGACCTAGACTTATAGCTTCACACTTCATTGGCAGCGGTTCCGAAGTTACTCCGCGAAGCCTACAGATATCCCAAGCTATAAGGTAGTATGTCCTGATGTGGTGAATGGCACTGCAAAGGACCTGGAACAAAATGTTCTGGACCCTAGTTACCGATAGACATTTATTTTCTACTCATACTAACAAAGCAAATTAGAAGTAAGTATGTAAAAACAAAGAAGAAATGGAAATAACACGAACATCTAGCGGTTAGATGTTCGTGTTATTTCCATTATTTTCTTACCTAAAGACTTACCTAATTATAAAAACCTAATCTTTTCCAGTACCAACTCATCCTCACGCTGTTCACTGTCACCCAAGCGGTCTACATCAGTAGAATGACGAACGTGAATCGGGTGCGAGCCCCTTCGGTCTTCAGGCCTGGCGTCAACATGAGACCTTGGACACACCAGCGGATAATGCCATCAGCTTCGTATCGCGCGCCGTCTTATGTGATGTATAGGAATCCTTCGCACAGGTAACAAATCAAATCAAAATACCTAGTCTTTATTCAGTTGAATTTCAAGAATCACTTTGAAACGCCTTAAAGCTAGGTGAGTCTAGGTGCCAGTTCCACGCGACCAAGCCTAGAAGAACAGGCAACAAACTACGGCTCGGTTCCGACCGTTTTTTTATATGATCCTTTTACAAATCCAAAATAATAGCAGTGAAGTTCCAGTGTGGTGCCACTTCACTTAGTCAGACCAGACGTATGCAATGTAATAATACAAAAGCAAAAGTTTCAAAGACAGCACACGCTACGCTTCAAAGTTATAATAAAGTATCTACACAGCATATAAAATTAGGATACGAAAATAGTAGGTACCTACAGACATTGCAAATTGACATGTTAGCTTCCTATGGGTAGAGTGACCGGGACATCGGGCCACGCAGTTTTATCATTCATATAGGTAGCTATTTAGAGTATAGTACGCTTTCTTTAATAAATTATTCTTAACATAGGCTTTAAACTTCCGAATAGTCATAAACAATGTCTATCTATCTATCTATTCAGCCTGTATGCACCCGCTGCTGGGTATAGGCCTACTCCGTAATACGCCACTCCCTTCGGTCCTGTGCCAGTCTCCGCCATTGCTGCCCAACTACTCCGACAATGTCATCCGTGAGGTTGTCTGCCTCGTGGTCGCTGTGCGTCTCTTGGCCCCTATTCTGTAATCGCCGTTGTCCATCTTCCATCATTCCTTCTGGCCACAAATGTAACAGTGTCTAGATAACTAAAAATATCTTTACGGACAGGATGAGAGCGAAAATCACTAAGAAATACCATGAAATCTGTCATATTGGGCAAATATCTTGCCAATGCAGAATATTATATTTCCTTGACAGTCACTATAAATTCATTTACCTAGAAGCTTCATATTGGTTGAAATAGATTCATATTATTTTACAATAGTCTGCTTAAGGTTGGGTGTTTGTGGCTCAATCCCATTGCGCCGTGTCGTGTCATATTATAATATGTGAGACTACTTATATCTGGATTCCACGTAAACGAAAATGGAGGTGGAAGACAGTTCCTAAGATTTTTTGCCTAATTTGTCCGCAGATACGCAGTTAAACACTTCTCCCCCAGCACTCGCAATGTCTTCGCGAATGGACCGTGGAAGACCACCGCTCGCATGCCAGGCCTGTCGCCTGTCACTCCGGAGTACGAGTTCTTGCGAGCCGCATCCTCACCACCACTGGTGCACAACGATGGTGGTACAGATTGGTTACTGACGCACGAGCACATTCTGTCTTTACCAAATATCTTACTTGTTTTATTTTTCTCAGCACTTTTTCTAACTTCAGAAGCCACTTCTTCAGTTTTTATATGAAGCTGTGACGTCAACTATGGTTTCTTTGCTGATTCTAATTTCACTTCGTGCACAAAACCTAAACGAGGTCGTCCATAACATAATTTGGAACGTCACAAACAACTTAATTTTATAGTATTTTACCGTAGTAGTAGGCGCGACTTACAACCTCTCCCGTGCAAGTTTGAACTCCACACTTGCCAAAATATAGTTCTCTATAGTAGCTTGTGACATTCCAAGTTAGTTGTGGACGATCCCAAGATATCTCAGGGTTGTGTGACCGACAGGTGCCATCCACACGATACCAGCACCCAACCTCAGCCTCTCAGAGAAGCCAATTGTCGTCATCGAGGCCTCGGAGAACCAACAACAAAACGCTCCCGTGACTGAATTCGTAAGTCCCTCAAACTGTGTGCATATTCGCAAGCTTTTATGCAGATATTGTTATTATTGTATTGTTTCAGTCTCTACACAACTCTAAACCAATGTACGAAGTAACAGAGAAATACCCGGAAAATGTATTCCAAGTGGCCAAAATAGAAACGCCTGTAGGGTTTTCAAAACAAGTAAGAACACTCAAACGCATGGTTAGTTACTGAACCATCTATTGCAGGTATAACCTTTTTGTGATTTCAGTCTCCACAGTCAAACCAGGAACTCCAATCACTGCTAAAACAAGGAGCCGCATTCCAACAAATGGCTTCGGAATATGGGCTGTCGTCAATAGGAATACCGCAAAATCAATTGATTCCACAAACGCAGCACTATACAATACAAGTATGATTATCGAACAACGAAACCTGATGTTTTTAATTAGTTAACTTCACTAATGTTCTACTGTTTTTAGGGATTCAGCGGAATACAAAATCCACAACTGTTCAATGGATTACAAAACCAGCAAGGGTTCAACGGATTACAAAGCCAGCACTCATTTAACGGGATACAGAGTCCACATGGGTTCAGTGCCGTACAGAATCAACAAGGGTTTAACGGTTTAATAAACCCTCAAGGGTTCAGCGGTGTACACACACCGCAAGGTTTCAACGGAATCAACACTCAACCAACTTTCAACGTACCAACACAACAAGACCTCCTGAGTTCAGGAGCTGACGGCATCATGATAGCACCAAACGCGCTGTACCAGTCAGACCCAATGTTCTTGCAAAAGCTTCAGACGCAACTGTTACAGCGATTCCCTTCAGTTGAGTTCATACCATACACGGCTGAAGTTTCTAACAAAAACACACAACAAAACACCCCACAACATCAAGCTCAACAATTACTGCTTCTTGAAAACGAGGAGTTGAAACAAGAACCGTTTGTTCCAAGTGAATCAAAGAACGTCGTTCAGAGAGAAACATCTGAAGGCTCAGTTATTGCCTTCATACCTGAAAAACCTGACAGCACGGTCACTGAAAAAGAAGAGCCAACTACAACAGCTCAAAGCGTACAACCGCACAATATAACTTTAGAACTTATCGCAGCAGAATCTCGCCCAGTAACAACAACGATAAAATACGTCATCGAGAGCACGGAGAAAGAAGGCACAGAAAAGCATAACACAACTCCGATATACTACGCACAGATAGGTCAAAGCGTGGGTAATATGATAGCTAATGGCTTTTATTCGGCCATCAACGACGTCAGAGCTGCCTCTGCACCAGAACAATTAGAAAAACCAAACGAAACTACCACAGCGCAGATGAATACGACTACAATAAGTCCAGATTTGAAACCGTACTTCACTCAAACCAACCAAAATGAGGATAATAATAAAACAGTCAAACCGCTACTCGGTGTGCCGTTCGCAAAATCAGCAGATTCCGTCAAAGTAGGTTACACCATTCTCAGAACGGAAGAAAAGGAACCAAAAACCACGAAAGAAGGAACTATTTATGCCGGACAGATCGTCGAAGCTAGCATTAGTGAAGACCAAGATTTCAATAAAGAAAAGGCGAATTTGCACAAAAGGCCACCACTAAGGCTGTTCGCTGTGACGGAAAAGAAAGATGCATCTAGTCCAGCGACCGGCACCTCTCCTAAAGTGACGGTGGTGAAAGCTAAAATCCCTCCGAAGAGTAAGCTGACGTTTGATGAAGAAACGGGAGAGCCAGTTTTGAGAATATATGCGAGCTACGTCAATGGGCCAGCACAGGTAAGAATACAAGTAACACAGTACACATTTCGTATTAAGTATGTCGTGCTATGTAAAATCGTCCGCACAATGCCAAATAATCTCAACTCAAAACATATTGAGGTCAAAAATAGTTCAAGGCCAACCCCTCTCTAACAACAAAAAACTGTTGAGGGAATGACAACAATAAACACAGATTTAGATTCAACACAAGAACAACCATAACTTTCCTCAAATCTCGAAGTCGGTTAAGCACATTGGTTCGAAAAATTTAACTAGATGGCGCCACAGGAAAAGTTAGCACGCGCTATCGTTGCGTTTTGGGAGATGATAGGCATGAAATCGATATTTAAATTCATGTTAACTTTGCGCAGAGGCAATATCGTAACCAATGAGGTTAATCCGAGGTGCGATTATTGCTAGTTGAAAACTTTACCAATACCCCGCCATGTGGACGTGAAATACCGTCCGCTACGGCAATTTTTGTACGGCTGTTAAAGCCTAATAATTGCTTGAAATATTCAATCTGGAGTATTAGAATTTAGATCTGCTAGATTAATAATTAAGTAGAGTAAAGAATAATTATTAATGTGCACATTGTGCACTGAATCTTCTCTCTATAGTAGGGATGTCGGAAATGCAATAAAGTATCGATATATATCGTATCGATGTTTTTTAAAAATATCAATATCGATATTGATAGTTTTATTAAAAAATATCGATATATCGGTATGATTTGACTTGACAGAGAATATTCGTGCTGTTGAAATTGAAATTGACTAACAGAGTTGCCAACTTAAAAACCAAACTATAAAACAGCAAATCAAGTCGACCAAAAACAAAAAATACATAAAATATAATTTGTTAAAAGATGTTAGTATAAAAGAAGTATTTTCTTTTTGGGATTTTTTAATCTTAAAACTTATAAATGTTTATTGGTCTGAAAAAAAATATTGGTTTTTATACTTTTTCGATACTTAGAATTTTATATCGATATATCGAACTATTAAATATCGCTCAAAAATATCGATTATATTGAAAAAATAATATCGATATTTTTTCAACAAGCCTACTCTATAGTAAAAAATATTCTCCCAAAGATTATGCGTATTGGCATTTTATGTCATTATGCAAGCACATTGGCTTAGTTATGTCACTAAGCATTTTGGTCTTTCATTGAATTGGAGAGCGTTTGGTCAGTTTAAGAATTCTTATTTTTTTTGCTAGTATAATAATTAGGTATGTAGAGTAGAGAATAATTATTAATGTGCATTGAACCTTCTCTCTATAGTAAAAAATATTCTCCAGAAAGATGATGCGTATTGGCATTTTATGTCACTAAGCATATTGGTCATTCTTTGAATAGGACAGCGTTTTGTCAATTTATAAATTCTTATTTTTTTTTATGTGTAAAAGATAGACAAACGGGCTTACGGCTCACCTGATGGTAAGCGGTCACCGTCGGCCTTAGACACCATTAACACCAAGGGTGCTGTCGTTGCGTTGCCTACCCTGGAGGAGTTTTTTTTACGTTTTTATTGAACACTATACATCAGAAGAACCGAAGCATCTATATAACCTCGGCCACTAAAATTGTTCGAGTATTGCTCAAATCGCACACAATTTTAATTACAGAAAGAAGTAACAAAACATTCACCAAAGCACGTGAGGCAAGCAGTAACACAACGCTACACTCTTGACAACTGGAAATCCTCTACGTTGAGAGCAGCTGCGCCGGCCGCCACAGACAAAACACAAGGCTTTGACGGCAACCAGGTCACACAATTCGGACTAAAGTTGAGGTCTAGAAGCGATGACTATATTCCACTGTTTGAGGAATATGAAGAGTAGTGGAACATTTCTGACAAATTTGTGATTGGATGAGTCTTGTTCAAGTATAACAAAACTGGTAATGTAAGACTGCTTTAAATTTAGCTTTTGCAGCAGTTTTTCTTGCATTTTAGACTCGATAACGCATGACATTTTACCAATTTTCCTATGAATGACAGTTTCAATTATATCATTATTGTTACATATAGTTCGGATTTTTCCGCCTTTTTGCATACTTACTACACGAGATATGTAATAAAGTTATTTATTTATGAAGATATTTAAAAATCTACCTGTGTAAATAGTTAATAAAGTTAATTTATACGTGAACTAGTTTATAAGATTGTGTAAGTGCATTTAGTAGGTATTCTTATTTATTTTTTATTTGTATAAATAAATACATTTATCTGTGTTTACAACTCATTTATTCTTTCCCAAAACACTCTAATAACAATTTACAAAAAACTTAATCTACAATTCCTTGTTATTGCTATTATAACCCTTTCTTATTGAAATACAAGTCTTGATAAATACATTTATTTTGACTACACAAAAGGCTTTCTATAGTATGTTTCTTATATTGTATAAATATTTTGGCATGAGCATGTATTCAAATATCTTTTCGAGCACATATAACATGTATACATTTTTTTGGACTACTTTTGTTTTAGGTCGTTTTAAGTTCACGGACGATGTGTACTTTGACACAGTGAAATGTTCAAAAGAAGCTACCGTTTATACAGATCGATTGATCAAAAGTAAGTCTAGGGTGTCTAAGCCTTTACACATTCCAGTATAAATAGGCATTACAATCTACACTCTCAAGATACAACTCGAAACAATTTCAGCAAGTAGGTATATAAATTTTACAATAATATTTTTTTACAAACTATTCCTACAATAAGAAAGATCTATAGAACCTGAGGTGACTTATAATGCACTGAATTTCATAATTATTCTAATTAACTTGAGCCTAAAATATTTGATCATCTATCTAACAGATGTAAAAAGACACTCCTGAAAAAATACAAGACAATCAGTTAATATTGTAACCTTTCAAAGTAGTGTATTCACTTCAGTTTATATTTAAATATTTCAGTCTGAAAATACTCATAAAGTAATAACTCTTTGGGATAAAGAGATTAGTCTTGAAAATCTAAGGACGTCCTTTTACACTCTAACATCAAACAGCCCTACTTATAAACGCAATTTAAATT
Source organism: Thera britannica (assembly GCA_939531255.2). Taxonomy (NCBI): domain Eukaryota; kingdom Metazoa; phylum Arthropoda; class Insecta; order Lepidoptera; family Geometridae; genus Thera; species Thera britannica. Next base: position 15,020,772 of record OW618036.2, on the reverse strand, counting down.
TAATCATTGCTTAAAGTTAGCCCTGTCACTGTTTGTCATTCATTACCCAGCAGCGGTAAGAGATGGCAATAGTTTAACCACTGTTTATCTTTTGACATATTTTTATAAGTAAGGCCAAAAATGTTTAAATACGTACACCGGCAAGAGCGAGAAAAATATACAAAAAAAGCAGCCAAGTGCGAGTCGGACTCGCCCATGAAGGGTTCCGTAGCACGACGAACTACAAGAACCTTTATATTATGTTACTTGATGTAACATAATAAGGTTCTTGTAGTTCGTCGAAAGGTAAATTGCGGTTTACGGTTTATGACGTATAAAAAAAAAACTACTGACTAGATCTCGTTCAAACCAAAAATCGTTGGAAGTTTACATAGTAATGTACAACATATATTTTTTTTAGTATTATCATTCTCTTACTTTAGAAGTTAGAGGGGGGGGGACCAACTTTTTTCCACTTTGGAAGTGTCTCTCGCGCAAACTATTAAGTTTAGAAAAAAACAATATTAGAAACCTCAACATCATTTTTGAAGACCTATTCATAGATACCCCACACGTATGGGTTCGATGAAAAAAAATTTTTTGAGTTTCAGTTTCAAGTATGGGGACCCCTGAAATTTATAGTTTTTTTTTTATTTTTATGTTAAATTCCTAATGCGGTTCACAGAATACATCTACTCACCAAGTTTCATCAGTCTAGCTCTTACAGTTTCGGAGAAAAATGGCTGTGACATACGGACGGACAGACAGACAGACAGACAGACAGACATGACGAATCTATAAGGGTTCCGTTTTTGCCATTTGGCTACGGAACCCTAAAAACAGCTCAGCTGTTGTGAGAGTTAACTTTTATAAAAAATCTGACCAATACGGAGACTAAGGCTAGAAACAGTGCTTGAGTCTGAGTCGAGCTCAAAGCATAGATTTTTGTCTTCAGCCGTTCCTTGTTTTGCCCTACTGAAGATAGTCCGTCAAAACATCTTTTCTCAATTTTTAGGAGGGCAACAAGAGACTGAATATTGGGAACAAACCTATCAAAGACGGTATACAAGTCTTGTGACATATTATTATATCCCGTAAATTAGGTATATTTTTTTGTCTAATAATAAAGCCCAGTATTATGTTTCTGTGTTGAAGTATAACTAGCGGCACATAAAGGCCTGCGCAAACCTAGTTCACTGGCGGTAGCGATCAGTGAAACGCTGTCAAATCTTGATCTCAATTACTGATCGCTACCGCCAGCGAACTAGGTGTGCGCAGGCCTTAACTCGAGCGGTGAGCAATACGCGCTGCGCATGCGTCGTAGTGTGCCATGTCGCGCACACTAGACGTGTGCAGAGTGTCCTATTGGTACAGAGAGCGGAGTGCGACTGGAGAGCCAATCAGCGCTACGCACGCCCGCCCTTGATTCCTCAGGTACCTTATTTTTGACTTCTGCGCAATAACAGTCACCGCTAAAGTTATGCGCCGCTACCTATAAGTAGTAGTGCATTGGTAAAGTTTGAAGTCATTAGCTACGGTCACCTCAGTTCTCAGGGCATTAGGGTCGGTTAGCGTTTAGCTTGTCTAGCTGGTCGAGGAACCATGGTCGACCTCCTTCGCGCGCCGTGAGGATCTCACAACCCGTCTCTGTTACTAGCAGGGTCTGTTCGAACTGGAAATGAGATGAAATATGGTTAGTTCTTGCGAGTTCTCAAACCAGCATGGTTTAAGCATTGCATGCAGTATCACTGGAACAGTATGGGAAAATCTGAATAACAGAGACCAAAGAAAATTAAGAAAATAAAAATAAAGAAAATGGGCAGGTTGTCTGAAAACTTTCATACTTTTAGAACCGGTTTCTCGTTCAGTTCAGTTCAGTTTCATATAATATATTATGCAGCTGGAGAGCACTGGTGGTCTAGTAGTAGCGAACCCACCATCCGATCCTAAGGTCGTGGATTCATATCCAGTCGTGTACCAATGAGTTTTTCTGTCGAAAAATTGTGCACTATGCTCTCAAAACGGTTAAGGAAAACATCGTGAGGAAACCGGCGTGTTGTAGAACCTAAAAAAGTTCAAGCAACACGTGTCAATGGTCACGCAAAAAGGGCCCACCAGCGGTCTACTTGCGGAAAAACCTGCCCGCACATCAAGTGCGCATGATAAACTTGCGGAACTTACCTGAGCAGATCGAGAGCCATCGGCTGTGACCGCGGTCCAATGGTCGGGCCACTGTTCGTCCCGCCAGCCGCCCTCGTTGATCATCGGCTCAATGGTGAAGCAATGGCCAGGTTTCATCACTCCTACAGCTTTGTTCTCTGAAAACAAACATTTCATCATGATAATGTAAATTCACCTGGGTTTAACGGGACGATATAGCGCCTATAGCATAAAGATTGCGTGGGAAGTCGGCAGCTGGAGAGGACCCAGTATAGTTCTTCCTGGAAATGTAAAGGGGCCAAAGTTGTCCAGCAGTTGTCTTCTTCAGGCTGATGATGATAGTGGCAGCGGCTTGCCCAGCAACTATCATCATACCATCCTAATCCACAGGAAATACATTGTCAATATGTGCCGAGCTGCGCCTACTAAGCCATGGGTTTTCTTCCTCTTTCACCAATATTTATAGTTCACCTCTCAAACTAATTTATAATATTAGTGGAATATCTACTCACTAAACATACGCAACGAGCTATGGAGAGAGCTATGCTGGGAGTTTCACTATGTGATAGAATCAGAAATGAGGATATTCGTAGAAAACCCAAGGCCATCGACATAGCTCTTAGAATTAGTAAGTTGAAGTGGCAATGGGCAGGTCATATAGCTCGAAGAACTGACAAACGTTGTGGAATAAAGGTTTTTGAATGGCGACCATGAACCTGAAGACGAAAAGTAGGGCGCCCACCCACCAGATGGACTGACGACATTGTTAAGATTGCAGGAAGTCGGTGGATGGAAAGGGCTCAGAATCGTTCTTCCTGGAAATGTGTAGGGGAGGCCTATGTCCAGCAGTAGACTTCTTCAGGCTGATGATGATGATGATGATGATGATCTACTCACTTGCATAATGCGGCACATTAGGTGCAGTATGAAACAGCCTATGGATGCCATGTCCGCAGTACGACCGCACCACACTCAGTCCGTTGGCCTGTGCATGCTTCTGAATGATGTTACCAATCTCTCGGTACTTCTCTCCCGGTTTCACTATAGCTATGGCTTTCATCAAGCAGTCGTATGTCACCTGAAATGTTTATAGAAATACGAAATGATATTTTTTTTCTCCTCGGATAAAACCGAGGTGTTTCAACTATTCCCTTGGTTACGCCATCACGCGTGTACGGCTGGACCAATTTAGCTGAAAATTGGTGGGGAGGAGCTTAGAACCAGGAGGCGGACATAGAATATTTTTTATCCCGAAAAAGTAACGAGATCAGGGCGACCGAAGCCGGGGGCAGCCGCTAGTCTACAATAAATAATGATTTTGAACTCTTTACATCCACTGTCGATATTTTTGTCCAGGTCCATTTGGGCGCCCTGCGCTTTGTCTAGCTTGATATTGAAATAGCTCATAAAATTGAGAGATTAATAATAGCCTACCCGAGTTCTGAAAGTACCTGAACAAGTTTACGGCTGCTTTCGGGGACATCACCAACAAAGAATGTCTCATTGAGATCACCATGGAAACCACGGTGGTAGACTGTCACATCGACATCGCAAATATCTCCATCCTGAAAAACAAATAAAGAACTTTAAAATTATTCAAATTGACATTGACAATCTTTCATAGTTTTAATTCCTCTTCATCAAAAGATTGTCTGAAAGAAATTATGGCCCATTGTTCTTTTATTGAATAATAAATTATTTGTTAAATTCTCATTTAGTTGAAAATTAAATTATTGTAAATTATGTGGTAAATTCTAATTTTGATAGGAATTTTGAATATGAATTCTAAGGTGTGAATTATTTTCTACCTCAAAATTAGAATTTGTAGAAGCTGACTTAGATGGAGCATGCCTAACTGTAATACAATCATACACTTTTGACTTAATAATGTATTTGTAGCATGTTCGTGACTCAGTAGAGTTATTGGGTTTCTGTAAATTTAACTAGGTTGTTACAGTATTACTACTATCTTTGTAAAGGGTAATTAAGCATATCAAACTCCCCTCCTCTCTTGTTTATGTTCAGTTCTGTCCATCCCGAGGCTGCCTGGTAGAGATCGCTGTTAGCGATAAGGCCACCCATTGTATTACCGTGACCTATATGAGTGTGATTTTTAAGCTAAAACTGTATCCTACTTTCCTTGTGTCATTGTAATCAATAAAGAGACTATCTATCTACAACTTACCTCCAAGGGACGTGAATCTGGTATACCATGGCAGATGACCTCATTCACTGATGTGCAACAGCTATTGGGGAAGTTGTGGTAGTTCATAGGGCTCGGGTAGCATTCTCTTTCGATGCATGCCTCGTGTACAACACGGTCTATCTCGTCTGTGGTTACACCCACATCGCATACTCTGAAAGCAGAGAAGCGACATAATTGCACAACATAATTTGATACAATATAGTAGGTACTGACAAGATACACCTCTTTCTTGTGTAGGTATTTAAACTCTTTTCTCTGACTAGTGACATGAATGATGGCTGACAAGAGAAACAGTCATGTGTTATAATGAATGTAATAGAGACAAGACCACCTTTATTCATTTTCGAAATAAGAGCTAACTTTTTATTTGTATTTTTATTTAAATCCATTTTTACCAATAATGTATCATTTCAATCACAGTGCATTTGCATCTACTGTTATACCTGAGCCAGAATGAGAAGATATAACAATAGGCATACTTAAGGTTGAAAATGGTCCAGATAAAACAGAAGAGTTTATTATGATTGCTATGTAGAGGGCACTTACTTAGCAGCTTCATTCAAGACTTCTCTGCCTAAACGGCAGGCCACGCGCATGCCTTCAATCTCTTCATCATCCAGCACTTTAATATGTCCGGAGCCTTTAGCAGCATGTTCTGAAGCCGGAAAGCCAGTAGGATGATCAGCGTAGTCCGGGCGACCAATATGCGGAGGGACCGTCCTTTTTGGTCCTGGAGGATATGGCCTCAGCTTTCCAGAGAAAGGGTATGACGGCCACGGATTATATTCTGCATTAGACCCATCAGTGTTCCCACCCTCTACAACAAATAAAGCATTATCACTCCGCGAAACTTTTCACCGAATCATAACCTCAAACGCCTGACACTTACTAGCCAACGTATGAATAATTTTGTGAGACTTCCACGATTTTTTGAAACACTCTTGCGTGCAGAAATAGGATCCCTGTACCCCGAGCTTAACACAAGTCGGGCATTGTAACTGTGCAATTGATTTACAGCCGGGAGTTTCACACATTCCAATTCCAATCGCCGCCATTTTTTTTAAATAAAACTAATTTTGGCAATTTTGGCTTAGTGACAACGTCAAAATAATATTGTTGTCACTGTCAATTTTATTTTTAATTTGAGACAACAGTACTCATTCTATTCTACCATAATCCTCTATTCACATCATAGTCACAGTTACTTAAATAGTCGGATTTTTAATTAGACGATACCGACTGACAGTAGCTAATGTCACTTTGTAAAATAATGTTGCCATATTTAAAGTAATAGTTCAGTTCTCGTTCAATCAGATGAATGAACAATGAGTAAATAGTTAATCATTTCAAACTATAAATAATATTGAAATTTTTATAAAAAAATGTATAAAAGTGCTCTGATATAAGTTACTTGTAGTATGTAACTACAATCAGTTTTTTGACGGTTTATTACAAAGCGCGGCGTGGCGACTAGTGCCAACACCGATGAACGCCATGCGCGTCGGTCACCATTTTGTTTGTAATTCGGCTTCTAACCTCTGGTCTGATGAGCACGAATGTTTTTCTGCGCTCACACTGTTTAGTTATTGTTTTTGTAAAGTTTTTCGTTACGTTGTGCTTGTGGTAATTGTTGTGTATTTTGTTGCTTTATTGTTTCGCGCGAACGATATGGATCCTCAACCAAGCACGTCAAGTCAAGTTCGGCACACTAACTATTCACTAGAAAAACGAGGCAATTTCATTCATTCAGGAGTTTTTTCAATCATTCACTTTTTCACAACACTATTTTTAATTCATCAAAAACTGACAACACAGTAAACGTCAGCTAGCTTCGTCTAATTAAAAATCCGAGTATAGGTACTTATTGAGTAGGTATTAGAACTTCTAAGCATACCTATTTGTGGGCTACATAAAACATTTGCGATCGGCACTTCCACTTCAACCATCTTAGCAGCTTCGTTAATTACTGTTCTGCAACATTTTTAAAACTGTTGATAGAAAGTTCTGCTCAAATGTTAAACATAGCCCTAAGCATTCCTCCAAGCCCTAAGCACATTTGGTACCTAGTTGCTAGTAGGTATATACTATAAATAGTAGACTTACGATACAATTTGATAAGGCCGCGCAACAGCCCGTCTGGAAGATCCAAGGAGCGCACTACAACGTTTCGCGATTGAATAAAAAGATAGTTCCACGTTTGAAAGTCCATCGCACACAAAACCTTATAAAAATATATAGGTACAATCCTCTCTACTGCTAAAAACAATAAATTTTATAAAATCTTTAGATTATTTAATAAAAAACACAAATAAATCGAATGTTTGACACTGGTACTTTAGATTATGTTGGCTTATTTTTTTTAGATGTTGAAACGCCCCGCCCGCTGCCAGTTCAATCACGCCAAGTTTTTAACAGTAAAAAGGTTGAATTCAAAGCGTCTTCCTTGGTCGTCAACAAGGGCAGGCGGGCGGCGGCGTGCAGCGCGTCGTTAAACGGCGCCGCCCTCCCTTGCTTGTGCGTAATATCGCAGAATAGAATATTTTACGACCTTGTCTGTCCATCTCTTTCATAATATTAATTTATCGAGCGTATCTATTTTTATTTTGCTCCAGCGTTTTCCAGTCAACACATGCTGGAGATTTTTATTGAAATTGCGAACACTGTTCGAAAACACTATAGTAATAACCAGAATAATCTCTGCGTTTCGAAAGCGTGACGCTTTCTTGGCGAGAAAAGTTGGTGGGCGGAGGCTCTGGATATAGGGAAAATTGGATGTATTTAGGGAGAGGCTTTTGCCCAGCAGTGGGACAATATAATAGGTTTCTTATAGTAACCCCTAATTCTTTTACTCTACATAAGGCAGATTTTTCCATATATGGAGTGTCACTACTTATTTGTTTTCTAAAAATACGTCAGTCCTTGTTTTTGACATGCCTAAAGAAGAGAAAGAATTATTTTTATCTGCCCGGATAGCGTTACTTTATAGAAAAATCCGCTCTTAGACCAAAGCTTTGCGCACGTCTAGGCGATCTGCGATGGTGATCAGTTTCAGCATACGGTTTTGCATACATATGCGCACATCATCGCAGGTGATTTTAGATGTGCGCAAGCCTTAGAAGCGTCACAGGCTCAGGCTTAGTATGTAGGTACCTACTTATTTAGATTTTGTTCAATACGGGGCTTAGGAAATAAGAAAATGAACCATAAATAACGTTAATCCGGAGATTAAGTACTTTTTGTGCGGAGCAGCATTGTAACCGCGAAGCCAAAACGGTAGAGTAATAAAAAAATAATGATACTTAGTATACCTACTTATTTTTTAATATTCAACTTTTTGTGTTTCAATCTAAATTATAGTTTTGCTGAATGCTTATAAGTTGATTGTTTAAAATGTATCTTACTAACAATAAATTCACTAATGATTTGAACATCTATCTAATTATTTTTTACCGCTGAAAGGTTTGTGCATGTAAATAAACTAAACTACATACCTATTATGTACTCTTAGAATTATTTTTATTCGAACAGGTAATGAAACAAGCTTACCAACGTTAAGTGATTTTTATTTTATTTTATTATATTACTTACTACAGATGTTATCGAGGCATGCTTATAAAGCATTGCCTCGTAGGTTACGCACACCGGGAACGTGCCCTACGATTTACTGACCTGCGTTCATCAACTTGAATTGACTCATTCAATAGTGTATTACATTTTAAAAACGAACACATCATAAAAAACATTGCTATCCTAGCTGTAATAATTGACAATTCTAACTTTAAGTATCACTGTTACACCACTGGACTCAAACCAGTACACTGTGCACACACTCTCTGTAAAAATGGATTATTCTCTGTAAGTGACTTTACTGTTCTTTGAGAAATAAAATATCTTTATACCGAATTTACGCTATATTTAAGTTCAAAGTCTGTACGACGAAAATAAAAGCTTATAATATCATGTTTTTATCGTATAATCATCTTCAAAATCTTTAAAATACTTACGTGCAAGTTTCTTGGCGGTTGCGCAGCGGTACTGTATCTCGAGTTTGTTTCGCAAAACGAAACAATTAAACTCCAATCTCAAGCTTGCTGTTTTGTAATTATAAACCCAATCAAAAGTAAAATTCAAATGAAGTCCAAATTAATTTGGCCTCACTTAATAGGTTACAATAGCCCTTATGTAACGTACCAATTAATAGATAGGATTTATTTGTTTAATTTTATACAAACATAAATGACTCGTTCTACTCGATAAAAGAGTTTTACGAAGTTACCGCTTTTCTAGAACTTGTTAACCAGTTGTAAATCCAATTTTATATTTGGCATAATATTTTTTATAGATAAGATTCATGCAAATAAGTATTTTAAAAATTTGCATAAATGTAGGTATAGGTAATATTTTTTAATAGTTTACATAAATATTAAGGTAAATTATTATATTTCATATTAATATGAAGTTGACTTGTCACTTTCTACTTGTGCTATGAATAAATTATTTGTGTTTGTTGTAAGTCAGGTTAAGTACAGGGGGCTGATTCTCGATCATTTTGCAATTTTATTTTATTGCTTCTTTTCACAACCCCGCACTTTTTGTACGTTTTCCGTATATCGTAGCTGTCGAGGCTTTTACGAAGAGGTCGTTGATGAATTACTCAAGGAAATCTGCCATTCTCTCTTCGAAAAGAAGCAATAAAATAAAATTTCAAAATGATCGAGATCGGCCCGAGAATTAGCCCCCTGATCGCTGACGACAGTAGTCATCATCATAATATAGGTACCTGGTACTTACATAGTCATACCTGAGAAAAATATACCTAAAGAGAAAAATATAAATTGAAATCCTAATAGGTTCAACAGTTATTCTTTAGCAGGTACCTACTACCTCCATGCAACAATACACTGAAAAATCTTTTCAGTCCGTAAGCATCTCGATCACAATAGAAACGCTCTAAAAACCATTTCTAAAGACCGTCAAAAGGTTATAAATTGAGAACTCGCACCTCCAAAAGGCTATTTCTAACCCGACCTCGTAGAGAAAGAAAAAAATACATAATCGTCATCAAATTCACTCAAACGCCCGTACCTTGTACATTATCTATAGAAAGGTACACGGTAAATATTCAACAGTGCAAGCTAACTTTTATGCCTTTTCTAAAGTGAACTTGTGAGACGTGCTTTTTTTTAAAACATTTGTGTCTTACTGCTTTTGACTGGTTTTTATGCAAACTGCGAACATGAGGTTGATTATGAAAACTTTTTTTTTTCTTAGGAAAACAAACAATACTTTTATTCTAATTGATCTAATAGGTAATTATATTTTTCTTCCTGCCCTTATCCCATTAAGTGGAGTCAGCACAACATGTTTTTTTCTTCCATACTCCCTTATCATTCGCCATCTGAGTACGCACTACTTTCTTGGACATAATTATCATCTTTCACACCATCCATCGATCTTTTCTTAGGCCAACATCTATCTTTATATCCTTCTTCATTCAATACTCAATATTTTTATTGTTTCGTCACATGACATTCTTCTCTCCTCATAACATGTCCATACCACGCTAGTCGATTAGGTACTTGTCATTTTCTCCGTTACTGGCGCTACTTTTAAACTTCTTTTTTATTTCTCTCTTTTTATTATAATACTTTTTTATTCTAATTAATGACTAAAAAAAAAAAAATTGTCTACCATTTAAAAGTTTGCGCATAGTGAAACTATTAAAGCTCGTTTAGGAACAAACTTTTCATAATGACCGCCATTTCAATAGGAGATCCTTTTTCCATGGCAGAAGCGACAGATGTTTATTTTTTATTCGAAGCCCTTGATTCTCGACGATAGGGAAAAGGAAAATGAACGATGGAAATATTTCGTGGAAGCACAGTGACTGGTTTATAACAATAGGTGTTTTTGTAAGGATCGTTTGAATCCCTAAGATGCCGGAGAGGGAAAATATACTGAATAATTGGAATACAGGAAATTCTTGAAACAAAATTAGTACCCCTTTAAAAATATTAATGAGCATTTTTGAGAAGAAAATGTTCATAGAAGAAAAAGGTAGCAACTACTCAAAATCCTTTAGGTCAGTTGTAAGTAATAGTTTTTTATAGGATGGAAATAATTATGCTGCTCTAATTGTAAATTTTCTACGTCTAGAATACTCTCGGTTACACAGTGGCAGTATTCTAGGCTGCTTTGTGGCCCTGGGTGTATAAGGCTCGCGTATTTGTGGCCGAAAGCCTCACCACAACAGCTTGCGAGGGTAGGGCGGGCGTCATAACGTGTAAGGCGGCCGTGCGGGCGCCCGTTTCGCTTCCCGCCCGCCCTACGATCGCGATCTAAGTTCTCTCGTGCTGGTTTACTTCGGTGTTTGGTGAGTTTCTTATGGTTTTTAAGATGCTTTAAAATTGTAGTTAACCAGTAAAATAAGCTTAAATTTACTATTTCGATAAAAATAATAAGGCTGTTATTTTAAATGCTTAATGCGTCTCTAATAGAAAGAATAGGTTTATCAGTAAATTTACGCGATGAGGTTTTGTCAAAGTAAAGCTTATTTTCGTGAAAAAAACTACGAGTAGGTAGGTAGGTACTTTCTGGGATTTCTTTTGGCTCATTTTACAGGGGTAAAAGCAACATTAAAATGCATTTACGTTATTAAAACTTAACGCTATAATAATAATTTAGGCCAGAACACTTATTTCACTTGTTATATAGATCAGTTAAAAATTTTAAAGAATAATTAAGTAGAGAATAGATGTAAGTCAATTTTGAAAATGTATGTCCTTACTGATTTATCCTATCCCAGGCACTATAGCGTCCCGCAAGTAGGGCTCGAGTAATCACCAGTAATACCTTGACTATAAAAAAACGTTAACATTACACATTTATAAGTTTATAGGTTTGCAATGTGTTTTTAACGACTTTATTAACACCCAGACAGAGGACAAACATTTGCGTTCGCCACACAAATAATTGTTCTCGGTGGGGATCAAACCCATGACATACGGCGCAGAAGGCAGAGCTACATATACTCGGGTTATTCCCAATTCGTACACTCCATTGTAACTGAGCAACAACAACTGACAAAGATTAGGTGAGCATGTAAGTAGGTACATAATTTATATTTACTCGGTGTAAGTCCTCGAACTAAGAACGAGTTTATTTGACCACGCTTAATTTTGCGCGTGATGGCTTCGCCAGTAAGTTTAGTTGGTACTTATTTATTAATTTTAGCGAGGGTATTTGAGGCCGAGGATTAAGAGGTTTCCTTTATTGGTTATAAAGGGGATTGTTTGTTAGGCATTTTCCTGATGGAAAATAATCGAGTTTTTTAGGGTATTTGGGGCAACGCTGTTCAACAAATTTAAAGGGCATTTTCAACATTAATTCTGGGATATTGAAGATCATTAAAATATTACTGGTAGGTGGGCAATATTCACCTACCAGTGTGCCTACAGTTCACGCCGGCCGCGCCGCCTTCATCACCACTAAACTTTGTAATGAAAAAACTGATCCCAATCTTAAATTCAATTTCTCGACCCAAGAGTTAATTCTCTTTTAATCCAAATTCGGCTTTGAAGAGATTTTTACGAAATAAGCTCGCAGAACTAGCGAGTGGCCTCTCAGCTCATTTGGTAATAGCTCTGCTTTCTGCGTAGGTTCCATCCGCTCGTATGTATTTACAAAAAAAATATGCTTATAAATATTAATATTATTAAAATCTAGCAGCTATCTCGTTCACTTACACAAGCTTTGCTTAATTTGGGCTAACTAACTAATACTAAATAGCAGTGAAGTTCCAGTATGGCGCCACTTCACTAATAGTGAGACGTATGCAATAATACAAAAGCTAAAGTTTCAAAGACCCTGACATTAAATAGGTAAGTACTTTCATGACGCCACGAAAATCCAAACGACATTAAAAAGTTTTCATTCGATATCAGACTTACATTGGCTATAAAAGCGCCAAATCTCTGCCAAATTGAGTGTTTTGTTCAGTCGACTGGCCATGGTAATTCAATTCCAGTCAATTGTAGACTTTACCGTTGCCTTTTGGTCGTTGAGTGTAACATGTTTTGAAAGAAAGAAAGATATTGTGGACAATTCACACAACACAGTCTAGCCCCAAACTAAGCAGAGTTTGTACGATGGGAACCAGATAGCTGATACTTGAATACATTTTTGGTAAGCTGTTTTGTACTAGGTACAATAAGTGGTCCAGCCTCTTGATCAATAGGTCGTGGGCTCAAATCTATAGTCTTAAGTTTTTCTGTTCAAAAATGTAGGTATATTCATTATGCCAGTAGAGAGCACTGGTGCTGGTCTAGTGGTAGCGGCCCCGCCTTCCGATCCTAAGGTCGTGGGTAATTCAGTCGTGTACTAATGAGTTTTTCCGTCGAAAAATTTATGTGCACTATGCCAGTACTCTCAAAAGGTGAAGGAAAACATCATGAGGAAACCGACGTGTCGTGTGTATAACCTAAAAAAGTTCGAGCAACACGTGTCAAGGATCACACAAAAAGGGCCCGCCAGCGGCCTACTTGCGGAAAAACCAGCCCGCACATCAAGTGCGGATGATAATAATGCCAATAATTGCCACTATGCCAGTAGATACTCTTCTACGGTGAAGGAAAACATCGTGAGGAAACCGGCATGTTGTAGAACCTAAACAGTTCAAAAGAATGTGTCAAGTGCTCGAAAGGAGACACTTTGAGGCGAGCTTAAAATCCTTTCACCACACTCTGGATCGAAAGAACTAGTCTAACAAAAGATAACAGAAATTGTAAATTCTATTTTATATTGAACGGGAGTTACAAAACAATCTATCTTACCAGTAAACTTCCTCTTAGTTCTACAACCAGAGTAATCCAGGATTAATTAAAAATTTCCACTTTGATGGAGTTTCTGCAGCCTTTGGGGAACGGCTGGTACAATCTGGTTAACAACGAATTAAGCTGCCTTCCTACGGTGCGTGGTTCTGCAGATCATCACGCACAGCTGACGACGACGCACGGCAACGCACACAGAGAGGGCTCCTGTGCTACCGCGCACCTCGGCGCACGAGACCGTTCCCATGGTGTGTCGTGCGAGCTGATCCGCCTCGGTGCGAGAAAAATATTGACGAGCGGAATATTATAATTTTTCTCATTAGCGTTCTTTTTATAGGTAAAGAAAATAATTATTGTAAATAAGAACAAAGTTTTTTTAGATGAATCGAGCGATCAAATATTTTACGGTTTTATCTAAAATTTTGACATTTCGCGGATAACTAATCGACCGATTAAATATTTAACGGTTGTTTATCTTTAAATTTGTTGGCCCTTAGTGAACCAGCCAAACTAGTAAAAGCTATCGTATTGCGGCGTAGAATGCTAGATGAGGGTCCTCAGGCCGCGTTATGTTATTGCCAATCCTGGGATTTATTGCCAAACTAATTGGAACTAGGTTTTCTACTTTCAACTGAAGCAGTAAAATTAAATTATTGTTGCTCACTACCAAGATAAAAACTAAATAATCTGAAAAAGATTTTAGCGAAGCGAGAGATTAATGAGTTTTAAAGGGAAAAATCTCCTAAAATATGGGGTATAGATAAATACAAAAAAAAATCGGTTGTCTGTAAAGTCGGTTTACTGACGATATATAGTTGAACGTGACAACATCATAAGAAAATACACAGATGACGAACGCTGCCGAACGGAGAGGCCGATTGTGCCTCTTTGTCGCTCGTTCCGCGCTCTCCCTTGCACTTCAAGCCTTAAATGGAACGCCTCAGAGCGAGGTAACGCCGCATGAGTCATGTTTTTTCGTGCGTCCCGCCGGCTCCATCGAATTATAAGACGTTGCCACGTCAAAAAAATGCCACGTTTTATCTGGATGAAAAATCTGAATATTATTTTATTGAGAGTGAATGAAGCTAAAGAGGTATGCCAGGATTATAGCAAGTGAAAATCCGTGGTCTCTGCCTACTCTTAGAGCCTGTCCAGATGGGGCGTTTTACGCGCGTTTTACGCGCGATTCCTCAATCGCGCGTAAAACGCGAGCAACTATTTGGTAGGAGCGCGCGTAAAACGCGGCATCTGGACGCAATAAAAATTGAAACGCGCGAGGGCACTCGCGCGTAAAACGCTCCATCTGGACAGGCTCTTAGAGCCTGTCCAGATGGAGCGTTTTACGCGCGTTTTACGCGTGATTCCTCAATCGCGCGTAAAACGCGAGCAACTATTTGGTAGGAGCGCGCGTAAAACGCGGCATCTGGACGCAATATAAATTGAAACGCGCGAGGGCACTCGCGCGTAAAACGCTCCATCTGGACAGGCTCTTAGAGGTAAACGATTTCATATCACATTTCGTACAACCTTTGAAATGACATTATTGGATAAATGAGAGAAGAGTGTTTCTGACACCTGTTTAAATAAATTGAAAGGTCATAGCAGTTGCTCATCCTTCAACAAGAAGCAATTTTGGACTTCCAAAGTTGAACATGATAAGTGTTGAAGATTTTTCTTTTTTATGATCGGGATAAGGTTCGCTGAAATCATTAGTATCAATTTATTTACGTTTTATTAAAAAGGAGATGAATTTTATTAGAAGAACTAAGTAATAACTGGAATCAATTTTATCCTCTGTTTATTGCGTAGGTTTAATATTTATTAATATATTTTTTATTAGAGTTCTACGAAATTGAATTAGAAAATGATTTATAACCTCAAAAAAATATGTTATGAGCGTCACGGTAAATAAATTTGCTCCCTTTTGCAGCGTCTCAAACCTCATGAGATGACATGTCAGTCTCAGGCGTTTAATTTAATCAACAGCCACTGCCACACATGACAGCCACAAGTTTAGGCAAATTAATACTATCGAAGTGCTGACAAGTCCGCATACAATTACAATTTCAGTGGAATTTACGTAATATTATTTTGACAAAATGTTGTATTTGCGCCCATCTCAATTTCGGATAAAACATACAAGAAGTACATGACTGCAGCGGCCAGCAAAAGAGGCAATGATAAAGACGAACGTGTAACAACATACAATGTGTAGTACTTTTCTCAAAAAATGCGAGGAAATTAAAACTAAGTACATAATATTTGAACTCAGTGTCAAGTACAATTACGACAAACAACGAATAATAAAAAAAATTCTCGCGTTTTTCTTTCAATAAACAGCATTTAATTTTGCATGCCAGTTCGAAATTTAAATAAAACTTTTGACAAGTTACCTCCTTGGTTACCTTGTTTTGGAGTAAGAGATCGTTCCATTTTTAAATTACACGACAGGATAAATGTTGAGGGTTGTCAAAATAATGCTATAACCGAGCATGTTTAGAAACATTTTACGAACCAACTTTATCTACATACCTAAGTTCTTATTAGGTATAATCGGAAAATATACCAAAAAAATCTTGATCACGAGAAAGGAATTCTTAATCAAAATGTGTGATTTTTTATGTCATTTCTATGTGCACAAACCTTTTAAACACGATTTATTTCTTTTATAAATATTAAGTAGGTAACGTTAAGATTTTAACTGATAATGAATTCTTGGCAAAGTTTTCCCAACTCTTATTTATCTCAAATAACGCGCGTTTGTCAAAGGCTTCGCAGAGTTATTTTTCCAAGATGTACGGAACGCAATCACACCCTTTTTATTAAAGCCCAGGAAATAGGGGATGGGGAGACGGGAATGAGTCATGGTCGGGGTTGTGTTTACGACTGTCCCTAACTACTTAGGATTTACATTTTTTTAATATTATTTGTTTTCTTAAAGTTGTAGTGTTTCCATCCTTAACCTATTGTGGGTAGCTTGGTAAGGCCCGATGTGCAAGTACCCACGTAGAACAATAAACCACTTCATTCTGTGCCTCGACTCGTGAAGTATCATTGAATAGCCCTAAACCTCGTATAAACCATTGGCGACTTCGGTAAATCATTTGTGCGTGCTATAAACCGTAACAAGAACCCAGGAGGGAATTGCAATAATGGGTGTTGGAAAAATTAAAGAATTTGACGTAAATACGGGGAACTGGACCTTGTACTGTGGACGTGTTGACATGTATTTTCGTGCAAATGATATCAAGGACGAGCTCAAGCTGCCAACCTTGATTTCGTTGGTTGGTGAGGACATATTTGAATTGATGGTGAATCTGGCAAATCCAAAGAAGCCCACTGATCTCACCTACGATGAGTTGGTAAAACTTGTACGAGAACATTTGCAACCGAAACCATCCATCATGGCGGAACGGTACAGATTTCGACAAAGACGACAGGCGGCTGACGAAAGCATCGTCCAATACTTGGCAACGTTGAAGAAACTAGCAAAGGATTGCGAATTCAAAGATACATTGACGGATAATTTGCGGGACCAGTTTGTATGTGGGGTGAGCAGTGACCTGATACGGCAGAGACTGTTCTCGGAGCCTGATCTAACATATGCGAAAGCGCTATCCTTGGCAACGGCCCTGGAGGCTGCGGAAAGAGATGCAGCGGCCGTGGACTCGTCGGCGGCATCCGGCAGCGGGGCGGGGGTGAGCGCAGTGCATGCGATCAGGGCGAGCACGGCGCGCGGCGCGCGGTACGGCGGCGGCAGCTCAGCGAGAGCCACCGGAGCGGCTCCATCATCGGTGGGGCGGGCGGATGCCTGTAGGGCGTGCGGTGGCCAGCATCATATAGGCGGATGCAGATTTAAGAACTACGTATGCAGCGTCTGCAGAAATAAAGGACATCTGCGGCGTGTGTGCCCCTATAAGGACGCGTCTAGAACGGACGGCGGCAGTAAGGCGGCGGAAGCGCAGCGTGGCAACAGCGGCGGTGGCGGCAGCAGTGACGGACGTTACCGGGAGGCGCATCACTTCGTGCGGCCAGCAGGCGACAGCAGCGAGGACTCAGCTTCGGAGGCAGAGGTCGAGGAACCGATGTTCCAAATGTCATTAGGACACTATACGCCGGTGAGTCTCGATTTAATAGTGAATGGGCGTAAATTAAAAATGGAAGTGGATACCGGGACCCCGGGATCATGCATTAGCAGAAAAACGTATGATACATTATTTAGTGGTGTGAAGTTACAAAAGTCGAAATATGTGTTTCTTTTCTATGATGGTAAATCCAAAGTCAGACCGTTAGGATGCATGACGACCTGTGTAGAATTTAATGGACGTAGAAAGGAACTTGACCTCTTTGTTATCGACACAGGTGTGACATCGTTAATAGGTAGACAATGGCTCGCAGAGTTAGGTATCCAGATACCCATTTTGCGGTACCCAAATGTATCATGTAATTTTAAATTGGAACCGGTTAAACATGTTGTTGATGAAATGTTCGACAGATATAAAGAAGTATGGAGCGGCGGTCTGGGCCGGTACACGGGAGGGTGCGCCACTCTGAGGGTCCGCGAGGGCGCTGCGCCGGTGTACCACCGCGCGAGGCCGGTGCCGTACGCGCTGCGTGAGCGCGTCGACGCCGAGCTCGATGCGATGCTGCGCTCGGGGGTCATTGAACCCGTCGACTGCTCGGACTGGGCGACGCCGCTGGTGCTGGTCAACAAGAGTGACGGTGGGTTACGCATATGTGCCGATTTCAAGGTAACGCTCAATCCCGTACTAATGATCGATAGGTATCCGCTGCCGAAAATCGATGACTTGCTCTCAAATTTAGCTGGGGGGGAAGAATTTACAAAAATCGATTTGTCTCAAGCTTATAATCAGATTTGTCTGTCAGAGGAATCAAAAAAGTACTGCGTCATCAATACGCATAGAGGCTTATTTAAGTATAATCGTCTGGTGTATGGTCTAGCTTCCAGCAGTGGAATATTCCAGCGGGTCGTAAGTAGCATTGTAGATAGCATACCTAATGTTCAGTGCTTCGCTGATGATTTAATAATAACAGCGTCGGACAGGCCGTCACATCTTAAATCACTAGAAACGCTTTTCAAAAAACTAAGTGCAGTAGGACTAAAAATAAAGCTCGAAAAGTGCTCGTTTTTAGCCAAGGAAGTAAAGTACCTAGGTTACATTGTAGATAAAGATGGTATCAGACCAGACCCAGAGAAACTGCGTGCCATTAAGGACATGCCAAGTCCGGAGGGAATACCTGAGCTTAGGTCATTTTTGGGAATGGTAAATTTTTACGCTCGATTTGTACAGAATCTCAGCGGTATGCTGCACCCGTTGCACGATTTGCTTCGCAAAGGCTCACGATGGCAGTGGGGCAGCCAGCACCAGCAGGTATTCGAGCGCGTGAAACAGCTATTGATGAGTAGTGAGGTGCTGGCGCACTACGACCCGGCTCGTGAACTGGTGCTCACCTGCGACGCCAGCGCGGTAGGCATCGGCGGCGTCCTGTCCCAGCGGGGCCGCGGTGGTGAGGAGCGCGCTGTTGCTTACGTATCTAGAAAACTTAGTAAGGCGGAACAAGGCTACGCACAGATACACCGCGAAGCGCTAGCTATCGTTTACTGTGTTAAAAAATTTCATCAATATCTGTTGGGTAGGCGATTCAGGTTAATAACGGATCATAAGCCCTTAGTTAGCATTTTCGGACCGAACACGAACATACCTACAATGGCTGCGAGTCGCATGCAGCGCTGGGCGTTGATACTCGCTGCGTACACCTTTGATATAGAGTACGTAGGTACACATGATAATGGCGCAGACATTCTGTCACGATTACCGGTTAGCGAGAAGTGTGCGGAGGAGCCACCGGAGCAAACTTATTTACATTTCGCTACCAACGCGATGCTCTTGGATAGCGAGGTGATAAGGCGGGAAACGATTCGTGATCCTTTACTGAGTCGTGTATGTGGCTACATCGAAAACGGGTGGCCAAAAACAGTCGACGTAAAGCAACTCGACCCATATGTTACGAGGAAAGACGAGTTATATATTGAAATAGGATGCGTCATGTGGGGTCATAGGCTTGTTGTTCCAGAATCGTGTAGGCAGGCAGTGTTGCGTGAGCTTCACGAACCTCACATGGGTATCGTGAAGACAAAGGCGTACGCACGCAGTTACGTGTGGTGGCCCGGCTTGGACGAGGCGGTGGAAGCGGCGTGCCGCGCGTGCGTCACGTGCGCGGCGGTGGCACCCGCGCCGCCCGCCGCGCCGCCCTCGCCGTGGCGGTGGCCCCACTCGCCCTATGAAAGGATCCATCTTGATTTCTTAGGACCTATTGAGGGTCAAACTTATCTGGTCTCGGTCGATGCTAGGTCAAAGTGGATTGAGGCTTTTAAAATGACACGTACTACAGCTGAGATGACGATAGCTAAGTTGCGCGAGTCGTGGTCGCGTTGGGGAATACCTAAGCAAGTCGTATCAGATAACGGACCTCCGTTCACTAGTAAGCAGTTTAAAGATTTTTTGACAAATAATGGGGTGTACCAAATGTTTTCGGCCCCGTACCACCCCGCATCCAATGGTGCCGCAGAAAACGCCGTAAAAATTGTTAAGAACGTTATAAAAAAAGCACACCGCGAGGGCGTCGATCCTGAGCTTGCAATTCAGAGGTACTTATTGATATATCACAACACGCCGCATTGTACAACTGGTGAAAGTCCTGCTCGATTGTTACAGGGTAGACGGTTAAGGACGCGCTTAGATGTGATTAAGCCGGATCACGGACGTAGACTGCGGAACAAAGAATTAGTAGCTAGTGAAAGCGCAAAAGGGTCCAGGAATTTAAACCCAGGTGACCCTGTTTGGTATAGGAAATTTAATGATAAAAATAAGTGGTCTGATGGGCAAGTCATTGAGAAGTTAGGTAGGAATGATTATTCAGTCAAAACTCGCGATGGATCGGCAGCGCATAGACATATCGATCAGCTAAAGCGGAGGAGCTCATGTGTGTTTCCCAGCGACTCGGGCGCCAGCATTGGCGGTGAAACCAATCCCGAGCCGTCGTCGTCGTCATTCGAGTCGCAGGCTGTTGCGACAAAGGCGCAATTTGTCTCGGTGGGGGCGAAAGAGATAGGCAATAGTCCTAGACAGAACCTGCCAGCTGAGGACAGCGTCGCAAAACAGATAACTTCCGTGGGTCCTCCCTGTACCGAAACAAACTTGCCTAGTCTAAATATACCACCAGAGAAGCGGATACGTAAGCCGGTGGTTAGGTTTGGACTAGAAATCGATTAGGACAACCATTTTGTTACCTACCAAGATGTAGATACATAGCTGTAATAAGATTATTATAGTATTATAAATATAATAAGGCTAAGACTCGATTTAAGCTTGTGTGTTTTGTATAGCTTAATTATGTACACCGTTTATGTAAGTAGGTACATTACATGATACACATGAGCATTGAGTAGCACATCATGATTGTATGCAGGTAGGTAACTAATTCAAATGTTTTTATTAAGCTTATATTTTAATTAGTCTTAATTAACGGTGGAGGATTGTAGTGTTTCCATCCTTAACCTATTGTGGGTAGCTTGGTAAGGCCCGATGTGCAAGTACCCACGTAGAACAATAAACCACTTCATTCTGTGCCTCGACTCGTGAAGTATCATTGAATAGCCCTAAACCTCGTATAAACCAAAAGTGTTTCGTTTATTTGTTTCAACAAATCTAAGAGGACAAATACATTTACTTTGGAATACTTGAGCGTCCCAGTCTACCAGTCTACACGGATTGAAATAGACAAAGCTTTTGCATTTGATATAGGGTTGTTTCACCCATCAGCAGGCCTACTACAAGCTCTATCTGGCTCTGTCTCTAGCTCTGGTTTAGAGTCTGTGTGAGGCCCAGATTCATAGACCGCACTTTGCTCTACAGCAAAGGAGTCTTCGCAAAGTAAGCTTTGTTTATCGAGTTTACCTTCAACATTTTGAATAAAGAAGAGCTTGACAGAACTATGAAATATATTTTTGGTTGAAAGTTGAACTTTCCATCAAAGTAAAGTCAAAAATCTCAGCCTGAGTGTTGACTAAATAAAACCCACGTCGAAACGTCACACACACAGTATAATATAAATACACAGTATAATATAGCACTCACACAGACTCAAAACTGGAGCCAGAGACACAGCCAGACAGAGCTTGTGGTAGGCCTACAGATGCATTTGATTGTTTTCAGCAAATTAATGACGCAGCTAACAATGGCAGTGACTGGAATTGACAACAACAGACAAATTGCGATGAAAGAAGCATTGAAACTGTTGAACAGTTGACAATGAAAAATGTATACAAAACAGGAATTGATGAAAGCTTCAAAATGCTACAGTTTGGATTGTCTATAGTACCTACTCATAAGCACAGTTTAGATTTTATAAAATTTCAGTTCAATTTCATCGTCAAGTTGGTAGACGCAGGGCGTGCATCGTAGGGCACATTCTTGACGTCCGTGGCCTACGAGGCAATGCTTTTTTATAGACGATGGTTACCACTTAACATCATGTATTGTGAGCCATCTAAGCTTGTTCCATCAGCAACTTGTATTAAAAAAAAATAGATTTTATGATTCAGTGAATGCGTCTAAAAGTAATGTTGCAGTGCAGTCTGACATTCAGTTCATTCATCAGTTTTTCAGGTGAATTTAGTTACCTACTACAGTGTCAAAGTGAGCCTGATTTTATTGACAAACGAAAAGCATTAAACGAGACGAACGTCACGATTATATGCGTATATAGGGAGAGCCTTATTACATAATTACCTATCATACTTTTCACTACGAAAAATGAGTTTAATACCGTGCGTTTTGATTTTTGATGACTAGGTAGCTAAAAAAACAGTCGTAGAAATATGCCAGTCAAATAAATTTTCTTACATCTCATCTCACTAGAGTTATCTCCTACATCAGAGCCCTCCAAGGGGGAGATAGATGGGGTAGCTCAAAGCGTATCTTCTTAATCTTACGGCTCATAACTGGATAGGACACGTATGACAACGTACGCTTAATTTGATGAGCCGTTTTAATAAGGGACGACATACGACATTGCGGGCGCTAAGGGTCAGCGCACACTGGTCGATTACCTAAGAAGAAGGAGATGAAATTAGTCGTTGCCTGTTGAGTAAAAAAAATACCTACTATCGCTATCTCTGTCTGTCGTGTTGTCAAAAATCTCTTGGCCTTGTGTCAGAATATGTAGCTTAATTATTATGTAGCAATCAACATTTTACTTGTCATGCATTTTACTATTGCTATTGCCTATCTTCTTCTTATTTAAGAGCAATGCTCTTGTCGGCGTAATGTATGCATTTTTCACCCGGTAGTTCTTTTGAGGGCAACCTCCTTGACCTCCTTATATACGACATGACAGTGATCTTCGCTTTTATTTGTTTCATGTAGCTTATCTATATTTGCAGCTATTTTCTGATGCTTAGTAGCATGCAAAAATGTATTTCAGGAAAATTTTAAAACAACACAGTCGTAATTTGTTTTCAACATTGTCAAGTACACCCGGAGGGTCATCGACCCATGGAATAAAAACATGGTATTTCCTTTCGACATCATCTGAGTGCAAAGTTTGCTGGACAAGTCTCGAAAGTTGGCAACTTTGCTTGTTTGCTACTTTTTTCCCGCTTTTGACGGGTTGCCGAGTCGAACACAGAACAGGCGAATACGCTTTTGCTTGGAGTCGAAAAACGCACTCTTTGGCTTGGTACGTCAGACTTTCATTCCCAGCAAAATGCCAATACTAAAAACTTCGCAGTAGTTTGAAACAGTGAGGGCTGAGTATGTTCTTCCTAGAAATGTATATATAGGAAAGGCATAATGTCTAGCAGTAGACATCTTCAGGCTGGTGATAATGATGATAACATACAACTTAAATTATTTTATAACTTAAAAAAAAAAACGATTCCGTCATGCATAATTTTTGGCGCGACGGAAGCTCTCCAAAGGAATATTATTTTCCTGTTTTTGCAACATTTTGCATTGATGCTCTGTTCTTATTAGTCGTAGCGTGTTATAATTATGCCTTTCTCGATAAATGGATTATCCAAAACAAAAATATTTTTTCAATTTGGATTAGTAGTTCTCGAGATTAGCGTGCACCAAACAAACAAACAATTCAATTCTTCAGCTTTATACATAGATACATACATAAAATCACGCCTCATTCCCATGGGGGTAGGCAGAGATCACGGATTTCCACTTGCTACGATCCTGACACACCTCCGTCGCTTCATTCGTCGCATAACATTCTTCATACATGCTAACCTGGCCTTTTACTAAAACGTCTGGCGATCTGATCGAGATACATGCGCCTAGGTCTTCCCCTGCCAGCAGTTCCATTCACACTCGCCTGATGCAATTGTTTTGTTAATCAGCTTTATAATATTAGTATAACTATATATTTGATATAAGGTTTATATTTAATTATGAATGTAGAATTTAGTAGGTAATAAGCTGCTCAAAGACCATGCATTACTCTAAATTTTCTAACCTTTATCAAACAACTTTGTTTGTAAGTATATAGGTATAGTACCTTTTCCCGGTCAACTAAACAAGGGCTTGCAATAAAATATCCACTGTCGACGACAGGCTGGTCGAATGTGGTGGCAACATTCGACACAACGACCTACAGGGTGTTCAAAGTTACATTAAATTAAATTAAATATTATTTTATTTCAGATAATTTGATCCTTAATAGGTACAAAATTCAAAAAAATGTTAGGTGGCTGACAAACACCTATCGCCGATCGTATTGCCCACCTCTATTTCTCTATCGCCACCATTTTGTATGGAGAAACCAAAAGCGCCCCTAGCGGATTCTTCAAGAAGCATGAATAGCGATTGCGAGACGGTGACGTGTCCACATCAGCTGGTGTACGATTGGTTCCCGGTCGACACACTGATGTCTAAGTAACGACGTCTTATTGTGAATCACCTATGCTGGCAGCCATTTACATCAAATTGTTTGCTTGTAACTTTGAACTTCATAAAATATTTTTTTGTCAAATACTTATAAAACAATAAATAAATATTGAAGTAGCCTTAGTGATAAAAGCTTTAGCAATAGTTTTAAAAATAAATAGGTAAATTTGGCATTTATATTTAAAAATAGAAGAAAGATGAAATAATATACCTCACTATTTTGGTATGACACACTTCAAATACGATAACTAATATTTCGTAAGATGATAAACAAAATCAGTCAAAGCCATAAAACAGTTTTTTTTCGGGATAAGCCATTTTTCTTGTATAGATATAGATAAAATATTCCCCTCTTCCAGTTCCGGAGTAGACACACCCTGTATAAGTCGGTATACAACGATTTATCGATACATAAACGGTTCATATTAATGGTTTGTCGATAGCAGACATAACGGGTAGGTTCACATTGTTATAAGTACTTATGTATAATGTTGCCAAATCCGTGACTAACTGTTGGATTTTAACCAAAGAAAATTCAATAACATTTATAAGTATTTTTACTTTTTTACTGTTTGTCATTTAACATCATCAAATTAGAAGTGGTGTGAAGAAAATTGTATAGATTATTTTATTAGAAAACCAACAGCAGTTAAGATAAAACAAATGAAACTTAAGTAAGTGAAAATAACATGTTTTCCTAGGTAAACTATTACAATGCTAATTTTAAAAAAAGATGTATAGTGTTAAAAAAATAAACGATAGTAAAGAGAGAAAGAGATAGTATAGATTATTGATGTATAAGTTAAAGTTAGGAGTCTACAAACGGAGGCAAGTATAATGCAAAAAAAACACACTAGAAATATCAACGTTATAAAAATGATTGGTAAGTATTAGCAGAGAGCTTTTTCAAAGAAGAGTAGATTTAGCTGTCTCTCTTCGCTGTCATCTCATTAGGAGCGGGTTTATAGCAATTCTGCTAATATCTTTTGTGATTCATAAGCTATTTTGGTGCATCTTAAGGTCGCTCAATTCCCATACAAATTGAAATACACAACTATGGGCGTGAGAGTACAGTTGTAGACTGAAAAAACAGTGTTTGGTTTTTATTATAGGTCTTTATAAACGCGGAAACATATTTGGTTGAAGAAAACTGTCGATTTACAGTGAAAATAACATCAAAATTTAGTTAATTTTTGTCAATGTATGAGTAAACACGGATAGTGGCTGACGGCTCTGACGTCATTGCAATTATGTTGGAGCGAGACGTTGCCAGCTCGCGACATCCACATCCGCACTGTTGCCATACTTCCCAGTCTTTTCATAATTCACTCGGGTCAATTATTTTATATTTTGCTAAGTTTAAGCCCTGCACACATCTTAGTGATCTGCGATGGCGATCAGCTGACGCTGAGAAATATGACAGCGATATTTGGCAGCGTTTCACTGATCGCCATCGCCATCGCCTTGATGTATGCAGGCCTATATTCGTACCGTATAATGACAATCATCCAAGGACCATTACAAGTAGAGGAAAAGGTGCAAAGATGGGGTCAGCTTTAAAGGTCAATAATATAAAAAATAACATAATGAAACAATCATATTTATTTTTTAATTAACAACTAATTATTATTATTCTAATATTTGGTGTCATTAGAAACTTTTGGCAACACATTTAAGATAAAAAAAATAAAAAATAAAACAGGTCAGTTTCTTCGTCTTGCCCAATGGTGCTGGTAAGATGAGATACCCCCCTGAAGTAAGATGGGGAGATGAGATGATTATTTGACCTGGCAGAACTCGCAGACTTCGTCATCATCATCATAATATATTCCTGCGCAGCTATTACGAGCCCATCTTCCACATAATAAGCATGATATCCACTCTACAATGGAAATGGAATATACTTCCTCACAATACATTCATGGAGTGATGCTCATCTTCAGATGAACCTATACCTATACCGATGCATTTAGATCTTTAACCGCAAGTCCATAATAACCTTTCTTCCATTTCTAATAAATAAACACAAAGCTCATTCTCTTTAGACACAGAAAAAACAGGTTGCCTAGGACCCCCAACGGTTACCCTATCTCGCCTGCAAAGCCATTTTACAAAAAAAAGTTAAAAAAAACAGCCAATAATCAGAAACACAATTTTTACCTTATTATTGGGTAGTTTAAGCGATAAACGATGAATGAACGAGCGTGATTGATAAATAATATAATAATATAATTTGAACTGTGTCTTACCCGCTAGCCCACTTTGCCACCTATCCCCTAAGTATATTATATTCCTGAGGCAGCAAGGAGTTTGAAAGTCTATGCCAGCAGCACGTCATAGAAACAATACTTTTTAATCTCTTTGCTGTCAGTTTCCAACCTCCTTGCGCCCTCCCTTGCAAAAACACAATGTTGTCATTGTGTTTTTACTTTATTATTTCGTTGGTTTGCTATGAAAAAAAGAGTGCTATCTACTATCTAAATCGGATATTTTTTTTCATTCGTGACGCCATGGAGCCACGAACTTCGGTAAAAGATTACAAAAATCATCTATACTCTGGTCCCAGGAAAAGTCGCTAGCGAAGTCTGGGACAAATAAAACGATGTCATGAAGATATAAAAACGTAAGTATGTGCTTACCTACGTACGCAAGTAATTATTGCTGTCGTATTTTACACAAACTTATCGCAGATTATTGAACTTACGGCTAACTATCAAAAACTCTCTATGACTTGTTGCAGGCGAACAGAAGTGTGGTGCAAAAAGATGAAAACAGACGATTCCAATCCACCACCCACAACGGGGAGTAGATCCTAATCGGCGGTGATAGAAAAAACCCTGTACACACACTTGCTTTTCATCTATAAGTAAAAAAAATAAGTTTGTAATGAATAAACACAAAACCCAGTGGTGCCGATTTCAAAAATTCTTTCACCATTGAAAAGCTTCATTCACCCTGAGTAACATAGGCTATAATCATGTGTTTTAAAAATAAATGTCCACCCGTGCGAAGCCGGGACAGGCCGCTAGTTCTATATATTTCGATACATATTTTGTTTTTTTATTGTGTAGTCTTGTTTAGCCCAGTGGATGCAAGTGTATGTCAATAAAAGTTTTGTGGTTGAGAAATAAATAAGTTACATGTGTACATAATAATAATATCAAAAAAATAAAATATTGACTTACAGAGTATGAGTACATCATTTTTACGTGAAATTATGACAAACAATAAGTAGGTATATAAGGTCTTTTATTGAAAACATAATAAAGAAATTAGGTTACCTATATTAATACAAAATATAGGTAACCTAATTTCGAAACCCGATCAAAGCTGGATATTCTGCAGAAGGAATATAACAACTAGAATAAATCATTTTGCAAAATGAAAAATTTGAGCCAAAAAAGTCATTGGTAGACAAGAATTGAACTCGGTACCGTAGCTCTGCAGCCGAGGGGCCTAGCCACTGGTCCAATTTGAGCGATGTCATTATGTTGAAATTAGCTTATAGTTTGAAAACAACAAAATGCTTGTCTGTGTGCGTAATTAGTCTGCTTCAATCCCTGCGATTTTGATTTTTCCAAATATAAGTACTTTTCAGACCAAAATAAACACGAATTATAGCTAGGGACAAAATAAATAATTCGCTATAAACGGGCCACATACTACTACAAAATAAAATACACGTTTTCATTTAAAAAATAAATAAAATGATGAAATTAGAACATCTACGCCATCTCTTGACACTGATGCGCCTAGCGGACCACCACGGACCACCTTAAATGCAAAGAATTGAAACAAAAGACAAGTTATTAGAGATATCTGTCAGTTTTGACATTAGTTTGAGTTCCATTGCCATAAAACAACGAATTGAAAAAAAAACTTATATTTGACAAGCAACGATTGCAACCAAGACTGAATATTGACGTAATAAACATGAGATAGCGAATAGGAACTTCGCTTTGTAAAACTAGTATGGCAACAGAATCAGATGTGCTGTGATCCCTGTTCCTTGTTATCATTTATTTGCTAATATCTAATTTGATTGCAACATAATTAGACAGTCGCCCCCCGCCCCACTAACTTTTGGCGAAGTTTGTCGATCTATGCCGAAGAGGTGTCGGTGACGTGTCGACGGTTACGTGAGTTCCTTTTTTTTTTTCCTCGGAGTGTCTGACTGAACCCCACAAACTTATACATACAACAAGTCACTATAGTCACCGCGTTACCAACTGAGTTGTCCGTCGGCCTTTTTCAGGGCCACAATACTATTTACTATGTTTGTCTGCTTTTATTCTTATTGATATGCACCTATTACCATCTTACGCACATCACTAGCGGCTCCATAAGACCCACAAGTGTGAGCAAGATAGACATAGTGAAATGATTTATGGTCACACGACTCAGTTGGTAACGCGGTGACTATAGTATTCAAGACTCAAGAATACTTAAGAATCAATTTAGGTCGACTCATCAGCTTTGCAGCTCTTTATTTTTATGCTCCAAGATAAAAGTTCATTACCTAGTGAAAATACAGTTCATTTTTAAGCCATGGTTTCTAAATACCAGATTACCGTAATGAGACGACCTATTAAAAGATCCAGAACCATGTCTAAATTTATAAGCATCATCATCATGAAAAGTTAACTGTTTAACTTAAAAATAAATAAATATTATGAACAACACACAACACAATCTAGCCCCAAACTAAGCAGAGCTATGGGAATCAGATGGCTGTTAGCTGTAGTATTTACATACACACTTTTATACTTATGTCTTCATCCCTTAATGGAGTTCATTGCTTGACTTATGCTTTTATCTCTTTTTAGGCTGAACGATTATGAGCACACTTCAGTCAGTGTTCTTTACGATTTCAGCAGTCCTTTCTTCGAGGTTTGATAGCGTTGAAAGATGCTGGTAGTCGTTAAAAATCATCTTTCCGTGCTGTAACTACACTAAATAGCTTCCAGGTTAAATATGATAACTTTGTATTTGAGGTGGATTGGGTTTTGTTTTTGCGTAAAATGGCAGCTAAAAACTCGTTAAAATCATGATCGACTTACGACCGTCATAATCCAACCGCCGTGTTTAAGTATTCTCTGGCCTAAGGATCATCGTTTCATCCACTAGATTTAATTTTGCAGTCCATGGAAAAATCTGATATTATCGGGTTAAACAAGGCTAGTTTTAAACGCTTAAAATAAAAAAAGAGCTTCTTTTTTTTTTATTTCAAGTCTTTTCTATTTTTTTTATATTTGTTTATCGTAAAACTTCGTACCCGATTCGCAAAAATATTTTTGTATCTGAAAGGTGACATTTCCAGAATTTTTAATTGTAACATTTCGAAATTAGGTTCAAGCCTACAAACATACCTACCTACCAACTAACTATATTATGCCTACTTAGCAAATTTTTTGAGAACGTGTCAATCGTCGCAAAACACGAAATAACGTTGTTTTCAAAATTGTTTGTTAGATATTTACCCTTTGGCATACGTATATCAAAAATAACACCAAAATCTCATTTTGTCAAGCGTTTTCGACAGTATTATTGGATGTGTTGTCTACTTGGGGGAGTTTCCTAAAATAAATGAGATTGTAAAGGTTTTTATTAAATTCCCACGCGTTGGTAAAATACTAAAGAACAAAACGGTTTTGTAGTGGAATCTCGCCTGAAGCTATTTCTATACAAACTCTTACACTTTCTTTCTACCATCTGGGGTGAGAACTATCAATATAACTTTTTATTGATTTTATAGTGTTATACACTTATGGAAATAACAAAGATTTTTATAATGTCCCAAAAGTTATGAGCCGAGCGGAATTTGAACCCGCGACCTTCCCCGTGATACGGGAGACCCTAAGAGTTATCCGTCGAGTGTGATTAGGATCCGATGGCGCAGCGGTCAGAGCAACCCCGTACCAAGGGGAAGGTCACAGGTTCAAATTTTGCTCGGCTCTTTACTTTTGGGATATTATAAAAATCTTTATCAATATAGCTGTTTCTTGGAGAGTTTTGATTCTTCTCAAAGATTGCCTCTGTTAAATTTCAGATCTCTTAGCTCACTCTAGTTTGAAGCTTGCGTGACGGAGAGTCAGTGAATGGATTTCTTGTTTATAAATGTAGATTCACCACAAATGTTGGATTTGGTAGGAATCGAACCCATACACCCATTACTACCAATTTATGTATGTATGTAGTCTATAAAATATTTAAGTATGTAAATGTCCGTATTTTTTATTCTTGACTGTTATTTCTTAACGCACCCTAGCCAATTATCTTATTCTAGATTTCTCTTCATATAGAGGTTGTCTGGAAGAGATTTTTGACGTTTTTAAGCGATAAGACCACCCGTTGTACTCGTTTTTCTATTTTTAGTTATAAGATGCGCAATAGAGAATTTTCTATATCAATAATTGAGATGAAAGTGTGCACTTAAACAAAAATAAAAAACCCTTCAGTTTTTCTCTATATGATTATAAAAACCCAGTCAGCAGCAATTAAAGGCGACCCCATTATAAAAGTTCTATCATAAACGATACAGCACAAATATAACTCTTCGAATTTTCACGTCCGATCTAGCATGACGAGGGTAGGCCATTATTCAGCATTATCGGCCCTTCTACAGACGCAGTGGTAGTAACTACAGCTACATCCTGTGTCCTTGCTTGCTAGCTTGCTTTTAACGGTCATTGAATTGGCCATTGTTTGGTATAGAGCTTATGTTTTATACAAGCTGTTGAAATAAGCATATTCAAAATTAAAATCAAAAGTGTATTTATTCAGTAGGATTGCAAGAATCACTTTGAAACGTCTTAAAGCTAGGTGAGTCTAGGTGCCAGTTCCACGCAACCAGGCCTAGAAGAACAGCCGACAAACTACGGCTCGGTTCCTACCGATTTTTTACCCGCTCATTTTTCCATCAGCGAGTTGTAAAGGCCCACCTGGCCATAGCTTAAAACAAAGCATTACCTCGTAGGTCACGCACGTCAGGACCGTGCCCTACGATGCACAGATTGCACTGCCCTGCGTTACGATGCGTATAGAGAAGGATGCGATATTTATAGCGCGGAAGGGTGATGTTTTTAGGCACCATGTACTTTTCAGTCCGTCGCAGCCTGAATAATCATTCAGAGAATTCAGCATTCAGTATAAAAAAAATATATTTTTCATTGGTATTAAATACTATTACTATTACTATTACTAATACTACTATTACTCTGAAGGTCCCGTTAAGTTTTTGGAGCTTCTATTTTTTTCGCCCTGTATTCGCCCTGTACCTACACAGGGCGAAGGGTGACTTTTGAGAAGGGTGAGCACAAAATCAGAACTACTCCAGCCATGAGATAAGCTCTTAAAAAAGTAGCAAGTAAGTGTTTTTTGATTTTATTTATTTATCTTCTAAAAAATACATTTTCTAAATTATTATAAATAGCACTAAAAAAACCACTAAGGTTTGTGGGGAAATGCTACTAGAGAGTCAAAAGTCGATAGCTTATAAATAAGTACAGAAAATGTTCTAATAAACAGAAACTGGGGTAAGTGTAAGTGATAAGTATATTTAGTTATTGGTAGCTTTCTTAGGTTTTTAGAATGGATGCTGTTGATTAGGTCAGTTATTTAAAAGACGAGGAACCAGGTAAGCAGTACCAGGGTTGCACTGGTAGTGTCACGCCATGTGACCTACACGGTGCGACAAATACTGAGCCAGGGACCTAATTGACCATGTGAAACTTTGCATAAGCACTTATTATTTGTATCTTTTTTTTATGGTCAATAAACATATTTTCTTTCTTTCAGTACGCCTCTCGCCGTAGGTGTTCCGAGCGCGTGGCATCAACCGGTTTTGAGCAACCACCCGCGTGTATACAGGGTGTTTAACTTCTTGTTTGAGTGTTTCATTGAAAAAGTGTTCTTTAAGTAAGTTATATTTAAATTGAGTATGAACTGGTAAAGCTTGATAATAATCTTTGGTGATACAGATAAATATGATTTTCAATCAACAGATAGTCAGATAGTCAGATAGTCATTTATTGATGCATATTTTGCACAGGTCAGGTTACAATTTTATTATATTATATTAACTAAAATATAAAATATAAAACATAAAAATAAAAAACAAAAAAAACATCACTAGATAGGTAGGTACCTAACCTACCTACTGGCGCTTCTACCTATTGCAGGTAGCCCTGTCTTACACGGTTTTAGGCTCGTGAACTCATTGAACGTGTAGAAGTCAACATAACTTTTAGCTCCTGTGGTGACTATTGCCTATATCAAAGCATTGCCTCGCAGGTAACGCACATCATTACCCTACGATGCACTGCCCTGCGTCTATCAACTTAAGGCATACAGATGTTTGATGACATGGTGGTAGTACTTCCCTGGAAGAGCTCTACTACTACTTACAACACAAATACAGGATTTTATAAATACAGGATTGAAGGCATAAAAAGTAAAATCATTCTCAAATGCTGCCACTTGGCACGAAAACAATTATTGTTGTATCCGTCAGTCAATCGGAAGTGTAAAAAGCTACTGACGTCGTATTGATGGACGAATTCTTTTGTTTTTCTTTCCTCCCGGCTTCAACGAAATTATCGGAATCTGGAGCATGGCAATATTATTTAAGGTTCCGAACGTTAGTAGGTACATTTATTTAATGGTTTCAATGCAAAATGAACACAAATCTGTGTTCATCATAGTCTAACATAATAAGGTTACTTTTGGGGACATTTTTATGTTCACGCATGGTAGGTGGAATGAAAAATGAAATGTTTTAAATATTATTATTAAAAAAAATGAATAGGTGACCGCGAATGATCGAAGCGATGCGTGACCTACGGTATTTGGTGCAGCGCATTAGCTTTTCTATTCAGCGTGGCAATGGCGCTAGCATCTTGGGGACGATTCCGTCTGACACTAATTTGTATCAGTCGAGCTATCTCTAGATCTTTTGTAACGGTCTACAGATAATTCAAATGTTTAATGTGTAAGTTGTTAAAGTGTTAATTGTAAGTTTTTTGTGTAAATAAAGTATTTTAGTGAGCCTTTAGCTTGTTGATGTTTTGTTTTGTATTGTTGATATAGCTTTTGTATTGCAATTTGTTAATGACCCCAGCACCCGTCTCTACACAATAGACACAGATCTAAACCGGAAGGGCTACTCCAGCTCAGGTAGAGCGTGACTTGGTGCAAAGTTCACCAACACTAAGACCGTTTAACATCTGCGATCTTATAACGGATGGTTTGAGGACTCCTGAAATGTTCTTATTTATCTAGTGTACAACAATTACTATTGTGACAAGAGTAACGATAGTTTAATTCTGTCAGTAGTTTCGACCTTGTTTTTGACAATTTTATAGAAAAAATGGAAGTATTTTTATCGGCGGATAAGCATTACTTTTAAATTATCAAACCCCTGAAAAAATCCCTTATTAAATTAAAAAACTAAACCATATCTTCTTCATAATATTATAATAAAAGAAAGTCGTGTTAGTTACACTACCTTTAGGTCAAGAACTGCTGAACCGATTTGGTTGCAGATTGGTGGAAAGGTAGCTTAGAATCAGTAGGCGGACACAATTACCACAACATTTTTATCTCGAAAGAGAAACGGGAACAGGGCGAGCAAAGCCGCGGGTGGCCACTAGTTATACTATAAAGAGGAAATATTTTTTGTATGTTTGTAATGACTATGCTCAAAAACTACTCGACCGATTTCAAAAAAAAATCACCATTAGTATGTTACATTATCCCAAAGTAAAATACAATAGCTCATTACAACAAGGCCAGGCCAAAGCCTGAGCATGAGTGTAATTTAGAAAAGACGACGTGTAAAATGTGAGGTTGAATTTTTTGCCATCCTTGCTAGCTAAGATTCGCTAGTAGATAATATTGGAAATAGTATTCCTAGTAAGTAATTAAGTACTGTTGAGATGTTCAACCATAGATAAACTTACATCGTGATGGATGGTCGTTTTGACAGGCCCGTTTGAACTGGCCAGCTGGGTACTGGATACAGTCAGCAGGACGAAGTTCTATCATTATTAAGGCCGTATTCAGAAATAGTGCTTCAATCTATACTTCCTCTGACGAGCCCTTCACAAAGAGCTCTACTAACAGGTACTTATTACTACTAATTGATGTTTTTATATCCTCTCCTTATCTTGTTTATCTTTGACTAAAATTGTTTTTCATTGCAAATTGTCCAGTTCATCGGTATTTTTTTTTTGTTTGCTCACCTGATTGGATCTATAGGTAATTGTCAATCAAATACAAAAGTAAAAATAGTATGGTAAATTACTGTTATACTTATATTTAAGTATTTTGCATTTCTTTTTATTTTCTTCAGTACGAAATAAAGACAGGGTTAGTTTTAATTAAGGTTAATGAATCTTTTTAAAATGAATCATTTTATGAGATTGAGATCATCCTAACCTAATTACCATTAAATTTGCCTATAGCTAAAAATGGAATAAAAAATTAAATGAAATGATTTATTGCTTGAAGAATTGTACATTTTAGAACTTAAATACACGTAAAAATATTCACACATTTCGCCAGAAAACCCAAAAAGAAGACAGATTTGTTGTTTTATATTTCCAAATGCGCACTTTATTAAGAACTTGCTCGTCAGTACTTTCCTGAGATGGGATTTTACACCTTTTTTTGCCAAACGTGTCATAAGACACACTAGTAAAGTACATCTCTACACATCTGCTAAACCTTGAGTTGAGTAGAGATATCACTCAGTCGGGTACGGGAGACGGGCGCGCGTGACCGTACCGGGAATATCACAAATAGTGTTATGTATGACTTTACTTTGTGAGCAGTGATTCGAGATTTGAAAAAGTGTGTAGAGATTTCTAGTGATGTGTTTTTGTCCGTGATTGTACTTTGTGAGTGTTTAGTGAAACTGGTAGAAAGGTTTTTAATTTGTGTAGGACACAAACTAGTAAGTAAAATATCTCGTAATAACAATAAAAAATTCTAAGGGCTGATTTCGCAATTTAATATTTTGTCAGTTGTTTATCTGAGGAAAAACAAAATTGAGTTACTCAGCTGTCAAATATTTAATTGGTCGATTACCAATCCGTGAAACGAAATTAGTTTTTTATCTGCATTCAACTAGAAACCTATATTTATATTCAAAGTAATGTTGTGTTTTCGTTAGATACAGGATGGTTTGATTTTAACACGGGTTGTCTTTAGCGAAACATTGCTATAAGGAGGGCTATGTAACTTTACCTTTCACCACACTTGGTTCGACAGAACCAGTGACACG
Source organism: Thera britannica (assembly GCA_939531255.2). NCBI lineage: Eukaryota > Metazoa > Arthropoda > Insecta > Lepidoptera > Geometridae > Thera > Thera britannica. The sequence continues at coordinate 14,985,336 of OW618036.2, read as the reverse complement.
ATAAGAAGAAGAAAAGTTGCATTCAGACACAGAAATTTTTACAAAATGTACACAGGATTTACAATATACACACTTGTGGAGTTGACGGTACCTTCCAGTTAATAGAAAAATGATCTGAAGGTACAGTCACCCTTCACAGATACTTAGTTACTATAAATATGTGACGTAGCTAATTAGTTTTATCTTCTCTACTTAAAGGTCAGATAAAAGTTCAATATTATTATTAGTTCCCCTAATTATTTACATTATTAACTCCTAAAGATATTAATACACGATGTGTTGCGATGTGTCAATAATCTAGACTTATTCACAATTCAAATTCAAAACGTCTATAATCAGTAGTATCACAAGGATCACTTTGAAACGTCTTAAAGCTAGGTGAGTCTATAGGTGCCAATTACACGCGACCAAGCCTAGAAGAACAGGCACCAAACTACGGCTTGATTCCTACCGTTACTATTCCAATAATAATATTCAATTCAAACATAACTTTCCCAAAGAGCGTAAATTAGTCTCGCACAAAGCAGTTGCTAGAAATTTTTAATAATAAGTTTAGTTATTTTATTATATTTTAAAACGTCAAAGTGTGCGAGTGACAAGATCATCGATGGTGGTCTGCTCCTTAAGAGCGTTTATCCCGAGCGTCGTGACTCAAGTTTGGGACAATATACTCACCTAGCTATACAGTTACACCTAGCACGCACACAGCCGTCTGTGTTGGAGCGCGTATCATGCGCCGCATTGAATGAATCACCTTGATACTTTACCAGCTCTTAGTAGGGAATGTATTCATTTTTCCTAAGTAGGTACAACATTTTGTTGAATGAGTACCTACTTACGCAAAAACGGGCAGGTATGTTAAAATAAATCAAAATAATTTCGTGTAAAATACAATTTTAATATTTATCGTCTCTAAGTTTCATGGACCTAGCTTTTCGGGGATCAACAACTTCGGGTAATAGAAATTTATTATAAAAACTGACTAGCCGATGCTCCATGTTCTCGCTCCAAAATGTATCGTCCCTAATTATTTTTTCTGTCTTTAATTTAAAATTTTTGCCTGTCCACACAGCAAATAGACAGTAATTTCTATTCGTTACGTGCAGCTGCCCTTGTATTTGATAAAACCAGTCATGGCGTCTATTCACGGATACATCTATTTACCAGAATAACATTTTTTTGGTTAATAGCGATATCTGCCTCTAATCCGAATGCCGGACTAGGACATTTTATTTCGGTGATGTCATCATCTTCAATTAGTCCATCCGGCGAAGCACCTGTAACCATAATAAATTGAAAGAAAACAATGATAAACAAGGAATAGGTCAGAAATCGAAACCATAATGCGAACTCAGAAGAAACTACATAAAATCATTAAAAAAATAATATAATGCATGCAATAGGTCCCAATAAAATATGCAGTAGGTAGGTACTGATGTACGTATTTCGAACAATAGTACATTATGATATAAGTGCGGTAGGTTGAAAATTACAGCCGAGGCGTTATTGAAGCCCGAGCCGTAGGCGAGGGCTACAAGAAAGCAGAGGCGTTTTATAACACATTTGCGAGGAAATAAATAAAAATTAAACGAATAAATTGTTTATCACTTGTTAAAGCAGTTAGAGAATTTGAAATTAAATGAAATGGCATAGCAGATTGTAAATGTCATTTCATTTAATTTCATTCCAATTCATCCCGTTTCATTCAGTTTCATTCGGTTTCATTCATTTTAATTCAGTTTCATTCAGTTTTATTCAGTTTCATTCAGCTTCATTCAGTTTCATTCAGTTTCTTCGGTTTCATGCAGTTTCATTCGGTTTTATTCAGTTTCATTCATTTTCATTCGGTATCATTCGGTATCATTCGGTATCATTCAGTTTCATTCGGTTTCATGCAGTTTCATTCGGTTTTATTCAGTTTCATTCATTTTCATTCAGTATCATTCGGTTTCATTCGGTTTCATTCGGTTTCATTCGGTTTCATGCAGTTTCATTCGGTTTTATTCAGTTTCATTCATTTTCATCCAGTATCATTCGGTTTCATTCGGTTTCATGCAGCTTCATTCGATTTTATTCAGTTTCATTCATTTTCATTCAGTTTCATTCGGTATCATTCGGTTTCATTCCGTTTCATTCGGTTTCATGCAGTTTCATTCAGTTTCATTAAGTTCATTCGGTTTCATTCGGTTTCATGCAGTTTCATTCGGTTTTATTCAGTTTCATTCGGTTCCATGCAGTTTCATTCGGTTTCATTCAGTTTCATTTCATACATTTAGCATCTGGATAAACCGTACGTTATACCTTATTAAAAAGCAACCCGTGCGTTTTAAATTACATTACCGCACTAGTGCGTAATGACATACATTACGATATTGAAATCGGTGAAATTAGAGACCTTTTACGAGCAAATGTGTTATAAAATTAATTGATTACTTTACAATCATAGATAGCTCATCAACTCGGTGCAAGTGGCTCCGTGCTTCGAACACTAGCTTTGGTATCGTGCGGACTTGCGGACTGGATGACTATTTGAAAGTACCCGCTAATTTCGACCTTTTTTTCGGCGTGTTATGTTTTATGATAAGTTAGCAATAATGATTTTCATAATGCAAATTATTACTACTTCTATCTCTGTGTACGTTTAATAAAAATGGGAATTGACTATAACATGTTACGTTGTAAAAAGTAACCCCTGGGTAACATACCTTTTAGCTTCATTAGCCTTGACCAAATTTTCGCAATTGGTGACGTACTCGTTACTTTTTTTACGTGATGTAGCCTGTAAGTGGCTTTTTATGCCATATCTGAAATAAAAGTAAAGAATGAAACCTGAATTAAAAAGAAATACAAATTAAAAATAATTAACTATTTTTTGCGTACCAGAAACCGGGGGTAATTAAAGTTAATAAGTTAATGCAACACCATTACTTTAAAATACAAAAAAAAACTCACCAAAGTTTTGTTAAACAATAAAAAGTATCAAAACGTCCCAGTAGCGCTATAAACTCGTGAAGCTACAATACATTTTTTTGAGGCTTGCTGCTTGCTTGCAGCGACCGGGAGCGACGCACGTCCTACCTCTGAAAGGCCTCGGCCGGCACTGAGCGTTGACTTGATTCCGCGCCGATTATATAGTAATACGAAATAATTCATAGTAAAATAAATATTCATGTTATAAAAAAAAAAAATCAAACATGTTTTAAAACGAACACTTCTTCATTTACTAGGCAAAAAAAATAACAAAAATACCTCGGATTTCATCATAAACTAACACGTCTAATATCTCCAAAAGTGGCTAAAAATTACTCCTTTGATTATTTTTTTCATGAATGAAAACTTACAGGAATCATGTTTATTCTGCCACTAAGAACTAATAAAATGTTATTAGCTTTTTTATACGAAAATTTTATAAGTTTGTCGCTTATAGTTTTATCATTGAATCGCATCTGCGTAGACCATCAACCGAAAGTTTAGGAAAAACAGATGAATCTTATGAAAAAACTATACAACCATTTGAAAATGTTTTTCCCATATGATTAAGTTTTGGTCATTCCCAATAATATGAGGTCAAATTATCTTCTGTGCAAGTTACACATATTGTTTTATTGGCCGTCTGAAATCATCAATTTACGGATGAACGTTCTTAAGAACTTATTGTGTATTGTTTTTAGGGTTCCAAATGGCAAAAACGGAACCCTTATAGATTCGTCATGCCTGTCTGTCTGTCTGTCTGTCTGTCTATCTGTCTGTTCGTCCGTATGTCACAGCCACTTTTCTCCGAAACTATAAGAGCTACACTGATTAAACTTGGTAAGTAGATGTATTCTGTGAACCGCATTAAGATTTTCTCACAAACATAGAAAAAAAAACAATAAATTTTGGGGGTCCCCATACATAGAACTGAAATTCAAAAAAACTTTTTTAATTTAACCCATCCGTGTGGTGTATCTATAAATAGGTCTTTAAAAATGATGTTGAGGCTTCTTATATCGTTTTTTTCCAAACTTAATAGTTTTTGCGAGAGACACTTCCAAAGTGGTAAAATGTTGCCCCCCCCCTCTAACTTCTAAAATAAGGGAATGATAAAACTAAAAAAAATATATGATGTACATTACTATGCAAACTTACAACGATATTTGGTTTAAACGAGATCTAGCGAGTAGTTTTTTTTGCCGCTTTTTTTTTATTAGGATTCCGTACCCAAAGGCTAACACGGGACCTTATTACTAAGACTACACTGTCCGTCCATCTGTCTGTCTGTCTGTCCGTCTGTCATCAGGCTGTATCTCTATAAAAACAAAATAAAATAAATATTTAAGGCATGGTGGTAAAACTTCCCCAGACGAGCCCTTCACAAAAATATCTACTACTACTCAATATAAGAAAATAGATACACTGTACGTATGTACATATCACTCAAATGAGCTAATTAAAGTGAAACAACAAACATGGCCTCCAAACACAATTCAAACTGAGACGCAAAGACAAGCAAAGTACCTTTGTGTGCAAGCCTACCCGCAAATTTCTGTGTGTACAATCACATAGACAAAATTAAATGTTGACGCTTCCTTAATTAATTACAAACGTATATAAAAGTTTTGTGACTGACTGTTACTACGTGCAAATCGGATATAGAGTGTTCTAGAATAAATCAGTTCGTCCAGAAGAAATCGACTTCAAAAAAGAATAATTATGATATCAGCCTAAATAAGTCCAATGATGGACATAGACACGCACATATTTGATGGGGGCTATCCGTAATCTTAACAGGCAGATTGGGAGCCGCAGTGTCAAGTCGTATTACAGATAATGTTCTCACACTTTGTGGTACTCGTAGGTTCCTTTAAGTAGCCGCTAGAATAGAAGGTATTCTATTCTATTCTTCCTTCAACCTTGGATTTACAAGTCAAGAGTGCACAAGTGGATTATAGCAAAGCGTGCTTCATCTTAGGCTGCATTTTTACTTTCCATCAGGTGTGATGTCAGTCAAAGTTTAGCTATTAGCAATAAAAAAAAATTATACTAATTATATTTTTAACTAAAAAGTTAAAAATAAAACTGTGATAATCAATTGAAAAATTTATATTATTGTACAAAAAAAGCGTGGGGTGCTTTTTATAATAACTTCAGATATAATAAACTATCAAGCACCCCACGCTTTTTTTGTACAATAATATAAATGTTTCAATTGATTATTACAGTTTTATTTTTAACTTTTTAGTTCAATTAGTTATAAAAGCGTTTTTTTTTAGTTTTTTAAACATTAATGGTTTTTTTACTTTTTAGTTTTTTTTTTTCATTTTTTTTGAAGTGAAAACTTCTTTAGCGGCGTTGAGCACTTTCGTAATGGGTATAAAATCTTAAACTCGCGTCAGGATCACGTGACCTGATTCGCGTCAGGATCACGTGACTTGATCGAAAAAGCGTAAGACGGATGGAGAGTAGACAGTTTCGTTTAGGCAGCGCAGGGCGCTTGCGCGAATGTTCGTGTATGTTACAGCGTGCCAAATAACAAACAAGCCCCCCCTAACCATTCCAAAATATCAAACATGCTCAACGTTAATAATCAAGTTTTCACTTCTGCCGGCACTCCCGGAGTGCAACCCGTATTTTTTTTTTTCATATTATTGCATTGTCATCGAACTTTGACAGGACAGGAATTTTGAATCATATCTGATCGTTCAAAGTAGGACAAAATCGAGCTCAAAGAGGTCGGTTACATACATACCTACAGGTGAAGCTGTATTAAAAGCGTTATAAAAAAACCTTGAAACGCAGTTTTGCAAGAAAGCTAAAATTAAATCATCAAAACGCATTCTCATTTTGGACTTTGGCGGTCGGCACATGTTTTTAAACTTCAGGTTGGTAGTAGTAGTACAGCTATAGCTTCAGACAATAGAAAAATACCAAGTGAAGTCGCAAGCGTGGCACTAGTTCAACCACAAGTAAAGTAGAGCTCTTGCTAGAGATGTACGTAATTTGAATTTTGGTTACGAAATTGCATAATTAAATGGTGAACGTTATAAAGTTTTGGAAGGATTAGTCTTGAATGTAGTGCTAATTGAAATAACGTGTTTGATTAACACAAATTAAAATTTACCACTAAACCAATGGAGATCGTATTTGGTTCAGACGTATTATTACTTACACACATTATTGCTTAAAAAAAGCAATTATACTACCGACTAATAGATTTACTTTATTTAGAAAGGAAATTATACAAAATACACAAGGAACCGTTGAGCTATCGGCATACTGTTAGAAACAATCAATAACTCAACTGGTCCAAATCAGTACCAAACGGAAGCGTTCCCAAGACGCTGGTGGCATCGATGAACTGAGAGTTTTTTGTCAGCAAGACATCTACTAGCGTAATAGTATATTTCATTACAAGTGCGGGAAGGCTGTCATTGCAAAGAGTTCCGACAAATGTCTACCCGAGCCGAAGGCGAGGGTTGACAGTCGGAACAAGTTGCAATGACGGTTCCGCACGTGTACTGAACGACTATTTTTAATACAGTTGCGAAAAAATTAAGCAATTTAATAAAATAATAAAAATACCATTTGCTTTTTTCTCTTCTCTCCACGCATTAAGTTCGTCGTATGTATGCATGTAGCGACTTTTTGACTTTTCCGGTAAAATGTTCTCCGAAGCATTTTGTGCAATTATACTGAGTTCCGGTGGTGTTAATTCAAAAAAACTAGGGTCGAAATTACTCATTTTGCAACAAACCAATTAACTCGCAAAGAAAATTTCTGAAAAATGGCGCCAACCGTAAAATATAAGCAGAGATTTTTTTTTCTTCTTCACCCATTCTTGGAGGCAAAGGGAACTATACCCATACAGCCAAGTCTTCAGTAGATTATTTTATTGATATGAATTGAAAATGAAATTGAATGAGATGAAATAAAATGAAACCTAACATAATTCATTCAATCAAATCATTAAATCTGTTAATGAAACAAATTAGTAGCTTCTTTTTAGAAATAATACGTATTTGCATGAATCATAAAATCTTCGATGAATTTTTTTAGTAAAAACTTCATGGTTGGTTTTTCTTTTTAGACATTATTTTGACAGTTGGGAAAGAAAAAGCACTAGTGCGGGAATGGTAAAAAAAAAGCACGCGTGTGTAATAGCCCACATCCCGAACGCTATACGTCCCTGCAATACGCCACTTTTTGAGCAACTGTATTAAAAAGATTTTTTCTTAAACATGCGCGGAAATATTGTCATTACTTTTGAATATAGAACACGCGAAGTATCATATTTATAGTCGGATTTTTAATTAGACGATACCGACTGACATTAACTAATGTCACTTTGTAAAATAATGTTGCCATAGTTAAAGTAATAGTGCTGCGTTCAGTTCTCGTTCAATCAGATGAATGAACAATGAGTGAATAGTTAATCATTTCAAACTATAAAATAATATTGAAATTTGTATTAAAAAATATATAAAAGTGCTCTGATAGGCATAAGTTACTTGTAGTATGTAACTACAATCAGTTTTTTGACGGTTTATTACAAAGCGAGGCGTGGCGACTAGTGCCAACGTCGATGAACGCCACCAATTGTTTGTAATTCGGTTTCTAACCTCTGGTCTGATAGCCCGAATGTTTTTCTGCGCTCACGCTGTTTAGTTATTGTTTTTGTAAAGTTTTTCGTTACGTTGTGTTTGTGGTAATTGTTGTGTATTTTGTTGCTATATTGTTTCGCGCGAACGATATGTATCCTCAACCAAGCACGTCAAGTCAAGTTCGGCACACTAACTATTCACTAGAAAAAAGAGGCAATTTCATTCATTCAAGAGTTTTTTCAATCATTTACTTTTTCACAACACTATTTTTATTTCATCAAAAACTGACAACACAGTAAACGTCAGCTAGCTTCGTCTAATTAAAAATCCGAGTATACGTAGACTGAAAAACCAAAATCACTTCCCGGCGCGTTGTTTGAATTTGGAACGAAAAGAGCTCCGGCAATGTTGTATGAAACGGGGTGCTATTTGAATTTAGAACTCTTTCATCTATCGTACACAATTACACATTGCGTTCTCGTTACTTTAGACTGTATAGCCACAGATGCGTTTACCTTTCGGCACAAATTAAATTTATTATGTAAAAGACCCTTTTTTATTTCCTTGCATTTTTTTAAGAAAAGCACTATATATGCCTCGGTCGAAATGGCAATTGCCTGTCTCGTATCATTAAAGAAGTCCTCGCCTGCGGCTCGGCCTTCAAACTCATACTCGACCTGCAATTGCCTATTTCGCTGCCTTTGCAATAATGTACCTACTATTATAATTGCTCAAAAGTTAAGAGCCAGAAAAAAAGCCCGAAAATGTGAAAGCGCAGATTCAAATCCCGCTCGGCTCTTAAATTTTGGAACATTATAAAAATCTTTGCCATTTCCCTAAGTGTATAAACACTATAAAATCAATTAAAATATCGACTAGCGTGACAGGCAGCAATAGCAATAAGATTTTGTTCAACGAGATTCTTACTGCTGTTGCTATTGCTATTGCTTGTTTTGCAATAATCAACCCGCATTATATTAGAGAATACAAACAGGTACAACTGCCAGTGTAATCCTTGAAACAGGTGTCAGCGTAACGTAACCTCTAAAGTAGGATAATCAGGATGCGGTGACCCTAAACAGCAGTGCGTTTGCGAGTCGCGTTTCAGCGTCGCGGCAAACGAGATATTTACAACGGTTTGAATTTATAAAACTACTGCTTTTAAAATAAGTGTTTAGAAGAACCGAAGGTGGATAATAGCAGGTTTAGATGTATCACAAACACAGTTCTTCATAAGTGGTATTTAGTATATTTATTGCCTTATTATATTATGAATGTAATGTTATTGCCATAGTAGGTAAACATAATATTTTTAAGACACTTTATAGTCCAAATTTATTTTATAAAATGTGTGACAATTACAGGCTTGTACAGCATTCGCAATAATGATAAGTACAGACAATAGATAGATATTGACCTGTTTTTTTATCAATGCATAATTTACCCTGTAAGGGTGTTGCAATACAGTGAAATGAAAAATATTTTATTTCTGTAGCCAAAATAATAAGCAGAAGTTCACAATATACAGTAGAAGCGGACCACTCCAATTATTAATCATGAAGATTATAAGCAAGTTAATATAAAAGGATAACAATGGATCGTTATAATTATATAAGTTTATTCATTTGTTTTGTTTTCAAAGAACTCATCTTGTGTGTCGTAATTTTTTGTAGAAGCATCTCTTTGAAGGTAAACTCAATATATTAAACACTGTATAACTAGAATATTAGGCATTCGTACTTCTTCTTCTTGTCATGTCACAAGTTCTTTTCATGTTAAAATACAAGCTGTAATTCAAACCTGAATAGAATTTAAATATTTTTACATCTCCGTAGAAACATATAAACAAACTTACATGTATTTATACGTTTTCTCAATAAATTATTTACCAACTTTTAATAAACAAAACTCTACATTATCTGAAAATTTGTACTTACATGTAGATTAATCTACAAATATGTACCTACCAGTCAGATCTACACTCATCAACATTGACTAGGGATATTCAACATTTTGTTGATTTTACAAAAACTGAAAATAATTTATTTAGAAAACTAGGTAATGGCAAGAATCTTTATTTTGTGTTGTTTATTAATAATAATAAAATACAACTGTTTTATATTATTTATTAATAACAATTGAAGTAGTAACAAAATCTCGAAATATCAGAAAATCAATTCTAAGTGGAATATCCCTAGACAATGTTGAAGAGTGTATATTCCAACAAGAACAGAAGTAGATGGATACGTAGGTATATCTATATAGTGTATTTGAATAGGTAAGCCAACACCGTGTACAATAATTTATAGCTGGAGTGACGTGAAATGATTACGTCAACGTGACGTCACTCTTGTGTCACTTCCAATCGTGTTTCAATGTTTAATTGTACATGTTCGGTTGTACAATTTATTTTAAATAACTAGATTTTACTGTACATACTGGTATTTATATTTTATTGCTTTACTTAATGGTACATGTTCGGTTGTACAATTTTTTTAAATAACTAGATTTTACTTGTACTTGTATTTATATAATGCTTTATTAGTGGTGATAAACGACAATTGAGCATTCTCCTTTCAATTAGGATGTTTGCTACACTGCATTCGTTATTTCTTTCCTTGCCAAGGTTGCCTGGAAAAGATAACTCTCAGCGATAAGATCGCCCATTGTTTTGCCTAATGTTTACTTTTATGTCCTGTATAGTTTTTTTGTGTAGGGAACAATAAAGAATTATCTATCTATCTATCTCACAAAAAAGAGGAGACTTTTCGAACACAGGTTACTATACAACGTGTATCAAAATATGTGTACTATCCCGAAGGGGGGTGAATTTCCACCCCCCGGGGAACAACTTTTGTTCAACGACTTTTCGAACTTCGATTGGTATCTCTGAAAAAACTGCAACGAAGTTTCAACATGAACAGCTGACTTTATACAAAGTGACAACCCTAAACTCAGCTACAGAGGTAGTAGGTAGTAGAAGTAGACCTACAGAGGTAGTAGGTCAAGGGGTCAAGGGGTTACAAGGATAGGGTTGTCAATTTATTTAGGCATTATGAAATTAAATATTTTTGTATGGGAAACTGAAAATAGGAATTTTTAATTTTCTCCCCCCCACAACTGATCACCATTGTGGTCTGAAACCCCCCACCTTCGCATAGTACACATATTCAGATACACCTTGTATAACTTGGCTGAAGAGATCCCAACCCGATTTATTATATTCATTGTAAAAAGATTTATTGTGATTTTGATTTGATTTTTGATTATCTATTTTTGTTTTCAATTTCAATTCAGTGGTACTACACAGTACCAACACTACATATTTATTTTATTTTGTTTTTTCAAGTGACTGTAGTGGACAGTTTGTACGCTGACTGCAGACAAATATTTCTTCTGTGGTCGTCACGTCATCAAAATTGCTACGTACTGGTGTAAATGGATCTGTCACCGAGAACGCGATTTTATACGCGACTGTACCTGCTGCGTTGGTATAAATCAAATGGTTCTTAGCTTTTTTATTCATAGTTTTTTTGGTAATTTTTTCTGTCAATGGTTAAGGGAAGTATAGCCAAAATCAAAAGGTACATACATACATCACTGGAATCACTTTTGAAACATTCTAGGTGCCAGTTCTACGAGACTAATTACGAGTCTAGAAAAAATGTTAAGCTACTAAAAGCTTGGCTAAGGTAATATACGCGATAAATACCCGTGTAATAGTATAAATATACTAAAAGCTTGGTTTATACTGTTTTTTGCCCGCTTACAAAGTATTAGTTTGATTTCAGATTTTTGTATAATATGCCAAGAAATAAGACTTCAAAATATGTGCGTTAGCAAATAATATTTATGCCCTGGTGACGTTCAAGCCCGCGGCGTAAATTCAAATTAATTTCGACACTGCCTAAATTGAAATGTCAGTAAAAACGCGCTTCGCTTCAGCTGCTCACTTTTATGCGCGACTGTTCTTTGTAATAAAATAGATATGAATAAAAACCAGAATTTTTCGGTTCTCTTTTTATTTGTGAGATACGAGAGGGAATGTTTTTCCTTCCCAATGTTTTGGAGCTACATAATATTTTTTTGTTTATTAAAATAATAAATATGGGGAGTATGATATCGTAAAAATAAAGCCTTGTGCACATCTGGGCGATCAAATTTACGATGGCGATCATTGTATCGCCGTCAAATAACGCAGCGATAAAACACTGTAGACAAAATGAAATTGAGTATTGTTTATTTATACATCAGATTATTTCGTTAGCAACAACTTTTGCAGCATTTAGTAATACTTACTGGATAAGCAGATTGTACCAACTTATAAAAAAAAGTAAAAAAGGTCACATTATTTTATAGCTCATTAGCGATTGAAAACAAACGATAATTACGATTACTACTAAAGGTAGTTTTGATACCTGATGCTTTATTTCAAAAACTAATTTGTATCTTGTCTTCTACTCGCACTGGTAGCTTAGTGGTAGCGTCATTCCGGTCGCGGCTTCAAATCTAATCGCACCAGTAAGTTTTACAATCCAAAAATTTATGTGTTCTATGCTATACTCTCAAACGGTGAAGGAAAACATCGTGAGGAAATTGGGTTGTCTTAATACCTAAAAAGTTAAAAACGTTTGTGTCAAAGTTGCACGAAAGGAGCCTAATCGAGGAACACTAAAATCCTTTCAGCACACTGGTTCGAAAGAGCTAGTGACACGATAAGAAGAAACTAGCACCATTTTTGGGATCAATAGTGCATGTGCAGGTTAGAGGTGACGATTTTCGCTTTTTGATTTGATTGATTTCTTAATTTAAATGGGCTAAGTTGGTAGATAACCTTTATCAGAAAGACTACACAATTTATAATCTATAGTTTAAAAGCTGATTAAAGGCCTGGCCACATCAAGGCTGATTAAAGGCCTGGCTCAATCGATAACATGACATCGATACAAGATTATTATAGCAGATCGCTGTATTATCGCCATGATGTAGCCGGGCTTTCAATAAAAAAAGTAATAGTTTTTAGTTCGTTTCTGTTTGTCAGTCCTTAGAATTATTTTACTTGCAGACTTTTATGCGTAGATACCACTATGCTGATATTATACACGTATGTATGCACTCAAAGTAATGATGTTTTTTGAAGAAATGTGTTCAGTGTTCACCCAGAGAGCAATGTTTTTTTTGCGAGAATGTTTTTACACCGTAGGTACTTTCCCTTACATCATCGAGTAGGGTACGGTTTTTAAGGGGAAAACCTTTGTCCTTAATGTGTGTCACTGGATAGAATTTACACGACACACTAATAGTAGATTTCTATAATTTGACTGGCCTCTCAGCTCAGTTGGTAGTAGCTCTGCCTTCTGCGCCGTAGGTCGTGGGTTCGATCCCTACCGAGAACAAATATTTGTGTGGTGAACACAGGTATTTACAAAAAAAATGTATTCAAGTATTGTATTAGCTATCTGGTTCCCATAGTACAAGCTCTGCTTAGTTTGGGGCTAGATAGTGTTGTATGAATTGTCCGCATTATTTATTATTTATTTATTTATTATACAAAGAGGTAAAATTACCCATTATTCTATGAGGTAGTAGCGAGGGAGTTGCCTATTCTTCTAGGCTTGGTCGCGTGGAACGGGCACCTAGACTCACCTAGCTTTAAGACATTTCAAAGTGATCCTTGCGATTCTACTGAATAAATACACTTTTGATTTTGATTTTGGAGCAAATAGAAACCGAGTTTTAATGGGTTTTTAGCGCCGTGTGCTAAACTGTACTTTTCACTACGATTGCGAGAACATAAAATAATCCAGTACAATATGGCAGAATTTATTTTTTTATTCCTTCAGTAGGCGCAACGCACTGCATGCATTATACCAAAGAGATCGACGATTTTAGTTCCATTTTCAAAAAACAAACGTTGTTCTTTTTTGATGAAACAGAAATAATTTGAGTGTTTCTCATGAATATTCTACATAATTACAAGACTTTTTCGTGTTTGTAGGCTCATTGTCATTGGACAGACACAAAAAAAACCATTTTCCCCTAGAAGAAGAAATGAATTTTTTTCTTTGTTCTGGTTTGTATGACGGTCTTTTGAGCAAGAAGAGTGATTTTTTCAGCAGTTTTTATAACGCTTTTATTACTTCACCTGTATATGTATGTATGTAATCGACCCCTTTGAGCTCGATTTTGTCCTACTTTGAACGATCAAATTTGATTCAAACTTTGCACACCTATCAAAGGTCGATGACAATGCAATAATATGAAAAAAAAAAAAATATGAAAAAAAAAAGTAAAAAAAAATTATAGTTTAAAAAACTAAAAAAAAACGCTTTTATAACTAATTGAACTAAAAAGTTAAAAACAAAACTGTAATAATCAATTGAAAAATTTATATTATTGTACAAAAAGCATGGGGGGGGGGCTGGATTTTGATTGTTGTAAATATTTAATCAATTTATTATACATAACTGAAGTTATTATAAAAAGTACCCCACGCTTTTTTGTATAATAATATAAATTTTTCAATTGATTATTACAGTTTTATTTTTAACTTTTTAGTTCAATTAGTTATAAAAGCGTTTTTTTTTTTAGTTTTTTAAACTATAATCTATATTTATAAAAGAAAGTCGTGTTAGTTACACTATTTATAACTCAAGAACGGCGGAACCGATTTGGCAGAAAATTAGTGGGGAGGTAGCTTAGAACCGGGAGAAGGACATAGGATACTTTTTATCCCGAAAAAGCAACGGGAACGGGGTGTTACGGGAACGGGCGAGCGAAGCCGCGGGCGGCCACTAGTTTATTAATAAAAACAAATGCTGAGTGTTAAACATGTGTGAAAGGATTGCTTGACAATTGAAAATTGACACAGCTGTGTCAATTTTTGGGAGCAATCGGGGGGTGTGAAAACACTCAGCATGTTTTTGTTCACAAAAGCGCAATATCAAATGCGAACATTAGAAGAAGAAAGCGAGAACATTATTATTGGAATGTATCCCACTTATCACAACTGATAACGATGACCACTGCTCCGTATCCTTCTACCAACCAGAACGTCATATCTCATGAAAACTTGAAGCAAAACTGAGCTTTATGCATACAATTTTAGAGACTTTATTTGAGGGAAGCAGATAGTAGAATTATTGCATAGGAAATGAACGCAAAGGTCAAAGAACAGTGGCTGATTAGGCGCGATGATTGAGTAGGTATCTACAAAATGAATGCTGTTTTGGAATGAATTGTTTTTACTAAATACTTCAGGGAATTGCAATAATAACAAATAAATAAAAACATTTTAGTGTGGATCTAGCCCCAAACTAAAAAAGCCCAAAAACAAATATAAAAGACAATATTTTTATGTACTTATATCACAAACTAGCTGATACCCGCGACTTCGTCCGCGTGGATATTTGAGTTCGTTTTTTTTAGTTTGATATGACCAACTGCTAGTTACCATTGTTTTGAGCTTGTAATTTAGAGTGTATTTGAATTTGAAGGTGAGTGCTGTTGTAGCCGATTTTTTTCAGCAGTGTTTAGTTTAAGTATTATAGATGTTTCCCGCGATTTTGTCTTAGTTGTTATCATCAGTTTTTTTGTGAACCTCTGTGTGTAATCGAACCTGGTGCCAGATGCTGCGGTAGTTGAAATTTTTTTAATGTTTTTTTTTGCGTATTTAGTAAAGCTCTTTTTCGTGATTTTGTTGAAGTGGCTAATTTGGGCAATCGTATTCATCGTTGGTGTATAATCGAATCTGTTTTTTTTATTTGACATGACTTCAGCAGTGTTTAGTTTAAGTATTATAGATGTTTCCCGCAATTTTGTCGTAGTGGTAATCATCGGTATGTTTGTGAACCTGTGTGTGTAATCGAACCTGGTTCCAGATGCTGCGGTAGCTGAAATTTTTTTAATGTTTTATTTTGCGTATTTTGTAAAGCTATTTTTTTGTGATTTTATGTTATATTAGTGGCTAATTTGGGGTTTCGTATGCGTGTTGGTGTATAATCGTATCAGATTTTTTTAATTTGACATGAACAACTGCTAGTTACCATAGATTTGAGCTTGTGCTTTAGAGTGTATTTAAACTTTAAGGTGAGTTTTGTTGGAGCCGATTTTTTTCAACAGTGTTTAGTTTAAGTGTGATAGATGTTTCCCGTGATTTTGTCGTAGTGGTTTGTTTGTGAACCTTTGTGTGTAATCGAATCTGGTGCCAGATGCTGCGGTAGCTGAAAATTTTTAATGTTTTTTTTTGTGTATTTTGTAAAGTTATTTTTTGTGATTTTTCTTAAAATCATTTTCCGTTTTGTCTTCTTTTAGGGAAAGAATTTTCCTATTTTCTTTCTTAGTGCACCTCTGCTCTATTAGAGGAACATACCTTCTAAGTTTCATGCTCTTAGGGCTAACGGTTTAGGCTGTGCGTTGATTTTTCTTTAAACCATTTTTCCCCTTTTTCTCCTCTTTAGAAAATAATTTTCCATTTTCCTTTCTTAGCGGATGCCTACGTCATAACATCTACCTGCATGCCAAATTTTAGCCCGATCCGTTCAGTGGTTTGGGCTGTGCGTTGATAGATCACTATGTCAGTCAGTCAGTCAGTCAGTCACCTTTGAGTTATATATATTTAGATAGAACACGAAAGGAGTCTCTTTGAGGTGCACTTAAAATCCTTTCACCACACATTGGTATGAAAAGACCAGTGACACGATATGAGAAGATAGAGAGAACAAACATCTATATTTTATCTTTCCATCTACTGCTTGACTGTTTGTCCAGTAAAAATGAAGCCCTTATCAACTTTCAGACGGTTTTGATCTTCATGCAAAACATTTTCTAAAGCGCTTTCTTAGGTAGAAAAAATGTGGCGTAACAAAACGTCTATAAAGCACCTAAATATACAATGTAGTACGCAGTGGCCTAGGTCTGGCTATAGCCAGCCGGGTGATTGTATAATAATGATGCTATGAAAAGTTTGACAATAACAATTAAATGATAATAATGAGGAACAGCAATCACGTATTTTTGCCATCAGTTTTCAACCGCTATTCATCTGTTGCTATACTAGTTTTACATCGTGAAGTTCTTTTAAGTTCCCGTTGGGTATTTCATGTTTATTAGGTCAACATAACATCTTGTTGCCATCATCCCTTGTCAAAGATGGTTTGTTTTCAATCTGTTTTTCTGTATTACAATCGAAGTTCAAAATCATGTCAAAATTGACAAAAGCGACTAGGTTTTGATTGCAACAAAAAATATGCAATCACCAGTACGGAGTACCGTTCAAAATTCCAATAGTTCTTGCTTTTTTTTCCTTTATGTCAATTACCGGATGACTGCAAGAGATAGAAGTGGCGATATATCGTGAGGCGTGCCACATCCCCTGCTAAAGAGAAATCATAAGATAATCACATGCGACCGCTCTGACAAGAGTGAAGCGAATGAGAAGAAAAAGTCAATTAGAGTTTTTAAATAAGAAGATAGTTTAGCAGGGCTAAGCAGGCAGTTCTTCCGGGACTCCAACGGAAAACCAAGAATTTCAGGATTATTTTTAAGTATTTACGCAGGGACTAAGGAGACCCCACAATAGTAACTGGCAACAAAATAAAATGACGATTTAAGTTACTCCATAATCAACTGTAACAGGCAATGTGGTGGCACTTCACTCGTATGTTTGGCCAAACTGCCCCTAAAGTATCAAAACAATTTAAGAGAAGTATTTTTGCGGTCATTGCCAACAGGAAAATAAAATAAATATTAGTTAAATGAATATTATCTCGGAATGGCCGCGACTCCCCTTATCGAAGTTCATCCACTTTTCATCATTCATGTGTTATTGGCGATTCTGGTGAAATCTGATATTTATTCACAACTTTTCGGAATTCACCGGATTTCGGAAAACAGATAACTCAAAATTATAGAAGTACTCCACGCTTATATTGCTTGGCAATATGCTATAGCTAAGCGATTTGGATCAGTTTAGCTATCTCTAGATCGTGTGTAACGGTTTGCAGATAGTCCAACTGTTTCTTGCGTATTTTGTACATTTTGTAAACATATCTTATTATTTAAAGTTTAAATAAAAAATATATATTTACAAAATGTACGTGTAATGTATGTGTAATTTAAATTTTAAACAATAAAATATTAACACGCCTCAAAAAATGTATACTATAGATATAACTATATGTTTATGAATCTTATACCTTTAAACGAGAAAATCTTGTATAGATATATATATTTAGGATCTCGGAAACTGCACCAACGATTTTCATGAAATTACCTAAGTTTACAGAGGGTTTCGGGGGCGATAAATCGATCTAGCTAGGTTTCATTTTCAGAAAAGACTAGGATTGAAAGATATATAAATAATAAAAAAAAATAGCGCCATCTCTTGCCGAGTAGTCGAAATCATGAATTAGTGTCACGGAGAACGCCATCTATTGAACTTCTACGTCAACATTCGACACAAAAGTTCCGGAGATTTTCATGAAAATTAGTACATATACAGAGGGTTTTGGAGGCGATTAATCGATTAATATAGCTGAGATAATTTTTTAGAAAATCTTTTTTTATTGTTTTTAATATTGTGGACAATTCACACAACACTACCCAGCCCCAAACTAAGCAGAGCTTGTAATATGGGAACCGAACTGATATAATACTTGAATACATTTTTTTTTTGTAAATACATACTTAGAATACAATATAACACCCAGACAGAGAACAAACATTTATGTTCACCACACAAATATTTGTTCTCGGTGGGGATCGAACCCACGACCTGCGGCGCAGAAGGCAGAGCTACTACCAACTGAGCTAGAGGCCAGTCAACATAATCAAAATAATCAACTTTATCTATTAATCAACTTATACATAAGCTTATTTTAGCTATTCCAGCAGGTGGCGCTGTTAGTAAGATCGAAAAATATTATTAAAAAACCAAACAAAGCTCGGGCATACCAGCTCGTGTATATTATATACTTAGTTTATTGCTTTTTTTCTTCATCAGTACTTTTATATAAACTCAACTACTACTCTAACTGCTACTATAATACTGTAAAATAGTATCGTAATATATCTATAGTCTATGTCTGTCTAGGAGAGGTAGTCAGAGAAATGTTCTCCAAGTCTATGCAATGAGAAACATAAGCCGCTTCAAAAAGGTAAAATAAAGATGGTTGGGCAAGGCTTGCAAGAGCTGAATAGGCGAAATCAGACCTCGGAAACTTTTGAAGGAATAAAATGATGCAATTTTCGCTTTTCCCGTCTGGCCTCGTGGTCAATGCAGCCGAACTTTCAATGTTATTTGGAGTTTTAAACTTTGTAGGTATCCGCAACTTCAAAGAGATGGTATTTAAACTTATACAAAACTTCGTCGGTATGTACCTCGAGGATATGCTACTCAAATTATTCACAAATTTCGGAACGTAGGTATCAAATCAAAATTGTCTTTATTCAGTTCGATTACAAGAATCACTTTGAAACGTCTTATAGCAAGGTGAGTCTAGGTGCCAGTTCCACGCAACCAAGCCTAGAAGAACAGGCAACAAACTACGGCTCGGTTCCTACCGTTTTTTTATATGATCCTTTTACAAATCAAAAATAATCTAAAATAATAGCAGCGAAGTTCCAGTGTGGTGCCACTTTACTTAGTCAGACGATTTGGGAAAAGGTAGGCCAAATAAAAAATGGATGAATAGTGTAAAAGATGGCATGGATAAGAAAGAAGTGAATACGGAGATGACGACTGATAAAGTAGAATGTAAGAGAACATGTTGTACCGACCCCACATAAAGTGGTATAAGGGCAGGAAGAAGAATAAGATTCGCAGTCACCACTGTTACGTAACCGCACAAGGTCGTTTGCGTTGATTGTTGACCCCAATTGTCTATGAACGAGCAATTTGGGCTGTTTCTAAACTTTTGGAATAGTTTGTGACCCGAGACGCACAATAACATTGTTCCCGAAGTATGATGGTTATTGAAGACATAAACCTTTTGTAAGTAATGTTCCGTAAAATAAAAGTAAAAAGACCTTTATACCATACCCCCTCTAAAAAGCTTATTTTATTCACTGGAAACAGTGAATAAAAAGCTCATTTAATCACTGTTTTGGTGTTTGAATTTGGAACACACGAATAAGGTCAACGTCCATCTCAATACCTTACAACCTCCTTACGTCATAAATACTCTCGATTTGATTGGTGGAAATTTTTAACAAGGAGTTTAGCATTGGATTAAAAACTGTTTTGTGTTCTTTGTTGTCATTGTCATACATAAGTAAATTGGCGCTATTTTGAATACTGTTCTTAGTAAGTTATGCAGCAAAAAGTTCGATAATAGTAAATCGATTGAAAATGCATTCTAGGAATGAAAAAGATGTGCTGAGATGTTTGTTGTTCAATTGAGTTGTTGAGTTCATGAAAGAGAAGTAGGTATAGTAGAAAACTTGCATTAATTTATCCTTCTTTATTTACAAATCAAATCAAAATCTAAAATTATTTGTTTTATGTCATATAAGAATACCTAGTATAAACAAATTTCATAGTTTTTAATCCTTTTTCGCTTAAATCTTTCTTTTCCTCGAAGTCATGGTATAAAGTATAGTATGCAACTCTTGAATAAAACGGATTTATATCGAGGGCCATGAATCACTCGCGTCGCTTAGGATTCTAACACTTGAATCATCATGAATCACTCCCTACGGTCGTGATTCAGTCGTTAGATTCCTGCACTTGCTCGTGATTCATCTTTGGTCCTCGATTTAAATCCGTCTTTTATTCACTAGTTGCATAATATACTATTGCTAGATTATTAATATTTATATTCAAGCTGATTTATACATAGTAATTTATACATAGTGATTTATACATTTATGTATACTGCCAGGAGCAACTGCTTTTACTCATGCCTTTACTTACGGGACGCTATGCCTGGGACAGGATTTTTATAAGGAGTAGGCTTGTGGCATAGGCATCCTGACAGCTGAGTTGGTCTAATCCATAGGAAATTAATGGTCAATACGTGCGGAGCTGTCTAAGCCGCGGGTTCCCTCACGATGTTTTCCTTCACCGTTTGAGAGTTCTAGCACTGGGCACAAAAATTTTTTGAATAGAAAAAAACATAGGAACACTACCGGATATGAACCCGTCTTTCAAACCCCTTAGGATCGGAAGATAGTTGCTACCCCTAGGGGTAGCAACCCCGTCTTCCGTGAAACCTTCTGTGTATCTGTGTGTCAGTTGGATATAATATGTATATTAAATAATTCAAGCAAAGCCGACGGTTTTTCCGTCAAATCGAAACCTTCCAAGTATTTAATTGTTACCTATTTTAGGTAAAAAGTATTTCATTAGAGAAAGGAAATTAAGAAAGTTTGAGGTTTGCTCGAGTAGGCAATTTATTGGACTACTTCGATTTGAATAGGTGCTTAAAACTTCCAATTACTTTATGAGGTGTGATTTTCTGCATTGTTTATTTTAGCCAGGGAGAATTTTTCTACTTTTCTGCCGTGAAACAGCTTTGTTTCATTTCGGTTAAAAGTGCCGTTTAAATTACTGGTACGTGAGGCTGACCAAAATACCAAACTTCAAAATTATTTTATCGCTAAATTTACTCTATGGACCCATAATATTCATTGCATTTTGATACTTTGATACCAAAAAAACAAATGAAAACATCAATTTGAAACTGAGAGACGACTGAAATGGTTATTCTATGTTTGTATTGTTTCAGAAACCCAAATGACCCTGAAAACTATGTCATAGTGCTTGTGAAGTGTCAGAAATGAAGATGTGCCGGTGCAAATGTGCGTCGTCGGCGACGGTCGGTGTGGTAATGACGTTATTAGTGTGTGCGCTCATCGAGGTAGCCTCGGCCGAAGGGAGGGAGGAATCGCACAGATTCACAATAGAAGAGCTATTGTCTATGTACGTGGAGCCGAAAGACTCTGGTGACTCAGGACTGGATCCATGTAAAGCAAGTAAGTTAATAAAGTATATACGTATTATAAAGTGTCTTTCGGATGTGGAACTATCAATATCCTTGAGAGGCGTGACGGCTAAGTTGGTTGTAATCCTGCCTTGTGCGCCATAGGCCGTGGGTTCGATCCCCACCGAGAACAATATTTGCGTGGTGAACGCAAATGTTTGTTCTCAGTCTGGGTGTTGTATTGTACACTACGCGTGTAGTTTTTTTTGTATTATATCAGATTCACATTCTCGTTCCCGTATTACGAATTAATATTTTTTTTCGAATTGTTATTTTCTCAAGTAAAGTCGCGTCTAAGCTTGTTATTTTCATCGTAAAGAGCAAATCTTTGCAATAATCTGTTTTTAGTCAATAATTATTTTAATAAGGTTGATAAGAGCTATTTTTGCTTATTAAAGCTTTATTTTGTGTTTACCTGCCCTATAAAAAGAGACAGTATGTCGCCAGGTGCCCTGATTTGGACACCTTTATATGATAGCGGGTGATTACCTTCGTTACGGATTTTAGGACCGTTTTGATGTAGAGGATGAGTTATAAGCTGATGAAAAATCCAAACTGCTTTTTTCATTTAGAACATTGTACAATACTACACACAACACACATTTGTACATTGTACTTTATTGTACAATATTGCCAGTATTTTCACCGACACCCACACCCTTCCAACCAAAACACAGCAATGCTGCTTCATGGCAGAAATAGGCATGGTGGTAGTACTTCCTCTGACGAGTCCTTCACAAAGAACTCTACTTCTATAGAAACTCATTTGGTTCTTAAAATCCGTGGGACTGGGTGGGAACAAGCATGGTCTTGGTGGGAGTAACCTGTCTACGGCAAAAGGTATAAGATAAAGGAAATATTTTCATCGTAACTCTGTGATGACTAAACCTATATAGCCAATACTTTACTAGACTAGGTCGCTTATAACTGGCACCTAGGCTCACCTAGGTTAAATTCGTTTCAAAATGATCCTTGTGATTCAAATGAATTATTATGCTCCTTGTCGTTATCCCACTTCATGTGTGGTCGGCACCACAAGTTTTCGTTCTCCACTCTCCTCTATTATCCGTCTTTTCAGCAGTCACTTCTTTCTTACCCATTTCATCCTTAACACAATCCATCTTTTATTTGACCTACTTCTCTTCTATACCCATCCAAATGAATATCTAGCACTTTTCTCGTTACATGACATTCTTCCCTTTGCAAGATATGCCCAAAATAAATAAATAACATAATACATCTAGTTCAAAATAAATGGTAATAATCTCTGGTCATCCACATCTTGTGCCACAGATAATCAGAGATTCCCACAGCATCACGGGCAGCGGGTCTTTTTATAGTCCCGTTGATTTCTGTTTTAGCTCTTTTTAATGGTCCCTCGCAGACTTGGATTTAAATACCCTGCATTGTCCGACGAAATGGAAATAGTTAGAGTTTTTATACAGTCAAAAGTTTCACAGCCTTTTTTCGTTGGCTTAGGATTGGCACATTGTTACATCGGATTGTGAATGCTTAGAGAAGATAAGGTAGGAAACATACAATTTCAACTTGTAATTAGATAAACACCTTATTGCTAACGTAATCTCTACCAGGGGACCTTGAGATGGACAGGTTCCAATATAAAAAGAGGATAGGGGTGCTAAGTCGGTATGAAAGCATAAAACTTGTTTTAGGGAGTTTTTTTTGAGATTTTAAATAGTAATGACAATTTTATCTCTTCTTGGTTTACGACAGAGCTTCGTTGTTTTAAATTACCTAGAAATTATGAAAATAAATACACAAATTGTGAAATAAAACGCAAAAGCTTTGAGTAAACAATCTAAAAATAAATTGCTTATCGCTCGACCCCAAAATAAAAACAATTAGCACTTCAGTTGATTGCATGATGAAAAATCTGGTGTTACAGCTCAGTAACTGCAGCTTGTGCACTATTTTACAATCTCTTGCTATTCTATCAAATTAGCTTAGGTACATTATAAAGTTGAATGATCTGTTTAAATAAACAAAATGTTTTGTTTATTAGATTGTTTAACATTGTTACACCTTAGCCATTTTCAGAATATATAGTTTTAATCGATACACAATAAATTGGATGCTAACAAAAACAAATCTAGCTTCGAGAAATGACAGTCCTAACAAACGACCAAACAATGCAGAGTGCATCTTAGTTATCGACGATTATAAGAAGTATTTTTTTACTGGAACGGAACACTAATATCATGAAGAAATTTTAACAATTACCCCGCTTTCTGAGAAAAAATACTGAACGCAGAATGGTGCTACCAGCTTAAAAATGTTTACAGATAATAACTAGGTTTGAAGGGGGTGGGTGCCAGTGAAATTACTGGCACGTGAGGCTAAAAATCTGTATGCTGTATACTGGCAGTTGATAGACATCGTCGTTTCTGATGTGCGTGACATACGAAGCAAAGCTTTCGTATAAAAAAATGCTTCATTAGCTATTAACCAGATACTCACAGGAGCCTAAACTGAAATCTGGCACTCCATAAAGGTTTAAAGTCGATAAATCGGGTGCCATCCCTATCAGGTACGCATAAAGT
Source organism: Thera britannica (assembly GCA_939531255.2). Lineage (NCBI taxonomy): Eukaryota > Metazoa > Arthropoda > Insecta > Lepidoptera > Geometridae > Thera > Thera britannica. The sequence goes on along the minus strand of OW618036.2, from coordinate 14,961,213 downwards.
CGGACAATACCGGGTTTTACCAGTTTTACGCTCTTTTGCCGATATTTTACAATTTATTTTACGAGCAACGTTTTATGTTATGTGAAACTGGATCATTTTTTGCGAAGTTTGTTTACATTGTTTGAATTTTTATCGGAAACAGTTGGACGTATATTTCAAATAATTTGATTTTTATAAAAAAATGTGCGCTAAACTTTGTTAGAAAATCTTGTCATCGCCATTTGTCTAAATAAGTCATTGAAAAAGTTACTTGGGTTTTTCTGTCCTATTATGAAAGTCCCTAGTTTGGTTGCTTAATTTCAGTAATCTCTACGAATCTCGTAGCAAAAGCCTACGATGCTACGAGGGCTACGAACAGAACAATTATTATTATGACTGCCCGCGACCACGGCTGTTGTAACACGGTCGAAACGTTGGGAAATATGTATATAAGATAGTCGCGATAAATACCCGTTAAATTCATAATTATAATTATGCATAACGATCGCGTTCATTTTAAAAGTGCTAATTATCCCAGAAGTTGATACCCGCACCTTTCGTCGTAATTAGTATGATTAATTAACCATTGATTTAACCAGAAATTATTTTAAATTATTGTTTGTTCAAAAACCGAGCGGCTGAGGTTTCTAAGATGTAGTTGCTATTATTTTACAGCCATTTTCTAGACTGAGGGGCTGATTTATCAGACTACGGAATAACGCTATTAGTCGAATCAATAACAGTCTTTGTTTTTAACAAGCCTGTATGAGATTCTGCGTAGATTGGAAAATTATCCCTTTTTAATTTTCCAGATAAATATATAAGATAAACATGTTATTTTACAGAGCTTAGTTTAGAGCTAAATGTCCATGCATTTACAGAAGTGAAAGTTTTGATGTATGAGTCTCAAACATCTTTGAAACCTTTGAAAGGCCTCACGCCTTTTCCAAAGGCATTAATGTATCAAGCATTATCCCGTAAATAGGGTGACGGTTACGATGCATAAATCATCTACTATACTAAAAGGACTGTAAGGTAATAGTTTACTTTTATAATCGAGATATTTTACGACCGTCATGATGACGAACGCTTTTTTAAGAACCCAAGCTTTAAGCGTACTACGAAAGGTGCCATATATTAAAGTAAGGCGTGGTTATAAAACCTTTCAGTGGCAAAAGCCTAGATTAATTGCGACAACTTTTGCCTTCCGCAGTTGGCACGTTCTTTCCAAGGTGCTGATCGATTAGTCATTAGGCAGGAGTGGATTTGAACACTGATTAAATGACTGGCCTTTCAGCTCAGTTGGTAGAAGCTCTGCCTTCTGCGCAGTAGGCCGTGGGTTCGATCCCCATCGAGAACAAATATTTGTTCTCTGTCTGGGTGTTTTGTTTAACACGTATGTATTTACAAAAAAAATATATTCGAGTATTGTATCAGCTATCTGGTTCCCATAGTACAAGCTCTGATTAGTTTGGGGCTAGAAAGTTTTGTGTGAATTGTCCACATTATTTATTTATTTATGCTATAAGCAGCAGCCTTACTGCCGAGTTCGGTGAAATTCAAGATCATTGACAATTCTTCATTCCAACATTTCCAACCAATCAACTGTAAGCCTTGTCGCAAAGAATTGAAGCGGAATTGAAAGATTGGCGGAATCAGAAAATGTGTATGCTTAAGGCCTGTTTTTGACTCAACTTCCATAGCTTTTACTACCGTTCTAAAAATGTTTAACTGACCCAGGGTTTGCTGAATTGCCGCTGCCTAACATGCCACGTCATAAAAATCACACTTATAATCCTTTCACCACACTTGGTTTGGTGTCAGTGACACGATAAGAAGATGCCACGTACCTAGTGCATTACAAAACTGGTAGAAGACAAGTAAGTTTATTATTATCAGGTAACCTTTGCTGAAATTTGAAGCCCATCAAAGGCTCGGCAATAACAAAAGGTAAAACAACATGAGTAGGTATTTAAGAAACGTGTTCTTGAATTAATTTTGGTAATTTGTTTTTAAAAAGACCTTGTTAAACCTTTTTTAAGCTTTTGAGTGTCATCCATTTGTTTTCCGTAACGATGTCGTACAAAATCTAAGCATTGCAAAAAGTAGGCATCTACCAAATCAAAATTATTAATAATTATCTGTTTTGGACGTGCCGCTAACTACCTCCATTGCATCTTTTAACATTATGGTTTTCTTTCTTCTTCTTACCGTGTCACTGGTTCTTACGAACCAGTGGGGTGGAAGGATTTTAAGTGTGCCTCAAAGAGGCTCCTTTCGTGCACACGACACAAGTTTATAGAACTTTTTAGGTTCTACAGTTTCCTCATGATGTTTTCCTAGGATATGCATCAGACTATACACTGCTAGCTCTTATATCCTTGCAGTAAGCGTCATTTTTCTTTGTTTTTAGGTAACTTGAGCTGTATCCCACTGTACTAACATAGTGTATATACATTTTTGGACAAAAAACCTCATTGGTGGACTGGATTTGAAACCAACTACCCTAGGATCGGAAGATGGGGCTGCTAGCATTAGACCACTAAGTGCTCACCATGGCTTTACTTTTGATTATGGTGGTTATTTTGATTTAGCATTTGTTTGCTTAATTTTACCCATGAATACGTGTTGCAGACGAGTTTTATATGCAAAGCTCTACGCATAGAATTTAAAATCATTTGCCCAACGTGGCGTCTCAGTATGAATAGACCTTTAGTCAGACTGGCTCTAAAGATTGTGTGCAGTGCGTACATGCCCTATCTTATATCTACACCGCGTTCAACCCTAATCATAAAACTAGTGAATTTCCGCAACTTCGTTCACATAGTATTTTTTAGATTAAAACGAATGCTAAAATGCAATTTGTTATTGTATAAAATGCAGTAAAATATTGTTTTAATTTGCCATCTCTTTATGGCTCTAACATAAAATTTCCTGTTGCTATTCATTTTCATATTTAATAAGAAGTAAATCTATAACAAATAATTATGTAGGCATATCATAATTTCATAAAAATAATTGAGTTTTAAACCTAAAAGAATCCTACCCTAGAGCAAGAACAAGAACAAGTCAGTAAAGGGGAAAGTATTATTTAATAGTGAGTGGGTCAAATTTTGCTTAGTCCAAGGCTATACTGTAATTTTATAGCACTGTATTTAATTATTATCAATGCAGTCAAAGTCAAAAGAGTATTTATTCAGTAGAATCGCATGGATTACTTTGGTCAGTGGCCACCATTAAAAAATTGGCTGTCTGTAAAGTTGGTTTACTGACGCTAGTTGAACGTGCCAACATCATACAGCTGTCCACGCGGACGCATCGCTCACTCAAATAGGAGAGAGACAGATGTCGAGCGCTGCCGAACGCGGAGGCCGTGCGTGCCTCTTTGTCGCTCGTTCTGCGCTCTCGCTTGCACTTCAAGCCTTCAATGGAACGACTCAGAGCGAGGTAACGCCGCATGACGTCATGTTTTGTCGTGCGTGCAGTCGGCTTCATCGAATTATGAGACGTTGTCACGTCAAAATGTCTAAAACTTTCCGGTCCAGTGGAAATAATTCGAAAGCCGACCACTGACATACTCGTACGTACAAACAAACAGTGAAAAGAGCGCGTTCAAACCACCCTACTTTTACATGTCGAGATGAATGCTTAGCATTTTTTCCCCCTGAAATGTGGAGTGCTATGCGGGCGACATACGGACAAACAAGTTATACAATTGGACATGATATAACCAGTAGGCCTACCACAAGCTCTGTCTGCTTCTGGTTTTGAGTCTGTGTGAGTGCTCACCAGTGTGTTATACTGTGTGTATGACGTTTTGATGACACATTTATTAAGTCAACACTCACACAGACTCAAAACCAGAGCCAGTGACAGAGCTGGACAGAGCTTGTGGTAGGCCAACAGCATTTACATAGCTTTTTGTTTTTTTCTGTGTTTTGGTGTTTTTTTTGTTGGATTTAAGCTTTGGGACAGCTGTTCATTGTTTAATGTTTGGTTTGGTTCATCCCAGTGCGAGTTTTTAGGGTTCCGAAGTTGGAACCTTTTAGTTGAAGAGATGGTGGTATTAGATCTTGCAGTCCTAAGCAAATACCCACCTGACGTCCTGTTAGGTCCTGCTGTATTTAAACACTTTTTATTTATTACAAACTGCTCTGTTGCCATGTCTTATGTTTAAATCACAAACTGAGAGCACTGGTGGCCCAGTGGTAGCGGCCCCGCCTTCCGGCCCTAAGGTGGTGGGTTCAAATCCAGTCGTGTACCGAGTTTTTCTGTCTTATAAATTTAATAAGCCAGTACTCTAAAACGGTTAAAGAAAACCTCATGAGGAAACCGGCATGTAGTAGAAACCTAAAAAAATCGAAAAACGTGTCAAGTGCACGAAATAAGCTTTGAAGAGCTCTTAGAATCCTTTCACAACAATAGTTCGAACAAGCCAGTGACACAAGAAGAAGATGTAACGTTTGTTTTTTTCTCTGTAACACTGTTTTTTCCGACATTATTTCTGAAAATTAAGAGAGAAGCCACTGATTCCTGAAACACAGTTTTCACTAGATCTGGAACCTATGGATTCCATGATATGTACTGTACTATGCTTATGTCAATAAAGTTATTTTTGTATTTTTTTTGTATTCTATGGGTGGAATGTGTTTCGGAAGAAATTAAAAAACCTATGTGTCTCATTTTATATGTGAAAGAAATACATTTCTTGGTTTCAGCGACACGGAACAAAACTGTCGTAAGGGACGTGATAACTTTTAAGGGCTCTTATATTAAACCTCTTGTAAAGCCTACGTGGAAAGGCTGTAATTTTTATAAATTAAGTTTTTTTATAGCTAATGAACATTGTCACGTTACTAAAATGTTTTTTATGGAGTTTGTAATAAACAAGTTGTATTAGGGAACCAAATTTTACTCTCAAGCCTTGCGCACATCTAAGCGTTCTGTGGTGGCGATTAGTGAAATGGCTGACAAATATCGCTGCCATATTTGAGAGAGTTTCACTGATCGCCACCGCATAATGCTTAGATGTGCGCAAAGCTTTAGTGAGATGAAAATTACTCATCTTAGGTACAAAAATTATGAGCGCTAATTTGTAAACCTTTGGCATTCTGGTAATGAGCAAAGGTTGCGGGGATTGATTTATATAATATTGAAAAATTAATCCCTATTTCCCTTGGTTACGTCATCACGCGTGAACGGATCGACCAATTTGGCTGAAAATAGGTGGGGAGGTAGCTTAGAACCAAAAATTTTTTGGTTCTAAGCTACCTCCCCACCAATTTTATTAAATACATTCATTTCAGACATAGAATATTCTTACCCCCAAAAAGTAGCGGTAACGGGCCGAGCAAAGCTGCGGGTTGCGGTAGCATTGATAAAAAAAATATTTTTATTTTATAAAAACAATGTATTTGAAGCAGCTTCAAAGACGCCGTTTTATGCCGTGGAAATGCCGACAGCGTTTTGGGGACGCTCCCGTTTGCCACTGATTAGGATTAGTTAGCTATCTCTCGATAGTTTATAATGGTTTGCAGATAACTCGACTATTTCAATAAGATCATATTTCTTTAAAAGTTTTTAGATAACGTCGGAATTTCATAGGCAAATTTTATCATTCAATTGAGTAATGCTTTTTTGTGAGACGTAGATATATTTATCTGAAGGATAAGTACTCTGAGGTGGTAAAACCCATTAGTCCGATTTTGGGCACTATTTTACAATCAGGCATTGCTAGGTATAAGTATAGTCACACACAAACTATTCTAAAGCTTTCCCGTCCAACTGCGTACATTCAACCACAAAAGTACAAAGATTCACAGGCAGCGGTCCGCTTGATTAGTGGGGGTCATTTGTAACCCGCGCTCTTGACCTCTGGAGCTTGATGCCTGATAAATGACACGACAGTTTAGTTCAATTGTTTGTTTTGGTAAATTTTAATGTTTTCGAGAGGATTTACCACGAATTTACGTGATTGGATATTATTATCAAAAGACAGGAATAAGCTGGCCTACCAAAAGCTTCGCATGGTTATGGTTATGGCTGTCAAAGTTGTGTCAACAATGTCAACACATTCAAACCCAAGAAGAAAATGAATGTGTGGGTCAGCCTATCTATACACAATTTGACAGCTATAGCCATAACCATATGGAGCTCGTGGTAGCCCTGAAGATCCTTGTCAAAAGATAACCATATCAAACCTTAATGAGGAACTGTGACAGGACTAACTTTGAGCAATATTTTTTATACAAAAAGCTGATTGAACAAGCTTATCTACCGCCTGATGTTGAGTGGTAACCATCGCCTGCAACAAAGCACTTCGCAGGTCACGCACGTGTCTACCTAAGTAACGTTTTTATGCTCCAGTCAGTGTCCAAGAATCACTACTGTTTCAAACGAAAAGGGCACGATTACACGCTTGTGATCCCTAAATAGCTGATGTCCAAACAAACAAACGTGTTGTTTTACCCCCGGGTCCTTTTACCCTCTTCACCCTCCGTGCCCCCTGTGAACCTTAAGTACCCCCTGCGGACACCCGTGACAGGGACCTGCAGGCGGTGTTTGGTAATTAAAGGAGCTTAGCAAATGTTTATAGATAATAATTTGTAGTTGTTTATAAATAAATGTTTATAGATGTTAAAGCATTTAGATAAAGAAGATGGACGTTTTAGGGTTTGGTCAATTTGTTATTTATTTATAGGAGGCTTAAAAAACTAATTATCAAGTCAAGGGCTCACCAAGATATCATAAGCCTTAATAAATCACTGATGGACGTAGAAATCCCCCGTATTTGAGTGGGGTTATTTGCTGTTACTGAAGCACTTTTTCTTGAATTTAAACTAAACAACAACTGTTCATTTTTTGTGGTTCTTTGCCGTGCACGAGTAATTTGTAGAATGAACTGCCTTCTGCGGTATTCCCTCGGAGCTTCGACATGGGGTCCTTCAAAAGGCGGGTCTATCTCTTCTTGAAAGGCCAGCAGCGACTACTTTCCATCAGGTGGCCCGTCTGCTCGTCAGCCAGCTATGGCATAATAAAAAATAAAAAAAACTGGTAGGTACAATGTATTTTGATTTTGTGTACTTATTTTGACTTAACGCGATGTCAGTGGTAATTTAAGATAATTATGACGTATTTTTGTAGTGATGTGTAGTGAAGAAAAGCATTTTAGCTAGGGTCGTTTCCTCGACTTATATCTAAAAATATCAGCATAAATCTCAAAGATAAAGGCCATGTTCTTTTAACAATCTATTTTGGAAAGGACTGTGAGAAAAAGCTATATTCCCGCTAATTTTATAAAGCCTAATAAGGTTCTCCGACCCTTGTAAAAACATAATTTCATTTAAAAAGGTGAGCAACGATATTTTTTTTCATGAAATCTGAAACTGGTGCAAATATTAATAAATGCCAAGGTCCAGAAGCCAAGAGATTAAAATAAAATAAATTTGGATCAGAGTGTGTTGAGAAAAATCTTTTTTGTATTGTCCAATTATAATTTGAGGCTTTATTAATTCCCTATATTTATATTAAAAACGTATAATTTTCCTAAATACTTGCGTAGGTAATAATATAAAATGTGCAATAGCGATCTAGGATAAAGTTAAATATAAAAAAAAGTACTGACCACTAACAGAAACAAAAGGCTTAAGCTAAGTGATATTTAATTGTACCGTTTTTAGCGATTTAAAGTACGAACAGAAACCTGTAAAAGGACTGGTGTTGCAATAAATGTTACTTAGCGCTAATTGGTTAGAAGTTGTATTTTTTTTGTGCAATTTCGAGTGGCTTTTAGATTAAATAAAATGTGTTTTCGAATTAAATAATCCACATTCTTAGTGTCTGTAATGAATAGAATTTTGGCAATAAAATAAAACACAAAATTGACTGGTTGTTCACGCACCAGCGTGCATGAAGGAGAAGGGTTGCGAGGCGAGACGCGAGAGGGGCACCCGCTCTACCGCGCACACGCCGCCGGCCCGCGAGACAGTTCCCCAACGACACCGAAGCGAGCGCACGTCATCGCGCTCGCTCCCTACTTATTATAATAAATACACCATATATACCTATGTAAAACCTTAAAGTAATAAAAACAATAATAAAGTAAAAACCTAGTTCATTACGTAACAAGTGGCGACCGTGACAAAAAATAATACAACAAGGAGACGGAGTCCGACGGCGCTGGCTGAGTTCGTGGCATTGGGGCCATCTACCCGGTGCAAGTATAAAAACAGGGCGTCGGCCGGTCACAAAGAAAGTAAGCCTTCCTTTTGCTTTCCTATCGATCAATCCTTTCCAACTTCTATTTTGCATTGCCTAGCCTAGCTGCTTCGAAGCTGATTGAGGAGGTATCTTGCGGCATATACGTAGTACCGTCCTTGCCTTTTTTTAGTGCTAGCAAAATAGTGTTTAGTAAAAATAACTTCATTTATTCTCAGTTTATTTCATTGAACTAAGCAAGAACATTTAATTATATAGGTACCATAAATAAAAATAATAATTCTTAAAACTAATAAAGTAAAATAAATTTAAAAAACGTAGGTATACAATAAAAAATAAAATAAAATTAAAAAAAACACCCCATTTCATGCTTTCATCATAACGGTTTCTTCACCGCCTTTTTTGCCGACCAATTTCAGCTCCCTTCGGGGCCCAGCGCCTTGCGTTGCGCTGCGCTGTGCAGCGTCTCGCGGCAGCCTGCTGTCCTTGGCGGGCTCCATCCGTGGCAGTGCGCAGCCTAGTCGTGCTCTGCGCACGCTGCTCGTGCGGTTGGCGGGCTCGGCAGCAGCTGTAGTTTGGACTGGAGACTACTGGATTGTGTATCGGTTAGAGTGAACAACATTTTAACTTACCTATCTAACTCATTGTTTTAGCTAGTGTAGGTTACCTTTTTTCAATTTAAAAAAATAAATAAATCATGATGACTGAAAATATTTCTAAAGAGCGCTCTAAAAGCCCTATTCCAATTATAACTGTACAAGCACAGATTGAGGCTGATCCTCAACAATATTTAAAAACATTATGTCGTAAGCGTGGTGGTATTAGAAGTAGAATAGCAATATTTAAAAACTTCTTAGTAAAATACCAAGCTAGTAATACTGCTGATCATTCAAATGTAAATTCAAGAGAACTAGCTTTACGATTAGGTCAGTTTCAAGAATTGATGTCCAGTTTTGACAGTTTACAAATAGAAATTGAAGAGCTATCTCAAAATATAGATGATCAGATTTCGGAGCGCGAGCTTACCGAAAGCGAGTTTTATGCGCTTATCGCTTTAGCCCAAGAATTATTAGATTCATTTTCAGTCAAAAATAAAAACTCTGATCCTGGATCGGTGAAGTCAAGTTGTTGTCATGCCGCGAATAGTTCTGTAAAACTGCCAACAATTAACTTGCCCACTTTTGACGGCAATTACATAAAATGGTTGGAGTTTCGAGACACTTTTGATTCTCTTATCAATGGCAACGGCTCAATAGCACCGATCAATAAGTTTCATTATTTAAGAAATTCTCTAGTAGGAAGTGCAGGTATCGTTATCAGATCCATAGAATTCACCGCGAACAATTATGAGTTTGCGTGGAAGGCCTTATGTGATAGGTACAATAATAAAAATATTCTAATTAACAACCATTTGAATGCGCTGGTGAGTCTCGATCCTATTCAGAAGGAATCATTCCGTGCTTTGAGGTATTTGAGTGATCAAGTTCATAAAAACTTAAACGCACTTGATTCTCTGGAAGTTCCTACTACTGGGTGGGACCCATTGGTTATCTTTTTGGTCGCAGCAAAGTTAGATCCTAAAACAGGTAGCAAATGGGAGGAACACAAAGGGCGTTTATCGCACGTACCTACACTTATAGAATTTAAAAAGTTTATTGAAAACCGGGCGAATGTTTTAGAGACAACCAATTTTAATCAGGGTTATAATAATGATAACAATAAAAACAATAACAATAAAAATAATAGCAATAATATTTCTTCGTATAAAAACAACAACAATAATAATTCTTCGTATAAAAATAATAACAAACAAAACTTAAAATCATTTTCTGTTTCGGAGGGTTCTCGCAAGAAGGCATGTTCGATCTGTAATCAAATAAATCATTATGTGCATCAATGCCACAAGTTCAATGACATGAGTGTCAACGATAGGCTTGCTGAGGTTGCTGAAAACAATTTATGTTCAAATTGTTTGCGGAGTGGTCACAGCAGTGTAGACTGCACGTTGAGAGGTTTGTGCCGCATCTGCCGAGAAAAACATAATACACTTTTACATAAAAATAATACAGTTTGTAATCTAGCAACGAGTAATAGCGAGTCTTCGGCTTGTAACGCACCGGTGAGTTTATCAGCTGTGACTCCAGGCCAAGTCCTTTTATGCACGGCACAAGTAGAAGTCATAAATAAACAAAATAATTGTACTTATCTCGCCCGTGTGTTGTTGGATACTGGAAGCCAGCCTTCTTTTATCACCGACAATCTGAAACAAAAAATAGGATTAGTAACGGAAAAGGTAGATGAATCTAATGTGTCTGGTATAAATAGTGTTGCATGTAAGGTGTCCGAAAAATGTAATATCATGTTAAAGTCGCCAAATGGCGGCTGGTCTAATGAAAATGTGACTTGTTTAGTTATACCTAACATAACAGGTACGTTACCTAACGTTGAGGTCGACGTGCAGCAGTTACGTTTGCCAGATAACATTGTTCTAGCTGATCCTTTGTTTTATGAGCCTTCTGAAATAGATATTCTGCTAGGTGCAGATCATTTCTTTGACATTATCGGACCCAATAAAATAAGATTAGGTCCAAATAAACCAATTTTACTAGAAAGCATGTTAGGGTGGTTAGTAGCAGGTTCTACAGGGGGACCCTACAATAATAAAAATAATAAAAAATATAATAATAATAAAATCCAATGCAACTTTGTGCAAATTGAGTCTAGGGTGTCACTTCAAGATAACCATGATTCTATCGAAAAATGCTGGGAGGTCAAAGAATCGCCCTCAGCCGTTAATACCTACTCAACAGGTAACCGGTTAGGTGAATCTGACTTAATAAACAACACTTGTCACTTACCTGACAGTCTACGTACTGCTGTGATGCCGCTGAAGGAGACTCCTGAGCAGGCACTTGTCAACTCATTCCCTTTTGCAATGAGAACTTTAATAAATCTGAAAAAAAACATTGTTTCGACAGCCTTAAAACTGCTCGACCCCGTGGGGTTAGTTATAATATAAAATATCTACTCTAACATTTGTGGGGTGCAAAATTAAATATAAATAAATAAACTGGGTCACAACCAGCGTACTTACAAACAAAAAACAACAAGAACAACAAACAATACAACAATATTGTGTGAGTAGTTAATAATAAAACAAATAAATAAATAAAACATTAGTAAATTTACCTATTGGTTGCACCTTTTAAAACTCACTCTTTTCTCGATAAGAGTTTTTTGCGGCTACGATAGGCTTAAGTTATAACTTATTCATACCTCAAAGATAAGGTAACTCAAAGTACCTACACGTGGACCGAGTCCACTCTTGTACTAGGTTGATTAAAAACGCAAAACAAAACTATTCAATGGTTGTTCTTAACCAGTATAATAAAATAAAAATATAATAAATAAACCATGGAATCAAATTATTATAAAAAAAAAAAAAATAAGTAAAAAAAAAACACAAATAAAGTAATAAAATAACTGATAAGCCAGCTGACTCCGCTGTTTGGGCCATCGACCCACAGTAGCTGCAGGCTTTCTTTGTGGTGGAAGCGACCTTCATATCTGAAGGAAGTTTACTTCGCCTTACCTATAATAAAATAAAATAAAATAAATGTATTGAAACAAATAAAAACATAAAATAACTAAATAATTAAGTCTAAAAAGTGTATAACTAGATCAATAAATAATATTTATAAAATAAATAATACTTAACTTAACGGCCCGTTATCAGCTGATGAACTTGTTCCATCGTTAACCTTTTAATAAAACCTTGTGAAGTAATTATGAGACTTGCCTAATGTGAGAATCAGTCCACTCATTAATGATCAATAATGATTTCTTCTGAATAGGGACTGGGCATAAACCGGTACATTTTTAGGTACCTACCTATCTAGCTGTATGCTGCCTATCTACCTACGCGGCTTTGTCTCAGTTTCATACCTACGCCAATACGTATTGCATCGTGGTGAGTCCTATTATGATCTTTTGCGATAACCGCAATAACTTTGTAGGTTCAAAACAATGAGTCAGGTAGAATTATACCTACGATCCAGCCGTCGACAATTCTCAAACTGCGCTGCTAATGAGTCTTGATAAATTTACATTCATAATAATTTCCCTGCCTATTCACTCCAATTTGCGGAATAGCAGGTTTCTTTTGACATTTATTTGGTTGAGTTCAAATCAATATAAATACCTATATACTATCTACAACGTATATACCTGGCAATGCCTCCTTAACTTTTGACGAGTTAGCAACGCTTTGCACAAAATAGAAGTTCCTTTATTCCTATCCTATCACTCCCCTCTCTTCTGACCCTACTGATCTCAGTCCCTTGATTCCTGGGCTTTTCTGAATCGGCCGACCGCTGAAGCCTGTCAACTCAAGATGAGACCCAACCGGCACAACTCAAGACGAGACCCAACCGGCACAACTCAACGAGACTTACTGGCACCTGCGCATCGGGAGAAAAGGCAGAGAGGATCAATGTGGGAGCTATGAAACCCGAACGAGATAGAGGAACGCCTAGATTACACTTCGAGTCGAAGCTTGTTCTACGGGCAAGATGATGTGCCTTAGACTACTAGAAACCTTGATGAACCAACCCAATAAGACAAGAACTTAAATACACCCATCTTCTGCTTCAAGAAGTCTACTTCCCAACAACAGCTTCTGCTTCAAGAAGCCTACGTAACTACAACCCAACTTCTGCATCGAGAAGTCTACTTACCCATACCCAACTTCTGCATCGAGAAGTCTACTTACCTACACCCAACTTCTGCTTCGAGAAGTCTACTTACCTACACCCAACTTCTGCTTCGAGAAGTCTACTTACCAGCTCACCATTTTAGTTGGAAGCAAGCTTCCAACGCCGTGGAGTATGTTCACGCACCAGCGTGCATGAAGGAGAAGGGTTGCGAGGCGAGACGCGAGAGGGGCACCCGCTCTACCGCGCACACGCCGCCGGCCCGCGAGACAGTTCCCCAACGACACCGAAGCGAGCGCACGTCATCGCGCTCGCTCCCTACTTATTATAATAAATACACCATATATACCTATGTAAAACCTTAAAGTAATAAAAACAATAATAAAGTAAAAACCTAGTTCATTACGTAACACTGGTCTCTCAGCTCAGTTGGTATAGTAGTACCTTCTGTGCCGTAAGCTGTAGGTTTGATCTCCATCGAGAACAAATATTTTGTGTGGAAATACATACCTAGATATTTGTTCTCTGTCTGGGTGTTATATTGTATTTTAAGTAGGTATGGTAGTTATATATTAAAAAAATAAAAATATCAGCTATCTGATTCCCACCGTACAAGCTCTGCTTACTTTGGGGCTCTATAGTGTTGTGTGGGTTGTCAACAACATTTATGATTTATTTATTTACCTATTTATTGTCCAAAATGAATAGAACTTTAGCAATCAGATAAAAACAATGTTCAATAGTAACACATAATTAGAAACGTTCCTAATCCTATTATAATGATACACACAATATCCCCAAAACCGAAACCAATATCATTAGTGAAATGAAAAACGCCCAAGTCCGAGGATTGGGGCTGGTCAACAAAGCTGGGCCGGTTTCAATAGAACCGCCTTTGTGCAGCAGCTCGCACACAACTGATGCGTATCGATAGCAGAAAAACACTAGCCTTGACCTAAACAAAAAAAAAACTAGCGCGGGGGAAACTTTACTACAAGGGACCGCCTTTTAGTCTACCACCTTTTAGTCTTTTAGCCTAAATGCGGACATAGGAGTCCTTATACAAGATACAAGGGGGATAAAACTAGCATTTGCTCATTTTAGGTACCAGCAACATTGCTTCATTCATACAGCAACCGCACATGTATGTAACCTATACTGACAGCTATCCCAAATAATTAAATTAATTTAAGATTTCCTGGTTTTTCTTTCATTTAATTTATTATGTTTGTTAGAGAGATTTCATCCTTATAATAACGATCGATGCAATAAAAGTACAGGGTATAACTTTTTCAGATTTTAGCCGGTTCGATTCCCGGGTGTGGGAGAAGAGAATTTTCAAAAATCTTTGAATGCAGTTTGCTTTCTATTTAAAAATAAAGGAATGTTTCCTTTGAGTAAAATTTTCTATCTGCAGTATTAAGAGTACTTTCCCTCCAGGTGGGATTACAAAATTCCACCCTGTATACTATCATTCAGCCTTTCACGTTCCTCATACTACGTTCCATTTCACACATCTCACTACGTTCCGTCATCACCTTTCAAATCCTCAAATAACCTACAAATACGATGCGTAAGCAATGTCAATCATTATCTAAAGAATAATATACGCTTTTTGCCTACCCGACTCAACGGGGTAAAGAACGGACATGGGTCTGACTCACGCTTGTCTTATTTATTTGCTAACCGTACCCAATAAGTTCTGCTGCTTCGGGTTTTTGTTGCGAGCATGTTTTAGCAATAAAATTAAAAAAGGGATCGCTGGCCCTTTGGCCCAAGTCAATGGCCCACTGACACTTTGTAGTTAGGTATAAGACCAGTAGGCCTACCATGAGCTCTGTCTGGCTCTGTCTCTGGTTCTGGTTTTGAGTCTGTGTGAATGCTCACCAGTGCATTTATACTGTGTGTGTGACGTTTTGACGTAGGATTTATTTAGTCAACACTCACATAGACACAAAACCAGAACCAGAGACAGAGCCAGACAGAGCTCATGGTAGGCCTACAGTAAATCTTCTGTACAAAATTTATTGCATTCTGACATTTAAACTGGACAGACAGAGCACTGGTGGTCTAGTGGTAGCAGCCATGTCGTTTGACCCTAAGGTCGTGGGTTCAATTTCGGTCGTGCACCAATGAGTTGGTGATGGACCGAAGACACGTTATAGTTGTAAATAGATAAATGTGTGGGGGCCTACCTTTGTCCTGCAGTGAACTTATTCATGCTGATAATGAGGGTAAGGTAGGAAAGGAAACTGTTAGGAACAATTCTATTTTAATTTACAATAGAATCGATACCTAGTTAAATTTAGTGTAGCTGGTAGCTGAATATCAGTGTAGCTGGAAGCTAAATATCAAATGCGTGTGAGTGTGTTAGTGGACAATTGAACATGACTGCAGCTGAGCGTGTGCCTTATTTCGAATAATATAATTATCGGTGGCTAAATTGATAGGTATTGAATCAATCGATAATTCTGAATAGTAGGTCACTTTATCGATAAACTTGTAAATCATAACATTTTCATTTCACATCCAAATTGTTTAAGCCATCGTCAGCGTCTTGAGAATGTTATTGATTGGTACTGATTTGGATCAGTTAAGCTATCTCTAGATCGTTTCCTGCAGAGTTTTATTAATTATGCCAATTTATACCGGGCCTGACCGGCCCCAGCACTTTTCTTCTTTTTGTGTTCGAAATTCAAAATTACCTTGCACATAATACGTTGGTAGCACACACCCAGACGCACACGATATACGCTCAATGCCTGTAAGATGTGTTCGAAATTCAAAATGACCTTGTCCTTAATACCATGAAAGCACACACCCACAGATGAACACACCCTATGCATGTAAGATGTACTTATTCGAAATTCAAAATTACCTAGTACAAAATAATTTGGTGGCATACGCATAGACTTACAAACCTGCAAACTGACTAATTTGAAAAGAAAATGGCGTGTTATGAGAGGTCTGCAAAACAAGAGCTAGTACCCTGATTTGTGATGACACTTTCAGCCTGTACATCGACAGTGTCCCAACACTAGGAAACGGAAACGGGCGGCACATTTACGTTCGCAACGCTGCTGTCCAGCCGGCCGGTAATGTACACGACTGTACCTGCTATATTAACTACGGAACTGTCAGTAGCGATATTATGTAAAGTACAATCGCGCACAGTAAATTTAAAATGATTTTATCTTTAGAATCTTTAAAAACAGGGCGTGATGTTAAAATCTAGGTAAAATATTCGTGGAATTATTTATTAAGATCAACGCAAAACTTTTTTTTTTATAAATGGGTGGAGTATGTTTTCATGTACACAAATAATATCACAGCGCCATCTAAACAAGAGCACTGGTGGTCTAGTGGTAGTGGCCCCGCCTTCCGATCCAATGTTCGTGGGTTCAAATCCACTCGTGTACCAATGAGTTTTTCTGTCGAAAAATGTATGTGCACTATGCCAGTACTCTCAAAACGGTGCAGGAAAACATCGTAAGGAAACCAGCGTGTTGTAGAACTATAAAAGTTCGAGCAACACGTGTCAAGGGTCACGCAAAAAGGCCCACCAGCGGCCTAATTTCGGAAAAACCTGCCCGCACATCAAGAGCGCATGATAAAGTTGCCGAACTTGCTATCAAAACAAAGCAATATTTTTATTTACAGACAGATACATTAAATACATACAATCTATTACTTAAAATATATAGGTAGGTACAATGATAACAGCCAGACACAAAACAAACATTTATAATAATAATTTGAACGAGTGAGAATGTCGAGAGGTTTTTGTAACGAATGGTCACTGTGACAGCTGAAACATCAAGGCCTCATAAATCACAGCAAATGTTGGAATGTTTTTACAATTTGATGCTGTTTTAGGTTTGTACAATATAATTAATGTGAAATTCAATACTTTGCCATTTGCCAATTTTATTGCGTTAGACATTGATTGCAGCGGTTTGATTTATCCTTGAATGCTTCAAAATTAAAAAAATATTTGGTTACGTTCATTTTGACGGTTATTGACGCAATTTCACGTTGCTCCAAACCAAGAAATAATTTTGCTAATGGGCAAACTTTTCCATATTTAAATAAATTAATCTGTCAGATCAAAATATATCCATCTCGTATTTGGCTTGTCAAAAGCAAGGACTGTCATTTTTATTCGGCGAATAGCGTCATTCCGTAGATGGAAAATTCAGCCCGTAATTCAGTTGTTTTTTTTTACCATTTTATTTTTTGTTCGCGACTGTACCCACTAATCAATTGGAGGTGCGGCTGTATTGAACACGACACGTGGTGGGCTCGGTGATGCATTGCAGTGTTTAACACACATGCGTTCTATCCGATATTCTGTGCGCGACGGTACTCGATGAACCATGCTTTTATACTTTTGTAACTGTCTGTACATAGGCACATACCTTATGGGTACATACGACGACTATTTGCCTCATACAATGAGCGCTAAGACCACTCATTGTATGAGTAGTGTTAAGAGTTTTTTTATGTACCTGTACTTTTATAATTTGTTGCGTGCAATAAAGTATATTCTATCTTCAAAAAATCGAAAACCAAACTAAACAATGAATTTATTCAGTAGGCTTACAAGAATCATTTTGAAACGTCTAAAGCTAGGTGAGTCTCTAAAGGTGCCAGTTCCACGTGACCAAGCCTAGAAGCTTCTATCTACGACAAATTCACGAATGACCTTCCTTATAAATATTATATCAAAAGATAAACAGTGCTTCGACTCTTGCCATCATGGGCGGTCTTATCGCTTGGGGCGATTTCTTCCCGACAACCTTTGGTTATGACGAATTTAATAAAAATATAGTCAGCGTCAAAGTTGAAGTAACGATTTCAGTAATTCAATGACCATTTTCTGGGGATTTAGCAAAATGTCAACTTTGGTATGCAAATAGGCAGATCTTCAAAACTTTGATCAAGAGTGAACTGGTTTTATAAAGTGTATTTAAATATCAAGTCTTGTTAAAAGTTAATGAAACTTTATGTAACCGTACACTTAGAATATTCAAAGAAAAGTAAAGTTAATAATAAGTAAAGTAAAGCCCTTCCAAATACCACGAGCAAGGGTATCATTTTAAAGGTATTAAAGGTACATTACCTACCATGATGGTAACTTTTTAATAGAAAAAAGTATGAAAAGACCGGGCTCAGTGGCTTGTCTTGGAAGAGACCTACGTCCAGCAGTGAACTGATATAGGTTGATGATGATGATGAAAACTTATATAAGTTTTTTGGTGGGAAAACATTTTTGAATCATGGTTTTTGTAATAAGAAAGAAGTGAATACAGAGATGAAGAAGAAAGAAAGAAAATCGTTTATTTATACAAACTGTACACGACAAGACATAAAACAAACAATAAAAAAGTAAAAAATACAGTGATAGTAACACAATACGCAGAGTTCTGGTGGGTGTGTGTGTGAGATGACGGCTGATAGAGGAGAATGAAAGAGGAAGAAGGAGAGTTTTTGTAATAATCAAATTATTATTATTATTTTAAATTGATATTTCTGTGGGTTTTTGGGTAACAAATATTGTTTTATTTCGTGTTAGGTATATCATTATTATTATTTAGCGTTAGTTTTATTATTATTATATTATGGTGCCACTGAAAACCAGCGCTACAAGGGTTACCGTGCCCTTGTAGCGAATGCTGATTGGTCTACCTTTTTTGCCGTCATGTAATCTAAGTTAAATACCTGTACCTTTTATATTTAAGTTGACGCAAAATAAATTATTTCTATTTTTATTTCTAAAACATGATTGTTCCAATTTTTATATTTCAATCTTGGAAAATTTCTTCTTCTTCTTATCGTGTCACTGATTCTTTCAAACCAAGTGTGGTGGTATTTTAAGTGCGCCTCAAAGAGACACATATTTACGAAAATAAATGAAAATGTTGAAATATGCCAAGGAGAATTTTACGTTACACTACTTGTCTATGAGTAGAATATGTGCACAAACAATACGTCAGCACGCCACAAAGGCAATACCTACCTGCTTGCGATGCAGCGTTGGATACAGCCATCCTTTTGTGTCGTGGGTGTCGAAGGTATGATGAAGATGAGATTGGAAGGCGGTATGCAACCGCTATTAATCCACTAGCTAGTGTGTTTATCCTATCTAATGAATGATAACCTAACATCATTCTCACAATAATCAGTTATCATTCAACACTAAAAAGGCCTATACCATCAGCAAAATGTATAAAAAATCGAAAAAAAGAAGTAGGTAAACACAACATAGAATTGAAAATGCTGTAGTGCCTGTGGAAACAGTAGGTACCCCTCTTGGTACCCCTCTTGGTACCCCTAGTAAACGCATTCATGATTATTTTTTTACAAAACCTTTCTCGTCCCTCTAATCTCTCAAATCATAAATCCATAACCATAAATTCATAATCATAAATCCAAAGTCACTATTTCAAAATCATAAATCCATACTCATCAATTCTAAATTGTTAATCCATTCATAATCATAAATCCATACTCATTAACTTATAATCACATATATTCTCAAAATTCTTCAAAATCAAAACTATTATCCAACAGGATATAAAAGACATCCCAGCTATTCATAATCAGAACTCTCCATGAAAACGTTGTAAAAGAAATTTGTTTACACTCTGCTTAATAATTTCCAATCCATTATTCTATCGAGTGCTGAGTACAATACCTCGACATGGCGACAAAGGCCTAGTACGTTCGATGCAGACACCCTTTGTAGTCAGCGCGTCAGCCATCAATGGAACCTGAAACGTGTATTACTTCAGTGTAGTGCCGTTACTAACTATGTTATAGAATCCGCTAATTAATTAACCTCCCGAATGATCTTATTTTTCTTAAATTTAAGAGCTCAGCTCTTGTCGGGGTTTTGATGTAGTTTTTTCCAATTAAGTCTTTCAAATGCAGCCTCCTTGACGTTCTTATACGACATGACAGCGACCTTTTCTTTTATCGGGCTCACGCTCCCGTAACTTATTCTTGGCTTTCTTCTTTCCCGTTTTCCTTCAACCTTTCCTTCAATGATCTTCTTTAAGTAGCTGTCATGTCGTAGACGTAATGTCCTGAATGATATACGGCAGAAAAAAATCTCAAATAATTACGAAAAAATAAGCATCCATAATATAAGACAAGTTTAATCGTCAAACGCATTAAACAGCTTGGCAGTTAAAAAAAATCACTATAGAATAATAGTGAATTTTACTTATTCAGCTGTTTAATGTTACTTACTTTAGACTGTGTTACTTAAATTTTTGATTAAATTAAATTTATGCATGTTACCTGTGTTTGACAGCAGCCACCGTTACGCACTGTACTATACTAAATTCCGTTATGTTTCGGTGGCCGTTTCTTAGACAAACCAAAGCTCTATTCCGTGTACGGAGACAAAGAGTGAAGTTGGATGGTTGGATGCAAGTTATTACGATCCAACTTGGACGACTTACATTGTTTAGCACAAGTTTTAACACTTTGTTTGAGATAGCGGACTCCTTGTGTGTTCGTGACTTACTTTTGAACTCAATAGAGGAAACGCATTAACCATTTAGCTGTGTGCGAATTATGTTTTTTACGCCCATTAAAATATTTCTGGTGCATCGAGTGCCGTTAGCGCACTTTGGCGAGCTGCGCTCGCACGGGGGCCAAACAAATCAGGTGGGACAAACAGGATCTTGTTCGCAATAGCTCACTTACTGCCCTTGTGTAACAATCTACTATTATCACTGAGCGTTTTTCGCAGCAATTTTTTTTTGTGGAGATCATTCTGTGAACCCAATTTTCGTTTGACACGTGCAAAACCTATACAATCGATTACCTGCGTAGGTGAACCATTGTCAGGAGCCTCAATACCTTTCAACTCGATTTCGCGAAAAAGCTTTATTACAATACAAACTGTCAGCTTTGTACTTGTCCAAAATAAAAAGAGCTTCCCACCCCCACTTGTAAATCCCACAAAGACTAAAAAATACTTTCAAAGTTGTTTACTAGGGCTCCAGTTATATTTGCTGAGGGATTTCTTCGTCTTTTGAGACGGAATATTCTATTGACACTGTTCTGAGTTCTTTATAAATAGCGTGTGTTTTTGAATCCTTTGGAAGTGGTCTCTTGAGAGGATTAGGTAGGTATAAATGAATTTACGACAATGGGGAAAGCCTCCAGGGTATCGAAAAATCTATTTTTGAAAGTATCTTAAAAATCTCAGGGGAAATTCAGATAATAGACATTTTCTAGGTTCAATTTTGTTTTATTGCTTCTTTTCGAAGAGAGAATGAATGATTTCCTTGAGTAATTTATCGACGACCTCATCGTAGAAGCCTCGTCAGCTACGATATACGGAAAACGTAGAAAAAGTGCGGGGTTGTGGAATGCCAATATGTATTTAAGGGACATTGAAAATCTCGGTCGGCTGAAAATTAGACTCCTGGAGCCTAATCTGCAGACCGTTACAAACTATCTAGAGATAGCTAAACTGATTTAAATCAAATCAATCAAAATTATATCGAATTATATTCCAAGTTTATTTTGCTGATGGTAGAACCATATTATGGCTTTGATTTCTTTAGCTGCTTTCATAATCTTTTTACTGCTTCTTTTAAAGAGAAAGACATTATGATAAAGGTAAATAACCTAAAACAAAACAACTGGGTGTCTAAGGGAATCAGGACCGCTAGTAAAATGAAAAGATTTTGAAATTCTGGTAGTAAGATAAATAGTCATCACACTATAGTTACCTACCAAAAAAATTATATAAAACTATACAAAAAGGTTATAGCTGCATCAAAGAAAATGGCGGTTATTAATGAAGTGGCTGCAGCAAAAAATAGCACGAAACAAATTTGAAATATTGTAAATAGACATAGAAATAAAAATAATATTAGAACTTAGACAATTATAAACTTAAAATTAATGATAAAATTATTGAGAATAGCCCAGACATAGTAGACATATTTGTCAATCAATTTGATTATAGTACTGATGACCCTAATAATAATGAGAAAAAAAAACTAGCACTAAATTATATGACAGAACACTCTAATAAAGTTCAGATTGACATGGAATTTGAGGAAACAAACAGAAATGAGATTAAATTTATAGTGAAAAGGATGGAAAATAAACGCTCCTACGGATTTGACGAAATACATAGTGCAGTAATCAAAGAAAACATTGATGTTGTAGCTGAGCCATTAGCAAATGCATTTAATAAATGCATAAGCTTAGGAATATTTCCTGACCAGTTGAAGATTGCTAGGGTTTTGCCGGTCCATAAAAAAGGTGAAAAGTCTGATCCAAAAAAACTTTAGGCCTATTTCGTTACTGCCGATCTTTTCGAAGCTATTTAAAAAACTTATCAAGGATCGGATTGTGTCGCACCTAAATTTAAATAAAATATTAAATCAACGCCAATTCGGCTAACAGATGGGAGTGGGCACTCTCGACGCGGTTGACTTGTTAATTAGTGAATCGATAGGATACCTAGAAAGTAAAATGAAGGTAGCGGGTCTTTTCTTAGATCTTTCCTCTGCCTTTGATACCGTGGATCATGAGATATTAATTGCTAAGCTAGAGTACTACGGAGTAAGGGGAAATTCTCTTAGTCTTGTCAGATCCTATCTAAGCGACAGAAAACAATTCGTTGAAATTAAAAATGTTTTGGACCGACAAGAAGTCGTGACAAAATCCAAGGTACTGACTATAAAACGCGGGGTCCCCCAGGGGTCCATTTTAGGGCCTATATTCTTTGTAATATTTCTTAATGACCTCATTAACTTCATTAGTGATTCTGTTCCAGGGATTAGGGTAGTCATATATGCAGATGATACGAATGCAATTATCCCAGGCACATCTGCTCAAGAACTCGAACATAAAATTGGCATGGCACTAGACACTTTCAATAAATGGTTTTATGCAAACAACCTAAAACTTAATATAAGTAAGACACAAGCAATTCTTTTCAAAACTACAGCACATAGTCATGATACCGTAGACATTATTAATAGCGGAGTAAAAATCGAATTTGCAAATAGCGTTAAATTTCTTGGCGTGCATATTGATCAGGCATTAAACTGGAAAACTGAATTAGAAGCCCTAGAAAACGCGATTAGCTCTGCTTGTTACGCTTTAAGGAGCTTAAGAGATGAGGTCAGTCGTGAGCAATTAATATCTGTTTACTACGCTTTAGTAGAATCAAAGTTCAGGTACAGTGTGAAATTTTGGGGAAACAGTTACAAATACAACCGGAATAGAACTTTTGTGCTACAAAAACGTGCTATTAGAACGATCGTGCAAATACCTCCATGGGAGTCGTGCAAAGATCATTTTAAAAATCTTAGGATATTGACCCTTCCCAGCCTTTATATATTAGTGGTTCTCATGGACATTGCTCGACATTCATATAGATATGAATCAGTAGAAGATAGATTGCTAAGGTTGGATACGAGAAGAAAGAACCTTGAAGCCCTTAAGTGTCCGCTGTTAAATGTGGCAATGCACGGCTGTCGGTACCAGGCTATCAAATTATTTAATGCTCTGCCTACTGAGTTGAAGTCTGTCGGCAACCCTAATGCTTTTAAAAGACAGTTGAAGAAGCTTTTGTTGGAGAAATGTTTCTACTCTATTGAAGAGTTTTATGATAGTAAACTCCACAATCACCAATCAGCCTGACATTTTTATTATTATTATTGTGGTTCTAGTTTATTATTATTATTATTTTTATTATTATTATTAATGAGTGTCTAAGTATTTTAATTTTAATTAATTTGTTTGTTATCATATTGTGTTTGTTATATTATTATTTGTCAGTGTATTTTTAAGTAGGTAGACATTCGAATACGATAAGTTATTGTTTCTGAATAAATAAATTGAAATTGAAATCTGACAGCTGGTAAGTGGTAACTAAAGCCATAAGAAAGCATTGCCTTACAGGTCATGGACGTCAGGAACGTGCTCTACAATGCACTACCCTACATACACCTACCATGTGGAGATAAGGAGGAGCAGACTGAACTTACTGGCACGTGAAGCTGGACATCTGCATTGTAGGTCACGTTCCTGTTGCATGGTCTACGAGACAATGCTTTGTTAAAGGTGATCATCAGATGGCCATAATAGGCCTGACGACTAATTTTCAAAATCTCTTCTATCATATTCAGAAGTATCTATGATGTCTAAAAATATCATATTTCTGTAGAAAATTAAGGTTTTTGTGCAATAAAAGTATGCAATTTTCAAATTCACACCAAAACGCTCGCTGGTGTCATGGCGTCTGTTATTACGTCACGGTGTTAGTATATCAACAGTAAACATTGGTGCTTTTGTACTAAATCAGAATGACGTTTACGTAAACGTGACGTAATTCGCTCTGACCGGTGTTTAAGCTATCATGGCGGATTGTTGTATTTTGTAGATTTATATTATCAAATAAATTGTCAATCTCGACATTAATAAGAGTATAAATAAATTTTTCAAAATCTTTGAATCCTTTTTCATTAGATCAGATAAATATTTTGGCGATACTTGATTACTGTCTTCATGCTTATTATGATTGTTTCATCAGCTAGTTGTATAAAAAAAATACATACTCATATTTCAGTAGAAGTTCAGTTTCAGTAATATATTTCAGTAGAATTGCCTTGACGACCGTAATAAAAAGCTGCAAAATTGAGCACCTCTATTTCGGTTGAAATCTCGTATATAGCAGCAAAAATGAGCGTCAGATTATTCCGTGGCGTAAGTAGTCTGGCTAGAAAGTAGGCTAACGACTGTAATAGCTGTCTGCGAAGGGATCCAGCTAGGCGTATTCAGCTGTAATTAGTGTGTACTCGTCACGAGAAGGATGATTCAAGGCATACCGTACCGGGAACGAACCGCATCATGTGTCGGTCGGTTGATTTTAAACTTTATATAATACTCCGTGTAATGTAAAAATACTAGTCTACCCCGTGCAAAGCCCGTCCCGGCTTCGCACGGGGTAGACAATATTGTTGTACATTATTTTGTTCTATCGCTAATAGTTTCGGCAGCGCATTCGACGAAAGACATTTTAAGACTCATTTTTCTACACCTTCGGTTACATTGTTCAAATTTTACCAAGGATCTCTAATTTTTTTCAAAATGAAATGTAGCCCATGTCAAATTGGAAGAATGTAGCATTCTATTGGTGAAAGAATTGTTTAAATCGGCCCAGTACTTTTTGAGCCTATTCATTACAAAGTACAAACATACAAACATACAAAAATAGGTACAAATCTTTCCTCTTTATAATATTAGTATAGATAGGATAGAGTTGAATATTGGTATTTGTAAATTATCACAAATACCAATTATCAGCTGACGTGCTTAGTATAAATGCTGATTATTCAAATTGCTGATTACTGATAGCTAAACTTTTAACTGCCATCGCACCTGATGTAAAGTGAAAATGCAGCCTAAGGTGGAGCACGCTTAACACTTGTTAACTCTTGAATTGTAAATTCAAATGGTTTTTTTTATACAACTTAGCCGATGGAACGATGACGATGGATAACCATGGCCTATTACAAAACATTGCCTCATAGATCACGCACGTCTGGAACGTGCCCTACGATTCACTGCCCTGCGTCCATGTTGAGGCATACAGTTGTTCAGCCTCACGTGCCAGTAATTTCACCGGTGCCCACACCCTTCAATCAAAACACAGAAATGCTGCTTTATGACGGAAATAGGCATGGTGGTAGTACTTCCCCGGACGAGCCCTTTACAAAGATAAACAAAAATAGTCAAATTAAACGAGTGTTTTTACAAAACCTCGGCCCTGGCACACGTAAAAAGCGCCATCCTTAATTTATACATAAATCCTCTTTTGAAGGTGAAAGAGAGCGTACGTAGTTTGGTTTTGATAATTAACGAGCTTGGGATATAAATGCTAATGGCTGGTAATGTGGTATGCTTGGACTTGCCTCTGGCTACCAGCCAAGAACTCAAGAAGATGACCTCAAGAATCGAGACCTGAGGGATTGTCTACTGTTAGATCTAAGCATATTGTGTCTATTTTATGCTCATAAAAAATATTGTCTTTGATTCGTAAGTTAAATAAACGTATTTATAAAACTAAGGTAACTTTTATACTACTAAACTAAGGAAATTTCCAGATCCAAACTTTCTGTTTTGAAATGAAAAATATGATTCCCTAAACGCTCCAGAACAACGTACAGATGGGCTCAAAAGTAAAAATGTGGTTGCCTCAGAAAGCAGCCAGAACTATGTACAGTCGCGTACAAAAGGTTACGCGCGGTAGCCCGTGCATTCATTGCCGCTGGGTGCGACGCGCCGGAAAATGCTCTTTGTGGCTCAGCCAATGGTTTCTAGGCGTACTCAGTCGACGTAGGTCCGTTAGAAGCTACATCACACCACACCCTGGACACTCAACCAAATCCCATATAAAAACCGCATTCCAACTACATAGAGAGCGGCTCGTAGACGGGCCTTATTTTCACTGCAATATATGACCAGCAACTATTGATGTTCCTGCCTACTCGTAACATGTGAGTAAGAGAGGGACACCAATAGTTGCAAGCACTGGAGGAGAAAAGCCGAAGACCGGGCTCAGTGGCACGTCTTGGGAGAGACCTACGTCCAGCCGTGGACTGATATAGGTTGATGATGTAAACCAATAGTTGCTGTCCACAAATTGCAGTGAAAAAATAGATATATAGATCGATAGAAAATTCTTTATTGCACTAAAACAAAAATTGCATCGATAGGCGAACTTAATGCTAGAGAGCATTCTTTTCCAGTCAAAAATGGCCCATCCACGAGCCACATACACACAGAAATACACAAATTTCGTTTTGTACACGCGCGTCTGTGTGCGTTACACGGACACTACACAAAAGCGCGTGGCGCGTCCTTTGCTCAAATCAGGCTAAACGCAAGCCCGCGGGTTGAGGGAGTCCGAATTGGTGGGGGGCAAGGGTCCGATCTATGCTTAGTACTACATATTTTATGTTCTCTATCTACAGCGCTGATTTGGCGTATGAGCGTGTGAGAAATACTATCGCTTACTCACTCACACTCGTGCTACAATACCATGAGTGACTATGGTGATAATAGTCGAAAGGCAATCTGACTGTCAGCTTCCGGATAATAACCTCAGTGGAAAGGAATTCTTTTAAATATGCAATTTTAAACCCACTAAAAGAGATTTACAAAGAATCGTTTTAAAAGTTGGCTCCAACGCCAGCGACCGCGGAATCCAAAGACATGGTACATAAAATAGGCACCCACTTAAAATTAAATGAACGTTTGCTACAAAGCGGGTTAAATTGGATTTAACTGAATGCAGCCGGTTTTGTGCTTAGCAAGCTATTCCAGCTAGAAACCACTACTACAGGACTAGAAACATCGCACTATGTTATTTTTTGTTATAAACAAATGAGCTGTCTGTCGTCTCTGGCTCTGGTGTTGAGTCTGTGTGAGTGCTGTCTAAATAAATCCAACGTCGAAACGTCACAAACACAGTATAATACACTGGTGAGCACTCACACAGATTCAAAACCAGAGCCAGAGATAGAGCCAGACAGAGTTTGTGGTAGGCCTACTGGAGTGAGTATGTCAAAAATACTCTTACTCTTTTGTGTATCCAATTTTTAGCTGTGAGTTTACCAAAGAATATAAATATAAATTAAATAAATAATAGCGTAGTTTTTAGCAGCGCCAATCCTTAGCATAAGTAGAGCTCTTTGTAAAGGGCTAGTCCGAGGAATTACTACCACCATGCCTATTTCTGCCGTGAAGCAGCATTGCTGTGTTTCGTTTTGAAGGGTGTGGGTGCCGGTGAAAATACTGGCACGTGAGGCTGAATATCTGTTGCATTGTTGGGTATGTTCCTGATGTGCGTGACCTACGAGGCAGTGCTTTGTTATAGGCGATGGTAACCACTTAACATCAGGTGGTCCATATGCTTGTTCCATCAGCTGGTTGCATAAAAAACCCATCGACGAGCCTATCACAAAGAGCTCTACTACTAAAGTGAATGAATCTAGGGTGGTGGTAGGTAGTGTTAGCCGGTTTTGGGAATAGGACATCCCTAATCGGACCGAGCGAAGAGATACATGACTAAAAAAAAGAAGAAGATGGGGTCTTGCGTAGATGTAATGGTTTGCCATGTAATAAAGTAAATCAGAGTTCTAGCTATATTTAACGGTGAGTTTCGCCGTAACGGTAGGAAACTAGGGTGAAGAGTTACGCAAATATTGGTTTTAGATTATTTTACAATATAAAAGTCGAACATTTATCTAAATGCAAATAAAATCTTAACAGCTTCCCAACATTTGAGTCCGTCCTCACCACCTTACCTTTAGTAATACTGCAAAGCTTTCGATATTTATTTGCTTGAGAAATAAAAATATTTGCCTCTTCAATAAACCGATAGCTTTTGAAATATCTCCGTGAATGGCATTTAAATGCGCAGCACTGCCAATGCTGTAGGGCTGCCTCGATTTTTAAAACAATATTTTTATTTCAAAAATAATATAATCCGGTTAATGATATATGGTTAACTGGAAGAAAATGCTAATTAGCCTTAAGTTCGCCTCTAGACAGTTTTTTTGTACAATAATTATTTTCTAATATAATCCGAAAAAAAGCATCACAATAACTTGATTCAGGATATTTTTTTGTACCAGGCAGACTCAAGATTATTTTGGCTTGTCTAAGAAGGGAAGACAGAACAGACTCCAAACTAAGTTTGCGTTCTATCCTTTTTTGTATGGACTCGGAGTTTTTCTCTTGAGTAATTGTGTTCTGTAATTGCAAAACCTCGCTGCGTCGATAACGGCTATCAAAGACGGTTTGTTCACTATATTTTCCTTTATCAATGAAAACTTTATAAATTATTGTTATGTTCTTTCTGTTAATCAGGTGCACTGTTCTTTCTAGGAAATGAGTATTCTTACCAAATAACTTCCCTCTTAACCTCCCAAAGTGCGTAATACGTTAAGTTAGCCGATGTCTCTAGAGCTGCTACGCTAAGTGCTACGAGTTACGTAGCAACGTAGCATATTTCATGGATTTTCAATAAACAGAGTTCAAAAAAGTTTACTTAAATGTAACTAAATAAATATCTTAGATGATAACTAGTGCACCTGATTAACAACTTTAAATGTTATTGTTAACAACAAAAAATATTATTCAATACTTTTAATGTATTTTTTTTCTTAAGTCGGATTTTGTGTCAGCCCTAACGCAATAACCGAGAGATGGCAAGAGGAATCTCGCATTACACAGGTGATATCGTCCAAATAGAGGGAAAAACCATTTTTCAAATAAAAATCTGTATTTCATATCCATTTCCTTCAAACCTTTAAGAGATCACTATAATCTGGATACTTTCTGACTGAATAATAGAATATTATTTATTTATTTATTATTATTGTTAAATTTATTTATTAAGATCTGATTAAAACCATTCCTGTCATTGATTTAAGATGTTTTGATCATGGAACTAATAAGGTACCCACTAGTTGTTGTTTTGTTTTCAAATTCCTTGGTTTTGATGCACGGGTATAGCTGGGATAATGTATGAATGTTATGCTTTCTTTCTTTGTTTAAAAAATTGTACGGAAATCCAACTGTTATGTTTAGCAGCTAAATTAATTCATAGTGAACTCGAATCTCATATCTGTCATGTAATTTAAAAATGGAACGATGCTTTACTCTGAAACAAAGTAACCAAGGCGGTGACTTACCAAAGGTTTAATTTAAATTTGAATTCAAACTGGCTTGCAAAAATAAATGAAAAAAAAAACAAATGAACACTTCAATGCGAGAAAAAATTGTGTTGTTCGTGGTTTGTCGTATACGTTTTTGACAATTTTAGGAAACAACGGGTCATGGTGATCATGGTGCATGCAACTGTGTCGAAATATCGG
Source organism: Thera britannica (assembly GCA_939531255.2). Taxonomy (NCBI): domain Eukaryota; kingdom Metazoa; phylum Arthropoda; class Insecta; order Lepidoptera; family Geometridae; genus Thera; species Thera britannica. The sequence continues at coordinate 14,931,377 of OW618036.2, read as the reverse complement.
AAGTCAAAACTCAAAATTTAATCATGGTAAATATCCCGTTATTTCATAAAATAGTGTTAGAACCCATGATAGTTTCTAAAATTTTAAAGTTTAAATAGTACTGATATAAAGCTTTAATTTTCTCGCATTATTTGTGAAAAGTTCTACACAAGCCTTGGCCACAACATCCTTTGACAGCTTATTACGAACAAGGCTAAAAAGACCCATTATTCTCTGATTTAGCGCATAATTAAATATAAATCAAGCGATAGTTAGAATATGCGACGCAAAGTGCCGTGCAAATCGATTACATTCAGATTGCAAGCAATGCGGATCTGATTGAATTATACAATGCACAAATTTGTGGTACAAGTAACAAACTTACAACCCACTCAACAAAGTCGATGGATGGAAAGGGCTCAGAATCGGTCTTTAAAACGGTCGGGTCGAGTTCGGTCGGGTTGGAAATGTGTAGGGGAGGCCTATGTCCAGCAGTGGACTTCTTCAGACTGATGCTGATGAAACATGACGGTAATAGATTTCGTTAACTTTCGAAAGAGAAAAAGAAAGAAAGAAACTATTTACTATCTAACTAATCTACTCAAACCAATATTGAAGAATACTACTTCTATACGTTTGGAGAGTGCACTGGTGGCATAATGGTAATGACCCCGCCTTCCGATCCAAGGTCGCGGGTTCTAATCCGTGTGCCTATGGATTTTTTTCTGTTCGGAAAATGTATGTATGTACAGTGCTCTCTAACGGTGAAGAAAACCATTGCTAGAAACCCATGGCTTTGTCAATTCCACATCGTATTGGCTTGTTTTTCTTGTGGATTAGGCCGACTATTAAGCTTTCAGGATGATATAGGTGCTGGGCAAGCCAATTCCATCTAAAATCCTGTCCCAGGCACTATAGCTATATGTGGAAGCTTGCCCAGAGGACCAAATCTGTTTTAATTAAGTACTAACCCCTAGTATTAAGTTATATTAACACTATTGGACTATCTAAGTTGTCTTGAATAAAAAACTATATTATTATAGCGTCCCGCAAGTAAAATTTCAGTAATCACCAGTGGCCCCTGACACTAGGTATATAAATCATCTATAAGAGATGCAACAAGCCTGTTTTTTTATTGCATTTGACTGCCATTGCGCCTGATGGAAAGTGAAAATGCAGCCTAAAGGGAACACGCTTAGCTACACTTGTTCACTCTTGACTTGAAAATTCAAGGGTTGTAATGTTCTGGAAATACTAACGACGACGGTATAAAGTAACAAACCTTGGCAGTTTGCATAAAAAAAACCAAGTGCTTTTAATAGAGTGATAAGTAGTTTTAAGATGGTTCTTAGCACAGTTCTTATGACTTTCACCACAACAAATCGTAGATATCTCGTTGCTCGTTCGCTCGTTGACGCAATTCCCTTATTCAACATAACGAGGTTGTAACAGAAACGTGCTCTAGTTATCATTGTTTCTGATTCGAATTACATGAGACTGAGCATCTTTTGATGTATATAACTTTTTATATAACTTTTTTTCAAGGTCGTCTGGAAGAAATCGCCCCGAGCGATAAGACCGCCCATTGCAGGACAATATATTTCTTTTCTTTAATGTACTAGTAATTAAGTTATTCTAAGTTGTCCGCAATAAAGTTTTTTTTTTTTATTATTATTATATAACTGTTACTTCCACCAATGCCACGCATTTAGGTCTGTACACATCTAGGCGATGGCGTTGGCGATCAGCTGAAACACTGACAAATATCGCCGTCACATTTGACAGCGTTTTAGCTGATCGACATTGTCATCGCCTAGATGAGCGCAGGCCTTTTTTCCCACTCAAGGCCTGCGCACACCTATGTTTCTCTCGATGGCGATCAGTGAAACGCTGTCAAATATCGCTGTCAACATTGACAGCGTTTCACTGATCGCCATCGCCATCAACCTAGGTGAGCGCAGGCCTTCACTGCCACGGATTTCAAATAACAAATGAGTCGCTACTCCAATTACAAATACTCAAGTACAGTCCACAACAGTATGTTAATAGGTTAAGCCATGACTCCGCCAGAGATCAAACTAGACAACAAAACATACCAGTAAAAACTAGTAAAGGTATCATGGGAGCAGAGAACTAAGAAGTTGCTTTCAAAATAATATAGAAAAAATGAAATATCTACGATTAGCTACCGAAATATTGGAGCAATACTCAATACTCAATACTCAATAGATTTATTGTAAACACATGGTAAGTGAGGTGTTAATTTTACAAACAGTGATAAGTAGCACATGTGAGCCCTTTTAGGACACTACAATAGTAGGAGGTTGGCAGACCGAGGTTTTATAATACAATTAATTATAAAAAATATTTTTTCCTATAATAATACAGTAGATAGTAGATAGATAATAAAGTTCAAATGTTTGTTTAATATTTATATTAGTTTTAGTTACGTGTCAGTTTTAATTACAATTACAGGATACATTTGATTTAATTAGTTTCGTTAGTTAAGTATACGTACGAGTGGGTATAAAATTATTATTTATGTCAAAAAAATCATTTAATTCATAATAGCACTTGTCAATTAAATATGATTTTAATTTTTTTACAAATATGGAGTCAGTTTGCGATTTTGTAATGTCATCTGGTAAGTTATTATAAATTTTAATGGACATTTTATAAGGACCATTACTATGCATAGCAAGCTTTGACGGTGGTGCGATTAATTTGTCTCTTCCTGCTCGCAGGGCATGCCGTCTGGGAAGATTACTTAGTTTCTTGTATTAGTTTGGGTACTTCCTAACAAATTTACTTATTTCCAATATGTATATTGAGGTCAGCGTAAGAATTTTAAACTTTTGGAAGTAAGGTTTGCAGCTATCCGGTATTCTAATGTTAGCTAGGATACGCACGCATTTCTTTTGAAGAATAAATAGATCTTCTGCATCGGTGCTATTGCCCCATAAAATAACGCTTTGTTGTAAGTGTGTTTGCGCATATGCGTAATACGCTGCTAAGGCTGTTGGGAGATCAGTTGACCTAATTAACTCGCGCAGAGCGTACGTAAAACTTGACATTTTTGATTTAACCTTTTGAATATGTTGTTTGAAGTTCAAGTGGGAGTCTATAGTTATTCCGAGTAATGAAAAGGTTTTTACACATTCCAAAGTTAACCCATTAGCTGTAACTTGTATATCCAAAGGTGTTTTTTGATAAGGTCTGAATTGCATAACTTTCGTTTTCGAGTAGTTTATTTCCAAGTTATCGAGCAGTTAGATGTTTGAGACGACTGGTGAGCTTAACTTATTTTAATCAAAATAAGATTGAAATAAATGAAAGCGTTAGTAATAAATATTACAAGCTTATTTGTTTACTTACAACCCAACGGTAAAATCTCACAACACGACAAAGCTGCTTAAAATCACATTTACTTATGAGTGAGTAAAAGGGAAATAAAGAGAATGCCAAATCCTCACGTCTCATAAACCGTTTCAGTGATTCCACAATTATTCCCCAAAATACAAGCGATAGTTTAAAAAGTAATTAATTTGTATTCCCAACATTCTCCAACTTGCCGCCATTATCAAATTCAATCCTGGAACACGACCTCATAATGAATATTCATAGCGTCGCACCTATCGTAAACTGCGGTATCCATTGCGCGCCTGTAAGCACACATAGACGATTAATTAGTTGCGAGCCAGCGTTGGGCACCAGCTGGCGCATAGACACGGGTTTCGCCCATTAAATTTTATGATCGCGGCAGATGTACCTCGTCGTTAATGGCCGTATGCAATCGGCCGATGTTTTGTCGAATTTGAATTTCGAATTAGGCGTTCTTACTTCAAAACTTGAACTTCGAAGCACAATGACTCGGGCACAGATTACCTACGCTGCGTTTTTTTTCAAAGATCGACTATTATAGATAGACACAATCATAATACTTTGCATTTGTGCTATGCACATTTTTTCAAGATGATTATTTAATAAAACAAATTTTAACCAACACCATATTATACCTAATATGTAACTCTTTGTTCTCAGTGGTGAAATCATCAAGCAAACCTAACTTATCTATTTCTTTACAGAAAACTTCCAAGGAGACATCGCAATTCCTGATGCAGATTTACAACGCTATGCTAGCCGGGGACCGATGTCAGAGACAAAAATAAACAAATCACTCCAGGAGGAGGTGGAAAGACTGAAGAAAGAGGTGCTGTTAGAAGGTTTGCAAGTTGAGGAAGAGGGAATGCCTGATATCCTGAGGAAGAGGACAAAACAGCCTTTAGCGTTATCGCAGGATAAACCTAAAAAGTATAATGACGCTGTACTTAATACGAAGGTAAGTTGTGAGTGAATATGAAGTAAGAGTTCTTGAAATGTTTACGAAAAACTGCTGTAGTTTTATTTTAGACTGGTTAAATTAAATAAAATTATGTACAGTGATAGACATTATTATTTAAAAACATTATTTGATCTATAGTAGGAACAAAGGCTATTTCTGCTTCCTTATGCAGCGTTGATAGCTAGAACATGAAAAAAGTACCTTTGTTTCAGACACTGCCAGCTGGTCTGGACAAATCAGTATTACTGAAAAACGGAAGACTTCCTCCTGAAGAATCAGAAAACCTCACAAACTTCATCAATCAAACCCATCTAGAGCACGCAAACCAAACCATAGACAACCTCACAGAGTCAGATAGTCTAGAGCAAGATGGCGTCCTTGTCGTCAATATATCAACCAACAACATTCTTAACTTAGACGAGTTCTACCCTCACATCAAAATATTAAACATATCTAGCAAAATGGACGAAATAACAAACAAAATTCAAAGCAACAGCAGAGAAATTACAGGTGATATCAACAACAACCTAAAATCAAAAGAAGTTCCTGACAACGTAACTGTTGGTCCTTCTCCAACCAATGGGGTATTGCCTTCGAGTGAGCAAGACGAAGATGTTTTATCTAATAAGACTGATGATTTAGATGATAAGTTATTGGGGAATAATCTATTGAGGCCGACGGAAAGTTTGCAAAATCTAGTGGAGGAGAGCAATGGAAGAAGAAAGCGGAGGCGAAGACATGGGAATAGGAGACGGTAAGTACCATAGAGTTATAGTAGTATTGTAGTACTTATGGAACTGAGACGTGGTCGCTAACTATAAGCCTCGTGCACAAGCTCAAAGTCGCGCAACGAGCTATGGAGAGAGCTATGCTGGGAGTTTCACTACGTGATAGAATCAGAAATGAGGATATCCGTAGAAGAACCAAGGTCACCGACATAGCTTGTAGAGTTAGTAAGTTGAAGTGGCAATGGGCAGGCCATATAGCTCGAAGAACCAACAACCGTTGGGGAATAAAGGTTCTCGAATGGCGACCACGAACCGGAAGACGAAGCGTAGGGCGCCCACCCACCAGATGGACCGACGACATTGTTAAGATCGCGGGAAGTCGATGGATGGAAAGAGCTCAGAATCGTTCTTCCTGGAAACGAGTAGGAGAGGCCTATGTCCAGCAGTCGACTTCTTCAGGCTGATAATGATGATGATGATGATGAGTATTGTAGTAGCATAGACGGTAAGTAGCGTATAATAATTTTAATTTCCGACTTCAGATAATAATAAGGTCTTTATAATTACAGAGTCCATTTTGAAATCTTTCTCATTACTTGTCAACTTAACGATTCGCAACCAACCCTCATTATATTTACAGTCCTTACGCTAGTTAAGTCATTTTAGATCGCACATTTCCCTTAGGTACCTTCAACCTAATACGTTAGTCCACTGTTGGGCGTGAATCTCTCCCAAGGGGCTTCATTGAGCCTATTATTGTTCTGCTTCTTTCATCCAGTTTATAGACTAGATCTTGCAAATATTCAAATATTCTTATGTTTGTTATTTATTTGATAATCATAACGAAACTTATTAGTCTAATCTAATAAAATGTTGCTTATAATTACACCTACTAATATTGTATATCCTACCTACCTACTAACTCACTACCTACCAAGCTTAGCTTTTAACTAGGTACCTAGTATTTAAGCTCATTATAAGAGGACTGTAATGTCTGTATGAGTTATCTAGAAAGTTCTATAAACCGAAACTATTTTCTTCCTCTTCTTCTTCTTAATGAATGGCATCTGTCCATTTTGGATGAATTTTGCCCGTGTCGAGAAATGAGGATAATTTATAAATTATCCTCATTTCTCGACATTTTTTTTTATCTAGGTAATATATTACCTAGATAAAATACTTTTTCGTCAAGTCAAGTCAGTCATAGACAAGTCGGCCCTACTTGGCTTTGAAAACAAAGATGGTCGTTTGTTTTCAAAACCATCAGAAACCTTGTTGATCATATCAGAATATAACATAATACACTTTCATTCCAACTGCGAACACTTTGAGCTAAGACCTTAAGTAATTAGATTAGATTAGATTAGATTTATTTGTCAGACGACTTTGTGGTCCATTTGTGTTAGTAAACGTACAGGCTATCTTAGGCTATGTAATATGTATGTGGCTATGTGTGTGTATGTGTATGGTAATGTTGGTTAAAATACCACCGAAATTACACAGCAGAACTCAAAATAACACTAGAAAAACAATTAAAATGGAAATGACTTCCCAAAATGACAGAAAACGAATACCGAAACTATTTTCAAAACGTCTTGTTTCTGGAACTGGTCAACAGTAAAGTAATAATTCTATGCATAGATTTTTTGCTTTTCTGCAATTTTTCAACAGGATTCACACTCCTGGACGAAACCTCATTACTGCACCGACTCAAAGGGTTTTTGCCTCTTAGCTAAGTGATATTAGTTTGCTTTGAAATATAACATGAAATGTGAAATTTAATCTTACTTTGAGTTAAAGCCGAGCTATAATAATCATGAAACTTTTATATTAATTAAATTAAAATGAGAAATAAAAATATAAACGCGGGAAATGCAATAAATGAATAAAGAATATTCATTACAGCACATATTTTTTATAACATGCACAAAAAAGGCACCGTTGCACCAAGTCCTGGCCTTAAAATGTATGGTTGTTTTATTTATAAATATAAATATTAAATAAATAAATATTTAGGACAATGTACACGACATTTATTACTTAAGTAGAAATGGCATTCAATTCAGCAACGAATTGTCACAAAACTAGGCCCCTCAAAGGCTCTATTGCGTCAATACTCGTATTAAGTAAATACAGAAAAAAACTACGAAATGATGCGTGATTTTCGTAAATAATGGTAATTTCAGTGTTTCAAGAAACGCTACGAGTAGGCTCGATAAAACAAGATCTGCTACGAAGTGCTACGTGCTACGAATGGCTCATAGCATTGTAGGCCTTTTAGATTAGACTGGCACTAGAATCACAATCCGGGTTTTACTTTAGGATTCTGGGACCTTGGGTTTTTCCTAAGCCTATTTTAGGATTCTAGGATCACACTTGAATATTTAACTTGATTTAAGAAGCGGTAACTGACATGAAACCTTTTTTTCTTGGCAATGTTTAATCATATAATTAAACCCTGGGATCTTAAAGGTTATACATAAACAGGATACCTTGATCACATAACCTAAAACTCTAATCTATAGCCAGCACAATACTTTATTTTCTCGAAATATACTTCAGACAATTTTAGTTTGTACACGGAAAAGGCACAAACACTGCCATAGCAAATGACTCATTGCCAAGATCAATCCATCTTTGCTAGCATTAAGTATTTCTTTATTTTGGCATACACCCAAGTTACCAAAACCTTTTGTACCTACCTAGTGTCTCAAATAAGGCGAAACCACTTTACTACATTTGTAAGAAAGACGCTAAGTTTACTATTTTCCAGTTGGTGCCGGATATATTTATAAGCTATACCCACATTTTTTGGAATCAAAAAGCCACAGAGTACAAAACCTTATAACAATATATAGTTTGTAGAGTTTATTCATGGACATACAGGTAAAACGAAGGAAGCGAAGGAACTTGAAACAAATCCTTTGTGTAGTGTTTATATTTCTGTTGTGGCAAAATAGATCAATTAATCAAAATACTAAATCAATGTGCTTCAAAATGTATGAAACCATTAAAATTTCCTTAAAAATCTTATTATAATTAATTTTAATTTCTTTTAATTTTAATGGTCTTGGCAGGAAGTCGAAGAAGGGTAGTCAAAGGAGGTTCAAACATTAAGGATAAGTTTTTTTTTTCAGATTACGAAACATTCACTCAGGCGAGCGAATAGGTCAGAACGACTTATCAAGTAACCCTGACTCTCACTTTGTTAGGAAGAAGTTTTTTCGTCACCACAAACACACCAGTAGAGAACATCACGAAGAAAAGAAATTCGAGATCCCGGAGCACGAGTTCGAAGAGAAATTCGAACTAAAAGCTCCGCCTAAAAATCTAAATGAAGAAAAAATCAAACTGACAACACCGTTGACGACTTATGAAGAAAGCTTCTCACTTCTTCCTAAAGAGAGAGATAACAAACCATATAAACAAACAAAGGGTCTTCCAAAAGAGAGTAAGGCGAGAGATGAACTGAAATCTGGTAATGATGGGAGTGAGCAGTTCAGCAATTGGTTTTTTCGTGATGACTCAGAGGATTTAGACGCAATGGAAAGCCAGATGGAGAGTCAGTTTCATAATAATACTGGGGTAAGTACAGCTCACATTATCGACTTCGAACTTTTTAACCGACTTCTAATTCTATAATATTAATTTATAAAATGATGTAAGTGGACAGATGCTATTCAGAGAGCGAGCTATAGAAATACAGCAGTAATTTAGTTGAGCAGACTGATAATGTCTGTTGCCATCTTTATTTATGTAAGTGGAGTGACAAGATAATTTTAGAGAACCCCTAAAAAGTGTTCAGCAAAATAAATCAAAGGGATTTGTCCGGTAAGTGCAATTGAAAATGTATAAGTGTTCTTTTGGAAAACTGTTTCGCTACATTTTTACTGTTACCTATTAATTTCTTACCTCTTGTACACAGTGTGTCATAAGTAATAGGACCCTGCGTTGAACATCATTAGGTTGGCAGCTCTGGTTTCTAAAAGTCATTGCTCAGCTAGTCAGGGGGACCACCATTGAATATAGAATTGTGAAACAAAAGATAGGAAAGGACAGCGAAACGAAATGAAATAGCGCTATTAAGGACGAGTATGTTGAAGTTTCTCTTTGATCATAAACAGCAAGATTTTCCTTTTACATAAAGTTCAAAATCGTCTGCCATCTCTTTACTACGGCCACCAAACAACGCTCTCAAATTGTATGTAAAACAAAACTCGGTAATTTACCAGAAGGTAATTACTTGATTGGCAAGTAATTAGTAATCAGGTAGGTATGAACCTAAGCCCATGGTTCAACCGACTAACGAATAGATTTAACATTTCTCTAAGACAATTTATTACACCACAGACCACATAGACATTTCTTGTATAATCTGCTGACTGGAAGCATAGCTTGTTGAAGTATATTTTTCTTCCTTTGTCAGATGCTTTGCTTGAAGTTCCTTTGTATTTTTCCCGAAAACTTATTTTAGTTGAGTATTGTAGTTAAGCCCTTTAGGTATTCTTCATTAGTGGTTCTGGTTTTTTGGAGTAAAAAAATACTTGCAACTCGAATAAAAATTATAGGTAAAACTTATGGTAATATTTATTAAGAAGAAAATGTATTTATTACATACATGTAATGGCTTAGTCATTGATAAACATAGGACATAAGATAGGCACCAACAATAAACAACATACACAAATAATAAAGAAGGTACCTAAAAATAAGATAATGGTATTTGTGGCCTAAATCGAAACACTTATACTAAAGAGAGCGCTAACAGGATTATTTATTTCATTCATAAACTGAAGACCTTTCTGCAATCGAAACCCACTAAACTAGGCGAAAATCCGAATTTATGTATCGCAGTTTCCAGCTTCACCCACTCAAATTCGCCGAATTAAAATATCAAATGATCAAATTCCCTTGGCATCGCGCCAGGTACAACTGCATTTGGGTATTTTATAGCCGCAGTTTTTAGCTAATAAATTTTTAGCTGTTTTTTGTTGCTAGCTTTAATAATAAATTGGTAGACTTTAGTTAGACTGCATAAAACTGTCACAATCAGCAACTGCTAGTATTTTATGGCATAACTAGAGTCCGCGGCACCACTGAAGCCACCACGCCTCCCCGATCCCGTTACTTTTTCGGGATCCCGACCAATTTTCAGTTGAACCAGCCCAACCGTTTAGGCGTGACGGCGTGACCAAAGAAAATAGGGATTATTTTTTATATAAACAGATAGAATATTTTATAGAACCCAAAATTCTACATTTTATGTGGGCTTTTCCTAATTAACTTGTTATTCGTCTTGTAGTTATAAAAAACCGAACAGTTGGCCTACCACGAGCTCTGTCTGGCTCTGGTTTTCAGTCTGTGTGAGTGCTGACTAAATAAATCCTAACGTCGAAACGTCACACACACAGTATAATATACACTGGGAAGCACTCACTTAAACAGAGCCAGAGACAGAACCAGAATAGAGCTTGTGGTAGGCCTACAGGTAGAGCAAAATAAATACGGAAATAATAAGGTTTATATGTTTCTATTGCTAAGAATAAAACTTTGGATAATAGACACATCTTCGTGCTTCACAAACCAACATCTTCCCCAGGTCAAGAGCAAGCACCGGTCCATCCGAGCAGCAACGAATCGCAGGGAGCGTATCTGGGAGCACGGCGTTATTCCATACGAGATCGACGGCAACTTCAGCGGCGCCCACAAGTCGCTGTTCAAGCAGGCCATGCGGCATTGGGAGAACTTCACTTGCATCAAGTTTGTGGAAAGAGATGCGGATATGCAAAAGGACTATATCGTCTTCACTGAGCGACCTTGCGGGTTAGTCAAATCATGTATTTTTTAAGAAAATATGTGGATAGTTTTAGCTTATTGTGTACATTATCGTGGCATCTTGGGCATATTTCAAACTGGAAGACAGCAATGCAAGCATATTATATAGATAGATAGAAAATTCTTTATTGCACTAAAACAAAAATTGCATCGAACATAGACGATCTTGATGCTAGATAGCATTATTTTCCAGTTAACCTTTCTCCTCTAGCTGACTTCTAGCTTTTTTTTTTTTGTTCTAGCTTTGACTGGCCTCTAGCTCAGTTGGTAGTAGCTCTGCCTTCTGCGCCGTAGGTCGTGGGTTCGATCCCCACCGAGAACAAATATTTGTGTGGTTAACATAAATGTTTGTTCTCTGTCTGGGTGTTATATTGTATTCTGAGTAGGTATTTACAAAAAAAAATGTATTCAAGTATTATATCAGCTATCCGGTTCCCATATTACAAGCTCTGCTTAGTTTGGGGCTGGGTAGTGTTGTGTGAATTGTCCACAATATTTATTTATTTATTTATTTTAACCTTTGTGTAATTTGGACATTCTTAACGTACTGCCTTGCAACAACTGTATAATAGTACATTATGATATAAGTGCGGTAAGTTGAAAATTACAGCCGAGGCGTTATTGCAAGCCCGAGCCGTAGGCGAGGGCTACAAGAAAGCAGAGGCTGTAATTATCAAAGCGCACGTATGTCATACGACGTTTTATAACACATTTGCGAGGAAACAAATAATACTCGGACTTTCGGACGAACTTACTTACTTGTAGAAATTACTTGCTTGTTAAAACAGTTGGAAAAATTTTAACAATTTGTAAAGTTGATTATTACGTTGCCACCACAATGAGCTTGACTTATATTTTTAAGAAAGTTCCATTAAATAGGCTAAAAACACACTTTCTGTGAAAATGAATTGGCATCTTTGCTTGTTTTCCACTAAGATGAAGTTTTGATACGCTTGTAAGTATCTATCGTTCGATTTTTCAGGCAAGAGGCTTAAAGTAGCCTTTTTCACTGCCTCTGAGAATTTTGGCGGTTCGAATTAATAAATTCATCATTACTTGACGACATTTTCAAACAAAAATAATACAGCGAAAAGAAAAAGCGCACGGAATAACTTTTTACTTTTTCACAAATTAGCTAATTTTTTTTTTTAAGGCAAAGGCACAAAAACAGCCAGTATTACTAATAGAGTAAATTAATATTTTTTTGTTTTTGTTACAAATAAATGGTATTAATTTATTGTTAAAATTAATTAAATTAAAGAATAAATGTGTATTTTCTATATTTTATCTCCCAGAGTTAATTTTATTCATAAAATGTTTACCACAAAAAAATCTTAGCAAAGAGTTTTTATGTCAGTTTTCTGACATAAAAACTCTTTGCTAAGATTTAAAAAGGTACCGTTCGTGGATTGATAACCGTGCGTTTTACATTACGATAACGCACAAGTACGTAAAAACATACATAACGATATTGAAATCGGTGAAGTAGTAGACCCTTTATGAGCAAATGTGTTATAAATACAACTACTACACGAGTGTGTAGGTAGAGGTCAATAAAACGCATTCAGTTTAGTAATGTGCGTTTCCTTTGTATGTCATCGCTTTAATCTTAATAGTGATTCAGAACAATTGAACGATTTACTGTGCAATAAGAAATACTACTGCTCATGATGTATAATGACACCTTCTCCCAATGTGATGTTAAGTCTTGTTCACATCTAGATTGCTACGACAGCCGACAGTTTAGACTCCAGACACCAGACTCTTAAGAGACTGGGAGAATCATGGAGGCCCACTCTTGTCACATCACACAACCCTCTCACATACATACACAATCACATACACTCACACTATACACGCATAACACACGGTAGCAAGATCTCTTTTTCTTTTTATGTGTTTTTGTTTTTTGTTTTTAATTCCTATTTCCTTTTTTTCTGCATATAACATGTTATTTCTTTGTTTTATATCCCGCTACTTACATTTTTTTTTTTCTGGTTCGACTAAACCTACCACGTCGAACATTGGGGTATGCTGAAAACCAGCCCTGTGCATCATCTATGTATGTTGCACAGAATTAGTGCTGAGCCTACTCCTATTGTCAAACTGTAAAATTTATGTGTGTTTTCTTTTTATGTGTTGTGTCTTATTTGGCAATAAACTTCTTTGTATTTGTATTTTAGCGCTGTCAAATATCCCACTGTCAAAATTCGCGGCAGTGTGTGTAAATGGAAAATTCATCATCCGCACTTGGCGTGCGGACTGGTATCCACAAGTAGGCCTCTAGCGGGACCATTTTGCGTGACGCTTGACACGTGTTGCTCGAACTTTTTTAGGTTCTATGACACTCCGGTTTCCTCACGATGTTTCCCTTCACCGTTTGCGAGTACTGAAATAGCGCACACAAATTTTCGACAGAAAAACTCATTGGTAACGTGACTGGATTTGAATCCACGACCTTAGGATCAGAAGGCGGGGTCGCTACCACTGGAACACCTGTGCCAGTGCCAGTAGCCCACCAGATTAGGTGGGCCATTAAGCTCGTTCCATCAGCTAGTTTCATAAAAAAAACTTCACCTTGCGAGTTCGGCTTTTGGGGCTATGTTGGTGTCCTTGATTATCTACGGATTTTCTCTATAGAGAAACTTCCAGCATTGCTCTCTCCATAGCCCGTTATGCCCCTTCTTTTCTTGCATCAATATAACAAAGAACACAAAGTTTGTAAGTAGTTAAGTCAGTAATCCGTAGAATCAAAGTTGGGCCCAGCTAAGGCTTTTGTACAGTCAACATCAAAAGTAAACAATATTTATATATATTTTTTTTAAATATTGGTAAAAATTCAATCGGTTATGAATTTTTTTTGTTGTTTAAGTTATAGTTCAATAAAAGTTACTGAAATTTACAATCAAAATAGTTATTTGTTATACAAGAGTGCAAAGCTGCTTTTTAACCGCGTGCTCAATTTTGATGACTGAGCAAGCGCAGGATTCTAAAGTTTAACCACGAGCGTAGCGAGTGGTTTAAAAGTTAGAACCCTAAGCGTTGGCGAAGGAATCAAAAGAGCACAAGGTGAAAAATCTTTGCACTCGAGTGCAACACGTAACTTTTCATCCCACCTCAGCGAGGAAATGACTAAATGCAAAAAAGAACATGGCGCGACTAAAAGTAACACACCAAGAAGGATCCGAGTATGAGTTATTAACAAATTTAAAAAGGTTGTATGATAAATTCGGCACCATGCAGGTAGAAGTAAATAGGTTTAATGGAGTTTTGAATTCACAAATACACCAAGAAGGTTACGAGTGCGAGTTTTTAACCAAATAAAAAAGGTTGTATGATAAGTTCGGCACCATGAAGGTAGAAGTAAATAGGTTGTGTATTCACAAACTTATTGAACACGATATTCTAAATTCAAATTTACTTTATCCTCTAGCGGATAAAAACGGCTTTTCCAGTCAGAAATTAAACAGCAAAAACACACTTTCAGAGCTGGTGGGATGAAAAAATAATTAAATCTGTAAATAAAACCTGTAAGTATACATTAGGGGTTGTTATCAAATTACAATGAATGAAAGTATGTTCGAAATATACAAAATACGATTCAAATTGGTATTGTTTTGAGTGAGTTGAGTTGGATTTGACCAAATTTAGCAATAAATACACTTTTGTCGCTGATTGTATTTACATCAAACCGGTAAGCGGTTGGTAAGTATTTAAGATTTAGAGCAGAGTTTGAATGAAAGTACAACAACCCCAGTAAATAATACAAAATTGAACGTAATAGGTTTAATTCTTATACTGTACCTACAAAAGACATGAATAACAAGAGAAGTTTAAAAAACTTGAGAAACCAAAGATTTTTATACTGTTGCAAAATTTAAAAGCCGAGCGGGATTTGAAACCCTCAAAAAAACTTTAAATTAAAAAAACCTTACTAAATTTAAAGATATAAATATTAGATATTTGAGATTTTCTTTTATTTGATTTGTTTTTCAATTTCGATTAAAAAATTCTTTGTGATTTCCTTAGGTTTAAAAAAAACCCTATCAAATCAATAAAAACTTGAGAAACCGACTTCACGGACAAACTGGTGAACCAATTTTGACAATAATTTCTATAGGACTAATACGAAAAAAAAACATCACTTACATGAAGAAACTTAAGCATTTATAATATATGTTAAAATAAGATAGAATAAAACTATATTAGAGATTGTCCAATCTTAAGCTGCACGTCCTACTACTTCAGTCAGCCAAAGTAAATTGTTCTTTATTACCTACGTCACAAAGATCATTTTTAAGTACTTTGCTGTGAGCCAACGTCAAGAAAACGTGGTGGAAGGGCGTGCATTTTTAGACTGGTTTATCTATACCTCTTATTACTGAGAGAGCACTGGTGGTCTAGTGGTAGCGGCCAGCCTTCCGATCCAAAGGTCGTGGGTTCAAATCCAGTCGTGTACCAATGAGTTTTTCTGTCGAAAAATGTATGTGCACTATGCCAGTACTCTCAAAACGGTGAAGGAAAACATCGTGAGGAATCGGCGTGTCGTAGAACCTAAAAAAGTTCGTGCAACACAAGGCTCACGCAAAAAGGGCCCACCAGCGGCCTGCTTGCGGAAAAACCAGCCCGCACATCAAGTGCGGATGATAAAAATTTGCCGAACCTCTTATTACTCCTTTAATATTGACTCTCAATATGTCTAGATGCTGTTCGTTCGTCGGCAAGCGTGGGGGCGGTGCACAAGCCATCTCCATCGGCAAAAACTGCGACAAGTTCGGCATAGTGGTGCACGAGCTAGGCCACGTGGTCGGCTTCTGGCACGAGCACACGCGTCCCGACCGGGACAAGCACGTACAAATCATCCGGGACAACATTATGCAAGGTAAGAGGGGAACTGACTGAGATTTCTTTTCTAGCTATCAGTTGGGGTGATACTCGTATATCATGTTTGTTATATCAGCTAGCTGTTTATTAAAAAAAAACTTCCTGAAGAAACAATTATTATGTCCCAACCGTCCATCAACTTGAAAACAGATGATAGGCCTATGTTCTTTACTTTCAGTTAGTCCGCGTTAGTTCACTGTTGGGCAAACGCCTCTGCTCGTCCCACGGAGCATTTTCTTAGTTACTTGGTTAGGACTTAAAAGATCCTGCCAGTCCAAGAGTGCATTCTCTTTGTCGCCTCATATGACATCTCCAAGAGGTAATAAAGTGGCCGTATTTCAAATTTATTTTTAACCGCACAACCAAAAATGGATGAAACCTGGCTTTTTCATCCATTTTAGTGGCCAAACGTGACAAGCCTTGATATTGTAGCAAAAATCTGGTCAAAGTAAGTGGTATTGTAGCCAAAATCTAGTCAAAAAATGGTCGTTCATCCTGGATCGCAGAAAAAAGAGAGAGGCATAAAACAGAAAAGGCTGCATGGTGATACCCAGTAGTGGGGTAATATCGCGGAGATTATGCATATTATGCTGATTGAATTTACTTGACAGCTCTGTGCAAAGATAAACAACACAAACTACTTCCATCTCTTAATGGGTAATAATAGAGCTATGTTTAAATATAACGTCTAAAGAGCCTCTGCTGATGATTCAAATTCGACGCCTTCAGTCATAAACAGCCCTATAAAAAACACGCCGTAAAAAGCTGAAAATTATTCATATAATTGGGAGAAAAAGATATAAAAGATGTAGAAATTGCGCGGATATAATTCCAACCGTTTTTGAAACTGAGAATGCCAACATCTCGAGAATATGCATAATAGTGGCCCATTCATAATTTTATCGCAAACGCCCGGCGACGATTCACCTCTGAACTAAGTCAAGGCATCTGAAGAACCTTAACAATTCAGTTTCACAAGTTTTAAACCCTCCCATTGCGCAAATTTCAACGCTACCCAGAGCAATTTAGAACACGAATTCCCTTGTTATCTCAACTCGTGGCTATTCAACAGCAAATTGAAACTAAAACCTTGGTAATAGAGTTTAATTTCGCCCGTAAAAAAAGCGAGGATAGTCGGAATGCCTTTAGGGGGTTTCAGCGCTTATTCGGTATTTTAGTTATCCTTGGTTAAGTACTGAACAATGACCTGAATATTGTTAGATGCTTGCCTGGCCCCGTTTCACAACTCATTTAATATTTTAACAAGATCATGCCGAATCACTAAAACAAAAGTTATTGGCCAATTTCTCGCCGTAACTTTCAAAGAAAAGGCCGCAGAATCACAAGGCGAGAAGTTTACAAGTGACTGCATTTAATTTTGTAAGCCAGTTCGTAATTTAAATAAAACCTTTGATAAGTTACCTCTCTGGTTGCCATGTTTTGGAGTAAAAGAACGTTCCATTTTTAAATCACACGAAAAATATGAGTTTAGCATGTAATTTATCTGGCTGCTAACCCCCGAATACTGGAACGCAACTCAGATTTAAGCACGTCTCAAGCGACGAATATTTGACAGTTTTCAATGAAAATCTGTCAAATATTCGTCGCTTGAGACGTGCTTAAATCTGAGTTGCGTTTCAGTATTCGGGGGTAAATCTCATACAATTTTTGTCGGCTGCTGCTCGCATGTATATGGCCAGTAAGTACAGCAATTTCAATTATCTAGAAGCAGGTTGTCAAGAGAATGCTGTTTGAGAAAAGGTACTTGTTTGATAGTAATCAGATATAAAATAATCAATACAAAAACAGGTAGGTACTTAGCTCACTCCAGAAATATTCTGCAAATTTGGCAGTTACCGTCGAACGAGAAATGAGAACAGATTAAGTAATTGGGTAATAACACTTATGAACGAGTCACTTCGAGGTATAATACAGTTAATGTCATTGTGGTGGTTAGCGGTGACCTAGATAAAGCGGATAAGGAGGTAAGAAATGCTCTCATCCACTCCACAAATTTTTACTTTTATTTATTTATAATTAACCACCAAAAACTTTCTTAAGTATTTATCGTAGATAGATACTGAGACAGATTTGTTATTGTCTTGATCATTAAACTGACTTCAATGTTAAAGCTGTAGAAATTCATGAAGACCTTTATTCAAAAAAACTTGTAATTTAGTCATTAGTTTTTTTATTTTTTTTATTAGTTTGATAACTTTCTTTGAGCAAATCATCATCATCATAATCATAATCTATATGACATATACCATGGGCTTAGATTTTTCACACAAAATAATTAACATAAAAATAAAAACAACTAGTTCCATCAACTAGTTGTATAAAAAAAAGATAAATAAATTTACAATTCTTATTCTTTTTTAGACATTCCATCTTCTAAGAAAATTGAAACTTTATAGGCGTTAACTACTTGTACATTCAACACATTTTAATAAAAATAGAACCACGTCATCAACCGTAACTCCGTTGCACGGTAGACATCCCTCAGATCTGGATACTGTGATGCAGTAAGCATCTGAGATAATAAACCGGAAGAGCGTGTTGCCCGCGAGAGTGATGATTATTCATCATGTGACAAGCTTGCGAGCGGCATTCACAACGTAACGAATACAAAAACATTACGATAATATTAAGAAAACATGATTGGTCAAGCTGAGAATGTGTCCAGCTGCAAATCAGTCCTCTTGCTCCGGAGGCAGTAAATGTAGAAGCATGCAATGATATTCAGGTTCATTTATCTTTTTCCAGTAAGTTAACAATCATGGTGCCGATTTCAATGAAATTTCTATGAGACCAACCTGAATTTAAACCTTTCAAATAAAAAAAACAAATTGGTTCGTATTATACTAACTGTAACAGAGTTATACAAATTTATATCGTTATATATAAAGTAACAAACACAAAAATAAAACTAAAATGAGAACTTCCTCCTTTTTTATAAATTCCTAGTTGAAAATTTGCTCTGTCTGCCCCATACTAAGTGAGAGGGACAGCAACACACAGGTTTATGCGTGGATATTTAAATACTTCTTGAATGTTACATCATTGTGTGACTGTGTCCAAGTTGAAAAGATTTGAAAGGAGACGTATGTAATGGAATAAGGTCAAGTATACATTTGGTGCGTGTGGCACAGATATAGTACTCCGAATATGGTGCCCTGCCCTCATTCTGTAGTGCCCTGATTATACAGCGTGGTCTGAAATACAAACCATAGATTGTTGCCTCTACTCACCTAGCAAAATAAAAAAAACAAAATCAAAAGTGTATTTATTCGGTAGAATTGCAAGGATCACTTTGAAACGACTTAAAAGCTAGGTGAGTCCAGTCTAGTACTACCAAATATTTTTGAAATCACCCTATATCGTGAACTATTTGTATTTGTAAGATGTAGTTCGCGTTCCATTTAAAGGTCTCGGGCTTTATATCGGTACACTGGACAAATATCCTCTGGCCGCGATATTGTGTTTTTCAGGGTTGGCACATTCCTGTCGTGCGCGGTTTATATTGTGCTCTCCTACTTCTTCTTATTGTGTCACTGGTTCTTTTGAACCATCAGGGTTTTAAGTGCTCAATGAGGCTCTTTTCATGGACTTGACACATATTTTAGAAGTTAGTAGGTTCTACAACATGCCGGTTTCCTCACGATGTTAGTCGCCCAGCTCAAATTTGAATTAGAATTGGGCCTACATAGTGTTATGTGGATTATTTTTTTTTAAGCTGGCCTCTCAGCTCTGTTGGTAAGCTCTGTCTTCTGAGCCGTAGGTCGTGGGTTCGATCCCCACCGAGAGCAAATATTTTGTGTAGTGAACAAGAGGTTTGTTCTATATCTGGGTGTTATATTGTATTCTATGTATGTATTTACAAAAAATGTATATAAGTATTATATCAGCTATCTGGTTCCCATAGTACAAGCCATAGTAGTAGTAGTAGAGCTCATTGTGAAGGGCTCGTCCGGGGAAGTACTACCACCATGCCTATTTCTGCCGTGAAGCAGCATTGCTGTGTTTCGGTTTGAAGGGTATGGGTGCCGGTGTAATTACTGGCACGTGAGGCTGAATATCTGTATGCCTCCAGTTGATGGACGCAGAGCAGTGCATCGTAGGGCACGTTCCTGACGTGCGTGACCTACGCGGCATGGCTTTGTTATAGGCGATGGTTACCACTTAACAGCAGGTGGGCCATATGCTTGTTCCATCAGCAAGTTACATAAAAAAAAAAAAAAAAAAAAAAAAAAACAAGCTCTGCTTAGTTTGGGTCTAGATAGTTTTGTGTTGATGGTCTATAATATTTATTTATTTTATTTTTTATTGGTAGAAATTACCAAATAAGCTACACCAGTAGGCTTACCTCAAGCTCCTTCTGGCTCTGTCTCAGTCTCTGGTTTTGAGTCTATGTGAGTGCTTACCAGTGTATTATATTGTGTGTGTGACGTTTCGACTTAACACTCACAGTCGTAGCAACCCCGCCTTATTAAAATAAAGAACTAATTTAACGAAATTGTACGCCAAAACTACTGAAACAAAATCAATTTAGACACAAACTGATTTTGTCCGGCGATTATCTAAAGCAGATCCCTAAAATTATCCCGTTTAATTAGCTGCGGAACCCATTTACTGTTTACGAACTCGTATAACTCAGGAGTTTGGCGTTTCAGAGAGATCATTTTTGGAATATATACATATTTGCTTTCACAAAATAAATAAACTCAGGCTTAGAGTTTACGTCGGTTTAATTACTGCCGATAACTTAGGTAAAAGTCCGTGTAAAACTTTATTAAATACCTACCTATTTCTCTCCTATTTCTATTTTTAACCGACTTCCAATGAAAAAGGAGGAGGTTCTCAATACGGTTGTATTTTTTTATTTTACCTTTAGGCTTGCGTTTGACCGCAATGTGCGGTCGACGATGTAGCACGCTTATCTTGAAGATACCTGTTCACTTTAGCATGTATGACTAAATTAGTCATATATGACAAATTAGTCATACACTAGCAGTTGGTAACCGAGCTTCGCTCGGAATTTTTTTCGTTAATTTGTATTTTTAAGAAATCATAAGAAGCATATTATTATCTTTA
The DNA here is from genome assembly GCA_939531255.2 of Thera britannica. Classification (NCBI taxonomy): domain Eukaryota; kingdom Metazoa; phylum Arthropoda; class Insecta; order Lepidoptera; family Geometridae; genus Thera; species Thera britannica. The sequence continues at coordinate 14,910,515 of OW618036.2, read as the reverse complement.
CTGGTTTATTCTTACTGAACAACACCATCCACTGGACATGCTTGCAGTTAGTTGCTCACAATCGTCAATAGATGGCAGGAGCAGTCACATATTCAGTTTATGTTTTTAGTTTTTTTTTAACGAACAGACTCATTTTCTGAAAATGAATCCTAGCTAGATCGTTTTATCGTCCCCGAAAACCCCTGTATACTTAATTTCATGAAAATTGTTAGCTCAGTTTCCGAGATTTTCTCGTTTAAAGGTATAAGATTATGACAAATTAGTCATAATGAAAAATTAATCATATATTATGACTAATTTGCTTCTAACTTGGTTGTTTTTAAGAGTAGAGATTGTCATTGTCGCAAATCTAGGCTACCGGTTGAAATCTGAGATGACGATGGCAATCAATCTTAGCATTGATACACTGATCACCATCGCAGGCGATCTAAATATGCGCAAAGCTTCACAATTCAATGTTACTTTGCTTAGACATTGTCTAAGTTATTTTGTTTAAAAAATAAATAATTTTAAATCACGTGGGCTGTTGTTCCACATAACAAACGTTTCACGATATAATTTGAATGGTTGTGATTGGTAGGCATATAACTTTATAGCAGGCGTTCTCGACATTGTTGATAAATGACCCGAATGAAAGAAAGAAAGAAAGAAAAAACGTTTATTTGTCACACCTTCAATGAAGAACATTTTAAGAATGGTTATTTTCAAATGTGTAAAACATGTTGGCAAGAACGTAAATTGAAGAAAAACGGTTGTAAAAGGTAATGAGGGTAGATGCTAAGTAAACAACGCCACAATCGTTATAATCAGCAAAGAGTGAAAGGTCGTTGATCTCAAATCTGTCACGTGTTTAAAGTAATCCTATTACCATTTCACCCACGCGTCGACATCAAAGCAATTGTCACACAGAATCACGCATACAGCCTGAATCAGACATGCAAACAAAACGGTTTGCTTGCCAATTACATGTATAAATTAAACAGTAGGCAAGGCCTATCTATAATGCCGCCTTCCTACGGTGCGTGATATCACGCACCAGCCCGCACCGCGCACGACGACGCATGGCAACGCACACAGAAAATGCTCCTGTGCTACCGCGCACCTCGGCGCACGAGACCGTTCCCATGGTGTGTCGTGCGAGCTGGTGCGGGCTGGTGCGCGATATCACGCACCAGTGGGAAGGGGCTATTAGAATAGAGACTGAAAACTGACTGAAATCTTACAAAGTTATATTTAGGACAGTGGCTAACTGTACCTAAATATAACTTTTGTGGAAACCACAATATCATCATAATATATCATAATCACTAGCCTGAATAAGTCCACTGCTGGATATTATCCTTCCTCTATACATTTTAAGGAAGAAACATACCAGCTCCCTCCGTCCAACTCATAGTGATCTTACCCACCTCCCAATTTTTGGGGAAAAAAATTAACTCTCGTTATTTACCTTTAATTGTGATCGCGTCGACTGACCAAAACCCTTCAACCCCCAGGTCAAGAATACAACTTCAACAAGCTGACAGATGAAGAGGTCAACTCCCTCGGCCAAACCTACGACTACGACTCCATAATGCACTATTCACGCAACACGTTCAGTAAGGGCACGTATCTGGACACGATCCTGCCTTTGGAAGTGCACGGGAAAAAGAGGCCAGAGATCGGGCAGCGGGTCAGACTTAGCACCAGTGATATCGCCCAGACGAATCTGCTGTACAAGTGTGCAAGTAAGTAACCTTGCGAACATCTAACAGTTCTGCGTTTGCGATCAGTGAAACACTGTCAAATATCGCTGTCATATTTGACATTGTTTCACTGATTGCCACCGCCGAACGCTTAGATATGCATATAAATTTATCTCATTTCTTGCGGTCTTATTTGCCGCGCCAAAGTTGTGGACGTAATCTCTTTTGCATTATCCCTCGGTGTTTTTCGAAAAAAAATCCGAAAAATGTGCTGGCCGTTGGATATAAATCTGAATTTTGAAATAACTGTCTTTTTCAAAGTGCGAGTTTATCTATTCCTAATAGGCTGGCAGCATATCAGCCTTGCCCCCAGTGTCACAAGTGTCTGGATGACGAGTCTAGTTTCCAGCAGGCGACCCGTTTGTTCGTCCACCAACTGGCATAAAAAATACACTGCAGGGCTTTTAAATAATAAGTTACAAGAACTTAAAGTTTAATTAGGCAAACGAGGCAATCACTTATTTTCTGTGCACTCCACAATTCTTACACCAATACTATTCTGACAGAGTGTGGTCGTACCCTGCTCGGCAATTCAGGCTGGTTCAACTCCCCGGGATGGGGCTCGGAGACGCAGCCAGCTCCTGAACGCTGCGAGTGGCGGATTGTTGCCACGCATGGCGAACGGGTCGTCCTCAACATTACTGGTATGTATAACTAGCGGCACATAACTCTAGCGCTGAGCGATACGCAGAGGGGATAGCTGCCCATGTCGCGCAGACTGGATGCGTGGATGTGTGCAGAGTGTCTTATTGGTACAGAGAGCGGAGTGCGACTGGAGAGCCAATCAGCGCTACGCACGCCCGCCCTTCATACCGCGAGCCCCCTTCAGGTACCATATTTTGTACTTCTGCGCAATAACGGTCAGCGCTAGAGTTATGTGCCACGCCTTGTCGAAATTAACCGAGCATAAAAAAAGGAATCTGTATCAAAAAAACATGATCCTCATAATTCCCAGGCGTCCTTCAAATTCATTCAAGTTGTCATTATTCACCGACTTTTTGCGACCCTTATCCAATAGTCCAATGTCGTTAGACCACAAGCTGTCTTGATTATTCATCTTTATTATCAAATTATCTGATATTATATTATACTTACTCATTTATGCCTCCTCCATCTAAAATCCTGTCCAAGGCACTATAGCTTCCCGTAAGTAATAAGGGCATGAGCAAAAACATTTGCCCCTTAAATCATCTAAATTAGAATCAGATGCAAAGGCCTGTTTTTTTTACGTTTAGTAAAATTTTATTTATAACAATGATATAATGCTAACTAAACACGAATACGAGCTTGTATTTTTGGGCTCTCGTATTTCGCAAAAGCTTGGAAAAAGGCAAGAGAATAAGCTCAGTAACTGAAGATTTATTACCAGTGACCGTCTCTGGAGCCACTTAAAATAAAAGCGCGCAATAAATTCATTAATTCACTGGGTCCATTTGTATTCGGACGGTGTTTTGCATCACCTATAGAGCTACCCGCATCTATCAGTAGGCCTTTTTTTTTTTTTTTTTTTAACGGGGGAAAATGCGTTACGCATGCCTCCTATTCAGGGAGTAGGAGGAGATGTCGGGCTCTCCGTCATAGTGACGGCATACCGACTAAAAACCCACCGATATTCCTGCACTCACCTCAGTGCCAGTGCATCATCGAACCAATCGTCGTCTGAAGAATGGCCCGACTCTGCATGGGCACTAGGCGGAGTCGCGGGGTCCCGGTTGGATTCTACCGCGGCTCTGCCAGTGATAGTTCGCCTTGGGCGAACCCCCCTGCCCTCGTAAGGAGGTGGATGACCAGGAGCATTAAGGACATCCCCTGCAATCAGTGGCCTGTGCAATGCTGGGCTGAGGCTCCCCACACTCATACCCTGCTGGCCACCGTCGACCAGAAGGAGGCAATGGAACTGCCTTCGCCGTCTTCCAGTCCTGCGCCTGCGTTGTTGGTCAGCAAGAGGGTTGGCCTCCCGCATCCGCTCCGCTGCCTCTTTTTGTGCCATGACGGCTTCGCAAAAAGCTGCCACTGCATCCCAGGCTGTATCGCTCTCAAGCATGGCCTCGAGCATGCTTGAAAATGACAGATCCCTTCCAATTTCGTCTGTTAGTAACTGACGCTGCGACTCCCAAGCACTGCACGACTCAAGAGTGTGCTGTGCCGTATCATCGTCGGCACCGCAGTGGTGACATGCTGTACTCGGTTCCCTTCTTGCTACTTTGTGCAGGTAATGCCCGAAACATCCGTGCCCAGACATCATCTGCACCAGTCTGAATGTAAGGTGACCGTGGTCACGGTTTACCCACTTCCTAAGAAGGGGACGTATGCTATTTATAGTCCAGCAGCCATATTGGGCGGACTCCAGTTCAATAGCCCATTCTTGCAGGGCGCTCTCTTGGGCCACTTTTCTCAGATGGCTAACCTCTTGTGGGGCAAGGTTATACCCTTCTGCCCGTTTTTCAACTTTAAGTCTGTAAATTTCAGCCAGTACTTTTGCCCCCTTGCCCCATGGCAGTGTTCCCGCGATCACACATGCAGCCCCGTGTGACACAGTGCGGTAGCCACGTATAACCCGGATGGCTATGATTCTCTGTGGCCTCTGCAGAATTGCCGTATTGGCAGCAGTAAGAGCATCCACCCACACTGGTGCACCGTACAAGGCCATCTATCAGTAGGCCTACCACAAGCTCTGTCTGGCTCTGTCTCTAGCTCTGGTTTTGAGTCTGTGTGAGATTTTTTGGAAGTTTTTTTTCATTTCGCTCAACGCTGGCTAGCCCCAAACTAAGCAGAGCTTGCACTATGGGAACTAGATAGCTGATAGATTTTTATTTTGTAAATACTAACATACTTAGAGTACAATGTAGAATAACCTTAGAATAACACCCAAACAGAGAATAAAAATCTACGTTCACCACAGAAATATTTTGTCCTCGGTATGGATTGAACCCACGACCTACGGCGCAAAAGGCAGAGCTGCTAAATACGCTGAGAGGCCAGTCAAGTAGTACAGCTTAAAAGATTAAACAAATGCCAAAAATATACTTAGTTACTCGACAAAGTACAGCTATAAAAGACAAGGACCGACTACGCGACTCGTTAGATACCTATCTACAAGTACAATCCCTTTAGTAAATCACGACTGCATTGAATACAAAGCGAGATATCAAATGAATTTCCCGCTCATTGACTTGGAAATATAGCCAGTTACGCGACTGTGGGGAGGTAAAGTGTTATCAATCAGCAATTTTTCCGAGATTTTGAATTTTGACTGGCCTCTCAGCTCAGTTGGTAGTAGCTCTGGCTTTTGCGCCGTAGGTCGTGGGTTCGATTCCCACCGAGAATAAATATTTGTGTGATGTTTGTTCTCTGTCTGGGTGTTATAGTATTGTATTTTAGTATTTGCAAAATAAAAAATATTTATACAACTAGATGATCGAACTAGCATTTGGCCCACATGATGTTGAGTGGTAACCATTGCTTATAACAGAGCATTGCCTCGTAGGTTGCACACCTTAGGAATGTGCCCTATGATGCACTGACCTGCGTTCATTTTTTTAGGTCTCTTACCGCCCTCTTTTAGGCATGCAGCTCTCACTATGAATCAAACCAAATCTAAAGTGTATTTATTCTTTCCTAGTATTCGTAATGAAAACCACAGTGTTTACCTCGGATGAAAGACTTTTTTAAGTCCCTCAAGCTCCATTGGCGCCCTCGCTACGCTCTGGCGCCAAACCCGTCTCGGGACTCAAAAACGTGACTTTCTATCCTCAAGTAACAATGTACTACTTATTCTACACGGTATTTCTCCAAACAATTGAACAGTTTCACCGAAGTATATACCATGACTAGTATAGGACGTTGGTTGTCCCTTAGCTCGCATAATAAGCCCTTAACAATTGGAAACGTATCATACACTTGTCCCAACATCCATTTGTCTTCCTAACGAGGCCCCAGACGACTTGTTACGTCGACAATAACGGATTATAGAGGTCCCTTCTCTATGCAGATGATCAAACGATTATGTCCGGGTCTTGAGGCAAGTGGCTGAGTTTGGCTGAGATGGAGTATTATAGCCATTTTCAAAGGATATAAACGTACGTTACGTAGATTTATCAAAACTGTTTTCTACTACATTTTATGCACGCCAACCTCTTTGTTTTTCACCTGTCAAGGTTGGCTGGTAGAAAATGCTGTCTAGCGTTAAGCTCTCCTATTGTATCTTATTTTTTGGTGCAATGAAGAATTAAATGGACTGGCCTCTAGCTCAGTTGGTAGTAGCTCTGCCTTCTGCGCCGTAGGTCGTGGGTTCGATCCCCACCGAGAACAAATATTTGTGTGGTGAACATAAATGTTTGTTCTCTGTCTGGGTGTTATATTGTATTCTAAGTATGTATTTACAAAAAAAAATGTATTCAAGTATTATATCAGCTATCTGGTTCCCATATTACAAGCTCTGCTTAGTTTGGGGCTGGGTAGTGTTGTGTGAATTGTCCAGAATATTTATTTATATTTATTAATTATTTAAATAAATAAAAGTCTTACTGTTTTGAGGCTGAACATATTTATGCCTCAAGTAGATGGACTCAGGGCAGTGCATCGTGGGGCACGTTCCTGACGTGGCAATGCTTTGCTATAGACGATGGACACCATCACCTAGCTGTATAAAAATAACTATCATTTTTGAACGACTACAAAAAAGAAAGCGGATTTAAAGTCGTTTTGATTAAGTAAGTATGTTACCAATTTGGAAAGTTTGATATCATCACGTGGACCGTCTAATAAAATTCTGCTCTCTCTATATTTCCTGAAAGACGAGCTTTTATTTGACAAATCGATAACAATAAGTCTTGTTGAGTGCATTCTGGATAATACTCTTATACGAAACTTTTGGCCCTTGAATAGATACAGTCAGTAAAATAAGTATAATAACAGTTGGTACGAGATTTTATGTACAATTTTTCTTCGCATGATTTACTTAAATTGTAACTGTGCCTTGAAAATTTTTGAGATTCAAGGTTCTTCAACGACGAAAAAAAAGAATAATGAAAATTATAAATACCTTTTTCTATCATTGTATTTAGTAACCTGTTTCCAATCTGCATGATTATATCATATCGGTTCGCTCCTGCTATATTGCAACACCCTTACTGGGTAAATTATTTATTGATTCAAAACAAGTTCTAAGATCTGACTCTGTTGAAAAATTCAAAATTTAACATCAAATAATATTCTATTTCCACTGCTGACCGTACCTATAGTGAGTTCTTACAAAAGCATTAAAATACGCTTGGTTTCACAAATTTCGTAAAACTTTTATCGGAGTTTGCAGACTAGATAAAATTATTTATCGTATTGTCCAGTAAACTTCGTCTTCCTACAAAAGTTTCAGACCTTTCTTTGGTAGGTATACAGGGCGTCCCACGGATATACCACATGGAGGGAAAGTACCTTTAATATTGTAGATGGAACATTTTATTAAAATAAGATTTTATTTGAATATAAAAAATAATTTAAACTGATTTCATAGATATTTATACAATAAAATGGTTGAACCAGGAATCGAAACCGATACACGAGAAAAATAATCACCCTGTATTTGAATTTAAAAAACAATTTAAACTGCATTCCTAAATATTTAAACAATTACAATGATTGAACCAGGAATCGAACCGGTAACACGAGAAAAATAATCACCCTGTAGCTTTATCATACCGATGAAAAGGCTTCATCATAAGGATTATTTTTAGCTAAATAACATAATTTCAGAAATAAAACGACGACCATGAAATTATACATTAGATGTGAAATTAAAAATAATAATCCTGTTCAACCAAGCAATTATTTAAATATCTATGAACGCAGTTAAATTGTTTTTTAAATTCGAAAAATGTCTTCTTTCAGTAAACGTCATCTACAATATTTAAGGTACTTTCCCTCCATGTGGCATATCCGTGGGACGCCCTGTATAAAAGAGCCCTGTCAGTGAGTGTTTGCAAAGGCCTTCGCGTGCTCGATTTCACTATGAAGTGAACCTTAAGGGCCCTTGATGTGACCGGCCTTTTGTAATTCCCGACTCTACCTACGTCGGTTCGGAAAGGTTTTATAGCTTTTGGTGCATGCTGATTTTTAGAAGTACCCCTTGGCGTTTGGTCAAGTGAAATATGACGTCAATTATGTTATTATGCGACCTATACTCTCTCAGCTTAGATGTTAGTAGCTCCGCTTTCCGGTCGTAGCTTCGATCCCCACTGAAAAATTTTTTTTGTGTGTAGAACGCAGATGTTTGTTCTCTGTCTGGGTGTCATATTGTATTCTAAGCATGAAGTTACAAAAAAAGCTAGTATTACATCAGCTATCTACTAATAGTACAAGCTCTGCTTAATTTGGGGCCAGATAGTGTTGTGTGGATTGACCACCATAATTTGTTTATTTATTATACGAACTATACACTATACACTGTTTTTACCAATCTTTGACAAAAGTGAATAAGGGCAGGAAGATGTCACAATAGAAGAAAAAAGATGAAGGCTTATACGTTTTTGCTCAAAGTAGGCCCCTACGACTTCTCATGTAAATAAGGGAGATCGTTCCATCTATACGGAATATATAAAACGCTATTCATCAAATAAAAAATATCAGTCCATATTTTAGACAAGCTTAAAAAAGAGATGGTTAAGTATATTTTTATGTGATGGATAAATTTATTTGTTGATTGAACAATTCGTCCTTATTTATATTAATTTACAATTACTATTCTCAATAATATTATACGATAAAATGCAGTCGTATTTATTTTACCACTATTTCGACTGAACTCTTAATTAATAGTTCGTTCATTTCCATGTGTTTTTGTTAAAATACTCGTACCTACTTGAAATCCAATATGAAATACAATTTTGAGGTTTATTAGTGAATTTACTGAAATTATGAACAATGTATGTTCATGCAATGTACAGGATGTTGCCAAAAACCTGAAAAGTTGTAAAGTATTTTCATCAAATTGAAAGTAAATTAAAGTTATTTTCAATATATGCATATAAACCCCACCTGATGCACCCTGTGTTTATAATATTGATACGTACTAAGTATTGGAATCCCGTGCTATTTTCGTACAAACTTCGGGAAGCGAATTAAAAAAACGTGTTTTAGTGAGTGCCTGCAAAAGTACATACTTATAGAGTGCCGTACCAAGTTCAAAAAGTCTCAGGGCCTTGAATTTTAAAGATTTAATGACGAGTTAGCGAGTGTTAGGAATCCGAAGATTGGTCAAACACCACAAAATGTGGAAAGGTCAGATGACATTATAAAACTCCCAAGTCTCCTCCTCCAATCTTCAATCCAATCTCCAAGTCAATGACAAAAGGAATGCTTGTAATGTTGGTATTTATCCTGCATTGAACTCCGCATAGTTCTAATGATGCTATGTTTTTTTAGTAGTAAAACAATATAAAGAAAACATCCATCTTATTTGTAAATGACAAACCTAAATAATTAAACACACTCCAGAGAGCTCGAGTTCACACCTGAAAAATAAACAACCTGTATAAAAGCTTGATTCCGTGGTTGTGGTGACACTCAATAGGTTTCAATTTAATTACCTGCAGTGCAGATAATTTAAATAATATATAATTTAATCATTGTTTGTTGCCATTGGCATTGTATAAACATTGTAAAACATGATTTTCTATGATTTTCCTCAATAGACCTTGATTATTTATTCCAGTACTTCTTAATAACTCCCTCGTATAAATTGCTTCTAAAGAATTTGATGGGTTTCAAGAAGTTCCACGCGTTTATTATTCAAGCTACGAAGATGCTACGTATACGTACTACGCTACGCCGTAGCACTTAGCGTGCAAAACCATTTTTATTTTTCGAAGATGTTCGAAAACATTGCTTCTCTAAAAAGTTTATTAGTACAGATTATGTTGTTTTAAAGCTGCCAACAGTATTAAATTCAGCTCGTTTTCATTATAAGATTTTAACTATTTTCATAAGTACTCCTTTGGATCGACGCGAGACGATACATTTTCTATCGTATCTGGAAAGTATGGTGCAAGCCTAATATAAAGGGATAAAATTAGGAACTAATATAGGTTGTAATAATTAATTATAATGAAACTTTTTATCCCAAAAAATAACAGGAACTGGATCAAATCTCGTACGCGGGCGAAGCCACGAGCGACAGCTAGTCTAGTATAGATAAACCAGTCTAAAAATGCACACCCCTCCACCACGTTTTCTTGACGTTGACTCACAGCAAAGTAGTTAAAAATGATCCTTGTAATATAAGTGATAAAGAACAATTTACTTTGAGTGACTGGAGTAGCGGGACGTGCATTTTAAGCTTGGACGATCTCTACTATGTGATTGTTTGTAAAATAAATAAAATAAAATAAAATCAAAATAAATAAAAATAGTTATTTGTTATACAAGAGTGCAAAGCTGCTTTTTAACCGCGTGCTCAATTTTGATGACTGAGCAAGCGCAGGATTCTAAAGTTTAACCACGAGCGGAGCGAGTGGTTTAAATGTTAGAATCCTAAGCGTTGGCGAAGTAATCAAAAGAGCACAAGGTGAAAAATCTTTGCACTCGAGTGCAACACGTTACTTTTCATCCCACCTCAGCGAGGAAATAACTAATGCAAAAAAGAACATGGCGCGACTAAAAGTAACACACCAAGAAGGTTCCGAGTATGAGTTATTAATAAATTTAAAAAGGTTGTATGATAAATTCGGCACCATGCAGGTAGAAGTAAATAGGTTTATTGGTGTTTTGAATTCACAAATACACCAAGAAGGTTACGAGAGCGAGTTTTCAAAACAAAATAAAAAAGGTTGTATGATAAGTTCGGCACCATGGAGGTAGAAGTAAATAGGTTGTGTATTCACAAACTTATTGAACACGATATCACAATATCTGAGTGGAAAACCCGTTTTTATCCGCTAGAGGATAAAGTAAATTTTAATTTTGAATATCGAGTTCACTAAGTTTGTGAATACACAACCTATTTACTTCTACCTCCACGGTGCCGAATTTATCATACAACCTTTTTTAATTTGTTAAAAACTCGCACTCGTAACCTTCTTGGTGTATTTGTGAATTCAAAACATCATGAAACCTATTTACTTCTACCTGCATGGTGCAGAATTTATCATGCAACCTTTTTAAATTTGTTAAAAACTCATACTCGGAACCTTCATGGTGTGTTACTTTTAGTCGCCCAAGGTCGCGCCATGTTATTTTTTGCATTTAGTCATTTCCTCGCTGAGGTGGGATGAAAAGTTACGTGTTGCACTCGAGTGCAAAGATTTTTCACCTTGTGCTCTTTTGATTCCTTCGTCAACGCTTAACTTTTAAACCACTCGCTACGCTCGTGGTTAAATATTAGAATCCTGCGCTTGCTCGGTCATCAAAATTGAGCACGCGGTTAAAAAGCAGCTTTGCACTCTTGTATAACAAATAACTATTTCACAGATATTGACATCCACAAGTCAGAAGAATGCCGTTCGGAGTGGGTGGAAGTCCGCGATGGATACATGCCCGACGCACCCGTCTTGGGCCGCATCTGTGGCTCGGGGAAGGGACCCATGATGCGGTCTACTGGCTCCCGGCTGACTGTGGTCTACCAGCCGGGGCCAAGGCCAAAACCACATCGCGGTTTCAAAGCTTTTTATGAAGGTAAGCTTAATAGAACAGGAGAGTCTGCAAATTTAAAGTCCCTCTGGTTCAAAATACTGTTGTATGACTGTTGTTTTTTTTCTTATCAGCGGTCTGTGGAGGAGACATTGAAGTAGATAGCAGTGGACATCTGGAGTCACCCAATTATCCTGACGACTACCAGCCGAACAAACTCTGCGTTTGGAGGCTTTCTGTTCCTCAAGTAAGTACTTCTTGGCTTCATCATCTCACATAAAAGTAAATAGTAGTATGTAGTAGTAGAGCTTTTTGTGAAGGGCTCGTCCGGGGAAGTACCACCACTATGCCTATTTCTGCCGTGAAGCAGCATTGCTGTGTTTCGGTTTGAAGGGTGTGGGTGCCGGTGAAATTACTGGCACGTGAGGCTGAACACTTGTATGCCTCAAGTTGATGGACGCAAGGGCATCGTAGGGCACGTTCCTGACGTGCGTGACTTACGAGGCAATGCTTTGTTATAGGCGATCGTTACCACTTAACATTAGGCGGGCCATATGCTTGTTCCATCAGCGAGTTGTATAAAAAATAGAACTTTGCATCTATTGTGGAGGAAAAGTGAAATCTTTGGTGGCATCTGCCTGTAGCATCACTGGTCATCACTGACCATCTGGTCTATCTACACGGTGTTAAGCGGTTACCTCTGCCTATAGCAATTACATTGTGCCTGGGGCATGTTATTTCCGGTAAAAGCACTGTGAAGCAAGTATACAAAGCCTTTCAGTCTGTTAGAGACACTTGATCGGGACTTCGTTCGCAAATGGATTCTGCTCTCAACTAATATTTACCTTCCTTCTTAGCACGAGTAGGTGACTAATGTAGCAAAACGTAAGACAATAATGTAAAAAAATACTAGCAAAGAAAACATTACGTTGCGTTGGTCTGTAAACCAAATTCAATGCTTTTTTGAAATATTTTTTTTCGTGTATTACGTTTTTTAGATGTTTGTGGCTTACTTTCATTTTAGCAAATAAAGATGTTTAATTAAATTTCCGCAAGTAGCTTTGAGTTCAAGCTACTTTTTTTCTCGAAAAAATGACGGATATAAAACTGTTATGTGGGCAAAAGCCGCGGTTGGCCTCACACAGCAGCTGGCCTACCACGAGCTCCATATGGTTATGGTTATGGCTGTCAAAATTGTATCAACAGTGTCAACACATTCAAACCCAAGAAGAAAATGAATGTGTGGGTCAGCCTATATAAACACAATTTGACAGCCATAGCCATATGGACCTCGTGGTAGCCCTGCAGTTGGTAGTATATACACAACCATATATTTCAGGATTATCAAGTGGCTCTCAGGTTCCACTCGTTCGAAGTGGAGAATCACGACACCTGTTCCTACGACAAGGTGAAGGTCCGCGATGGAGACTCCATGGACAGTCCTCTTATCGGCATGTTCTGTGGACACAAGATACCTCCAGACATCAGGTAAACTAAACGACGGAAATTTTCACATACAAGTAATTTCTGTTTCTAGAAAAGCATTCAGGCTTATGCCGTTAGTCCTGATTGTGTATGGAGAAACGTTAAGCGGGATTTTGAGAACTAACGTTTTTACGTAGCGTTTGTAGGTAATCAAATTAGTTCTCGCAATCCTGCCAGACATAATGTTAATGTCACCTAGGTTTCTACTGGAGATACCTAATCCAGTGCCTGGATGGCCAGCAATGCATGGCAATTGCCTGATGTTCTTGGGAGGTTGTGCCGACTTTTTCTCTGACGTTTATTTCTACATCCCCAGGTCTACTTCCAACAAGTTGCTGGTAATCTTTGAGTCAGACAGCACGGTCCAGAAGGCGGGCTTCTCAGCTACCTTCATGAAGGAGTTTGATGAGTGTGCTTCCATCGAGCATGGCTGCAGTCATTCCTGCGTCAACACGCTTGGCGGTTACGAGTGTGCTTGTAATATTGGATACGAGCTGCATTCTGATGGGAAGAAATGCGAGAGTGAGTACTTCGTAGAACTAATAAGTTCTCAGACTTCTCAGCCACCTTCATGAAGAGTGTGTCTCCAGCCTACTATAGATGGTAGGTACTGGCATGGTATAGATTTCTCCCACTAGTATGTACCATTTATTCAAAACTTGACGTTGTACGCTGTGCGGACTGATCATTGGGATTGTTTTTTTGCCCCATGTACGCTTTGTAAGGGATACTAATAGCGAAGAACTGGCTCCTAGACCAATGCTCATGTGGTCGAATACCTTCAAACCAAGGCCAAAATACCCAGCTTTGGGAGAGGAAAGCCTAATTCCCCAAGAGATTTTATGCGGTACAAATTAATTTGCGTTTTCCAGATGCATGTGGTGGAGCCCTATACGCTCCCAACGGTACCATCACCTCCCCCTCCTTCCCGGACCTCTACCCCCCCTCCAAGAACTGCCTCTGGGAGATAGTGGCGCCCCCACAGCACAGGATCACACTGAACTTCACACACTTCGACCTGGAAGGAAACAACATGTATCAACAAGTAAGAACCTGTGAGGCTGTAACCACATCATCATGATCATTAAACATGTATCCACTGCTGGACATTAGATGTCCTCTATGCATTTCTAGGATTAATAGGGCAGGTTCAGGAACCTGCCCTATTAATTTCACGGTAAAAGCATATGGTTTTTTTAAACAACTGCGTTGACTCGTAGGTCACGAGAAACTTCCTAACCACCTTTTATTTACCTTTTCATCAATCATCCTTCAGCCGAAATAGATTTACTGACATGAACTAATTTCCTAGGAGTGTGAGTACGACAGTGTGACTGTTCACTCAAAGCTAGCTGACGTGCTGAGACGTCATGGAGCCTTCTGTGGAACCGCTCTGCCGCCGCCCGTCACCTCCGATGGAAACGTGCTCAGGGTTCAGGTAAACTGGAAGCTTTATTGAACTCCAACAAAAAATCTGCAACAGATACCTATATTCTGATATGTGGACGTACAAGAAGACCATTGCCGTAGCTAGGTGCCCAAAAGCCCTGGGGCAATAAACTAGGCCCCCAACTATACCTATTATTTAAAATCGTATCTTCCCAACCCGACATACTCCAGATTTGCCCTTGAGCTTGGAGGCTCTGGGGCATTACCTCGTCTAGCCGTCCGATAGCAACGCCACTGAGAAGACTGTCACTAAAACCTCACTGTAACAATGATTACCATTTAGTTTAATGTTTTTAGTTCACATCAGACGCATCAGTCCACCGCTCCGGCTTCGCAGCAGCGTACTACATAGACGTGGACGAGTGCGCTGAGAACAACGGCGGCTGTCAACACGAGTGCCACAACACGCTCGGCGGATACGAGTGCGCGTGCCACAGCGGCTTCACGCTGCATCCCAACAAGCATGACTGTAAGGAAGGCGGGTGCAAGCATGACGTCACTCTACCACATGGTACTATCTTCAGGTGAGAACACGCTAAGGCTAATTGTTTATTGATTTTATAGTGTTTACTACACATATGGAAATCACAAAAAAATTTATAATGTCCCAAAAGTTAACAGCCGAGCGGGATTTGAACCCGCGTCCTTCCCCTCGGTACGGGGCTGCGCTGACCACTGCGCCATCGGATTCTAATCACACTCGACGAATAACTCTTAGGGACTGTTCGGCACGCTAAGGCTAGTTAAGAAAACACCAGCGCACAACAGTTTCTTTAACCGTCTTTCACTGTCAAGACTGTGCTTCTATGGAACACTTTGCCAGTGGACATTAGTCCGTGTGGTTCTGGCAAAAAATAGCACTTCTCCATCACCTGCCATGAGTGCCGTAAAAAACGACTAAGTGAACACAACTGGGAAAAGGGCAGCAGCATGCTTACTGAACTGGCATAGTGCATATATTTTTTTACAGAGAAACTCATTGGTAAGTAAGTACACCATTTATTACTAAACCACCAATGTTCTAATAGTTAGTGACATGACAGAAAGCAGTGTGATGAAGCGTGTTGTGCCTAGTCTTGTCAAAAGAAGAAGACTTCATGATCGCCATAGCCACACTAGTGACTTTTCAAGCATTGGTATTACTTTCAGCCCTAACTACCCAGCAGCATACCCCGCCAGAAAAGACTGCGTTTGGCAGTTCTCAACGACGCCAGGACATCGAATAAAGCTGATCTTCAATGTCTTCGAGTTGGAGCCTCATCAGGTAAGGAATGTTCAGCATTTTTATTTTATACAAATAGCTGATGGAACAAGCATATGACCAATCTGATGCTAAGTGGTAACCAAAACTAAAGCATTGCCACGTAAGTCACGCTTGTCAGGAACGTGTCATAATAGTCATAATAATAATAGTCATTTATTGGTAATAAACATTACACGTCATTTTGGTGTGAGTACATATTATTGTACTGTGCAGTATAAAAAAAAACAAAGATTGTTAAAAATAAAGTAAAAAATAATTCAGTTCACATTGGAAAAATATAAAAAAAGAAACACACATTAATTAAATCATAAAAATAAATAACAAATAGTAATAATAAAAATTCATACATTGTCTTTATAGGCTATGAATTCATCATAGCTGTAAAAGGTGTGCTCGTTAAGCCAGCGTTTCAATCTAGTTTTAAATGAGGGAATACTCAATGCTTCCGTTACAGTGTCAGGGAGTTTGTTGTAGACTGTCGGTCCCATGATGTGTGTCAGTTTGGAAGACTTCGTGACTTCGTTAGAGTTGTCCTACGATGCACTGCCCTGCGTCCATCAACTTACTTGAAGAATACAGATGTTCAGCCTCACGTGCCAGTAATTTCACCGGCACCCACACCCTTCAAACTGAAACACAGCAATAGTGCTTCCACACAACTTCCAACTGTATTCAATGAATAGTTTTCGCCTAAGTATTTACAAAAAAAAATTATAAAGTATTAAATCAGCTATCTAGTTAGTTCCCTAGCTTAATTTGGGGCTGCATTTGCGTTGATAATCCACAATATTTATTTATTTATTTGACTTACCTTTTTTTTTTTTTTTTTTTTTCGATGGGAAAATGCATTACGCATGTCCCCCGGCCTGAGGAGAGCTGGAGGGGTCTGTCGGGCTCGCCACCTAACTAGTGGCATACCGGCTAAAAACCCATCGATATTCCGTCAATTCACCTTAGTGCCAACGCGTCATCAAACCATTCGTCATGAGACGATTCGTTCGACGACGCATCTGCACTTGACAGGGTTACGGGTTCCCGGTCAGATTCGACCGCGACCCTGTCGGTGACTGCTCGCCTTAAGCGAACTCTTCGGTCCACCCTTTGTGGGGCAGGGGGCTGTCCTGGAATATTTAGGACATCCCCCGGCAGTGGAGGCCTGTGCAATGCAGGGCTAGGACTCCTCGCACCTATGCCCTGCTGGTCTCCGTCAAGCGGTAAAAGACGGTGAAATTGCCGCCGCCTTCTGCCAGATCTCTTCTTACGCTGCGGGTCAGCAAGGGGATCTTGCTCCCTTATCCTCTCCGCCATCTCTTTCTGCGACACTACATCCTCACAAAAAGAGACCACAGATTGCCAGGCACTGTCGCTTTCCAGCATGACCTCGATCACACTAGACAGCGAAAGATCCTGTCCCACGACTAATTCGAGTGCTTGACGCTGCGATGCCCAAGCACTACACTCTTGCAGCGTGTGCTGCGCCGTGTCCTCGGCCGCACTGCAGTGATGGCATGCAGGACTCGCCTCTCTTCTTGCTATACGGTGCAGATACGATCCAAAACAGCCGTGTCCTGACAGTACCTGCACCAGTCTAAAAGTGAGAGCTCCGTGCTCTCTTTGCACCCATTCTTTTAATTTGGGTCCTATAGCATCTAAGGTCCATAGGCCAAATGTAGCGGACACCAGCTCTTCTGACCATTGCTGAAGAGCTACTATGCGAGCCTGATCAGTAGCTTGCCTGATCTCTAGAGGAGCCATACACTCTCCTTGTGCACGTCTCTCTACCTTATCGTTGTAGGCCTGGGCGAGCACCGAAGCTTCTTTTTCCCAAGGCAAAGTACCTGCTATGACGCAAGCAGCGCCATGCGATACAGTGCGATAACCTCGTATAGCTTTAACTGCCATAATCTTCTGCGGTTTCCGCAGAAGAGCCCTATTACCGACAGTTAAAGCGTCCACCCACACCGGTGAGCCATAGAGTGCCATGGACCGAATGACTCCAGCATAAAGGCGACGGCAGGGGGTGCTAGGGCCACCCAGATTCGGCAAAAGGCGTGCGAGTGATCCAGCTGCACCTTGTACTTTGGGCATCAACCGCTGGAAGTGCTCGGAAAAATTCCATGCTCTATCCAGTGTAAGTCCCAAATACTTGATATGTGGTGCTAACATGATCCGCTCGCCGTCAACGTAAATGTAGGCACCAGCTGGTGGCCTACCTCTTCGACCGTAAAATGACATGGCCACAGTTTTGCTTAGGGCCACCTTCAGTCCCAGCAACCGGATGCGGCCAACCAATAGAGTTGACCCTACTGTAGCTAGATGCGAAACCTCCTCATGGTTTCTTCCCCGAGCGACAAGCAGCGTGTCATCTGCGTAGCAAAGTATGTCGGTTCGGGGAAGTAGCGTACCACGTAGCACCCAGTTATAGCCAATGTTCCAGAGCAGGGGACCCATAACTGATCCCTGAGGAACACCGGCTGACATGTTCCTTGCACAAACTTCTCCCTTATCATTAAGATAGAGCACATCTCGCCCTCTCAGGTAATGCCCTACTATTTTCCGAAGATAGGCCGGTACCGCATGATACCGCAGTGCCTCGTCGATGCACTCGTACGGGAGACTGTTAAATGCATTGGCGATATCTAGAGATACCACCAATGCACGCTCTCCATTTGATATTGCCTCCTGCGTGATCCGCTTCAGCTGTAATAGCGCGTCTATGGTAGAGCGTCCAGATCGGAACCCGTATTGCTCCTCCGCTAAATTGGGACCAACAGATGTAAGGTGGTCGATGATACGGGCAGCTATAATGCGCTCAAGCATTTTGCCTATTTCGTCGAGTAAAATTATAGGCCTATAGCCGGAAGGCAAATCAGCGGGACGCCCTTCCTTTCGAAGTAGGCACAGGCGACCATCCTTCCACACTTTGGGAAATTGACCCAACGCGAGACACGAGTTAAAGAGTTCCACAGCTCGGCCTCCCAAATGCTTAAGGGCAAGCGCAAGAACGCGGCCAGGCACACCGTCTGGTCCAGGAGCTGTCTTCTTTGACCGGAGATGGCGGATCGCACTGCCAAACTCTCCATCAGTGATCTGAGGAATATCTTCAGGACGGTCGGAAGATGTGTCAGGAAGCACCATGTAAGGTGGCTCATGAGGTGGGCAGGCCGGAAATAAACCCATAACTATATTCTCCAAAAGTTGTGGGTCGAAAGAGTCAGTGGAGGGTGCCTGATTGCAAAGTTTTTTGCGAACGGTGCGGTAAGGACGCCCCCATGGATCCCTGTTGAGATCGTCTATAAACTCGTTCCAGGCGTCAGACTTAGCCTTGTAAACGGCAGCTTTCAGTGATTCTTTAGTCCGTCGGTAGGCCTCATAGAGACTGGACTCTTCTTCTGCCGTGTGGATTCGCCTCCGGCGACAACGCGTGTATTCGCGTCGTGTGGTATTGCAGTTCGATCGGAGAGCAGCAATTTCTGCAGACCACCAGTAAACCTGCTTTGTCTCTGGTAATTTCCTAGCACGAGGCATAGCGGCATTACACACGGCTGTTAGAGCTTCTCTTAGTTGATTCGCTTTATCATCCACCCTATTCATACTCGAGACAGGGCACCAAGCCTGCACAATCGCAGCTTCTGCTACCTGCTCTCGGTCTAGGCGTCCTAGAACCCACCGCGGGAAAGCCATTGGAGTAGTCGATGTGTGGCTCCTTCCCAAACCAGAAGAGGAGCCGACCTCGAACCTAATGTAGCGATGGTCTGAAAAGGTTTCCACTTGCTGTAGTACTCTCCAATTGAGCGCACAAGCGGCAAGAGCTGGGGTAGCAAAGGTGACATCCACTATTGATGCCCCTTGCCATCGCACGCATGTGTTAACAGATCCCTGGTTTAGAAGGACAAGACCAGCTGCTGTAGTAAATTCTTGAACAGCCTCACCGCGTCCGTTAGTGGCAGGGCAACCCCAAGCCATAGCCTTGGCGTTGAGGTCTCCCATTAACAAGATCTGCAACCCTGAACTTCTCCTGATAACGCCTTCAAGCACAAGCAAATAGGCTTCCAGCTCTACTAAGCTCTTGTTGGAGGAAAAGTACACCCCTACTACTACAATTTCACCCCAGGCTGCTGCAACATAGCCCGGCCCCTTTTCTTTAATTGAAAAAGAAAAGGAACAAGCGCTGTTACAGGCGTATATCGCCACTAAGCCGTCACTAGCACTGACCCAATTGGAACTGTTAGGGACGGTGTACGGCTCAGAAACAACAGCAACATCGATTGACCACTCTGCCAACACCTGCGCAAACAAACTTTGAGCGCAAGCACAGTGGTTAAGGTTCGCCTGGAGGAGGTTATGTCGTGACCTAAACATTAATCAGACATAACCTCCTCTGCCGCATTGTTGCGGGTCGATCTCTGGGTATATCGAGGCGCAGCCGCCGATTTACCCTTAACAGTTGGAGGGTTACAATTTTGACCTCCCATCATGTGGCCCGCTGGGCGTCGAGCATCAGCACATACAAGGTAATGAGGCTCCATTGTGCACGTCACTGACTTGTGTCCTTCTTTGCCACAGCGGAAACAGAGTTCACCACGGTCTTTATCTGACGGACACAACGGTCGAGTGTGGCCAACACCCAGGCACTTAAAGCACCGCAACGGGCGTTTATCAAGAGCAAGAACCCGAGCAGAGCTCCAGCCAACCAGAAGACGGCCTTTCTTCAGCAATACTTTAGCTGCTTGAACAGGGCATTGCACGATGGCAACACCCAAGTCTCCTGGCCCCGCCCTAATCTCTCCAACCTTAATATTAACGCACGAGCAATCAGCTGAGGCAGCAATCGCGGCAGCAACATCCTCGCTATAAAGAGAGTCGTCTAATTCACTGATGCGCAAACTTACACACCTTTCTGGACGCGAAACTTTAGCCACATCTGCAAGAGTAGATCGTAGCCTTTCAGCTAAGAGGTCAGCCTTGGGGCCACTGCCCGCTCCTGGAAGCTGCAAAACTCTAGCTCCAGTCGTCGTTAGCCGCGAACGAACTTCTTCTATCCCAAGCTCTGCTAAGTTTATTGACGCTTTAGCCTTAGTTAAAACCTCCGTGTACGTCACCCCTCTTTTCAGTGCATCTGGTTCGAGAGTGATAACCACGGCTGTTGACTTTGGCACTCTAAGGCTGGTTCGCTTGGACTTCCTCTTTTTCTTTGGTTTGGTGGCTTTTGTGGAACCCACCGCCGTCGTGGATCGCCCTTCGTTGGCCTCCAAAGAAACCGTAGGGACAGCTGCCTTCTTCTTACGGCTTGTTCTCTTTGCAACAGTAGCCCATCCTTCCCCATCAACGAGATCAACAAGGGGCACAGCACGACTAGTAGATGGCTGCACGTTTTCCCTAGAAGAGCCCATTGCGTTGCCAGCCTGACTTGTAGAAGGCTGTACTACGTGGGTAGCAGGACTGGGCATTTCAGCCTGCTTACGCGTTGCTGGGGTCGGAAGTGATGCACTGAGCTCTTTTTTCTTTTCTGCCGCTAGCGGTGGATGCACTGTCTTTGGCGGTAAAAGGCGTTCTTCTATGCCAGCTATACGTGCATTGACCATTTCCCCCACAGAGATGGTCACCCTTCGGACAACTTCTTCAATATCTACTCCTTGAGAGGGTGGAGAGAGAGTAGGAAGTAAAGCAGTTGCATTTGCCTGCATGTTTCTCTCTTCATAGTCGCGCCGAAGGGCTCCAAGCTCTACCTTGAGGTTTGCAACTTCCCGGCTGAGTCGGTTGTTGTCCGCCTGTAGACGCTTTGTCTCATCATCAATGGTCCGTACCTTCAAACAGTCGATTACATCCTTCATTGTAGTCAAGGACTGGTTGATAGCACTCATAACGGCCCCCTTTAAATTTTTGGACTTCCGGGTCTGCTCTTGAATTGAATCAACTTCAACCAAGGCTTGCGTCCATAATTCTTCCGCGTTAAGAGACTTCTCACTGAGATTCAGATGAGTGTACACTTTTTTTGTCTTACACAAGTGACATGTTTCCAGGAATGCGCATATGACCACGTGACAATCTACGACGGTGCGTCTGCAGATGTGAAGACTCTAGGCCTGTTCTGCGGCAGCAAGCTACCACACCCGGTGGTCGCGTCACAGAACCAGATGTACGTGGTCTTCAAGAGCGATGGCTCTGTGCAGAGGAAGGGCTTCCTGGCTACACACTCCACTGGTAGGTTACTTATTGCTGTTCAAGGCTCACCATCTGGATGGCTGGTCTTCCACAACTGCTCGTTTTTGCCGGTCCTTTTTGCCGCGCACGAGTAAGTTGTGGAATGAACTACCTCCTGCGGCTTTCCCTCGGAACTTCGCCATGGGGTCCTTCAAAAGGCGGGTCTATCACTTCTTGAAAGGCCGGCAGCGCTAAACGGAAAAAGCATCAGCACCACCTCTGGGTGGTGCTGATGCTTTTTCCGTCCGAAAATGAATGAAATCGTGAGTCCAAATCCAGTCGTACTCCAATGAGTTTTTATGTCCGAAAATGAATGAGCACAATGCCAGTACTCTCAAACGGTGTAGGCCTAACCTAGCTCACTCAGCTTTAAGACGTTTCAAAGTAATACTTGTGATACTACTGAATAAATATTTGACTTTGACTTTGGAGGAAAACATCGTGAGGAATCCGGCATCGGCATGTCGTAGAACCAAAAATGTTCGAGAACATGGTGTGTCACGCGTTACGCAAAAAGGGCCCGGCAGCCTACTTGTAGAAACCGGACTGGTTAACTTTCGTTCAAATTAGCAATGAGCGAGTTGGCCATTTTCGTACAAAACGACTAGCTTCAGAGCCGCCTTGTTCAAACCAGGTAGGTAAAGCGCAGCGTAAGGTCTTATTTTTCTACTAGTGCGCCGATTTGAAAGATCATTTTTATCTGAAAGGTACTTTCAGATTGGTTCCACAGAAATTCCATCAAAATGGGTTTGGCAGTTTATCCATGAAGTCAGTTTCTCAAGTTTTTAAAACTATATTAGTTCTCTTTCAATTCCAGCTTGCGGTGGCTACCTAGCAGCAACCGAAGCAGTAAAGCACCTATACTCCCACGCCCGTTACGGAGACAACTCGTACGAGTCCCGAGCCGACTGCGACTGGAACATCGAGGCGCCTCCGAACCACTTCGTGCGACTCACCTTCTTGACTTTCGAACTGGAGCCGGAGACTAACTGCCGATATGACTATGTGCAGGTGTTCGGGGGACTGGATGGCAGTGGAGGGAACTATGGCACTTTTTGCGGGACTAAGGTTGGTTTGCGCACTGTTTCTTTTATAGATCGTGGGTAGGAGTAAATTGGTGGCTTAGGTACAAGTAGGTAAGTAGGTTTAGGAAGATAGGTAACTGCGTAATCAGCAGTCAAAAGTTCATGATTTAAAACTATAGACAGCTCTGGAACTTACTGACAAAAAAAATCAACGCGGCTCTAAGGTTACGTACGTTGGTACTCCACTCACAAGGACTTAACCTTACTAACCTGCCCCCCATCATTGGTATTTTGAGGAGGGGGAGTCATAACCAGCAGTGGACTTTTTAGGGTAATCATGGTGATGATGAACCCTCCCCAGGTACTGAAGAGTTTAACCTGCTATCTTTTGCTATTTACAGATGCCGCCAGAAATAGTATCAACCTCCGAAGCTCTCCTAGTCAGGTTCCGCACAGACGATTCTCTAGTCTTCAAAGGATTCTCAGCATCTTACCAGATAGTAAAGCCGTTGTGGAGCGAGGAGGACAGTCTTGAGGGAGGGGAGGACGAGGACGAAGAAGAAGACGAGAGGATGCCCCCTCTAGTAGTGGCTCGGAGGGGGCTGCGCGCGCCGATCCCGCGGTTCGTCCGCCGCCCCACGTGACGCTGGCCGCTGCCACGACACGCGAGGCATAGGCGGCCACACACTCGCACGCACAATCGGCTCTAATTTTTTTTAATGCTATCCGTATCCTTCACTTCACTTCTTCTTTTTTGTTATCCAATCTGTCAAAATAAATGTCTGCGGATCTGTGGCCTAACTCAGTCGAGATTCGTTTTCTGTCATCTTAGGAAGTCACAGAGCTTTTTCATTTTAGGTATTTGTTTTTCTGGTGTTATTTTGAGTTCTGCTGTGTAATTTCGCTTAGCAAAGTGTGAGCAATTGGAATGAAAGTGTATACCTAGGTGATATCCTGATTTATTGATCGAATTCGTTTTCGATGATTTTGAAGAAAACCGCCATCTTTTTCTCTATAGCCAGTGACAGCAGACTTGTATATTGACTGACTTGACTAAAAACTATTTTAGTTTTAACCTCACTCACACGTAAAACTTTTCCAACAAAGACAGATGCCATCTAATTAAGAAGAAGAACTCAGCAGGTCTTAAGTTAGCCATTATTCTATCTTCCATTCGCCATCCGTTTTCGCGTAATATAAAGCGTAAACGTCTTAGCTCAGACCTCAGACATGTGCTAAGACGTTTAAGCGAAAACGGCAAATTGTAAGTTACGGTGCCCCAATAGTTTTGCCTTGGAGGAAGTGAGTTTTGCGGAATCAAACCCGCTTCATAAGTCGATGTTGCCAGCTAAATTGGAGCGACAGATTTGGCGTACCATTGAAAAACTATTAGAATTATTTTTCCTTGGTTTTTGTGATGGGGGTTTGCGTACCAAATAAGTTTGAAAAAAAAACAAAGTTGATTTTACGACTGAAAACAATTTGTAAATAAATAAACTTAAAATACTCATCATTATTATACATGCCTTTCTTATTATAAAATGATTAATGCATTTGACTACATTTTAAAATATTTGCGGTTACCAAATAGTTTTTAGAAGACATCCAAAGATTTTTGTGTTTTGTTTTATTTTTCAGTTGCCTGCCATCATTGATGCCATAATAATTTTAATTAGACTAAGCTTGATAGGTATCTACAATTGTTTAAACTTTAGGTAGGTACAACTACAAAAATAAGATCTACATTTTACTTATGTAAGTAGGTATCTACTTGCTATATTGTATACAGCTATTTATTCATTGGATTCAACTACATAAATGATGATAAATCATGATTTTTACTAGTTACCAAAACGTTAGTAAATATTTAAACAGTACTTACTATCTACTAGTACCATATATCTTAAAATTATTTATATTGAGACCTAGTAATTAAAGTAGAATAGCATAGTTTAGTGAAGACTACTGAGACAATATTGTAATGCTAAGTGGAAAATGTAATTGATAATTGATGTTGACTTCGATTGTAATTAATGTTTAATAGATGTTCATAATAATCATATCAGTAAATATATAATAGTCAGGTTTTTAGGTAGAATTTAGAACTTTCCAGAACTCAAAGCTAATATTTTATTGTCAAGTTTTTTTTGCAGTTTCTATATTAATATCGTGGTAGTATTTTCTTGCATGTAATCAACACAAATAAAAAAAAATACGCACTGAACTAACTCTGGGAACTATTTAGACTAAATTTTTCCTGTTGTACTTAAAGTCACCATGTTGGTACGTTATTTTGTTAGTGATTGTTACCAAAGGTATTGTGCCAAAAATAAAAATTGTAACCTGTTTATAGTAGGTATGCCATAATGAAATAAGCGCGCATTTTTGTAACTTAAACTTTTATTGATGAATAAATGTAAAAGTAGGATGTTATTTTGAATAAAATACTCGAAAATCCAATTAGTTTGTTTTTGTATTACTTATTTGTTTATTGTCAATTAAGTAATTATGTTCTCTCACTCTCCTAGCAACTGAAAGTAATTAGGGCTTGAGAGTTGAGACTCTGACTAATTTTCAGCTCTAAAATTGGGGTTCGATGCTCAGCTTTCCAATAAGCTTCGAAAAATGTGTAGTGGTAAAAGATAATGCATTTCTATTTGAATATTTGTAGGTAGGTACTAACCTAAACGAATGTTCAGGTTTGATAAGTAGGAACTAAAAAAAAACAAAATATAAAAAAACCCTTGGTTTTGTCTGATCTAGTCTTAAAACTTGACACCACAGACTACTAAAGGATGCTAACCTTTTTAGCATACATGGCGAATGCTACACGCTCGATATGTATCGCGATATTTAATGTGATATCTAGGTATCCAGTAATAATAAATTAGTATAATAATATGAATAGCGTCAGTACGACGGTAAATTTCATTGAGTACACTCGTACGTTTCGTATCACGATACGTGGTAACGCTCTAATACACACTCGATAAATATCGTGATCCTGGATTACGATCCAAATATCGCAGTATGTACATATCGAGCGTGTAGCATTTGCCTATGCGCATAAGTTGGCAGCACTAAAATATTCAGGTTATCATTTCATTTAAATCATTCTTCAATCTTTATTCAGTCGTTTCGTTCAATCATTCGTTCATCAATTATTGTTGTTTTGTCATTCTTTTTTCTTCGTTCTACTTTTTCAAGCGTTTCGTAAAAACTTTAATTTCTAAGTTTCTCATCTAGCTGGGTGATTTACATTAGCTCTCTTATATTTTTCATTACGTAACGCGTAGTTCCACCAAAATTGAAAATATAATATGGCTGCGTTGGCGTTCAAAGTCAAAAGTAAAAATGGTCAGCAAGTGCTGAAGGATTTGACCTCTGAGAGTACAGTTGGTGAATTAAAGATTTTTCTCTACAGCATTTCGGACGTGAGCGTGGAGAGATTGTGCGTTTTATGTGGTTACCCACCCAAGCCTATCGATATTAGTGATGATAACATGACATTGAATGAAATAGGGTTAAAAACTGGTGAGACGCTGATTGTGGAAGAAAAGACAGGTCCGTTGCCTGTTCCGAAGGCTACAGAGCTCACTGTGCCTACGATTAGGGAACCCAGACCTGTGGAGAATGGGACGTCTCTTGAGACACCCGGTAGACCTGGTATTCTTATGAAGAGAGTGGTTCCTTCTGATAACTCTTGTCTTTTTACTAGTATAGGTGAGTTATTATTAAACTAGGTAAGTAAAACTTCATTTTAAACTTGCAGACTTGCCTAATAAACAAAGTAAACAATGGGCCTGTGCATAATATTATATATTTTTTGACTGGCCTCTCAGCTTGGCTTGTAATAGCTCTGCCTTCTGTGTGGTAGGTTGCGAGTTCAATCCCCATCGAGAACAAATATTTATGTGGTGAAGGCAGATGTTTCTGCTCTGTTTGGGTGGTGTATAGTAGGTATTCTTAGTATATACGTATTTATAAAAAATATATATTTAACTATTAAAACAGCTATCTGGCTCCTGTAGCTGCTTAATTTGGGTGGTTTCAGTGTAGGCAACGCAAAAACAGCAGCCTTGGTGTTGTTGGTGTCTATGGGCGACGGTGACCGCTTACCAACAGGTGGGCCGTAAGCTCGTTTGTCTATCTTTTACATAAAAAAAATAAAAAAATTTGGGGATAGGTAGTGTTGTGTGGGTTGTCTAGCATTTTTATTTAAATAATTATATTATTCTTTATTTTAATTAACATTTCTGATATGCATGGCACCTGCGAGGCAATGCTTAAATATAAAAAAAGTGTAAAATTTCAGGTTTTACACTAAATGGCAGTATAGACACAACAGCACACTTGTTAATGCGACAGATCATTGCAATGGAAGTGGGTAATGACTTGGATACGTACACGGAGGCGTTCCTCGGGAAACCAAATACTGAGTATTGTGCCTGGATTATGCAGCCTAGTTCCTGGGGTGGTGCTATAGAGGTAATTTATCATAATCAGCCTGAAGAAGTCCATTACTTGACACAGACTTCTATACATTTCCAGAAAAATTGATTCTGAGCACTTTCCATCGACTGCCTTGCCGCGATTAACAATGTTGTCGGTTCAACGGGTGGGTGAGCGTCCTACGTGACGTCTTCCGAAGGGCAAGTCTCACTTCATTTACAACATTTCGTCTACATAATGTTGTTTTCGTTTCGCCTATGTGTCTCTCTATTGTATGGAGAAAAGATGAGACAGCAAAATATGTTACTTAGAAACGAGTTTTTGTGTCATCAATTTTCTGTACAAAAGAGAGAGAAACATGCTCGCACGAAAACAACATTTGCTAGACGAAATGTGTTAGCAAAACTGAGACTCTGGTATTGGCGGCGGTTGTCGATTCTTCAAGCAATTTGACGTTTAACCACTTTAGGTATTCATTGTAGGAGCTACTACTTCTGGAGAAAGGTCAGCCTTGTATATTTCCAGGACGACCAATTACGAGCCTTTTGTTAAAATAGCCATAAATGAGGAAATTATTTTATAATATTGTTGTTGTTTCAGGTAGCTATATTATCAAGATTCTATGGAGTTGAAATGGCAGTTGTAGATACCTTAAATGCAATTATAAATAGATTTGGAGAAGATCAAAACTATGGACAGCGAGTGTTCCTTCTTTTTGACGGAGTTCATTACGATCCATTGTACTTAGAACAAGCAGATGTGAGTACCTGGCCTTTTTTAACACTGCATGTACTTGCATTCTATTAAACAACTGTAGATAAAACTGAGTTATTTGATATCAGAAATGTTGATAAGATCTGAGAAGTTGCTTAAGGCTGCGCTCACATTGGATACGTTTTCGTACGAATTCCATTTGTGCAGAAACGTACGAACACGTACGAACATTCCCGACCTTCTAAGTACTATGAAAGCGCTCACACTGCGCGCACGTACGTATACGTACGACTCCAAAGTTAGCGCAGCCGGCCGCGCTCACTTTGGATGCGAATTATATCGTACGTAAACGTATGAACACTGTTCGTACGAATTGAGTGCGCACACTGAAAACGTTTTTCTCCGTCAAATAGACAGAGTACCGGTGTTAGCGCATACGTTATTGATGATGAACGCACGAACGTGTAATAAAATCCCAACAAGTTTGGATTGATTTCGGGCGTCGGACTTGCACGTACGGATACGTACGACTAACTCGCGCGCAGTGTGAGCGCTTTCATAGTACTCAGAAGGTCGGGAATGTTCATGCGTGTTCGTACGTTTCTGCACGATTGGAATTCGTACGAAAACGTATCCAAAGTGAGCGCGGCCTAATACCTAATTTTCAAAGAATCTTGTATGTAATATAAAGTACAAAACAGTAAACAAATGTAACATTGTTCTACCACAAAGTTGTTAGGTCAAATTGAGTTCATTGATCAGAAAAGGTATTTTAGGCGAAGAGCGAATACTCCGATTCCTATGCGATTATTAGTTAGAAAGTTCTGAGATTGTTTTAGGCTATGTTTAGTATCCATGCTGCTGTTTGCATAATCTTTTTTTTTAATTAAGTATGTAAGATCAATGCATTGGGATTATACCTCAATGTAATAATATATTTTGACTGGCCTCTAACTCAGTTGGTAGGAGCTCTGCCTTCTGCGCCGTAGGTCGTGGGTTCGATCCCCACCGAGAACAAGGTGAACATAAATGTTTGTTCTCTGTCTGGGTGTTATATTGTATTCTAAGTATGTATTTACAAAAAAAAAAGTATTCAAGTACTAGATCAGCTATCTGGTTCCCATATTACAAGCTCTGCTTAGTTAGGGGCTGGGTAGTGTTGTGTGAATTGTTCACAATATTTATTTATTATTTTGCAGGGTGGCACGCAAACAATCTTTCCAGCCGAAGACATGGACATCTACAGAGAAGCAGAACAATTAGCACATGAAGCAAAGTCTTCCAGACAGTTCACTGACCTCAACAAGTTTACCCTCAAATGCATGATCTGTGATAAGTTCCTCACGGGGCAAGTGGAAGCCCAAAAGCACGCGAAAGAAACATCCCATACGAACTTTGGGGAGGTTTAGCGACAGCTTTTGATTTCGTACGGGAGCCGATAGCCAGATTGCCTATCGACTTGATACAACAATGAAACCTATGTTTGGCAGTAGGGCCGCAAAGTGGTGCTCATTCCGTAAGAACCAGAAAAATTAGCGAAAATTGACTGAAAGTTTTTTTTATGTAACTAGCTAATGGAACAAGCATATGGCCCACCTGATGTTAAGTGGTCACCATCGCCTATAACAAAGCAATGCCTCGTAGGTCACGCACGTCAGGAACGTGTCCTACGATGCACTGCCCTGCGTCCATCAACTGGACCATCATTGACTATCAACAGCCATAAGCCTCTTCCCGGAGGCGCTACTCTTGTTGGTTTTAGGTATTTTATATCTTGACCTGCTATTCCTGCAACATGGTTTGTTCGAGTAATAGCTCAATGCTGAATGGGTTCATTCGTTAACATTTTCCATATAAAAATTGAGAGCTCACGGCGGATTCGCTTAAATGAATTGTGTTGCAGCAATAGATTTGTCACTATGCTTTCTCTGTATGGATATGATGTCATCAGGCTGTTGGTCGGCCAAGACATATTTTATACCCCTAAGCCATACTCCAAAGGTACCATAAACTTACGATTTCCTTTAAAAATAGGGGGTATTTGCGTCGTAAATTGTTAGTTTTTTGGCAGTTTTGGTCAATTTTGTCTACTTTTCGGACTGATTCGGACTCAGCATGACTTAGTTGTTCTGTTGCCATGGGTCTGATCTTTGTATCAAGTCGATAGGCCTGTATATATCTGATGGTTCCCGTACTATTAGGTTGTGTCCACCATGATACAAAACTTAGCTTAGACAATTTATAAACCATGGGTGAATAGCAATAATTGGCAAGAGGCCAAAAATACTGACATAAATCCATCGAGATATAAGTACTACGTACTAGAGAAGACACCGTAAATTCCTACTTTGTCTCGTTCAACTGCGGCGATCGCGCCGCACCTCACTCAGTCGCTCTCTCTCGAAAACGCGTAAGTGCCGTGATTTACATGGCGCTTAAGACATTTTTGCCGAGAACAAATTACGAAGAATAGGACAATTCAGTTATTTGACGTAGCTTCTCTAGTACGTAGTACGTAGTACTTATATCTCGATGCATGAATCACTGCATGTCTATGATAAAGTTGCTCAATGTTCTATTAGTTGTGTCTGACATTCTAAAAGATTTGGAATCACAGTAATATAAAATTGTTTGGTTTAGTGTTTGATTGGACGTGTATTTTATGTCGATCATAGTTCTATTGCACGTTTGGATATTATTACACTCGGCGACAAAAGCAGATCAGTTTCAGTTGTTATATTTTTTTCTGGATTTAGCAAAGAAAAGGCAATTATTACGGGTTAATTATTATAGTTGAAGCTGGAACTTTTTACATCTATAAAATATATTTTTCCATCAGATAAAAATATATTCATCTCTATTATAAGCTTGTCGTTTTTTATTCGATGGAAAAATCAGCCCTAAATAATGTTAAAATTTTAACCAAAGGTTTATGAAATATTTCAACTATACAAATTAGAAATATTGATTCATAGTATCTACTTTTGTGGCTGATCATGCTGTTATTTGTGGACACAACATAAATAATAACTGCTAGATTAATTTTGTTAATACATTTACTAGCTAATTTCCTTACCTTAGAATTTTTTCTCTATCAAAAAAAATATAATTATTCTATTATTTGAGAAAAACGTTTTTATAGCTTCGATTACAAATATAACGAATTGTAAGCTATATTCTGTTTATTTTTATGTATAATTTTATTTAAAAAAATAGTTTTTTATTTACTGGCATACTTAGTAAAATATCGAATTACCAAAGTAGCGTTCGGATTTAAATAACGCACATTAGATTTATAAATGAAATAAAATATTTTTTGATTTCGGTAGATTATCAGATAACTAA
Source organism: Thera britannica (assembly GCA_939531255.2). NCBI lineage: Eukaryota > Metazoa > Arthropoda > Insecta > Lepidoptera > Geometridae > Thera > Thera britannica. Next base: position 14,879,211 of record OW618036.2, on the reverse strand, counting down.
TAAAATAAGATACATACAGAATAGCTAAAATGGTGCATGCTCTTTAACTAATATGAATGAATAGATTGTTGAGATACGTTTATAAGATTGGTCATAGATTATTTAGAGCGCGTTCTAGTTTATACATGTTAATCCGTTGTATAAATAGTTGTCTAGAAAAAAATTAACGTGATCAAAGTAATATTATTCTCTATTAGTGCATAGATTTCAAGGATTAATAATTGCAGATGCTTTGTCAATTTATAGGCAGGATGTAAAACGCCTTTCTACTCTTTAAAACTATATTTTTATTATTCTCTAGCTACATCTAATTGATGGAGAGTTCCTGAAAATAGGGCACAAAGCATCGTTTTCATCTTTAGTGCGCTGGACGCAAGCCTTAGAGTTAAATCTCAATCTTGTAATCGTCACGAGACTGCATGTTTTTTATAGCATTAAGTCAGCAGTTTTTCACTCCCAAAGTTCAAAAAGGCTACTAATATGTATTTATATACGTTGACTTTTGTTGTATCGCGAAGGGAATGATAATTTATAAGAACCCCTCGCTAGCACTCAGGGTTTTAAAACAATGATATTATGTTTTTGCTCTTAGTTCAGTTTTTAGTTCCTAATTGTCTGGTAAATCAAATTCTTCCGAACACCAATGCTTCCGAATCATGAATATAAATTTACTTTACCATTAAAGAACTTTTATTAAAGTTGTAGTGTTCCTAGCTCAGAACTTATCATGTGGCAAGAAACACATGAGCCTTCCCGTAGCCTAACCTCTGAACTGAAGGCTCGAACACACCTATTAGTTCGCTGGCGGTAGCGATCAGTGAAACGCTGTCAAATATCGCTGTCAAATTTGAGATTTGACAGCGTTTCACTGATCGCTACCGCCAGCGAACTAGGTGTGCGCAGACCTTTATTAGACCTTGATAAGTGTAGAAATGCCTGTGAAGAGAGATATAATGCGAACCGATCTACTCTTCTTGTCGTGTCACTCACTGTCGTGCTTCGTGTGGTAATAGGATTTTAAGTGTTATAGTCAAGTCTTCGATGTTTTCCTATCATTTCGATCTATTGATATCGATGACTGTACCATAAGAGTTATAATGGTCCTAGCATAATTTAAAGGAGAAATAATGAAAATTTCAATGTTTATTCGATTTATTTTAACACAAAAATGTACAATATCAATAAATATAGTCACATCGGTTAGCTATCACTCATTTTACACTATGATTCACTTTTTATATTGTTGTTTGACAACACGACTTACAATAACAATATGTTATGTTCAGAATAAAATTGTGCATCCGTGCCATTCGAGCTTAAACAACCTGATTTAAATAACATAATAATATTTAAATAAATAAATAAGTAAATTAGAACCTACACCATGTAGCTTGTTTAGGCCCTACATTCATTTGTCGAATGGCACAAAGGTGACTAATTAGCAAAATACAAGCAGTTTGAAAATTACAATTCTTGTAATTCCTTGCTAAGTAAAGAAAGCATTTTATACAAATTCTTAGACTACAGTAAAGGTGAGCAAAATAATATTGCAAAGTACAAATTGCTTTTAGAAAATATTGCGTATAGTCTTAATAAAATAGTGAAGATTTTGCAAGTTATAGGTACGTTTACAAAGTTTGTACAAGATATTGATTTGGTGCTAAATAAATACTGCTCCATCTTAGACTTTAGGCGTATACAAAATACATAGATTACATACTTATTAGTATTTTAAATGTTTTACTTAGTACATGTGGACGTGCCAAGGTAGGCAACGTATTAGGTTGAATTACAAATAATCTCTATAACTGATATTATACGTATTATAACGAATATTACAAATTTTTGAGAACATATTAGAAGTCAAAGATTCTGAATAAGTTCAATAATTAACTGAAAATTGAACATCTTTCGTCATTAAAACGATAAAAAAAATTACCGTTTTTATCAAAAATCATCTTTAAAAAGACTAATAAACAAATTAATTTCAACAAATCGCGTTAATTAGCAAATCTCTTCAGAAAACAATAGGAATAAGTGAATCTCAAACAGTTTCACTGTACATTTTCAAAAAATATAACAATTATAAAAATAACAATAAAAATGTTCGACATTGATTTTGATTTTGCTTACAAACTAATAAAAACAAAGTACCTTCCGTGAAGGTAACAAATGCTGGTGAACTATGGCTGTAGGATTCGTTACCGCTCTGGTTTATATTTACAAATCTAACAGTTTGACAAGGACAAATAAGAGTGGTTTAGTTTTCTGTACAGTACTAAAACTCGTTTCGATCGTTTTTACGTAACGTATTGCCGTCTAATTTCTCCATATAAAAGAGAGAGAAACAAATTGTTTAAACTGATCGAGTAAAACTCAGAATAATGGTACTGTAGCCCCGGATTTTTGTGGGTCTAAATTGCCTTGTCGCATTTTTTATTTCGTGTAAGCTCTTTCTAGACGTGACGATGCAGATTCAGAGGTACAGATAGACATGTTTAACAGCTAAAGTGGGCCGGTCATGTTTGCCGTTGAACAGACAATCGTTGGAGTAAATGAATACATACTAGAGTGGAGACCGCGTTTAGGTAAGCGTAGTGTAGGACGCTCTCCGGCAAGATGGGGCGACAATCTGCGAAATGTAGCTGGCAAGCACTGGAGGAGAAGAGCCGAAGACCGGGTTCATTTGCGCGTCTTGGGAGAGACTACGTCTACGTGACTACGTCCAGCAGTGGACTGATATACGTTGATGATGATGCTGCTTAATACTCTTGACTGAAATTCTGGAGCATACATATCGAGAGTTCATTGGAAAACGGCAAAACTTTTGTAAAAGAAAATTACACACCACAAAAACACAATTTTTCATACGCATATTTGGCATACGCTGAGTTGAGCTTTGCTCCAGGCTTAACAAGAGCGCCCTAGACAAGTATATACGACAGAGTAAGCTAAAATTATTGATGTCGCTTTTACAGCAATGATAAAAGGCGAATAATTAGTCTTTTAGTCAGTCAAAATAAATTTTGTTTCGGGCGTTTATGTTACGTCGCTAAGCCTTCAATTCCTAGCACCAACAAGTGACGTTAAAAGTAAGTTTTAGTCATCTGTATGCCTCAAGTTGATGGACGCAGAGCAGTGCCTCTTAAGGCACATTCCTGACGCGCGCGACCTACGGAGCAATGCTTTGTTATAGGCGATGGGTGCCACTTAACATCAGGTGGGCCAGATGCTTGTTCCATCAACTAGTTGTTTAAAAAAACTTGAGAAACCGACTTCATTTTAACTGCTGAACCGATTTTAATAAAATTTCTATGGGACCAATCTGGAAGTAACTTTCAGAATTTTTTTTTTCAATTCGATTCTTATATGACGAATTTGTTGTAGACATTTACACGAAATTATACTCGATATTTATCAATGTTTACATCATGTCAGTGAAATCAATAAATTAGTGATCAAAGTATAAGTTAATAAAAGTATCAGTGAGGTGATTGCGTATCTTTTGTTGCAATCAAAATCTAGCCACATCTGTCAGTTTTGATATTATTTTCAGCTTCGATTGCTTGATAAAAATTGAATATTAACCTTTTTTTTCTTTGACAAGGAACGATAGCAACAAAACTGAATTTTTACCTCATAAACATGAGATAACGAATAGGAACTTCGCTTTGTAAAACTAGTATGGGAACAGATGATCGCTATTCCTTGTTAGTATCAAACATGATTGCAACAGAATTAAAATCGCCCAACATGTGAACCTGTACCTTAACTTTAGAGCCACAAAAATTTGTTTATTACTGGTACCGGACCGTCGTATGCGATTGATCATATTTTGGTTATTTTTTTATGGCAAATGCGTTTCATTTCACAGTACACATTCAATGTGGAGAGACGAAATGAAATAATTTATGAAATTATTTCATTATAATTATTTGTGAATGAAGTCCACCAACGATACAACGCTTGACTCTGATATCTTTTGACTTTTACGCGCATTTTCTTATACTTCAATCTGGCACCGGTCGTACTGTTTGGAGGTCTACTGGGCAGGTTTGGCGAATGAGAACCTCGGTAGAGAGATTCCGAACTTGGTTTCCAAACCAGTGAGCACTGGCAACGCGACTTTGTAACCGCCGATGTGATGCGCCTTCTGGACCGTCTCTTCCATCGATGTGGCGACCGTCAAGTCTGATCCTTGAGGACGACTGGAAAAGAAAAATAAATCATAATAAATAAAAAAAAGACTGTTGTTCATAAAAAGAGGACTGGAAAAAGAGTTCATAATGATACGGCGAAAACTCTTGACTGAAGTAGTAGTACATCTCTTTGAGAAGGGCTCATCCAAGTAAGAACCATGCCTATTTCTGCCGTGAAGCATTGCTGTGTTTCGGTTGGAAGGACATGGATGCCGGTGAAACTGGCATGTGAGGCTGAATACCTGTATGCCTCGTTGATGAACGCAAGGCAGTTCGTAGGGCACGTTCCTGACGTGCGCGACTAACGAGGCAACGCTTTGTTACAAGTGATGGTTACCACTTAGCATCGGGTGGGCCACTACTTGTTCTATCAGCTAGTTGCATGAAAAAATAAATAAAATATAATAAGCATAATATAACTCACGATCCTCCAAAGTCGACGTAGAATAGACGCTGTAGAACTTCATACGTCGCCAGCGTTACTCCGAACTGTGGCGATGATCGTAAGACACGCGCTGGAAAAAACAATTTTACATTAAAAAAGATACACAAGAAACAGTTGAACTATCTGCAGATTCTTACAAACGATCTAGAGATAGCTCAGCTGATCCAAATGAGTGCCAGACAGAGGTGTCCCCAAGACGCTGGCGGCATTGCCACGCTGAATAGCAATGCTAATACGCTGCGCCAGATACCCACCAGCCCTTGGGTCACGCGTCGCCTAGACCAGCAAGGCAAACCAAAGGCCTAACCAGATTTGGAAGTGTAACCCCCGAATACTGAAACGCAACTCAGATTTAAGCACGTCTCAAGCGACGAATATTTGACAGTTTTCAATGAAAATCTGTCAAATATTCGTCGCTTGAGATGTGCTTAAATCTGAGTTGCGTTTCAGTATTCGGGGGTAAATTTCATAAAACAGATGGCTTTTACTAAGTGTAGTGAACAAAGTAATAGGCGGTGTCTAGCTAAAACTCTTGCAAAACTGCTTCAAAATAAGTAAAATAAAAGAAATTTTGCTGATAATACGTGATATCATCGGAGTTGTATTTAAAGAATGTTGCTCATTAGTTTTCACGAAATAGCGCATAATTTATAATAAAAAAAATGTACTCACCAACAGAACCCTTCCAGAAAGCCTTAAATCCTTCTTCGGCATATATTTTCCTAATTGCGTCTGTGACACCGTTGTATTGTGTCTGGCCTGTTTGTGCTACCACCTGAAAATTTATTTAAAATACTAATATTTTGGTTTTCCACATACACTCTTAGCCATTAAGTCCGAACTTGTAAGTCAAGGGTCACGCAAAAAGGGCCCGCCAGCGGCCCACTTGCGGAAAAACCACATCAAGCGCGGATGATAAAATTAGCCGATTTTTTTTTGCCGGGTTCAAGTTGTTATGTTATTGTTATAGTGACCTGTAGGCGGGTCTTGATGACGTCAGCGGGAGTGACTAGTGACGCGGCTGGCATACCGGCGATGGCCCCGGCCGCGAGGAGAGTCATTGGATGGTTGTAGCCATTTTCGTCAGCGAATTTAGCCTGAAATATAAAATAATATAAAAGGCTATGCCTGAAAACCAGTACTGCTTGGCATGGTAGATACAGAAAAAACTTGAGTCGCGGCCTATTTGGCATTATTTTATCTACCATTAATCTATTGTTAACGTAACCTATGTATGTACATAATATGTCAAAAATGACAACAAAGTGTATTTTCTTTCTTTATTTCTTGCAAAATAAAAAAGTTTGATCTGTTTTTGAATACTTATGAATTGGCTAGCTAGATCCATGTTATGTATTTTAATGTTAAATTATTTTAGATATTCAAAAAAATATTGTAAGTTGTCCTAATCAAAATTATCTATTTCAGAGTCTGATTTTGTCGTTTTCAGTTTTAGTTCTTTAATTATGCAATTATTCTTTTGATACGGATTATACAAAAAAAGAACTTTAGTGCACAAAATGCTCTTTGATTTTCCTAGAAATATTTAGACATAGTGTAATAATAAAAGTGCTAAAAGTAAAGTGTAGTTTAAAAAGTACTAGAGTGTAATAAGTCCACCCCTGAAAACTTTGCGGGTAAATCAAGTACCACTTATTCTATAAAACCAACACTGAGAGCACACAAAAAAAAAGATAGCATACCTTAACATGTGCATATGTAGGGAAGTAGATAGCACTGAATGGCATATCCCGCATCAGACAGGCCCTGGCGCCCTTGTAGAGGCCAAACAGGCCAAGCTCTTTGACGACGGATAGGGCGCTAACCTTGCCCTTGCCTGCGAGCTCGCCCGCTACTTGCAATCTGATCTTTACTATTTCTAGAGGGTTTGTGAATATAACTTGTGAGCCTCCCGCCTGGAACGAGAAAAAACATTTTTATTTTATTTTATAACAAAATCTACAGCTCCTTATAAACTATGTATTTAAATTTGTAACATACAGCCAATAACGGATTTACATTTTTTGTATAAGAAATATGATTTATACTAATATTATAAAGATCAAAATATCATACTAATTTTATTTTCATATTTTTGTATGATTAATTATGGTTAAATAAACTAAAAAACTACAAGACCGATTTAAAAAATATTATTTGGTTATCTGTGAGTAAGGGTCGCAGGAAACACCTGGACAAGAGACGCACAGGACAGAGGAGGCTGGCAGAAAATGAAGGAGGCCTATACCCAGCAGTGGGTGATACCGGGCTAAAATGATGATGATGATGATCCGTGAGTGGCATAAGGCTATATTTATTACTAGCAACCCACCTCGGCTTTGCACGAGTGTAATTTATTGAATTGCCTTTGAATTTTCCACCCCTTCGAAGCCGAGGCGATTTGCTAGCACAAAAAAAAACTTTAGACAAAACAAATAACAAAGAAATAAATAGAGAGACTTACGCAAGCACCGGCAAGCACCTCAGCCCAAACCGCGAGTTTGCCATTCTTGTCCATCAGTTTATCCCGGACCAAATCGTTCATCTGTAACATTCCACGTTATGATTAGAGCTCGAAATAATAGAGGATAGGAAACAAATAATACATAATGTAATAATAATAAATATAATAATGTAATTATAATAAAATACTCACCGTTAGTTTGATAGCCTTCTCCGGCGCAACGCCTATAAGTTGCGGTACCAAGCCTCTGTACAGACCGAGAAATCCTTCGTGCCGGATCACTTTCCGGAAGCAATCGACGGAGTTCCGATACGCTACTTCTCCGATGAACGACCCGGAGCGTTGGTTCTGCATTCTAGTCTTCACTAGGTCGATGGGGTAAACCGCTGAGGCTCCAATTGCTATAGAATAAATGTTATTTAGAATACAAAAACCTTTCACCACACTGGCTCTAAAAAACAGAATAAGAACATGGAAACATCACTATTATAAAAAAAAAAAAAAATAGTGAGAATAGAACCAATAGTAGTGTCAAAACCAATAAAAGAGTGCGAAAGAGGGTAGATCGATTTGTCTGCCAATAACATTTCATTTGCTCGTGGACTTCAGTTCAACCGAATGATGCATGCAACTGTGCCGAAATTTCGGAAGTCAACGCAAAAATTTAATCATGGTAAATAATGAGCCCCTTGTTTCATTAAAAAAAATTGTGTTAAAAACCATGATAGCTTCAAAAGTTATATGGAAAAATCAGCTTTTAGATTAAGTTGTTTGTAGTAGTTTTTTGTTCAACTCAATCTCTGTTATTTTATATTATACAACGTGTATCAAAATATGTGTACTATCCTGAAGGGGGGTGAATTTCCACCCCCCGGGGAACAACTTTTGGTCAACGACTTTTCGAACTTCGATTGGTATCTCTGAAAAAACTGCAACGAAGTTTCAACATGAACAGCTGACTTTATACAAAGTGACAACCCTAAACTCAGCTACAGAGGTAGTAGGTAGTAGTAGTAGACCTACAGAGGTAGTAGGTCAAGGGGTCAAGGGGTTACAAGGATAGGGTTGTCAATTTATTTAGGCATTATGAAATTAAATATTTTTGTATGGGAAACTGAAAATAGGAATTTTTAATTATCTCCCCCCCACAACTGATCACCATTGTGGTCTGAAACCCCCCACCTTCGCATAGTACACATATTTTGATACACCTTGTATTATATTTGCGAATGCTGTGCATGCCTGTAATTGACACACATTTTATAATACTTGAACTGTGCCTTAAAATAATGTTAACTATGTGTGCGGTTGGCTTTGCCTAATAAATAAATAAAAGAACAGAAAAGTTTTTTATTTGGCTCTAAAGCATAGGGTACGGGTTTCAGCAGCAAGGGCTCGTCCGGGGAAGTACAACCACCATGCCTATCTCTGCCGTCAAGCAAAGATGCTGTGTTTCGGTTTGAAGATGGGGAGGGATTATTTAGTTTATTTATCAATATTTATGATCGTACTACTAATCACACTAATATTGTAATGTGTTTGTTACTCAATAACTCTAAAACGACTGAACGGATACTTTAATCCCGAAAATTAACGAGAACGGGGCGAACGAAGCCGCGGGCGGCCACTAGTTCTAAATAATTGTCACTAGTAGCATTGATGGTACTAAGGGTACAAAGTTGTCTCGCTTGTACCATCAATGGTACAAATCAATGGTACTACTGACACAAAGGCATTTATTTAAGACACTTACCACCAGCTAAGGAACCCAAGGTGAATCTGTAAACTGTCTCGAGTATCTGGATAAAGACTCCTCTATCCTCCGGACCCTGGGAACAAAGCAAACAGGTATTAATCCAAGACTTGTGACCGAGAGGGTGATACATCGATACAGTCTTTACTAGAACCAAGAGTTTCTTGACTGTACCCGAAGTCCGAGTTTTGCAACCACATTTCGTTACCAAAATGTTGTTTTTAACCGACTTCCAATCAAAAAGGAGGTTCTCAAGTCGGTTGTATTTTTTTATTTTATTTTTAATGTTTGTTACCTCATAACTTCGTCATTTGTGAGCCGATTTGAAAAAATATTTTTTTATCTGAAAGGTACTGCTTCCAGATTGGTCCCATTTTAATTTTATTAAAATCGGTGTTGCCATTTTTTTAAAATATTTTTTTTAATGTTTGTAACTGCATGCTTCCGTCATTTATGAACCGATTTAGAAAATTATTTTATTGTTTGGAAGGATATTCTTACGTCCAGATTGTCCCAAACAAATTTCATTAAAATCGGTTTAACCGTTTGGCAATGAAGTCGGTTTCTCTAGTTTTGTAAACTTATAATTATTATCGTGACTCTGTCTGTTGTAGAGAGAAAATATGAGACAGCAAAAAAATCGTTGCGTAATTAGAGTTTTTGTCTCATAATTTTTCCATGTAAAAGAGAGAGACACGTAGGCGAAGCGAAAACAACATTTGGTAACGAAATGTTGTAAATGCACTGGGACTTTGGGTACTGTTCTTCTAGACCTGGCTTTTAAGACGTTTCAAAGTGATCCTTGCGATTCAAATGAATATATAACTTTCAAGTTAGATTCTTAAAAGCTGACTTAAATACTTATATGTAAGAAACTGTTCTACTGACTGTATCGATGCATAGTTAATTAGAAGAATAAATAGCTTAAGATTCTTAAAAAAATCAAATTTAAAATGGCAGTGTTGTGTAATATGAAAAAGAGCTGTGAATTAATGTAATTTTGTGTACTGAAACCACTTTACCGATATAGCTTACAATGTTTGCGGTGCCTGTTTAGGGTTCCATACCGAAAGGATAAAACGGGACCCTATTTAGTAATAGTCTAAGTAGACTCAGCTGTCCGTTCGTCTGTCTATCTGTCACTAGGCATGGTCTCATGAATCGCGATAGTTAGACAGTTGAAATTTTCACAGATTGTGTTTCTGTTGCTCATAACAACAAATAGGTAATACAAAATAGAATAAAATAAATATTTAAGGGGGCTCTCACACAGCAAACGTGACTTTTTTGATATTTTTTGACTGAATGGCTGGTTTTTTAGCAATCAAAAAGTGTTTTACAGAGTTGTGTAGAAGTGGCATAAACGATGAAATAGCTTAAAAAGTATAATAGTTATCTTTTGATCCTTTAAAAAAGCAACAGACATTTTTGTGCAAAGTTGGAACTATAGCAGAGTATTAAATTCAAGGTAATTTTGTTTACATATTTGGTGTGTGACTTATAAAATGGTTTTACCAATAAACTATTGCATTGTAAGGACCAAAACATTACCGTATTAGAAAGAGAAGAGAAGAAATAAGACATAGAAACATCATTAATCTTCGACCTCCACTTACCCGCAACTGCCCCAAATACAACAATCGATAAGGCTCTCTTAATATATTTACCTCATCCTTTTGCGCATTGAAAACAGAAAAACATAGACGATAAGTTAGTGATGTTTCCAAAATAACTCATACGTACACGTACATTCTAAAGTCTACTTCACACGGCTTACTATAATACTTTGTTATTTACGTTGTGTCAAATCAAAGGGCGTGCGCAGACTACAGATTAAGGCACTGACAACCGTCAAACAACTTAAAATGTGCGAGTGAGAAGGTCATCGACGGTTGACGGCCTGCGTGCGTAACCTAGCTACGAGGCAATGCTTTTTGTGCGATGATGGTTACCACTTAAGAACGTTCATCCGTAAATTGATGATTTCAGACGGCCAATAAAACAATATGTGTAACTTGCACAGAAGATAATTTGACCTCATATTATTGGGAATTACCAAAACTTAATCATATGGGAAAAACATTTTCAAATGGTTGTATAGTTTTTTCATAAGATTCATCTGTTTTTCCTAAACTTTCGGTTGATGGTCTACGCAGATGCGATTCAATGATAAAACTATAAACGACAAACTTATAAAATTTTCGTATAAAAAAGCTAATAACATTTTATTAGTTCTTAGTGGCAGAATAAACACGATTCCTGTAAGTTTTCATTCATGAAAAAAATAATCAAAGGAGTAATTTTTAGCCACTTTTGGAGATATTAGACGTGTTAGTTTATGATGAAATCCGAGGTATTTTTGTTATTTTTTTTGCCTAGTAAATGAAGAAGTGTTCGTTTTAAAACATGTTTGTTTTTTTTTTTTATAACATGAATATTTATTTTACTATGAATTATTTCGTATTACTATATAATCGGCGCGGAATCAAGTCAACGCTCAGTGCCGGCCGAGGCCTTTCAGAGGTAGGACGTGCGTCGCTCCCGGTCGCTGCAAGCAAGCAGCAAGCCTCAAAAAAATGTATTGTAGCTTCACGAGTTTATAGCGCTACTGGGACGTTTTGATACTTTTTATTGTTTAACAAAACATTGGTGAGTTTTTTTTTGTATTTTAAAGTAATGGTGTTGCATTAACTTATTAACTTTAATTACCCCCGGTTTCTGGTACGCAAAAAATAGTTAATTATTTTTAATTTGTATTTATTTTTAATTCAGGTTTCATTCTTTACTTTTATTTCAGATATGGCATAAAAAAGCCGCTTACAGGCTACATAACGTAAAAAAATCTGTCTGTCTGTCTGTCTGTCCGGCCGTGTCACAGCCATTTTTCTTCGAAACCATAAAAGCTAGACTGATGAAACTTGGTGAGTAGATGTATTCTGTGAACCGCATTAAGGTTTTTACACAAAAATAGAAAAAAATCTATAAATTTTGGGGGTCCCCATACTTGAAACTGAAACTCAAAATTTTTTTTTTCATCAAACCCATACGTGTGGGGTATCTATGGATAGGTCTTCAAAAATGATGTTGAGGTTTCTAATATCGTTTTTTTCTAAACTGAATAGTTTGCGCGAGAGACACTTCCAAAGTAGAAAAAAGTTGGTCCCCCCCCCTCTAACTTCTAAAATAAGAGAATGATAAATCCAAAAAATATATATGTTGTACATTACTATGTAAACTTCCAACGATATTTAGTTTGAACGAGATCAAGTCAGTAGTTTTTTTTTATACGTCATAAATCGTAAACCGCAATTTACCTTTCGACGAACTACAAAAACCTTTATATTATGTTAATTGATGCTACGGAACCCTTCATGGGCGAGTCCGACTCGCACTTGGCTGCTTTGTTATTAAACGTACACGGAGATAGAAGTAGTAATAATTTGCATTATGAAAATCATTATTGCTAACTTATCAGAAAACATAACACGCCGAAAAAAAGGTCGAAATTAGCGGGTACTTTCAAATAGTCATCCAGTCCGCAAGTCCGCACGATACCAAAGCTAGTGTTCGAAGCACGGAGCCACTTGCACCGAGTTGATGAGCTATCTATGATTGTAAAGTAATCAATTAATTTTATAACACATTTGCTCGTAAAAGGTCTCTAATTTCACCGATTTCAATATCGTAATGTATGTCATTACGCACTAGTGCGGTAATGTAATGTAAAACGCACGGGTTGCTTTTTAATAAGGTATAACGTACGGTTTATCCAGATGCTAAATGTATGAAATGAAACTGAATGAAACCGAATGAAACTGCATGGAACCGAATGAAACTGAATAAAACCGAATGAAACTGCATGAAACCGAATGAAACCGAATGAACTTAATGAAACTGAATGAAACTGCATGAAACCGAATGAAACGGAATGATACCGAATGAAACTGAATGAAAATGAATGAAACTGAATAAAACCGAATGAAGCTGCATGAAACCGAATGAAACCGAATGAAGCTGAATGAAACTGAATAAAACCGAATGAAACCGAATGAAACTGAATGAAACCGTATGAAACTGCATGAAACCGAATGAAACTGAATGAAACCGAATGCTACTGAATGAAAATGAATGAAACTGAATAAAACCGAATGAAACTGAATGAAACCGAATGAAACTGAATGAAACCGAATGAAACCGAATGAAACTGAATGAAACTGAATGATACCGAATGATACCGAATGATACCGAATGAAAATGAATGAAACTGAATAAAACCGAATGAAATTGCATGAAACCGAATGAAACTGAATGAAGCTGAATGAAACTGAATAAAACTGAATGAAACTGAATTAAAATGAATGAAACCGAATGAAACTGAATGAAACGGGATGAATTGGAATGAAATTAAATGAAATGACATTTACAATCTGCTATGTCATTTCATTTAATTTCAAATTCTCTAACTGCTTTAACAAGTGATAAACAATTTATTCGTTTAATTTTTATTTATTTCCTCGCAAATGTGTTATAAAACGCCTCTGCTTTCTTGTAGCCCTCGCCTACGGCTCGGGCTTCAATAACGCCTTGGCTGTAATTTTCAACCTACCGCACTTATATCATAATGTACTATTGTTCGAAATACGTACATCAGTACCTATCTACTGCATATTTTATTGGGACCTATTGCATGCATTATATTATTTTTTTAATGATTTTATGTAGTTTCTTCTGAGTTCGCATTATGGTTTCGATTTCTGACCTATTCCTTGTTTATCATTGTTTTCTTTCAATTTATTATGGTTACAGGTGCTTCGCCGGATGGACTAATTGAAGATGATGGTATCACCGAAATAAAATGTCCTAGTCCGGCATTCGGATTAGAGGCAGATATCGCTATTAACCAAAAAAATGTTATTCTGGTAAATAGATGTATCCGTGAATCGACGCCATGACTGGTTTTATCAAATACAAGGGCAGCTGCACGTAACGAATAGAAATTACTGTCTATTTGCTGTGTGGACAGGCAAAAATTTTAAATTAAAGACAGAAAAAATAATTAGGGACGATACATTTTGGAGCGAGAACATGGAGCATCGGCTAGTCAGTTTTTATAATAAATTTATATTACCCGAAGTTGTTGATCCCCGAAAAGCTAAGTCCATGAAACTTAGAGACGATAAAATATTAAAATTGTATTTTACACGAAATTATTTTGATTTATTTTAACATACCTGCCCGTTTTTGCGTAAGTAGGTACTCATTCAACAAAATGTTGTACCTACTTACGAAAAATGAATACATTCCCTACTAAGAGCTGGTAAAGTATCAAGGTGATTCATTCAATGCGGCGCATGATACGCGCTCCAACACAGACGGCTGTGTGCGTGCTAGGTGTAACTGTATAGCTAGGTGAGTATATTTACCCAAACTTGAGTCACGACGCTCGGGATAAACGCTCTTAAGAGGGAATCACACAGGCGACTCTCCATACAAACGTAGTCCCCTATTTCCTCCCTGGATAATGCCTCTCTAGAGTAACCATTTTGTCTCATAAAATCCAGATCTGCTATATACGTGCTCGTATGTTTTCCTTTTTTTCAGAAACTTATTGATAAAGAAAATATGACCCTCATATGATTTATATGAAATATGAATTGGAGGTGATATTTTCTTTTGTCTGTAGTCTGCACTAACCTTTAAAATGACTGGTAAAATATTGAAAATATAGCTTGGATTTAATATTAATATTATAGCTAACCGTGTGAAGACACCTAAAGTTACCTACACATACATTTTAAGGGTATCTCGCAGACAGCTCCTGCAAATGTACGAGAGGTTAGAAAGAGAGGTGTAATAGTGCGTGTGAGGGAGATACAAGATACTTACGGATACTGCTTTGACTTCTGCGAGCCTTCGTGTGACATGTTTGAAGTACTGTTCGGGGGTTATGGCATTGAGATCTTTGTATACGATGCGTCTGTAAAAAAAACAAGTTTTTATCAGTAAATATGTGTCTGGTAGAGATCGTTACTTAGCGATAAGACCGCCTATTGTTTGTAAAAATAGTTTTGAAGTTTTTTTTTATGCCATAGCTGCGTGTGCTCGTGCCAGCTATGGCATATGGGCCACCGAAAATGGTAAAGCAGTCACCGAAAGTTTTTCATGTGTCATTTGGTCTATACCTAAGTTTTTGTGAGCAAAAATCATTTTCTATCTATCTAAGTATAAATAGATTGGTTAACTGATTCCCACAGACCCACAGATGTTTTCTTTTCTTATCTCAGTACCCCTAAACGGTGAAGGAAAACATCGCGAGGAAACCAGCATGTCGTGGAACCTAGAAAGTTCGAAATAGTGTCAGGTTTCGAACTTGAAAAAAATAAGGCTTATTAGAAGCGTACTTAAAATC
Source organism: Thera britannica (assembly GCA_939531255.2). NCBI lineage: Eukaryota > Metazoa > Arthropoda > Insecta > Lepidoptera > Geometridae > Thera > Thera britannica. The sequence continues at coordinate 14,863,941 of OW618036.2, read as the reverse complement.
CTTTCAACACACTGGTTCGAAAAGAACAAATGACACAATAAAAACCGTTTACACTCAATGAGCGTTGTTATCGCAACCAACAATGCTATAAAGTCATGGATAGATAAAATTGGCCATCGTAAGAATAATGGTAGCGTAAGGTTTGCAAATTGTACATGACTATCAGTCGATTAGATATCGAAGTCACTAGGCTAAGTATAGGGTTGGCAAACTTGTGCAAGACAAGAAACCGACTGCATGGCCAAACAGCTGAACCGATTTCAATAAAATTTCTATGGGGTGGTCCCATAGAAATTTGAAAATACTTTCAGATTACTCCTAATTTTGATATCTGAAAGAATTTTTCAAATCGGTTCATAAATGACGAAGTTAATATAGAATAACAAACATTAAAAAAAACCGAATTGGGAACCTCCTACTACAAAATATATATTACGTTTTCAGGGCTAAACTTATCGGCATGTAGGTACTTTAGGTCATACATTTCTGGAGTTTGACATCGCACATAGTATGTATCAAATCAATATTGAAATATGATACGTTTCTGAAGTTTCAAAGACGTTTTTACGACGTTTCAAAGTGATCATCGTGAAATTATTGAATAAATACATATTTGACTTTGGAGTTACCGTGTGACAGCCCTAGAGTTTGACCGCTAATCGATCAAGGTTTCAACTGATCCAATTGCCCTGTACAGTACATACATGAGGTCCACGAGTAGTCATAATGATTCCTTGGTAGGTTTTATCTTGTATGACAATGCATTCTTTTTATCAAATAACTATAAGAATTCATCGCGTTTTCAATATGGGGTTTTATCACAAAAAGATAACTGGTGGTTATTAGATAAAACAAGTAAAAACCGCAATTAGATTAAACTGACTGATATTAAAAGATTTTTTAAATTCAAAATGCTTGTAGATTATGATATCGTCTATAGTAGTGTTCAACTGCCGTAAATAGATAAGTTACCAAGACAACGCATATTTTAATTGGACAGTCTTCTTCTTCTTGTCATGTCACTAGTTCGAATTAGTGAGATGTAAGGATTTTAAATGTGCACTTGACACAATCATGTCTTCGAATGTGTAAAAGCGTAAATCCTTGTTGAGCGGTGTGGCCTGACTCATTATCTGAGCTAAATGAGTCGTTGAGCTGTTCAACTTACCCATTGCTTTGCCCTATGGCATCGCGCCGCACTGTGCGTTGGACAGGGCGTCGATTCCAGCAACACAAATCACTCAAGCGATCGCGTAAATCGGTGTGAGTGTCGAATTTTGTTTGAAAAATTTGAAAATGGAACGCGGATTCAGCGATCACTCAATCGAGCCGTGTTGCTGGAATCGACGCCAAGTTAATTCATTTCGATCGAAGTGATCCGACTCATTATCTGAGCTGAATGAATCGTTGAGCTGTTCAACTTACCCATTGCTCTGTCCCATAGTATCGCACAGCGTAAAGAGGATATCGACCTCGAGCGGAGTGATCTGACTCATCATCTGAGCTGAATGCAGGAACTCTTCCTTGGTGACCTCTTGGTTGCGCTTGTTGTTGGTCGCGTTCAAGTACACTCGCTTTATCAGCTCCATGTTGTTAAGAAGACTGTTGAACGCCATGAAGTAGGGAAAACTGATCTTGCGTTCGCCGTGGAAGCCGGATGCCTGCAATACATTCATAGGTTAATATAAATACATAAAAGTATATAAATAGTATTATTAGTCTGCTTATAATACAATACAACACAGAGGAGAAACATTTAAAGGGTCAGCAACGCGCGAGTTATGCCTCTGGTGTTGCAAGCGTCATGGCCATAGTAACCACTTGTCATAACCACTTGTCTGCTCATATGGTAATAGCTGAAAATCAACGTTTTGCTCTCGAGCAAAGCTTATGCGCTGAGCTATTCCCATTTTGCCTGGCTGTAACACGCACACCATTTCATTTATTTTTTACTTTATATTGTACTTAGTTGTATTTTTAGTTTTAATTATGTTTTTGATCTATTTTCCCTGTTATTTCTTTTGTGTGTTTACTGTCTTGGCAAATAAATGATTTATCTATCTATCTAACCACTTCCCATCAAGTGGGCCGTATGCTTGTTTGCTAACTTAGATGTATACAAACACAACTAATTTAATCACAAAACAAAATCCTAGTTGATGAGCGAACCCAGGCCTACAGCGCAGAAGGTAGACCGAACAGGACAGGATACCTACAGGTACTTTCCATCAGTATCCATCGTACGTTTGGTAACTCAGTAGAATAGTATAGAAGAACTGGTAGTATAGAGGTAGTAACCTTGCCTACCGATCCAGGTATACCTATGGATTTTTCTATTTGAAAACGTGCTAGTGCTCTCAAACGGTGAAGGAAAACATCGTGAGGGAACCAGCGGCTTAGTCAGCTCCGCACAAATTAACCATGTCATTTCTGTGAACTAAGCTGAGAGGATGGGATCATCATCATCATCAGCCTGAAGTCTGGACATAGGCCTCCTCTACATATTTCCAGGAAGAACGTTTCTGAGCCCTTTCCATCCATCGACTTCTTGCGATCTTAACAATGTCGTCGGTCCATCTGGTGGGTACCCACCCACCAGACGTAACGTACGGCACCCGCCCTACGTTACGTCTTCCGGAGGATGGGATAGATGCGGGCAAACATCTGCGTTCACCACACAAATATTTGTTCTCGGAGGGGATCGAGCCCACGACCTACGGTGCAGAAGGCAGAGCTACTATCAACTGAGCTGAAAGGCTATACACTTACATTGATAACCTTATTCTTCAGCTCATTAGTGAGGAGATGGCTCTTGACCGTCAGCATGATATCCTTGAAGTCTCCAACGCCGATGAAGCCAGAGCCTTCCTTGTCGCTGATCTTGAAGGCCTCCACTCCATACTCTTCGTGGAAGTCGTGAAGGAACTGACTGAACTCGGGGTATGTCACTAGCCTTTTCTTATCCTGAAAAAAGAAATGTGCTATAGTTTCTAAGATGAAGAGTTTTTCAAGTGGGTTTGCAGGCTGCTAAGTCTTCTTCTTTATTTAATGGCATCTGTCCATTTCGGATCGATTCCGCCAGTGTCGAGTGAGGATATATTACATAAATATAATACTTTTTCGTCAAGTCAGTCATAGATGGTCGTTTGGTTTTCAAAATCATCAGAAACCTTTTCGATCAAATCAGAATATCGCATAATAAATACACTTTCATTCCAACTGCTATCACTTTGAGCTAAGACCTTAGGTAATGTTGGTTAAAATAAAAAACAATTAAAATGGAAAAGCTATGTGACTTCCCAAAATGACAGAAAACGAATCCCTGCTAAGTCTATTGCCATCTAGATTAGAAGACATCGAAGTCACTGGTTTTTTCGTACAGGTGCATTGAAAGCATTTTAAATGCGCCTCAAAGAGGCTCTTTTCGTGCACTTGACACATGATTTCTAACCTTTTAGGTTCTACGACATGACACTTTCCTCGCGATGTTTTCCTTCACTATTTAGAGTACTGGCATAGTACAAACACGACAGGATTTGAATCCATGTCTTCAGGATTGTAAAGCAGGGCCGCTACCATTAGACCACTATGGAAGTACAGACCTTGCCAAAGTACAGACGGACGAATGAGCTTTCCATGTTGAAAGGGTGTTTTTGATGGATCGCTGTCTTCTGCATGACTTCAGCGAATTCGTCTGGAAAAAACAATTTAATTATAACATCTCAATCTCATCTCAAAATATTGTTCTCTGTTCTATAAGTGTGTATTTTTTCTTTTATTCTATGGTCTATCATCACTTCAGAAAATTCCAATGCTGGTTATTGGCCTCCCAATATTTGGCAAATTTTATCATCCGCACTTGATGTGCAACCGCACTTGACGGTTTTTCAGCAAGTAGGCCGCTGGCGGGCCCTTTTTGCGTGACCCTTGACACGTGTTGCTCGAACTTTTTTAGGTTCTACTACACGCCGGTTTCCTCACGATGTTTTCCTTCACCGTTTTGAGAGTACTGGCATAATGTTAGTAGTAGTAAAGTAATTTTTCGACAAAAAACTCATTGGTTCCCCTAAACATTTTGTCCCGCCGCAGGAATTGAGCCAGCACCAGCACTATCAATTAAGATCACTAGAAAAAATTAAACGTTAAAATAACTAGTTTTGTAAAGTAAATAAAATTTAAAATAAACTGATAAGCATGTTTCAAACTAAATTATGGTGACCTCGAAGAAATGCAGAATATGCAAGGTTATTTTACCGTAACCTTGACTTCTGCATTTTATATCAACTGTTATCTTTTTTATCTTATAGAGACAGTTTTTGATTAATCTGAAAGACGATCTAGCTATAAGTATGTTCTTCATAGTTTCTATCATCATCATCCTGAAGAACTTCACTGATGGACGTAGGCTCTATTTACGAGAAGAACGATTCTGTCGGTCTACTCTTAAATGCGATTCCAATCTCAATTTTAAGTTTTGACGGAATTATTACAGAAAACCCATAGGATTTCTGTCAAAATTCTGTCAAAACTTAAGATTGGGACCGGATTCGCGTTCAAGGGTAGACCCTCTGCTCTTTCCATCCACCGACTTCCCCCGATCTTAACAATGGGTAAAAATAACAATAGGGAATAGGGGATGAGACTTAGGACACTAGTATAAAATATATAGAGAGGCGAACTAGAGACAAACAGTTCGCCTAATGGGTCTTAGACTAAATGACAGTAATAGAAATAGTGATGGACTTTTTAACTCCTGCAAATTTCATCGTTTTTCAATCTGTTCCTGTGCTATTTGTTAACTGGTGAAGGAAAACATCGTAAGGAAACCGGCATATCGTAGAACCAAAAAAGTTCGAAAATATGTGTCAAGTGCACGAAAGGAGCCTCTTTGAGGCGCACTTAAAATCCTTTCACCACACTTAGTTCGAAAGAATCAGTGACACGATAAGAAGATTTGTTAACTTTTTGGCTTTCTCTTAACACCAAAGAATTGCTGGAAGAAAACTCTTATTAGCGTTAAGCTCGCCTATGTACAAGCCCTTTGTTATTGCTTATTTGTAAATGTTTCCGCGTGCATTAAAGAATTAAAGAAAGATCCAAAAAAGAAATGTTTTTTTTTTTAAATTAATTGTTAGAGGATACATAGAGCTCCTTGTTTGTGACTCGTCCGGGGAAGTACTACCACCATGCCTATTTCTGCCGTGAAGCAGCATTGCCGTGTTTCGGTTTGAAGGGATGGTGCCGGTGAAATTACTGGCACGTGAGGCTGAATATCTGTATGCCTCCAGTTGATGGACGCAGGGCAGTGCATCGTAGGGCTCTTGACGTGCGTGACCTACGAGGCATTGCTTTGTTATAGGCGATGGTTACCCCTTAACGTCAGGTGGGTCATATGCTTGTACCATCAGCTAGTTACATAAAAACAAAATACATACCAAATGCCACAAGTCCATTGCCGTTGGTATCAAAAAGCTGGAAGGCTGTCTTGTAGAGTGCGTCCGGGACACAGAGTAACCCCTCAAAGGCCTGGAACTCTGCAAAGGATATGAACCCATCTTTGTCCATATCCACGATGCCCGCAATGAGCTTAACCGATTCCTTGTTGTAGTCATCTGGAAATGTGCATGTATAAATACATTATTATCAATTATTCAGGGTTGGGTTTAGAATTCAGAGTCTTGAGACTTGAGAGACTAGAGTAGGTTAGGATGTTTAGGTTTTTTTATATGCTTGGAAGTCAAACATGGGACACCACTGGACATTGTAAAATTACCAAACTTATTTACAAAACGTAAACCAGTACTTTGGAATAAATAGCTTAAAAATAAAAAAGTATATAAGTATTACAACTGGCCTCTAGCTCAGTTGGTAGTTGCTCTGCCTTCTGCGCCGTAGGTCGTGGGTTTGATCTCCACCGAGAACAAATATTTGTCTGGTGAACACAGATGTTTGTTTTCTACCTGGGTGTTATATTGTATTCTAGGTATGAATTAACAAAAAAAGTATTTAAGTATTATATCAGCTGTCTGGTTCCCACAGTACAAGATCTGCTTAATTTGGGTTAGATAGTGCTAAACATACCTTCGGGGAATAGTCCAAGATATTTCCTGACGAAATCTTCACTGGTGATGAACTTTTCACCCTTTTTTTCGACGGTGGCAAATTTCAGAAATATGTCACGGAGTTTATTTGTATCAGCTCTTGTCAAATAACCAGCTCCCTGAAAATACAGAAAAAAACGTTTGTATAAACTTTTATAAATACACTTTTGACATTTCAAGAAAAAGAATCTCTAATCATTAGTTTATGAAGAAAAATACTGTATGTCTATTTTGGCGGAGAGCCAATATTATTAAACATAGGTACTTCTATGATATTGAAACTCATGGAAAAGACTGAATTTTAAAATTGGGTAATTGTTCTCACTTCTGTCTGCATGTGTGTGTATTTTTTTCCCCAATAGGTAATAGGTAGAGATCATCCAATCCTAAACTGCACGTCCCACTACTTCAGTCAGTCAAAGTAAATTGTTCTTTGTTACCTACATCACAAAGATCATTTTGAAGTACTTTGCTGTTAGCCAACGTCAAGAAAACGTGGTGGAGGGGCGTGCATTTTTAGACTGGTTTATCCCTACATAATATCTTTTGTTTCAGAAGTAAGGAACTGGCTCTTTTATAATAGCTGGGCCACAGCTATTCTGGTAAATTCCATAGCTTTTAAATGTTACAGCATCCATTGATAGCTTATCAACTTGAATGGTATATTGTTTTATTAGATAATTTTATCTTCAAATGTGAACTAACATTAGTTAACCTTATTAACTACCCATACCTCAAAACACGGCATAGCAATTTGACAGTTTTTATTTTTAAGCCTAGACCAAAAAAAATTGAGAACAATAGAGTTGTTGGATAGCTAACAAGTAAGAAAATAATCATAAATATGAATACACGGTTAATAAATATCTCTTGACTTTTTAAGCCAAAGAGTTTGTTCTAGAATTGTATACAGAGAGTATGCATTATGGAGGGAAAATACCTTGTATAATACAATATTACATGTGGGTAGTGTTGTGTGAATTGTCCAAAAAATAAAAAAAAATGTGGCATATCTATGGGACGCCCTGTATAGTAACAGCAAAAGCAAAAAAAAATCAATTTTATATAAAACAGCTGATGCACTCTGTATTAAACCTGTTTGTAGGTATCTTTGTATATACTCAAATATTTTTAGTGGGACTTAGTTAGAATATTTAAATACCTAACTAATAGTGGCAATAAGGCTTCCCACAATAGCCCCTTTACCAACTTCCTACGACATTAACCAATGACAAAGATAAATAAAAATCAAGGCCAAAATCATTTCAAACCAACTTCAGCTTAAAATAAGACACATAATTCTTCAAATTACACTCATCACATTAACATAACACATTAAACTTCAAATCACACAAATCATTAAGAAATATAGGTATTCTTAATTCAACACTAATCAGAATAACCATTATTTATCAATTAGATAATATATAAATTAGGTACCCGACGGGATGTCATTGTTGAGTGAAGATCCAATTTGAACTGAGCTGATAGGCAATTGACGTAAGAGATAAGAACTCTTATCTTGTGTATTCAAGCAATATTACTCTATGCAACTCTTGCAATTATCATAGTGCAGTTCTATCATCCTCACAGCTCAGTCATTTTTGTTTTGAATTGCACTCACAGATTGCATTTATTCAGGTATGTACCTACCGAGGAGTAAATATTTTAAATTGTTAAAAAATTTACTTCTGCAAAATTAAATTCAGAACATTCGAAATTTGAATAGTGTTCATAGCAAAATACTTAGCCCAATTTTGAAATTGGAACAGGATCTAAGTAGATGAATTATAAGCCATGGGTAAAATAATCGTTTTTCTTGTAAGGTCAAAAAGGTTAGGTTGGTTATCTAACTAAATGTACACAAAGTGATAATGTGAATGGTAAAACTATTGGACCAGTAGCTAAGTGCCATCCAAGGTGTTGGTTCTTCACGTTCAAGGACGGACGATTCAAGGGCATCCCGATCATAAAAATATCCGCATACAAACAAGATATGCATAGTTGTTTTTCAGTATTCTAGAAATCCAGAAAACCCTTTAAAAAATAAAAACTTACCCACCTCTTCACATCTGGCCTCAGTTACCAAAAAGCTGAACAAGGATTTGTACATTACAGAGTTTTTTGTTAGACACAAACAATGTTTTCTATGAGAAAATTGCTGTGTTTAGCTTCGCAGCAATTGTACGAGTTCGTTTTGTCCTGTTATCACGTCACGATACGTAAAAATGGTTGGAAAATCTATTTTTGCAAGACACGCTCCGCACTCATGATCGTCTTCGATCTTCAACAGCCCGGCTCGGCTGGCTGCTGGCTGGCTAGATTTTAAATAAAATAAAATAAAGCCAGTCAGCAGTTTACGTAGTGAGCAACAACGACGAATGCCTCAATCAAGTATGCTTTTGAATTTGACTGGGTTTTATTCAAATTTTTTCGGCGCTCTTATATTTACGCAATATTCACCACAGCATGTTTATCAAAACTTTTTTTTAATTTTTGATTGTACTTTCTGGGTTAAAGTTTTCTGTAATATTCCACTATCTTTCTTTATTCTTTCTTTGTAAGCTTAATTACGTTTAATCTCACTGCATTTATCTATCATCGAATTTTAATTAAAGCTTTCATCATTTTATAATAATAAGTTGATGATACACACTAGCAAACATTTAGCAAACATTTTTTTTACGGAACTCAAATCTTCTCCTACCTTGGCTTCAATTATGTAAAAAAATAAAAAATGGGTGGTTCTTACGACAGGGATAGGGTGATGATGATGTTAGATTTCGTGACTCTAAGATATTTTCGAATTACAGATACGCTAGTAGTTACTATGATGGCACGGTAACGTCACAGAATAGATAATAGTTAGTATCAAGCATCTTACGGCCGGCGTTTTTCGTGACTGTACTATACATATGTACCTATTATAGATTTTATGAACTAGCGGCCGCCCGCGGCAGGCTTTGCCCGCTTAGTAGTGGTCATTGCTAACATCCATCCTGTGGAATGTTTGTTTTATTTACCTGGATGATTTTGTAGATCTACTGCATTTAGTTAGGTATTATGAATAAGGTAGGCAAGGCACTGAGGGCTGGTTTCCGCAAGGTTTCTAGTTGGCCCTTTTTGCGTGGCGCTTGACACCAACGTGTTGCTCGAACTGTCACGCCGGTTTCCTCACGATGTTTTACTGGCATAGTGCACACACATTTTTCTACAGAAAAACTACTTGGTACACGACTGGATTTGAACCCATGACCTTATGCGGATCGGACGGCGGGTCCGCTACGTCTAGACCACCAGTGCTCTCTGCCAACGAGCTTACCTGATGGTGGATTCAGAGGAGCTGGTAATCATTATCCTTATTAATATTATAAATGCGTTTGTAACTCTGTCTGTCTGTCTGTCGTCCTGTCTGGCTTTCACGCCAAAACTACTGAACCGATTGAAATGAAATTTGGTACACAGATAGTTGAGGGCCTGAGGAAGGACATAGGCTACTTTTTATTGCGAAAAAAGGGTTGTAAGGGGTTGAAAATAGGGGTTGAAAGTTGTATGGAAGTATCGTCATTTTTAGAGCTAGAAACTTAAAACTTATTTTTTAGTCTGTTGATTTGATATAAAAAAATATGACATTCAAAGTTTGTGCTGGGGGGGTAGAGGGAGGGGAGTACAGGGGGGAGTGCGGAGGGGAGGTGCGGGGGGAGTGTGGAGGGGAGTACAGGGGGGAGTGTGGAGGTGAGGTGCGGGGGGAGTGTGGAGGGGAGTACAGGGGGGAGTGTGGAGGGGAGTACAGGGGGGAGTGTGGAGGGGAGTACAGGGGGGAGTGTAGAGGGGGAGGTGCGGGGGGAGTGTGGAGGGGAGTACAGGGGGGAGTGTGGAGGGGAGTACAGGGGGAGTGTGGAGGGGAGGTTTGGGGGGAGTGTGGAGGGGAGTACAGGGGGGAGTGTGGAGGGGAGTACAGGGGGGAGTGTGGAGGGGAGGGTGGAGGGGAGGTGCGGGGGGAGTGTGGAGGGGAGTACAGGGGGAGTGTGGAGGGGAGGAGCGAGGGGGGATGCGGGGGGAGTACAGGGGGAGTGTGGAGGGGAGTACAGGGGGGAGTGTAGAGGGGAGGTGTGGGGGGAGTACAGGGGGATTGTGGAGGGGAGTCTGGGGGGAGTGCGGGGGGAATGTGGGGGGGTGTTGAGGAGAGTGGGGGGAGTTCGGAGAGGAATGCGGGGGGGATGAAAGTGTGGCGTAGTACGACGCCATATGTCTAAGTTTAGTAAGAGGGCAGACGACTGTGTCACGTGCACGCGAATATGACGTTGTTATTTTATTACTGTTTTCTTCCGATGCAAATTAAAAATGCTACCCATAGACATTATACCACGCGGACGAAGTCGCGGGCACAGCTAGTAATCATATATGTAGGTAGGCGTTCTGTGGGAAAATGGGACTTCTCAGCAAATAGGTGGGTTACTTATAGGTACTTAGGTAGGTAACTTATCATCATCATTATTATTATTATTAAAAGCCTGTTGTGTCCCACTGCAGAGCAAAGGCCTCCCTCCCTTCTCTCCATTCATGTCTTGTTTGGGCTACTGTGGATCATCATCATTATTATAAATTGTACAGATTTGTATTTTTGTAACGAATAAACTCAAAAACTACTGGACTGATAAACTTCTTTTGCCACTATAATGCTGAATTATCCCCGAATAACATAGTTACATTATACCTAGTTAGAGCAAATGAAACCTACAGGAAATGAGTCTCTTTCACCAATAACTCTGCATTTGCAGTTCAGTAACTACTGAGTAGTTCGACTGGTGGGTGGTACAAGACAAAGGAAATGAAATATATTTATTTGCAAGAAGTATGGTACAACTATTAGATTATAGGGTATGTAAAAAAGCGTATACATATACTTTGTCGGAGAACAATATACAAAATTCAAACAAAAAGTAGAAAATATAAGTTTAATTAAAATGAATCAGTGTGTCAGAATAATAACAATAATCAATTCAGAATAATAATTCATAAAGAAAATAGAAAATAATTTATATGAAATCTTTAACGCTATGAAAACATTGATACAACATTGAAGATATCTTTAGTAGGTAGTTACTTCATCACGCACATCTACCTAATTATACTTCATTCACAATCTGACTTCACACACTTTTGGCAGGGTTTTAAACACACATCACAAACCCACTAAAGTCTGGTCTACCACTTTCTAGCGCTAAGTTTGACACACATCTTCAGCCCACTGAAGATTAAAGCCCACGAGGTGTCTGGCATGTGGCAGAAGTGTCCAGCCCTGAAGAATTAAAAGTTCTTCTCATTAGTGATGACTGCCCAGTTCTATTGCGTAGGAGTTGCTTAGGAGCGGTTGGTTCCCAACGCTGCTGGAGGCATTGGAGTCGTCTGTGCTGTAGGAAATGGTAAATACTCTTCAGATGATAATAATAAGACAGATCATTAATTACCGATGCTGTTGCAGCCATCGCATTTCTGTCCTATTTATTATTCCGGTGGATTTTATTTCGTAAATAGTAGCTCGCATCTCGAAATAGCCTAGCAAGAATTATAGAACAGTAGCAAGCAGAAGCAAGCATGACATTGACCTCTTGACATTTGACAGTTGAGATGTCAGATTTGACAGTTGAAATATAAGATTTACGCACACAAATGTAGATATACATACGTATACGCACACATAAACCATAGAAATCTGATTCTTCTTTTTTCGTGAAAATAAGATCGGCCAAATTTTTTTGCACTTGCGATGTCGCGAAGAGCGATTTTGACGTTCCTTTCCTTTCCTTTCCTACTGATGTACTTTGTTGTGGTCGGGTGCGGGAGGCGATAATGTACATCATGATAATGAACACTGTTATTACGATGCCAGTTAAGCCACATGCACACTGGAGCAATTCAAACATGATCATTTGCTTTTATGTTCTGGAACTGGATACTTTTGCCTTGTCCTTGATACTTTATAGGGCGGATCCGACTTGGATAGGTAAGAATAAGTTAGAAATATAAAAATCGCAGTGCCAGAAAATGTTTTTTTCCTAATACCCTCTGTAGTGTCGATGTCTACCCGCAGATGCATAGCATGTGGGTAGACGCATTATATGAATAAACCAGTCAGATTCCTAACTCGGCGTTTCATTAGATGTTCCACTGGCGACGATTCGAATTTACGCGTAATTTCGTGATTTAAAGTGCGTGATAGTGCAAATAAAATGCCGATTGGCAAGTTGGAACCTTTTGACTTGAATTCCAAGCAATGGCCAGCCTATATCCGCCGTGTAAAACAATATATTGTGTTGAACGAAATCAAGGAGGGGTTACTCGTGTCGTTGTTGATTACGGTGGTCGGTGAAGCTACGTATTCTCTCATGTGTGATCTGTGTTCCCCGGACCATCCAGAAACAAAAAAGTTTGATGAGTTGGTGAAGTTAGTGACCGATCATTTAGAGCCACAGCGATCAGAAATCGCCGAGCGTCACATGTTTCGCTTGCGTAGACAAAATGGCACCGAGTCCCTCACAGAATATTTACAAAATCTTAAACACCTCGCGACTACGTGCAATTTTGGTGCATCCTTAGAGGAGAATCTCCGTGACCAGTTCGTGTCGGGCTTAGCAAACGAGACGATGCGGTCTCGTATATTTGCGGAGAAGAACATAAAATATAAGGAAGCTGTGGAACTGGCTCTGGCGCTGGAGGCCGCCGAGCGCCACGCGGAGGTGAGCGGCGCCACAGTGGCCGCGGCCTCTAGCGTGGTGGCTACGGGCAGCAGCGGCGCGGTGGGTGAAGGCCTGCATCAGGCGAACGTGAGGCGGTGGAGCAGCGGCGGCGGGCGCGGGGCAGCCGCGCGGACGGGGCAAGGCGGCAGCGGCAGCGGCGCTGCGGCCGGCCAGCCCCGCAGCGCCGCTGAGCCGGCCGCGCGCTGCTGGCGGTGCGGTAAGGCGCATCGGCCGGACAAGTGCCGGTTCGCGCAGTATAACTGCGATGAGTGTGGTGTGCGTGGCCACTTAAAGGTGATGTGTAAAAGAGGGCGTCCAGGTGCCCGGCAAAATTATGTGAGTGACGACGACGAAGGCGAGGACTTCTTCAACATCAAGGTGGACGGTACAGGTGATCAACCTTACATTATTATGGCACTGGTAGATCGTCAACCCCTCGAGTTTGAAGTAGACACCGGTAGTAGAATCTCAACTATTAGCGAGGACTTTTATAGACGGCATTTTGCGAACAAGGTCATTAAACCTGATCATTTAAGGTTACGTAGTTACGTCGGGTCAAAAATGGAATCGCTAGGGTTCATTGCTGTCGATTTAGTTCTTGGAAATGTGTCAGCGTCGGGTTGCAAGCTACACGTGATTAAAAACGGGGGTCGTCCTCTATTGGGAAGGGAGTGGGTGCGCGCTTTAGGAATTCATAACATAACGATTGATTTGAATGAGATAAGCGATGAAACCTGCGATCCGTGTGTGACCCGACTCATAGCGGAATTTCCGGAAGTGTTTACGGAAAAATTAGGAACATGTAAAAAAACGGTTCAATTGTATTTGAGTGATGATAAGCCGGTGTACGTGCGCGCGCGGCCCGTGCCGCTCACGCTGCGGGCGCGCGTCGAGCTCGAGCTCGAGCGCCTGGAGCGCGAAGGTACCATCTACCGCGTCGAGTCCTCAGACTACGGTACGCCAATTGTGCCAGTCATAAAGGAATGCGGTGATATTCGAATTTGCGGTGATTACAAGATAACGATCAATCCAAAACTCAAACGCGATCCCTATCCTCTTCCTCGAATCGAAGAATTGTTTGCGACATTAAGTGGGGGGGAGGAGTACTCGAAAATCGATTTGAAACATAGTTATCAACAATTAATGTTAACCGATGATTCACAACCGTATACCGCTATAACTACGCACGTAGGTACTTTTGTCTATCGCCGCACACCTTTCGGCTTATCTTGCATTCCAGAGAAGTTTCAAAAGATCATGGAGGAAACTATTCGTGGGATACCTCATACCGTAGTGTTCCTCGATGATATTTGTGTGACAGGCCCCACGAGACAAGAACATTTAAATAATTTACGGGCTGTTTTAGGAAGACTAAGTAAAATGGGTTTTACTGTAAAACGTGAGAAATGTAGTTTTTTACAAACAAGTGTAAAGTATATTGGGTTTATTATAGATAAAACCGGCCTCCGCCCCAATCCGAAAAAACTGGAGGCGATTCGTGATGCCCCGCAGCCGAATGATGTAACTCAGTTGAAAAGTTTCTTAGGCATGCTAAACTATTATGGGAAATTTATACCTAACTTAAGCATAATATTACATCCGTTGCATGCACTTCTTAAAAAGGGGGCCACTTGGGACTGGAGCCCCCAGTGTGATCAGTCGTTCTTGGCGGCAAAACGAGCGCTTTCCAGTGATAAAGTACTCGCGCACTACGAGGAGGGGCGGCCGCTCGTGCTGGCGGTGGACAGCAGCGCGTACGGACTGGGCGCAGTGCTGGCACATGTTTACCCGGACGGCAGCGAACGGCCCGTCAGTTGCGTGTCTAGGACACTTAATTCCGCAGAAAAAAATTATAGTCAATTAGATAAAGAAGCGTTAGCTATTTTCTTTGGTGTGACTAAACACCATCAGTACCTTTACGGTAGACGTTTTACTTTGCGAACAGATCACCAACCGCTAAGCTATATTTTTGGAGAAAAGGGTGGCATTCCACAAACGGCGGCAAGTCGCCTTCAAAGGTGGGCTGCCCGCTTGGCTGCATATGACTTTTCTACAAAATTTGTTAGATCGAGTGATAACGGCCCAGCTGACGCATTGTCTAGACTGCCCCTGCCGTGCGAGCGTCGGCTCCTCCCAGAACCGGTTTGCTATGTTGACTTGATACGCGATGCGATGCCAGTCAGTTCTAAAGAAATTGGAGTGGAGACCGATAAAGATAGGGTGCTAAGCAAAATTAAAGGCTATGTCATGTTCGGTTGGCCGTCTGTGTCAGGTTGTGACGAAGAGAAACCGTATTTCGCCCGTAAAGATGAGATTTTACTTGAGTTAGGCTGTTTGATCTACAAATATCGACTTATCATACCTAAACCACTACAAAACAGGGTTTTATCGGAAATACACGAGGGGCACTTAGGGGTTAATAAAATGAAAAATTTGTCACGTAGTTATGTCTACTGGCCCACTCTGGACCAGGATATTGAGAAGCTAGGTCGTGAGTGTGAACCGTGCCGCACCGTGCGGGACGCACCGCCCCGCGCGATGCTTCACCCGTGGGAATTTCCCTTAAAACCCTGGCATCGCATCCACGCCGATTTTGCAGAATGTGGCGGTAAGAAATATATGATTTTAGTTGATGCTTTTTCAAAATGGATTGAGGCTATTGCGATGAATCGGACGAATGCGGAATCTACGATTGCAGTGTTAAGATCCATATTTTCAAGGTTTGGGTTGCCGTCACAACTCGTCACTGATAACGGTCCACCGTTCCTGTCAATAGAGTTTAAGGAATATTGTAGTCAAAATTGTATCAAACATGTGACGTCGGCACCGTACAGGCCACAGGGAAATGGGGCAGCGGAGAATGCGGTAAAAACTGTAAAAAAAGTTATCAAACGGGCTATGTATGAGGGCGAAAACGTGTCTAAAGCTTTGTGTAAATTTTTATTTCAATATCGTAACGTCGAGCATGCGACAACGAACGTCCCGCCGGCCGTGGCGCTTCTAGGCCGCCGGCTGCGCGGGCGCCTCGACGCGCTGCGGCCGGACGTGGCGGCCGTCGTGCGCACCGCTCAGGATCGCCAGGTTGCCAATAAGGGAGGCCAACATCGAGACATTAGCCTCGGTGATCCGGTGATCGTCCGCGGTTACTCTAACAAGGGACAGAAATGGGTCGAGGGTAGGGTTGCCGATCAAACGGGGCCGGTCTCTTACAGAATCAATGTGGGTGATGGGGTGCAGTGGCGTAGGCATCAAGATCAAGTTATTTCTTTAAACCCAAGGAAAAGTAGATTTTCACTTTCACGCGCTAATTTGAGCTCTAGCCCGCAGAGGCCGGACAGCGATGCCGACGACACATTTGAGGATGCTACGGGGGAGGGGTCGGAAGTAGTGCATAGTCCTAAGAGTCAGCCGGCTAGTGTCGCGTGCGGACCGGCTGCGCCGCCGTCGCCGGTGCCAGTGACGCGCGCCGCGCACTCGCCGACGCCTCCGCCGGCGCCGCCGCAACAGGCCTCGGCTCGTGCTGTGCGAGCTTACAAACGAGCCCAACCATGATGATGTATTCCACTTTATATTATAGTTTAGAAATAGGTAGTTATGTTTTATTATAAGGGTGATGGATTTTAGTATATAATTATAGGTGCATATGTATAGTGACTTCCTACTCCTCTGTTTGAAAGGGGAAAATTGTAGTGTCGATGTCTACCCGCAGATGCATAGCATGTGGGTAGACGCATTATATGAATAAACCAGTCAGATTCCTAACTCGGCGTTTCATTAGATGTTCCACCCTCAAAGGGGCTGTCTTGTTCAGTACAATTATCCATCGCTTGATAAAAAAAAATATATATATTAATCTGCGACAGTGTACATGGGCCTTTACAATTTCCCAGTGAAAAAAAGTAGCATCGTTTTAGCAGTGCGTACATTAACTGGACGTACATTAACCGGACCCTCGGGCCCTCGGGTGCAGGGTGTCGCGTGATGGGTTGTCCTAAATAGGGATGTCGGAAATGCAATAAAGTGTCGATATATATCGTATCGATGTTTTTTGAAAATATCAATATCGATATTGATATTTTTATTAAAAAATATCGATATTTTTATTAAAAAATATCGATATATCGATATATTGGTATGATTTGACTTGACAGAGAATATTCGTGCTGTTGAAATTGACTAACAGAGTTGCCAACTTAAAAACCAAACTATAAAACAGCAAATCAAGTCGACCAAAAACAAAAAATACATAAAATATAATTTGATAAAAGATATATTTTCTTTTTGGGATTTTTTAATCTTAAAACGTATAAATGTTTATTGGTCTGAAAAAAATATTGGTTTTTATACCTTTTCGATACTTAGAATTTTATATCGATACATCGATATATCGAACTATTATATATCGCTCAAAAATATCGATATATTGAAAAAATTATATCGATATATCGATGTATCGATATTTTTTCAACAAGCCTAGTCCTAAAGGCAGATTTTCACTACCATTGTGGTGCGCCAGAAGCACAGAAGAAATAGAAATATTTATAACTCAAATTTTACGCAAGTATTATTATAGAAACTTAGTAAATGTACTTTTGTAGGTATACTTACTAGGCTTACCATCTAATATAAATCAGCTTACAGAGCATCCCACGCTAGACCCACGAACGGTATCGCACAATTATTATTTTTTCATTAGCTAGGAGCTAGGGAACATTATATTATTATTATGTCGTTGGTTGGAGGGTGTGAGGTTTGCGTAAATTGCTATTTCCTATTGTTTTTGTCACATGTTTATTCCTACGAAAGATTTTCAAAATTTTGTTGTCAAACTAACTGTCACAACACTCACAGTCACAAGTCTCACAACCATAAACCATAGACTCCTTAGGCAGAATATCTATGATCTATTACGTAAATTGCTATTTCCTATTGTTTTTGTCACATGTTTATTCCTACGAAAGATTTTCAAAATTTTGTTGTCAAACTAACTGTCACAACACTCACAGTCACAAGTCTCACAACCATAAACCATAGACTCCTTAGGCAGAATATCTATGATCTATTACATGTTAGTCAGCGCCATCTTTCGAGCATAGTTGAATAGTTTTGCAACAGAGGTAGGCACTTACTGTTCAAAATAGTGATATGTGCTAACCAACAGATGGCGTGACAACCGCTTGATGATTAACTAAATCTTGATATTTTGTAGATGACGCTATAATTTACGTTTAAATTGCAGCACGCAAAACATTTGCTGGTTTGTTTACTGGCTGGTTTGGTTGGTATTTTGTAATGCATCATAGTACGTAGTAGGTACGGCTATGATTTACAGGATACAGGATACAGGTGCGTAATAGTAGCTCCCAGACCGACGCAACCTCCATGTTTGAGGAACAGCACTCCGGGGCAGCACTGGTAACTGAGCAGATGCCACCACCTGCATCACAGACAAATGCTGTGTCCACTGAGCCCTCAGCAGCTCCAATCCAACCGCTGGTTTCTCCGGCTAAACCAGCATATACCTGCTGCCAACCCCGGAAGACTGTTTTATATTCAGACAGGGTAGGAATAGGGATGGGACTGCTACTTAGTGACCAATTAGGACAGGTAGTAAATAATAACTGCTTCCCAGATGCTCCATTAAGTTACCTTATAAGTTGTATTGATAAGGATAGTAGTCTTGACAAAGACACCACTCTAATAGTTCAATTAGGTGAGAGCAGTGGTGTCAAGCATGCAGAAATAATTAAATTGATAGAAACATTGATGGGAAAGTTGGCATTAGGGCTAGGAAAAATTATTTTATGTGCATTTCCATTTTTAAATGCACTGGCTGCCCAACAAAACGAGAGTATATTTAAGTATAACTTAATGCTATACAATTTGACATGTCGTCATAGAGACGTTTTGTATTTCGACACTAATAGTTTTATTAGTAATTGTAAATTGACTAGAGGTACTATGTCCTTAAGTAAACGAAGTAAAATAACTATTGCTAAATTGTTAGCATTTAATATTTTTGATCCTGTTATAAGTACTATAACACAGTTCACCGACAAGTCCCCAGTTAGTAGCAGTACTAATATGGGTGAACAAGCTTTGGGGCCTATTGCCCAACATTTAAACTAGTGTCCTCGACAATGGGAAGTCCAGGCACTTTAAATGTCGTACACCAAAATATGCAAGGGCTTCCCAGCAAAGTTTTAGAATTAGAACTATTTATGAATTGTTTCAGTGTAGACATCATGTGTATTACAGAACACTGGATAGTAGAACTAGAGTTACTCCCTTTTTATGAAAAATATAGTATTGTAAGCTCTTTTAAACGAAAGAACGCTATGCGAGGTGGTTCTTTAATTATTGTAAGCAATCAATTGAAATGCAAGGAGCGTAAAGACATTGCAAATCTCAGTATCGAGAGGACTGTTGAGCTGTCGTGTGTGGAGCTGGAGCGGCACATAGTTGTGAGCGTTTACCGTCCCCCAGACGCGGATTTCACCTTGTATGAATCCACTATGGAAGATGTACTGCGTAAAATCTTTAACTGTAATAAAACCGTAATAATCTGTGGAGATTTTAATGTAGATATCCCGGTTCACCCTCTTTCTGAGAGGCTGTTAAATTTGTTTAAATGTTTTGACCTACACTGCTTGTTTCAAGATCCAACAAGGGTGACACTAACAACAGCCACCTGTCTTGACAATATTTTTAGCAGTCATGAGCCAGTTAGTAAATCGGTAGTTAGGCATTTTAGTTCAGATCACTACGGTCATAGCGCTAGATTTGCTTATAAAATTATAGATAAACACGAGATTTTCACCCACCGGCCTATCACAGAGAGCCGTATTAAAAAGTTTCAAACCAATATTGAACTGAAAGTGTCCCTCATGCCTTGTCTGACTGACCCGAATGACCTTTTCACCAACTTGTCAAATTTAATCAATGAAGAACATAAGGATACCTTTAAACTTAAAACATGTAAAGCTAGTATTAGTGTCGCGTTCGCTGACTGGGCCACCCCAGGTATTTACAAAAGTAGGAATACATTATATGAGCTATATGCTGCTAGGGAATCAATGCTTAATGACCCAGCATTTATTTTACATATTAAAAACTACTCTAAAGCATTTAAAAGAGCTTGTCACGCAGCAAAATCATTGCATATCAAAAGAAAAATTGAAAAATCCACAAATAAAATTAAAGCTACCTGGAAAATAGTCAATAATGAGATTGGCAAATCAAAACTCCGTAATAAAAAAATTCATTTGAAAGTAAACAATAATCTTTTGACAAATAATTTTGAAGTAGCCAACGCGTTTGATAGTTTCTTTTCCAGTATCCCTAAAGTAGTGACATCATCTTTAAATTCCTCGGCATCTGGTGCGATGGCATTGTTAGAGTCTAGTGTTAAAAAATGTAATAATATCTTTAGTTTTAAATACATTAATGCTGACAAAATCGTGAAGACATTTAAATCATTAAACATTAAAAATACTGAAGATTTATGGGGAATGTCTACAAAATTACTCAGCGCTATTATAACTGATATTGCACCATGCCTAGCGTATATTTTTAATAGGTGTGTTGATGAGGGTGTTTTTCCTGATTTAATGAAACCTAGTAAGCTCATTCCCCTGTTCAAATCTGGAAATGCAAGTGACCCTGCTAACTATAGACCTATCTCAGTATTGCCCACGCTAAGTAAAATCTTTGAGAAAGTTATTCTTACTCAGTTGTTATCACATTTTAACCTAAATGGGATACTTCATAGCCACCAGTTTGGATTTACGAAAGGTCGATCAACGACTGATGCCGGTATTCTACTCTTAAAGCACATATATGATGCCTGGGAAAACTCGCAAGACGCGATTGGGGTATTCTGCGATCTTTCCAAAGCTTTTGACTGTGTAAATCATGCTACATTAATATCTAAACTTAAACATTACGGCATTCTAAATCGCTCTATTGACCTAATACAATCATACTTGACTAATAGAGTCCTTAAAGTTGATGTGGGCGGTGAGAGATCTTCTGGGTCTATTATTGACATGGGGGTGCCACAAGGTTCGATATTAGGTCCTTTCTTGTTTCTAGTGTACGTAAATGACCTCCCTTTTTTGGTTAAAAAACTATGTGAAATAGTACTACTTGCTGACGATACCTCATTAATTTTTAAAGTCGATAGATTGAAGACTAATTACGATGACGTTAACGCATCTCTGTCGCAAATACTTAACTGGTTTAACGTTAATAATCTTTTACTGAATGCTAAGAAAACCAAGTGTATTAAATTTATCTTACCAAATGTGACTCTCCGGCCAACTAATATTATACTTAATGGAGAATCACTTAACCTTGTAGATTCTACTATTTTCTTAGGACTTAATATTGACAAAAAATTGCAGTGGGGGCCACAAATCAAAGCACTTGCAGCTAGACTAAGTTCGGCTGCATATGCAGTTCGGACTATAAGATGGCTTACTGATGAAGCTACAGCTAGGCTAGTTTATTTCAGCTACTTCCATAGTGTTATGTCTTACGGTATCCTTCTCTGGGGGAAAGCAGCTGATATTCAAACTATATTTGTTTTACAAAAAAGGGCCATACGTGCCATATATAAAATGAAATCTCGAGACTCATTGAGAGAGCGATTTAAGGAAATTAATATCCTCACAGTAATTTCACAATATATATATGAAAACTTATTGTACACTCACAAACACATCTGTAGCTTTCAGAAAAATTGTGATTCACATAATATTAACACTAGAAATAAAAATAAACTTTATATTCCCAAATTTCGCCTGCAGAAGGTAAATGGGTCTTTTATGGGGAACACTGTACGCTTTTATAATAAACTTCCGGAAAATGCAACTAAGCTTCCTATTCGGAAGTTTAAAGCCTATGTTAAGAATAATTTAATAAAGAAAGCGTACTATACTCTAGATAGCTATATGAATGATAAAACTGCGTGGCCCAATGTCCCGGTCACTCTACCCATAGGAAGCTAACATGTCGATTTGCAATGTCTGTACCTACTATTTCGTATCTTATTTTTATATAAGCTGTGTAGATACTATAGTATAACTTTGAAGCGTAGCGTGTGCTGTCTTTGAAACTTTTGCTTTTGTATTATTGCATTGCATACGTCTGACTAAGTGAAGTGGCACCACACTGGAACTTCACTGCTATTATTTTAGACTATTTTTGATTTGTAAAAGGATCATATAAAAAAACAGTAGGAACCGAGACGTAGTTTGTTGCCTGTTCTTCTACGCTTGGTCGCGTGGAACTGGCACCTAGACTCACCTAGCTATAAGACGTTTCAAAGTGATTCTTGCATCGTAATGAATAAAAAATTATTGAGTTTGAGTTTGAGTTTGATTTAAAACATTCTGGAATCCTCTATGTCAAAGTTTTTCCTACTTTAGAGCAGAACAATGATTTATTTTTATAGGTTTCTATTTTGTTCAGGTATTAATTAAAACTTTGGTAACCTAATAACATGGTGACCTGTAAAGGGTGTTTTTTTGAGAAGGGCGGTGATGGATGACAAAGTCCAAAACCATGAGATGAGAGTTGGGGAAAAGTCGTGAAAGGAGCCCCATCATTGTTTCATGCCCCCGATTTAAAGGTAAACAATAATCAACTGTTTTTAATTTTTTTTAACTTTTGCTATAAAGATTTGAGGGGTGAGTAAAAATAAATACCTAATGGTGAAAATTTGCTATTTCAATACCTATGTAAAACATTGAAAGATTGTTCCTACCAAACAACAGAATCCATTGGTTCAATAATACGTGTATTTAATACGTGTATTTTGAATACGTTTATTTTTATAATTCGAGGGTATGACTCCTTTCACATCACTTTTCCGTAACTCTCTTGGTTTCGGACTTGGCCATCACCACCCTTCTCAAAAAAACATCCTGTATATTTACCTATCTAGTACCTACTTTACTAGTTTATTAGCTACACTTAGCACCTACTACAGTTTGCTACCCACCATGAAGAAATTGAATAAGTACATACAGCAAAAGCAGAAGCACTCCCCGGGAGCAAAGCCCGGACAGTGTAAATTGAGTTCTGTCGTCAGAAAACTTTCTTTGCACAAAGGTCGAGCTACGAAGTTAGCAAAGTTAATATTAAACTGAGAAAGCACAAGTCACGGATTTATAGACTACAGAGTTAGGTACCTAGGTACGAGTAAATAATACTTAAACCTATTACTTGTACCGACTACCTAACTTTGTAGGCAATACAGAGATCTAGGTCATTTACCATAGACAATGTAGAGTAAATTAGTCTGGAAAATAAGTGAATAACAACTATTTTATGCCATTTCATACTTCATGTTTAGCAATTTTTTTAATCCCTCTTGCTTTAGCAGTATTTGGTGGCACATCTATGTGTTGGTAGGTTCTACTATTATATCGGTTGACAAGCAGCTTTGCCTCAGTACCCACTTAAAAGTAGCTTCTCTACGACTGACGCTGGCATGGCGTCGATAACCTCTACGACATTTAATTGGTTTTATGAAAAAATAGCCGCTTTTATGGGATAAAATTGATCTCACGCGTGATAAGTAAAATGTATCTGTTCTGCCACTGTAGTTTTTACTAAATAATACGGCACACTTCGTCATATTTCCCGTTGTGTTTTCTTCGAAAGCAAAGGGCACACTGACAACGTAATTTCGGTAAGTGTCCAAAATGGGGCACTACTTGGCAAGAGGGATAAAGGCGAAAACAGCTTATTATCGTGTCCCAGGGATCAATTCTAGACCAGTGACTTTTTTATCATATTTATCATTGATTTAACTACATATCAAGTGGTAAAAAAATGGTTAAAAGTTAAAACATTTTGCGGAAAATATATTAGGTAAAAAGCAAATATAAAAAAACAGTAGGATCATAAATGACTTTTTTTGGTTTTTAATAATCATTTCACTTAGATTTTCTAAATAAAGAACGTACTAAAAGAGGCTAGTTTGATTTAATGTCCCTATACTCGGGCTCCAGCGCATGTGTGGATCTTAACTTAGTTTACGACCGTCCATCGCCTCTGGTGACCTGATTCGTTTTTTACGAAGTAGACGCAAAACTGCTTATCTCATTTCAGTGAAAGGAACATTTACATTTTGGCCCTTCGTTTTAGGCTTTTGGTGTAATTAATGATTTTAATTTATTTATTATTGTCAGCACTATTAATTGGCAGATTGATTGGCAGCTAATTAAGTAGGTACATCCCAACTATGAGGGTTGATATCAGTGTCCTTGATTTCCTCCAAATGATGTATTGTGACTCCTGATGTAAATAACTTTTGATAAATTATTCGTTTGGCAATTGTAAGTAGAATTGTAGAGGTATCATAAGTTTAAACTTGTACCAATAATCCCATTAATTGCCCCAGAAAGCAGACTTTTAAATAAACTGTAAATCCCTTTTGGGCACGAAATGCCCGCAGCCCAGATGTGCTTTAAATTAAAACCCTACCCAATTTCCCCCGAAACCACAGAAGAAAATATTAGGTAGCATATCAAAGTCGCAGCTGGCATAACAGTTAGTAAGGATAACTAAGTCTGGGCGAAAAATATTACGCCCAGAAGGCATATTAATATCCTACAAACACATCGCCATTCGCCACCGAACAATCTATTACCAGTCCTGAGTCCTAATCTTTATTACAACGTATAGGTATGTGTTATCGACATTATTTTACGGCGCACGGTTCCCTCAGGAGTAATTTCTGACATAAACCCTGTAGCTATTTACGAGGGCTTATAAGCTATCGGCAGAATTTATATTATGAGCATGCGTTAGATTTTATAGTCATTTACGCGTCCTGTTTCTGAATTTCTCATATCGTAAAACTGATTGGCTATTCTCATGGTTTATTTGGTTGGATAGGGTGCTTAGCCTCCGCATTCTAAGCGTAACCGCTTTATCAGGCCCTAACCACAAGTTGTAAACAAGTAATCATTTTTTGTTGCAGACAACAGCTGGTAAGAAAACAATATGCAAAGCAACGTAGCGCCCAAAGGCATGGTGGTGACACCTCACCATCTTGCCAGTCAGAGCGCTTTAAACATCCTCAGAGATGGAGGGACAGCTATGGAAGCTATGGTGGCTGCGGCAGCCACAATTGCGGTCGTCTACCCTCATATGAACGGTCTAGGTGGCGATGGATTCTGGCTAATAATACCCCCAAATGGAGATCCAGTAACTATTAATGCTTGTGGCGCAGCAGGCAGCTTAGCTACTACAGAGTACTTTGAAGGGCTCACTAATATCCCATTCAGAGGCAGAAAGTCTGCTATAACCGTTGCAGGTACTGTTGGAGGATGGGAAGAAGCACTCCGATACACGTCAGAGTGTGGATACAGGCGAATTTCCGTTCATAGACTCCTGACTGATGCTATCAGATATGCTGAAGAAGGCGTAGCTGTAACAAAAAACCAGAAAAACTCTCTAGAGGACATCATGGAGGAAATTGATAATCTCGAATTCAAAAAAGTATTTCTTCCGGATGGAAAGATTCCAAATGTAGGGGATAGAATGTACCAAAAACAACTTGCAATTACGCTCAGAAGCCTAGCTGAGAACGGTTTGACAAGTTTTTACAAAGGTGATGTGGCTAAGCTTATTTCAAAAGACATGTTTTTGCTAGGCATGCCTTTAACAGAATCAGATTTGGCAAATTATACACCTGAAAGAAAGGTTCCCTTACGTCTGTTGCACAAGCAAGGGGAAATTTATAACCTTCCTCCTCCCACGCAGGGTGCGGTATCACTCGGTATACTAGGTATCTTAGACCAATTAAACATTGATGGTCAAGAAGAAGGAAAATTTATACACGTAGCAGTTGAAGCTACAAAACTAGCCTTCAAGCTAAGAGACGAATACATAACAGACCCACGAGAAATGACAATAGATCCAAAATCTCTGGTATCGAGTGACAGGCTGTTTCAAATGGCTAACAAAATCAACTTTGACCAGGCTTTGCAGGCTGGAAAAGGAAAAGGGCCAGGTGATACAGTTTGGATGGGCATAATGGATAGTAAAGGGTTCTCGGTTTCATTTATTCAAAGCATTTACCACGAATTCGGGAGTGGAGTAATGCTTCCCAGCACGGGCATTTTGTGGCAGAACAGAGGGACTGCGTTCACTCTAGAAAAAAACCATATTCTGACAGTCCAACCGGGTAAAATACCACTCCACACCTTGAATCCAGCTGCTGCTAAACTTCACGATGGCAGGGTGATAGTATACGGTACCCGAGGAGGTGATGGTCAACCGCAGACTCAAGCTGCCATTTTCCATCGATACGTAGTTCAGAATATAGATTTGCAGACCTCAGTATCAGCTCCTAGATGGCTGTATGGACGAGATGCAGGTGAACATAATGATTTTCTCAGATTAGAAGGGCGATTTAATGAAAATACGATTAAGTATCTTAGAGACAGAAATCACAAGGTAGTTCTGATACCGGAATATTGTCAGCTTATGGGCCATGCGGGTATGTTAGTGAGGCATCCCAGTGGAATGATGGAGGGAGCTTTTGACCCTCGTGGTAATGGAAGTGCAGTTGGCTTCTAGATTAATAAATAAAAAGTAACTTTTTTATGGAACAAAGTTCTCGTATACAGAAGTAAACCTACTTAATTCAAACGTCCAATGTTTTTGTAAACTTTGTGGGCTGCTTTATTTAAGCTTTGTTTCTACTTCTAGTTGAACCGAATTATTCTCTGTTTCATTATTAAAACCTTTTTATACAGCAACTGGGGACTGAACTTGCAAAAAGTTGCTGTGACTGTCACAGCCATACAAAATTTCCCAGACTCCAGGGATTTTGTGGGGAATCTTTAAGCTCTATTGTGATCTCGTTTTAGAAAGTTATTTCAGTTGAGATGAGGTAGAGAGGGAGGTCTAATAGCCTTAAATTAAGTCTAGGAACAGTTTTAAGTTAGACAATCTCTTTGAAATACAGTCGATGCTCTCCTGAACAGTGGTCGCCTATAACTCACGTTTATTGGAGAGATAAGAGAACGAACAAAGACCCATTTGGATGTAAATCAAAAATCGCCATTTTAAAAATCATATTGAAGGTGGACTGATCTGATATATTGTGAGCGTTAAAAACTGATTGAATTATTTTATTGTGTATTTTTATTTTACTTACATGATATGTGCAACATTGTTACACATTATTTATAATACAAACACGGAGGTAAGTAATCTCGATTAGGTTGTAAGTAAAAACAATGTTTTAAAAGAGGCTGGATATTTTACTTACATATTTAGATTTATCTACATAATCTAATTATACTCATTAATACTTAGTAACTAATTTATCTTTTAAATTAAATGAATTGGTTTTATTGTTGCTATTTGAATAAAATTATTCAAGTATCACTTTTTTATTATTATCTTTCATTTATTTAGTTTATACGATGTATCATAGGTAGTAGGTACCCATCTAAGCTGCATTATGAGGGTCAAAAAGATCGTGTCAGCGCACTTATATAAAAAAAATATAAATGTTGTCGATAATCCACACAGTACTAACTAGCCCCAAATTAAGCAGAGCTTGTGCTATGGGAGCCAAATAGCTGATATAATACTTATACACTCTTTTGTTTTAATATAAATACCTACATTACTTAGAATACAATAAAACACTCAGGCAGAGAACACACATCTGCGTTCACCACTCAAATATTTGTTCTCGGTGGGGATGAAACCCACGACTTACGGCGCAGAAGGCATACTATATACCAACTCAGCTGAGAGGCAAGTCAGATCTGACAATGTTTAACTTACATCTAAGCAATAAACATACAGAATACTGAATACATTCAATTGAATTAGCCAACACTATACACAATGGGGACACAAGCGATAAATCTGTGTGCTTCCTGTTTGGCTCCACGGTGCGGTGTCTGCGCTCATGGCTAACAGCACATATACCCTCGCCAGAATAGCCGGGTGTCTGTTTCTATTTGCTTGCACGGATAAATCAATACCAATCCTAAGAGGTGCCAATGAAAACCAGTTCTGCAGGAACCCCAAAAAAAGTCCCTTCACTTTAGAATATTGCTCAATACGGCATTTCGTGGAACTAAGAAGAGTGGATAATACTCGTATTGTGTACCTACCTCAGAATAAAGACTAACTTCTTAGTTCCACGAAATGCCGGTTTCCTCACGATGTTTTCCTTGATGGTTTGAGAGTACTGGCATTGCAAGGTTGCTACCGCTGGGTCATCAGTGCTCTTAGTCCACTAACTTCTCTCAATCTTTATATACTATGAACCAAGTCAGGATGAGGGCGTTCTACGATTCATCTTCCAATTAACTAAGGTTGGTACGTGCGTCGAACTGATTAGGTACTTAGTAGGGCTATTAGATAGTCACTCAGCTAGTCATTCGGATTGTCTATGAATACAGACAACACTAGACCACACACCCACACAATAGGGATATGAACAATTAATTTACGGTTGTGTGCACTATCTGTTTCATTGTCTATGCACGCTCTATGCCCAGTGTCTATGGTTGTTCATTCAAGCCATGTGTGTTCGATTCAAGGGATACTAGTCGATCTGGTGTGATTTGTTGCTAAGACGGGGTAGAATCTTGCTTGGCTTATCAAGAAGTGATTACCCTGCAATAAAACAGAATATACTGATGAAGTAGCAAATTAATGCGTGTCTTTAGACCCGAAAATAAAAAACAAGTTTACGCCGTGGATAACACTATGTTGTTTTGTTAATTTAGGTGGCACTATGACCAAGGCAATAGACGATTTTCTTGTTTCTTACTTTTTAGGACATGGTTTTTCAGTAATCGGGTCTAAGTTTTTAAAGTTATTTTTTTCAGCTTTTTCGTCTAATGTTTATGATGAGCATTTCGTAGATTTTTCAATCATTACATAACTTTCAAGATTATATATCTATAAGTTAGATATAACCTAATAAATCTAAAGATAATAGCGCATAATAATACCCAGCACGTTCCAGTAAATACTGAAATTAATGAACCGGAACATTCCGAAAACTGTCAAATAGTTTCATCTCGAAATTCCGAACTGTAACCCAAAACTTGCTACAAGTTAATACGAATCTAATAACGGTTTCTATTCCCAAATTAAGACGAATGCGGTCACTTCATTATTCGTTGTGTTTAATTTAGGAAGGTTACTTGGCCATTTATTAGAATTAACGGATTTGTAGAAATCGACAGTGAATTGGCTCTTAGAGGGATCGTGAAGTCGTGACCTAAGAAAATCGAAAGGAAAAAAAAAGAAAGCCTTCAATCTCTGAAAAACCTTTTTTATAAGTATTTCCCTGGTATTTCCATTTCAAATATTTGATCATGATCAATGTTGAATGTTGTTCTAATGATTCTATTGTTTTTTTTTCAATAGCGAAATACTAAGAACGTATTTTCTATTCGAATGCATTCTGTTTATGGCGGATCGTTTGTTTCTGTCAGAAGTAACAAAGTTGCATTTGAATATATTATTAGTAACACAATTTCAGTACAAAAACACAGAAGTTTCCTGTATGTACTAGATTTTTGACTTTCTGATGCGGTATCATAGCGTGGCGTTGTCCTTAGGGATTCGGTTTTTTTTGGTGTTTTTGATGATCGCAAAACGTATCTACTGTTTTGGTTTTTATATTATTAGTAGTTTGAGGTTCTATGCCCTTGATATCGCTCTTCTTTACATATTTATTAATATTTAATGAAAATAGAATAATAACCACGAACCGGAAGACGAAACTTAGAGCGCCCACCCACCAGATGGACCAACGACATTGTTAAGATCGCAGGAAGTCGATGGATTGAGGGAGGGCTCAGAATCGTTCCTACTGGCCTTTGTCCAGCAGTGGACTTCTTCAGGCTGATGATGATGATGATGAATAAAAATATGGAAAATTAACAGTCCATTTTACATTAAGACCGTAGCGTAGCGCTTCAGTTTGATAGGCAAAATCCGCGGTTAGTTAGCGGTTGTAGGTACATCGCAAATGAAAACCTCGACTCATTTTACCTGCATCAATACTGTAGTAAAGTCAGTGAATACCTATGTGCTCGTACATTATCATAATCTAAGTCCAACTAAAACAGCAACTGAGCACCGCGATGCAAATATGAGCTCGCTAGCGTAGTTCACAGCCGGCGCCGACGTTTACTTAGGATACTTTGCTCTCAAGCTTACTAATCTTTAAAAAACGGCGTACGTTGTAATGTTGTGTCAAGTCAAGTTACGTGGAATTTAATTTTTAGCTTTCACTAGCTGTCAGTCATGACCACAGAACACAATATACTCAAGAAAAGAACTCCGAGTCCATGCAAAAAAGGAGGGAGCAAATTCTTAGTTCATGGGATACAAAATAGATGGCGTTGATTTTTTTTTTTCAATGTAAAAAGACTACCGTTTCAGGGTTTGAACCAGGGTTCCTTGTCTTGATACAATTGAGCAGAAACCGAGACGTTGATTGACTGCACCACAGAGAAGATAGATTTTAAGACGAGATTGATCACTTCAAAAACATCTCACTTCTCGCTCACCACTTGTAACCCCTTGTAAGTAGTCCCCACTCCCCAGCCACAGTCGACAGGGCCTGGTCATGACGGCTACAGTTTTGTAGGAAGCCATTGGTTGCGCCGTAAGCTATGAACTTCTGACTTACGTATTACCGAGCAGTGTTTAATGTTTACTTGCGCGGTATTGTGGAAAACTGGCGTAGAGAACTTGAAAAGGCTTATAAAAATGCATAAAAGCTTAGTGATGTAATAGCTTAATGAGATACCTTTATCTTTGAATTTAAGAAATAAAGAAAGAAAGAAAAAACGTTGAGAAGGATAAAAGGTATTTTTCAAATCGGTTCATAAAACAAATGACGAAGTTTTACAATAAAAAAATACAACCTCCTTTTCTATTTTATTCGTCAGTTCGGTCCTTGTTCGGTCGCTTAAAAATGAAAGTAACTGTTTTTAAGGAATTATGATCTACGTGAATTTTTGGTCAAAAAAACTAATTGGTGCACGACTGGATTTGAACCCACACGCAAGAACAGGATCGGAAAACGGGCCGCTACCACTATACACGATATGCTAGAGAGGTTATTCTAATTATATTTTTGCATGCTATCAGTTTTAT
The DNA here is from genome assembly GCA_939531255.2 of Thera britannica. Lineage (NCBI taxonomy): Eukaryota > Metazoa > Arthropoda > Insecta > Lepidoptera > Geometridae > Thera > Thera britannica. Next base: position 14,832,929 of record OW618036.2, on the reverse strand, counting down.
ATACCAAAAAAAAATTAATATTTTTTTATGAAATTGCAACACGATGTCATATTATACACTCTTCAACATTGTCTAGGGATATTCAACATTTTGTTGATTTTTACAAAAACTGAAAATAATTTCGTTAGAAACTAGGTAGGTATGACAAGAATCTTTATTTAATGTTGTTTATTAATAAAATAATAAAATACAGCTGTTTGATATTTTTTAATAATACAAATTAAAGCAGGAACAAAATCCCGAAAATCAGAAAATCTATTTGAAATGAAATATCTCTAGACACGTTGATGTGTTTAGGTTCCAAGCAAATAAAGAAATTCTGTTCTATTCAAGAACACAAGAGCTCTCATTAATATACCTACCAAAGAGTGAGCTCAGTTCCACCGGAATCGTTAATCGAAGGTCGAGAATTACAGATGATGAATTTTCAAGGTAGCTCACCTCATACCCCTAGTGGATATGGAGATCCTACGACACAGCCCGACTACCCTACTGAAAGTGGTGTGCAACAGGTATCACTGAGAAAACGGAAGATACCGGATAATATTGACCATTCCATCAAAAAGGAACTTGCTGATTTCCGAGCGGATATACTATCAATTCTTAAAGAATTCTCAAGCGTGCAAAATAAGAATCTACAAAAGATGTCGGCTGATATAGCTACAATTAAAGAGCAAATGGAAAGCATAGAACACAAGACAGACAACATAATCCTAGAACAAAACAAGTGCAAACTGGAAATGTCCGATATAAAAAATTGCTACAATGAAACAGAGCGTAAGATTGCAACAATGAAAGAGGATATAGAAGCTTTGAAAGTATCAACTACTCAGTTCGCTTCTAATAATTACCCAATGCCTTCATACGACAACGAAGACCTTATCTATGAAATACGTGAGCGTACAATACGAGAAAAAAACATAATTGTGATAGGAGTAGAAGAATTAAAATCTGGAGACTCCAATGAAAGATTGGCACACGACATGAAAATAGTGACTGAAATTACGAAAAAGGCGGCACGTGATAGCCCCAGCCCTCTAAACTGTGTACGCTTGGGCAAGTATAAAGCAGACCAGTCTAGGCCCATTAAAGTGACGTTTGATGCTGCAGAATCAGCCAAGAGCATCCTGCGAAACAAAACTGAAGTGGACCTGGAGAATATACAAATATTTTCAGACAGAACCCCACAACAACAAAAATTTATCAATATTTTGAAAGATGAACTACAAACCCGCCAAAGTCAAGGAGAGAATAACATTGGGATAAAATACATCAGGGGGGTGCCTAAGATCATTCCCATGCTTCAAAAATACTAGTCACTCCTATTGTATCACAAAAATATTGCAATCAAAACAAATATACTTAACCTAACAAGTCGCTAACACCTACGGCAACATAAAACTGACAAAAAATCACAAAAAAAAACTATATTTATAATACATGCATCTTAACAGGAAAAATAATAAACAAGAATATAGCCACATAACATTCTCAAAAAGAACACAGCACAGAAAAAAAAAAGTTATGTTTAAAATAGCTCTTAAAAAATATATTAAAACCAGTTCCTATACTTGCAAATTATATAAAGCTGGCATAATATTCAACTCAATAGTAATTAAAGTAATAATAAACACGTTACAAATTTAATTAAATTATTTAAATAGTTAACACAGTCATTCAATGCCATACTTGCAAATTATGTAAGAATTTAAAAGGATACAAAAATACAGGGAAATAAAAATAAATAAATACGCGAAACAAAAAAAAAAACAATAAATTATACCTACATAGTTACATATTTTATTAAAGAAATCACATAATAATATATTGAATTTTTATTATTAATTTTTATCAACAATGAAAAAGCATAATAACATTAACCATACCAAAATTTAATAAATATCAGCATATTATATATATTTTTTTAATATCTATGAAAAAAAATACAGTAAACAATATTAATACAGTACATGCAATACGTATGTACTTATTTAACGCAAGACACTTTTACAACAGAATTAAGAAGTTGCTTTTTCGTTGCAATAACGTCTGGTTAACATCAGCTCACACGTCAGTGATAGTGGCACCGAACCGAACGTCTAATATTTGCTTTCAATGTTTTTCAAATGTACCCTCCAGTTTTGTATTATTATTTTTTCTTTCTTGTATAATGTTCATTTATTGTTTGTTTAATGTGTCATACCAAGTATTTGTGCAAATTAATCTTAATTTAAATTAACCAAGCTCACTGCATTTATAATTTTGTAAATACTTTTGTAGTATAAGTTATGTTTCTCAGTAAGTGATTTGTAAATTTTATGAGAAATAAATAATCTTAAACCATAAACCATAAGTATTGTATACGTTTGCATCTTCACTTATTATGTACTCGTCGTGATTTCACACTGCAGGCAGTAAAGTCACGGAATGAACTAACTTCGAAACTAATACTAATTAGTAGGTGCTTTTGTGAATAACTGAGCAGTTTCCGTGTACTGAAGAACTTAGTTCCTATAATCTGTAGCTTCGAGGAGTGTAAGCAAATATTCAACTAAGATAGTACCTACTCTCTCTCTACAAATAATAATACGACAAGAATTTCATTTTAACGGATTTATTTTAGAAAAAATCCGTTCTTATGCCTCGATGTGACGCTTAGGCCTTACACGTAGGTTACACGTAGTGGTTAATAATAAACAAAAAGTGAGTATACTAATTAATCACTGCAAACCAAGACCAATTTTATCTCAACAAAATAATCTCAGAAAAAGCATACCTAGCTTCAACCCACCGCGTTGCAAAACTCATTTTTCTTCCCCAATTAGGCAGTGTCGGAGTTTTTGCGAGTTTGTCCACGCCATGTGGCATTTGTCAAGGTAATGTACAATCTGAAGTTAGGCCATTTATCTTGTCTTTTTGATTATGTTTTTGTTTGAAGTTTCGAGTAGGGGAGCAGATGAAAATCTCTAATGTAATGTGATGTATATGCACCCTTTTGACGTATTATCGTAGTTTGCTCGGTACTAAATAGTTTGGTCGGTAGACACGGATGGGCTGAGCAAAAACCAGTTGCAGCCAACTATTAAAATCTACCATTAAATTAGCTGCCAAAATTTCTAAATTTTGTCTTAGCGACTGATCAAAGCGGCGCGTGATCCAAGGGCTGGAGGTATCTGGCGAAGCGCATAAGCATTGCTATTCAGCGTGGAAATGCCGCCAGCGTCTTGGGGACGCTTCCGTTTTTGATCAATTAAGATAGCTTTAGATCGTTTGTAACCGTCTGCAGATAGCTCAACTGTTTCTTGTATATTTCGTACATTTTGTAAATATTTATTTAACTGTAAGTTTCTTTGTGTAATAAATAATAGTATGATATGTATAGGTGCCCTTAGTTGATATATATTTTTTTTTTTTACATTAAATAGAACATCCTTTGGCTACAATCTCACCTGATGGTAAGCGACGATGTAGCCGACGATGAAGCAGGATGGTCTAGAAGACACCTATTCACTCTTGCCTTGAAGAGGCCCAGATTGTAGTTGTCAGGAAAAACAGCCGTCGGCAATGAGTTCCATTCCCTGGAGGTTCGCATAATGAAGGTGGAACTAAAACGCTTAGTGCGAATGGGTGGTATGCTAACCAGGTATGGATGGTACTGAGCCGTGTGTAATATCTTTAAAGTGGGCAAATAAGATATTGTATACTCCTTTACCTCTGAGTACCAGTTCAGAAGCTACACTTTTATCTAAATTCCCAGCACGCTGCAGTAAGCAGCGTATGTGAAAAATGCCTTTGTTTGTACAAACTTGATTTTTCTCCGTAGAAGCTTCTGAAACTTCAAACCTCTGAGGAATTTGCATCAGCGCCATTGTTTCATTATGTGCTCTTAGCTTTATAATGAAATAGTCAGGTTTCAATAGCGCTGGGGAATCGTTCCAAAAAAAATAAGCAAGCATTAAAGTGAGTAATCTGGTTTTTTGCTTAGTTTGGGGCTAGACAGTGCTGTGTGGAATGACTGCAAGTATTTATTTATTCTCATTTGAAAAATTGAGGAGCAACAGGCTGGCGTGGTACGGGCATGTCATGAGGACTAGGAGAGTGATGAGTATGGATGTGGATGGATATGTGAGCAGATGTAGACCACAGAAAACATGGATGAACTGTATGAAAGATGACATAGATAAGAGAGTAGTTAATGCAGAGATGACGGCTGACAGAGGGGAATGAAGAAGGAAAACCATGTTGTGCCGACCCCACATAAAGTGAGATAAGAGCAGAAAAAAGAAGGTTTTATTAACTTTTGAATAGTGTTAAACATTCAGCAGTGATAGTTCAGCCTTCCTCCGGTAATATCAAAGCAAGTCAAATATTTCTTTATTTAATGGTATCACAAGAATCACTTTGAAACGTCTTAAAGCTAGTTGAGTCCAGTAGGCTTACCACAAGCTCTATCTGGCTCTGTATCTGGCTCTGGTTTTTAGTCTGTGTGAGTGTTCACCAGTATATTATACTGCGTGTGTGACGATTTGACGTAGGATTTATTTAGACAGCACTCACACAGACTCAAAACCAGAGCCAGAGACAGAGCCAGACAGAGCTTGTTGTAGGCCTACAGGTGCAAGTTCAACGTGACCAAGCCTAAGAAGAACAGACAATAAACATCGGCTTGGTTCCTACCTTTTTTGTGTGATCCTTTTACAAAACAAAAACAATAGCAGTGAAGTTCCAGTGCCACTCCAACTTAGTGAGACGTAGGCGTTATTATACAGAGAGAAAGAGAAAAACTTATGTAAAACCCAGTGTAAAATACACTCTCCGTAAGTAGTCTTCTTCATATGAGCCAATTTTTAATTACAAAATAAATTAAGATATTTCTTGCTGGGAAAGCAAAATCGGAACACCTGTTTTTGCGGTTCCCTACTTCTGCGTTAGGTTATATTTGCAACCTTATCTTTGCGGTTTGCTAGAACCTTATCTCGTTTGGATAGGGTTTATATTAAACTGTAGTTTGTTTATTGGTTTGGTTAGTGACGATAAGTAAGTTTGTAGTAAGCTAGTAAGTTTCAGGGAACCAATCTGCTAATGGTGTAGAAACTTAGCGGCGGCCAACGAGACAATCATTGCTAGTATAGAATTTTAATTGTGATTTGGTTGTATGAATAGACATTGAACCGACTCTTAGGCTGGGTTCATACGGCATTGTCCTGCACGTTTTTTAGTATTCGTTTTTTAATGCACAAAAGGAGCCTCTTTGAGGCACACTTAAAATTCTTTCACCACACTTGGTTCGAAAGAATCAGTGACACCTCCTCGAACTCTACTGGTACTATCGCTTGTTTGGTTGCTATTTGTCAAAAAATGTGTTAACATCATGTCGTGTGAAGGAGACAGAGCTGTTCTCTGTCAACTTTACACACTGTGAACTGTGTGCCAATGCAGAAATTTTTTTTTTGACCAAATTTTTCAAAGTTCCATCGATTTGCTTGACAAGTCCGGTGAGTATTCGTTTGAACGTGTAATCGGTATATGATTTTTTGCAGTACATACGACGTGTGAATGGTTCAATGTAAAAATATATATATATACCATTATTTATACGTCAAGACGTATACTGCAAAGTAATTTTCCGATATTTTCTCATACAGAAAAGTGATTTTAAAAGTAAATAAAATTCTTCCCAGTCCATTACGTACTTTGAACATTTTCTTTCACAACTAAAAACTAGGAAACTATCAATCTTTTCCAACTATTGAACGATTCTTTGAAATTTATTACTGTACAAACATCAAAGTTGGAAGTGTGAGGGAGATAGAATATAGGAATGAGACGAGGGACCTCGGGGCTGGCTTCACTCCTGGCAAGACGTAGAACTGTTCAATATAAGAAGAATTGAATATTTTTCAAAGTTACAACACAGCCAGTGTGCATTCCTATATTCAGTATATCCTTACGAGGAAGCCTTTCGATCGGTATGATAAAGCTACAGGATGATTACTTTTTCGTGTTACGGGTCCGACTCCCATGGAGTTATTTAAATATCTATGAATGCAGTTGCAATGCGCCTTGCATTAACCAATTTCTAACGTAAATAATATAACCTCGCTACCTAGCTAATATCCAACATAACTTAAGTTTATATCTAGACCAAATATCAAGTATTCAATCGGATTAATGTAGAACAGTCAAATCGCACCACGTAATAGTGGTAGTTTGCTATCTGCTACGGCGTAGCGCCTCGTAGCATTTAGGGGAATATAGACGAAGCAGCTAAACGTCCAGAATGATTTATAGGTTTGGAGTGTATACAAATATTGTACAATGCTGTAACTATTCATAGTTGTGCACGCCTCATGAATTTAATCTCCAATTTCCTCAGGTTTGTCCTATCCCCTTCATATATCTTAGTACTACAGTACATAAATTAGCTTTCTGTCTTCTGTACAGTATCATATTATATTATAGAAGATTTATACACAAATTAATAAACGCATAAAAAAAATTGTTTGAATAAATCCACGCCTAGATGATAAGATTAAGTGATTTTGGCTATTATGATACTGCAAAACGTGAAACTGTCAGAGACATAATAAAAGCTTTGTCTCACGTAGTCATGCTGCGGAATGTAGGATAGAAATTCAGTTTCTGCTTATTGAAAAAAGTAACTGAGGAAATAGGCTCATGTCAGTAATATTTACATGTAAGGTAGATCATTAAGAAAGATGAGGTGTTTATTACGGTATAAAACACAATCCAAAAGATTTACTGACGAATATATTATTATAAAGCAGGTGTCATCATTGTTCTGCGTTAGTTTTGCTCTGAAGAAAATAACGCGTCGTGTGAAAGAACTGAACTGCTACGCCGTAGACATTACCATTCGTAGCTCTGTAGCGCTACGCTCATTGAATTCATAACCAAAGTAGGTACTGCAGTTTCCAGCTGATTGTATAGTACAGAAACAGGATTTTTATGCGAACAAATTATAAATTCAACCGAGTGAATCTCTCGGAAGAAGTTTCTCGAATATTACATTAAAACTGTGTAATAGCTTACTGGCTTTGTGCATTATTTAAATACTTAATATTCATTTTACGTAAAGTGAGTTTATATGTAAAAAATGTTTAGTACTTAATTAAAATATTTTTATTTAAATTCCTGCTTCATGTATAATGTTTAAAACCTATCAACTTGAAGCATGCAGGCTGTTGAGCGTCATGTGCATGGAATTTTTAAAGAGCGTCCTGCTACTTTAATCTCACATACATTATTTTTACCTCATTTAGAGTTTCGTAGCCAAATGGCAAAACTATTCCTCGAATAGAACATGTTACTCCTTGTTTTTGACAACATAATTATTATTAAAAGCCTGTTGTGTCCCACTGCAGGGCAAAGGCCTCCCTTCTTTCTCTCCATTCCTCTCTTGTTTGGCCTACTGTGGACCAATCCTTAATGTAAGCATCTATTTCGTCCCTCCATCTACGCCTTGGTCTACACAAACAACTTTAACTTGTTAAAAAATAAAAAAAAATAGTTTTAGGACAAGCATAAACAATAGTTTTTTTTTATACAACTAGCTGATAGAACGAGCATATGGCCCACCTGATGTTTAGTGGCTATAACAAAGCATTACATCGTAAGGAACACAGCGATGCTGTTTTACAGAAATAGGCATAGTAGTGGTAGTTTTTCCTAGGACAAACCCAAGAGCGCTACTACTACCAAAACTATTTGACGGATCGGATAGATTGAAAAAAATTGGGGAAAATTTTGTGACGGATAAATTCATCCGTAGTTTGAAAAGTTTGCCCTATTAAGACGGGAATACTTTTCTATTTTGGGTGACCCCTTTTTATAACGCCGACAAGGTATCAGCAGTGACTCACATTCAAATGCAGCTTAATACGTACAGTAGGCCTGCCACAAGCTCTCTCTGACTCTGTCTTTGGCTCTGGTTTTGAGTCTGTGTGAGTGCTCACCATTGTATTATACTGTGTTTGTGACGTTTTGATGTAGGATTTATGTAGTCAACACTCACACAGGCTCAACACCAGAGCCTGAGACCTACTGCTGTCCAAACATGAAAATTACTTGGAACGCAAACAGAACTAAAATCCAATGCACTTAAATTTATTGATACGGCATATTAGCAGAATCATCCTACAATAGTGTAGATCCAATAGTGAGCAAGCTTTAAATGTGGTAGCCTAAATGGGTGTTGTACCTTGACTCGTGTTGATCTTTTGCAAATACCGTTTGAGGGGTTAAAATTAATCCAGTGATAACTACGCTTTAAACTTAAGCTCTGGTTTACTATGACATGTACATGTATAGATAGTGCAATTCACGAAGACGCGCCCCTCGCGGGGTGCGGGGAGTTTGCTCCGAGCGGCAGTCGCGAACCGTAGTCTATTCATTTTAGTGTGCGTGTGCACTCATAGGTAATTGTGTACCGATAACACTCAAACATTGACGGAAGCTTGCACACATTACTATAAAAGGTTAGGAGGAATAGTGGGGCGCGCCTTCGTGGATTGCACGATCTATACCTACCTATGTATTATGTATCTATGAATAGCAAACTTGCAAACTGCAACAAAACTGTCCGCAGCAGAAAGTTCTACTTGTGACTGTAATGTGAATTGAAAACCGCACAGTAGCAATACGTTTTTACGAGTACCATTTGACTGTTTAGTGTTATTAGAATCGGTCAGAACGGCCCCATTGGACTGCACTCGCGTATTTAAGCCGTTTAGATAGTAAGGGTTAAAATTTAGCGGGAATTTGGATACCGGCATGGGAGATTGTGATAATCTGAGCTCTTGAATTGATGAAGTTTAGTTGCTATCTTTAATCTACGATATTTTTATCCGTTAACTAATTCAGAGATCTCATCATTTATTTATATTTTATATTTTATTTCTTTTATTGATACTTACTGTCTTTAAGCACGTTTTTGACGTTCGAACTAAATAAACATTTGAAAAAGGAAGGTTCAAATACGTCATGGCCTTAGACAATTTAACCTATCTAAGGTCATGGCATTGGCTGGGAATCAATAAATGAAAGCTTTGATTTCTTTTTTGTATGGACGTGGCATTCGTGGAAATAACCCATTTTTACCACAAACTATATTTTTTGTTATGACTATAAAGTAAATCTTACTTTCTACTAATATAACATATTTAAACATTTTGTGAGTGAATGCATGCCATTAAAATACATGCATCGAATATGTCTATTTAACTGGCTAGCTGCACATAGTTAAACATAGGTACTACTAATATTACAAATTCAAATATTTGTGAGTGAGACATGCCATTATAATACATGTACAGCTAATACAAAGTACAGCTAGCCAGCTGTACATAGCAAAACATAATAAATGAGCCAAAATTAACGCTGTCAGTAGCTTGATATTCACGAACTTTTGACAAAGGCTAATTAACGCACGGATAAATTTCATTCAAGTTAAAAGAGTAAAAATTTCCCGAATGGCACCGGGCTACAACACAACAAATTAATTATTCACGGCAGACGAACACATGGACACTACAGGGTGTAGCAAAATAAGGCTAGTGCTTGCGTTAATTCTCAACGTGGCGGGCGTGTGGTCACGAAATATCAATCACACAGCCTTATGCTGCCTTCCTACGGTGCGTGGTTCTGCAGATGATCACAAACAGCCGACGACGACGCACGGCAACGCACAAAGATAGGGCTCCGCGAACCTCGGCGCACGAGTCCGTTCCCATGGTGTGTCGTGCGAGCTGATCCGCCCCTCCGTGCGCGATATCTCAGACCGTGGGAAGGGGCTATTACGCAGTGGGCTGCAATGTTATTAGTCAAGTAGGTAGGTAGAATAATACCTACTCTTAAGCTAATTTAGTTTATTTTTATGTTGTAGCTGTTTGTTGTCCCTGAATAAATAAAATAAAATAAAATATATGCAAGTGTTCACGTACAAAACGGGCGGTGAAAGTAGCGGGCAAGTGAGACAGTGCGTGCAGCACGCTCGTTCCAAACTGTTGATATTGATTGCATGTGTTCGTCACGTCAGATTAGCATGTCATGAGGAGGGATGAAAGTCATAATACGAGAAAAGTGTCAGCTATATGTGGATGGTGGTTATAAAAGAGGTAGACCAAAGAAAAGATGGATGGAATGTGTCAAAGATGACATGAGCAAGAAAGGCGTGAGCACTAAGATGACGAATGATAGAGGTGAGTGGAAGAAGAAAACCTGTTGAAGAGGAAGATGATGATGACTCTCCTCGCTGATGATGTTTTAGACATAGACATAGACATTCATTTATTTACTGCTTCAGCACATATACACACTATTAAAATAAGAAATAAAAACAAAGAAAGATAAGATGATATGACAAAAACAGAAGTGCTAAAGAAAATTACAAAAAAAACTTACTAAAACATACTATAAACAACAATAAGAGATCAGTGTTTGTGTGCCACTGCAGCAAATCGGCTCTAGCTTAGCGTAATGCTTCACCACCAGCGGCAGCTCAGCGCTGTTATTCTGTTTTCTTAGGTTACTCATGTTTGGGACACCCTGTGTGGAGTGAATGGTGTGGAAAATGTTTTGTTTTTGTTATTTTGATCAGTTTTATTGCTGTCCACATAATATACAGATGAAAGTTTGAACAGAGTTTTTTAAAGCGTTTTTTTTACTTTTAACATTTGAATATCATAATGAAAACCAGTGGATTTTAATCGGTAAATAAATAGGATTATCATAAATAACATTCTTTGTTTATTTTCGCCAATTTTTTTATGGTCCCAGGTCTAAGTATTATATCGGTTATCTAGTGCCTATGTACCTTTTAATATTTTATTGATGCCTGATCACCAAACTTGACCACTTAATCTGTTTCTCTTTGCTCTTTGAATGAGTTTCTACAAGATGTCTGCAAACAACGCCACGTTGCTATCTTTTTGTATGGAAAAATGAAAAACGGCCCTAGCCTGGCTTGCCTTTCTACCTGATGTTACGGGGTAACAAACCATACGGGGGGGGGCCTATAACAAAGCATTGCCACGTAAGCCACGCACGTCAGGAACGTACCCAACGATACACTCCCCTGCGCTGCGTCCATCAACTTGAGGCATACAGATGTTCAGCCTCACGTGCCGGTAATTTCACCGGTACCCACAGCCACACCCTTCAAACCAAAACACAGCAATGCTGCATGCAAAACTACGCATGGTGGTAGTATTTCCTCTCACGAAGAGCTCTAGGAGGTCTCGCGATAGGGGTATAGGTGTGTTTGTTTATATCGGCAACTTCACGGAAGGCTTGATGCATAAGGTTCATGAATAACGCATAAAGAATGAAGAAAATCAAGGGAGGTTTACTTTTCATGCCTGAGCGGCAACGTACTCGAGTTTGACTTAAAATTTTGTAAAAAGTGTTTCTGCTTTAGTTTTTTAAAAAATCTAGTTTAAATATAAATAAATATTGTAGACAATCCCCATAATGTTATCTAGCCCAAAATGCAGACCTTGTACTAAGGAAACCAATTATATTTTTTGTAAATACATACTTATATACTTAGTGAACCCATGGCTTAGTCAGCTCCACGTTTTGACCATGTCCTCCTTCCTGTGGATTAGGCTGACTAAGCTGTCTGGTAAATTCCACTACTAGGTACTATAGCGTCTTGCAAGTAGGGCTTGTGTAATCACCAGCCGCCCCTAACGGTATTTAGATCATCTACAATGCAAAGGCCTATTTACTTTTTTTACTTAGAATACAATAAAACACCTAGGTAGAGAAGAAACATCTGCGTTCACCACACAGATATTTTGTTCTCGGTGGGGATCGAACCCACACTCTTCAGCGCAGAGCTACTATCAACTGAGATATGAGATATCGCACATTGACTGACGTTTCCGTTATAAGACGGCCCTTTTGTGCCGTTCGCCGCTTTTACGAAACAAGAGCCAAAATGCCATCTCAATCAGCAAATAAAATAGAAAACACTCAACTTACCTTAAAATCTTAATCGTACAGCACTGGACTTAGAGTTCATAATCGTTTGCTCTTTTGTAGAGGATCAATACAGCTTCATTCAGTGTGAATCGTGAATAGGAGTGATTATTCATGCATTGCTTAAATTGTACGCGACAATGCGAAAATACAAACGAAAAGCGAAATACGTAGATAGGGAAAGAGAGGTTATGGTGTGGAACGATGACAAAACGTTCTCAACGCAAGACATTGACTACCGAACGTGTAGAACGGCCAAAAACACTGGACATAGAGTACGGCCATGTGGCCAGAAAAGTGTCGCCAAAATACATGAGCACGTGTTCCTGTCTATAGAAATTCAATGTGCAATAACTATTTTCCGAACAAGAATTCAAGTGAATTGAAGAAGGTTGTGGGTTCAAATCCCACTTGGTTCATACACTTTGGGATATAATAAACGAAAAAGGTGTCTCTTGTGTCTAACTTTAAGTGGTAAGACTGCCCATTGTTTTTTCTTTGATGATTTTTGACTTTGATGTTTGTTTTGTGTAAATATTGTGTGCAATAAATATCTTATTATTCTAGCTAGCATTATGTACCTATTATGTTGTTGTAGATAAGTAAGTTATGCGAGAAATAATCAATTTAATTATATTTTATTTAGCGCCTTTTTTACCAACTTGACTTGACAAGTAAGATTCATAATATAAATCGAATAAAATACGTTGTAATATCGTTCGTTTTCAACCCTACTCTGAAAATGTTTTACAATTCAATAGCTCCTGCCCAGCTGTTAATTGGGACTGTTTTAATGAATATCAATTGACCATGCCTGAGCTCAAAGTGTTTCAAGGTACCTCGCGAATTCATTACCCATTGCTATTATTGTGCAAACTCCACGTTTAACATAACTGTTGCTGTATAACGAAAATGTATGAGTTTTCTATTTGTTTTGTGATACGAGTGTATTTTAGTCCATTTTTTCAGTTTTATTTGAAACTATTGTGGTGGCTAGAGACTGTTAGCCGGTTTTAGGAATAGGAAATCCCTACCGAGACTGGGCGAGGAGACACATCACTAGTCGGGGAGTAGAAAGATGGTGTCGTAACGCGTAGATGTTTATTTGCCGTGTTTTTAAAGTTAAACAAAGTTCTAGCTATATTCAATGGAAAGCTTTCGCCGTAACAGTACTTAGCCACAGAAATCAAGCTGACGCGTTAGATTTTGATGTCGCGTTGTAGTCTCACGCTCACGCTATGAGAACCTGTAGCCTTGGTGCAAATAAACAAGTATTTAGTACATGAGTTTGCTGTTGCACTATCCTCCAAAAAAATATTAAATAGCTATGGGTAGCCTCTCTAATTTTACCCCTAAATTGGTGACCCCGACGTTATTGCCCAAGAACAAGGGTAATTTTATTACAGATCACTGATAAATATGGATTAATAATATACTAGTAACGATAATGGATAGGATACGGACTGAATAAATAATTTTGAAAGAAGCGCCAGTGACAGACAAATTGAAGAGCAACAGGCTGACGTGGTAGAGACATGTCATGAGGATGAAAGTCATGTGACTAGGAGAATGAGATGGATTTGTATGGATATGTGAGCAGAGGTAAACCAAAGAAAACATAGATGAACTGTGTGAAAGATGACATGGATAAGAGAAGAGTGAATATAGAGATGACGGGTGACAGAGGGGAATGGAGGAGGAAGACGTTGTGCTGAACCCACATAAAGTGGGATAAGGACAGGAAGAAGAAGAAGAAGAATACTCCTAGATCCGGTTCTTCTTAATGAGCAACTTTTTAAGTTCAGCCCATTTTGTTTACTGTTACATACTTTTGTTTATTCTCCTCAGCTATGATGTTATCCATAGTACTAAACAATGAAAGACTTTGTATTTATTGTTTATAGACATAGACAAGCATTTATTTGTTACTTCAGCACACATAATGCAAACTATAGCATTATGAAAAAACAAAGAGACACCACAATATTAACAAAATCATTTAACAGAAACAACAAAACAGAAACATAAGATAAGAAAAATACAACATACACAAGATAAAACAGATGTATTAGACTAACAAAACAAAAGACAAAAATGTTTATAATAGTAATGTCATGTAGTAGTGTCTATGACATTATTATTGTAAACATCAATTATTATTATATTGGCATTTGGTTGATATTTACCTCAGTCGTGTTTTAAAATAATCTCGTTTAGCCATTTGTTTTAATTCCTCGATTACTTTTTATTTATTTCTTCAAGACAATGATAACGAAAAGTTATTGAACTTTCGTTTTATCTAATTTTGAACATCTTTTTTAGGAAACTGTGACCGTCATCTAATTTTATAAATAACACTTTTAATAATATTGACTTTTTGTAAAAGTTGACCGGCTTTTGCATCTATTGTAGATGATTTTTAAAATGTCTGGTACAAACCATAGGTGCACGACCGGATTTGAACCCGTTACCTTAGGAACGGCAGGTGGAGTTGTTACTACTAGACCACTAGTGCTCTCTTCTCTCTGAATTTTTGAGTAGGTACATAATATTGATAAAAGAAACGACGTTGATGATGCGGTTTTCTTACAATATTTTACATTACTTGATTCCTAGTAGTAATCGAAGAATGTAATGTTAGGTATCTAGTTGAAAATAAATCTCCTATTAAATTTTTCTTCGCTTTATTACGGCCGACATCATGACGTTTTCTGCTTACCAAAAACCCAAAGCTTATCTCAACTAATTTCTTCCTAACAAAAAGTAAGAACAATAGCTTTATTAAGACTTTATTTATTTCTTATTGGCCCCAAACACAAATAGCTTCGGTCATTAATACAGGCTCCGAGATAACGCCACAGAATAAATGAGAGTAATAATAATAAATAAATGAGAGTAATAAGGCCACTCAAAGGCCGATAGAGGCCAGATAAAGGCACCCATTATTTTTCCCATTAGACCTTCGATATCAGGCGGCGCTTACTGAAAACACTCGGTTGTCTTGAACATTCCAATGATTATAGCAACAATACAACGTCTTACCCTCTGCTCTCGAATAAATTGACTGCCATTTTATAATAGCGAGAAGTCAGTAGAAGAGGCTCAAAGTTACTATACAGGGTTATTCATTATTAGCTGCAAATACTCAGGAATTAGGTTCAACAAATAAAATAAAAAATATTTATGAAATGATTTTTTTTAAGTTTTGTTATGAAAATCCCGAGAAAATCGATAAAAGAATCATTGGCGCCTGACCTATTTTGACTTTTGATCCGCGCCCGCGCGCCGTGAGTGACACTCTGCGTTCAGTCACCGCCTGGGTGGGTCATCGTCCTGTTCTCCATGGCAATCATTATGCAATAGCCGTAAATAAATTAATAAAAAAAAAAATTGATACAAAAACTTGAAAAATTTTTTGATCAAATTTAAAAAAAATAATTTCATAAATATTTTTTATTCTATTTGTTGAACCTAATTCCTGAGTATTTGCAGCTAATAATGAATAACCCTGTATAAGAAGAGTGAATCGATGACTTCTCTAAGCCACGAACGGGTTTCATCTGAAAACCAGCTTTGTTTTTCATTTCTGGATGGTTTTTGTGTTTCTTTGTTCTCTCTTTCTTTTCTCTGTCTTTTTTTATATGTATTTCTGTCTTCTTTCTTTCTGTATTTTTTTTTCTTTCTTCTTTCTTCTAGACCAGTCAGCTACGTCATCACAATACTCAATACTCAATACATTTATTACATAAACATGGTTTAGTTTAGGTACATACATAGTTCTTAGGTGTAAGTCAGTATCACATGAACCCTGTGAATAGGGTAAAGCGACATGGAGGTAGGCCGAGGTTTATACACAGTAGTTAGCACAAGGAGCAAGACTGCAGTCAAAATAATGTAAAAAAATCGATAATTTTGTAGGTACCTAATTTGTGTTATTTTAGTCAATGCTCAGATGAATCACAGGGATCACTTCTAAAAAGTCTTAAAATCAGTTTAATCTAGGTGCCAAGTCTGCGTAGACTTGGCACCTAGATTATATCTTCAGATGATTGCTCATTAATGCATCTTTTTAGGGTTCCGTAGCCAAATGGCAAAAACGGAACCTTTATAGATTCGTCATGTCTGTCTGTCTGTCGGTCCGTATGTCACAGCCACTTTTTTCCGAAACTATAAAAGCTATACTGATTACTTGGTAAGTAGATGTATTCTGTGAACCGCATTGAGATTATCACATACAAATAGAAAAAAAACATAAATTTTGGGGGCCCCATACTTAGAACTATAACTTAAAAAAATTTTTTTTCATCAAACCCGTACGTGTCTATGGATAGGTCTTCCTAATTCTTCAAAAACGATGTCGAGGTTTCTAGTATCGTTTTTTTCAATAGATATGAAATAAGTAAGTTCAAGAAAAAAATACTTTTCTACGTTGCTGATTACGAAACCCGGTTAGGTAGAAGTGCTAGAGGCATTTTACTCTATTTTTCGGTTAAAAAATTATGGCGAGACCAGATTTTGTGTGTCTGCCTCCCTAAAGATAAAAAAAGCAGCCAAGTGCGAGTCGGACTCGCCCATGAAGGGTTCCGTAGCATCAAATAACATAATATAAAGATTTTTGTAGTTCGTCGAAAGGTAAATTGCGGTTTACGATTTATGACGTATAAAAAAAAAACTACTAACTAGATCTCGTTCAAACCAAATATCGTTGGAAGTTTGCATAGTAATGTACAACATATATTTTTTTAGTTTTATCATTCTCTTATTTTAGAAGTTAGAGGGGGGGGGGACCAACTTTTTTCCACTTCGGAAGTGTCTCTCGCAAAAACTATTCAGTTTAGAAAAAAACTATGTTAGAAACCTCAACATCATTTTTGAAGACCTATCCATAGATACCCCACACGTATGGGTTCGATGAAAAAAATTTTTTTGAGTTTCAGGTTCAAGTATTGGGACCCCCAAAATTTATAGTTTTAGAAAAAAACGATATTAGAAACATCAACATAATTTTTAAAGACCTATCCATAGATACCCCACACGTATGGGTTCGATGAAAAAAAAATTTTTGAGTTTCAGTTTCAAGTATGGGGACCCCCAAAATGTATAGTTTTTTTTCTATTTTTGTGTAAAAGCCTTAATGCGGTTCACAGAATACATCTACTCACCAAGTTTCATCAGTCTAGCTCTTATGGTTTCGGAGAAAAATGGCTGTGACACGGCCGGACAGACAGACAGACAGACAGACAGACATGACGAATCTATAAGGGTTCCGTTTTTGCCATTTGGCTACGGAACCCTAAAAACCCTCTTTCAACATGAAGGTGGTGGTCTAATCCTCCTCAATTTCTTCGGATTACGCGATTAGGTAGATCTCTAGCCAAGTAATACCTAATTGAATTGTTTGAGGAAATCTGGGGCCTTATTCTCGGGCCGATCTCGATCATTTTGCAATTTTATTTTATTGCTTCTTTTCACAATACCGCACTTTTTCTACGTTTTCCGTATATCGTAGCTGTCAAGGCTTTTACGATGAGGTCGTTGATGACTACTCAAGGAATCTCTCTTCGAAAAGAAGCAATAAAATAAAATTGAAAATGATCGAGATCGGCCCGAGAATTAGCCCCCTGCACCTTAATCAGAGCGCTGGTGATCCAATGGTAGAGCCTCACCTTTCTAAGGTCGTGGGTTCAAATGTGCGCGACCAATATTTTAATCTGGTGTTGGAAAACAAGTGTCAAGTGTTTTCCAAAGTGTTTCAAAAGCGTTTTCAAAAGTGTTTTCAAAGTTGTCAGTGTCAAAAGGGTTTTTGAGATGCACGTAAAATCCTTTCACCACAAAGGTTCTAGCAAATGACACGACTTGTTATAGAAGTGTGTATTGTCTTACGTGCACACCTATAAGTGAAAAAAAAGAAATTACATTAATTCTTTTTTTTTACCCCTATTTTGACAAATCACAAATAATTTCTCTTTAATCATGAAACTGATTTCGTTTTATTATTAATTATTGAGTTGTGCGTACTGACGTTGGTGCCATGAGAGCCCTTTTGTATTAAATTCTGATAGATTGACGCGTATTAATAAGCAATATCGAATATTATTAAGCGTAATCAGTCATTATTGAACCTGACTTTCAATAGGCCTACCACAAGCTCTGTCTGGTTCTGTCTCTGGCTCTGGTTTTGAGTCTGTGTGAGTGTTGACTAAATATATCCTTCGTCAAAACGCCACACACAGTATACACTGATGAGCACTCACACAGACTCAAAAAAAGAGCCAGACAGAGCTTGTGTTAGGCCTACAGCACGAGACGAGACTGGCTGGGACTCAGTTTATTAAAGTTTGTATTGTTTTTTCTAAAAGCTTGTAGTGTGTATTGGTTTAAATACGTATACACAGATAATGTTGTACTTACACACACATTGTCAATACAGGGTTATTCATTATTAGCTGCAAATACTCAGGAATTAGGTTCAACAAATAAAATAAAAAATATTTATGAAATGATATTTTTTAAGTTTTGTTATGAAAATCCCGAGAAAATCGATAAAGGAATCATTGGTGCCTGACCTATTTTGACCTTTGATCCGCGCCCGCGCGCCGTGAGCAACACTCTGCGTTCAGTCACCGCCTGGGTGGGTCATCGTCCTGTTCTCCATGGCAATCATTATGCAATACCCGTAAAGAAATTAATAAAAAAAAAAATTGATACAAAAACTTAAAACAAAATTTAAAAAAAGTCATTACATAAATATTTTTTATTTTATTGGTTGAACCTAATTCCTGAGTATTTGCAGCTAATAATGAATAACCCTGTATATTCCATTTCGAATTGGTTTTCAGATTTTTCGAGATTATGTTCCTACTTTATTTTTCATTATTAAATTACAAACAAGTTTATTTTATTATAATTCGTAAACAGGACAAAATAAAGATTCTTGCCATACCTAAACTAAAGTTGGCAAGAATCTTCTAAATCTAAATTTTCTTTTTCAGTTGTTGTAAAAATTTACATAATGTTGAATATCCCTAGACAATGCTCTATGGTTTGTTAATCCTATCTATAGTTTGTTAACCGCTATGTGTATTATAAACCTGCTATGACATTGCAGTGCCCAACAGGGTGCATGTACTGACCGAAGCTACCATAAGAACAAATGCTATTTATTTTAAGTACATGTGAGCAATCAATAAATGAATTGAAATGAAATGTTGATGGGGTAGTAAGTAGGGGAGGCCTATGCCCAGCAGTGGACTTCTTCAGGCTGATAATGATGATGATGATGATGATATATTTTCGTCCTGTCTTCAGCTGCCCTTTCTGTGTGTTTTAATGTATATCTTACGTGTACGCTTTTAGGTAAATAAAATGTATTTTCTTTCCTTCTTTCTTTCTGACTATACAACAACAGAACCAAAGCTTATAATTAGCCACTTCACAAATCCCGAATAATTTTCATAGCCAATAAAAAATGCTGTAAATGGATAATTTACGTCTCTGGGCGAGGTTTTGATATCTTTGTGCGATCACACTCACCCGTCTTTTTGATATAAAGCTTTTAATAAATGGCTCATTTAGTAAGTGCTAGGGTATTTAGCCATGAGATTGATTTTATGGGCTGTCCTTATAAAAACCATGGTGCACTTACGCAAAACTCAAGTAAATAATATACCTATATATTTTTTTTTAAAGAGTTTTCTAAGAAACTGTTGCTTGAAACTGGTGACCAAAGACCTAGCGTTTATCTAGGACAAAAAATTAGCTTTGCTATACAAAGAGGTAACGTTGCCAGCCTTTTGGACACATTGCCTGCGGTCGGTGATCTGAATTCTGTTTTCTACCTGTAATACTACGAGTGGAAAACAGTGTTCATTATAATTTTTCTAGCATTGTTCGTTTAAAATGTAGTTTTTATTTTATTCACCATGATGTTTCATATTAATAGTTTTAGTTAATAATGTACATTCTGTTGTAGGTACTCACATATAGAGAAAAAAATAGTTAAAAAAAAAATAAAAATAAAAATTTATACAAATAGTTTATGGATCAAGCATATGGCCTACCCGATGCTAAGTGGTAACCATTGCCTACGACAAAACATTGCTTCCAGAACTCCTAACCTAGATAGAAAAAAACAGGCAGAAGATCTCAAATAAAAGGAACAGACATTAAATAAAGGCAGTGATTCAATAGAGGGCATTATTCTTTGCTTGTGTGTATTTTTATGCAAGACTCTGTAAATATGACGATGTAGGAAATAGCGGGAACGGCAGGAAATTCAATTTCCTGGCTTCATATAAATGCTTAGAGCTGGCTTGTAGATAGATGGTGTTTAGTTCGTGATAGCAAATTACCCATTATTGTAGGTGCGGACTTTTTTATGTTTCCTGAGGCTTTTCAATTATAAAAGAGGTATTCATTCAATAGAAATGAAATGTATTTATTAATGTATGTATGTATTGAAGTATGGTCAATATTGAAAATCTTTTTAGAAAATCCTTTCACCACGCTTGGTTTGAAAGAATCAGTAACACGATAAGAAGAAGAATGCATACTTTGTCGAAGACTGACATGCAAAGTTTTAATATTAAATTGCTAACTTAAAGCATACATCCAAGAATAAAACATGCAACATAGCAGCTTAGAAAAAAAAATATACAGAATGTCGATAAAATATAAAACAATTCGATATCTATGTCAGAATTAATTATAGCAAGTTATTTTTCAACATTCGCTTGTTAAACTAATACCTTTCGTAGAGCACACGTAGCATTGTTGTAGACGTTCGTAGCAGCGTAGCTGTATATATAATTATATGTTAGCAATGTTTTTACATCAAAGAAGAACATCTACGTACTAGCGTAGACTGGCAAGATAAGAATTTTGCCTGCCAATAACATTTCTTTTACTCGTGGACTTTAGTTCAAACGTGATCATGGTGCATGCAAACTGTGCTGAAATATCGGAAGTCAAAACTCACAATTTGATAATGGTAAATATCCCGTTGTTTCATAAAATAGTGTCAAAAACCATAATTGTTTCAAAAGTTATATTCCTACAATTATATTCTATTCAACTCGTCCGGGGAAGTACTAATGCCATGCCTAGATCATGCCAATGTTTTGTATAAGCGATAATTATTACTATTTAAATTCGAGTGGGCCAAATGCTTGTTCCTTTAGATAATTATATAAAAAACACAAACCAGTAAAAAAAATATGCGGGTTCAATTCCTGCTTTAAAATTACCACTAATCCGTGTTGAAAGCGCTTAGTTCACTACCGAAAGCGCTTTACAAAATCTCCGCATTCAAGACCACAGGTTCAAGCAGCAACCCACAAGCTTTAATAATATATCTTGCGAAGAAATGCCGTACATTCGGCATTCTTGAAAGACCACCTTTGGCTTTGTTAGCTATTGTGGTGTGTAGTGCTACTACACACAAATAACACAGTTATTTCCTCGGGTTTTGGTGTGGGAAGTTTAGTTATTTTTTTATACAACTATAGCTGATGGAACAAGCACATGGCCCACCTGATATTAAGTGGTAACCATCGCTTATAACAAAGCATTGCCACGTAGGTCACACGCGTCAGGAACGTGCCCTGCAATGCATCTGCGTCCATCAGCTTAAAGCATACAGATGTGTTTGACTGGCCTCTCAGCTCAGTTGGTAGTAGCTCTGTCTTATGAGCCCTAGGTCGTGGGTTCGATCCCCACCGTGGACAAATATTTGTGTGGTGAATTAAGATGTTTGTTCTGGGTGGTATACATATTATAGTATTCTAAGTATGTATTTACAAAAAATGCTAAAAATATCAGCTATCTGGCTCCCATAATACAAGCTCTGCTTAGTTTGTGGCTTATAGGTGTTATGTTCAGCCTCACGTGCCGTAATTTCACCGGCAGCACCAACACTCTTCAACCCGAAACATAACAATGCTGCTTCACGGCAGACACAGGCAAGGTACGGCAGACAAAACTTCCACGGACGAGCCCTTCACAAAAAGCTATACTATATCTATAGCTATACCTACAATTATTTCCACAGGTTTTTAGGGTTCCGTAGCCAAATGGCAAAAACGGAACCCTTATAGATTCGTCATGTCTGTCTGTCTGTCTGTCTGTCTGTCTGTCTGTCTGTCTGTCCGACCCTGTCACAGCCATTTTTCTCCGAAACCATAAGAGCTACACTGATGAAACTTGGCGAGTAGATGTATTCTGTACACCGCATTAAGATTTTTACATATAAATAGAAAAAAAACTATAAATTTTGGGGGTCCCCATACTTCAAACTGAAACTCAAAAAAATTTTTTTCATCGAACCTTTACGTGTGGGGTATCTATGAATAGGTCTTCAAAAATGATGTTGAGGTTTCGAATATCGTTTTTTTCTAAACTGAATACTTTGCGCGAGAGACACTTCCAAAGTTGAAAAAAGTTGGTCCCCCCCCCTCTAACTTCTAAAATAAGGGAATGATAAAACTAAAAAAAATATATGTTGTACATTACTATGCAAACTTTCAACGATATTTGGTTTGAACGAGATCTAGCCCGTAGTTTTTTTTTTATACGTCATAAATCGTAAACCGCAATATACCTTTCGACGAACTACAAGAACCTTTATATTATGTTACTTGATGCTACGGAACCCTTCATGGGCGAGTCCGACTCGCACTTGGCTGCTTTTTGGTGTGGGGAGTTTTAAAAACTATGATTTGCTTCAAATGGTAAAAATAATTACACAGATCGTTTGAAAAAAATGGGCTTCTAATCAGCAGTTTGAATGTTTAATCACGTGTTTAATAAATGGTTTTTGTATAAAAATAGATTTTTGTTAATATTGGAAGAAGTGTATTGGAATTGGATGTTTCAATGGTAAAATTCAATCAATAGTAAGTCTGGTGTTTTTATGCCATCACGGTATAGCAAACGCTAGGCGTGGAACTAGCACCTATAGTCACCGCGTTACTAACTGAGTCGTAGTTCCATAGATCATTTCACTATGTCTATCTTGCTCGCACTTATGGGTCTTATGGAGCATCATAATGATGTGTGTAAGATAGTTATAGGCGCATATAGATAAAAATAAAATCAGATAGAAACAACAGAATATACATTATTTACAAAAACTATTATTATATAACATGAAATACCTAATTAAAAAGAAATAATAAAAATTACATTTTATAAGAAACTAGAAATAGAAACATATTATTATTAGATTATAATTGTGATCCTGAAAAGAGCCGATGGACGACGCAGTTGGTAACGCGGTGATTATAGGCTCGCCTAGCTTTAGACGTTTGGTGATCCTTTTGATACAATTGAATTAAAAATTTCTGGATTAAACTTACAATTCAAATGCTTAGAGCAGTCACCCACCCAAACACTGACCAGACAGAACGTTGCTTAACAAACTTTATGAATATATTAAGGTCTATTTTCGTGTGCTTTCATGTTTTGCTAAAGGATCATACAAAAAACCGTAGTTTGTTGCCTGTTCTTCTAGGCTTGGTCGCGATGGAACTGGCACTAAGACTCTCAAAGTGATCCTTGCGAAACTATTAATTAAAGACGTATTTGACTTTGATTTGGACTTGGCTTTCTTTTTCATAGTAGGTTCAAATTAAATAAGCTTGTCTTACGATATAAAGCATCTAATTTGATCAATTATTTAAAGTAACCTAGGACTTACTATAATTCCCTAGAGGTACCTAATTCAAATAATTGTTTCCCTTATTAATTAAGTAAAAGACACTCTTATTACAACGAAATACAGTCTTATTTAGCATGGTATGAATACTTAGGTAACTAGGGCGGTTAATTGCATAAAACGCCAGACAGCAGTGCTAAAATTGCAGCAAAATGGTGAAGCGTCGAAAGATTAATTATCTGATTGGATAACTACGCCGATTATCTTGTACGGGTGATCATAGAAGTGTTTGTCAGAAATCATATTTATGTTATTTTTATTGACGTGACAACGTCTGATAACTTGATGGAGCTGGCTGCACGCACGAAAAAACATGACTCATGCGGCGTTACCTCGCTCTGAGACGTTCCATTTAAGGCTTGAAGTGCAAGCGAAAGCGCAGAACGAGCGACAAAGAAGCACAATGGGCCTCCGCGTTCGGCAGCGTTCGATATCTGTCTTTCTCCTACTTGAGTGAGCGATGCGTCCGCGTGGACAGCTGAATGACGTTGTCACGTTCGACTATCGTCAGTAAACCGGCTTTACAGACAACCGATTTTTTTTCTAACCTATGTCGCCCCACCACTGCTGGGCAAAAGGTCTCCCCCAAATCCTTCCAACTTTCTTTATTCATCGCTTTATTTCACCATCCTCGCTCGAAAGCGTCGAGATCGTCCCTCCAACGCTTTCTTGGCCGACCCCGACCTCGCCTTCCCTCTGGTTGCCACGGTGTTATCTGGTTCGTCCATTTATCGGGATGCATTCTGCTGACATGACCCGCCCAGTCCCACTTGAGGTGGGCCTTTTTTCTTCCAACGTCGGTAATTCCAGTATTTTTTTTCTTTTTTTATGTTAAATAAATAACGACGTTGGCGAGATGATATTGAAGTTCTGGAGAAGGATTGGTGGAAAGTCACCAGTGATCGTGATGGTTGGAGGATTTTGGGGGAGACCTTTGCCCAGCTGTGGGAGAGTATACCTACGTAATAATAAATGATTATAACAATGTTATATTTTTAAAATAATTAGTCTGAAAATTAAGACTACTAAATAATACGCTGCAGTATTACCTCGGTGTTTTTATGTTTTCTTTTTCGTTTATTTGTGCGTAGATGTGCAACGCTCTTTAAGTAGTTCAATAAATGTCACTTCAGATTTTATAGTTAGTTATATATTGGCACTGGTGTTGATTAGTTGAGCTATCTCTAGATAGTTTGTAATGATCTGCAAATAGCTCAACTGTTTCTTGTGTATTTTGTAAATTCTTGTATTAACTGTCCTTTGTCTGTTCTTTGTGTTCATTATATATTATAGAAGCTTATAAAGGCATTAATTGTACCTATTTTCTTTATTACAAAATCTTCCTGGCCTAGAAGCAACAATAGAAAATCCATTTATATTGTTTTTCGGAGCGATTCTCGACAAAGTAGATTAGAGGTTTAAGTATCTCTTGACTGAATGAGACTTCTAAAAGGCTTTCATTATTGTACTATTGTTAAAATTAATTACAAAAAGAAATTGTGAGCATTATTAGATAGGTACTCCGATTTCTAAGAGTCTTTTAGACTTACTTGTGGAGTTTTCACGGGCGAGGACCAGCAAAACCTCTTATTTATAATCTTATTTATAATAAATTATTATGTTTATGTTTTAGACTTACTTGTGGAGTTTTCACGGGCGAGGACCAGCAAAACCTCTTATTTATCACTTTTTCTAATAAATGTAAGTAATTTTTATATTGTCGATATTGGTATCTTTGCCACTTTAACAATATTTAACTACTTATTAATTTTAAAAAGAATGGATCAGAACACTCATAAGTATACGTAAACCAATAAGTACAAGTATTTGATTTGTAAAAGGATCATATAAAAAAACGGTAGGAACCAAGTAGTTTGTTGCCTGTTCTTCTAGGCTTGGTCGCGTGGAACTGGAACCTATAGATTCACCTATAGCTTTGAGACTTTTAAAGGTGATCTTTGCGATCCTACTGAATAAATACACTTTTGATGTGATTTGAGTTGTATAGATAGGTACAAGCGATAAAACGAACGGAACGAATTTTCTTTTCGTCTGTACTTTGAAATAAAGGTTGCCTGCCATAACACCATCCCTTCTTACGGTACTAAACGTTTCACAAAAATGAGGTTCATTCCAAAGGAAACAATTCAAAAATACTCCCAAACAGCTGGTGAGAGAAATGAATTAGATGAAATTCTTGAACCCGTTTTATTGGCGCAAAGAATTTACGGACTACAAATATTGGACCCTGAATGGAGTTGGAGAAAATACAGAATCTACGGAATAGCTAACGTTGCACTTGGACTCTACATAACTTTGGGGACTATTGCGTTTTGCACAAACACTGCAGACTTGAATCTCATTATAGAAGGAGTCTTCACGATTTTAATCAACCTACATTTTCTGATCAAACTGCCACTATTCGCTAGCAAAAACAAAATTTATAAGAAGAATTACTGGAAAACTAAGACTTATATCTACGACCTGATCAAAAAGACGTCTAAGCGAGGAATTTTTTTAAGAAAGATTAAGATTTTAATAAACATACTAGTCTTTGTGATTGTGTGCCCTGTTGGAAGCTACTTTTTTATAGTCTTGTGGAACTGTTTTAATGGAAACCGCGTCACTTTGGCCAAGTCTACCTCTACTCTTATGCCGATGACGTCACCTTACTACGAGCTAGGATTGCTAATACATTTGCACTATTTGGTAGAAGCGTGTGTCTGCCTTCTGATAGTGGACTTTTGGTTCGTTTTCATGTGTTTTTTCTTCTTTGAAGACATTTTGATAGAAAATTTGGTTATGGAAAAGAAAGAAGATAATGACGATGAGTATGCAAAACGTCTGAATGAATCCTTGAGAAAGTTTTACGTTCTACATGTCGAATTGATGGAGTATTTGAACCTTCTAGATGAAATGTACAAGTGGATTTGTTTAATTCCTATTTTATGTGTGCTGGCTGAGACTAGTTTATTTTTAATGCTTCTGAAAGAGGTAGGTGTAAAGATGTTAAAATTTAATTGTATGGAAGAAACGGGTATTTATCGGGATTACCTTCTTTTTCTTTGGTATTTGTCTGCTTGCGACCACGGTTGTAACACGGTCGAAACATCGGGAAATAATTAAGGTAATCGTAATAAATACCCGTTTCTTCCATTGAAAAAGATAATGATCGCGTTAATTTAAAAAGTGATGTTAAAATATGTTTAAATTCTCTTCTTCGAGAGTAGTACATTTTTAGATAGGTTTCGATACCCTTATTATTATTTTTTTATTAATAATTAGTTGAAATTAAATGTTTTACCAAATATCGGTTAAAGATAAGAGTGCAATACAGATACTCATCACTCGAGTAGTTAATAATGTTTTTTTATGCTACTAAGAAGACAAACAAGCATATATACACGGCCCACCTGATAGAAAGCAGTTACCATAGCTCATGTACGCTTGCAAGACTAAAAGCCACCTGTGAGACGACTTCCACATAAAAACTTATTTTTCAGGAGTTGAACCTGCAGTTAGGAGCCGTCATGCTGCCAGCTACTGGAGAAATGTTTATATACAACTGGTTTGGAGATAGGGTTACCGCCAAGGTACTCAAATAATTTTCTGCCTTACCACTTTTGGAATAAAATTTGCACGAAAGGAGCCTCTTTGAGACACACTTAATCCTTTCACCTCTTATGCCAATGTGAAGTTTTATTAATAACACATATACAGGGCTATTCATTATTAGCTACAAATACACAGGAATTAGGTTCAACAAATAATTTTTTTTAAAGAGTAGAGATTTTTAAGTTGTGTTACGAAAATCCCGAGAAA
Organism: Thera britannica; assembly: GCA_939531255.2. Lineage (NCBI taxonomy): Eukaryota > Metazoa > Arthropoda > Insecta > Lepidoptera > Geometridae > Thera > Thera britannica. The sequence continues at coordinate 14,805,391 of OW618036.2, read as the reverse complement.
ATCGATAAAGATTATTCTTTCTAATCATTGGCGCATTGTTACAATTATAAGTCCATTTCTAATCAAAGACGAGCCGCCTGACCTTTTTAGGGTTCCGTAGCCAAATGGCAAAAACGGAACCCTTATAGATTCGTCAAGTCTGTCTGTCTGTATGTCTGTCTGTCTGTCTGTCTGTCCGTCCTTATGTCACAGCAATTTTTCTCCAAAACCGTAAAAGCTAGACTGATGAAACTTGGTAAGTAGATGTATTTTGTGAACCGCATTAAGATTTTTACACAAAAATAGAAAAAAAACTATAAATTTTGGGGGTATACTTATAATAATATAAGGTATACTTGAAACTGAAACTCAAAAAAAATTTTTTCATCAAACCCATACGTGTGGGGTATCTATGAATAGGTCTTTAAAAATGATGTTGAGGTTTCTAATATTGATTTTTTCTAAACTGAACAGTTTGCGCGAGAGACACTTCCAAAATGGAAAAAAGTTGGTCCCCCCCCCTCTAACTTCTAAAATAAGTGACTGATGAAGCTAAAAAAAAAATGTTGTACATTATTATGGAAACTTCCAACGATATTTGGTTTGAACGAGATCTAGTCAGTAGTTTTTTTCTTATACGTCATAAATCGTAAACCGCAATTTACCTTTCGACGAACTACTAGAACTTCTAGAACTCTATGTTATATTACTTACTGCTACGGAACCCTTCATGGGCGAGTCCGACTCGCACTTGGCCGCTTTTTGACCTTTGATCCGCACCAGCATGCCGCGAGCGACAATCTGCGTTCAGTCAACGCCTGGGTGGGCTCATCGTATTGTTCTCCGTGGCAATAATGTGTGGCAATGTCGTAAAGAAATAAGTATAAAAACAAAATATTGATAAAAAAACTTAAATCAGTTTAGGAATTAAATCTATTCGGCCAAACAAATATTCACGACCTAAATTTAGGCCCTGTCAGTTTGTGTAGCTAATAATGAGCCCATAGAGAAAAAAAAAAAAAAACTATGAATGCAGTTTTATAAAATTCAAAATATAATGTCTTCTTTCAGTAAAATATTCCATCTACAATATTCAAGGTACTTTTCTTCCATGTGGCATATCTGTGGGACACCCTGTATATAATATACCTAAGTTTGTTTTCTAGGCTGATGAAATGAACATGGCCCTGCTGCATTTCGACTGGACCAGCATGAGTTTGAGAGACCAGAAGAAGTACTACATAATAGCGTGCTATATGAACAAGAAGTTTACTGTTAGAACCGCTAATGGTACTGACTTGTCACTTCTCACTCTAACCACGGTAAGTACAGTTACTTAGTAATACTGTAAGCCTACCACAAGCTCTGTCTGGCTCTGCCTCTGGCTCTGAGTTTGAGTCTGTGTGAGTGCTCACCAGTGTATTATAGTTTGTGTGTGACGTTTCAACGTTGGATTTATTTAGTCAACACTCACACAGACTCAAAACCAGAGCCAGAGACAAAGCCAGACAGAGTTTGTGGTAGGCATACTGGTTACAGCATGGAATGCATCAAAGGCAAATTTTATTAAGTATAAGCATCACAAGTAGATATTGTAAGAATCATAAGTAAAAACAGAAAACTAAAATAAAGCACACAAAAAATCAAATGTTTTTTTTTCATAAACAACATTTGATTACAAAACTTACAAAGCTTGAAGCAAGAGAAAAAAAAATATTTTTATACAACTACACGGCTGAACGGCGGGGGATCGGAAGTCAACTCAATAAAATTTAATCATGGTAAATATCCCGTTGTTTCATAAAAATAGTGTTAAAAACTATGATAGTTTCAAAAATAAGAAAATAGTTTTTTTTAGATTCATAAGACCAATTTTGTGCGTGTGCTATTTATTGATAGAGTTAAAACTTTAAAATAAATTGAATGTTTTTATTTCAGATTTACAAAGCGAGCTACCAAATGTTCACCGTTTTCAGCACCACATAAACTGGTTACACTTTTTTAGTTAGTTACAAACTTTTAAAATGTATTGTATGTTATTTAATTACTTGCTTATCTATATATATATATATATATATATCTATATCGGTATCTTGGATTGTATTTTCACTGATGAAAATAAATATTTTAAACTATTGCACATTAATAAGCTATGTTAAAAACTTACTTATTATAAGCCTTAGTAGAGGCAACAACTGTGAAATTCATTATATTTTAGAGTTATTTAAAAAAAAATATTAGTGTTTTAGTTTAACTTCTGAATTACTGAATCTATTTAGGTACATTGGTATTTATCACGTATATAACCTTATTTTAATTATTTTTTAGATAATAGATAGATTCTATGAGACATGTTATTTGCAAAGGTAACTGTTCCACGTCAGGTGGGCCATAAGCCTGTTTCGTTAGTTTTTCTTGCACAAAAAATAGTCACAACACTGATGCTACTTCTAGGCTTTGTTGCGTGGAACTGGCACTAAGGCCGAGATTCATAGACCGAACTTTGACTTTACTTTGATGGAAAGTTCAACCTTCAACCAAAATTATATTTCATAGTTCTGTCAAGCTCTTCTTTATTCAAAATATTGATAGGAAACTTCGATAAACAAAGCTTACTTTGCTTACTTTAAAAAAAAAAAAAACTGCTTTGCTGTAAAGCAAAGTGCGGTCTATGAATCTCAGACCTAGAGTCACCTAGCTTTAAGACATTTCAAAGTGATCCGTGTATTTAAATATATATTTGACATTTGAATAAATACATTTTAGACTTTGACTTTGATGAAATCACAGCAAAAAACTATAGTATATATTAATATTGCTATTATTCATTATTTCAGGCAACTTAACTAAGAAACTAAAGTACATTAATAAACTCAACTCAGAAAAAACTTAATAATATATCGAATAAATAGAAAAAATCATATCGATAATATTTGCTTCCTTCTAAAGAAATGTCACGACATTTTCGTTAAAACGCTACCATTGAAAGAGAACTGTCATATCTCAAAGGAGATTGAAGTCTCATTTATCACCATTAAAGAAGCCTGCAGATTAGTCCACAAATATAAAGCGGACACCATTCCTCCTAGACAAGGGTGTTCTTCATTACGCCATACATCTATTTACCTAAATAAATTGCCATACATGTTAAAAACATTATTAAAATTATGTTTAATGCTTTTATAGAGAATTATTACGTATGTTGTCTATGGCTAATCAGTATATGACAAAATCAAATCAAATGTATTTATTTCGAACAAAAACAAGGGTTTTATAATAAATGAAAACATTGACACTGCAAAAACAGCTTGGGCGAATAGTTGCCGTACAGCAAAAACGTCACAAATCAAATAGAGCGTAGCTGTAGGAAAGCGTCTTGGGAATACAACACATTATTTAATAAAAACAATGAGTAGGAAGGTACGCTAAATAATGTTACATAGCTTGGTATGGCTAATTTTGTATCTGGTTATCCAACATAATTTCTTATTTATGTTTTGAACCTTTTGAAAGATCGCAAATTGACACACACACATCACGATTTTCGAAAGATAATGTTCAGTTGTTTTACATCTCTTAAAAAAAACAAAAAGTGCGATCGAGAAGTTGTAACGGTTTTCATCGTCTTAATTTGCTGTTCCATTAATCAATGTTACATTATGCCGATGTCTCACATTCCATCTCGTGCTAACATAGTTTAGCAATTTCGTTTTCGATTAAGATTTGTCTGATGCTATCTAGTCCTTAACGAGAGCCATAAGGCTCCGTGTAGACTGAAACTTCTGCTCACATACAGTTGTCCCCACTGAAACTACTGAATTTATCTTAGAAGTCGAGGACTAAGTTAGTGAATATGTTGCCTCGTGTGGACTTACAAACTTAGTTTATGAAATAATTAGGCAGTTATAAACACAGAAGGCTACAGAAGCGTAGGGTGCCCTGCAGCAAGATGGATGGACGACATAGTCATAGTCACGGGAGGAAATGGGTTAAACTGGCACAGAATCGATGTAGATGATGTAGAAAAAACTTTGAGCTTTGAGATCTGAATTTTTTTATAACTCATAGAAGGCATAAGCTCTAACTTTGAAACAGTTTTTGATTATTTGAAACCAAAAAAGGTTTAAAAGAGTGCATGGTAGAGTTAAAAAAAGTTACCTATCGTATCAAAGTTTGCAAGCTCAAACCAACGCGGCGACAATTTTCTAAGAATTATGGGGTAGAACTGTAGTTAGTCCCTCTGAGAGAGGGACTAACTACAGTTCTGAGAGAGGTGAGAAGCAGCTACCTCCCATACCAAATTGCTATTATTTGCGATCCTGGCAGTTCAAATGATTTCCCACCAAGCTTTGTAAGCCCACCCCAAATCTACCCCCAGCCTAAGGGTCGCTCATCACCCTTAATCGGCGCAGACAGTCTCTGCTAATGAGAAAAATAATGAAGACCGTCGCGCGGTAATCAACACCTGCCACGCTTGGCTTTTGTTTTCTGCCTTTTGGCTCAGACTGAATAATAGGACAAGGTCATTAGCACTAGTAAAGCCAAAATATTGGTTTGTGTGTTGATGAGGTCGCAAATAATTGACCACTAAAGACTGGTTTTCATGATGGCATGCATAGTGTAACAAGCGGGGGATCTGAATGAAAAATAAAAGTCAGTTTTCACACGATAAACACTTACTTAACATTCTAAAAAAACCACAAAGATTTTTATAATGTCTCAAAAGTAGCCGAGCGGGATTTGCCCCCCCATTAAAAAAATCTTTGTGAATTTCTTAAGTGTAATAAAAAAACAATATTAATTATTCTATGAAACACTAGATTATAACACAACTCAACACAAAACAAAATTCACTTTAAGAATTTATCATATCATTTCGCAGCTAAAAAAAAACTGTCCTGCAATTTGAATCTGTCTGAAGATTTTTTTACTGTTAGTTCCGCATTAAGCTTATCTTATTAATGTTCATAACTTACTTATTGCTTAGTTCAAATATTTAGAAAACAGCTCCATTACATATTTTTTGTATTGTTAAGAATATTAAAATTACACAAAAATGAAAAGAAAAGGCAAAAAAGTGAAAGAGAATGCTCTCTAGCATTAAGCTCTTTTATGTACGATGCAATTTTTGTTTTTATTGCAAAAATTTATTTTCTATCTATCTATCCATTTTTCTATAGATAAGGTCGATTGCAACTGACTATGCTGACAGAACAGTATAAGCGCTGTGGACGCCCACTTCATCTTATATCATCTCCGAACTCTCAACTCTCTGTAATATAGAAGCATGAGTGAAAAGTTGCCCGTGAAGCTGTATTCACATAGGATAGATAAGAAAAGTTTTACCACAGCTAGTTTTAAATTCCAGTTGCCAGCACGTACCGTTGTTCAATCATCGCGTTTGGTCCCAGCAGTCTGCAAACGTAAGAGTTTGAATTACCTCTTACCTCACGACGCGTGGGGATTACCGTCTTTGCCTTACCATTGGTCTTAAAAAAGTTAAAGAAAAATGATTTATTTGCGTTCACAGTTCAGTATATAACCGTTCAATAGAGGTACGTCAACATTGAGAAAGGATGGTGCCTGAAGTAAGTTCGTTAGGACTTCGTTCTTCGTTGTACGTCGTTGATGACGTCAGTCGCTAGATGGCGCTAGCGGTAAATAACTTCCTGAACACTTGTATAAGAATCCGCGCCACGTCTGAAGTCTTACTGCAAAATCGGGAACTAAGCTTCTTAACGTACAAAAATAGCAGTAATACTAGAATATGATTTCGTGAAAGCAGCGCCGCGTCTATTAGACTTTAGTGGTAGCGTAGACTCTAGGTCCAACCTACAGGTCACCAGGCAGGCCGCACTCTGTGAACAAATCTGGTCTTTTTATAAAGACGACCATTAAGTGACGCACGTGAAGATGAATTGCGTGATGCGTTTATTTACATTTTTAGGCGAAGAAAACTTGTTATAAAGGCTGTACTTATGTGGGAGGAGAGCATGAAGATGAAGATTTAACGCAACAGTGAAAACATTTAAAAGTGATTTCTGATCGAGTTTTCCGGGTACGAGCTATAACCGGTTTAAATAACCGGTGAGAATTTTAACTCGGCTACGGCTTCGGTCGTAAAGCATTTTCACGGTATTGCTCAGCGGGCCGATCCGGATCAATCCGGTGGAAACCGGTTAAACTCCGGATAAAAGTGGTTCGCACGCTGACTTGCACACTGGCTATTTATTGTTAAATCAGCTATTGTAGAGTATTTTAGCTTCGAATGGTTCGCAGAGCATAAATGTTGAATGTTGCCGGGAGTTTTTAATGCGGTTGGTGGAAACTCACTCTTCTGGCGTGCAAACGGCCCACTCGATGGTAAGTCGTTATTTTACGACGCCTGCAATGCTAGGCATTACTGGTTCTGCTAGCTTTGCCAGAAATAAGCAATGCTGAATGCAATTTTCGTCTTGGAGTCTTAGTTCTATTATATCCCTGAAAATTTAATTTAGCTTTCTTTTTGAGGGTTTCCCATGAATACTGATACAAAATACTTCCAGTTTTAGACTACTAAAATATTAAAAACATCACAGAATTGCATAAAACTTGGTATCACAAAGTTCATGACCTGCTGGCCTACCATGAGCTTCATATGGTTATGGTTATGGCTGTCAAAATTGTGTCAAGAAGAAAATGAATGTGTGGGTCAGCCTATCTTTGCACAATTTGACAGCCATAGCCATAACCATATGGAGCTCGTGGTAGCCCTGCTGGAATGCTCATTTTGTACTTATGCCAGCAAAGCTACTAGCATAAACTAAATATACGAGAGACAAAACAAAACACAGTATAGCTAAAGAAAACAGAACAAAAACCACAAATAGAGCCATCTATTTAGATCCTTCGAGAACATTTGCATAATAAAATGTGACCGGTGACGTTATTAGCCTGATCTGAAATCAGATATTTCCCGCAGTAAAGAAGAAGATTATTATTAGTACCTTTGTTCCATCCGAGCCTCGCCTTTGGTCTTTCAGACCTTTGGTTTGGGCCGTGGTGTAAAAGGCAAGCGAATTCGATTTCTGAACAAAAAACTATAGGATATTTATAAGCTATTCTTATAGCATATAATTGATCCTAAGGTCGCGGGTTCAGATCCAGTCTGTACCTATGGATTTTTCGGCTTGCGAGTTGGAATTTACGACAAGCTCGTGTGGTTCTAAATTTGCAAATCACTTATATATCCACATTCTAAAACAAAAAAGAAGACTTGCCTACCTATTACGGTCATATCACTCATACTGAAATTTGCAGAAAAATTGGTGATCTTGATGGCATTTTGTTGAAAATCTTGCTTCAAATATAATCCAGTAGTTAAACAAGATTGCAGATTTACTTCAATGAAATGAAAATAATTAAAATAATAATAAAAAAAGTTCAAGTTAAGTTTTAAAAACTTTAGAAACCAACTTTATGGCCAACCTGCTGAACCAATTTTGATAAAATTTCAATGGGAAGAATTTGGAAGTTTCAGATAAAAAAAAACAAATCGGTTCTTAAATGACGAACTTCTGCGATAACAAACATAAAAAAATACAACCGGATTGAGAGCCACCTCTTTTTTTATTTGAAGTTGGTTAAAATACAAAGAGCACCGAACGTGTCCGATGGGTTTCCGTAAGTGAAGGAGAGGGGCGCGGGGTGCGGGTGTAGGGGGCAATCGGGACTTGTTGTTTCCAAAATACATAGGTTTAGTAATATTTAAAAGTGAATTTGGTTATTTTGCGACTTAATGGCATTTCGCTCTACAGCGACGATATACCTACCCTTACCATAGACATTACAACAGTTGTTCAGACTTCGCAAGACCTTTTTTGTATAACCGCTTCAGCTCATGCCAAAGACTGCCTCACAAATCCAAGCAGGCAGGCGTAGCGTCGAAACGACCCACCGAATCCTGTCAGTAAATCTCGTAAAAAGGATTTTTCCCTTGTATCCACGCCGATTTACAACCGCAACCTAGCGTTTTGTATGCTTTACAATGTCATTTTTATACCTTACAGGCTTTTGTCAGCCAATTTGCAAGCTTCTTTGCGTTATTGGAAGTTAGACGTGCTTTTGTGAAACTTTAAAGCTAAATTATTTGCTTGTAATTTAATTAGGAAATATACAGTAACACTTTACAGTACTGGTAGGCCACCACAAGCTCTGTCTGGTTGTGTCTCTGGCTCTGGTTTTAAGTCTGTGTGAGTTCTGAACACTCTGAACTGTCACGTTTCGACGTAGGATTTATTTAGTCAGCACTCACATAGACTCTAAGCCAGAGCCAGTGTCGGAGCCAGACAGAGCCTGTGGTAGGCCTACAGTACAGTAATACTTTACAGCAATTATAATATTACTATAGTAAATAAACAGGCATTTGCATCAATTTTGTAGATTATTTAAACAACTTCACTGTGCACTCTCTTCTATTTACGGGACGCTGTAATGCTATAAAAAAAGTGTTAACAAAAAAAGTACTATAATTTTTGGTTTTCATTCTGATAATTTGTTTGATACATTTTGGCTGACGCAACTTGCTAATCCATTCTGACAGAGATGGATTGGTTACCGATACCATGACTTTGGCAATACGCCATTACAACTTCATAAATGAAACTTCCACTGAATTCCTACTAAATTTTACATGTGAAATGTATAAGCCCTCATACGGCCACATCTAGGCGATAAGCTGCGATAAGTGACAGCGATACCTATCAGGCATCGTTTTTATTTATTGCCTAGGTGTGGCCGTACCTTTATTCGTTATTACGTAGAGCAATTTTGAACATTGTTTTAAATTAACCTTATAGTAACTCTTGCCAGTCAGTTTTTATGCCTGCAACTCGATTCTTCTTCTTCTTTTTTCTTGCTACTAGTTCTTTCGAAAGAATTGTGGTGAAAGGATTTTAAGTGTGCCTCAAAGTGGCTTTTATCGCGCACTTGATACATATTTTCGAACTTTTTAGGCTTCTACGACATGCCGGTTTCCTCACAATGTTTTTTTCGACTTCATATTAATACATGGTATGCTGTGAATGAGATGTAATATAATATTCCCATTTTTTAGGGTTCCGTAGCCAAATGGCAAAAACGGAACCCTTATAGATTCGTCATGTCTGTCTGTCTGTCTGTCCGGCCGTGTCACAGCCATTTTTCTCCGAAACCATAAGAGCTAGACTGATGAAACTTGGTGAGTATATGTATTCTGTGAACCGCATTAAGGTTTTTACACAAAAATAGAAAAAAAACTATAAATTTTGGGGGTCCCTATACTTGAAACTGAAACTAAAAAATTTTTTTTTTTCATCGAACCCATACGTGTGGGGTATCTATGGATAGGTCTTCAAAAATGATGTTGAGGTTTCTAACATCATTTTTTTCTAAACTGAATAGATTGCACGAGAGACACTTCCAAAGTGGAAAAAGTTGGTCCCCCCCCCTCTAACTTCTAAAATAAGAGAATGATAAAACTAAAAAAAATATATGTTGTACATTACTATGCAAACTTCCAACGATATTTGGTTTGAACGAGATCTAGTCAGTAGTTTTTTTTTTATACGTCATAACTCGTAAACCGCAATTTACCTTTCGACGAACTACAAAAACCTTTATATTATGTTATTTGATGCTACGGAACCCTTCATGGGCGAGTCCGACTCGCACTTGGCTGCTTTTTTTTCTACTGAGCTCTGCCGACTCATCAACATTGTCTAGGGGTATTGTTCAACATTTTGTTGATTTTAACAAAAACTAAAAATAATTTCTTTAGAAACTAAATATGGCAAGAATCTTTATTTTGTGTTGTTTATTAATAATAATAAAATACAACTGTTTGATATTTTTTAATGATAAAAATTTAAGTAAGAGCGAAATCTCGAAAAAAATTAAAATCTATACGAAATGGAATATACCTAGATAATGTTGATGTGTGTATGTTTGAACTAAGTTGCTTTCTTGCCGAATCACACAAATAACATTTGGATTGATAACAGACACGTTTCACCCACTCAATTCTGTTAATATCGAAATAACTCGATTATCTAAGATTAGTTGGTAATTATTCAATTAAGCTCGTGGAAGCATTAGCGTTAGCTCGTAACTTCTGTTCAGGGATTATTACCTATTCAAATCAAATTTGTTGAATATATGTTCGGATAAGCTTTAATTATACAAGCTATAGTTTACCTTAAGATAGCGTCACTTCTAAGCTTTCTGCGGTGGCGATCAGTGAAACACTGACAATTTATTTATTTATAAAGTAAAAAATTCTCAACTGCCAAATACGACAGCGATATTTCGTGTCTTTCCTGTGGATTAGGCCGTCTAAGCTGTCAGGATGGTATAGGTGCTGGGCAAGTCTATTCTATTTACAATATCCTGTCCCAGGCACTATAGCGTCCCGCAAGTAGGGCTTATATAGTCACCAGCTGTATGAATCATCTACAATCAAATCAAAATCAAAAAAAAGCTTCGCAGACCGATAAGTTTGTTGCCATCTCTATTTGTTGACATGAAAGTGACTGTGACAAAAGACTTAGCGAGCGTCTAAAAAGTATCTGGCATTATGAATGAGGGGATAAAAATAAAAGTGCAAATCAAAGTCAAATAATGTTTTTACACAAAGAAACTTACAATTAAACAAATATTTACAAAATGTACAAAATACACAAGAAACAGTTGAGCTATCTGCAGATCGTTACAAACGATCTAGAGATAGCTCAACTGATCCAAATCAGTGCCAGACGGAAGCGTCCCCAAGACGCTGGCGGCATTGCCACGCTGAATAGCAATGCTTATACGCTGCGCCAGAGTCCCACCAGCTCTTGGGTCACGCGTCCTTTTTTTTACATTTTATGGATGGTAACAATCTTACCATCAGGTGAGATTGTACCCATCCTTTGGCTATAATCTCACCTAATGGTAAGTGACGATGTAGCCGACGATGATGCAGGATGGTCTAGGAGACAACTCTTCACTCTTGCTTTGAAGTAGCCCAGATTGTAGTGGTCAGGGAAAACAGCCCACGGCAATGAGTTCCATTCGCTGGAGGTTCCCATAATAAAGGTGGCCAAAACGCTTAGTGCAAATGGGTGGTATACTAACTAGGTATGGATGGTACTGAGCCGTGTGTCTGCTAGTCCTTTGATGGAAAGGAGATGGTGGTTTAAGATCATGCAGTTCCTGACTACATTCCCATCTCTATTTAATTGTATCACAAGGATCACTTTGAAACGTCTTATAGCTAAGGTGAGTCTAGGTGCCAGTTCCACGCTACCAAGCCTAGACGAACAGGCAGCAAACTACGGCTTTTCTACCGTTTTTTTTTGCATGATTCTTTTACGAATCAAAATTATATCAAAAGTTGGGTCAAAAGTGGCGACCCTTTCAATCTTGAAAGTTGTTGACGTAATTGTTTTAGTAAAACTTTTGTTTCGAAGCCCCTGTCCGAAGTTTTTATTTATAGAGTACCAGAGAAGGTTTATGTTGCGACCTTCATTTGTTTCTTCCTAGTTTTATAGCTTTCGCAGATAAAAAACGTCAATCGTTAGGAGTTCGGGCCAAGGAACTAGGGAACTGAAATATGTTTGCATATAATTTGGTTTGTTACAGTACCCTTTGTTTTTTTTATATTATAACATTACTTCAGGAAGTCAACTCTTTACAATACCAACCTTCACAGTGCATGGCTTTTTCTAGCGTAACGGGGTTTTTATTTTCACGTTTTTCGTTGTTATCGCATAATTTCGTCATTAGAAACCGATTTAAAAAAACTTTTTTATCTGAAAGGTCTCATAGAATCTTTCAGATTGGTCCCATAAAAACTTCACCAAAATCGGCTCAACAGTATTTCCATGAAAGCGGTTTCTCAAGTTTTTTAAACTTAGCTTGCTAACTCCTTTTTCATTTCATCCTTGATTAGTCTGTACGCGTTCCAGTATAAATATAAGCTCCTTGGTTCGAACTGTGTTTTATGGACCGTTTTTGACAATGACGCTGGAGTCGGTAGTAAAACGCCCAAAGGACAGCAGAAAAATTATGTGAAACTCTTGATAAAATATATATTTTTACTTTGATAATGCTATAGATCTATAGAAGATTCAAGTGCTGCCGATTTTATTCTTGAATAATAATGTAATTTCATTTCAAACAGTACCCTCAAATTAACCAAACGTATCACGAGAACCGACCAAATAGAAAATGTATTTGTAAATCCAAACAGTAGAACACGTAGACTGAAAATAATCTTACAATGCGAACTAAAGTATCTCTTACCTACTTTATTTCGTTACTTTAGTTAACCATGCCTATGCTAAGTGGATGTTAAGCGATGTGAACCATGGCATAGGCCACGGTTACCACTTAACATCAGGTGGGCCATAGCAACTAGCATATGCTTGTTCCATAAGCTAGTTGTATAAAAGAAATGAAAATATGTTTGAAACATCATCCGACCTAATTTAATCATCATCATCAGCCTGAAGAAGTCCACTGCTGGACATAGGCCTCCCCTACATATTTCCAGGAAGAACGATTCTGAGCCCTTTCCATCCATCAACTTCCCGCGATCTTAACAATGTCGTCGACCTAATTTAAATGTACCTATTATATTCGCTTAAATGTATATCATATTCGCGAATCGTAAAATAAATATGTGCTTCCAAATACTTCGCAGTGTCACAGGAAAACGAATCGACTTCAGCATTTTCTAGCAACTCTCTCCAAAAACGTGAAAAAGCTATTTTGCGAGTCTTTCACCTCGAAATATTTATTAACGTCAACTGTATCGCTTGACGTCGACTCCATTACTGTATTTGCTTAGATAGTGTGAGTTGGCGGAGCGAGGAACCACAGCGCACACATCACAGAAGCAGAAGTCCTTATGACGGTAGCAATTGAGCAGGCCTACCACAAGCTCTGTCTGGCTCTGGTTTTGAGTCTGTGTGATTGTTGAACTCAAAACCATAGCCAGAGACAGAGCTTGTGGTAAACCTACAGGGCAAGTGATAAAAACAAAAGGTAGGCATAAAGTATTTGGTCGCGTGTAACTGTCATCCAGCCTCACCTAATTTTGAGACGTGTGAATAAACGATTTTTGACTTTGACTTTAATTTATTCATTTTAGATTGCGAGAATCACCTAAAATTTTGAGGCATTCAGAAATTGTCATATTACATTGTTTGTTAGTGATATAAGTTTTAGTTTTTGTTAAATTTTTTTCGTTTTTTAGAAGTGTATAATTTAGTTTTCATTGTTTTTTTCGAGTTAAGATTTTAATCTATCATAGTAACGCCAATTGTACCTGTACCTGTCATAATATGATTAAATAAATTCAGATATTCCGCCTCTCGTAATTTTCTATTACTGCGATAAGGACTACGCCCCAGTGCGCGATTTTGTGAAGTTTGTCTTCTCAAAGATTTTTATAATGTCCCAAAAGTTTGTCTTCTGTTTCTGTTCTCCTGTGGCACTTAGGGCGACGAGTAATGGGTTTCTGACGTTGAAATAAATGATAGATCGCCGCAATGCATTACCTGCGGACAAGCTCGGTGCATTACGCATGTTTAGAGCCACTTATAGACGCGATAGCTTTATACGATTCACGGTTATGTGAGCTCGAATACTGCCAGGTCACGAGAAAAGTGGAGTGAGTCAGGTGATAGTGTTATTAGACGACATACACGTCTACTTTTTTTATGCAAGCATATGATGGACAAGCATATTATTATATCATAGATTGTTTCGCAAGTCACGCATGTGAGAAACATGCCCTACAATGCACTGCCCTGCGTCTATCAACTTGAAGCATACAGTTCAGTCTCATCATCATCATCATCAACCGATATCAGTCCACTGCTGGACGTAGGTCTCTCCCAAGACGTGCCACTGAGCCCAGTTTTCGGCTCTTCTCCTCCAGTGTTTGCTACATTTCGCAGATCGTCGCCCCACCTTGCCGGAGGGCGTCCTACACTACGCTTACCTAAACGCGGTCTCCAATCTAGTATTAGTTTGCTCCAACAATTGTCTGTTCTACGGCAAACATGACCGGCCCACTGCCACTTCAGCTTACTAATCCTTTGAACTATGTCGACCACCTTGGTTCTCTGTCGGATAACCTCGTTCCGGATTTTATCCTTCAGAGAGACTCCGAGCATAGCCCTTTCCATGTCTATGTCTATGTCTAATTTTACCGGCACCCACACCCTTCAAACCAAAACACAGCGTTGCTGCTTCACGACAGAAATAGGCATGGTGGTAGTACTTCCCCGGACGAGTCCTTCACAAAGAGCTCTTCTACTTTAATCTTCTTGTCTGCATAGGGCTGTTTTAATGGATTGCTAATCGACTATTTACATATTTGACAGTCGTTTAAGTCAATATTTACAAACAACAATATGAGTCAATTCTTCTTTAAAAACAGTCAAATACCTAGCTAAATTGTCGATTGGCAATCTGTGAAACCAGCCCTTATTATAATTAGGTCTACCACAAGCTCTGTCTGGATTTGTTTCGGGCTCTGGATTTGATTATGTGTGAGTGTTGACTAAATAAATCCTACGTCTAAACTTCACACACACAATATAATTATTACACTGGGGAGCACTCACACAGACTCAAATCTATCCACTGATTAGTGGGTAAAATCATAACCATCTCACTTAGAAAGAAACCTCTTTCATTTTTTTGTCAGGTTTGGTGAGGATTTTCTATCCAATATTGGTGTACTAAGCTCTTAATTTTCTTTATTATTCGTCGCAACATGAAAATTTTAATTACACCAGCAGATTACTTTTATCCTGTAATCCTCCGAGATGAAGCTTTAATATGGATACAAAAGGTGTTAAAACAAACAGGAAAAACCAACCTGAAGGCCGTTCAGGGGTTTGTGGCAAGATAAGTGCGCTTTTATGGTGTCTTTAGCTTTTGGATTCTAGACACGAAAAATTTACTTATAAAGTCTCTTCAATACGTCCATAAGTCCATAGTCTACGGTAGCCACTTCCCATCAGGTAGGCCATAAAAAGGTTAGTCTTAAAAAAAGTTACAGTAAAAAAGTAAAGTACAGTAAAAAAAAATACAGCTTCAGCTTGATGTTAGGATTGTTTATTATTGAAAAATTATGATTGAAACCACAAGCTACAAACTTAGCTAAAGATTTTAATCTCATCCTTTGGAATTCAGGCCTTAGTAGAGGTTCACATAGTACCCTACCTATAGAGTCAAGAATCCTTTGTGCAAGCACTTTTGCTAAAAGAAAAATTCTTATTAAATTCAAAAAGTGTCATAACAGGATCGTATCGTTTTAAAAAAGGATTATAAATAACTAGGAGCTTATCCCGGCTTCGCACGGGTGGACATTTATTTTTCAAACACATAAATATAGCCTATGTTACTCAGGGTGAATGTAGCTTTCCAATAGTGAAATAGTTTTTGAAATCGGCACAGTAGTTTTTGAGTTTAATCAGTACAAACATACACACGAAAATATAAATTAGTGAAAATAGGGATGAGAGACTTAAAACTTGGTTTTTTGTGCGAAGTGTGCCTTTGTCAAATTTCACAGAGATTGTAACCCCCGAATACTGAAACGCAACTCAGATTTAAGCACGTCTCAAGCGACGAATATTTGACAGATTTTCATTGAAAACTGTCAAATATTCGTCGCTTGAGACGTGCTTAAATCTGAGTTGCGTTTCAGTATTCGGGGGTAAGTCACGTTATTGAGTGAGTGGACCTCTCGTAAAATAATTTCTAAACAAAATATTATGTAAATTGAAAGCCTGTACGTCTTTCTAAAATGATTTATGCAGCGTTAAGGGCCACTTACCCATGTCCCCACTTATGAGACGCAGTACTTAGGATATATTTAGATGTTTGAAAGAGAGCTTTGGCCTCTAAGGCCGAGATTCATAGACGTGACTTTGCTTTACAGCAAAGTAGTCTTCGCAAAGTAAGCTTTGTTTATCGAAATTTACCTTCAACATTTTGAATAGAGAAGAGCTTGATAGAACTATGAAATATATTTTTGGTTGAAAGTTGAACTTTCCATCAAAGTAAAGTCAAAGTTCGGTCTATGAATCTCAGCCTTAGTGTCTAATTAATTTTTGGGGTAAGTAAACAGGCCTTTAAATCTACTTTAGATGATTTATAAAACGTCAAGGGCAACTGGTGTTTATATGCCCCTACTTACGGGACGGTGTAGTTCCTAAAAAAATTAGATGGAATAGGCTTTCCCAGCACCTATACTATCCCGACAGCTCAGTCGGCCTAATCCACAGGAAAGGCATGGTCAATACGTGCGGAGCTGACTAGGCCGCGGGTTTCCTCACGAAGTTTTCCTTCGCCGGTTGAGAGCATTGTGTACATATATTTTTAGAACAGAAAAATCCATAGGTTCACGACTGAATTCGAATGCGCGACCATATTATTATTTTTGGGGTACCTACCTCGTAAAAAAAACCACGTGCACTTATTCTTCTTATCGTGTTACTGCTTAATTTGGGGCTACGAAGTGTTGTGTCGATTGTCCATTAAAATAACCAGTGTAATGAACCAGGCTCCTTTTGTGCACTACTCCTCATCAACATCGTCAGCCTGAATAAGTCCACTGCTGGACATAGGCCTCCCCTACACATTTCCAGGAAGAACGATTCTGAGCCCTTTCCATCTACCGACTTCCCGCGATCTTAAAAAAGTCGTCGGTCAATCTGGAGGGTGGGTGCCCTACGTTTCGTCTTCCGGTTTGTAGTCGCCATTCGAGAACTTTTATTCCCCAACTTCTGCTAGTATTAAATAAAACTATTTTGCTATTAGTTTAAAAGCAACCTTCCTGTTTCCTGGACAATAAGTACAAGCTTACTTGTCTGCGGGAAGTTCATTATTTCCTCATTAAAGAGTAACGCTGTACTTCCGTTGCACTATTTACGAGTATCATATTGTTCTGAAGCTTAAATGCTTTGATAAACGGGACCCGCTATATTGAGTACTACAGCTTTTTGTCAACTCTCACAGAAAAGTATAACCACCATGTCTATTTCCACCGTTTTTCTTGTTTTTAACCAACTTTAGATAAAAAAAGAGTTTATATTTTATTTTTTAAATTTATGTTATCGCATACCAAACTTCGTCATTTATGAACCGATTTGGAAAAAAATTATTAGGTCGATATTTTTTATAATTAAGGCCTAAATTAGGTCTTCCAGATTGATCCAATAAAAAAATTATCAAAATCGGTTCAGCAGTTTGGCAATGAAGTCGATTTCTCAAGTTTTTTAAACTTCACTTGTTTTGGATTATATTATTAATTTGATAATTATTATTTGGAAAAAATGTCACGTGATGAAAGTCAAGTGATTAGGAAAGTGATGAGTATGAATGTAGATGGATATTTGGGTAGAGGTAGGCCAAATAAAAGATGGATGAACAGTGTGAAAGAGACATGGATATGAAAGAAGTGAATACAGATATAACGGCTGGTAGAGGAGAATGGAAGAGAAGAACTTGTTGTGCTGACTTAACGTAAAGTGGGATAAGGGCAGGAAAATTATATTATTTTGACCAAGCATCATGAGTGACGGCCATATTTTACGGACGCCGGTTTTTACTAAACCAAAGCTTATACGAGTAATATACAAGCGAATAGATGTAGTAAAGCAAAATATAAATTATGAGTAAACTAAAGTAATAAACATTCCTCTTTTTCATTTTATTATGTACGAGTTTATGAACGTTGTGGATGACCCGCCTCTTTATATCTAAGACTAGTGATCCGCCCAGGCTTTCCAGGTGGAAAAAGTTGAAGGGTACATTTCAAGAACATTATTAATTACATATTTGTGTGTAGTTTGAAAAACTACACATTTCAAGAGTGCAATTTTGAGGGATTTTTTGCCTTCTAGACCATCCTGTTCCATCGTCGGCTGCAACGTCGCTTACTTATGTGAGATTGTGGCCAAAGGGTGGTCTCATGTGAAAATAAATTATAGTTTAAAAAACTAAAAAAAAACGCTTTTATAACTAATTGAACTAAAAAGTTAAAAATAAAACTGTAATAATTAATTGAAAAATTTATATTATTGTACAAAAAAGCGTGGGGTGCTTTTTATAATAACTTCGGATATAATAAACAATTGATAAAATATTTACAACAATCAAAATCAAGCACCCCACGCTTTTTCATTTAATTATTACAGTTTTATTTTTAACTTTTTAGTTCAATTAGTTATAAAAGCGTTTTTTTCGTTTTTTAAACTATAAATAATTTTTCTTTTTTTTTTTCTTATTTTTTTTTTCATATTATTGCATTGTCATCGACCTTTGACAGGTGTGCAAAGTTTGAATCAAATCTGATCGTTCAAAGTAGGAGAAAATCGAGCTCAAAGAGGTCGGTTACATACATACATACATACAGGTGAAGCGAATAAAAGCGTTATAAAAAAAACATTTTTACCCTTTTTTCTTAATCACACCCCCCACCGGGGGTGCGGGCGGATTGTAAGTAATAAATGCAATTTAGGTTAAAATTGTAATAGTGAAAGATTTTTTGTGATAAGTTTGTAGTTTTTTAGTTCATTGTGTTACAAAGATACAAAAATCCAGAAATCTTGTCTCTTTATAACATAAGTAATATGATAAGATCCGCCATTAACGCGTAACTCCTCTGTAAATAATGTTTTAAAATTAGTGTCGCAAAAACGTACAAAGCAACATGAAAGAAACAGAAATCGAGTAGTCTAGTGTGGCTGTTTTTTTTATTCTACCTGATTCCGTAGTAGTAACTATCACTTATAACAAAGCATCGCCATCATGACTCACGCACGATATAAACGTGCCCTACGATGGACTGCAATGCTTCCATCAACCTGAGGCTTACAAAAGCCTCATGCAGCCTCATGTGCCTGTAATTATTATTTTTTTATTTATGGGATAGAAAATAGGTGTCAATGTTCTTATTCAAACAGCTTCCGCGAACAAATTCACGCCGGATTTCATTAGTGATTTGGTCCATCAGACTTGATTTTGTCCGCAAAAAGTTGTCTGTCCCTTACTGAGTCAAAACGATACGCTGGAGACCGAAGTTCGCTAGCGATTAATTAGTATATACTGCGTCGCAGCGTCGTATTAAATATTTGCGGTGTCCCAAACTGCATTAATGGAGAGTGATATATCCAGTTTTAGCGCGATGTTTTGAAAGTGCATCATGATGATACAAACCGGTCTCAAAGCTTAGTTAGTGGCTCTAAGCTTTGAGAGTGTTTTCTGCACTATGTATGGGTTATAAAATTAATTATCACTGAGAATAAAAATACTTATCCTCATATTTTTTATTGCAATTATATTTTGTTACATGGAGAGGTATTAAAGTTAAAAATTGTGAATACTTAAAAGGCTCTAAAGTTTAGGGCATAACAATATTTGGAGTTGGACATTTTGTGTGATGAACTATGATGTTTTTTCTGTAGCCAGGTTTATTTGGTTTTGTCTAAATTTGTATGAAACTAAATTAAATAAAATACAGTTTCTGATCCGGTTTTTATACGAAAAATTTGGTCCTTATGACTAGATAGCGCTGTTTGAAATAACCAGAAATACTATTTTTATTTATTTACTAATAAACATCCCATGAGGTTAAATTAATCATTTAAGCTAAGCGCATTATCTAAGCGCCCCTTAAACCTAGATGACCGATTCTATTTAGACGTTTACTGCTGTTATAAAGGATATAATCCCCTGTTTTAATCAAAGGGTTGATTAAGTATAGGGGTTGTAAAGTGGACGTAAGCGATGACCGTTCCGTTTATGGCCCAAGAACACAGGGTTCGTTTTGATGAAGAAATAAATTCAACTATAAACGAGTGGGGATTTCAGTGCTCTGATAATAAAAAGCACTTTTATTGAACTCAACGAAATAAAAATAAATAAAACAACCATAAACAATATGTTATTAGAATAATAACTTTTGTCATTTTGAAAGATATTTTATTTATTTGGAATGTAGTTATTACCAGAGCGTCGAAATGTCGAGCTTAAAAGCTACCACGATGATGACTATGATTAAGTTATTTAAAAATATACATAATTAAATAATGGAATCACAAAATATTAGCAAAATAATGCATCCTAAACGACCACTAGATGGCGTTAGGAGCGCGTTTATTAGAACATTTTTTTTGTTAAACCTACGAGTATGGCCTTTTTGGTAAAAACTCTATGGTGTTTTATCTATGGGCAAACTCTGTCTAGCTTCGTGTGAATTTTTCATCTTAAATAACACCCAAATACACACAAACTGAAATACACCAGAGAAATGTTGATTGGTGGCAAAATAAAAATGGTGATGGTAGTACTTCCCCGGCATCATCTTTCACAAAGATACGAGTACTGAACTTCTCACAAACAAAACAAGAGCGTCCTCTCAAAGAGTTCTGCCATTTTGACACATGAGCGAGAAACTTTACACACAACTTTAAACTTGTGCTAAGAACGCATAGGACGGCTATGCGCATAGATCAATCAAGTAAAGGAGATTTCGAACTAAAACAAAAACGCGACTAAATTTGGTTCAAATTACGTTTGGGAGCGGATGGGATCGCTGATAAAAGATATGAAACCATTTTTTTATCTTATGTAACTTGCAAACTTGTATCATCTCATCTGCCCACGCTAACAGGTTTTCTTCTTCCACTCACCTCTATCGTTCGTCATCTCATATCAGTGCTCACTCCGTTCTTGCCCATGTCATCTTTGACACAGTTCATCCATCTTTTCTTTGGTCTACCTAATTTCTAAAACCAACATGCACCCGTATCTAACACTTTTCTCGTTACATGATTTTGCCATGCTAATTAATACTCTTCATCTTGTTTGTAACAGACGCTACTTTAAGACTTTTTTTAGGGTTCCGTAGCCAAATAGCAAAAACGGAACCCTTATAGATTCGTCATGTCTGTCTGTCTGTCTGTCTGTCTGTCTGTCCGTCCGTATGTCACAGCCATTTTCCTCCGAAACCTTAAGAGCTAGACTGATAAAACTTGGCGAGTAGATGTATTCTGTGAACCGCATTAAGATTTTGACACAAAAATAGAAAAAAAGCTATAAATTTTGGGGGTCCCAATACTTGAAACTGAAACTCAAAAAATTTTTTTTCTTCGGACCCATACGTGTGGGGTATTTATGAATAGGTCTTCAAAAATGATGTTGAGGTTTCTAATATCGTTTTTTTCTAAACTGAATAGTTTGCGCGAGAGACACTTCCAAAGTGGAAAAAAGTTGGTCCCCCCCCTCTAACTTCTAAAATAAGAGAATGATAAAACTAAAATAAATATATGATGTTGTACATTACTATGCAAACTTTCAACGATATTTGGTTTGAACGAGATCTAGTCAGTAGTTTTTTTTTTATACGTCATAAACCGTAAACCGCAATTTACCTTTCGATGAACTACAAAAACCTTTATATTATGTTACTTGATGCTACGGAACCCTTCATGGGCGAGTCCGACTCGCACTTGGCTGTTTTTTTATAATAGATAGCTAAGCATTTGGCTGCCATCACACCTGACTAACCTGATGCCTGACTTCCTCTAATATTGTGTATATTCCTAATTTTATCCATCCTTGTCACAAATGGTACCTACTCTCTATTATGACAACGTTGAACTTGATATTACTAAATTCAATCACGTTTAGAACTTCCAAATTAGCTGTCAGTTAAATGCGTGAAATGCTCTGAATGTAAACATTTCTCAAATCAGTGGCTTTTGTTTGTTGTTTGTATTGTTTGACATCTTTAGACATGTTTTGGGTACATCTCAGCCCGAAACGCCGCGCGGCAAAATGGCTCGCTGGATCTCCTATATTTATTATATCTACGTTCCATAGTGTAGCTGGACACTTATAAACGGTACTTTTAAACTTACTTTATTTCGTGGTTTATCGATAGCTTGACGAATGAGCTTGGTTGTGGTTCGAAGCTCGATTTATGGGGTGCACTTTTGGAAATCTATCAGGAACAAGTTTTTGTTGTACGTTTTTCTTTCGTTAAGTACTTGTGCACCTATTTTTATCGCAAAGCAGCACTTTTAGGCGATGGCGATGGCGATCAGTGAGACGCTGTCAAATATTTCTGTCACATTTGACAGCATTTTACTGATCGCCATCGCAAAATGCTTAGATGTGCACAAGACTTTAGGTGATCTGTGATGGCAACAGCGATCAGTTTCAACATTGAGTTTTGCATACATCCACCCACTGCCGCGAGTTTTGTCAGTGCGATATTTGACAGCATTTCACTGATCACCACCGCAGAACGCTCAGATGTCCAAAAGGCATTAGTAATGCATATACAAAAAATAAAGCCCAAAACAAAAGAGTTCAACAGTCGTCAGAACTCAATAAAAATAATGGAATAACCAAGTTAGTAATTAAATTAATTAGATTTATGTGAGTCCCGAAATGAGAGCGAGTGTTAATTTGGCCAGCCATTGATGTCATCCATCTATCATGCAACATCAGCCTAACTAACCGAGACTGACAAATTATTATGGAGCAGGAGTCGGTGTGGAATACTTGTACATTGTTAAGATCGCGGGAAGTCCGTGGATGGAAAGGGCTCAGAATCGTTCTTCCTGGAAATGTGTAGGGGAGGCCTATGTCCAACAGTGGACTTCTTCAGGCTGATGATGATGCCTTGCCACAAAAAAATGCAAGTTTATGAAGCTGTAAGATCCAACTTCTTAACCAAAACTGCTATACTGATGTAGGCCCACCACAAGCTCTGTCTGGCTCTGTTTCTGGCTCTGGTTTTGAGCCTGTGTTAGTGCGCACCGTTGTATGATACTGTGTGTGTGACGTTTGACGTAAGATTTATGTAATCAACGAGTGTTGATTAAATAAATCTTACGTCAAACGTCACACACACAGGCAGAGACAGAGCCAAGATAGAGCTTGTGGTAGGCCTGCTGACTTTGATGAAATGTTTCCAGGAATATATTATTATTTATTTATAGACGAGCAGATATTATGTCAACGTCACTTACGTACAAGAAAGAAAGAAAGCATTTATTTATACAAACTGCTCACATAACTTTTTTATGTTATTTATGTAGGTATACATAATCCGAACAGAAAAAAAACAGCAAATGTGTCACGTCTCAACAATAGGCAAAGTTCTAGTGTGTGTGAAAATTAAATGGCCATGTACGGTCTGTATAAAAAGCTTTGAGCTCAGCATGAGCTGAGAACGAATTCTCAGCGCTGGTTTTCAGCACAAGGCGTGCAGTGACGCTCGAACTGTACATTATACTTTTTGTTTTGGTCTCCTTGACTACAGCAACTGTTCAACAATAGGCCGGCATCGCTGTCGCGCCGCTAACAATGTTGCGGAATGTTAATTGCTATCGTTTGTCGCGCGACACTGATGAATGTTGACGCTTGTCACAAGATTTTGGAGTACGCACTGGGTCGAAAACGCTTAGAGGAGTTTTCAGTCGGTTGTATGAGGTGACCTCTTGTGATATTTTTGATACGCCGTGCAAAAAAAATAAGCTACCAAATTATTAAACTGTTTATGACAATATTTATTATTTTAAACCGACTTCAAATAGAAAAGGAGGAAGTTCTCAATTCAGTTTTTTTTAAATGTTTGCTATCGCATAACTTCGTCAATCAAGAACCTATTTGAAACGAATCGGTTTTTGATAAATCGGATTGACGATAATCTGGTCCCATTGAAATTTTATCAAAATCGGTTCAGCAGTTGAATCAGAGCCATGAAGTCGGTTTCTCAAGGTTTTTAAACTTCACTTGTCACTTTTTTTTTCATTCTCTTTAACCTTATGATAAGCCAACGCAGCTTATAAAAAAAAAGAGTCAAAAGTCTATTCTTTTGACTTTTGACTCAACTTTTTAACAACCCACAAGAAAATAACCAGAAATTTAAAAACTTAACATCATTGAGTATCATCCAGCATAAGTTGTCATAATAATATTATATTAAATGAATCAAGTATTTATCTTTTCTAATAAACACGCTGACAAAATAACACAGTGCGTTCAAATATTCCTACAATCTTGTCTTGAATTTAATCTCGTAGAATGAAATTCACCACAGACGTCTACGTAATTTGATAGCAGAGCCCACGTTACGGGCTGACTACACGGGACGTAGCTTTTGTAGACGTAGGTACTTCAACCTACGCCCGTTCATTAGGAGAAAAATGGCTCGTCGTCCGTCTAAATACCTCCCATCTAATTGGCTTATGTAAATTGTTTCTGTTACTATCAGTCTTATCGTATCACTAGTTCTTTCAAACCAAGTGTGGTGAAAGGATTTTATGCGCCTCAAAGACGCTTCCTTTCTTGCACTTGACACATTTTTCGAACTTTTTAGGTTCTACGATATGCCGGTTTCCTCTCGATGTTTTCTTTCACCATAAGAAGAATACTATTCGTAACACGATAAGAAGAAAGAGATCAGTTATTATACATAGCTGATCTCTTTCTTCTTATCGTCAATCAATATAAAATAACCAACTATTTGATTCAAATTGAAATCTGAACCTATTTGGCTCAATATATTCACTGATCCCGTGAACAAATCTTAGCTAAGACATTATTGCGAAATCGAACACCAAAATGCAATCAAACTGGCAATATCATCTAAATAGTACAATGTCCCACATGTCCCTCCCGCCGCCAACGGCAACTTATCTAAGTGCATTCTGTGGCAATAGGAGTAGATCTTGTAACTCCATCGGCTTTGATAGCGGATATGAGGGAACTGGCCAAACTGATAGCGAGTAGCGATTTTGTGGCAACGTTGCACATTCTTTTGCTTGTAAACTTATGCATAAGTGCATTCTGTGACTATAATGAGTAGACTTTGTAAAGCTATTGGCTTCGATAGCGGATATGAGGGAACTGGCCAAACTGCTAGCGAGTAGCGATTTTGTGGCAACGTTGCACAGATTCTTATGCTTGTAAACTTATGCATAAGTGCATTCTGTGACTATAATGAGTAGACTTTGTAAAGCTATCGGCTTCGATAGCGGATACGAGGGAACTGGCCAAACTGCTAGCGAGTAGCGATTTTGTGGCAACGTTGCACAGATTCTTGTAAAAGCTTATAGCGGATATTAAGCTATTGGCTTTGATTTTGATAGTGGGTATGAGGGAACTAACTTCACTGCTAGCGTGTAGCGATTTGCTGATTCCTTTATAAGCGATCATTAATTGTAAATTTTTCTGAGTGCATTCGGTGACAATAGTGACTAAGAAGACGAAGCGTAAGACCACACCCCAGAATTCTACCTGTTTTGCTCGCACTTTTGCGTGTGTGTGTTGTATGTGTAGCGTGATTCGCACTAAAACGTGTAGATTTGAAGAAACGGGGACGACGACAACACAATGTTAATTCTATGCTTAGTATTTTAACATGCCTCTTGCCCGATGGCTCGGTGTCATTGTGAAAATTTCAATAGGTGGAGGGGGTTAAAATTTTTCGTCCTGCAAATCAGTGGTTGTGCCCAGCAGTAGACTTCTTTATGTTGCTGATAAAATAGACAAACATCCATAGATCGCTGAGTCAACATCGACTTAAGGAAGAACGGTAAAGTCGCTGACAGTAAGGCCAGGCCCCGAGGTCAACTCAGCTAGAGCTTATTGAGAATTTGCACTGAGGATATTGCGAAAAGCTTTTGCATGCAGTTTACGTAACTTTTGGCTTATCTCAACGCTCCCACCCTTCCCCTTTCTAATTGTGTAGTGTCCCAGTATGACTTAGTAGTTTGAATATTTAATTCCTTCCTATGAGAAACAGGCAGGTAATTTTTTCCACTATAGTGCCTGAGACAATTACAATTATTCGGACACACGTGCGCTCGCTTGACAGCTCCCGTCAGAATGCCCGACCGTTGAATGGTTAACAGCCCATTCGTTCTATGTCATCTAGTACTTATATTTGAGATCGCCCGAAACAGTGTGTCCGAATAATTGTAATTGTCGTGGAATTAACCTAATAACGTATGTAATAATTGTAAAGTTATTAAACAAGTTTATAATGTCTATTCTACGTATCATTTGGAATCCCTGGTAAGGAATCAGTTAACATTATTGTAATTTGAAAGTTATGACGGCAATGAAAAAAGCTTTGTTTATTAGTTTTAAAGTCAAATGTGACAGCTATATTTGACAGTGTTTCAGCTGATCGCCATCGCCATCTCCTAGATGTGCGCAGGCCTTTAGGGAAATACAAAAGATCTTAAGAACACAGTGATAATAATAATAAAAATTGGGGCAATCCACACAATACTATCTTGCCCCAAATTAGGCAGAGCTTGTACTACGGGAACTAGACAGTTGATACAATAATTACAATAATTTTAAATATATTTGAATAGGTACAATTAAACACCCAGATAGAGAACAAACATCAGTGTTCACCATACAAAATATTTGTTCTCGAAAAATATTCGATATCGAACCCACGACCTACGGCTCAAAAGACAGCGAGCTACTAGAGAGGCCAGTCAAGACTTGTAGTTTAAGTTTTCGGGGATATTTAAATACTTTTGGGACTCTATAAAGTCATGATAAAAAAGCGTGTTTGTACTTAGTATCTATGTATTTTTAAGCAGTTTTATCGCTTGTGCAGGATTACGTATTTATATATTTATTTCCCCAAACAATATATTTCAACAATATTTAAAGCCGAGGATAATATTTTATGAGCATTAATCTTTTGAGTAAAAAGGTTGGCAAGGTGCGTCGAGTAAATGGAGTTCCGTTGTTGGAGTCTAAAGTACCCACTACCCAGCCCTAAAGTGGATACAGTTATGCATAAGGAGTCCAAGCGCCAAATTTCATTTTTTGATTTTTTCGCATTTTCGTAATCACTAGGGCATAATTAAGCCATAGAAAAAACACTCTTGCAGCCAGCTTCACTCTAAGTGATATTTTTTGATACCCAGTCCAAGCGCCTTCTATAGCAAACTAAGTATTTTGAAATGCAATACAAGTCCAACAACCAATTTAAAACTAACAACCAAATTTTATGATGAAAAAGCACATTTCCATTATACATTACTAGTCCAAACGACGTAGTGTTACGCATCAGTAGTCTACGCGACAGTTGTTTGTAACTTCTGAACGTAATCTTTGTTTGGGAAGGAGAGGCTGGCAGAAGAACCCAAGTCATGTTTAAGGAAGCACATATTATACTAGTTTACCAAAGTAAAAAACTTAATTCTTTGGTCAACTTAATTGTTGCGGAGAACAGAATAAAAAAAATAAAGGCCAGAATACACGTATAAAGATAAAAATATTTTATTGTAAAACTGTGTATAAAACATCTTAAAAGTAATTATGTTCCAACAGCTTACCTATTTCGGGCGTACAATATAGCAAAAAAGTATAAAAATAGACCTGATGATCTCTCCTCGAAATGCACCCTATATTTCTGAAACTGCAATTAATACTTTATACTCCACAAGACTACAAGAAAGTTATGGCAAGCTGCAGAACAAAGAATCACAAATACTGAAGAAAAGGAAAAAGCTATTGTCAACAGAAAAAAGATAACAGTGGGCGAGAAGGTCAATAATAATTGGTTAAGAATAAACCAGATAAAGGAAACCTAAAATCATCCATTGCCTCATTATGTCAAGGCAGGAGCAGTAGAAGAGGAAGAAAGCTTAGAAATTGATGTAAAGAAAAGAAAGGGTAGGAAAGGACAAAATGTTTCAGAGAAAAAACCAAAAGATTTAAAATCACTGTTTCATAATATCCCAAACGACGCTATAGCATTTGACAAAGATTTGATTTTTGATGACACGATTGAAGATGATATTGTTGTTGAAGGTGTTGATGGCCATTAGGTTTTTGATCCGGAACATATTGAAGAAGAGTAGATTTATATATTATTTACCTACTCCATCCTACATCCTACCCGATATGTTCTGGGTTTGGGGTTGGTGTTTACCAATAATATCATCAATCATTATTCTGTCTGTCTGAAAGCTGAAGATAATATCTGAGATAGTCCTTATCTTGTTTTAAATTATTATTGTTTATTAAATTATGATAATCTTATTGTTTTATTTTCTGGACATACTATCAGTGCCATTTTAATAGTTTTTTATTTATTTTTATCAGTCCAGGAAACATTTTTATGATATACTTATACTCATTTTGCAAAATGAGTACATCATATTAATTCGTTTCCACGTGCACTTAAAGCTAATCTTCCAGAATAAATAATTATTTTGTCTCTTGGACTCGTTTTGCAAAATGAGAACATCATATTTATTAGGAGTCCAAGTGCATTTTTAACGATATATTCCAAAATAAAACCTTTTTTTGTGTTTTTTTTTTGTAACATGTTAAATTACGAATATAAGCTTCGATGTACATAGATTTACTTTCTGACGATGCAAATGCAAATCTTCTACCAATAAAAACGCGTTTATGTAATTTCCCAAAAAACTGAAAATGGCGCTTGGACTCACTATGCATAACTGTATCCAAGTGTCGTGCGCGGGTCTAAGTGACGGGTTAGGACCCGTCAAGCCCTTGGCGGTGTGCAGTGTTGCCTGAATAATTTTATGCTCATAGCAATCTTATGGAGAAAGCATCTTTAGAAGGGTTTTTTATAGAATCACTCAACTCTAAACCATGGATTATCTATGGTGTAAAAATAAACCTGCGAGGTCCCCATGGAAAAATTATATTGGATAAGTAACCCTTTGTTCGAAAAACTATGAGTAAACTGCCACTGTTTTGAGTAATAAAGTACATATAGAAAAATACATTCAGAAAGCTTAAAATTAAGACGTGTACAAAGGCGAGCTTAACCCTAAAAAGAGTAATTTGTTTGTGAATAAGTCGTCGACCAAAAATAACTAAAAATCTAAAATCAACTAAGTTAAATTATGGGTAAGTTCGTCTCAGTCAGCTCCGCAAGTAATTAGCCATGTCTTTCCTGTGGATAAGGCCGACTAAGCTGTCAGGATGGTGCAGCTAATTTGTGTGATTGGAATATTTTATTATGTGTTCTAATAAAGAAATCATTAATGACGTGACAATGTCTTATAATTCGATGGAGCCAGCTGCACGCACGAAAAAACATGACTCATGCGGCGTTACCTCGCTCTGAGGCGTTCCATTTAAGGCTTGAAGTGCAAACGAGAGCGCGGAACGAGCGACAAAGAGGCACAATCGGCCTCCGCGTTCGGCAATGTTTGACATCTGTCTCTCTCCTAATTGAGTGAGCGATGCATCCGCGTGGACAGCTGTATGGCGTTGTCACGTTTAATTATCGTCAGTAAACCAACTTTACAGACAACCGATTTTTATGATTATTATTTAGCTCTTTTTGTCCAACTGTAGGGCCTTCCTTCTCTCTTTCTCTAAGGCTCTTGTTGTTTTTTCCTGTACCACTTACAGCGCGATACTTAAAACTCTCAAAATGCTTTCAAACTAAAGTCGTAACGCTCTCACCATTAAATTGACGTTAAGCCAGAGTTAATTAATTATGAGCCAACATTGCACTTGTTTATATTTTTACCCGACTGCTCAAAAAGGATAATGTTTTTTACGAGAGAGATCGTTCCAAAAGTTCTCAAATGCCTTTTTTATTTTAAAAACGACGAGCTTTTTAGAACACGCTCGCAAATTATCTTCACACCAAGTTTTTATTTATTTCGAGGTAAAAAGCTAGAGGTTTTATCTCGACATTTTTGTTTTGATAGTAC
The DNA here is from genome assembly GCA_939531255.2 of Thera britannica. Lineage (NCBI taxonomy): Eukaryota > Metazoa > Arthropoda > Insecta > Lepidoptera > Geometridae > Thera > Thera britannica. Next base: position 14,775,638 of record OW618036.2, on the reverse strand, counting down.
AGTCAGCATCATTATGCAGCACGATGGATGTGTGGAGTAAAAATAATGGACAAGATACGGAATGAGTATAGATAGATAGATAGAAAATACTTTATTGATCACAAAAACTTATAAATAGACAATGATACATAAAAAACTTAAAACTATTTTTATGAACAATAGGCAGTCTTATCGCTAAGTAGCTATCTCTACCAGACAACCGTTGGATGGATAGGACCTAAGCTACTTACGAGTATATCAGGGGAAGTTTCAGTATTCAGAAATAGTTTGAGTCGAGTCTCAAACACAGATTTTTTGATAGTTCTTCATTGCCAAATTACAATAATTCATGCTTTAGGCTTGACTTCTGAGTCGACTCAAGCACTATCACACACGAGCCTAAAAGTAGCACCATTGACAGAAAAATTGAGAAGCAACAGGCTGGCGTGGTACGGGCATGTCATGAGGAGGAATGAAAGTCATGTGACTTGAAGAGTAATGAGTATGAATAAAGACAGATATGCGGGTAGAGGGAGGTTATATAGAAAAGCTGGATGAACAGTGTGAAGGATGACATGGATAACAAAGAAGTGAAAGAGATAACGACTGATAGAGTAGAATGGAAGAAGAGAACATGTTGTGCCGACCCTACATAAAGTGGGATAAGGTCAGGAAGAAGAAGGAAATATTTAATTCCATTTTTTATCTAGATTTGTCTAAGTTATGACAACTTTTGGTACCTTGACTTTTGGCAACGTTAGCAAATAATGGTGTGACAAACCAGTAACGCTATCTACTTTTGACACTGACTATACATTAAATATGAGAAATGTTTTTGCGAAATATTCATAAAATGCTAGTTATAAGATGCCGGTTTATAGTTTTTCTAAACTAATTTCACAATTTATAACTAGAGCGATATCGTTCGAGCCAGTGCTAGCCTACCAGACAGTAAATTCTTTCATTTGCTTTCATTTGCTCCTATCTTCTTTCATTTTAATTTATACAAATTTGTCCCACGCGGCCTCACATAAGGCCGCGTCTACAGGGGTTCCCACGCAAAAGACTGAAATTGTTTTACAAAGTGTAACACATTTCGGGCCTAATTTAGTTTTACGTTGAAATTAGGTCCGTTTTCTTCTGTTGTTTTTTGTGAAAATTAAATTTGAGGGGGAATCAAATGAAAAAAGACTAGTTACAGTGTTTTTGTGTTGAAAATGTTCGCATTAGAGAGTGATAATAATTATTGAGTGAGCGCTTATGGCCCCTATAACTACGAGCCTTTCTTATTCGCATTAAAGACAGTCTCATTGAAATACGCTTGATCGACCGATTTGTATAAAATGTTAATTACAGAGCAATACACGAGCAAAGCCACAGTTGGAAGCTAGTCTTCAATAGATTGGAGGGTAGACCTCGTTATCTACTGACAAGTCTTTGTATTATTATTTTGTGTTCATGTCTTATTATGATTTTCCTACTTACAAAACCTCGTCACATAAAAACAGGAAAAACTCCCCGAAAATTGTCATCAGTTTCCCCAAATTGATAGAAAGTTACTGGAACAAAGTAGAATATTTGCATATGTCGTTTTGCCGTTCATAAAATTGTGAAAATAATTTGGAGAGGCAGTGAGTGTAATGGGCTTCGATGTCTTGATACAAAGTTTTTGGATCCTCTTTACATAACACGATCCCGCTTTATTAAAGAAAACTTTTGGTATGATGTTTTATTTATTAGTTCTCGTTTTATTTTACTCGTATCGTTGTCTGTCAATAAAACTGTATTTTTAGTGGGTTAAGGTTTTATTTGAAATTTCATATAAATCAAAATTAAATGTAGGATTGATTTTTACTAACAAAATAGTACTTATGAGTTTCAGATATCAGAAATATTTATTGTCTATCTGTTGTACAGAAAAGATTTTATTGACTATGGCTAGGTAGGCACAGCCGGGCTACCACGAGCTCTATATGGTTATGGCTATGGCTGTCAAATTGTGTACCGATTGGCTGACCCACACATTCATTTTCTTCTTGGGTTTGAATGTGTTGACACTGTTGACACAATTTTAAAAACCATAGCCATAACCATATGGAGCTCGTGGTAGCCCTGCAGTTTCCAAAGTAGGATATAGCTATAGTTTTTTTTGACGTGACAACGTCTTATAATTCGATGGAGCCGGCTGCACGCACAAAAAAACATGCCTCATGCGGCGTAACCTCGCTCTGAGGCGTTCCATTTAAGGCTTGAATTGCAAGCGAGAGTGCGGAACGAGCGACAAAAAGGCACAATCGGCCTCAACTTTCGACATCTGTCTCATTCCAACTTGAGTAAGCGATGTGTCCGCGTGGACAGCTGTATGACATAACTTTTGAAACAATCATGGTGTTTAACACTATTTTTATGAAACGACGGGATATTTACCATGATTAAATTTTTCTGAGTTGACTTCCGATATTTCGGCACAGTTGCATGCACCATGATCACGGATGAAATTTAATCATGGTAAATATCCCGTCGTTTCATAAAAACAGCTGTATGACGTTGTCACGTTCAACTATAGTCAGTAAACCGAGTTCACAGACAATCGGTTTTTTTTTATGTTGGTTTAAGTTGATAGGCGGGTCTGTTGCATGTAAAAGCCCCCATAATGGGCCCGATGACGTCTTGATACAAACGACGAAATAGAATTTGGTCTCCTTCGATATAAATTGTCAATTTATCTGATGGTTTTATTGGTGTGCGAACTTTGTCTGGGAAACGACGGTAAATGGCTTCCGAAGACCTGGTTCAGAGCGGAATTGGGTATTTTGAAATTGATGTGAGAGCTATTAATAGTTAGTGTTTGTTGCTCAAAGACTGAGGAAGAGTATTGCTTAGTTCTTAAATAACGAAAAATGAACCAACGACGAAACACAAGACTCTCTTCCACGCGATGGACCGATGATATTGTAAAAATCGCGGGAAATAAGTGGCAAAAAAATTAGGGGAAGCTTATCAGTAAAAGTTTCCAGGTTGATGATAATGAAGCTTTGTTAGCATTGGGGAAGAGAAATTGAATTCGGAAAAAGAGTGACTTCGGTTTTGATATCATAGGATATTTTTTTGTCAAAAACTTCAGAGCGTGTTCCACTCACCAAAATGCAATTTAAAACTGACTGAAACTGACTTTGCAATTATGAATTTAAAAACTACAGGTCTAAAGCTCATTTCACACTATAGGCAAGTGACCCTAGCGTGCCCCAGGTATTCATAATTCCCTCGCAAACTTCAGTCTCTAGCGAGCAACACAACACCGTGAGCTTACCCCAACACAAACAATAATAAAGAGAAGCTGTTAATCTTGCTTCGACTGTGACCACTTTATTAGACACACTGACAACACTGTATGGAGAAATATATGCCTTTGGGAAAAGTTTCAAGGAGGTTGAACTACTAGATGTGACTAAAGCAAACAGTTTTTCTTTTCACTGGAAATGAGGTACAACATCATTAAGTCATTTTTAGGGTTTTGTACCCAAAGAGTAAAGCTAACCCTAGACTACCAAGACTTCACTTTCCGTGGGTCTTTCTGTCTGTCTATTAGTCTTTTTGTCTGTCTATCTGTCACCAGGCTGTATCTCATTAACGGTGATAAGTTAAACAGTTGATTTTCACAGACGATGTATTTTTTACTAGGATTTCGATAATCTTCTATCGCGGGACGTTATTGTCCATTTGCGACGTATGAGTACCTACGTCATTGTGAGTTTTACAATAATTCCTGCGACGTATTCACTTTATTTTAATTTGGCGTATTTTATGCCCTTCAGTTATTTAACTTCAGAGTCACTTCCAGTTACCAATCTTTCTCTATCCATGGTCTCCGCTTAAACTTACACCAGCGAAATTTATGGGGCCACTTAGTTTCCTTGCATAGGTGCGAGTGAAGTAGCGTGCTAGTGCTTAAAGCTATCTAACTTAATCCGGTGTTTGCTTCTGTGAGTGCCAAACTTACTGGCTGGTCCAAGCCTTTGGTCGTGGCATCTTTTGTTGCAAGTACCTACATCAAGTTGGTGTAACAAAATAAGTTTAAAAACTGCTCAATTGAATTTGATGAAATTTATATGGATTAACCTAAAAGATTAGCCTGATTAGCCATTCTGTTTTTTTTTTATCCGGAAGACTACTTTCAAATAAAACTACAGTTTCTCATATCGGGTTTAAACAGCGGAATTATTCGGTAACATGCATTAAATACTCGCTCATTAAACTCTTTTTAAGTCGGTTAAAAAAAAAACATCTATTTAATGATTTTGGACATGTCGCTGACTGCTCTTTTAGGGATATTCTAAAGGTCCACCTTGCATCTCTTAGATTGTGGTCGCCGAGAGCCTTGATTCTACAATTGTTGTCAGTTCTAAAAGTTTTATGACCGGCCATCGCTACTTCAACCGTTCTGCTAACATATTATAGTGAGTGAGTTTGGTTCTTCTACTTATTTCTTCATTTTTGTTATCACGTTTGGTACGTGATTGAATCAGAAGAACTAGCATGCTCTCCATATCCTGTTTATCAGCTTATGTTAAAGAAATATAAGAAAACAGAACTTGATAAATTTTGAGCTTCTTTAGTGGAACAAAATAAGAATTAATTTAAAGCTTTCTTTGCAACGTTAAAATGCACATCATTTTTTATAGGTTACATATTACATAAAAATGTTTTTCCTCTGTGATTTCTCGCCGGTTAACCCTGTAATAATAATAAACAAATGTGTTTTCTCATATCACGACAATTTATGACCTCTACGCGTATCTTCATAACGTGAGGTACAGTAATTAAGTGCCTCATCTCGTTCGGCAAACATAACTTGTGAATGCGTTACGTTTATGACTAACGCCGAGGACCTTGCTTCCCAAGGGTCTGAATAGGGCTTTATGTTAGTTACAACAAAAGTCGGAGGCAAAACATTGTTTTGGACTTTTGCCGGATTGTTGGAGTCTTAAAAAATTGCTTTTTACGACCTTTATGCAGATGATCTCCAAATATACACTCAAGAATCAGTAGAAAATTTGAATTTAGCTATTGACTCCATAAACTGTGACCTGTTGCGGATCCTTGCTTGGAGTAAATCTTATGGCCTCAAAGTGAATCCTAAGAAAACTCAGGTTATTGTGGTGGGTAGCTCCAGAATGATCTCCAGAATTGACTGGTCGGTTCTTCCTTCGATTATCTTTGATGGTGTTCCTATACCTGTAAGTGACACAGTGAGGAACCTGGGTGTTTTGATGGACAAAGATATGTCATGGGGACCTCATCTTGCTGAACTAAGTCGAAAGATGTTCGCCTCAGCTGCTTCACTGCGCAGATTGCGGAATTTCTTGCCAACATCCACCAAAATTACACTAGCACAGTCCCTTTTACTCCCTATCCTTGATTATGCTGACACCTGCTATCCCGATCTCACTGAAAAACACCTCGACAAACTTGAGCGCCTTCAAAATGTGTGTATTCGATTTATATTTGGCTTACGTAAGTATGACCATGTCTCTGAATTTCGTACTAAACTCAAGTGGTTACCCATCCGCCTTCGCAGGAATAGTCATATTCTCACTCTTCTTTACGGTATTCTATTTAATCCATCCACTCCTCTCTATCTCAAGGAACGCTTTGAGTATCTCCATCTGTCAAATCCTCGCTCGCTGCGCTCTTCTAAGACCCTCCAACTCAAGACACCTGTTCATAATTCTACCTTCCTGAAATACTCCTTCACTATCCAAGCTGTCCGTCTCTGGAATTCTCTCCCTTCCCATATCAGATTTGCTAAATCACTCCCTATTTTCAAGAAGCTTTTGTTCAATCACTTTTTACCAGTCTAGTATTTATGTCAGTCATATATATATTTATTTTCTGTATATTATTTATTTATGTAGGTATATCATATTTATATATGTATTATACATATAAATATATATATATATACTATATATGTATATATGTATATTATTGTTAGGTGTATTGTATATACATATGTATGTATGTATTAATACTATATTGTGTGTACATTATACTTGTTGTTTTTATCTACACCATCGTCCTCTATCGTTCTTTTCAAGTCCAGTCCATCCCAAGGTTGTCTGGAAGAGATCGCTTTTAGTGATAAGACCGCCCATTGTATTCCACTCTGATGTTTTTCTGTATTTCTTTGTTAATTTTATGTGGTGTGCAATAAAGTATTTTCTATCTATCTATCTATCTTTTTAACCTACTTCAAATAAAAAGAAGATTCTCAATTTAGTTGCATATTTTTTTGTTATAGCATAATTAACAATTGCTTTCATTTATGAACCGATTTGAATTTTTTTATCTGAGGTGTCCTGAGGCAATAAATCAGTGTTTTTTCGTACTTCGGCTGGATTTCCTAGATTTGCCCTTTAACCGACATCAAATAAAAAAGGAGAAGGTTTTCGATTCAGTTGTATTTTTTTGTTATCGCATAACTTTGTCATATAAGAACCGAATTGAAAAACATTTTTTTATCTAGGACCGGTCCAATAAGGACCGGTCTTATAGACATTTCATCAAAATCGGTTCAGTAGTTTGGCCATGAAGTCGGTTTCTCAAGTTTGTTATTCGTTTTTATTATGCTCTCGTGGAGGACCATTTGTTTAATATTTTAATCTAAGCTCAAGTTTTGATTTTTCAAGTTGGTCTTGACATTTCTTGTCATAGTTTTGGTCGGATAAAGGTTTACATTGGCCGGAAATATACATCTCTAGTGACAAGGGTTTCTCATACATTATAGTTTCTAATAAACAAACTTGCTTGTCGAAAATTTAAGTACTCTTGCTCATACAGATTTATAATTTAATTAGTAGTGAAGCCCACAGCGTTGCCCGAGTATCTTTAATAATTAAGAATCAAACGAACTTACCTAGTGCTGTTTGATTCCAATTATGCGAAGGTCTCGTCCGAAGACCATTTATTACTTGCAGCATTACGAGTTGTGGTGCTGTCTCTGTCACACTTCAGATCCAAGTTATAAAAATACTAAACCCATCTCTCTCACTCTCATGCTCCAGCGCAGGCTGGCGCGGCCGGCGGCTATCCGGGTATGTGCCTGCAACTTGTCATTATTTTCAGAGAACACCCTGTTACACCCTGTCTCAGTTATTTGTATTTTACTTTTCCACGACAACGGGTTAGCTATTGGGATGGGCGGGATCCTAATGGTCTTCGGACGAGACCTTCGCATAATTGGAATCAAACAGCACTAGGTAAGTTCGTTTGATTCTTAATTATACTTCAGGGTCTCGTCCGAAGACCATTTATTACTTGCAGATGTTTAGAGTAAGTACTAGTCATAAACCTGACAAAAGGAAAATACATAGACTTTGTACATAATTGATATAATATTATACGAGTAATACTTATATCATGTATAGCAAAAATAAATGAAATGGGTACTTAGCAAACAGTTTTAAATACCTATACTTATTTTTAGCAAGACCGTGACTCGTCATGATACATTTATTCAATTTGAACAAAATTGTTAAAACAATAAGGTGTATGTACCTGATCAAAGACTGTACGTAACTAATCAATAAGTTATAAATTATTATAATAACTTCCTAAAAATCTTTGTGAACTGAATCATAAACTTCCTTGTTAAAGTATTTTAAAAATATATTAGAGGTCTAAGACCAACCTGAAGCCTTTCGAACCACTTCCAGGTTAACGCCCAGCCAATGTGCGGCTAATGTCGAAGTATGGCGAGTGATGTGCGCTTCGAACATCGATATAATGTCGATACTACTATCTGCCCAGGCTTTCTTTACCCATTGGCTAAGAGTTTGTGAACAAACATTTTCATGAAGTTTCCTCAAGCTTATGAGCTCATAAGTATCAACAGTTGATAATCGTTAGCATTGTTACGGCGCATGGTCAAAGTTTTTTGAATATACGCTTGCAATACTGTCGCAGGACATATCAATGGATTATTATTATTATTTTTTAATGAAAGGTAGCCTGATTAGTGGCTGAAGGGCCCTAGGCCTCAATGTTTTAATAAAATCCGGTTTTAATTACAATCGTATCATTTGTCATACAAATATTTTTTATTTTTTATCATACTTAACGTCTGCATTCTGTGCAGAGGCTATTGCGATTAAAGATATTGTTTTATAAGATAAATTTTCAAATGAAATACCAGTGTAAGGATAATAATTTGATACATAACTTAACACATCATAAGGAACCCAAGTGACAGCGCATTATGGTTATTGTGGTTTTAAATCTATACACACCTCTTAAAAATCTATGAATGCTATCTATCATCTAATGATATTTTTGATCCTAAAATAGTCGATAGAGATGTGTATTTAAAATACCTTCTATAGAACCAGCTCTTTTTCCGAATTTCATGGATAATAAAAAGAAAAATCACTTGAGTACTTGACTCATTGAAAATATTATGACTGTTATTTTCACAATAAACTCCCATGGTTTAGGGGATGAACTATACTAATTAAAAGTTTTGTCCGCGAAAGATGCCATTTAAATATCTAACGATGCCTCTGGAATACCTCGGCCCATCATCGCCTGCCTGATAATTTCACCACCACCCGGACAAGGTTTGCGTGAAGCGGGGTACAAGTTTTGAAAGGTGAGTATAACAATTGTTTATCAGGTCCAAAGTATATTTTATTAGACACTTTGAGCTTAGGGTACCAAGGCTGTGATCGCCAGAGAGGTTCTACTAAAATACGCTCCACTTCATCTAAAATAATCTTTTGTAAAGTTTTGGTTATCATAACTAAAAGGCATAACAATTTAGATGTTCCCAGTTAAATGTAAATGCGTCTACTGCTTCAGAATAAGAATCAAGTTCCCATGATGTATAATATCTTAAAGATTTATAATTTTTGGAACTTGCAAAAAATCAAAGTCAGTTTGTCAAAGCAATTGGTTATTTCTGTAAAAGCATACTCTTCAAGTTCCCACTCTGTATCTATTATAATTTTTGCAATGAAGATTTTATATATGATGCAAATAATTATATTAATATTTCTTAACTTACAACATTGCCAAATAGTACGCGTTAAGTCGTACAACACACGCATTTGCGTGTGGTATTCTACCAATGCAATCTATATAACAGATAGCGGTGGTGTTATTTAACCTGCGTAGCACGTTGCAATCGCAATGTTTAGGAGCAAAAATCTAAAATCTTAGACCGTAAAATACAGCTTTTATTCTAAAGTATTGATATGTGAGGTAAGTTTTGATTGTATCCAGTTACCGTGGGAACTTACAGCTGCAGCTTACGCTGCATCCCAACCTGTAGTTTATGCATTGTATATATATTTTTATACAGTAACTACTAGGAAAAATAGGCCTCTTTGAACGTAGAATATTATGATACCACCATTGTCTGGTCAAGTCTTGTTTCAATAAGCTTTAACACCATAGCATTTTTGTCTTTCTACAAATTTTTTATACATCCACCCATATCTAACGGTAGGACAAGCAGATATCAATAGACCGAAAAATTCGGCAGAGTATTTTATAGTATACATCTTTTATGTTTTGAAAAATCAGTTTTTTCTTCAGGAAGGTCAATTATACACTAAATAATTGACTGAAATAAGGCCTTGTGAACGTAAATACTGTAAAACAGGTTCATCAGTTTAGCAAACACAAATGGCGTTGCACACAGGTCAGAGCATAAAACATTAAATTCATAAAATGGTGACTTCCACTTGAAACATATCTTTTTTCTATGTTGTTCATCAATGGACATAATAAATCAGGCATCTTTAAATCCAATGTTTACAACGCATTTCTAAATACTTCCATTTTAAAATGTTCCAGCTGAACAAACTTATTTAGATGTTTCAGGTTTGAAAATGAAGCGATGCTGGCCATTAAGCTTGCTGGGTACCGTGAATATGAAAGACAAAGATTGACCTTCACACGGTCCACAAATTGGAATAAAGTCAGATTGCAGTAAATCTTCTAAACATTGATCAGTTATTTTGATTTCAGGTATCAATTTAGGTGAATTTCGACAAATAGATATTTGCAAAGGCTCGCTTTTGAAGAGTTTACTACATCCTCGAACCCAGGACCATACTACAGAATCATCAGTTATGGAGCACCATTGGTAATAGAAGTATTGCAATGGGTACCTGCAATGGTGAAGAAGAGCGTCTCGATGTCCTCTGGCGCGTCGAGTGGCTCCGGCGATACGTATCTCGACGGTGGTCCCGCTGTGCTGCTGCCGGTTTCCGGTAACTAGGGTACTGACGCGGCTCGCCGACTACTGGTCATGACATCCCCCTCGAGTTTAAAGCACCCTCGCTGAGGTTTTCTTGCAGATGGCGGAGGCTTATAAGCGGCGCGCTGCACCGCGTTATATTTTATCTCTGCTCCCGACTGGGATATAGCTTCAGATGATTTAAGAGATGCTCCGCAAGGCTAGCGTCAAATAAAGTTCATCAAGCTTTGTATTCTTCACAAAATAACATTTTAAACTGTTTATTATGGCATATCGTCTTGACTGTGATTCTTGATAGGGACTGCCATAGAGTAACCGTCCAGTGTCGCTTGAAAGCTTTGGCTGACGATATCTTTAACGGTGATAATGCCGTTTGATTTCTAAATTAAGTGTTGGTGCCTTCATACTACAATAATTCTCAGCTGGTAAATAGATTCGCATCAGGTCTGACTTTGCTTCTTTAGGCAACCTGTTCATTAAAGTATGTGACCAGCGGGCAGCAATATCTGTGTGTAAAACCATACCATTATTTTTCTGAACTAAGAGATCTTCACGTTATTTTATTAGGATTTCTGGGTCCAGGATCTCTTCAGGCTTGTCTTGGGCAGCTAATAGCATAATCATCAATTCCAATACTGATTCCTCAATTTTGATGATGTCACCATCTTCCTGAAGAACATTTTCTTCTGTAAGGACATAAAATGTAGTAGAAAAGTAGATACTAGAATACTTTGAAACTACTCAACACGGATATAAGTTTAGACAACCAGATTATGTTGTCGTTATAGAAACCATCTTTTATGTCTGATTATTTTTGCTTAGAATCAGTGGACCACATGTCGTGGGTACTCTCAACACACTTTATGTGGAGGCATAGTATGTGATAGCTGCCTTAGTTACCTTTTTTCGACACGATATACATGCGAGAATATTATTAATTATTCCTCGACTATCTCGCGACGCGATATACGCGGAGTTTCCGTGAGGATGCATGGTATGTTTGTAAGTAAGTAGACACGCTCGTCACGATATACATGCGAGAATATTATTCTTTAGTAGTTATTCCAGGTAATGAGAGCACTCGACGCGATATACGCGGAGTTTCCGTGAGGATGCATGGTATGTTTGTAAGTAAGTAGACACGCTCGTCACGATATACGTGCGAGAATATTTTTCTTTATTAGTTATTCCAGGTAAGGAGGACACTCGACGCGATATACGCGGAGTTTCTGTGAGGATGCATGGTATGATTGTAAGTAGGTAGGCACGCTCGTCACGATATACATGCGAGAATATTATTCTTTAGTAGTTATTCCAGGTAATGAGAGCACTCGACGCGATATACGCGGAGTTTCCTTGAGGATGCATGGTATGTTTGTGTAAGTAGGTAGGTACGCTCGTCACGATATACGTGCGAGGGTATTGATCGATAGAAATATTGATCATTACACCTAAAATAAACCCACAACGCGATATACGCGGGGGTCTTCAAGGAAGGTACGATTATTTGTATACTAAAATACGTTCAACACGATTTACGTGAAGAAAATAATACGTACTCTCAACAAGATATACAAGTGAGACCTTGGTAGCATCCATTTTCCAACCTTTAACAAATTATATCTATCAAACCTTCTTGACCATCTTTTTCCATGCGGGTAATTAGATAATTTTTCACTCGAAAAAACGTGGGACTGTAATTCTTATTTAGCCAAAACTGGGCTTACATACCTTGTACTTCCCAAAATTCTTTAATAGATTCATCACCATAGTAATTGAAGCGATATGCGGCGTCTTCGCGACCCTCAGAATCTGATGCCAAGCTACTCCGATTCTGTCTTCTACATTTTCGAAGCTTACGTTCGAGATTTTTAACTTTCTTTTTGATACACTTATAATCGTCATCATCTAGATGTGAACGCTTACGCTTTCCCATGGTAAATTCACTAAAAACACCTATATTTGAGAAAATGTAAAACTTTTTGTGTGACCTAGGTAACACAAAAACACGTAATGACAAGTTGCAGGCACATACCCGGATAGCCGCCGGCCGCGCCAGCCTGCGCTGGAGCATGAGAGTGAGAGAGATGGGTTTAGTATTTTTATAACTTGGATCTGAAGTGTGACAGAGACAGCACCACAACTCGTAATGCTGCAAGTAATAAATGGTCTTCGGACGAGACCCTGAAGTATAATAATAATAATAATAATGCGGACAATCCACACAACACTATCTAGCCCCAAACTAAGCAGAGCTTGTATTATGGGAACCAGATAGCTGATATATTACTTAAATACTTTTTTTTTTGTAAATACATACATAGAATACATAGAATACAATCTTTGAATTAAATTTGATTATTCTAGAATAATAAAGAACATTCTAGAACATTTAGGAGCATTCTGGATGATGACTGACTATTGTTATTAATTTTAGAACCTTTGATTTAAATTTGACTATTATAATATATTCTAGAAAGTTTATGAGCATCCTTTTCTAAAACGTTTAGGAGCATTCTATTCTAGAACATTCTGGCAAAATTAAGCTACTATTATTTTTAGAAAAACTTTACGTGATAGAAAAAACAAGGTAGTTTTCAAAACTTTTGCCACCCACAACCACCCATTTCCATCAATTCCGTTCAAACTTCCTTACTCACAGCAGGATCCTAGGGGGTATCTTATCCACTACCACAACGAGGAGTACGACGAGGAGTTCGCTGGCGGTGATAGAGAAAGCCCCATGCGTACGTACATACACTTGATTTTATAATATACTAGTGGCCACCCGCGGCTTCGCTCGCCCGTTCGCATAACGCCCCGTTCCCGTTGCTTTTTCGGGATAAAAAGTATCCTATGTCCTTCTCCCGGTTCTAAAAATGTCATTAGGACACTATACGCCGGTGAGTCTCGATTTAATAGTGAATGGGCGTAAATTAAAAATGGAAGTGGATACCGGGACCCCGGGATCATGCATTAGCAGAAAAACGTATGATACATTATATAGTGGTGTGAAGTTACAAAAGTCGAAATATGTGTTTCTTTTCTATGATGGTAAATCCAAAGTCAGACCGTTAGGATGCATGACGACCTGTGTAGAATTTAATGGACGTAGAAAGGAACTTGACCTCTTTGTTATCGACACAGGTGTGACATCGTTAATAGGTAGACAATGGCTCGCAGAGTTAGGTATCCAGATACCCATTTTGCGGTACCCAAATGTGTCATGTAATTTTAAATTGGAACCGGTTAAACATGTTGTTGATGAAATGTTCGACAGATATAAAGAAGTATGGAGTGGCGGTCTGGGCCGGTACACGGGAGGATGCGCCACTCTGAGGGTCCGCGAGGGTGCTGCGCCGGTGTACCACCGCGCGAGGCCGGTGCCGTACGCGCTGCGTGAGCGCGTCGACGCCGAGCTCGATGCGATGCTGCGCTCGGGGGTCATTGAACCCGTCGACTGCTCGGACTGGGCGACGCCGCTGGTGCTGGTCAACAAGAGTGACGGTGGGTTACGCATATGTGCCGATTTCAAGGTAACGCTCAATCCCGTACTAATGATCGATAGGTATCCGCTGCCGAAAATCGATGACTTGCTCTCAAATTTAGCTGGGGGGGAAGAATTTACAAAAATCGATTTGTCTCAAGCTTATAATCAGATTTGTCTGTCAGAGGAATCAAAAAAGTACTGCGTCATCAATACGCATAGAGGCTTATTTAAGTATAATCGTCTGGTATATGGTCTAGCTTCCAGCAGTGGAATATTCCAGCGGGTCGTAAGTAGCATTGTAGATAGCATACCTAATGTTCAGTGCTTCGCTGATGATTTAATAATAACAGCGTCGGACAGGCCGTCACATCTTAAATCACTAGAAACGCTTTTAAAAAAACTAAGTGCAGTAGGACTAAAAATAAAGCTCGAAAAGTGCTCGTTTTTAGCCAAGGAAGTAAAGTACCTAGGTTACATTGTAGATAAAGATGGTATCAGACCAGACCCAGAGAAACTGCGTGCCATTAAGGACATGCCAAGTCCGGAGGGAATACCTGAGCTTAGGTCATTTTTGGGAATGGTAAATTTTTACGCTCGATTTGTACAGAATCTCAGCGGTATGCTGCACCCGTTGCACGATTTGCTTCGCAAAGGCTCACGATGGCAGTGGGGCAGCCAGCACCAGCAGGTATTCGAGCGCGTGAAACAGCTATTGATGAGTAGTGAGGTGCTGGCGCACTACGACCCGGCTCGTGAACTGGTGCTCACCTGCGACGCCAGCGCGGTAGGCATCGGCGGCGTCCTGTCCCAGCGGGGCCGCGGTGGTGAGGAGCGCGCTGTTGCTTACGTATCTAGAAAACTCAGTAAGGCGGAACAAGGCTACGCACAGATACACCGCGAAGCGCTAGCTATCGTTTACTGTGTTAAAAAATTTCATCAATATCTGCTGGGTAGGCGATTCAGGTTAATAACGGATCATAAACCCTTAGTTAGCATTTTCGGACCGAACACGAACATACCTACAATGGCTGCGAGTCGCATGCAGCGCTGGGCGTTGATACTCGCTGCGTACACCTTTGATATAGAGTACGTAGGTACGCATGATAATGGCGCAGACATTCTGTCACGATTACCAGTTAGCGAGAAGTGTGCGGAGGAGCCACCGGAGCAAACTTATTTACATTTCGCTACCAACGCGATGCTCTTGGATAGCGAGGTGATAAGGCGGGAAACGATTCGTGATCCTTTACTGAGTCGTGTATGTGGCTACATCGAAAACGGGTGGCCAAAAACAGTCGACGTAAAGCAACTCGACCCATATGTTACAAGGAAAGACGAGTTATATATTGAAATAGGATGCGTCATGTGGGGTCATAGGCTTGTTGTTCCAGAATCGTGTAGGCAGGCAGTGTTGCGTGAGCTTCACGAACCTCACATGGGTATCGTGAAGACAAAGGCGTACGCACGCAGTTACGTGTGGTGGCCCGGCTTGGACGAGGCGGTGGAAGCGGCGTGCCGCGCGTGCGTCACGTGCGCGGCGGTGGCGCCCGCGCCGCCTGCCGCGCCGCCCTCGCCGTGGCGGTGGCCCCATTCGCCCTATGAAAGGATCCATCTTGATTTCTTAGGACCCATTGAGGGTCAAACTTATCTGATCTCGGTCGATGCTAGGTCAAAGTGGATTGAGGCTTTTAAAATGACACGTACTACAGCTGAGATGACGATAGCTAAGTTGCGCGAGTCGTGGTCGCGTTGGGGAATACCTAAGCAAGTCGTATCAGATAACGGACCTCCGTTCACTAGTAAGCAGTTTAAAGATTTTTTGACAAATAATGGGGTGTACCAAATGTTTTCGGCCCCGTACCACCCCGCATCCAATGGTGCCGCAGAAAACGCCGTAAAAATTGTTAAGAACGTTATAAAAAAAGCACACCGCGAGGGCGTCGATCCTGAGCTTGCAATTCAAAGGTACTTATTGATATATCATAACACGCCGCATTGTACAACTGGTGAAAGTCCTGCTCGATTGTTACAGGGTAGACGGTTAAGGACGCGCTTAGATGTGATTAAGCCGGATCACGGACGTAGACTGCGGAACAAAGAATTAGTAGCTAGTGAAAGCGCAAAAGGGTCCAGGAATTTAAACCCAGGTGACCCTGTTTGGTATAGGAAATTTAATGATAAAAATAAGTGGTCTGATGGGCAAGTCATTGAGAAGTTAGGTAGGAATGATTATTCAGTCAAAACTCGCGATGGATCGGCAGCGCATAGACATATCGATCAGCTAAAGCGGAGGAGCTCATGTGTGTTTCCCAGCGACTCGGGCGCCAGCATTGGCGGCGAAACCAATCCCGAGCCGTCGTCGTCGTCATTCGAGTCGCAGGCTGTTGCGACGAAGGCGCCATTTGTCTCGGTGGGGGCGAAAGAGATAGGCAATAGTCCTAGACAGAACCTGCCAGCTGAGGACAGCGTCGCAAAACAGATAACTTCCGTGGGTCCTCCCTGTACCGAAACAAACTTGCCTAGTCTAAATATACCACCAGAGAAGCGGATACGTAAGCCGGTGGTTAGGTTTGGACTAGAAATCGATCAGGACAACCACTTTGTTACCTACCAAGATGTAGATACATAGCTGTAATAAGATTCTTATAGTATTATAAATATAATAAGGCTAAGACTAGATTTAAGCTTGTGCGTGTTTGTATAGCTTAATTCTGTACACGGTTTATGTAAGTAGGTACATTACATAGGTATGCACATGAGCATTGATTAGCACATCATGATTGTATGCAGGTAGGTAACTAATTCAAATGTTTTTATTAAGCTTATATTTTAATTAGTCTTAATTAACGGTGGAGGATTGTAGTGTTTCCATCCTTAACCTATTGTGGGTAGCTTGGTAAGGCCCGATGTGCAAGTACCCACGTAGAACAATAAACCACTTCATTCTGTGCCTCGACTCGTGAAGTATCATTGAATAGCCCTAAACCTCGTATAAACCAGCTACCTTCCCACTAATTTTCTGCCACATCGGTTCAGCCGTTCTTGAGTTATAAATAGTGTAGCTAACACGACTTACACGACTTTCTTTTATAAATATAAGATATAATATTGATTGATATTGATTAGTTTTTACTATGCTCAGATTCAGGACACCTTGCCAGACGTGGATAATGGTCGGTGGAGTGGAAAGGGCTCAGAATCGTTATTCCTGGAAATGTGTAGGGGAGGCCTATGTCTAGCAGTGGACTTCTATAGGCTGATGATGATGAACAAACATTTGTGATCATCATACAAATATTTATTCTCGATGGGGATCGAACCCACGGCCTACGGCGCAGAAGGCAGAGCTACTACCAACTGAGGTAAGAGGCCAGTCTAAGTTTATATTGGTTTATACAGGGTTATTCATTAATAGCTGCAAATACTCAGGAATTAGGTTCAACAAATAAAATAGAAAACGAAATGATAATTATGAAATAAAATGATTTTTAAAGTTTTATTATAAAAATCCCGAGAAAATCAAAAAAGAATATCGTTTGGAATCATTTGCGCCTGACCTCTTTTGACCTTTGATCCGCGCCCGCGCGCCGTGAGCGACACTCTGCGTTCAGTCACCGCCTGGGTGGGTCATCGTCCTGTTCTCCATGGCAATCATTATGCAATAGCCTTATAGAAATTAATAAAAATAAAATTTTGATACAGAAACTTAAATCAGTTTAGGAATTAAATTGATTCGGCCAAACAAATATTCACGACCCAAGAATTAGGCCCTGTCAGTTTGTGTAGCTAATAATGAATAACCCTGTATACAGAGATTTTGGTTATAAGGCCATAGAGATTAGAATTATGTAATGCATAACCATAACCATATCACAGCGTATCCCTACTTATACACCTAATTGGTTTATCCCTTGATAGCACTCACTGGTATTTAAGTAGGAATGATAATGGTTAATGAAGGGATTTAACTGAAATTCTATTTAACAAGACCCAACCCCATATCCTACCATGGAAGGCTTAATTTAAATATTAGCGCACATCTTTATACGGATAAGTGTTTTGGAAAAATTATCATATTCTTACTAATATTATAAATGCGAAAGTAACTCTGACTGTCTTGCTTTCAAGGCAAAACTACTGCACCGATTTAAATAAAATTAGGTACACAGATAGTCTAGAACTCTAGAGCCTGAGCAAGCTACTTGACTGACTTATTATTGCGAATAAATGCTAAAATGCTACCCGAAGACATTATTGAAGTGAAAACTTCTTTAGCGGCGTTGAGCACTTTTTCTGTAATGGGTATAAAATCTTAAACTCGCGTCAGCGCGTCAGGACACGTGACCTGATCGAAAAAGCGTAAGACGGATGGAGAGTAGACAGCTATCCCCTCTCTACGGCGCGGCGAAAATGTATGCCTGGGCCTACTGTTTCGTTTAGGCAGCGCAGGGCGCTTGCGCGAATGTTCGTGTATGTTACAGCGTGCCAAATAACAAACAAGCCCCCCCTAACCATTCCAAAATATCAAACATGCTCAACGTTAATAATCAAGTTTTCACTTCTGCCGGCACTCCCGGAGTGCAACCCGTATTTTTTTCCATGTGAACGAAGTCGCGGGCACAGCTAGTTATATTATACCATGTACTAATCCTACTCAAACCAATTTGTTTGTGCGTGTGAGGTCAAATAAATAAGTTTTCTTTCTTTCTTTTATTAATAGAGCAAAAGTAGTAAAAAATTTAAAACTTGTCGTGGAAAAAAATGTGGAGCATTTGGCTCATAAATTATGAAATTAAGCGATAACAAACATTTAAAAATACAACCGACTTGAGAACCTCCTCTTTTGTTACCTACACGCTTTAAATTAGCGTCACTTGTATTTTTTAACTTAGTTAGTAGAATTCACTTAAACAGTAGTGAAAATAACCACTTAACATCAGGTGGGCCATATGCTTGTTCCATTCAGCTAGCAGCATTTTATCAGAAAGCATTTTTCCGTAAAACAGTAGGCAATTGTTCGTAAATCGTACCTAACTTCAAAGAAACAAAATATCGGTGCGCGCACTGTCATAGCATTTTTAGGAAGTTGTCTAAAAACAAAACAATATCCCTAATGCTTGCGTTACAAAACTTTTTAAAAGTAGGTCGCCATTTTTCACGTCATTTTATAAAAAGGTATTGGGCCCACAGGGTCCTCAAAACTTTCGGCCACGGAAATTAATAAATCTCCAACTGTTAGCGGTATGATGTTTATTGAGCATTGCGTACCTAAATGCACAGTATTGTAAGATATACAATAGTAGTGGATCTTATTGTGAATTAATTCGTATAGGGAAGTATTACCACTGCAATGATGCTCCTACAAGTACAATACAAAACTGCCAGTAGTATATTATGTAAAAAAAAAATACGGGTTGCACTCCGGGAGTGCCGGCAGAAGTGAAAACTTGATTATTAACGTTGAGCATGTTTGATATTTTGGAATGGTTAGGGGGGGCTTGTTTGTTATTTGGCACGCTGTAACATACACGAACATTCGCGCAAGCGCCCTGCGCTGCCTAAACGAAACAGTAGGCCCAGGCATACATTTTCGCCGCGCCGTAGAGAGGGGATAGCTGTCTACTCTCCATCCGTCTTACGCTTTTTCGATCAGGTCACGTGTCCTGACGCGCTGACGCGAGTTTAAGATTTTATACCCATTACAGAAAAAGTGCTCAACGCCGCTAAAGAAGTTTTCACTTCAAAAACGAGTTTTTTGACGTGACAACGTCTATTAATTTGATGGAACCGGCTCCACGCACGAAAAAACATGACTCATGCAGCGTTAACTCGCTCTGAGACGTTCCATTTAAGGCTTGAAGTGCAAGCGAGAGCGCGGAACGAGCAAAAAAGAGGCACAACCAGCCTCCGCGTTCGGCAGCGTTTGACATCTGTCTCTCTCCTACTTGAGTGAGCGATGCGTCCGCGTGGACAGCTGTATGACGTTGTCACGTTTAACTATCGTCAGTAAACCGACTTTACACAGACAACCAATTTTTTATACTACTTGTATAGCCATAGCTGGAAGACGAGCAGACGGGCCACCTGATGGAAAGTAGTCACCGTCGCCCTTACCCGCCCGCAAGACCCGCCTTTCACCTGGTGTTAAGTGGAAACTATCGCCATATAATAAAGCATTCCTTCGTAGGTCACGTGCGTCAGAAATGTGCCCCGTGCTGCTCTGCGTCCATTAACTTGAGGCACACAGTGTTCAGCGTCAGATGCCAGTAATTTCGCCGGCACACACACCCTTCAAACCAAAACACAGTAATGTTGCTTCACGGCAGAAATAGACATAGCTCTTCTACTACTACAGATCTCAGGTGAGTTCCAAGTGATTTTACTGTTGTAGAAGTGATTCATAGGAATGTGTTCCCGCGTGATTTACGCGTTGAACGCACCGGCATCACATTGATTTATTACTTACAGCTCAGAGTTAGAATGTCACAGATTTTATGAGCGGATATTTTTCAGCGATTTTTCTTTTATTTTACGGACGTGTTGGTTTATTTCGGTAGCCATTTGTCAAAGGATTTTTAAAACAATACGAGGAAGGAACAATATGAGTTGCGGAAATCGTAATGTTCCAGGAAATGAGACACATAGACTGGTAGACATACAAGCAAATGTCTTACCTAATCTTGAGCGGTTATAGTAACAGTGCAGTAGTAGTAGTATAGTCTATGATAGTAACAGTGCCGTAGTTTATAGTAGGAAGTAGTAGTAGGGCTCGTGCGGGGAAGTACTACCACCATACCTGTTTCGGTCGTGAAGTAGCATCGCTGTGTTTCGGTTTAAAAGGTGTGGGTGCCGGTGAAATTGAGGCTGAACATTATAATATGCCTCAAGTTGATGAAGTGAGGGAAGTGCATCGTAGAGCACGTTCCTGACATGCGTGACCTTCGAGGCAATGCTTTGTTATAGTTACCACTTAGCATAGATGACTAGACATACATAGACTTAGCTAGTTGTCTTAAAAAAATATGATCAATAGCTTATGTAAAAAAATATATCTGAGGAACTTTATACCTAGGTAGTGTGGGTAATTCGATAAAAACCTTTCTTTTATTTATGATGCGTAATTTCTTGTGGTGTGATTTTGATAGAAAGAGACAACAGTAGGTTAGATAGAAAGAGCACGCGCTATAAGCACAGTGGCAGCACTTTACAGAATAATGTATCAGCTTAACTTTGAGTGATCAGTGCCTTTGTCTTTTCTAAATGAACCATAGAGTCTTAAAGTGCCTTCCCTTATTCAGCTGTAGTAATCAAAACTTCACTTGATGATCACTGTGAACTGAGTAGGGGGGTGGTCCTTTTGTTATGACATCATAGAATAAATAGGCATCGTTTTTTTTACAATTTGATCAGGACATACCAAAATCTATTCTAGGGGCAAATTTTTTAATCTACAAATTTTATCCGTCAGATAAATATCCATTTCTTTTTTAAGGTTTGTCAAAAACACTGTCATTTTTATTCAACGAATAGCGATCGCTGTCATATTTGACAGCGTTTCAGCTGATCGCCAACGCCATCGCCTAGAGCGCAGGCCTTCAAACAGTTAACAGCCAAGTTATACGGAACCCAGATGAATAAATTGTTTTGGTTAACGCTACCTGAACGCTAAAAAACCATTAATCTATGTTTAACATCGCATGAAATTAATATTTTTTTACTACGATAAAAAGCGAAACTACTGCTAACTAGGTATATTGTGAGGTAAGTGAGAAAATGCATGTGCTATCAATGACTCACGTGAATGCTGCGTGAGAGGGGTAAAGGAGCAAGGCAAAGGAATACCACACCACAAACCCTTGGGTATGCTCCATGGTCACAGAACCCACACATTAAACTAGTGCCTAGTGTGTGACGTCACGGTCCTTGCACGTCCATCCAAGGCTAATTGAGGGTGGCGGTAACTAAACTAAGTGGGTAAAGGCTTTCTAGGGTAGCGTCAGTTAGGGGTTGATCTAATTCATTTGTTTTCAGCTTAAAACGGTCCTATGGCGAAACCGCCTGAAAGGGGTTATTTAATTATTTATTTTTTATTTTCAGCTAAAAAAAATATTAATAGACAAATACTGAGTGTCTGAATCAGGCTTCAAGCTGGTTTTGGTTATTTTAAATGTACATTTATAGCGTATTAAACCTTTGCCCTTTTGAGTTCTTTGTATTTACATCTAAGAAAAGGTTGTAAGTAAAGAATTATTTTCTAAAGTTTTATTTCCTACATGAAAACTTGCAAGTCCTTTCCCGCCAACATAGGTCTGTATGCCTACTACAAGCTCTGTCTGGCTCTATCTCTGGCTTTGGATTTGAGTCTATGTGAGTGTTGCCTAAATAAATCCTAACGTGTTAACGTCACACATAGAGTTTATTACACTGGTGAGCACTCACACAGACTCAAAACCAGTGCCAGAGAAACTGAGCCAGACAGAGCTTGTGGTTGATCTACTGGTATGTATAATTCATGTCCGGTACCACAAAGTATATAAAAGTCGAGCTATTACAACCTTACAACTTTCAAGGACTTAAAGTGGAGCGGAGTGACGGAGAGCCTAATGTTGCCACTTTCGCACTTTTCAAGACTTCACGGCCTTTCAGGGCACTCACCTCTTTTTACCCAACTAGTTTTATTTTACTTGGAGAGACGGGAACGGCCCGGGGACTAAAAAAAAGCAGCCAAGTGCGAGTCGGACCCGCCCATGAAGGGTTCCGTAGCATCAAGTTACATAATATAAAGGTTCTTGTAGTTCGTCGAAAGGTAAATTGCGGCTTACGATTTATGACGTATAAAAAAAAACTACTAACTAGATTTCGTTCAAACCAAATATCGTTGGAAGTTAACATAGTAATGTATACATCATAATATATTTTTTAGTTTTAACATTTATGTATTTGGTGCACGATCAGTATTTATCGGGGAAGATCAATATTTTAGAAATGCATACATTGATGTACCATGTACCTACCTAAAGATTTTTGGTGAACACAAAAATATTATCAATTTTTTTTAATACGTCATTAATCGTAAACCGCTATGTACCTTTCGATGAACTACAAGAACCTTTATATTATGTTACTTGATGCTACGGAACCCTTCATGGGCGAGTCCGACTCGTACTTGGCTGCTTTTTTTTGTTTTTGGCGTCACGTAGTCCATGAATTTCCGCGGATTTTACCAACAAAAATGCTTCAGGAATATGCGTCCGTGTGCGTTTATCAGCCTACTAAAATTCTCCACTAAATGCATTACATTCCTCTGTCGGATCACCACGTGTTTTACATGAAAAAGGAACCATATAGGTCCTATACGGCAAAAGCAATATCGTGTTAGTGCCTGTGTTGTTTTTATGGCGTAAGTCTAGAGTTTTCTACAAAAAATCTTGTAACTCACAAGTCCAAAGCCACCAAGGAATTGACTTAACATAGCCACAAGAATAATTTAAATGTTTTGTAAACTAGTCACATTTAAAACTATTATAATAAATAAATCTTTTTTTTAATTAGTTAATTACCTTTCTGCTTAAATGGTACCTTAATTATTTGCAGAAAGAAACATAGTATTATAACTAAACACATTATTATTTGCAAACTGTACAAAGAAACTGTACACAGACTCAAAACCAGAGCCAAAGACAGAGACAGACTGAGCTTGTGGTAGGCTTACAGGCAGAATCAGCCCTTAGTTTTTTTTTTAATGTCAATCTTAGGGTTACATCTAGGTGATTTTTTAGCGAACATTTTTAATTTTTGATAATAATTATACAGGTATCGCTGTCAAATATTGCAGCTTATCGCCTAGATGTGGACGTACCTTTAATTTGTATTTTTATTTAGTTCCAGGCATACCCGCTATTTCTTCTATCTTACGGCAAAACACAATGCACTTCTGATAAAACGTCCCACCCTGAAGAGACATTGCGAAAATATACTAAGCACTAGAGCCATCTACTGTTGAACCAACTTCTTCAACGCTCGACGCCGTTTGAATCCAATAACAGTTCACTGCGAGTTTATTATAAAGTTAGTAACTAAATACAACCGTAAGCAAAATCGTTTTTGCTTTTCTGTGACTGTCACTAACAACACTGTCAACTGTCAAACCGTCACTGTCAGTGTCAAATATTGTGGACAATCCATACAACTCTAAAGGCCTGCGCACAAGGTCGCTGGCAATAGCTGACGCCAGCGACCTAGGTGTGCGCAGGCCTTAAGGCCCCAAATTAAGTCAGTGAATAAATAAATAAATATTGTGGACAATCTACTCAACACTATCTAGCCCCAAACTAAGCAGAGCTTGTACTGTGGGAACCAGACAACTGATATAATACTTAAATACCATTTTTTTGCAAATACATACTTATAGAATACATTATAGCACCCAGACAGAGAACAAACATTTGTATAAAACACACAAATATTTGATTCGGTAGGGATCAAACCCACGACCTACGGCTCAGAAGGCAGTTACTGAGTTGAAAGGCCAGTCAATAGATAATTCCAAGAGTTAATATTTTAATAAGATGATTATTTAATCGTATGTATGCCAAACCGCGACCACAAAGCTCATATTGATTTAATTATTAAGTCCCTTTCAGCCCCTTCTCTCCACTTCAAAAGCCAAGAATTAATTAATTTTGGTACCTAATGTGTTTGAAGATGAATAATTATTTTCAGTTCAATACAAAGTTATATATACAAACATGATATTTATATTTTAATAAGTAGAGCATGTCTGTCTGTCAAGCATACCCCACGGGAGTATAACTATTGTAATATCAAATTTAAGGCTGGCCGCACACTTACCTGTATTATCCGAACGTATTGTCCGAAAGGTGGGACTGTCCCCTGAATCATTTTTGGATGCAGCTGCACACTCTGCAATAAAATAGTCTTCTTAAAGTCACTAACACTAGTCTCTAAGTTACATTGTTACTAACAAAATTATGGATGCATTAATGTCTGAAATAAATACTATTCTATTCTATTCTATTCTATTCTATTCTATTCTATTCTATTATGCAAACCCCGTATTATAAGCTGAAAAAAAGTAAATTACAATGACAAAACATGGCGCTGTGTACGTAGCAATGCCCAAATCAGTTGATTTTTAAAGTTATTAAATCAAAGAATAGATTTTTGAAAAAACTACCAACTTTGGGTTGGTTGGGTTTTGATTACAGAGGCCTAGAAACTACCCAAAAATCAGTTGCCCTAGCGTTGACCATTCACCGGTTTTTGCATCTATTAATGTACTCGTAGCTCGCTAAAAGTCTCTTGTCACTGTCAATAAATAGAGATAGATGCAATTAGAATTATAATTAGTCTATAAGGCTACTATAAAAATATATCTATAAATATGACTGCTATAAATAATAAATAAATTATTTAATTTTCTCTCAAACAAAGTAGGTGCAAAAACCTAAAAAGTACATAATGCTAGCTGGAATGAAAATGGATTGAATCGAGGTTTATACCTGTTTTGTGAGAGACTGGTGCCTGAGATAGGTTTAAAAAATATAGCTTTATAACAGTTACTAGCTGATACCCGCGACTTCGTCCGCGTGGATATTTGAGTTAGTTTTTTTTAGTTTGATATGACCAACTGCTAGTTACCATAGATTTGAGCTTGTACTTTAGAGTGTATTTGAATTTTAAGGTGAGTGCTGTTGGAGCCGATTTTTTTCAACAGTGTTTTGTTTAAGTATGATGGATGTTTCCCGCTATTTTATGAAAATTTTTTAATGTTTTTTTTTGCGTATTTTGTAAAGCTCTTTTTCGTGATTTTGTTTTAGTGGCTAATTTGGGCTATCGTATTCGTTGGTGTATAATCGAATCTGGTTTTTTTTAGTTTGACATGATATAATGCAAGTTACCATTGTTTTGAGTATTGAGTTTTGAGTGTATTTGAATTTGAAGGCGAGTGCTGTTGTAGCCGAATTTTTTCAGCGGTGTTTAGTTTAAGTATGATAGATGATTCCCGCAATTTTGTCTTGGTGGTTATCATCGGTTTTTTTGTAAACATTTGTGTGTATTAAAACCTGGTGACAAATGCTGCGGTAGCTGAAAATTTTTTTATGTTTTTTTTTTGCGTATTTTGTAAAGCTATTTTTAGTGATTTTATGTTATATTAGTGGCTAATTTGGGGTTTCTTATGCGTGTTGGTGTATAATGGTATCGGATTTTTCTAATTTGACATGACCAACTGCCGGTTACTATATTTTTGAGCTTGTACTTTAGAGTGTGTTTGAATTTGAAGGCGAGTGCTGTTGTAGCCGATTTTTTTCAGCGGTGTTTAGTTTAAGTATGATAGATGATTCCCGCGATTTTGTCTTGGTGTTATCATCGGTTTTTTTGTAAACATTTGTGTGTATTAAAACCTGGTGACAGATGCTGCGGTAGCTGAAAATTTTTTAATGTTTTTTTTTGCGTATTTTGTAAAGCTCTTTTTCGTGATTTTGTTTTAGTGGCTAATTTGGGCTATCGTATTCGTTGGCGTATAATCGAATCTGGTTTTTTTTAGTTTGACATGATATAATGCAAGTTACCATTGTTTTGAGCTTGTACTTTAGAGTATATTTGAATTTGAAGGCGAGTGCTGTTGTAGCCGATTTTTTTCAGCGGTGTTTAGTTTAAGTATGATAGATGATTCCCGCGATTTAGTCTTGGTGTTATCATCGGTTTTTTTGTAAACATTTGTGTGTATTAAAACCTGGTGACAGATGCTGCGGTAGCTGAAAATTTTTTAATGTTATTTTTTGCGTATTTTGTAAAGCTCTTTTTCGTGATTTTGTTTTAGTGGCTAATTTGGGCTATCGTATTCGTTGGCGTATAATCGAATCTGGTTTTTTTTAGTTTGACATGATATAATGCAAGTTACCATTGTTTTGAGCTTGTACTTTAGAGTATATTTGAATTTGAAGGCAAGTGCTGTTGTAGCCGATTTTTTTCAGCGGTGTTTAGTTTAAGTATGATTGATGATTCCCGCAATTTTGTCTTGGTGGTTATCATCGGTTTTTTTGTAAACATTTGTGTGTATTAAAACCTGGTGACAAATGCTGCGGTAGCTGAAATTTTTTTGATGTTTTTTTTTGCGTATTTTGTTAAGCTATTTTTAGTGATTTTATGTTATATTAGTGGCTAATTTGGGGTTTCCTTTGCGTGTTGGTGTATAATGGTATCGGATTTTTTTTAATTTGACATTACCAACTGCTGGTTACTATAGTTTTGAGCTTGTACTTTAGAGTGTATTTGAATTTGGAGGCGAGTGCTGTTGTAGCCGATTTTTTTCAGCAGCGTTTAGTTTAAGTATGATAGATGATTCCCACGATTTTGTCTTGGTGTTATCATTGGTTTTTTTGTAAACATTTGTGTGTATTAAAACCTGGTGACAGATGCTGCGGTAGCTGAAAATTTTTTAATGTTTTTGTTTTGCGTATTTTGTAAAGCTCTTTTTCGTGATTTTGTTTTAGTGGCTAATTTGGGCTATCGTATTCGTTGGTGTATAATCGAATCTGTTTTTTTTTAGTTTGACATGATATAATGCAAGTTACCATTGTTTTGAGCTTGTATTTTAGAGTGTATTTGAATTTGAAGGCGAGTGCTGTTGTAGCCGATTTTTTTCAGCGGTGTTTAGTTTAAGTATGATAGATGATTCCCGCAAATTTGTCTTGGTGGTTATCATCGGTTTTTTTGTTAACATTTGTGTGTATTAAAACCTGGTGACAAATGCTGCGGTAGCTGAAATTTTTTTAAGTTTTTTTTTGCGTATTTTGTAAAGCTATTTTTGGTGATTTTATGTTATATTAGTGGCTAATTTGGGGTTTCGTAGGCATGTTGGTGTATAATCGAATCAGATTTTTTTAATTTGACATGACCAGCTGGTTACCATAGTTTTGAGCATGTACCTTAGCCGTTTTATGAAGCGGTGTTTCGGTATGATAGGTGTTTTCCGCGATTTTGTCTTAGTGGTTACGGTGGGTTTTATGTTAACTTTTGTGTGTATTCAAATTTGGTGACAGATGCTGCGGCAGCAGAATTTTTTTCACTGTTTTTTTGCGTATTTTGTAAAACAATTTTTTGTGATTTTTTTTTAAATTTTCTTCCCTCTTTTTTTTCTTTTGGGGAAAGAATTTTCCTATTTTCTTTCATAGTGCACCTTTGCTTTATAAGACCAACACATCTTCCAAGTTTCATGCTTCTAGGACTAATGGTTTAGGCTGTGCGTTGATTTTTCTTTAAACCATTTTTCCCCTTTTTCTCCTCTTTGGGAAAGAATTTTCCAATTTCCTTTCTTAGGGCACTTCTACGTTATAAGAGAAATATACCCTCCAAGTTTCATGTTTCTAGGACTAATGGTTTAGGCTGTGCGTTGATTTTTCTTTAAACCATTTTTCCCCTTTTTCTCCTTTTTGGGAAAGAATTTTCCAATTTCCTTTTTTTAGTGCACCTCTACGTTATAACAGGAACATACCCTCCAAGTTTCATGCTTCTAGGACTAACGGTTTAGGCTGTGCGTTGATTGTCAGTCAGTCAGTCAGTCAGTCAGTCAGTAACGAAAGAGTTTTATATATTTAGACTAGCTGATACCCGCGACTTCGTCCGCGTGGATATTTGAGTTAGTTTTTTTTAGTTTGATATGACCAACTGCTAGTTACCATAGATTTGAGCTTGTACTTTAGAGTGTATTTGAATTTTAAGGTGAGTGCTGTTGGAGCCGATTTTTTTCAACAGTGTTTTGTTTAAGTATGATGGATGTTTCCCGCTATTTTATGAAAATTTTTTAATGTTTTTTTTTGCGTATTTTGTAAAGCTCTTTTTCGTGATTTTGTTTTAGTGGCTAATTTGGGCTATCGTATTCGTTGGTGTATAATCGAATCTGGTTTTTTTTAGTTTGACATGATATAATGCAAGTTACCATTGTTTTGAGTATTGAGTTTTGAGTGTATTTGAATTTGAAGGCGAGTGCTGTTGTAGCCGAATTTTTTCAGCGGTGTTTAGTTTAAGTATGATAGATGATTCCCGCAATTTTGTCTTGGTGGTTATCATCGGTTTTTTTGTAAACATTTGTGTGTATTAAAACCTGGTGACAAATGCTGCGGTAGCTGAAAATTTTTTTATGTTTTTTTTTTGCGTATTTTGTAAAGCTATTTTTAGTGATTTTATGTTATATTAGTGGCTAATTTGGGGTTTCTTATGCGTGTTGGTGTATAATGGTATCGGATTTTTCTAATTTGACATGACCAACTGCCGGTTACTATATTTTTGAGCTTGTACTTTAGAGTGTGTTTGAATTTGAAGGCGAGTGCTGTTGTAGCCGATTTTTTTCAGCGGTGTTTAGTTTAAGTATGATAGATGATTCCCGCGATTTTGTCTTGGTGTTATCATCGGTTTTTTTGTAAACATTTGTGTGTATTAAAACCTGGTGACAGATGCTGCGGTAGCTGAAAATTTTTTAATGTTTTTTTTTGCGTATTTTGTAAAGCTCTTTTTCGTGATTTTGTTTTAGTGGCTAATTTGGGCTATCGTATTCGTTGGCGTATAATCGAATCTGGTTTTTTTTAGTTTGACATGATATAATGCAAGTTACCATTGTTTTGAGCTTGTACTTTAGAGTATATTTGAATTTGAAGGCGAGTGCTGTTGTAGCCGATTTTTTTCAGCGGTGTTTAGTTTAAGTATGATAGATGATTCCCGCGATTTAGTCTTGGTGTTATCATCGGTTTTTTTGTAAACATTTGTGTGTATTAAAACCTGGTGACAGATGCTGCGGTAGCTGAAAATTTTTTAATGTTATTTTTTGCGTATTTTGTAAAGCTCTTTTTCGTGATTTTGTTTTAGTGGCTAATTTGGGCTATCGTATTCGTTGGCGTATAATCGAATCTGGTTTTTTTTAGTTTGACATGATATAATGCAAGTTACCATTGTTTTGAGCTTGTACTTTAGAGTATATTTGAATTTGAAGGCAAGTGCTGTTGTAGCCGATTTTTTTCAGCGGTGTTTAGTTTAAGTATGATTGATGATTCCCGCAATTTTGTCTTGGTGGTTATCATCGGTTTTTTTGTAAACATTTGTGTGTATTAAAACCTGGTGACAAATGCTGCGGTAGCTGAAATTTTTTTGATGTTTTTTTTTGCGTATTTTGTTAAGCTATTTTTAGTGATTTTATGTTATATTAGTGGCTAATTTGGGGTTTCCTTTGCGTGTTGGTGTATAATGGTATCGGATTTTTTTTAATTTGACATTACCAACTGCTGGTTACTATAGTTTTGAGCTTGTACTTTAGAGTGTATTTGAATTTGGAGGCGAGTGCTGTTGTAGCCGATTTTTTTCAGCAGCGTTTAGTTTAAGTATGATAGATGATTCCCACGATTTTGTCTTGGTGTTATCATTGGTTTTTTTGTAAACATTTGTGTGTATTAAAACCTGGTGACAGATGCTGCGGTAGCTGAAATTTTTTTAATGTTTTTGTTTTGCGTATTTTGTAAAGCTCTTTTTCGTGATTTTGTTTTAGTGGCTAATTTGGGCTATCGTATTCGTTGGTGTATAATCGAATCTGTTTTTTTTTAGTTTGACATGATATAATGCAAGTTACCATTGTTTTGAGCTTGTATTTTAGAGTGTATTTGAATTTGAAGGCGAGTGCTGTTGTAGCCGATTTTTTTCAGCGGTGTTTAGTTTAAGTATGATAGATGATTCCCGCAAATTTGTCTTGGTGGTTATCATCGGTTTTTTTGTTAACATTTGTGTGTATTAAAACCTGGTGACAAATGCTGCGGTAGCTGAAATTTTTTTAAGTTTTTTTTTGCGTATTTTGTAAAGCTATTTTTGGTGATTTTATGTTATATTAGTGGCTAATTTGGGGTTTCGTAGGCATGTTGGTGTATAATCGAATCAGATTTTTTTAATTTGACATGACCAGCTGGTTACCATAGTTTTGAGCATGTACCTTAGCCGTTTTATGAAGCGGTGTTTCGGTATGATAGGTGTTTTCCGCGATTTTGTCTTAGTGGTTACGGTGGGTTTTATGTTAACTTTTGTGTGTATTCAAATTTGGTGACAGATGCTGCGGCAGCAGAATTTTTTTCACTGTTTTTTTGCGTATTTTGTAAAACAATTTTTTGTGATTTTTTTTTAAATTTTCTTCCCTCTTTTTTTTCTTTTGGGGAAAGAATTTTCCTATTTTCTTTCATAGTGCACCTTTGCTTTATAAGACCAACACATCTTCCAAGTTTCATGCTTCTAGGACTAATGGTTTAGGCTGTGCGTTGATTTTTCTTTAAACCATTTTTCCCCTTTTTCTCCTCTTTGGGAAAGAATTTTCCAATTTCCTTTCTTAGGGCACTTCTACGTTATAAGAGAAATATACCCTCCAAGTTTCATGTTTCTAGGACTAATGGTTTAGGCTGTGCGTTGATTTTTCTTTAAACCATTTTTCCCCTTTTTCTCCTTTTTGGGAAAGAATTTTCCAATTTCCTTTCTTAGTGCACCTCTACGTTATAACAGGAACATACCCTCCAAGTTTCATGCTTCTAGGACTAACGGTTTAGGCTGTGCGTTGATTGTCAGTCAGTCAGTCAGTCAGTCAGTCAGTAACGAAAGAGTTTTATATATTTAGAAGATGAATAAAAAGTTATATATAAAATATGGTTACATATTTATAATAATTATATTTCTTACTCTAATCTAATGCAAGAATCTAAGGCTACATACGCACTATGCGCCGGTTACCCGCAATGCAGCTAGCCGTCCGGCTGACCGCAAGCACAATTTTGTACGAAATATTCATTTCTATGCGCACTGTGATGCGGCTACCCGCAAACCGAGCAACAGTGCGCATAGAAATTAATATTACGTACATAATTGTGCTTGCGTTCAGCCGGACGGCTAGCTGCATTGCGGGCAACCGCATAGTGCGTATGTAGCCTAAGATGGGTGAGGCGCGGTGTCCTCCGCTATTTGTCTTGGCCTTTTGCTATTTGGACCGGCTGCTCTTATAATCTCACGACAGCTCATTATTATTACTAACTACATCCTTCGAGTATAACTACCATTGATAGCACGGCTGGTCGCATATTCACGCCTAACCTAAAGTGACAGCCTACCATTTACCACTGGGTATTGCGAGAATGACAGGGCATTATCCCTCTGTCATGTAAATGCCGTATTAGATTACTTACTGGAATAATCCTCCAAGAAACTGAGAGACGGCTGGAAGTAGAGTGGCTTGTGAAAGAAGAATATTTATCATATTACTTAAGGAATTAGCAAGATCTTTAGAAATGTCTACTTAATCGCTAAATGTATTTAGCCTTAACAACCTTGGGTACCTCATGTGAGATAGATACCTACTATATAACAACTATTGTAACCTTTTAGAATAGTAATTTAGCTGAATAATTCAATTTCAAATTTCAATTCAGTAAAGCCAAGCATCTAAGACATCTCCGGTGGCTATCATTGAAACACTGTCAAATATGACAGCAATATTTGACAGCGTTTCACTAATCGCCATCGTGCTAGATCTGCGCAGGTCTAAAAACATTTTGTGACTTGGATAGCCAATAATGCAATGATGATAAAATGATACCAGGATAACTCCAATTAATATTACGGGGCCATGAATAATGAATCAGGGCCCCAATGAATCACAGTTCATTTGTAAATATCAAAAACCGCAACATACGGGACCTTGCAAATGATGCGGTCCCGACCGCTGGTCGCCGCTAATTTGAATCTGTTACTCGTTTTGCTTCGGTTTGGGGATATTAAAATTAGCATTGATTTTTGATGAAGCGGCGTATTAACGGTAAGTTCTAGTTATACTGGTGGTGGTGGTAGTTGCACTGGTGGTCTAGTGGTAGCGGCCCCGCCTTCCGATCCTAAGGTCCTGGGTTCAAATCCAGTCGTGTACCAATGAGTTTTTCTGCCCAAAAATTTATGTACACTATGCCAGTGCTCTCAAACGGTGAAGGAAAACATCGTGAGGAAACCGGCATATCGTAGAGCCTAAAAGGTTAAAAAATATGTGTCAAGTGCACGAAAGGAGCCTCTTTGAGGCGCACTTAAAATCCTTTCGTTCGAAAGAATCGGTAACACGATAAGAAGAAGAAGAAGTTATACTGGTTGCAGGTACATAACTAACTATTAAGCCTCGTGCACAAGCTCAAAGTCGCGCAACAAGCTATGGATAAAGCTATGTTGGGAGTTTCACTACATGATAGAATCAGAAATGAGGATATCCGTAGAAGAACCAAGGTCACCGACATAGCTCGTAGAATTAGTAAGTTGAAGTGACAATGGACAGGTCATATAGCTCGAAGATCCGACAACCGTTGGGGAATAAAGGTTCTCAAATGGTGACCATGAACCGGAAGACGAGACGTAGGGCGCCCACCCACTAGATGGATCGACGACATTGTTAAGGTCGCAGGAAGTCGGTGGATGGAAAGGGCTCAGAATCGTTCTTCCTGGAAATGTGTAGGGGCCTATGTCCAGCAGTGGACTTCTTCAGGCTGATGATGTGGTACATATACATACAAGTCATATGTTTTTAAGCCCCCTTCTCAAAGGATCAATTTTGTTGCTTTTCAAAAAGAATTTAAAATCGTCCATTTTGGGCGATTATCCATCGAGCGTTATTGGTCATTCGACTGTGTAAAATTGTAAATATGATGCTTTAAATTTGCATGTCAAAAGGGCTGTCAGTAGCATTAAAAACGTATTAATTTATAAATAAAGGCACTATTATTAATTAATAATAATACAATAACAGATTACATTAATAATCTCTATTATTAACCTCTGTTAGTATCTATTATTCATGTAATTTTCCATCATATTATTTGTTATTTCTAAAATATCTCGTTTAAACATAAAGCCTTGGGCACATCTAAGCGTTTTGCGGTGGCGGTCAGTGAAACGCTGTCAAATATCACTGTCATATTTATACAAAATATTCAAATATAGCAAAGTATCAAAATTAATAGTACAAAAATAATTATAAGGTTCTAAAAACTTAAATACAAACGTAAGTGCACTTCAAATCTACATAACGCCTCAAAACTAGGCATGAACGAGCTCAAACCTTTATAAAAATGATTAAATTTTAAATAGAGGCCGTATCTCGTTAATGTATTCTTTAAATTGGGTCAGTAACCCGACATTTAATTAAGCGACAACCCTGTGCAATGAATATTCAAAAGAAATGTTAAAAAAATAACTTTACAGAAGATACAAGTATACACAATGCATTATGTGGTTTTATATCATCATCAGCCTGAGGTAGAAGATGAAATTAGATGTCACTGGGTATAATTGGATGAAAATAGTTGAAATTTGATGAAATTAGATGAAATTAGATGAAAATAGATGAAACTGAATGTAATTAAATGACATTAGATGGATGTAGACTTGGATGTTAAGAACCTCCACGACCCTCCACGGATGATAAAAAGCATAAGAAGGCATATTGATAGCAAAGTGCTGGACGCAAGGTCGTCAACAAAGAATTAGTAAGTTGAAGGATTAATGCACAGGTTATATAGCTCGAAGAACCGACAACCGTTGGGGAATAAAAGACGAACAACGTTAAGATCGCGGGTAGCCAGTGGATGGACAGTACCCCTCTACTGGGAACCAATCGTACACCACCTGACGTGGACACGTATCCGTCTCGCAATCGCTATTCATGCTTCTTGAAGAATCCGCTAGAGGAGCTTTTGGTTTCTCCATACACAATGGTGGCAAAGTGGGCGATACGATCGGCGATAGGCGTCAGGCACCACACACCGATTTCATACGATTGGTTCCCGGTAGGGGTACAGGGCTGATAACTGTTTGTGCTGGAAATGTATAGGAGAGGCCTATGCCCAGCAGTGGACTTCATCAGACTTCATATGATGATGATGAGCGCAAGCCTCACAGGTCTAATTGCAATTAATATTTTCCAATAGAATTTACTATATACCTTTGACGTCAGAGAGTCTTTGTGACGTAGTAAATGCAAAGGTTGGCGATTATCGAAATTGATGAGTCAAAATAATTGCATTCCCATGAGTTTTTTATGCTTTTTACATCATGATAAAAAATAAAATAAAGCTACAAATATATTTTTTCGTATTAGTAATATGTAATGATAAACAATAGTAGCTGGAATAATGTAAGTAAAATGATAATAATAAATATTATGGGTACCCAATAGAAAGAAGTGTTATATCAGTTTTTGGTTATAATACTTCTCTAATAGATCAGTTAAGCTATCTCTAGATCGTTTGTAGCAGTCTGCAGATAGCTCAATTGTTTCTTGTATATGGTTTATTAATATTTGTTTAATTCGAAGAAAATTGTAATTGTATTAACATAATATTTTAAACTCTTATTCAGAAATATAAGGATTAATTAGGGCAGGATGCAACTCGGTGGCTATCTTTACCTACAGAAAAAAAACAATGGCTAAAAAATTATTCCTAGCTTTTACTAAGAATTTCATTTCAATATAATGTTTTTGTTTCATACATCAGTGGGCGAGTAGCAACAGAAACATTAATAACGAACACGTCTTCGCTAAGCACTACGTCATAACCTAGACCAAAGCTAGGGCGCTGAGCTTGGCTGAACTTTTATACATACGACACGATATTTAAATAAAATAATCATGTTTCCAGCAATGGACTTCATCAGGCTGATGATAATGATCTTTTTTATCTTGTCACTTTCAAAAGAAGTGTGGTGAAAGGATTTTAAGTGCGCCTTAGAGTAGTGATGAATGATTGTGCACTAATAAAATGATAAGGCTTAGTATGAAGACTTTTAATAACAAAAATATTTATTTACTCAAAGAAACTTACAATTAAACAAATATTTACAAAATGTACAAAATACACAAGAAACAGTTGAGCTATCTGCAGATCGTTACAAACGATCTAGAGATAGCTCAACTGATCCAAATCAGTGCCAGACGGAATGAAGACTTTGATTCTTGAGGTGGTTGAATAAAAAATATCGGTCCTTGTTTTTGATAAGCTTAAAAAGAGATGATATAATAAAGAGATATTAATATAAATTTATATGAAGATTGAAAAATGTGCCCATAATAAACTAATAAATTAATTAACATTATAATAAATTAATAAACTTCATATAGGTACTCAAAAACTACTTACGTTATCATTAGAGTAGGTAGTTCATGTTTTTCCTCTTTTATTTCCTAATTTATATTTATTGATAGAAACGATTATTATAATGCATACTTATTATATATATGTATATGTATCCTCAATTTTTTGGAAAGTAAAGCGACAATGATGTTTAATAAAGTCCTTATTATAAAACAAATACAATTACCTAACTGACGCCACCTAAATCATCTGCAATAGATGTAAGAGGCCAATGATGATGATGATGATGATAAAACAAAGGCTTCTGCATCTATTGTAGATGATTTAAATAGCGTCAAGGCAACTGTTGTTTACTCATGCCCCTACTTACGGGATGCTATATTGCCTGGTACAGGATATTATGAGGTGACTGGCCTCTAGCTCAGTTGGTAGTAGCTCTGCCTTCTGCGCCGTAGGTCGTGGGTTCGATCCCCACCGAGAACAAATATTTGTGTGGTGAACATAAATGTTTGTTCTCTGTCTGGGTGTTATATTGTATTCTAAGTATGTATTTACAAAAAAAAAAATGTATTCAAGTATTATATCAGCTATCTGGTTCCCATATTACAAGCTCTGCTTAGTTTGGGGCTGGGTAGTGTTGTGTGAATTGTCCACAATATTTATTTAATATTTATATTAATTTATTTTATTTTTATTATAAAGAATAGGCTTGCGCAGCACCTTTACCATTTTGACAGCTTAGACGGCTTAATAATACAAGTTTCCTCACGATGTTTTCCTTCACCGTTTGAGAGCATTGTGTTCATACATTTTTCGAAAAGAATAGTAGTGTCAAGGAGTATGAGTCTAGGGGTTAAATGACGGACAGTAGAAAAGTTTCATAAAGCTAAGCCTGGATTCCCGCGATCATTCCTAGTCTTACCGACCAGACTTATGGAATACAGTCTTTGAAATAACCCCATGACAGCTTTATGAAGACGTAGTGTGGACGTGAGGGTAGTCCTACAATTGTAGAGAAATGAAACACATATTCACAATGTAAAAGTAAAACTTCCAAAAACGCGCTTCAGACCATGCTTTTAAAGGTCGATAATCCCCAAAAATTAAAAAAAATATTCATAACTTTTTGGGGGAAAATCGCTTTATTTTTCTAAACCTATTTTAACTTGTTAGATATATTTTTGTATGACTCATAATCAGCACTTGCTGGCCTACCATGAGCTTCATATGGTTATGGTTATGGCTGTCAAAATTGTGTCAACAGTGTCAATACATTCAAACCCAAGAAGAAAATGAATGTGTGGGTCAGCCTATCTATACAGAATTTGACAACCATAGCCATATGGAGCTCGTGGTAGCCCTGGAGTACTTCTACTAAATATAATTCGAACTGTAAAAAACAATTTTCAAACTCTCTTACTCGGAACTTATTCGATTTTGGGCAAGTTTGGGGAATATTATTTTACACCCTGTTAACTTTCTGATAGTGAGTTATGACCGGGCTAATATTAGTTTAGTCCGATATGATGGTTGGCCTCTCAGCTCAGTTGGTAGTAGCTCTGCTTTCTGTGATGAAGGTCGTGGGTTCGATCCCCACCGTGAACAAATATTTGTGTAGTGAACTAGATGTTTGTTCTCTGTCTGGGTGTTATATTGTATTCTAAGAATGTATTTACAAAAAAAAAAGTATTATATCAACTATCTGGTTCCTGTTAGTCCAAGCTCTGCTTAGTTTGGGGCTAGGTATTGTTGTGTGGAATGACCAAAATATTTATTTATAACTGACAAGTTAGATATCTCAAGGACAACAAGATAGTTTTAGATTTTTTTTATGAAAAAGATTATGGGCTTAGAACCCACCTGATGGTAAGCGGTTATTGTCACCTTACGTTACAAATCGTGGGTCCAATCCGGTGGTGCCTATGGATTTTTATCTTCTAAAAATATATGTGCGCAATGCTAGTGCTCTCAAACGGTGAAGAAAAACATCGTAAGAAAACCTGCGGCTTTGTCAGCTCTGCACGTATTGATCATGTCTTTCCTGTGGATTAGACCGACTAAGCTGTCAGGATGGTATAGGTGCTGGGCAAGCCTACTCCGTCTAAAATTCCTGTCCTAGGTACTATAGCGTCCCGTAAGTAAGGGCATGAGTAAAAACATTTGCCCCTGAAGTAGTATGTATATCTAGAATATTTAAGTAGCGGAAACTCTTTTGGATTTTTTTCTTCTTCTTTGAAATCTCTCAATTTGAAATGAATTTGTTACAGAACTTTATTTTTGGAAAAGTTCTGTAAGTCCCCACCTGTAGGCCTACCATGAGCTCGGTCTGGCTCTGTCTCTGGCTCTGGTTTTAAGTCTGTGTGAGTGCTGACTTAATATGGCTACGTTCAAACGTCACACACACAGTACAATGCACTGGTGAGCACTCACACAGACTCAAAAACAGAGCCAGAGACAGATAGAGTTTGTGGTAAGTGTGGGGATTTTGGGTCTTTTTGGGTCTTTTTGAGACAGCAAATT
This sequence comes from Thera britannica, assembly GCA_939531255.2. NCBI lineage: Eukaryota > Metazoa > Arthropoda > Insecta > Lepidoptera > Geometridae > Thera > Thera britannica. Next base: position 14,737,225 of record OW618036.2, on the reverse strand, counting down.
TAATGTTTCAAATATTTATACTTATGCAAATATGCCAAAAGTAAACAGTATGTCTTGTTAAGGAGATATATGAAAAGGTTTTCGTGGCGGATTCCTTTGGGAGTGTTTTAATCTAGAGCAAGATGAAAGGTTTCTTATTATGAAGGAAATGTATGAATACACTTTGTTGTGAGTAATATTTGTTTTGTAGCTTATTCGGGTATTCAAAGTGGATTTTTTTAATATACCTAGAATTAATATGACATGGACATTGACGCAACGGGATAGAGAACGACTGGAAGCTTTCGAAATGTGGTGCTGGCGGAGAATGGAGAAAATTAGTTGGACAGAAAAAGTTACGAACAAACAGGTCTTAGAGCGAGTAAAGGAGAAGAGAGTTATACTTGAGACAATACAAAATCGAAGAGGAAAAATGTTTGGACATCTTCTACGACATGACAGCTACATAAAGAACATCATTGAAGGAAAGGTTGAAGGGAAACGGGGAAGAGGAAGGCCAAAAATTAGTTACATGAGCCAGATAAAAGAAAAGTCGCTGTCATGTCGTATAAGTAAGTCAAGGAGGCCGCATTCGAAAGACTTAATTGGAGAAAACTGCATCAAAACCCCGACAAGAGCTAAGCTCTTAAATTTAAGAAGAAGAACACTGTCTAGCCCAAAATAGAACTTGTACTATATGAACCAAATAGCTGATTTAATACTTACATGTTTTTTTTGTAAATACGTACCTAGAATACAGTATAACATCCAGACAGACAACAAACATCTGTGTTCACCACATACATTTGTTCTCGGTGGGGATCGAAACGACGAAGAACGAGGTACAAAAATGTTCTATAGTGGTAGATTTTTTTTAGTGGTGAATACCAAAAGACACCGCCATGTCAGTTTTACCGCAGTGACTGACGCAAATAAGTGTCAGTGTCATGCTAATTGTCAGCGTTAGTTGTAAAAAGGTCATTTCTACTCTTCTCGGATTCGTTTTCTGTGTATGTTTTCCTTTTTTTCAGAAACTTATTGATAAAGAAAATATCACCTCCTATTCATACCTATTACTTAAAAATCATATGAGGGTCATATTTTCTTTATCAATAAGTTTCTGAAAAAAAGGAAAACATACGAGCACGTATACAGGGTGTCCCATAAGTCAACGTCCAGCCGAAAACGGACGATAGGCCAAGTCATGACAGCTATCTAAAAAATATAAAAAAAAATATTTGTCATGTATTTTTCGAGATATGAGTATTTTAAAAAAACAAGAAAAACTGACATCCTGTGATGATCTTTTAAGTCCTGTGACTACAAATATTAACTTTTCATGAAACTTTTTTTTGCAACGTAAGCATGAATAACCCTTCTGTAAATTATAATTCAAAATTAAGCCATAACTGCCTCAGTTTTCAATGAAATCGTGGAGTTTTGGCCAACACTTCATTTCACATAATTACATCACCCAACTTTAACCGTCTGTACCACAAAAAAAATGTACTACACTATCATGGCAAGTAACTTTAAAAATTGGCGCATTTATCCAGGATTCCAAAATGGTATAATACTTGCTAGAGTACTCCTTAGTTTTGGAAATAAAAAAGGTTTTTTCAACTAAACCGGATTTCCAATCAATTTTATTTCATTAGATAAAATGTTTGTACCCTTTAAATCATGGGTTTAAAATGCCTACGCTGCGTTTTTAAGTGACTCACAATTCACAGGTAAAAGTAAATATCATTTCGACGATGTAAATAAACAGTTAGAGCCACCATCTTGTCGAAAGAGTAATAACCATGGGTTTTCAAGTTGGATCAGTTGAGCTATCTCTAGATCGTTTGTAACGATCGGAAGAGCTCAACAGTTTTTTGTGTATTTTGTACATTTTGTAAATATTTGTTTAATTGTAAGATTCTTAGTGTGAATAAAGTTTTCAAGTAATTTGCTAGTTTTAGGTAAAAGTTTGAAATAAAATTCAATCATAGAATTACTTCAATCGTGATTTTAATCTAAAGTTTGCCTTCGCCCGTCGCCGGTCTTATTACATGGTTATTGACGTGACAACGTCTTATAATTCGATGTAGCCGGCTGCACGCACGAAAAAACATGACTCATGTGGCGTTACCTCGCTCTGAGGCGTTCCATTTAATACTTGAAGTGCAGTCCTACATGAATCTAATAATCCTATTGAATTTTATTTCAAACTTTCACCTAAAACTAACAAACTACTTGAACACCAATGGTTATTACTCTTTCGACAAGATGGTGGCTCTATTTGTTAACATGCATTGTCGAAATTGTATTTACTTGTACCTGTAAATTGTGAGTGACTTAAAAACACAGCGTAGGCATTTTAAGTCCATAATTTAAAGGGTACAAACATTTTATCTCATTAAATAAAATTGATTGGAAATCCGGTTTAGTTGAAAAAACATTTTTTATTTCCAAAACTAAAGAGTACTCTAGCAAGTATTATACCATTTTGGAATCCTGGATAAATGCGCCATTTTTTAAAGTTACTTGCCATGATAGTGTAGTACATATTTTTTGCGGTACTGACGGTTAAAGTTGGGTGATGTAATTATCTGAAATGAAATGTTGGCCAAAACTCCACGATTTCATTAAAAACTGAGGTAGTTATGGCCTAATTTTGAATTGTAATTTACAGAAGGGTTATTCATGCTTACGTTGCAGAAAAAAGTTTCATGAAAAGTTAATATTTGTAGTCACAGGACTTAAAAGATCATCACAGGGTGTCAGTTTTTCCTGTTTTTTTTAAATACTCATAACTCAAAAGTTACATAACAAATATTTTTTTTTATATTTTTCTGATAACTGTCATGACTTGGCGCATCCCCCGTTTTCGGTTGGACGTTGACTTATGGGACACCCTGTATAGCAGATCTGGATTTTATGAGAAAAAATGGTTACTTTAGAGGCATTATTATCCAGGGAGGAAATAGGGGGCTACGTTTGTATGGAGAGTCGCCTGTGTGATTCCCTCTTAAAGGAAAATATCAATCATGCTGAAACTAAAATAAGCTACGAATAGTATATTTTTGTGCAGTCGATTGTACTTAACCGGAACATCTGTGGAGATTTAACGGTTGACGATCAAAGGGCTAATCAGAGGATCAAAGAACGTTTAACGCTAAACGTTATAAACGGCCCACTCTTAAGTTCTAGCTTTATTTATAGCATCGACAGTAATATAGCAGAAATATCTAGAGACTGGAACACTGGTCTCTCAGCTCAGTTGGTAGTACTCCAGCCTTTTGTGTCGAAAGTCGTGGGTTCGATCCTCACTGGGAATAAATACTTGTGTGGTGAACGTAGATGTTTGGTCTCGGTCTGGGTGTTATATTGTATTTTAAGTATTTATGTATTTACAAAAAAAAACTATATAAGTATTATATCAGCTATTTAGTTCCCATAGTACAAGCTCTGCTTAGTTTGGGGCTAGATAGTGTTGGGTGGATTGTCTACAATATTTATTTATTATTATTATACGTCAAATAATATCTTAAAATTTATTATCAGACTAAAAAAAGTGCTTGCGCACATCTAAGTATTCTGTGGCAATCAGTGAAACGCTGTCAAATACGTTATGATAGCGATATTTGATTTTCTATTTTATTTATTTTAAGCTCTGCTTAGTTTGGGGCTTGATAGTGTTGTGTGAATTATCTACAATATTTATTTATTTACTGATCGCCATCGCCATCGCCTTGTTAAGAAATATTTCCAAACATAAAACTTTGTAGATGGCAACTATAATGTGACAGGTGTCAAATAGTTCTTTCCTGTTTCACGCTAACCTTTTTGCTCTTCGGTGTGTGCTCAAATGTAAAAATTATTATAAAATCAATTACAGTCCATATTATAACAAATTCTCGCCTTTTTATTATACATAGGCGTTGTGGTCCTTCGAAACCTGTGTGTGTTGTGCGGGTCGTGTTTTTGTGCATAAATCGCCACAAAACGTGTTCTCGGAGCCATCGTTCGAGTGCCGGCCGTGGAAGTTTTTGTGAGAAATTTACAACTTCTCGCTACAAAACGACAAGAAGACACAATAGTTCCTGCTTACGCACAGAAAGCATTAAAAATAAGAAGAAATTTGCTGTGAAAAGTGGATTGCAAGCAATGATTGCATTTTTTGCTGACACCGGCATATTTTCATAATTCTCTCAGAAAGGGAGACCATTTTGTTTTTCGTCATTTGAGTCACGTTTGAGTCGTTTGGTTGTCAGATCTGCGTGGACGCAGATCGCCGCCCGGAGCAGTGTTCATTCAGTTCGTTGGTGAGATTGAGTTGGTACCATCCATAGACCAAGCTCAATTAGCACGAACTTCAAGACTTCAACTTCAAGGCTGTCAGGCATCTGTCAGGTGTCATTTTGTGCCAAAATTCAAACTGCGGTCAAATTCAATACTACGTCATCGTCATTCGTTCAATCTTCAGTCAATAACAATAACAGTGCAAAGTTCGTCGGTGTTCTACAAAACAAAGTGCGGCCTAATTGTATAAGTGCGCGGAGTGTTATAAATCGTAGAATAATACGTCCTACATACGTTCCACCATGGCGGAGTCCAAGGAAGCTTTGCGTAAACACCGGCTTCTGCGTGGCCAGTGCAAGGCTACAATCACGCGTATTGAGACTTTTGTGAACGACCCCATAAGTTTTGCGTCTGCTACCGTGGATATCCTGGAGGCGCGCAAAGAGAAGCTCATCACGGCGCTCAAAAGCTATGAAGCGGTACAATTGGACATCCTAAGTATAGATGAAAACGACTGTGAGCAGGTTGGTCCATTAGAAGAACAATACTATTCAGTGTTAGCTAAAATTAATGCCTCTTTAAAACAAATAGGTAAAAAATCGGTCTCAGAATGTCACAGTGTTTCAACGTGTAAATTACCAACCATTGATATACCCTGCTTTGACGGGAAGGACTTCACTAAATTCAAGCCATTCTTTGATTTGTTTATGGCGGTTATTGACAACAACAGGTCATTGTCTGATGTGCAAAAGCTCTTTTACTTAAGAAAGTTTTTAACAGAAGATGCTCTGGCTGTCATCATCAATCTGCCTCTTGTCAACCAGTCATATAAAGAAGCTCTGCTGTTATTAGAGAAGCGCTTTGACAACAAAGCAAGGTTAATTTCAAATCACATCAATGTCATTCTAGAATTACCCTCTATGCAGAAGGGTACTGCAACCGCTATCAGAACATTCCTATCCCAGCTGCAACAACAATTACATGCGTTAAAGAACTTGGACCAGCCCATTCAAAATTGGGATATGCTTTTAATCACTCTTTTAACAAAGAAGTTAGATCAGTATACGTGTAGGGCCTATCAACTTGATAGAAATTTAGAAGCGCTTCCAACAATGGAAGATTTCATGGCGTTTTTAGAGAAGCGTGCTATGGCGCTTGAGGATAGTTCCGAAACTAAAAAGTCATTAGTTGTAAACAAAGTGAGCAATGTTGTCACTAAAAATAAAAGTACCTACAAATGTTTGTACTGCGATGGGTCAGACCATGCTATGCATATATGCCCTCGTTTTAAAACGGCTCCTATAGAAGACCGTACCAAATTTGTTGAAAATAAAAAGTTGTGCACTATGTGCTTAAAAAGTCACACCGGTAAGTGTAGATTTAATTTTACTTGCAAAGTCTGTAGAGCGGGCCACAATACTCTCCTGCATGAAGACAGCATTCCAGCTACTGAACGATCAGTTAGCTTGCATTCACATGATGCTTCAGTGAATGTTTTATTGCCTACTATACGGGTTAAACTTATTGACCGACACGGGTCTCATATTTTTGTCAGAGGGCTTCTTGATTCCGCAAGCCAAGTTTCTTTTGTGACAACAGAACTTGTAGAAAAGTTAGGCCTAAAAACCAGATTCCAAACTAGCAATGTAGTAGGAATTGGAAACAAAAATCAAAAAATAAATACATGTGTTGATTTAATCATACACTCTCCAGTGAATGATGTGAGGTTGAATGTTAAATGCAATGTTGTAGATTCCATCACATCCCACCTACCTCAGCATTCCTTTGATATATCAAAGCTGAAGATACCTAAAAACATCTGCTTGGCAGATGATAAATTTAATGTTACTGATGTCATATCAATACTTTTAAGTGCTGAAATATATTTCAATATTTTGCTGAATGGGCAGGTAAAAATTCAGAATGGCCCTGTATTACAAAATACTTTGTTTGGCTACACAGTTGCTGGTAATATTCCTCAAAGCACTGTAAATAGTAATGGTTGTGTAAGTAGTGTGGTCAATCTTGCCATCTGTAATAACAATAAATTAGAGGAGGTGATGGAACAGTTTTGGCTATCTGAGAGTATACCTCAAGCTGTAACTAAGCAAAAATCCATAGAATTTGAAAAAGCTGAGAGTTGCTTTAATGAGTCAGTGCAACTTCAAGACAAAAGGTTTGTTGTCAAAATGCCATTAATGGCCAAGAAAGCAGAGTTGCAGCTTGGGGACTCGTTCTCAGTTGCCCTCCAAAGATTTTTGACACTGGAGAGAAAATTTAAAAAGAATGCATTGTATTTAGAAAAATATAAAAGGTTCATTGATGAATATTTAGAATTGGGGCATGCTAAAATTGTTGACATTGGGAACTATAACGTCCTAGATGGGTCTAACTACTTTTTGGCTCATCATGCAGTTTTTAATGAGGAAAGCTTGACTACCAAGTTGCGGGTGGTCTTTGATGGTAGCATGAAATCTAGATCAGGGGTTTCACTGAATGATGTCATGTTGAATGGTCCAGTGGTCCAAAGCGAACTTCTTGATATACTTATTCTATGGAGAACGTTTATCTACACGTTAATTTGTGACATTCAGAAGATGTTTAGATCTGTGGGCATAAATGCTGACCAAACCAGCCTTCAAAATATACTTTGGCGCGAAAGCTCTCAAAAACCCATTAGCTGTATACAATTGCAGACTGTCACCTACGGTTTAAAGGCTTCAACCTTCTTAGCAACACGGTGCTTAATTGAACTGGCCAATAGATATGGTGTTTCATACCCTCTTGCAGCCAAAGCCATGCGCACAAGCACATATGTTGATGATGTGATAGTTGGATCGGATAGTCTGGAGGAACTTCAGCAGCTTAAAGGCCAATTAATTGAGCTTATGGAAAAGGGTAGTTTTGTTCTTCATAAATGGTGTTCCAACAGTCCCCAAATTCTTGATGATCTTCCAAAAGAAGTCAAATATTTTGAGAAACTTGATATAAACAAAAATAATATTGTTAAAACACTAGGTCTGAAATGTGATATTTTGCTAGATCAGCTTAGTTTTACAGCCCCTTTGGTTGAGAAAAATGATGTTAACACTAAAAGAAAGGTGTTAAGTTTTATTGGAAAAATGTTTGATCCCTTGGGATTGATAGGTCCAATTATAGTCACAGCAAAGCTTTTCATGCAAAAATTGTGGTCAATAAAAATTGACTGGGACTCTATAATGCCCCATGAACAGCTCTACTTCTGGGAAAAATTCTTAGACAATTTAAAATCAATGGGTACCATCAATATTCCAAGATGTGTTAATTCTGCTGGCAAAATCTATGTAGAGCTAGTAGGATATGCTGATGCTTCCTTCAAAGCATTAGGCTGTTGTGTATATCTGAGGGTATTTAATGTGGATGGAACGGTCCTTGTAAACCTTTTGTGTTCCAAATCACGGGTTGCTCCATTGAACAAATCCATAACAATCCCAAAACTTGAATTGAATAGTGCTCTGCTCCTTTCAGAGCTTACATGTAGAGTCAATAAGGTTTTAAAAGATAGAATTCCACTGAAATCATTTTTATACAGTGATTCACAAATTGTATTAGCTTGGATAAAAACAACTAGTATAAAGTCAAATCCTTATGTAACCAAGCGTGTCAATCAGATCAGAGAGCTGACTAAAGGTGTCAGTTGGCATTATGTCTGCACAGCTGAGAACCCAGCTGACCTATTATCCAGAGGTTGTGATCCACAGAAGTTGCAGTCTAACAAGCTTTGGTGGCATGGTCCCAAGGATCTTTCAAGTGTAGAATACAAGCACTCTTCTACTGAAGCCAAGTTACCCATTCCTCTTGATGATGATGATGATCATGCTGATCCAGTTGTAAACTCATGCAATATTGATGATAGTTCTTCATTTGGTCATAAAAAAGCATTTTTTAAAAGCTTTTTTGAAAGGTTCTCCGACATCAATAGGTTACAAAGAATTGTGGCCTATATCTTGCGTTTTCGCAATAATTCTGATAACAAAAATGAGAGGTTAGTTGGTGTTCTAGCTCCAAAAGAGCTCCATAATGCACTTTTGGTTATAATGCGCTGTACTCAGGAATGTCATTTTTCAAATGAGATAAGTTTGCTCAAAAATAGCTCTCCAATAAAATCAGGCTTGTCCAGCTTGCACCCGTTCATCGATAATAATGGTTTGGTTCGCCTAGGCGGTCGTCTTCAGAATGCTTCAGACATTCCCTATGAAAAGAAGCACCCTGTTATTTTGCCAAAAAACTGTCACATCACTAATATTATAATACACAAAGAGCACTTGCGCCTATTACATGCTGGTGCAAAACATGTCATAGGTTCTCTTTCTCAAAGATTTTGGATCATTAGTGCCATTGGTGAGGTGAAGAAGGTTGTCAACCGTTGCATTAAATGCGCGCGACTGAAGGCTGCAGCTGCTATGCAGCTCATGGGTTCTCTACCTGAGGAGAGATTGACTGCTGTAAGACCATTTCATATAGTAGGCGTAGACTTCTGTGGACCTTTCAATTTAAAGGTATCAAGAATCAGGAGACCTCTTATAACAAAAAGTTATATAGCCTTGTTTGTATGCTTTGCAACAAAGGCCATCCACATGGAGTTAGTTAGCGACCTCACCACAGAAGCATTTTTGGCATGCCTCAAACGATTTATCGCCCGGCGTGGAATGCCTGTCACCATATTTTGTGACAACGCCAAGACCTTTAAAGGTGCTGAAAATGAACTAAATAAATTGTATGATTTGTTTAATTCTAAGAAACATGTTGATGAAATTCAAAACTATTGTGTACCTAAATATGTAAAATTCAAATTTATACCTAGCTACTCCCCTGAGTTTGGTGGACTATGGGAGGCAGGTGTTAAGAGTCTAAAGTTTCATTTTAAAAGAATAGTAGGCAATATTGCTCTTACTTTTGAGGCTCTTTACACTGTTATAGTAGAAATAGAAGCAGTTTTAAATTCAAGGCCTCTCTTACCATTCAGTTCGGATGTGTCCAATTTCCAATATCTTACACCTGGTCATTTTTTGATAGGTGCAGCTATGACTAGCTTTCCAGAGGTAGATCACTCAAATGTTCCAATGAACAGACTTCGATTTTGGAATTTGTTGTCAAAAATTAAACAAGACTTTTGGGCTGTCTGGTCAAGGGACTATCTCACTCAACTGCAGAGCAGACCCAAGTGGAAACAGGTCCTCCCTAATCTAAAAAAAGGTGATCTTGTCATTGTACGCAGTGATAACACTGCACCCCTATCATGGCCAATGGCAAGAATAGATGAAATAGTCCCTGGACCAGATGGTCAGGTCAGGGTGGCCCATATTAAAATGGCCAACAATAAATTGTATACAAGATCTCTTAGAAAATTGTGTCCATTACCACTTAATTAAATTTTGTGTCCTATTTGTTTCCTAAGATATAGACTTAGTTAAAATACTAAATAAGAAAATCTTTATGTTCACATTTAAGCCATAAAACAGATAACAATGTAACTGTCATACAAAATATTTATAAATACAGAATGTTAAAAAGCTTTAATGGTAAACTCAATAATAAAATAAAAGTAAATTCAGTAGTTAAAATATGTTTATTGTTTGTAAAAATTGCATTTATATAATTTTTATGATATTCACCGGCCCCGGCCCAACTATGTTAAGAAATATTTCCAAACATAAAACTTTGTAGATGGCAACTATAATGTGACAGGTGTCAAATAGTTCTTTCCTGTTTCACGCTAACCTTTTTGCTCTTCGGTGTGTGCTCAAATGTAAAAATTATTATAAAATCAATTACAGTCCATATTATAACAAATTCTCGCCTTTTTATTATACATAGGCATAGTTAAGCGCAGGCCTTTAGACACGTCAAAATCACGTAATGACGTCCGTCATACACCGGTAACCGCATCTTAGAAAACAAAGGCTCTAATGGATAGCCTGCATGAAAGGTCGTCACTGGGTAAGTGATATAATTAAGTTTTGAGGAAAGATTTGGGCAAAAAGATTACATTATTTTGGTATCTGAGGACCAGTGGAACTGATGGTTAAACATTAGGTGCGTGTTCGATTTTTTGCACTATAACATCATTTTTATAAAATGTTTAAAATTATTAAGAGATCACTCTCCGTGACATGATAAGCCCAACTATAGTATTTAACAAACAAACGTGTTTTATTTTGTAAAAAGAAAAAAAAATTAAAAAGGGTCTGAAGATTTTTTTTAACAAGCACATTATGCCCCCCTGATGTTTAGCGGTAACAATCGCATATACAAACAAACAAAGTGTTGTATCGTAGGACACGCACTATAAAGATAATATGATTAAAATTGAGATTCCTGTTAAGTCCTAAAGAGGCCGTTAGCGTGGGACGAAACAGGAATAACTCAGTACTTTAAGCCACAAAATAATGAGATTATCATTAGAAGGTGCGATCATAGTAATGGGATCTACCTGACACGGCTTTTAAAATAAGACGTTCATCCATCACTGGTGGTTGTATAAGCCTACTTGTTACCTGAAACTGGTACAGTCAACAACATAAATAAAACCAAGCAAAGAAGAGGACAACAACAAAGATGGATTTTTTATAATCTGACATTGCACGAAAGGAGAGGCTGAAACTGTATAGTCAGCACCATAATTAAGAAAAAGCAAAAAAAATACAACATGGAAAATTTGGAATTTGTAAAAAATGTGGAGTTTTGATCATCAAACTCAGTGCACGAAAGGAGACTCTTTGAGGTACACTTAAATCCTTTCACCACACTTCGTCCGTAAAAACCTGTGAACCAGTTTCAGCAAAATTAGTTCAGCCTTTCTTTAGTTATAAATAGTGTAACTAATACGACTTTCTTTTATTATATAGATAGATATAGACTATACACTAGTTTTATATTTTTTTGTATTTTAAGGTGCATCTACTTATTAGAAACCTACATATTATATACTTTTCTTTGTACCTTAACTGATATATTAAAATAGCTGTACTTTTGTAAACCTTTTTGTGGAAAATAAATGTTATTATTATTCAGATATTTATTTGTATTCTTATTTTTTAAGTTTTTTACAATACCTATATAATTATTTAAATAAAAAACATGTACCTATTTTTATAAAACACTTTTTATTATTATTATTATAGATAGGAGGGATTAAAGTTTTTTTTTTGTATTTTATTTAATTCCATCAATGAGTGTACTTTACCACAATACGTATACTATAAACGAGTACGTTGCGATACTCGAGATAACAGAGGGTTAACCAGTTAGCGTGTGCTCGGAAGTCTCTGCATTTGTCAACGTCTCGCGTCAAATAGCAGCCATTAACATCCTTTGAGACTGTGACAATTGCTAGAAATACACACGGGAGAGATCTATTGCGAACTAAAGGCCTCCGCTGATCTAGGCGATGGCGATGGCAATCTGCTGAAACACTGAATATGACAGTGATATTTGACAACTTTTCAGCTGATCGCCATTGCCTAGATGTGTGGATGCTGCATGGCCCGATGTCCCGGTCACTCTACCATCGGAAGCTAACATGTCAATTTGCAATGTCTGTAGACACCTACTACTTTCGTATTTTATTTTTATATGCTGTGTAAAAGAGTAGGTCGTGGGTTTGATCCCCAACGGAACAAATATTTGTGTGGTGAACACAGATATTTGTTCTGTCTGGGTGTTATATTATAGTATTCTTAGTATGTAGGTATTTAAAAAATATATATATTTAAGTTAGGTATTATGTCAGCTATCTTGTTCCCATAGAACAAGCTCGGCTTAATTATTGTAGCTAGATAGTGTTGTGTGGATTGCCTACAAATTTATTTTTGACGTGACAACGTCTTATAATTCGATAGAGCCGGCTGCACGCACAAACAACATGACTCATGCGGCAGTACCTCGCTCTGAGGTGTTCCATTTAAGGCTTGAAGTGCAAGCGAGAGCGCGGAACGAGCGACAAAAAGGGTACAATTGGCCTCCGCGTTTGGCAGCGCTCGACATCTGTCTCTCTCCTACTTGAGTGAGCGATGCGTCCGCGTGGACAGCTGTATGACGTTGTCACGTTCAACTATTGTAAGTAAACCGACTTTACAGATAACCGTTTTTTATTTTAGGTTGATGATGATGAAACGTACTCATAAATAAGTAACGTAAAAATTAACAGCGACTAGATTTTTGATTCCAACAAAACATACGTCACTCCACAGAAACCCCTAAACTAGCCCCAAAATGGTCATAAAGGTAGTGTTACAATTTATAGTGCAGTGAGTGATCTCAATATAATGTGCGTACCAGTGCGTTATTCCGGGCGTGATCCCATCGAAATGATTGCGCCCTCACGAAGATTTATCTTACTGTTGTAATTCACTCTTTTTGTCTCACTCACTAATGCAAAAATGACTAACAGCCGTACTCAGCGGTAATATGATACGCCATCTCTCGTAAGGAAATAAGTAAGCCTACCACAAGCTCTGTCTGGCTCTGGTTTTGAGTCTGTGTGAATGTATTTTAACAGCCATACTCAGCTGTAATATGATACGCCATCTCTCGTAAGGAAATAAGTAAAACTACCACAAGCTCTGTCTGGCTCTGGTTTTGAGTCTGTGTGAGTGTATTTTAACAGCCATACTCAGCGGTAATTTGCTACGACATCTCTCGTAAGGAAATAAGTAAGCCTACCACATGCTCTGTCTGGCTCTGTCTCTGGCTATGGTTTTGAGTCAGTGTAAGATTTTATCGCGATTACCTTTATTATTTCCCGACGTTTCAACCGTGTTACAACGCCGTGGTCGCGGGGAGACGATCGCGTTAATTAAAAAAGCAGCCAAGTGCGAGTCGGACTCGCCCATGAAGGGTTCCGTAGCATCAATTAACATAATATAAAGGTTTTTGTAGTTCGTCGAAAGGTAAATTGCAGTTTACGATTTATGAAAAAAAAACTACTGACTAGATCTCGTTCAAATCAAATATCGTTGGAAGTTTACATAGTAATGTACAACATATATTTTTTTTGGATTTATCATTCTCTTATTTTAGAAGTTAGAGGGGGGGGGACCAACTTTTTTCTACTTTGGAAGTGTCTCTCGCGCAAACTATTCAGTTTAGAAAAAAACGATATTAGAAACCTCAACATCATTTTTGAAGACCTATCCATAGATACCCCAAACGTATGGATTTGATGAAAAAAAATTTTTTGAGTTTCAGTTTCAAGTATGGGGACCCCCAAAATTTATAGATTTTTTTCTATTTTTGTGTAAAAACCTTAATGCGGTTCACAGAATACATCTACTCACCAAGTTTCATCAGTCTAGCTTTTATGGTTTCGGAGAAAAATGGCTGTGACACGGCCGGACAGACAGACAGACAGACAGACAGACAGACAGACAGACAGACAGACAGACATGACGAATCTATAAGGGTTCCGTTTTTGCCATTTGGCTACGGAACCCTAAAAAGTGCTAGTGTGACCCCCGAATACTGAAACGCGACTCAGATTTAAGTACGTCTCAAGCGACGAATATTTGACAGATATTCATTGAAAACTGTCAAATATTCGTCGCTTGAGACGTGCTTAAATCTGAGTTGCGTTTCAGTATTCGGGGGTGAGTGTATTATATTGTGTGAGTGACGTTTCGACATAGGATTTATTTAGTCAACACTCACAGACTCAAAACCAGAGCCGGGGCTCTGGCTCTGTAGCCAGACAGAGCTTGTGGTAGGCATAAAGGAAGCCATTTATAATGATAAAGATTGAGTAGGCTATATTCTTGGCTGAAGATCAAATTCAGTTTTTTGCTGAAAGGTCATGTTATTTCGCCGAGTAGTTATTTGGATCGGTACCAAAAACAAGAGTGCGTAGGACTTAGGAGTTTTGTAAGGCTACACATTTTGTTAACCTACCTACTCGTTTTGATGTGATTTATTTTTGTAAAATACGTTACACGTGAATATTTCATGCTCGACAAACATTTAAGCTTGCATTGTAACCATAGCTCCTATTATAATAACACCTAAAACTTTAATGCCTTATTTGTTTAAAGCATAATTTGATCATCACAAATTTACCTAGGTACTTATATAATACCTACTACTTATCTTTACTTATTTTGATATTATGTTACCTTGTTCATTGTTAGAATGTAACCTAGTTTTAAGAGAGAGAAATAAATGATTTTTATTATGATTTTTATTTATTAATGCTTGACAGATAAACTAGAGTCTGCACAAGATTACTCTGCGCGTGACTAATACTAAACTCGTCCCCAACTGTCATCAAGACAGTATAAAAGCATAACAAGGAGTCTTCGGGTATCACTACGCAACTCTACCTGTCCGTGGAGATTGACTTCTGTTTTACGAGGCCATTCACTGACCAACGAGCTGGCAAATCATTAAGGAAGTTTAGTGTTCTGTAAAATTATAATTTACTTTTATTAGATTTATACCACTTTATTTGTATACATGGATACGAGTCCTATTAGGTGCTACTATACATAGTATAATAGGCTGCCTTATCGCTGACAGCGATTACTTCCAGGCCAGATTTTAGTTAGGTTAGTTGCTGTAATAAGTTAATTTAGAAAAAAATATTCTTAATGCCTATTTAAAACCAACATAAAACCTCAGCATAAAAACTAATGCTGTAACTAACTGTTAGTCTGTGACAAACGATCCTTCGCTACCTTACATAAACCCCAAAGAAGATTGACAAAAAGCTAGGCTAACCTAAGCCAGCACTGAATTCTTAGAAAAATCTAATAAAAAGAAACGCATACTACAATACTATAGCCAAAGCTTACTATATTTGATTTGGTATTAGAAAACTCATAACATTTTTTTCAAGATGGATGCTTGTCTTCTAATATTTGTCTTAATCTAGTAAATATTTAGCATTCTAGTGTAATTATATATAATCATAAAGGTTTTAGTATATGGGCTAGGTACGTTAGCTTGCTTTCCTGACGTATCCTTTAAGTTGTATCTTGTTTGCGGTGGTCTTTAGCTCGGTATGCTATCATACAGGCCTTGGCTTAGTTTAGGTACCGAGGTGGAGTCCTATAAAAATAAGATGGCATTGGTTACCTACCCTTATATTTTGATGTATCGAGACGCGGGAGACGGGCCTGGTGACCCGATTTACAGGTTTTAATTTAAAACCTCCTTGGGTACCAGCTCTCGGTTTTGGCTAAGTTATAAAATGTAATGTTTTAGACCTAATTTTATCCTTGTCCTTAGTCTAAGTGAGAGAAATAAACAAATAAACAAATATATAAAATATTATGACACATTTCATCCTTCAAGCATAATTATGTTGCACAGTGAATGGCCGCCTAACCTTACATAAGTCCACAAAGGGTAACACACTGGCGTGGTACAATTAAAACTTGTCTCATTAATAACAGGAGATTTAGGTCGCCCTCGAGCGCTGAGGAGATGATATATTTGTATTTTGCTAACAAGTTTTTGTATTATACTAAGTGGGAAAGTACTTATAAGTTTCTTTGTCTTGGATGAGAAGAAAATTAAATGGGTGAAGTATTAATGTAAGCCCATACTTATGAATTACTCAAATTGAAATGAGATGTTTCATGAAGTTATAAAACCCCCGCTAGGTCTGTGTACACCAACCATAAATACAGCTTAGAAATATAGTATTCGGTTTAAATTGTTATTGACGTGACAACGTTTTATAATTCGATGGAGCCGGCTGCACGCACGAAAAAACATGACTCATGTGGCGTTACCTAGCTCGGAGGCGTTCCAATTAACGCTTGAAGTGCAAGCGAGAGTGCGGTACGAACGAGAAAGAGGCACAATCGGCCTCCGCAGCGTTCGACACAAACAAATAAAATTAAAATTTTCTTTTGTAAAATGCCACCATTCCTCAGTATTTTCTTATGACGTTGTCACGTTCAACTATCGGCAGTAAACCGATTTTACAGAAAACCTTTTTTTTTCTGTAATTTTGTTTCATTTACTTGTACATAGATATTTTTTTAACGATCCTTTTGATGATTTTAAGTGCGCCTAGTGAGAGAAATATTTATTAGAATGTATTGTATTTGTTACATTTGTGACGACGAAAACTCTTCATTGAATATAGCTAGAACTCTGTTTGCTATAGTACACGGCAAAACAATACCACTACGCATTACGACGCCATCTTCCTCTCTCTACTAGTGATGTGTCTCCTCGCTCGATCGAAATAGGGATGTCCTACCCCCAAAACCGGCTAACACATTATACTTGTATTATTGCCATGGGTGCTATATTTTTTTAAGTAAAAAAATGTGTACTTTTAAGTTAGGTACTAAAACTAAAAGTCAAAGTTAAAAATATGTTTATTCGGTTGTATCACCAGGATTAATTAGAAACGTCTTAAAGCTAGGTGAGTGGTAGCTGCCAGTTCTAAGTGATCAAGCCTAGAAGAATAGGTAACCCTAACCGATTTTTTTATCCTTCTACAAAACTAAAATAAAAATAGCATGAAGTTACAGTGTGGTACCTAAATATTATACTAATGCGATCTAAAATGTTTACGTACAGAATTTTAAGTGCATTCATATGTAAAAATGTTAATAAAAGGAATTCTATATAATAAACATAGAAGTATTGCGTAAGTAGCAACTTCATTAAGTAACTTTATGGATCTTAAACTGACTTTGATTTCTCAAAACTCCATCCCGAAATACACTTGGCTACTAAAATGTTTCTTTAAGACGTAGCAAAGCAATAAAACCACTAGAAACTGTTTTAAAGCAAATTAATTATCGAAACCGCAATCTCGACTGAACAAAAAAGCGTCGGATCGTAGTCACAGCTCATTGTTAATCAGCTGGTATATTTCTTTCAAACGAATGCCTTTAATTATTATTAGTCTAAATAAATAAAAATAAAATAAATAAATATTGTGGACAATTCACACAACACTACCCAGCCCAAAACTAAGCAGAGCTTGTAATATGGGAACCGGATAGCTGATATAATACTTGAATACATTTTTTTTGTAAATACATACTTAGAATACAATATAACACCCAGACAGAGAACAAACATTTATGTTAACCACACAAATATTTGTTCTCGGTGGGGATCGAACCCACGACCTACAGCGCAGAAGGCAGAGCTACTACCAACTGAGCTAGATGCCAGTCAAATCTTTTTATTACGTAAAAGTCTTGGTTACGAACTAATATCATATCCAATAATAATAATAACAAAACACAGTACAATGATGGTAATTTAATACTAGAGTCTACGTAAGATAACACTGCGCGTAACAGACGGAAAACTGACTTGAAATAATCTCTTCTATCTCATTTTTATATTATATAATGAACTTGCATTAGACGCAATGCAAGTTCAATTTCCTACTCATGTTTGTGATCGGAAGATTAATTTCTAGTCTATTTTTTTCATGTATTTTGCCCTCTATCACGCGGAAAGTTATCTTGCGCGGACTATAATCGGATATTTAACACTGTCACTTTAATGTACACATGAAGCTATTGACAACCTTAGCTAAGTACCTGTGGTTGTATTTTTAGGTAGATTACCATGACTGTTCTCTTTAGGCTATGTTTCAGTAAAATATTATCCCCTGCCCCTCTACCTTTTTGCTGGTCGGTAGATGAGAGTAATTTATATAATGAGCTTCGACCATCAGCGGGGTTAGCGCTTTAAAACCTTTATAAAAATGTTGCTCTGAAGAAAGTTACGTAATAAAAATGTTGTTCACCCCTGCCATGTAAAAGTTGATTTTAACATAGTGGAAAATGTTGATTACCTCTGCAGTGTCATAGCTGATTTTGTGTGTAGAAAAATGTTGCTTTAAGGTTATCGTAGTTGATTTTAGTTTAGGATTTATGTCCTTCATTTTGAGAAAATAGTTTATTGAAACCTTATTTCTTGGAGTAAGGAGTATTATTATTTCATATTTTTGGAAATAGAGGGACGCCTTTGCCCAGCAGTGGGAAAAATCAGGCTGAACAAAAAAAAGTGACAGACATTTTAGACAGCGCATTCTAGCACCAAACTAAGCAAGTGTTCTATATAACACTAAATAATTAAGGCAAAATCACAATTAATGAACCTGTAGTCCTCCAATGGTTGCAGAATTGAGCCGACCAGTAGGATGAATGCATGTCTTTAGCTGTAATCAAAACTTTAGTCGTATTTGTCAGTTTTGGCTTAATTTTGAGCTGTGATTGCAATCAAAAATGAATTAAAACAAAACTAATGTTTGACAAGGGACGATTGCAACAAAACTGAATGCTGACGTAATAAACATGATATAGCGAATAGGACCTTCGCTTTGTAAAACTAGTATGGAAAGTGATAGATAGTGGTCGACAAGATAATGTGATTGCTACCATGAGCTCTGTCTGGCTCTGTCTCTGGTTCTGGTTTTGAGTCTGTGTGAGTGTTGACTAAATAAATCCTACGTCAAAACGTCACACACACAGTATAATGCACTAATGAGCACTCACACAGACTCAAAACCAGAAGCTGAGACAGAGCCAAACAGAGTTCATGGTAGGCCTACTGCTCTTTGTTACTTTCATTAAATATTTGTGTGGTGAACATAGATGTTTGTTCTCTGTCTGGGTGTTATATTGTATTCTATGTATGTATTTACAAAAACCAAAAGTATTTAAGTATTATATCAGCTATTTGGTTCGCATAGTACAAGATCTGCTTAGTTTGGGGCTAGATAGTGTTGTGTAGATTGTCCGCATTATTTATTATTTAATTTATTTGTTTGTTAGTATCAAACTTTGATTACAACAGAATAACGCAATCACCCAGATGTATTTGTTCATATAAAATAACATTCGAACTTTAAAAAACACATTCAATAAACTTTTAGTTAAAATTTAAACCGCATGAATTCGTAGCACACAGTTGGAAGCACTGAACATTAATAAAATGAAATATCTCTATTTGGAAACACCGATTTGAAATTACCCTTAAATAAAGCATCCCGTACACTGCAGATGCACGTGTTACTACTATCTACTTATAAGGCTGTGTATACATTGCAAATGTCCGACACGATACGACATTTTTATCCTTGAATTCGTTTTTTATGAACTACTACGAACAAGCTGTTATTCTATTCTGACATTTGAGAGTACTAGCATTGTGTACATACTTTTTCCGATCAGGAAAATCCATAGGTACATGACTAAATTCGAACCCGCGACCTAAGGATTGGAAGGTGGGGACAACAGCTAGGCCACCAGTGCACACAGTACACACAGACTATGTTTATGAGAAGGAAAATATTTGGTTGACTCCCAACATTGCCATCAAACCCACAAAAGAGAAAAAACACTTGCGCAAGGTCAAACCAAAACTAAACCTTAACTAATCCCCAAATCCGCAAGCACGTGTGACGTGATCCTTAGTTATAACATTGCATGCATGCATAAGGAAGCATCCACATAATATTCCATTAGGTTGCCGCGGCACGCGACGCGACGATCGGATTGTGCAACTATTTATTGTAACGATGAAGATTTGGAGCTAGTAACGTAGCTGTAGTGCTACGGAAACTGCTACAAAGCTATGACGTAGCTGTGCTACGCTGGATTAAAGCTCGGGCGATTATAGATGTTTGACTTTGATTATGGGATCGTACAACAATAATTTATTGTTACGATGAAGATTTGGAACTAGTAACGTAGCTGTAGTGCTACGAAAGCTGCTACAGGGCTACGACTTAGCCGTGCTACACTGGATTGGTAAGCTCGGACAATAAGCAAAGGATTATAGATGTTTGGCTTTGATTATGGGATTGTACAACAATATTTTTTTATTGTAACGGTGAAGATTTGGAACTAGCAACGTAGCTGTAGTGCTACGAAAACTGCTACAGGGCTACGACGTAGCTATGCTACACTGGATTGGTAAGCTCGGACAATTAGCAAAGGATTATAGATGTTTGGCTTTGATTATGGGATTGTACAACAATATTTTTTTATTGTAACGGTGAAGATTTGGAACTAGCAACGTAGTTGTAGTGCTACGAAAACTGCTACAGGGCTACGACGTAGCTATGCTACACTGGATTGGTAAGCTCGGACGAATAGCAAAGGATTATAGATGTTTGGCTTTGATTATCGGGATGAATAATGCATAGGACGGGCAGGCACGTATCCAGCGCTCAACAAAGATTGTGATGAGATTGGTTACACCGACCCGAAAATCTGGTAAGTGCAAGTCAGCGTATGAACTTGCTCGCGCATCATCGATATAGTGAAATTCTTCAAAGTTATATAAAAAAAAAAACACACACACACAGACACGTTTTGGAAGTATCTCTCGCGCAAACTTAACAAAGTTTAGAAAAAATGATATTATAGACTGTTCTAACTGTGGGAACCCCCAAACCCTATTTTTTTGGCTTCAGAACTCTAATACAACAAAATAATAAAAAAAGGTATTATTAGGGCAACATAACACTCATTTGAAGTTCTTTTAAATTTCAAACGATATCACCACCATCCGCGTTTTTGTATGCTATTTGGTTTCATGGCCACGCAGGCAAGATTTACGCAGTATCGGAAGCCGTGTTGGCCTAGTAGTTCAAACCCATGTTCTGTGTATGTACATAGCAATGCATTTGCAACGCTGCTTCTTGTATTGACACTCCGATATGTGACTAGTGGTAGTGGATTTAAGGTCATGGGTTCAAATAAAGGCCACCATTTTATGCAATGGATGTAATGCTCTGTTTTATAATATGCAGCACATCGTAGGTCACATTCCTGACGCGCGTGACCTAAACGCGTGTGACAAAGGGCTCTACTACTGCTAAAGCGGGGGTTTCTCTTCGCCCCACAGTATCTTGCCTCGATAAAATAAGCTTTTTTTTATGCTACTAGCATATAGAACAAGCTTAGGGAAATATCACTTATAACAAAGCATTGCCAGGTAGGTTACGCACGTCAGGAACGTGCCCTACGATATACAGTCTATCAACTAGAGGTACTGGAGTCTAACAGATATTCAGCCACACGTGCCAGTAATTTCACCGGCACCCACATTCTTCAAACCGAAACACAGCAATGCTGCTTCACGGCAATAATAGGTATGGTGGTAGTACTTCCCCGACGAGCCACACACAAAGAGGTCTACTATTAGGCACGGTGATGAAGTGATGGAAGAATCAAAATTATAAAGTAATTCTAGTTAGTTTAATCATTGAAAACACATGCGATTTCACATTAATAACACGGCGATAAACTAAACTTAACATTCAAAGACATTTGCAAAGAATCATTCACAAAGGGAAATAATTTCGTTGAATAGAAAACTTTATTCATTAAATTCTAAGGAATGTAATCTATTTGAGCCACCTGCCGACTGAGAAGGCAATGTGTACTTAGCACTAGTTTGTTTCTCCAAATGGATTTTAGAAAAAACATATTTTTTTTCATCCCACCAGCTCTGAAAGTGTGTTTTTGCTGTTTAATATCTGACTGGTAAAGCTGTTTTTATCCGCTAGAGGATAAAGTAAATTTGAATTTAGAATATCGTGTTCAATAAGTTTGTGAATACACAACCTATTTACTTCTACCTACATGGTGTCGAACTTATCATACAACCTTTTTTTATTTTGATAAAAACTCGCACTCGTAACCTTCTTGGTGTATTTGTGAATTCAAAACACCATTAGACTTTTTTACTTCTACCTGCATGGTGCCGAATTTATAATACAACCTTTTTAAATTTGTTAATAACTCATACTCTGAACCTTCTTGGTGTGTTACTTTTAGTCGCGCCATGTTCTTTTTTGCATTTAGTCATTTCCTCGCTGAGGTGGGATGAAAAGTTACGTGTTGCACTCGAGTGCAAAGATTTTTCACCTTGTGCTCTTTTGATTCCTTCGCCAACGCTTAGGATTCTAACTTTTAAACCACTCGCTACGCTCGTGGTTAAATATTAGAATCCTGCGCTTGCTCAGTCATCAAAATTGAGCACGCGGTTAAAAAGCAGCTTTGCACTCTTGTATAACAAATAACTATTTCCTACTCGCCATCTCGAAATGACACTACGTTGTTCCTTTGACGAAATCTAGTTTTATCATTTATTTCTATCTACGGGTTAGTATACAGTCTTATCATACCCATTTTACTACTTTTTCTTAAGTCTAATTACATTTTTTTTTACATCTTAATCTACTTTTACAACGTTTTGCTTAATTTCTATACTAATATTTTATAGCTTACTGGCAAGTGAGACTGAACATTTTTTGATTTGACCGCTTGACCGTTTGACCGCTATCTCACCTGCTGTTAGGTAATGATGATTTGTATGTCTCAAGTTGATTGTAGCGTGATGCACAGGGCAGTGCATTGTAGGGCACATTTCTGACGTGCGTGACCTACATAACTACCTATTTCTACCTATTTTGTTCCAACACGGTAGAAATAGGCATGGTGTTAGTTCTTCCCCGGATGAGCCCTTCACAAAAATCTCTACTACTACACGTGGTGAAGTAATTCCTTATTAAGTTTTTGATTAGAAAGCGCAAAAAACTCGTGCAAACGGTGCAAATATTAATTGTAAAATGAATAATTTATGAGTTATATCGACGATCTATGGCGATTATTTGTCGTTATTCCGCCATTAGGGCCATCGTTAGGGAAAAGATGTTTTATTCGCGGTTCGGTTGGTTTATTGGATATTGCAATAAAATGAGTGTAACTTTAGTATTAGGTTTTTGGATAACATAATAAAAAATGTGTCTTTTGGGTTAGTTTGGGCTAATGACTTTGTCCTCTTGGATCTCGTTTGGAATTAAATTATATCAGTTATTTTACCTACCGTTTATAAGAACAGGATAAAATAAGTCATAATAATTATGAATTCAACTTTTGTTTATTGAGTATAAAAAATCTACAGTAATTAATTAAATTCGCATATCCCATGAAAATTTGATATTTTTTTTAAATAAGGAGGGACGAGCTGGATGCCTATGAGCGGGACTGGTAACTTAAGGTAGAAGATAGTATAACGCCGGGTAAAAATGGGGAGACGCCTTTGCCCAACAGTGGGACTAGCACTACGGGCTAGACGCTATAGATTTGTCATTGTCATTTGTGCCAACAGTTCAGAGCTAGCTGGTGATGATGATTTGAAACAAGATAATTTAGTAGTTACTGGATGAATTTCGATTTTATTTGTTTCCAACCAACAAACAAAGCAACGGGTACAATAAACAACGCGATAAAAGACCTTAATGTTTATATAACAAGGGTCAAATGTGCTTGTCGATACCGCGAATGCCGCCGCTTCACGCGTAATTTCCCAATGAGATATCGTATCGGATTCATGGTTTGTAAAACCGATGAAAAGAACGAGCGCTTTGAAAAATGATGCTTACTGAATGTTACGGCTTACTCACAGTTCAGTTTATCGAATAGGAATACTAAGGCAAAGAAAACATGGATGGATTGTGACAATGAAGACATGAGCGAGAAAGGAATGAGAACTGAGATGACGAAAGATAGAGGTGAGTGGAAGAAGAACACCTCGTGTGCTGATGACTTAGTGTGGGATAAGAACAGGAAGATGATGATGATGACAGTAAAGCTGGCAGACTCATAGCTCGCAGAATTAGTAAGTTGAATTAGCAATGAGCAGGTCATATAGCTCAAAGAACCGACAACCACTGTGGAATAAAGATTCTCGAATGAAAATCATGAAACAGAAGAGAAAACGCATATAATAATCCTGGCGCAACGCTGGAGTAGTTAAATCGTGTTTTGTCACATTTGTTCGAGTTGACAATTGCATGTCAATGCAAGAGACAAAACATGGATCCACCAGTCCAACGCTACGCTAGGATTATTAATAAGACCCATAATGTCCACTCACCCGATGGACCGACGACATTGGCAAGATCGCAGGAAATTTGTGGATGAAGAAGACTCAGAATAGTTTTTTCTAAAAATGTATTAGGGAGGCTTATGTACGGATGAATATTAATAATAATATGGCACTGCTCAATTCTGGTGCTATAATTTATAAGAGCTGCAGTAGATACGTTTTCAGCTAATTTATGAAAGTGCAACGCTTGGTACAAATAAGTAAATTCTTATTTACTCCGAATAAAGAAAAAGTAAAGTACACGACAGAAGTGTTAGTAGAAATTTTTTCCAATTTCACGAAGCACTTTTGTAAAATACAACGAAGTAATCTACCTGAAAGGTTACACTTAAAACATTAAGCAACAAGGTATTAATGGCTTATGCGGTGAACCGACCGAGTCCATGGGTTCAATGTTGTTAAGTATTAAAATGATAGTTGAGAAACGACTTTTAATACGACTGCCGGATAATTTTGTACGATCCTAGGTAGTTAGTAAAATTCCTAATTTGTACAACGGTATCGAAAGTACAAATTAGGTTTTTTTTATTTTTTCGTACATAGTATTGATTTGTACATTACACACACACGTGACAGCATTCGTCATTCGTCATTTATTACGCGTGACAGCATTCTCTACAAAAGTTGGGTATGCGGTTTAAGAGATTATCAGCTTCAAATCCAAAAGAACTACTTACTTTTTCGTTCTGCACTCCTGGTACCAGGTGGCTAAATAAGCAAAACGTGAGCAGATTTAGTTTATAAAAAAAGCTATTTAAAGTTATTAGAAATAACAAAACCAACCTGAAAGATGGTTTAACACAAAAATAACGAGGCTTTGTTTTTCATTGGAAACATTTGTGATTATAATGAATACATTTTTACAATTACTATTTGCACTTTTGAAATCGACACTTCATTTTTATAAAAATCTATTTGGGATTTACCGTTAGTGGTGATTCGGCTCACAAAGAAACAATCATACTTACAAACGTGGAAAACCTTAGGTACTCTCCTAAGTAGTCGGGTTCCCCACTTCTCTTTCGTTCATTAAATGCAATTCGCAGGTGTGCATACGTGGTAGGTATATTATTCTATTATTCCTAACGCTAATAAACAATTCTGTCATATTTCCGAGTAGGATTACCGTAGATTGGCATTGTACTGGAATCAGACGCTGTAAAACAATACTCGTCAAACCAGTAGATGGAGCCACGGTTGCGTTAGTGCCAAACAGTGCCTAAGAGTTATTCGTCGAGTGTGATTAGGTTCCGAGGGCACAGCGGTCAGCGCAGCCCTGTCCCAAGGGGAAGGTTGCGGGTTCAAATCCTGCTCGGTTCTTAATTTTTGGGACATTACCTATATAAATAAAGAACAATTTTATGCTGAAGTTTTGAGTAATTTGGCGCACAAGTATGGCAGCGACAACTCAATAAAGGCTACAAACTAGACCACAGTGTAACTCATTATGTCTAATGAAATTTCGTTAACCGTTTTCAGAGTAAACCCCCGAATATCCAGTCACTCAGATGCATCGATATTACGTCCAGTAAACTTTGAAATTCAAACCAAACCTAGGCTTATATAGCTTTGTTTGCACACTAATACTGCAACACAGTTTACTTACCCGAGACTGTGTATTTGTGCGGTTCTATATGTCTAATCGATTTGAAGTTTGTTTTGTCTATTTATATAATCGAGCCAACGAAGCGAGTGAACATCCCTGACGTAACATGAACAACTTGGCGATGTGTGTTTGTTATTGAGAGAGCGGTGGCCATGTGGTTACCCATAGTTTTTCTTTTAATCAGCCTATAATACCACTGCTTGGCAAAGGTCCATCCCATTTTTTTCGCGCAAACCTCGGTGGTAAAGTTGAAGTGGGAGTGGGCGGGTCACGTGATCTGCTTGAACTGTGAGGGCTGGGCTAATAGAGTCTCAGGATGGATACCCACAGCAGATAGAAGACGTCGCGGCAGTTTCACGGCTTATAAAGAAGGCTCAGAGAAAAAATAACATTTATCTAGCAGTGAATCCCCGCATTGTCACCAACCACCCACTTCAACCCCTCTTGTCCGAACTCCCTTAAGCAGAAGCCCGAGCCTCTGCTGTAAAGGTATCTACCACCACAACGCAGAGTAGATGCCAGTTGGCAGTGAAAGAGAAAACCCTGTACGTACAATACCGTCTTTACCATAAGGGCACACGGAGCCCGTGCCCAGGGCCCCCATCCTCAGGGGGCCCCGAAGGACCGACAATTTATTTTATTCTCAAAACATTTTTGTCGGGCACATTACAATTTATACACAATACAAGTTTTAAACTACGCCATTACCTATATCCTACTGTATTTGATTACCTATAATAAATGGTTATGCTTAGTAAAAAAATATTATTATAATTCGCTTTTATTACTTTACAAAAGGCCCAAAATTCTTGTGTGCCCAAGGGCCCCAGCCTAGTTTAAGACGGCCTTGTGCACGTACGTAAAATCACACGATTTTTTGTATTATTATACGTTAGACTAAATTGAAAAACCCGAACCCAGTTTTAAGAATTTAAATATTCGCTGGTCGCTAAGCTCAGCCAGTTCCAGCAAAAGCAGCTGAACCCCGCTTTTCTACCTCGAATATTGATGAAGTAACCAACCTTTAATTACCGGCCTGCATGTGAGCGACGCGTATTATTCAACCACGATAATCTAATGGCGCTCGCATGGAAATTAGCTTATTGCTCCTAATTTTGATGACTAAAATCCAGCACGCTGGGATAAATGCCTATACTAGCGATCTGTCTGCGAGTTTTCTCCTCCTTTTTTTTTATTTATTCTAATTATTTGCTTAGAAACATGTAAGCCAGATGCACTACTTACATAATACAAACGATTTGACATGCCTACTTTACATTATTATATTTTTTGTATGCATTTTCATAATGAATTTTGATTATGCAATTATGCATGTAACCGTCTACAATTTTACTTTTTGATAACTTGAATATTGTAATAATGTCCCCAACATTAAGAAAACTATGATTTTTTATATGCTTTTGTATAGGGTAAACCGACAGTCGTTGGACACCATATTATTATTGGACACCTACAATTTACACGTTAATAATAAGATATCGTTTGAAAAAATGCGCCATCAGTCGATTCCAATAGGGACTGTTGACATTTGTTATTGTAATAGTCCTTAGTGAGTAGGTATCACAGATGGCAGCAGTAAAAACACAAAAAAATATTTTCCGGTCGGACATCGTAGCAGGTGGAATTTGAGCGTAAAAATTAAAAAAATCATAAGGATAGAAGTTTGGTTCCAGAGTGATATCAGCGGGTCTGATGAATTTATGCTTCTAGCTATTGGTGGAGCGGTAAGACTATTGCTTAAGCTGTTTATTTCTATGGTTTTAAATACAAAGGGGTGCTGTTTTAAGGTTCTTTTGCACTGTCCAATGTCTATATTTTTTTTTAAACAAAAATCTAATATTGGACACTGTCCAATAACTATATTTTTTTTCAATAAGAAGTTTTAACCATTTTGACACTTCTATATGTTGGCCATTTGGTTGATAAAGGCGTATTCATATTTTAAGCTTTGTCGGTGGCTTTTTTCAGTAATTGGACGGCTGTCCAATGACTGTCATATTAATATTAAGACAGTCATTGGACAGCCGTCGAATATATTATTATATCCAATAAAATTGCTGTTGCAGATAAGTCTTCAAATGATTTGAATTTAGCACTGAAGTAGCTAGAAGAATCAGATAAACCAAAGATACGCGACATAGCTAGAAAATACGGTGTGCCAAAAAATTCACTGCCTAAGACCCCTGAAAGAATGAATAAAAGAAATGGTACCTAACAAAGTTATTATATTTGATAAATACGGTATAAGTTCCTTGATTAAAGTTCGTTATTTTTTAATACTGTGTTTTATTAGACTTTCCTTAAACACTCTATTGTGACGAATGCAACACATATTGAAGAAAAAAGGTATTTTTATAATCTGTCCAATAACTATATAGCCCTTGTCCAATAATTAAATAAAATGTCCAATGACTATGATTTCAACAACTTTTTTTTTAAACACACTTAAAATATAAATAGCCTTTTAGATTAGGTATTTTTGAATATTTACATGTTAGTACATATATTCTAGAATTAGAATCTCATAAAATTACCTAAAAAATGTATAAACTTTTTACAAATATTTGAATCTTGCAAAAATTGATCGTTAGCTGTCCAATAACTGTCGGTTTACCCTACTAATTGAATTTTTGCAGACTTAAACGGTAAAAATATCGCCTCCGGAGCAAGTGGGCAGATTAGCAGCTGTACAGATTATCAACTGGACAGAGATATAGTCATGAAAAAAAGTTAATAATATCTTCTGATACAATTTATACTTTGACACCGTTGTATTTTCCCGTACCATGCATTGATGCAAATAAATGTTTATGCAAACCATCATATTTTGTGCAAACAAATAAATGATATTCATTTATGCAAATAAAAGAAATAAATGGATTATTAAATTACATTTCGTTAACTAACAAAATGGTATGTCTGTGTTTGTGATGATTAAACTCTTATCTGTAGGTCTACCACAAGCTCTGTCTGGCTCTGTCTCTGGATCTGGTTTTGAGCCTGTGTGAGTACCTACTCACCAGTGTATTTTACTATGTGTGTGACGTTTTGACGTAGGATTTATTTAGTCAACACTCACACAGACTTTAAACCAGAGCCAGACAAAGCTTGTGTTAGACCTACAGAAGAGACACTAAACTTTTTGACTATTAAAATTAAAGCAAAAGGCAATCTGGCAACAAAATAAAATTAAATGACGATATTAGTTGCTCCACGGTCAACTAACTAGATAAGTTGGTGGTACTGTATTTTATTTGGTTAAATTACATTACAATAACATTTAGACCAGTAACAATAAACAAGTGCCAATTCCACTAACAAATAGCGCACTAAAACATTGGAAACATTCTAACCGTTGCACTCAAAGCGTAAACCGGCCGATTACGGTTATAAACGCGCGAATACTTTGTTTTAGCAAAACAGAGGCAATAATAACGCAATTAGCGCTATCGCACAATGTAACTGATTGAAGTGCTTTTATGGCTTAGATTTATGCTCGTTTTTAGTGCTTAAGCTGCTTAGTAGAGCACTTTGTGAAAGAAATTGTCGGGAAGTATTTATGTCGTCAGTGAATGTGATGACACACTGTCATAAACACGTCATTCAATACGCCAGTGTTGGTGGTGGTAGTCTAAGATCCCGCTATAGAAGGACGTTCACCGAGCTGGTTATTTAATGAAACGTTTTTTATATATAATTAAACATGCCAATAAATATATTCTATATGGGTTGCCTATCAAATTTCAGTCCAGGATAATTATCATTAATTAATAATTAATAAAAAAAAAAAACTTTCCACTGGTTTGTTTATTAAAATCGAAAGTATAGACCCCAGTATTTTTATTCAGTAAACATACCGGTGCAAAATGCTAGTATCGATTTACCTGTTTATACCTGGCTACCCGGGAGTTGTGACCGAAAAAAAATAGGCAACCTAACGCTTGCATATTCTATGGGGTCTATACTTTCGATTGGTATAAAATTTGTCTAATAAACAAACCGGTGGAAAGTTAAAAAAACAATTTAGTTTTTTAATTATTAATTAATCATATCCTGGACTGAAATCTTATAGGCAACCCATATAGAATTTATTTATTGGCATGTTTAATTAAATATAAAATACGTTTCTTTATATAACCAGCTCGGTGAAGGTCCTTCTATAGCGGGATCCTATACCCATAGGCTGTAAGATGTTGAAATTTATACAAATAGTTTGATTTGGACTCATCAGTTAACCCATAAATTCGTTGTCATGAAAAAACTTTAGCACATTTTTGTGAACTCATTATGACCCTTTTAAAACAATAGTTGTTTTGTGCGCATGTAAAATTGTTTTTAATAAAATCTAAATTTGCAGATTCATCATACGTAAAACAACTCGCCTACTATAAGCGTAAATAGGCAGTCACCGTTGGCAAACGCTATTTTCACAAAACAAAAAGTGACCCATTTACACATTTTTTAAGCAAGCATTAAGAAGGTCATTCTTTTTATACGCATCATAATTTCTTACCACCGAAACAAGACTCTAAATCCCTATAATCCCCATAAACATAATCCTAAATAATATCAGTATTAGCAATTCAACAGTAACTGATTAGTGCGGTTGTACTGTGACCGCGATTTATTGCATTATACGTTAGCCGTCAAAAGTGGAGTTATCGCCATGTGGCGTTGTGGGGTGCCGACGCGTTTTTCATTTGCGCTGTTATAATTCAGGGAATACGCGTTCATGTCGAATTGGGTTTTGTCTAATTATTAGCGTAGTAGCAATTAATAGTAGACTAAAGTGGTGACAAAAGTTGAGTGCTAACTTTTTTGCCATAGCATGCAGATGAGCAGACGGGCCACTTGATGGAAAGTAGTCACCGTCACCCATAGACACCTGCAACATCAGGGGTGGTGCTGATGCACTGCCAGCCTTTTAAGAACTGATAGACCCACCTTTTGAAGGACCCTATGTCAAAGCTCCGAGGGAAATCCGCAGAAGGCAGCTCATTGCATCATTTCATTTGTGGTTTTTAAACGACTCCAAATAAAAAAGTTCGCCAGTCGGTTGTATTTTTTAAAATCTTGGTTAACGCATAACTTATGGCCTGCGCACACCTAGTTCGCTGGCGGTAGCGAACAGTGAAACGCTGTCAAATATCGCTGTCAAATCTTAAATCTGACAGCGATATTTGACAGCGTTTCACTGATCGCTACCGCCAGCGAACTAGGTGTGTTCGAGCCTTTAGACATTTATGAGTTTTTTTTTATCGAAAAGGTGTTCCCTAATTGTTTGAAGCTGACGCTGTCAAATATAAACGGTTTCTCAAATTTTTAACCTTCAATTGTTTATTCAACAAAGCTGATAAATTCAACTGGTGGTTTGGTCAAGTCAAGTAATCACCAATCCAAATAATGAACGTGGTGAAGAAAAAATAAGCTATCAAAATGAGAGCTAAAATAAAAATAAAACATTTCTATCTCATGTCCAATACTCATATAAAATGAATATTATCTTCGAACCAAGAACGTTATGTTCAAAATAAAATTGTATTTGTATCTACGACAAAAATACTTTCCTTTATGTAATTCCAGAAACTGTGACAACCTGTCCTTCAGGAATAGAGGTACGAGTAACTTCACTTGAAAAGCTAAGATATAAGAAGTACTTGGATGAATTTGAATATAGCTCCGGAATATTTTAGGTTTCTGTGGTGTACTAGGAACTTTCTTTAAAAATTTTGCTTCTACTTTGCTTCTTCTCAGAGAATTACTTAGTCATTATGTTTTGACTAGCCTGTATATTGTACCATCATGTTTTATATTGTATTCTTCGTATGTTAAAAAAACAGTTTTTGTATTACATCATCAGCTGTCTGGTTCCCTCGTACAGATCGTACAAGCTCTGCTAAGGGCTGGGCAGTACTGTAGGGATTGCACACAATAAAAAAAAGAATGCAGCTTTATGCAAAAAAAACAAATAAGTTTCACCTCGCGCATCACGTTTCACTTCGTTACACGTTTCCCTCTAGTATTCGCATAACGTGAAAAAGTCATAAATTTCATAACGTAGCTTCCGTTAGTTTTGTGAAAAAACTTGTCCCCGTTTCGGTCGACAAATAATAGCTGCGATACAGAAAGAGGAAATAAAAATACCACAAATGTACTGTGGGGACGTCGCTCCATGGTCGGTTCAGCTTTTCGGCTAGAATTCAAAGTACGAGCTTGCTATACAGTCTCGACAAAGACCTTGTCCGGGGAAGCACTACCACTATGCCTATTTATGCATTGCTGTGTTTCGGTTTGAAGGGTGCCGGTGAAATTACTGGCACGGGAGGCTGAACATCTGTAAGCTTTAAGTTGATAGACATAGGACTGTGCAACGTAGGGCACGTTTCTGACGTGCGTGACCTATGAGGCAATGGCTATGTTAAAAAATCATAGGTGATGGTTACCACTTAACATCAAGTGGGCCGTATGCTTGTTTTCTCTACTTTGTTGTATGTAAAAAAATGGTCATAAAAAACCAAAACAAAGGAAACTACAAATATTATTACCAACTAAAAAACCTTTAATTCCGAATTGTTCGTTTCACCCAACTCAATTATTAAAACTATTTGCAATCTACCGATTTGAAAGCTGCATAAAGTTGCAAAAACTACTATCTATCACCATAAAAAATGTTAGTCTATTTTTCGCGAACTGGACTACCGATACCATTAATTAAAAATTGTGCGGCGACTACGGTATACTGTAAAAATAGTTTATTCCCAACTAAAAGTTCAATCAACTTGCCGTTTTGTATTTCACTTTGTGGAGATGACTGAGTATTTTTTTATTTGTCGGCTTTATGAAGTATGAACAGTAAAATAAGTATTTTCTTTAAAAACTTGCTGATGGAACTTGCCTTACGATGCGTTACCTTGGACGTTGACTTGAGGCATAAAGACGTTTGCCTTTCAAACCGAAACACAGCAATTCTGCTTCACGGCAGAAATAGGTATGGTATTAGATGTGCATTTCTCCAGCTTCCTCATATGGAAATTGTGAATTCTAAAAACGCCAACATTTAAAGCATAATTACAGCAATCATTGATTTGAAGGAAAATTTAGCAGCAAAAAAAACAACGACTCTATGAGACTTTATAGGTGTGTTAGCTGTAGTAACGGCTCCACAGCTTCCTCATTCAGTGTGGGCAAACGGCTAACGATAGAGCTATATAGTAAACCCAAGATTTTAAAGCATAATTAGAGCACCCGGCATAAAAAAATTCAAGTCTCTAGCTTGAAAACTCTTTGAGCTAGAAGACTATAACAACGTGTTTGCTGGGAAGCCATTAGTCAGTATTATTATCAGTATTATTGGTTCTTGTATTAAAATCTATGCTTACTCTGAAACTGGCACTATGTAAAATGTCCACTAATATTTATTTATTTATAATACTTCTATTCCCAGCCAGCTTTGCCACAAAAAAGAGAAAAAAACAACCGGTCGTTCGGAAATTCAGTCGCCATATAAAATTGGTTGGCAAGAGCGAATTGCTTTGCTTTATTAGTGGGTTAATTTGATTTTATGTCCGGCCACCGTAGACCGTGACTGGAAATGTAAACAGGTGTAGCTCTG
The DNA here is from genome assembly GCA_939531255.2 of Thera britannica. NCBI lineage: Eukaryota > Metazoa > Arthropoda > Insecta > Lepidoptera > Geometridae > Thera > Thera britannica. The sequence goes on along the minus strand of OW618036.2, from coordinate 14,703,797 downwards.
AGGTGCAATACTCGACCTTATGTCTCTTGTAATCTTTGTATTCTGGAAAAAGAGACCACGTTTGATTTGATTATGTAGGACGGTGTTTTAAAACTTAAGACTAGCTCGAAATAACATGGAAATGTAGCATTCTTAAAAAGTTGTCTTTTTTGTGAGAAAAAAATACAGAACAAGCTGATTTCTCACCGAATGTTTAATGATTCATAAAAAAGATGCGTTTTATTTCATTTCGTTTGCGTTTGTTTTGGTACAAACTCGTTATATTTTCAATAACTAGAACAAATAGATAGAGTTGGCTTTTTGTGAGAAATAAAACCAAAACATACTGATTTACCACCCGATATTGAATTGTTACCTCTTTAAAAAGAAACTCAAAAAAATAGATTTATATCTTTTTCGTTTGGGTTTGTTTTGGTTACAAACTCGTTATATTTTCAATAACTAGAACAAATAGATAACATTTTCAAATATCGTGTATCGTCGAAGCAAACAATGCTATGATTGAAGTGTTCTTGGTTTGTTTTTTCTTTTGTGTACAAACCGATGCGGCTGGCAGCAAGTGTGGAAACCTAAAACGAGTGTTCTATCGCTATAGAAAATAATAAAATTGCCCCAGGCACGATAAATTATTATCCCCTAGCTAGGCGATCAGCTGCGATCTCGATAGTGATGGCTATAGCGATCATTTCAGCTTAAGGTTTTGCATACAACCACACACATTGCCGTGAGCTTTGACTTTACAATATTTGAAAGCGATACACTGATCGCCATCGCAGCAATCTAGATGGGAGCAAGGCTCCTATCTTTTAGTAGCAAGTACCAACCTCAAGGTTATTGGACAACATCTAAGGGGTAGTCAGTGGACCAACGTTTTGCAATTAGTTTTCTATTCAAGACAGGTTCCAAGCCCTTTGCCAATAAAATATTGCCTCATGATGTTTTTTTTCAACGATAGAGAGCACTGGGTCTTGAATATTCCTTTGCTACTGCTAAAATAACTGATTTCTTCGCGATCTTTTCTTTCACCGATTCAGAGTATTGGCATTGCGCTCATAAATTGAAGAGAAAATACTTACCATTGAACATTGGATTTGAACTCACGTTCTAATCATCAGAAGGCGGGTTCACTCCCACTAGACCACCTATCTTTAAAATAAGCAGAATAAAATAATTATAAGTTTTGGGCTTTTGGGTTCATTGATCTAATATCCCACTCAATGTAAAATAGGGTTACTAAAATAATTGTGAACGCGCAACCCTCGTCAAAGTAAATAGGTAAAACAATAATTTTCAGTTTCTGCCAGAGAAGTTAGTGTTAGGATTTTGAATTTTAAATTAGTGGGTTTGAATTAGTTAGACGAATTCGTTTTCGTGAACTCAAAAATTCAAAGGAACCACAGGAATCCCTTTGAAATATATCACTCTTAAAAACCATATTTTTTAAAATATCCCTAATATCTTGTTTTTCATGAAAAATATACATTTAGGTAACACACACAACAGGCAACAGGCTAAATGTATATTTTTCATGAAAAACAAAATACTATTTACAATGAACCCTAACATCTCGGAATATTCCAATTGCGCTAAAACATCGACAAACTGCTAAAAACTTTTCCCATTTTTTTGAAATAGAAAGCATATTTATTTACACAAAAAAACTTACCATGAAACAAATATTTACAAAATACACAAGAAACAGTTGAGCTATTAGCAGACCGTAACAAAAAATCTAGAGCTCAACTGATCCAAATCCTGCCAGACGGAAATCAAAAATCTAAATCAAAAGTTTATTTATTCAGTAGGATCGCAAGGATCACTTTGAAACGTTTTTTTTTTTTTCTATGCCATAGCTGGCATACGAGCAGACGGGCCACCTGATGGAAAGTAGTCACCGTCGCCCATAGACACTTGCAACACCAGAGGTGGTGCTGATGCGCTGCCGGCCTTTCAAGAAGTGATACACCCGCCTTTTGAAGGACCCCATGTCGAAGCTCCGAGGGAAAACCGCAGAAGGCAGTTCATTCCACAACTTACTCGTGCGCGGCAGAAACGACCGGCAAAAACGAGCAGTTTTGGAAAACCAGCCATCCAGAGCTTAAAGCTAGGTGAGTCTAGGTGCCAGTTCTACACGACCCCAAGCGTCCCCAAGACGCTGGCGGCATTACCACGCTGAATAACAATGCTAATGCGCTGCGCCAAATATCCACCAGCCCTTGGGTCACGTGTCGGATCGATTTTAGAAATATCCTTAAATAACCTGAATGTGGGAGCATCGTGAAATACGCGAAGCCACTGTAAGTAATTTCCTGAACAGAAACGAATGTTTATATCGTGTCTGTGTGACCCGAACTGACATGTAGAATAGAATAGAATAGAATTTCTTTATTTGCTTGAAATAGGTGTAACAGGGTGTTGCAATTTCCTAAAAATGTTCCATATTTAGCTAATAGCATGCAAAAATATAATTAAAATTACCTAAATTACAATAAGTATTTTTATACCTAAATTAGTGTAGACTTAGAGCCATGATGTGCTATGCAAAAAAAGGTTTCATACTGCACATTATTATGTAGGTATATTTTCTTTTGATTAAATAATTATTATTTTAGCTTCATGCTATTCGGTTAATATTTTGGCTTTATGAACCTCCATTAACCGATTGGTCAACCGATTCCACAAGGTCGGAGTCGTAAAAGAAGACTCCGGAGAAGATGGCGGAAGAAGATGGCCAGTCATTCAATTGATGACCTCTATTGTCAATTGAATGATTGAAGACTAAAGTTCGAGAGGTGGGGAAAAAGGGCCAGGGAAGCCTTTGTCCTGCAGTGGGATGACCCAGGCTAAAATAAATATACATTATTCCAGTAAATGTAGGTACACTCATACGGTGATGGAAACCAGCATATATTGTCGAACCTAAAAAGTCCGAAAACATGTTTAAATTAGTTTAAATGACCCAAAAATATACGGTTGCCTTGATTTTAACGTTGTTTATATCTCAGGCCGTATGTTAATCTAATGGGTGTTTAAACTAAGTAATGAAAACAAAGAGTAAGTGAAATTAAGTGAAAAAGGTAAGCTAGTCCAATTATCATTATAATCTCTAAATAAAAATAAATAAATCACTGCTGTGGTTCGGTTTGAAGGGTGTGGGTGCCGGTGAAATTACTGGAACGTGAGCCTGAACATCTGTATGCCTTAAGTTGATGGACGCAGGGCAGTGCAACATAGGGTAGGTACATTCCTGACGTGGGTGACCTATGAGGGAGTGCTTTAATATAGTCGCTGGTTACCACTTACCATCAGGTGGACCATATACTTGATCCATCGGCTAGTTGTATAAAAAAAAAACATTCACCCTCGTCATTCTTCTTCTTCTTCTTTTATGTATGGCTTTTCAGTGGAGGGGTCTCGTCATTCTTAATGCCAGACACTTTTTAACGGCTTGCTAAATGTCACTGTCACTTTTATGATGTCAAAAAATAGAGATATCATCAATACACATGTCATACATCGGTACTGGCATGAGGTGAAAAATAAGCATATCATTGATGAGAACCCATTAAAAAATAAATTATTTTTACTTCTTCAGCTTCTTCTATCGAAATAATAGCAATGTGGTGAAAATATTCTAATACGACATTCATGCATTCTTTTGAATAATTATTTCACAAAACTTCAAATGAAAACAGCAAAACGAACAAACATAATTTTGTATAGTATATCAGTTTCTCTGAAATAAATATATACCATTTAGAGGCACACAAATAAACAACTGACCCCTAAAAGGTTCGTTTCCAAGATCATTAGGCAGCTAATTTAATTGGCCTACAATCTACGGAACACGGTCGTGGTCCGAACCTCATTTAAGGTTAGGTTTCCTTAAAACTGGCGGCCGTATTTAGCTGAGAGAAGTTTTCAACCACCATCATCATTAGACTAAAATTAACTTCATTCTGTGAAAAGGCTTGCATTCTTGCCAGTGACGCCCTTATAAGTTATTTTTCTTGTCTTTCCTTTTATTAAAAAAAAAGACGAGGTGGTAATTAAAAATATGCAGCAAAGTGTAGATCAATAGTCAACATATTTTATTTCTACTATTTTTTACTGTTTTATTTTATGTTGAACGCTACTGTACTGTCTTTTAGTATTGTGCTGCAAGCCAACGCCAAAATGTGTCATTGGCTCTAGACAGCCAGCTTTAAATTTCCCAGATCTACATAAGTCCGGTTTATGACGACCGCTAATGTGAAAACATGACTCTATTCTTGAATTAAGCCACGTACATTCAACGTAGTGACCTCTAAGAAAATGTTGTAAAGTATTCATGAATGAGGATTCGAGGATTAGCATATTTGCCGAAACTCAAGAAAGAGGAAATGAGCTCCGGTCCTGAAGCTTGGATGCAAAGTAGGTAAAGTAACAAAGATATACTCATTCTTATTTCCTCTTTCATTCCTACAAACAAATGCTACTTTTCTTTTTTTCGAGATGTTCTAACCTCAAACAAAATATACCATGCAAAATATTGCGACAGTGTAAAACACAGAACGCACTTCCACAAAACCACGAATATATTTTTCAAAACTGTGTTCACATCCGTTTAGGACCGCAATACCCATATTTTCGCCTTTGCATGTCACCCCCAACGACAAAAGGCTCTCAAAGTGACGAACCCTCTTTCATGCCTCCTTTCCCGACCCATAAATGCTTACTAGCGTTATACATACCACTTTTCTCCGCGCGAACTTAACCCTTTTTGTACTTGGAGAGGTAGCGTATGGCATAAACTTATTCGCGACCAGTTAACCGCGACCACGTCGTATCACATGTGCCTTTAAACCGCGAGGGGGATACCAAGCGTCACAGGTCGACCATAACTGGTCGAACAAACAGGCATTCACAGAGAGGTACAGTATGACCCATTTCTGAGACCGTTTTGGGGGCGCCTCACAGATTAGTACTAGGCCGGCCTTTGGAAAAATATTCATATGAATGTATGAGTATCGTTTGCATGATATTGAAGGCCGATAATGTTGGTATTTACAACGAAAATGGAAGGAAATATGGAACGTTTTGTTCGAAGTAACAATGGAAGGGCATGTGTTTTTTACGATGTAAGGCGGTTTCTATCTTAAAGGCTACGTATTGTGGAATGGAGTCACCATTTACGTAATTCTAAGAGGTTTTGTTTGTTGAAGCATACGAACGAAAACTCTGATCGTATTGTTAGAAATATTTTGTTGGTTGTTGTGTATGTCAACAATATTTTTGTATTGAACTGCCATTGTTACTTGATGTGTTTCTGATAGGATTATATGACGACAATACAGTCCACTGTCTTGTATTGTCTATATTATCAACTTTATTTATGTTTAACCGACTTTAAATGAAAAAGGAGGAGGTTCTCATTTAATTTGCACTTTTTTTTGTTTTTTATCACATTCTTTTGTCAACCTTCAACTTACCTATGTAAATATACCTAACTAGGTAGGTTGTTGGTTACCAATCTGAAAATATGACTTTTCAGATGAAAAAATATTTTTTCAAATCGGCTCCTATGTGACAAAATAATGTGATAGCAAAAATAAAAAATAATAAGAAATGTGAACCTCATCCTATTTAATTCCAAGTCGGTTAAACACATAAATAAAGTTGATAATATAGACATAAATAATTTTGTAGTAAGTAGGTAATAAAGAGTAACCAGAGCCAGAACAGATTTGGAATTATGATGTTTATGGCCCAATAAAGTTTAAAGTACTGAAGTTAATTTTAACTTAAAATATAAATAAATTGAGGTGCGCATTATTTTTTTAAAGGCAATGAATATAGAGATGACGGCTGATAGAAGGGAATGGAAGAAAAGAACATGTCTTGTTATGCCGACTACAAAAAGGGCAGGAAGAAGAAGAAAAATTGCATATTTTTTTATTTTTCCTACAGAAATTATAAATGGAATTCAAAACACACGCTTTTGTTTAATCTCCAAATTTATTTACACTGATTTTTCATTTGAAATAGCTATTTATTTACAAAATTTCTATCATATCACAATCAAATTAGCGATTAACATTCAAACTATTTTAGTTAAATACATTATTATATCGTGATTTTTAATCAAATTACAATAATTTTGCAAAAATAAGACGTTGAAAATGAATTTACAAAATTAAATGACTAATTAGTAAGTCATTTGTAAATAAACTGTCAATTGGAACTTGTCATAGACAAGTTCCAATTCGTACAGGAAATAAATAAAACCTAAAAAAACGGTACCGCAGTTAACGCTGTGTATTATACACAAAATTATATAAATTTAATAATTATATATTATGATAAACATGAAGTTGTACCTTCATTTAAAGCTGATGGTATAAGATGTAGGAAAAATTACATGCTGTAAAAAAAAACATTTACTTTCACACTTTCACCGAAAAAATGACATCTCAAAAAACTTGTAGGTACTTAATAAAAATGGTAATCAAATAAAAAATCACAATTATATTACTTTAAAATTAAAAAGTATACTAAACAATCTCTTATTGGAGTAATTATAATATCCCTATGTCATTTATAGATTATTAAATTAAATCATAACAGAGTAACATACGGCGCGAATAACTAACTTTTATTTACATGTTTAAGTACTTAAAATCATTTTACTACACTTTGTTTGAAAGAACCAGTGAGTTAGAAGAAGAAGGTAGGTACTATTTTAACGTTCTTTAAGGTGGAATAGTTGTCGTGAAGGAGTGAACGTCAATAAATTGTAAAACTCACTGGGCTATAAGTTTGCATAAACAGCAATATTTACTTCCACAGTTTGTAAAAAATTATCAAGCTATAACACTAATAGATACTCCGGTTTAATTATATCTGATTTTGATTTTCTCGAGACCAAACAACTAACATCGATAGACAACTAAGTCAACAAAAACAAAATGGCGTAAACCAAGATGGCGGCGGAGTGACTTGGCGCGCGCGACGCTAGCGCCGACGCCGGGTTACGGACGCAAGCGCGAAACTCGTGGTAGTCAGCTCGCGTGATGGCGCAATAGTGCACGTGGACACAGGCTGTGTCGCATTCCGAGGTCTCAGGGTTATGGCGCACGCGAAGAGCTGACAGATATCTGTGAAAAAAATACAATAAGTGAACAGGGGGATATTTTGATTTACCCCCCAAAACCAAGCAAAGTTTGTATTATGGGAACGTGAGAAGTGATTAATAAAATTCAAGTGAATAATATTTTTTGATTTTGACTTGATATCTGGCCTGAGTAGACCTGAGTATGAGTAGGCCTACATAAATTCTTGGTCTGTTGATTTTTGGAAAAAATAATCTGATAACTGTTAAAAACGTCACTACAAACTAAGTCTAGGCTTCTTTATAGTGAGTTGCTTCAAAACATTAAGACAGACAAACAGATCATTAAGAACAAGCCATAAAAATAAACGAGTAGGACATCGTAATCCTATCAAAGCTAAGGGTTTTAGAAGGTAACTCACTTGTTAAAAGGTCCCCTGTCATAATGACTCCTCATCCGCTCCGCCAAAGCATTCAGCGAAGTGGCAGTCACTTCCCTCAGTCCGTAGTACTGCGTCAGATTGTATTCTACAGCCCAATGCAGTTCCCCCCGAGTACTAGTTACATCTAAGTAATACTGCGTGTAGTCTAACACCTGGAACAAAAGTGAAGCGGGATAAGCAACTGGAAGTCGACGGTAGGAACCAAGTCAAAATTTGTTGCCTGTGGTGCTATTCCAAAACAATTCGTTCAGGTGATCGCTGAATTCTGTCAGTATTTAAAAAATATACACGATAAAACGTGGATTCTGCGATCACACAAACGAACCGTGCTGTAGGAATAGCACCGCTGTTTTCCTAGGCTTGAGTTGGCACATGAGGGTCAGCGCAGACAGAGAGAAGTGCAGCGGAGAGAATTTTATTAAAGCACTCGAAAGTTAACTTTATAATTATTGGAATAAAGTGCATGCTTTAACTTGATAAAAAATGCTCGCGCGTCTGTGATCCGTCAGATCAGATCCGATATGCACTTTATTCCAGTAATTTTTAAGTTTATTTCTTATTGATTCTTATTGTGGAGTGCCTTATTAGAACCCCTCTCTGCACTCCTCTCTGTCTGCGCTGACCCTGAGTCTAGACTCACTTAGCTTTAAGATGTTTTAAAGTGATCCTTGTGACACAATCGAACAAAGAAGTTTTGACTATAAATTTGAAAAGAGAATAAGTAGGTAAAGGGAACTGGTAGCTGACTTGAACTCGGTCAGTCTTAGTTATTAGTTACTTAATTTTGGATAAAAACAGAGCAAGCATGTAATCTTTGCCAAACCAACAGCCAACGTACTTGAAGTAAAAACTTACCTTGCCAGTATTGGAGTCAAATTTATAAAGTCTTAATCCTGGATTTGATATGCTGCCGGCTCCCCTCGGTGTCAATGATGGAGCCAGGAGTGCCCATGATACTGGTTGACCTGCGAACATAATTTCTTCTATCATACAATATCTGAACAAAACATTTGCGATGATATCAAAACTCTGGGCTAGATTTACGTAGAAGTTGGTAGAAGATGAAAATTGTTCAAAGTGAATTTCGTAGGCGGTAAGTGCTGTCAGAAACCTTTTAGCGTGTGCAATGTAACACACATTTTAGTTGATAGCGTCAAAATATCAGAGACCTCTAGAAACTCAGGTGAACTCAAAATCATATATACTGCTGGACAAAATGCCTATGTGCATCTGATGGCTCTGAAGAGGTTAACGCTCTTGGTTTTATTGTAAAAAAACATTTTATGGCACTGCGGCTGCCGGGGCTCGCTCGCTCTGCTCGCTGATAATGATGATGAAATACCTTCACTATAAATAAGCCTGAAGGTATCAGCATGTCTGTGGCCGTAGAACTGGCCAGCAATGACGTCACTGAAGGCTCTGATGACGTGGAGTAGCCTGGCGTTGGCAGATGGAGTGAGCTCGCCGCCGCCGGCTGCTGACGCGCTGCCGGCGTTGTGACGCTCTTCCACTCCTGGCCCAGCGTGGGCTACCAGGTACACCTTTGGAAATTGTTATTTGTTATACAAGAGTGCAAAGTTGCTTTTCAATTACGTGCTCAATTTTAATGACCGAGCAAGCGAAGGATTCTAAAATTGAATCACGACCGCAGTGAGTGGTTCATAAGAATCCTGAACGTTAGCGAAGGAATAAAAATAGCATGTAAAATCTTTGCACTTGAGTGCAATACGTAACTTTTCATCCCACCTTTGCGAGAAAATTATTAAATGCAAAGAAGAAAATGGCGCGCGTAAAGCAAAATAAATTAAAAGTAACACACCAAAAAGGTTCCGAGTCAGAATTTTATACAATTTAAAAAGGGTTGTATGATTTTCCCAAGAAAATAATAATAAAATAAGCCTGGCATCATGGAAGTAGAATTAAATAGGTTTAATGATGTTTAGAATTCACAAACTTAGTGCAGACGATGTTCTAAATTCATCCATTCCATTCAAATAACTTTAGCGCTGACCGTTATTGCGCAGAAGTCAAAAATAAGGTACCTGAGGGGGGCTAGCGGAATGGTGCGTAGCGCTGATTGGCTCTCCAGTCGCACTCCGCTCTCCGTACCAATAAGACACTCTGCACTCATCCAAACATCAGTGTGCGCGACATGCGCACACTACAAAGCATGCGCAGCTATCCCCTCCGCGTATCGCTCAGCGCTAAAGTTATGTGCCGCAAGTTATATCAATAGATTTCTCTTGTCTTACCATTTCATTTTTCCTCCTAGCTTTGCTGAGTATTTGCTCCAACCACTCCCACTGCGCTCGCCCGCGATGAGGACCGTCGGTTCGAGCTGCCCCGCCGGCCCATAACACACTGTTCAACACTATTATGCGAAGCTTACTGTGTGACTGTTCTATGGTATAGTATCCACCTAGGAATTAAATAAATAGGAGTTAAATAGATAGAAAAAAAATGCACTAAAACAAAAAAAACATCTTTACGCCAGAGAGCATTTCCGCATTCCCGGACACATAAAACTTGGATGTTTGAGTAGTGAACAGGTATCTTCTAGGTAAGGGTGGTAACACCGTCGATAGCATAATCACTTAACAGCAGCACTAACCACCTGCCTGGCTAGAGGTGGTCTCAAGTAATGAAGCTATTTCAACCCTTGACCCACTTGAGATTCTTGGAAAACATCTAGTAAGAGAGATAGTAAGAGATTGTTAAATTCAAACAAACATACATTATTGCAGTTCAAAAAAAAATAAAAATAATGACAATTTATTTACGCAAAGAAACTTAGTACAATTAATACAAGCATTTACAAAATGTACAAAATACACAAGAAACAGTTGAGCACAATCAACTAGAGGTAGCTCAACTGATTTACTGATCCAAATCAGTACCAGATAAAAGAGTCTTCAAAAATAATTGGGGGATCAACTACCAGAACGATTGAATAAAAACTTACCAGTTTCAAATGTCTGCAGAGCTTCTGTGGGTAGCCACTGCATCCACATATCAACCAGCTTCCGCGATGGTGGTGGGTCGTTGTGCCCAAGAGCTGGAAACACGAACTGGCTGCTGAATGTCCTGCTCAGGACATCGGTGACGTTTCGAACCGCTTCCAGCTTGAACTCTTCGGGCAGATGCTCCATTGATGATGAGAGGATGTCTCTGTAAAAGTATTACAGGCTTAAATGCCTATTTCTGCCACGAAGCAGCATTACTGTGTTTCGGTTTGAAGGTTGTGGTTGCCGGTGCCTACTTCATTATTACAAACGCCGAAAAAAACCAAACTTACAAAAAAGTATTCATTTATTTGCATACTACCAGCCCATCATCGATAGCATTTTAAAGAAGTGTACTGCTGCATAAAGGCTCAGATGAAAGTTCTATCCACAGACATACGATAGCTTTAGAATTTGGAATCAGTTCAAATCACAATTTCCCTTGCTGCAGTTCTGCCGTGGACAACTAAACTCACCCGGTCCAAAGCACGAACTCCAGTGTGTCCGGATGCCGTTCTGCCATGAAAGCAGCTGCACTCTGGATCAGGGGCCAGGAGGTGTCACACGTGTGGTCCCGATGCCTTCCGTTGCGATGGGTGTGCTCATTCCGATGGCTGTGCTCGTTGTTACCGCGATTGTGTTTACAGCCTAGTGAAAAATCCAGTTCAGGCAGGCATTTCTTATAAATGAGAGCGTGTAAGGATCATTAGACAAATACATCAAACTACACTATACCTACTGCTGTTTTGTGTCTCGTGTATGTACTACCATGGATCCTTTGTGTTTGAAAAGTAATCGAGTTTTAAATTTACGAGGCTTGTCTTATCACTGACAGCGATCTTTCCATTTATCGATTGGCCTAAACTTAGATGTAATGTAAGCCTACGTTATTATTTGCATAAATATTATGAGGCCATGGATAGCAGAACGCAGAGAATATTCCCTGTTATTTGTAAAATAAAAACTGACAGGGTGTTTTTGACCTAGTTAGCTGGCTGTCAGGCTTTAGCTTTTTTGATGGTATAATACTTCGGACGAGACGTGACGTTTATCGTACATAACGTGGCATCTGTCCGGTCCGTTTTCTGTATTTCTCGTCTAGTCACGTGTATTTTGTTATGTTTATATAAAATTCAACGATATCAAGAAATTGTGCCAGTTCCGTCCTTTCCTTGAAAAGGTAACTTTATTTCTCTTTTCAAAAATAAAATATGAAAGGGGACTGAAAATTAAATATAAATTTTAACCGTCGTATCAATTTACAATTGGAAGGTTTCAACGTCAACTCCGTTTTTGAAATGCCAGAGAGTCAGTCGTAAATAATAAATTTACTTTCCTGAAACGAAAGCTGACTTGAAATCTTTATAATTTCAAAGGTCAACATTTATTTTAGCATTAAATCTTGTAATTCTAAAGTGAGCTCCTAACGATAACTTGAGCAAATAATTCAGCCAACTCCAACTTTAGTTTATCTCTAGGAGCAAACTGTTAAGAAAATAAAGAAGTAACGTGAAAGCAAAATCAATCTATAGTTTTGACTTTTCACCTATAAATTGATTATTTCTCCTCTCAACTGGTTTAAGTCTTAGATGATGCAAGAAGTTTATTAATTTCTTGAATAAAAGATTTACAAGAAGTGCTTATAAAATAACGAATAAGGTTGATCACATATTACAAAATACAGCTATGTTTAAACTAGGGCTAAACCCCAAGCGTAATAAGTGATTTTCATAAATAAACGGGGTCTGGCAAAGCCCGAAATTGCGTGACTTCGTTCCTTAATAACAAAACAAAGGCAGGCAAATAACATAATTAACAATCTGCCTAGATAACTTTACCTTTATGAAACTCCGGGGAGTTGTGGAAGGGGTCATAATGAAGATCTGTGATGTGCCAAAAGTACCCTGGAATAAAACGAAACAGGTTAGCGTTAACAGTGCCCTGAGGGGGTCTGACCAGCGAAAAGCATGGAGTTGGAAATAAATTATGGGACGGCCAGTCAGCAGGGTAAACTGGGGTAAACATTGTTGTTACGCGTCATATCTAACACTAACAATCTGCCTCGGTTTCGCACGGAAGAAAAATTCAAAAGCTTCATATTTTTCACATTCTTTTTTCTAAAAAAACATCCATGTGAAGCCAGAGTCACAAACGTAGCATTCTGATGAAGAAATATTTTTTGAAATCTGTTTATTAGTTTTAAAGTTGTTCGTTACAAAAATACAAATCTTGATCTTGACAACTTTTTTTAAATAAAAAAACATTACATAAGCTTTGACATTTTAAAACAAGATATAATATATGTCAACAGTATAATCGGATGACTCAAGCTTTGTCTGAGCGTTCATCTGAACGAACTTCTTATCCAAGAAGAAAACTTTACTCGTTACAAAACCTCTGATCCTCTAACCTACGAAGCTCCAAACTAATTGTTCGAGTTTTCCCAGCTAAAAAACTGTGCCACGATTATTTTTTGTCTGTCAAGTCTTTTGCATACCTTTTTAGGCAGAAAATAAAAAGCTAAACACGGTTTTCCTCTACAAAATAACAACTATTACAATGTCACGTGGCGTGTTTATTTTGAGAAATTAGCCTCAGGCCGTGGGAAATTGTAGCATTGTTTCCCATTTCATATTTAACTTGAGGTAAATATTTAAGCAGTAGCTTTATGAAATAATACCCAAACAAACCAATCTTTTGACCTTATACTTTTGATATGTGGGTTAATCATACATTTACACAAAGTAAGTCACAATAAATACAAGTATTTAGAAAATGTACAAGATACACAAGATACAGCTGTATATGAGAGATCATGATAATAAGCTTGAGCTTTTTTTTCACAGAACGCTTTTTAGTGGCTAAAATAGGCATATTTGTCATTTCCTCGGACGACTTCTTCACAATGCCAATACCATTAGCTTCTTTACAACCGACTTCAAATTTCAAATAAAAAAGAAGGAGACAATTCGAATGTATCTTTTTAATGTTTGTTATCGCATAAACATAAACATAACATAAACATAAATTTATTTCACCAAAAATTAGTTGCTACCTAAAATACGAACATTTCTAGAATATAAGTATCTATATTTAATGCCTAACCTAAGATATTATAGAATAATAATAACAGTTCAACCAGTTAAGTGTATAGTTTTAGGTGGCTACTTACTTAACAGTAGTTTAAGTAACTTTCCGAGGTAGGGATCAAAAAAACCAAGCTAGGTTGTAAAAACCTGTGTTATGGTTTTTGATGCCTCCCTTTGACCGTCACGTTTACAAAAACATAAAAACGGTTCATTTTAGGTTATTAGAAAATAATTTCAGGAAAACAAAAAATACAATTAGTTATAAAAGTAGTAATAAATTGGCCTACCCAAGTACATTATGGAGACATTTTAGACTCACTTATCTTTAAGACGTTTCAATGTGAACCTTGTGATACTATTGAATAAAAAAAAAAATATACTTCGTTATAATATGAAAAATTAATTATTTGGCTATGAGAGGTACTTTACGACGTTTAAGACGTTTCAAAGTGATTCTTGCATCGTACTGAATAAAAAAATATTGACTTTGACTTAAAAAAATTAGTTTCATAGAAGTTTCATCAGAATCAGCTCAGCATTTTGCCATGAAGTCGGTTTCTCAAGTTTTCTATACTTATATAAATTTCACATGCGCATGTTTTGTTTTTTTGCTCAGCAGCACAAAACAAAGGACGGTTATTAGTTTCATGGACTACTTCTACTCATCATGTCACTTTTACTTTATTGGCCTCTTCTTCTTATCACGTCACTGGTTCTTTGAAACCAGTGTGGTAAAATGATTTCCTGAATTTTTCACGTTAATTATTTTTGACTAGGACTAAACGCAAGAGCTCACCAATTTTAGCGTCAGTCAAGTTGAGCCACAGCAGGCTAGTGATGTACACGACGAAGTTGCTTGGCCTCATGATACAGGGTTACACGAAGCCGTTGATTTGCCACCCGCGCCCTGACATTGTTCAGATTACCTGTAGACAAACAATACAATTATAAGTTTTAATTAATAAATATTGAGTAGTGTAAATCATCATCATTCTCTTGTCCTTGTCCCACTTTATGTAGGGTCGGCACAACAGGTTTTCGTTCTCCACTCTTCTCTATTAGCCGTCATTTCAACAGTCACTCCTTTCTTACTCATGTCATCCTTCACACAATCCATCCATCTTTTCTTTGGCCTACCTCTACTTCTAAACTTTATATTCCCAAATTTCGTCTACAGAAGGTAAATGGGTCTTTTATGGGGAACACTGTACGCTTCTACAATAAACTTTCGGAAAATGCAACTAAGCTTCCTATTCGGAAGTTTAAAGAAAGCGTACTATACTCTAGATAGCTATATGAATGATAAAACTGCGTGGCCCGATTTCCCGGTCACTCTACCCATAGGAAGCTAGCATGTCAATTTGCAATGTCTGTACCTACTATTTCGTATCTTATTTTTATATCTGTGTAGATACTTTACTAGAACTTTGAAGCGTAGCGTGTGCTGCCTTTGAAACTTTTGCTTTTGTATTATTGCATTGCATACGTCTGACTATAAGTGAAGTGGCACCACACTGGAACTACACTGCTATTATTTTAGACTATTTTTGATTTGTAAAAGGATCATATAAAAAAACGGTGAGAACCGAGCCGTAGTTTGTTGCCTGTTCTTCTAGGCTTGGTCGCGTGGAACTGGCACCTAGACTCTTTAAGACGTTTCAAAGTGATTCATGTATCGTATTGAATAAACGCTTATTGAATCTTGAATTGAATCTTGAATCTTGAATCTTCTATAACCATCCACATTCATATTTAGCGCTCTTCTCGTTACATGCTATTCTTCCCTTCGCATAGTAGTGTAAATATCAAAAAGATTTTTAGAATGTTCCAAAAGTTATTCCATACACATTATGATGTATGGTGTTTTTATTCCATTGGTGGTTTTATAAATAACGACATTTCTAATATTGATATTTGACTATGTAAAGTTGAATTTTGTATAATTATTATTTAATTTGTGTTTATTGATTATAATCTTGTTTGTCTCTTCTAATAAACTTTCTTATTTATAATAATTAGTCAAATAGTCGATTAAAATTAAACAAATATTTACAAAATGTACAAATACACAAGAAACAGTTGAGCTATCTGCAGATCGTTACAAACGATCTAGAGATAGCTCAACTGATCCAAATCAGTGCCAGACGAAAGCGTCCCCATAACGCTGGCGGCATTGCTACGCTGAATAGCAATGCTTCTAATTGTATTTACTAATTTCAAACATGATTGTATGATCGTTCATGAATAAATGATATGATATACGTTAAGATGCGAGCGGTCCTTAACAGTCCATAGGAGTTATTGTAAACTCTTTTCTCTTTATAATATTATTATATAGAAGTATAGATGAACATTATTCGAAATATTATATCAGCCAAGGTTTTACAGAAAACATTTTACTGAATAAAATTTTAAATACAATCTTCTAGATGGAAGATTTTCAAGAAAAACTGAGGTAAAGAAACTCAGTCGATGTTGCGACGAAAAATAAAAAAGTTCAACATTTCTTAGTACCAATGGTAATAGAAGTGAACTGTGTGTTTACCGGCGACCGACGAACCGCGGAGAAATAACAGCACTATTATTTTTCACAAGATTGACTGCACTGTATGAATTTTATACACAAGCGAAATTGAAACTTAAGTTCAATGGAAGACAGTTCAATTTTATTAATTGTATAGCTAGATAGAACATTTTTGAGTATACAGTGAAAAAATTGTACAAAAATAAACAAAATGCTATAAAGTATGTTTATACCATACCCCCTCTAAAAAGCTTATTTTATTCACTGGAAACAGTGAATAAAAAGCTCTTTTAATCACTGTTTTGGTGTTTGAATTTGGAACACACGAATAAGGTCAACGTCCATCTCAATACCTTACAACCTCCTTGCGTCATAAATGCTCACGATTTGATTGGTCGAAATTTTGACAAGGAGTTTAGCATTGGATTAAAAACTGTTTTGTGTTCTTTGTTGTCATTGTCATACATAAGTAAATTGGCGCTATTTTGAATACTGTTCTTAGTAAGTTATGCAGCAAAAAGTTCGATAATAGTAAATCGATTGAAAATGCATTCTAGGAATGAAAAAGATGTGCTGAGTTGTTTGTTGTTCAATTGAGTTGTTGAGTTCATGAAAGAGAACTAGGTATAGTAGAAAACTTGCATTAATTTATCCTTCTTTATTTACAAATCAAATCAAAATCTAAAATTATTTGTTTTATGTCATATAAGAATAGTATAAATAAAGTTCATAGTTTTTAATCCATTTTCGCTTAAATCTTTCTTTTTCTCGAAGTCATGGTATAAAGTATAGTATGCAACTCTTGAATAAAACGGATTTATATCGAGAGCCATGAATCACTCCCGTCGTTTAGGATTCTAATCATCATGAATCACTCCCTACGGTCGTGATTCAGTCGTTAGATTCCTGCACTTACTCGTGATTCATCTTTGGTCCTCGATTTAAATCCGTCTTTTATTCACTAGTTGCATAATATACTATTATACCATACCCCCTCTAAAAAGCTTATTTTATTCACGGGAAATCGTGAATAAAAAGCTCTTTTAATCACGATTTTGGTGTTTGAATTTGGAACACACCAATAGGGTCGACCTACATATTAATACTATACAACCATGATACAAACTCCTTGCGCCAAAAATACTCTAACTTGATTGGTCGAAATGTTTAACAAGGAGTTTAAGCAATGCTAACCTCCTTGGTTAAATACTGTTTTGTGTTCTTTGTTGTCATTGTCATAAATATCAATAAATTGCAGCTATTTTGAATACAGTGCACGTAAGTTATACAACACAAAGTTTGGTAATAATAAATCGATTGAAAATGCATTCTAGAGATGAAAAAGTTGTGAGTTTTGTTGTTCAATTGAGTTGTTTAGTTTATGAAAGAAAGGTCGGCCAATATAATAGAAAACTTGCATTAATTTAACCTTAAGTTAGTTTCCTTGTTTTCAAATAAAACCAAAATCAAAAGTTACTGGTTTTATGTCACATTAGAATAGAACAAACAAAGTTTTTAATTCTTTTTCGCTTCATCATCATCATCAGCCTGAAGAAGTCCCCTGCTGGACATAGGCCTCCCCTACACGTTTCCAGGAAGAACGATCCCTTTCCATCCACCGACTTCCCTCGTTCTTAACAATGTCGTCGGTTCATCTGGTGGATGGGCAGGACGCACGTTTTTCGCTTAAATCTTTCTTTTTCTCGAAGTCATGGTATAAAGTATAGTATGCAACTCTTGAATAAAACGGATTTGTATCGAGGGCCATGAATTACTCGCGTCGTTTAGGGTTCTAACACTTGAATCACTCGCTACGCTCGTGATTCAATCATTATGAATCACTCCCTACGGTCGTGATTCATTCGTTAGAACCCTTCACTTGCTCGTGATTCATCTATGACCCTCGATTTAAATCCGTCTTTTATTCACTAGTTACATAATATACTATTGTGTATGTGAAGAAGATTTTTTTAGATTACGATATATTGAATAAATAATATATTTTAAACGTGTATTAGGTACTTATCACAAAGCTACTTTCAATGGACATGGCACATGAAAAAATGTAGTCTATAATTAGACGTGCTAAATTTCATCAAGCCTTATATTTTAATAAGGATGAAAAAACTCACGCTTACGACGATAAACCATAAACTTATAGAGAAGATATAATTATGTTTCCTCTCAGATCTCTTTCAGTGTATTATAGGAGTCTAATTCAGTCTAAACACTGATAAATGCCTATATTTTCCAGCAAATTTATTTATTGAGGTAAAATAAATGTAAACACAAGGTGGAAAAGTTCATTTCAGTTTGTCAGTCAATCTAGAAAGAAGGCTTGCAAAGTCAACAGCCTTCGTAGGAGCACAGAATACCTAATAGTACAATAAGGGGTCGTACATACTGGCTGGCGATGGGGGAGATGGTAGTGATTTCTTTGCCCACCATGACACACACTAATGGGTTAAAACTTATATGTTTTTCAATCGAAAACGTAATCTCGTTACTAGAAAGCATTTCGCGATCAAAATGCTTTATAGGTACGATGATAAATTTCAAGAACCCGAATTATTATTATTATTGATCTATTTAACACAGAATTTGGTACAATTCACACAAACAGTGGCTTAAAGCTTAACATAGGTTTGTCTAACCACTGTGTTCTCGATACATCTTGAGTACTAAGAAATATTTTTATGACGTGTATCTCATATCTTTCATACTCCAGTGTACGCTAGTTCTTAGAGTTTCTTTTATTTAAATGGAGACAGCTGGGAAAATACGGGTCAAGCCTGAACGGGGGTTGGACCGCGTTCCACATAACTTTGCGGAGTATTTGCGGAAACATTGAATGCGTCAAAGAGATTGTGGCGATAAGGTTTCTGACGACAGAAAACAATGTTTATGAGAAGTTCTGAGACAACATGACTGTGCCAACTTTATCATACATCTTTTATGTATTAAAAAAGTTGGATGATAAATTACTGTTTTTTTAGGCTACTTACTGATGGAAAAAGCATTGTAAGGCCTGGAGTTATGTGAAGGGGAAACGTAGGGCGCCCTGCAGCAAGATGGATGGACGACATAGTCAAACTCGCGGGCAGAAATGGGTTAGACTAGTACAGGATCGAGGTAAATGGCACAAACTAAAGGAGGCCTATACCCATCAGAGGGTTAAGTCGAGCTGTGAAGGATGATGATAAATAAATAATAAATAATGCGGACAATCCAAACAACACTATCTAGCCCCAAACTAAGCAGCGCTTGTACTATATGGGAACCAGATAGCTGATATAATACTTAAATACTTTTTTTATATATTGTATTTGTATAGAATACAATATAACACCCAGACAGAGAACAGACATCTATGTCCACCACACACAAATATTTGTTCTCGGTGGGGATCGAACCCACGACCTACGGCGCAGAAGGCAAAGCTACTGCCAACTGAGCTGAATGGCCAGTCAGATGATGATGATGTCATGTGGTAAACATAACAAAGCATGGCCTCGCAGCCCTAGATCACTACCCTGCGTAAGCCTCACGTGCCAGTAATGTCGCCGGCATCCACACCTTTCAAACCGAAACACAGCAATGCTGCTTCACGGCAGAAATAGGCATAGTGGTTATAACTTTCCCGGACGAGCCACACACAAAGGGTTCTACTATTACTAATTACTAAATGTACTACTAAATGTGTGTGTTAATCATGTTTTCTAAACCGACTGTGTGAAGTAATTGTGTCGTGTAGAGATTATTTGAATATAAAAGCTTGTAAAATAAGTAGTTTATCTATATCTAGACGTTTGCATAATCCACTTGGTTTTTTCACAATTGACCACAGAACCTTTTTCAGGTAAGATAATCAAAACGAAATGAAACGGAACGAAAAGGTGAATGTAAAAGAAGGTTATGGATTATTCTAGGATAATAAAATAAAAGGTCGTTGGCTATTGTATTTGTCGCTATATCTGTTTAGAAATATTTATATTTATATATATTAACTTAGAATGTGGGAATGCTATTGACCTATTTTAGTTAATGTAATTGGTTCCAAGATCGTTCTAATCAACATAAAAAAATTACGGCGGTTTTTGTCAAGCATTACTACGACTAAGTGATATAAATTGTTCTTCATCGTGCCTTTATTAGGCGTTTTATTTACTAGATTATTTACAGATCTAGTTTGTCTGTTACATAGGTTACTATGTCTCAGTCCAAAAAGACTGATATTATGAGAATTAGTATTTTTAGGGTTCCGTAGCCAAATGGCAAAAACGGAACCCTTATAGATTCATCATGTCTGTCTGTCTGTCTGTCTGTCCGGCCGTGTCACAGCCAATTTTCTCCGAAACCATAAAAGCTAGACTGATAAAACTTGGTGAGTAGATGTATTCTGTGAACCGCATTAAGGTTTTTACACAAAAAAAGAAAAAAAACTATAAATTTTGGGGGTCCCCATACTTAAAACTGAAACTCAAAATTTTTTTTTTTATCGAAGCCATACGTGTGGCGTATTTATGGATAGGTCTTCAAAAATGATGTTGAGGTTTCTAATATCATTTTTTTCGTTCTAATATTGTTATTTGATGCTACGGAACCCTTCATGGGCGAGTCCGACTCGCACTTGGCTGCTTTTTTTTAAGTAGAAATAAACGGATACGAAATTTACGTTAAAAAAATGCGTTTTTAAATCAAATGTAATTAAAATCAGGTTTTTACGACCCCGTCCTTTCCAAAGTTTTTACTTATTATTATGCAATTAATTAATATAGGCCTAAGTTCTAGTCGTCGAACCAGCACTTCTTAATTCTTGAGGCAGCCTTAAAACTCCATCAAAGCTGGCCTTACTAATTTATACTTCTTTACTTTTTATAACTAGTCTGTATTCTACAAATAACTCAATTTATTTTGAAGGGTCTTAAAAAAGCCTAAACTAGGGCCGAAGGTCGGGTTAAGAGCCCTCTTACGAAAGGTGTTGCTTTTACGAGCAGTAGGGACGAACGGACTGTGTTTTATTGTGTTGCGTCTCTAGGTAAGCATTTACTGAAAACCATAGAAAAACCTCGACTCATAGCTCAGATGGGTCGTGTTGGAGGTCGTGGGTTCGATCTTGAGAATAAATATTTTTGTAATGAATTTATGATTGTTCTATGTCTGGGTACTATGATTGTATTCTAATTATGTTTTAAAAATATGTACCAATATAAGTATTGTATCAGCTAAGTAACTGATTTTGTGTGGATTGTCCACCATTTAGTTTTTTATAGGCCGTAAGATTTTTTACGAAGGCGTAATATTAAATCAAGAATGCTTAAAGAATCCTGGGAATCAAAAATTGTTTTTTGATTCCAGCGTTCAGAGAAAAAGAAAGAACACAGAAAACCGTTCAACTGAGTTTGAGTTCATTCAAGCGGATAAACGAATTTTACATTTTGCTTCTTAGAAACAAGAAACCATTGCAGAGTGAAACTAGTAAAAGAGTTTATAATAATAAAAAAGAAAAGTAGTAAAGCCCGTCACAAACGTAGCTATAATATATATTAATATAAATTATAGCAATCTAATACGATGCAATTTCTATACAAATATTTAAGTAACCGCAGGCGCAGCTATAATACACATTTCTATGACGTCACTAACTTATACCGTAATTGATATTATCATACGACATATTAATAAAAACTATAGCTACAACATATGTGACGGGCCTAAAACAAATTTCAATTTGAAGTAATATTACCAATTTTCTTATAAATCATCTGTACCTATTTATGTTTTTGTTATCAAAAACTTTGCCAATAAAATGCTGGGTTGGTAGGTTCAAAGCGTCTGACATAAAATACGTAGACTACTTCAGGTACTTAGAACTAGACAAATTCCGAAAGTTCAGAACTCAACGATGCACGGTAAACTTATACCAAGTTATTAAGTAACTGCCTTTTCTCATGTAATCGGTTGTTGTTTATCTAAACGGCACAATCGTATCACTAGGTGGCGTAAAACAGGATTTCCGTGGCGCGGAGATACACCAAAAAAAGCGGCCAAGTGCGAGTCGGACTCGCCCATGAAGGGTTCCGTAGCAGTAAGTAATATAACATAGAGTTCTAGAAGTTCTAGTAGTTCGTCGAAAGGTAAATTGCGGTTTACGATTTATGACGTATAAAAAAAAACTACTGACTAGATCTCGTTCAAACCAAATATCGTTGGAAGTTTCCATAGTAATGTACAACATATATTTTTTTTAGTATTATCATTCTCTTACTTTAGAAGTTAGAGGGGGGAGGACCAACTTTTTTCCACTTTGGAAGTGTCTCTCGCGCAAACTATTAAGTTTAGAAAAAAACGATATTTGAAACCTCAACATCATTTTTGAAGACCTATTTATAGATACCCCACACGTATGGGTGTGATGAAAAAAATTTTTTTGAGTTTCAGTTTAAAGTATGGGGGTTTAAAGTATGGGTATACCCCCGAAGTTCCTAGTTTATTTTTTATTTTTATGTAAAAATCTTAATGCGGTTCACAGAATACATCTACTCGCCAAGTTTCATCAGTCTAGCTCTTACGGTTTCGGAGAAAAATGGCTGTGACATACGGACGGACAGACGGACAGACAGACAGACAGACAGACATGACGAATCTATAAGGGTTCCGTTTTTGCCATTTGGCTACGGAACCCTAAAAAAGAACAAAATGTAATTAAAAATCTGTGATAATATTTTTGACGGTAGCCGCAAACATGTTAAAAATGCCCCAAGCTCGAGTATAGTGTTGGTCTCATCAGTCGACGAAGTGAAGTGGACAAAACAAATGAGCGGAACACACTCGACACACTCGAAACGGTCACTGTGACGGACAAATGGGTGCTCCAAGCGAGTTACGACTACAACCACATTTGACCGCATCTTTCATCAGCCTGAATAAGTCCACTACTGAGGTTGATGCGATAAAAAACGTGTATGTAAAGCAGTAGCGGTGATGAGCGGTGATTTAGTAAATGTACAGACTCGATGTAATACTGAGAATCCTAAATAATAAATTATAGTTTAAAAAACTAAAAAAAAACGCTTTTATAACTAATTGAACTAAAAAGTTAAAAATAAAACTGTAATAATCAATTAAAAATGTATATTCTTGTAAAAAAGCGTGGGGTGCTTTTTATAATAACTTCAGATAATAATAAACTATTGATAAAATATTTACAACAATCAAAATCAAGCCCCCCACGCTTTTTGTACAAAAATATAAATTTTTAATTGATTATTACAGTTTTATTTTTAACTTTTTAGTTCAATTAGTTATAAAAGCGTTTTTTTTTAGTTTTTTAAACTATAATTTTTTTTTTACTTTTTAGTTTTTTTTTTTTTCATGTATATGAAAAAAAAAAATCATATTATTGCATTGTCATCGACCTTTGACAGATGTGCAAAGTTTGAATCAAATCTGATCGTTCAAAGTAGGTTTTTTTTTTAAATTTATTTTTATTTCTTTTCATTTTTTTTTTTTTTTTTTCATATTATTGCATTGTCATCGACCTTTGACAGGTGTGCAAAGTTTGAATCAAATCTGATCGTTCAAAGTAGGTTTTTTTAATAAAAAAATTATTTCTTTTCATTTTTTTTTTTTTCATATTATTGCATTGTCATCGACCTTTGACAGGTGTGCAAAGTTTGAATCAAATCTGATCGTTCAAAGTAGGACAAAATCGAGCTCAAAGGGGTCGGTTACATACATACATACATACATACATACATACAGGTGAAGCTAATAAAAGCGTTATAAAAAAAAACTAAACTCCCAATTAAATCACCGAATAACACTTTAGCACATTCACATAAAAATGATTCATCATCATCATCAGCCCGAAGAAGTCTGCTGGCACTGCTGGACATAGGTCTCCCCTACACATTTCTTGGAAGAACCCTTACCCAAAACCCTTTCTTTCCACCGACTCCCAGCGATCTTACAATGACGTCAGTCCGACTGGTGGGATGCGCTTTTCACTTTATCACATATTTTTTTTTTGTCTTCGATGATTACTCGTAAATAAACTTCCATCTATTCAAAATAAATCAAATCAGGAGCAACTTTTCCACTCGTTCGTAACAGATACAAAATAAATAAAATAATATGCATAGTTTTTGACTTGATAAAGTGCAAGTAGGGTCGAAGCCATTTTAAAACCCATGGTGTTGTGACAGGAAGAGTGACAGCGATTTTAATAGAGTTGAGTAGAATGCGTTGATTTTGATTGTTTATGGAATTGAACTGTCAGTTAGATTAATGATGCAAAGAGCTGACGATGACAAGATTGATGTAGAGTGTACTTGCTTAAACGTTATTAGATCTACATTTGTAAAGGAAAAAGGTTCTCGAAACAAATAAATCTCACTTATAGCCTGCGCACATCACGATGGCGATCACGTGAAAGTATTTATTGCATAAAATACATGTTGAAAAGATGTCAAATTTATAAATGTCCAGTGTACTTATATTGGTAATGTCAAATATGACAGCGATATTTAGGAACTAAAATCCATCGGGACTGCACTAGCTTTTATAGTACGAACTGCCAAAGAGTAGAACTCTCTACCGGCGCTTCCGGAAAATTTCAACTAAGGATTTTTTAGGACAAGAGTAAACAGGTGGATTATGGTTAAGCATGCTCCATCTTAGGCTGCATCCGCACTTTCTATCAAGTGTGATGGCAGTCAAATGCTAAGCTATCTATGTTAAAAAAAAACTAGCTCACAAAGAGACATTAAAAAAGTTCTATCAAATATTAAAATATAATGCCGAAAGTATAGCCTATTTGAGATGCAATTAAAGTCCTTTCAGCACACTTGGTTTGAAGAACCAGTGACACGATAAAAAGAAGATTAATAAATTCGTAACACAATCAAAAAATATTACTTTCTTAATAAACAATCGGATAATTTCATTGTATAACAAAGATCACTTTGAATCGTCTCAAAGCTATATGAGTCTAGGTGCCAGTTCCACGTGGTTCCAGTATTTTATTCTCAAATACTAACAAGAGTACTTAGTATTGACGTGCCAGTATTTTCCTTAACAAGCCCCAAAAGACATAATCGTTCCCATTATACCTCCGATTCTAGTTTGCATGACAAAAGGCTCTTTAATCAAATCGATGGTAAACCACTTTAGCTAATTATGTTAAATGCTCTAACTACCCCATTTCAGTTAAAGCGAAATTGGGCTTTATTACCAGGCTATAAAGTGCATGTGTACAAACTCATTAACACTAAAATGCCAACACTATTGTTAGCACCAAGATTATTTACATGTTCTAATTCCGTTCGTGGTAACCTGCTCAAATCAAGACGATGACGATGGCGATTAGCTGAAATGCTGTCGAATATAAAAGCATTATTTGACAGCGATTCAGCTGATCGCCATCGGCATTGCCTAGATGTGCGCAGACCTTTAGAGATCAATAGAATTACCATCGAAACAAGAACGAGTGATGGAACAAGTTGACCCAATTGATATTATTTGGTGTATAATACACAAACCCAATATTCCAAAAATAACAATTAATTGAATGGTCTATAAATAGAAAATATCGATTTGTTTTAGTTATGTTACGTCTGACGTGTCAAAATACTGTCAACTTTCCGCGCTTCTTGTCAAAGCATTTGAAATTCCGAATCATTGAAATAATCTAAACTGATGCGACTGAGTACTATTTTAAAGGGCACATCTTCAATCTAACTGGAGTTGATATTGCTACGCGCGTAGCTTTTTGTAGAGGTCGCTACGAGCGTAGCTTTACGTTGTCAAAGTAAAAGAAAAATCACTAGAATAACGTCTTATCAAAGGTGATATTCTCCTTTGATGATATTCTTATGTCTTAAAGCAAGGTGAATCTGTTACAGTTCCCCGTAACTAAGCCGAGAAGAACATTTAAAAAACTGACGCTTTTTTCTACCGTTCTGTAGTGTAGTTCAAAAAACCCCTTAAACTCCGTTTATGCATATTTTTGTGCATAACTCTGTAATTAATAAACCAATTTGAATGTTTCATTCGGAAAAGTCATACTTTCAAATTGATCCTATAGAAATTCTATCAATATCAGTTCAGCAGTTTTGTTATGAAGTCGGTTTTTTTTAATTGAATCACTCTAAAGTATTATGGTAATAAAGCGAAGTAAAACAGAAATATTTGTTTAATATAAATCATTAAAAGTAGCTGAATATTGTCAGTGAGACTTTGTTTTTTGTAAGTGGCTATTATTATTGATGAAAACTCCACCTTAACTCTCATTTCATATTCCTGTTATTACAGAAAGTACTCGAGTCGTATTGAAAACTTGTTCAAAGCTCTTCCTTTGACGGGCTCCAAATGTCTGTTGTTTTGTTCGCTATTTCTATAGCTATCTATTGTATTTCAGAAGTAAAAGTATTTAGATTTCCCTGTTTTATTGTACAGATATGACGATATAGTTTTGAAGGGTTATTTAATATTAGCGCCTGTATTACGTGAGCTGATGAAGGCAAAAATCTATTGAAATTAAAGTTTATTATACTTATTTGATATTAGAACTGTTTGATGTTTTTTTATAGAGAAGTTAAAAAAGGACCATGATCAAATAAATCGATCTATATTAAATCACCAGTTTCCTTAAAAATCTACATTCAGTTGGTTTTCTTTATTTATTACAAGTAGTTGGAGGGTGTTCATAAATAATTTATAATATAAATATTATATTATATGCCTCAAGGTGATGGACACGACAGTGTATCGTAGGGCACGTTCCTAACGTGCGTAACTTGCGAGGCATTAAATAAATCAATTGTTATCATATTCATATCAATTATTTATTTATCATTTGATTATTTCTCTAAAAAAAAGTAGGCTAACAGAAACCTTAAAAATACATAATGCTAGCTAGAATGCAGTGTTTTGTTGTAGGCGATGGTTACCACTTAACATCAGGTGGGCCATATGATAGTTGTGTAAAAATAACCCTAAAAATATGCAGGGCCTGTTATCAGTGGTCGTCTTCATGTTCATGTTCATGAGAATACTTATTTAATTTTATCTTTTTGTTCGTGCGTCACCCAAAAAGTTTGGGTAATATTTCTCCCTCAATAGGACAGGTTTTGGGCCTAGAGTGATGTTAAATAAACATTAGCATTTAGGAAGAGTCCGGCGTCCCAGGTGCGTTCATGTCCGCCTGATTTATAATTTAAGCTTGGACTTATTGTAGCCCAAGTTTAGGGTGGTAGCGGTACAGTTCTGCTGAGCTGAGTTCGTGGAAGTCCCAATGACATCCTGGGCATCATTGCTGCCAAATAGGATAGCCCTTTCCTCCAACACTGAGTGCGAGTAATGACGTCATAGGTGATGCACATTAAAGACGTCATTACTTTGACATTTGGTACTAAGCCGTTAGTAATAGCGAATTGAAATTTGAAAGGTGTGTATATGAAATGTGTACACTAAGGCCCATATTCCGAAACAGTGCTTGAGTCTGAGTCGAGCCTCAAGCACAGATTTTTGACACTTTTCAATGGAGAACTGTCATAAAATCTATGCTTGAGGCTCGACTCAGACTCAAGTGCTGTTTCGGAATACGGGCCTAAGAAAAGATTTTTGGAAATTCAACCCAAAAGTGAAGCGGAGGTGGAAATTTGTATGAAAAAAGCGTAACGCGATCGAAGTAACGCGGGATTCCTCTAGTAAAAAAAAATATAATTTATTATAATAAATAAATAAAATAATCACACAACACTATGTTGCCCCATATTAAGCATAGCTTGTACTATGGAAACCAGATAGCTGATCCTAAAAACATTTATGTAAATACATAATTAAATTACAATATAACAACCAGACAGGGAACAAACATCTGTGTTCACCACACAAATATATTTTGTTGTTGGTGGGAATCCAACCCACGTCCTATGGCGCAGAAGGCAGAGCCAACAGAGCTGAGAGGCCAGTCAAGTCAAATTATATTATCATACAAAACTTTTTATGCTCATTTTCACATACTGCGATCTAGTCCCAGCAAAGATTTTATTATGGCAACAAAATCAAAGTAAAATTCGCCTTTATTCAATGTTATCAAAAGGATCACTTTGAAACGTTTTAAAGCTATAGGTGAGTCTAGGTGCCAGTTCCACGCGATCAAGCCTAGAAGAACAGGCCATTACGGCTTGGTTCCCAGCGTTTTTTTCAACCAGTTAACTAACCGTCTTCTTGTCGAGTTACTAGTTCAGGAACCAGGAACCAGGAAACAGGAACTAGAATGAGGATTTTAAATGCATCTCAAAGAGGCTCTTTTCATACACTTGACACTGTTTCAAATTTTTGGTTCTACGATACATCGGTTTCCTTCATTGTATGAGAGAGCTGGCGTAGTGCACATTTTGACCGAAAAGTCTCAATAAGGCACGTCTTTTTTTTAACGATTTTATAGACTAACGCTAGCCCGCAATCTCTTTGATTCTTTTTTTGAAAACGTCCTAATTATAGGTACTCCTTAGCTCTTTGGCTTTTTACACAAATTAAAAATTTACACGAACCAACTCAGCTACCTACAAACCCTTGCAAAGCTACTACATAAATAATTCCTAATTGCCTCAATATAAACCGATTTAAATCTGAACGGGCATACCTTACACCACACCATTCACACCATAGCAGCAACAAAAGATGCTCCCAAGAGCACTTTCAAAATAATCGTAAAAAGGAACCCGAAGAAGGGTACTTAATGGAGAGTGTTGTATTTACTTTGCGGAGTCCTCAAAATTATTAAAACTTTGCAAAAAGTGAAAAATAAGCTGCTTGGAAATTTTAGTTGCAGCTTTTGCTGCCCGGGATTTATTACGGTAAAGGCCCGGCCACATCAAGGCGATACAGTATTGCTGTCATGTTATGGCGGATATTATCACAGATCGCTGTTTTATTGCCTTGATGTGGCTGGGCCTTAAGGCCTTTCGATCTATTTTTATGTGGAGAGACACATAATTGTTTAAAGTACGTATTACAATTATTTTACAAAGCGCCATCTAATTGCAAACTTTAAGCAACACTTTTACAATGGAAATCGGTAACTGATAAAATACTAACTTATTGTTGTTGTACATTAAAAGCTGTTTTGTATTTTTTTTTGTTAGCATCTTAATATTCTATATTTTTTTATATATTTCAACAATTTGCAAAATTCAGAACCAGCATTTTTATCAACATGTCAGCGCGCAAGTATTTGTCCTCGTTGGTGATTGAACCCACAACTAACAGCGCAGTAAGTAGAATACGACCACTGAGCTATAAGATTTGTCTAAAAAAAGATACAATACACAGTAATAATTCAGTTATATTTCCTGACCTTATTTCTCTTCGTCCATCTTACTTTTACTGAATCCGTCGGTGACCTTTTGCCTTTAGTTCGTTATTTAATAAGTTCTTTTGATTTCTGATATTATAGAACCAATTACGAAATTGCTTTTTTTTGAGCAAACCAAAATTCAATTTTTTATGCTAAATCCTGGATTATTTTTAATTGAAGTCACCAAAATTTGAAACCCATTTAACCCGGCGTCATGGGGGTGGAAAATGACTACACCGACGTTGGGGTGGGTCATTATGACCCAACATTTTGACCGACGATATTTCTAATATTTCAAAGACATGAATTCTTATTTTTAAGTTTATGTGTTTATTGTTTCATAGTTTAGTAAATTAAACAAGAATTTTCATTGCAGAAAGTTTTTATTATGTATATAAACCTTTAAAAAGAAACATGTAACAAAATCAACAAAATTTGCATTCCTTAGCTAAATCTCACTTATCTTATCATTAATTAACAATCTATAATCTTTTATAGTACTTTTCTAAACTAAACTAAGACATCTTTGGAAAAAACTTACTAAAATCTAATCAGAATCATCGTTGTAAATGCAATCACTGCAGAAAGGTACGACATCTTCAGGGCAAATATATTTGTTTCAACCATGATAAGTATGGGTTGTTTTGCGATCTTTCTTCGCTGGACATACCTGACATCTTTTACGAGCATTGGCTCTCTTAGCTGAAGGCTCCTGTAAACCTTCGCCAGCGAATTGTTGAATTTTTTTTTCAGTTCTCTAGGCAAATTTGCCACATTCTGGCGGAAAAAGTAAATCAATTATCAATCAATGATAACAAAAGCATAATACACATAAAATTACACCAAAAGCAACAAAAATAATTACAAATCTTATAAAATCATTACGAAAACAATGGCGCAAAATTGTTACACCGAGTGCGGGGATGGGTCATAAATACCTTTTTTAACTTTGGGCACACGCAACTGCAAGCACTGTCGCCGTCCAACTGTTTCCTTGTCAACAACACTTAGAGCAACTCATTAACTCCAGCTACTGAGAAAAAAGGCAGCGTCGCCTACGTATTTACGAATCTGCAAGCTAAAAGAAACGTCCCGGGTCAATTTGACCCAACCCCCATGACGCCGGGTTAACGCAGCCTGATTCAAACAGAAAGCGAGAATACGCTTAGATCATTGTTGCCTTTTAACCAAAACAGAAGGCTTTGAAGCAGTATAAAACATTTTATTGGACAACAGTTCTATCTTAGCATCTTCAGTGAGAAATGGGGCATTATTCTCAGCTCGGGATTACAATCGGGTGTAAAACCAGAATTTTAATACAGTTCATGAAATCTGCATCACCCTAATCCAAAGCGCTTTAAATAACGACCGATCAATTCCGAACCCTATTTCCTAACGCATAAAGGCTGTAATATTTCATGTGATAATGAGAGGCCTTCAAAACGATCCGGGTTAAATTTTTTACGATCAGCATAAAAATGCCGTAACTCAACGCTGGATGTAAGCTTTTGTTTGGTATACAGAACTGAAAATATTCGTATCAATGTAGGTACTTCTCGCGGAATTTGTATTCGGGTATTTTCAAGGAAATATATTATTTGGTTGAATGAAAGTGATTGCACGTCGAATATTGGAATTCATGATGTGAAAAGGTCTTTGGTAGGGAACCATTCTAACTTATTCAGGAACAAACTTCAAGTAAGTATTCGAATATTCAAAGCGTAATTGAGTTTTTCTTAATCAGTTAGAATTTGTAAAAAGTATGGTAAGGGCTTTAATTACTTTTTAGATATGGTTAGGGCATAATAATAATTACTTTTTAGAACTTAAGTTTGCCAAGATTTTTTTTATTCATATAATTTTTTTATGACCTGCCTGTGTAAAAAAGTTAAAGAAATAATAATGTTTTATAAACATTTAGGTTATTACATTATAACGTTATTAGATTTGCAGGCTTTGCAGGCTTTGCAACGCATGATAATGATGTGTTTGTTTATTTATTATTAAATAACTAAACCAAATTAGAAATCAACAAATCCCACCACGGTACGCTGGCCAATTAAGGCAATCAATATTCAACGTAACTCAATTCACTAATCAAAACTGGTATTGGGTAATCAATTTACGTTTGCACCCTACACCTACAAGTACTGACAGCTTCAAACTTAATTTAATGTTTAATCTATTACACGAAAATAACGTAAACATTGTTAAAATTACTATTATTTACATCATCATAATCATCATCAACTTATATCAGTCCACTGCTGGACGTAAGTCTCTCCCAAGACGCGCTACAGAGCCCAATCTTCGGCTCTTCTCCTCCAGTTAATGCTGGTATATACTAAAGTAATAGGTATTCTATCCTATTATTTATTAATATTACAGGAATTATTGATAAAATATTATATGACAAACATTGAATATCGAATTTGACTGGAGTATACGCAAAATAAATACTTTTCTTGCAAGGTCTGCTTTAAGGGGCCCGCGGAGGACGAATTTTTGAACGTAATACCAAAATTATTACTAGTTTAGGCAGATTTTCACTTGTAACAATTGTAACAATTGTATTTGTATTGTATTTATCTAGGTTCCTGAACAGTTTTTATTAAATTACTTACCTCAAATGAAATTAATTATGAAAATTCGTCCTCCGCGGACCTCATAAGCCATGCCTATTTGCACACCTAATGCAATTTTTTGCGAAGTCCAGAAAATGGCATTTTTAAAGGTGAGTTAGATCATTTAATTTTGTTGCCTACTGTACCTACACACCCTCAAAGTGAACTCAACCTGAAAACGAATAAATTTCCCTTTTTCACTCTGATTTGCTCTGTTTTTTCTTTAGCCGAGGTATTACACTGTCACAGTCACAGTAGACAGTTTCCCTGAGGGTACTATTATTATTTTTTGTCAGCATATCATAAAAAGTTGTTTTTGGAGTGGTATAACGTTTATTCATACTTATCATTTCAATTATGGTACAACTAAATGGCGACACGATAGGAAGTAGAATGATGGTAGTACAACTAAAGACTATTCAATTCATATTGCTCCTCTATCACTAATCAGCTGGTTTACAGGAAGAGTGAGACTGAGAAAGACCTCTGAAGTAGAGTGAGAGACACAATGATTCGTTTTTATGTTGGTAAGGATTATTTTTTATAGTCCGCAACTCATAAGCTCACGAAAACAACTTAGGAGAGTTAAAGAATACCATGAGTTTGTTCGCTCTGATTTTTCTTCAGGTCAAGTGCCCGATGTACTCATTCGGAAGACCACTCAATTAAAAGTTGGAAAGCTGATTTTGTTGTAGAATGTTTCATTTTGTTACTTTAACTCGACGTAAACGAGCTAACGAGCTTGTGAGTGCTTTAATGATTTCGAAAGCTCCTTAGACGAATGAAGTGTTATTTAGACTTGAGTTGGGTATGGGTTTATTTATTTAAAAATCACAATATATAAATTTAGCTGGTATTCTTTGCAAAAACTCTTTGAAAATATATTTTTAGCATAGGAAATTACAATGACCTCTAGATCATGCCTATTAGTTATGCTATATTATGTAGGTGTATGTTTATGTAAATAACGTTTGTAAATAGCTTACATTACTTTGGATACTTTTTATCCCGAAAGAGTAACGGTAACGGGGCGAGCAAAGCTGCGGGCAGCCGCTAGTTTAATGATAAATATGATAATGTAAGTAAGAATGTATTAAAAACACAATACAAAATGTATTCCTCGTCACTGAAGAAGTGACGAGGAAATATCACAACTCAAGAGTACATTTTGTCTTATTTTGAAAGAGAAGACATAAAAGTTGCTCCGAGCTAAGGGACCTGGTTTGCCCAGCACTTTATGAACACCTCGTGGATACGGTGACATCAAAACGTAGGTATATAATATAGCAAAGGAAAACTTTTACCGTAAAAGAGACAAACATTAGGTAAAGGTATGTACACAAGCTAAAAGTATTTACATAAGGGTGGCATAATGGGTTCAAGCCGTTAAAAGTGCGAGTGCTAGTGCCTACTTACATAAACATACTTACCTGAAAATATACAGTGATAGTGAAAGAAGGAAAGAGACAAATGTATTTACCATTGCCTAAGTGCTTCATAAGAGCACAAACATTTTGAAAAAAACATAGAAAGACACAAACAGAATTCTAGTTGCGTAGAAACAGCATAAATACAACATAATAATATATATTATAATACAAGTTGCATTTAATTATTCAAGGAGCTGAAATTACCCATTATAAATTATAATGAAGTAGTAAATAGAAACCGAA
This sequence comes from Thera britannica, assembly GCA_939531255.2. NCBI lineage: Eukaryota > Metazoa > Arthropoda > Insecta > Lepidoptera > Geometridae > Thera > Thera britannica. The sequence goes on along the minus strand of OW618036.2, from coordinate 14,669,986 downwards.
TGTAAATGGGTTTTTAGCACAGTGTGATACACTACGATTGCGAGAAAATAAAATAATCTAATACAATAGTAAATAGTTGAGAAAATTTCGCGCCAATGTATTTTTTTTTATTTCTTCTGTAGACCGCAATAGCCACAATACATTGCATGTGTCGTATCTAGTAGATAATAGGGGCTAAAATTTATTCAATTTGATATTTAAATGCTTTTAGAAATCTGTATTAAAATAATAATGATTATTGAAGTAAGAAAGAAGGATAGTCTATAATGTTTAAAATAAAAAGATAGTTTAGTTTATTTAATTTCAGAAAACAATGTAGTTGCTTTAAAACGATTTGATAAATAATGTTATATTTTATTATTATTTGTTCGAAATTATTAACAATTTATTATATCAATAAATTGTTAATGGTAGTCAGAAGCTACGCAGAACGGATGACGATATTGCCGATAGGGGGGCTGTCTATGAACTGTCATGTGGGTCGCCTGACTGAGGCGAGGCGGGGCAGTGGATTATTCTGGGCTTGGGACTCGAAGGAGAAGGTTATCGTTTCGTTCTGTGTACTGTCGATGTGATTCGGCTCTGAGTACACCCCTTGATTGTTAAGATAAGTACCTAGTTCGCTATATCTCTTTGTAGTTGATATATTTTTACTGTAAGGTAGTTTTGTGTTGAATAACGTGACTAAAGCTATAATTTAGCTAAATAAAGTGTAAATTGTAAAGACATTGATGTAATTAAATCATTTACTTACTATTCTATATTTTCTTTTTAATATAAAGTTACCCTGATCTAATATCAGAAGTGGGATAGAACTTTTGCCCACAGAAAACTAACATTTATTCTTATTCCAGAATGTGAAGTGCCATATCGTAAACTGGAGGCATTATCGACTGACAAATGAAGTGGCAATTCCTACGTTATCCGAAGTATGATACAAAGCCGTTTATGTATCTGGAATAAAACGGAGTGGACTTCAAGTGATGTAAAAGGAAGGTAAGGCCTTGTTAGGCTCTGCATTGATTTGGCCAAATAGTGTCTAACGGTATCCTATCCGAAAAAGTTTTATTTTTGCCAAGAAATACTTTTATTTTCTTTTGTGAGAGTACCCGCATTTTTATTGCTCGTGCCATATTTTTTCCAATACAATTTTGTAAGTAGTACGGAAGCAGAATGGCCAAGCGATTTGTTCTTTACTAGACTACAGACAAACGTTAAATTATTGGGGAATTCTTCTAAATGGGTTGTTTAATTTTACGGTTGGGCTGGTGTAAAGTTTGGACATCGCGATAGTTGCGATTACGTGATGGAACTGAACACGACAGACAAACGTTAAAATATTGGGGGATTCTTCTAAAGGTACGGTTGGACTGGTGTGACGTTTGGACATTGTAGTAGTTGCGATTATGCGATGGAACTGAGCACGACAGTCGACAGCCAGAGCTTGATGATATTTGTATAAATGTTGGTAGACCTAGTTAGCCTGATCCTTTGTTTGGACATCGCGATGCCAACTCGCAATGGAACTTAGCATGACAGCCTAACTTATGGTACTTTATTATTTTTCCTTACATAGGTATGGTGAGTAAATTGGCTAAGGAATGTTTAATAGTTTTTATGTTAACATTATTCTTGTGCTTTCAGATTTCATGTCAGGTTATTTAGTACTTTATTGGCCTATGTGATACCAGGATCTCTGACACACTAGTACCCTGACTCGCAGCTGAGCCAGTGAGTATGGAAAATACTTAGAGATACTTCGGGGACGAAGTATTTTGCAGAATGGCCGTGTCGTATCTAGTAGATAATAGGGGCTAAAATTTATTCAATTTGATATTAAAATGCTTTTAGAAATCTGTATTAAAATAATAATGATTATTGAAGTAAGAAAGAAGGATAGTCTATAATGTTTAAAATAAAAAGATAGTTTAGTTTATTTAATTTCAGAACAATGTAGTTGCTTTAAAACGATTTGATAAATAATGTTATATTTTATTATTATTTGTTCGAAATTATTAACAATTTATTATATCAATAAATTGTTAATGGTAGTCAGAAGCTACGCAGAACGGATGACGATATTGCCGATAGGGGGGCTATCTATGAACTGTCATGTGGGTCGCCTGACTGAGGCGAGGCGGGGCAGTGGATTATTCTGGGCTTGGGACTCGAAGGAGAAGGTTATCGTTTCGTTCTGTGTACTGTCGATGTGATTCGGCTCTGAGTACACCCCTTGATTGTTAAGATAAGTACTTAGTTCGCTATATCTCTTTGTAGTTGATATATTTTTACTGTAAGGTAGTTTTGTGTTGAATAACGTGACTAAAGCTATAATTTAGCTAAATAAAGTGTAAATTGTAAAGACATTGATGTAATTAAATCATTTACTTACTATTCTATATTTTCTTTTTAATATAAAGTTACCCTGATCTTATACATGCATTCTACCAAACAGATTGCCGATTTTAGTTTTTTTTTTTTTTTTTTTTTTTGTTATGTAACTAGCTGATGGAACAAGCATATGGCCCACCTGATGTAAAGTGGTAACCATCGCCTATAACAAAGCAATGCTTCGCAGGTCACGCACGTCAGGAACGCGCCCTACGATGCACTGCCCTGCGTCCATCAACTGGAGGCATACAGATATTCAGCCTCACGTGCCAGTAATTTCACCGGCACCCACACCCTTCAAACTGAAACACAGCAATGCTGCTTCACGGCAGAAATAGGCATGGTGGTAGTACTTCCCCGGACGAAAATAAAATGTTTTTATTTTTTTATGAAACGGTATTAAGACTGTTCTCCAATCAAAGTTATTATACTTATGACTAAAGACTTTTTCGTTTTTGTAGGCTCATTGTAATATGACTGTGGCCCGGGCCTCGTCACCAATTCCGCGCATTCTCGCCGCACTCAATGCTCTCCTTGATACTAGTCCTGGGTGTGATCTGTTTGAGGATGGCTGGATGAAAATAATGTCTGAATGTTTGAGATTTTGTGAGCGTGATGTATAGCTGTGTGTGAATTTCCAATTTATAGTGTAGTATATTATTGTCCTGACATTTTGTTTTATATTTTTACTATTGACATTGTATTTTAAATTTGACCAAAACCTCTATTACCTATGTCTTTAATTATTGTAATTGGTGTTAACCGTTATATATAAAGTAAAACAATAAATACAAATACAAATACAAACGCAAATTAAAAAAAACTTGAATTGTTTTTTTTACTCTGGTACGCCACAATGACGGTATTTTTGAGCAAAAGGAGTGAATGAGTTTTTTTCTGCAAGGTCCAAAGGTACCAAAATTAAATTGTTTGTAAGTTGCCACAATATCCCTTTAAGACACATTTCACCGCCATTCTCTCCAATCCCTTATTTAATTTTTCAACTTCCTCTGAAACGTCTTAATTTGAACAGAACTTTTCCCAACTTCAACTTAGTACAACAGACACGTATAAAAATTTAAATGTCTTGCAACTTAAAATGACAAAAGCAGTAAACTCATTTAAACCGTGATCCAGACTTAAAGTACACGATATAAGGCCTTGGCAAATTTGGTGAGGAGGTAGCTTAGAACCAAGAAACAGACATAGGATACTTTAACGGGAACGGGGCGTAACAGGAACGGGCGAGCGAAGCCGCGGGTTGCCACTAGTCCTAAATAAAAAAAAAAATCGGTTGTCTGTAAAGTCGGTTTACTGACGATAGTTGAACGTGATAACGTCATAAGAAAATACTGATGGAATGGTTGCATTTTTCAAAAGAAAATTTTAGTTTTACTGAATTTAATTGAATGTGAATGAAACTGAATGATACTGAATGAAACTGAATGAAACTGAATGAAACTGAATGAAACTGAATGAAACTGAATGAAACTGAATGAAACTGAATGAAACTGAATGAAACTGAATGAAACTGAATGAAACTGAATGAAACTGAATGAAACTGAATGAAACTGAATGAAACTGAATGAAACTGAATGAAACTGAATGAAACTGAATGAAACTGAATGAAACTGAATGAAACTGAATGAAACTGAATGGAACTGAATGAAACTGAATGAAAATCCGGACCCGGACCCAGACTGAACCCTTACCCTTACCCTCATTTACCCTTACCCTCATTTACCCTTACCCATTACCCGACCCGGGCTCGGGCTCAGGTAAATGGAACGACGAAACGACGTAACGACGCATGAGTCATGTTTTTTCGTGCGTGCAGCCGGCTCCATCGATTTATAAGACGTTATCACGTCAAAATCACAATTATGGATGGACAAAAAGTGAATTTGTCTAAGGCTGACATTCATAGACCGCACTTTGCTTTACAGCAAAGCAGTCTTCGCAAAGTAAGCTTTGTTTATCGAAGTTTCCTATCAATATTTTGAATAAAGAAGAGCTTGACAGAACTATGAAATATAATTTTGGTTGAAAGTTGAACTTTCCATCAAAGTAAAATCAAAGTTCGGTCTATGAATCTCGGCCTAATACATGTCAGACAAGACACAAGAAATGTTAGAGTCCAATGGCGCAGCGTTAATTTAATATGCCCATTTACCAATAATATGGAATTTATTAATAACGTAGTATTTTTCTCATTTCACGCTCGTTTTATAACTTGAGAATAAAGAGAGCAAAGTCGGTTCAACGTCTAATAGCTAAAGCAATAACGCATGAACGCCAACCTTTAAGTAGATAGATTTCGATCTAAAGCTTAGAGTTACGAGCTGGGTGTGAGAACTTTAATAATTTCCCGCCAGATTTTTCATCAGACCTTTTTATAGTCAGGCCTTCTGCGTCGCTAGAAAGCAACGTTTTAATTTAATCAAAAATACTTGGCGAGATGAGAATTAAAATTAATCTTGTTATTTGGCGATGTAGCACGAGAAAAGCTGAAAAATGTAATAAGTGCTGTGATTTGTAACATTTATTTTTAAAGAAAATAAACGAAACGTTTCTCTCTGGTTATTGCTCTAATTTTCTGTTTGAATGACGAAAATGGTCGTCGTTCTTTTTATACCGAACCATATTTTTTGGAGAAATTCTGTTTGGGCAATAAAATAAGTCTAATAGAAAAACGTAGGGATAAAGTTTATCATTTATAATAGGATCACGATTCTAATTCTCAGAAACGATAACAAAGCGGTTTTGGTTTAACCTGCTTTGGTAAGTATTTAGGTCCGTACTACAAGACGTAAAAGCATGAATAAGGAAGTATAAAATATATTTTTGCGATATTATACATATCAGGTAGTACGGTTGAAGGCAATAAATATTGCACATACGCAATCTCTTTCTGACCCACACTACGCCCTATGAAGCCGAAATTAGCGGATGTGCAATACTGTATTTTCTCTTGAGTAGTAGAAACTTTATGCCGAATCCTTACCATGACGCTTGGTACACGCCATATTTGTTAAGCCCTTATCCACTAGATTCCCGAACACACCGCGGCGAAAAGCTACAAACTGCGTTTGCAAACTTATCGTGCGAGCCATGTGGCGCCATTGACGGAGGCAATTATGATCGCGTACTATCGCGAAATTATCCAGTCGTTTACCAATGAGTCTTTCTGTATAAATAAGTATGTGCACTATGCCAGTACTCTTAAACGGTTAAAGTGGGTGATAAACCACCAATGGAGCACCAACAAAACCGCGGTTTTGTATAGGTACCGACGGCTTTTGGTTCGCAGGCTCGTCGGTTTTAGCTCGCCAATGGATCGCCCGTTACGGAAAGCATCGCGAGGAAACTGGCATGTGGTGGAACCTAAAGAGTTTAAAAACATGTGTCAAGTGCACAAAAGGAGCCTTTTTGAAGTGCAGTCACAATACTTTCACCACATTGGTTGGAAAGAACCAGAGACACGAAAAGAAGAAGACGATCGCTGACACGACTGTTCGCGGCGGCGCTGTTCACACATGGTTCGTACGATCTGCTCGCCAACGTAGTTCGCTGTGGCTCGCCCTGCCCTAGTGTAGCCAATACATCATGGATTACTAGCTTGTCATGATATTTTCTCTCTGTTTTTTCGCTAATCTATTTATCTCGACTTTGACTGACATTAAGGTGACAATGTCAGTCGAGAGTTGTTGTTATGCCCAATAATCGCGTAAGCTTGAAATAATTTTGGCTCAAATATAAATCTAATATTTTCTTAGATTTGACGTACAACAATATCCTTAATTTTTAATAAGAGGATTATTCACAATGTTGGCTGTCAAATTATATTTGTAAGAGTGGATTCAACAAAACTTGTAGCAGTACTCGTAGTATCAATATTTTAGATTTATGACAAAAATAATGATAGAAATATTTTTGTTAGGCGGAAAGCGTTAGTTACTTTGAGGTGGGTAAATCTACTCTTCATAATATTTATTTTTCTATCAACATTTACAGGCATTTATTTATTCAAACTATGTTTTCAGAAGACAGTCCGTATTTGCTACTTGCTCGTTATCACAAACAAGCTTCCTGCTATTTAAAAGTGATCACAAAGGTCTTTGCTTTTTTGTATTGAAATGGAATTGAAAGAATAGAAAATACTTGCCATTAGTTTCCTTTGTTCATTAAAAACCTAGAAAAAACACTCTTTTTATATCTTTAGATACTTATAAATAAACACTGTTTGTATCTTCTAGATTTTTTTGTTTATAATATAATTGAGCAACCTATTAATTTTGAAAAGTTCTTTAAGCTAAGAAAATTACTAATGTATAATGATTGACTTATCCTATCTATAATTTTGTTAACCGCTAATTGTATTATAAACCTGCTATGACATTGCAGTGCCCAACAGGGTGCATGTACTGACCGAAGCTACCATAAGAACAAATGCTATTTATTTTATGTACATGTGAGCAATCAATAAATGAAATGAAATAAAAAATAGTACATTATTGCAAAGGCAGCGAAATAGGCAATTGCAGGTCGAGTATGAGTTTGAAAGCCGAGCCGCAGGCGAGGACTTCAATGATACGAGACAGGCAATTGCCATTTCGGCCGAGGCATATATAGTGCTTTTCTTAAAAAAATGCAAGGAAATAAAAAAGGGTCTTTTACATAATAAATTTATTTTTTATTAACCAAATAACAACGAACTCCGCTTTACCGCCATTTTTTTTTTTTTTTTACCGTTTGTGTCGAAAGGTAAACGCATCTGTGGCTATACAGCCACGAGAACGCAATGTGTACGATAGATGAAAGAGTTCTAAATTCAAACAGCACACCGTTTCATACAACATTGCCGGAGCGAGAACGCGCCGGGAAGTGATTTTGGTTTTTCAGTCTACGTAAATATGATACTTCGCGTGTTCTATATTCAAAAGTAATGACAATATTTCCGCGCATGTTTAAGAAAAGTAAATTATATTTTTTCATTTTAGACTGTACAAACACTTTTGTAACAGAATACCGTTGAATACAAGAACATTAAATGAGCTATCCATATTGTTAAGCAGCAGCTTACTAAATTCTACGCAAACATGCGACGTTCAAAGTTCCAGGACTTAAGCAAACAAAACTTAAGTTCCAACGGTGCTAACTTTGAAAGCCTTCGCAACAAACATTTCTCTTACTCACAGTAGGTGCCTTGTACATAATTTCTGAGTACACTATTTCAACACTAAGTTCAAATGATATTTTAATTACAAATGGGCTGAACTGTTTATACAACTACGCCTGAAAGGGAATAGAAACTAGATAACTTAAATGGAAAATTTCGTCAGACAAAACTTTTTTCAAAAGCAATCACAGATGTTTTTTTATAAAAGTCTATATAGAAATAGCACTTGAAAGAGATGGAGAATTTTCCAGCCAAAATGTCCAATAAAAACAAAGCCAGTATAACTATGATAAGCTCTGCATTGATTTTAAATATAATTCCGTTCGTCCATTTTTATGATTTTACTTAAGAGGGAATCACACAGGCGACTCTCCATTCAAACGTAGTCCCCTATTTCCTCCCTGGATAATGCCTCTAGAGTAACCATTTTTTCTCATAAAATCCAGATCTGCTATATACGTGCTCGTATGTTTTCCTTTTTTTCAGAAACTTTTTGATAAAGAAAATATCACCTCCAATTCATATTTCATATAAATCATATGAGGGTCATATTTTCTTTATCAATAAGTTTCTGAAAAAAAGGAAAACATACGAGCACGTATATAGCAGATCTGGATTTTATGAGAAAAAATGGTTACTCTAGAGGCATTATCCAGGGAGGAAATAGACTACGTTTGTATGGAGAGTCGCCTGTGTGATGCCCTCTTAAGTGTCTGAAAACAACTTTGATAATAAAAACCTCGTAAGCTCACAAGCACCTTATAAGCCCGACTTAACAAGTTGGTACGGTCAAAGCCAACGCCACAGTAATGACACGTAATAATGATTAACCCACTTCGAGTTTATTCCAATTTCAACTATTTAGTGCGCGTCACTTTTGTAAAGATGGGATACACGGGATACACTGTTTTTTTTTTTTTACTCTAGTTGTCCCACTGTCAAAGGCCCCTCTGTCAATGACTTCGAGGTCTCTCTATCTTGAGTTTTCTCTCACAATCTCTTGTCGAAGGCACCGAGATCGTCTCGCCAACGCTTTTCAAACTTTTACACCACTTTTATCCACAATTATTTTACATGTTTGTACAAAAAAAAATAAAGGCACAGTATCCATATTCAGGTATTCTTCTCAGATATTTTAGTATGTATTGGGGGGTAGTCTTAACAATTCAATACAATACAATTTGGTGCATACCTACGTTTCACAATACAACAAAATACCAAATAGCATATTTGTGGTTTTGGCTATAGAATAGAACAGCTCAATCACTTTGTGGCGGCCGTAAGAGTAGATACAGTATCAATAGAAAAGAAAATAATAAAAGTTGTAGTTTTTTATGGGAATTATAGTTTTTAAATTTAATTAAGAACATGCTAGTTTCAGATTATTACTTCCCGTCAGCTTATTTGTTTTATATTGGACTGGCCTCTCAGCTCATTTGATAGTAGCTTTCGTTCTGCGTTCGATTCTGGGTTCGATCTGCACCGAGAATAAATATTTGTGTGGTGAACACAGATGTTTTTTCTCTGTCTAGTTGTTAAATTGTATCCCAAGTAAGGTACCTATGTATTTCAAAAGAAATGTACATAAGATGAAGAAATGTATTATATCAGCTATCTGGTTCCAATAGTACATGCTCTGTTTAATTTGGGGCTAGATTGTGTTGTAGGTATGGAATGTCCACAATATTTATTTTATTTTTGGTGTTTTGAGTTCAAACTTTTTTATCATTTCCAGTCCTTGTGGACACCCCCTTACGTCACAATTACGGCCCTACAGCCCTATAACGACACGACGGAATAATGGGCGACTACCAAATTACACTCAAACACGGGTAGTGAGTGGGTAGTGTTTAGTGTTTGTAGGGTTTTCGCTTTATGATCCTAGCTTTGGAGAGGTCAAAGTATAAGCACCTTACAATTAGTTTTTACTGTATTCTAAAAATTCATTTAAAAATCGATATGTATCAGTATTATCTCAATTATCTGGTTTCCATCGTTCAAGCTTTACTTAGATTGGGGCTAGGCGCAACATTTATTTATTATTTAAGTCAAGTCAGATAAGAGTCAGGAGCCTTTTTGAGGCGCACTTAAAATCCTTTCACCACACTTGGTTCGAAAGAACACAGTGGCACAATAGTAGTAGAGTATGAGTATTAAATAAGGAGAAAAAAATACAAATCTAAACGATTGCCTACTCGATTTTGAAACGGTAAACAAATTTTATAATAACTTTTTCTAGAAAGTAATTTTTTTTTTATTCTTTTCATGTGATATTTCAATAATTTCATTTAATTCCTCTGTAATGTTATTTATCCACAAAGATTTAATCATAAATTGATTAATTAAAAAGGTGTGACTACCGTGCCTATCTCATTTTTAATTCATCAAACCCACAGACATTGTTAAAAGCTGAACGCACAATTAGGTATGCAAAAATAATGACACTGTTGGGTTTATCTTCGTCAGAATAGCATCTGGCGGGTTTTAGCATAATCTTTTGGGAAGGTACAGTTGGCAGCTTAAATAGAAAGAAAGAAAAAAAGTATTTATTTATTATAACATACACAGAACGGATCACTGACAAACATAATGGTAAAACATAACATAACAATACTTATAATGAATAGGCACAAAAAAAAAGAAAATTAGATCAAAATATAATCCAACGGAAATAAAAGTAGGTAGGTAGTTACCACTCCACTACCTGCGCTGTAGGTACGTCCCGTAAACAAATAAACTACATTATTGAAAAATTAAAATACTGCGTGCACTGTAGTTTGAAGTGACTTACCAAACAGACTATGGCACATGGCTAATTTATTGATAAATTATAATCTTAACTTGCACGAAAAATCCTTTGAAAGTGTGAAAGGATTTTTTGTACAGTGGCGGTATAAAAATGTTAGTTAGTTTTCAACTTGATTCGTTCAACGTATCGCGAGCACATATTACAATATGAAACTGAATAGACAGAATACACCAATAATTTAACGTCACAAATTTTGTCTAAATGTGTTCATGATCAAGGCACTGGTGCAAGCGAAAACCGACTCTAAGGTGACGAACATTTTCATACCGCGACTGTACAAGGATAGTTTTATTTTTGGCATACATAATTTTTAATTATTTTTGCTCCTATACGTCTTCACGTGTTAGTTTTAAATTCAGCCTAGTTCCTGAAGTAAATGCATGATTATTTGAGTCTAGAGTCTAGTCTACTACGTGAGAAATCTATATAGGAGGAATGCGAAAGTTAATGTTAGATGTGTGTGGCTCAATCACGCTCTAACAACTAAACTGATTTAGATGAAACTAAAAAAGATGATAGTTAAAAGCCTGGATTAGCATTAAAGCTACTTTTTATGTTTAAAAATTATCAGGAGCGGAAGAAAATAGCTAAGAGTGAAGCCGCAAGCAGCCACTCGTTTTTACAAATTGACATAAAATTGCAAAACTTTTGCCGGCAACAGTACACGGCTTTGTAGGATAACGTAATATAATGACCGTCCGCTCATTTAGAAGGAGAGCCTTAATAGAGACCTTTGAAGACGTTAGTGATACTCGAGTCTTTGTACTAGTTTAATTAAATTGATTTTACCTAAGTAGTTTGAGTGTTTAGCTGAACAAAACATTCTTTACTTTTCAGAACAAAAGAAAATAATTAAATTTGACTCTCATACAACAGCATGTGCTCTCCCATTACTCTCAAATGATAAAGGAAAACATCATAAGAAAACCGGCATGTCGTAGAACCTACAAAGTACAAAAAACATGTGTAAAGTGCACGAGTGAAGCCTATTAAGGGGCCGGCGGAGGGCGCATTTTCATACAAACATAATACCAAAATGATTACTAGTTTAGGGAGATTTTCACTATATTATTGTAATAACGGTATTTATATAGTATTTATCTAGGTTCCTGAACAGTTTTTTATTTTAAATTACTTACCTCAAATGAAATAATCACCAATCGCATTTTACACATTTTTTTCATTGAAAATTGTGATTGGTGTTAATTTCATTTGCGGTAAGTAATTTAAAATAAAAACTGTGTAGGAACGTAGATAAATACAATATAAATACAATTATTACAATAATATAGTAAAAATCTGCTTAAATTAGTAATCATTTTGGTATTACGTTTGTATGAAAATTCGCGCTCCGCCGGCCCCTTAAGGTGCACTACATACGATAAGAAGAAAAAATAAGATAGATACTTTTATTTGAGGAAAAAACATTAAACTAACCAAAAGTAAATAAAAGAAAATGGCCGGTCGTAAAACTAGGAATCTAAACTTGCACAGTAACTTTCCTATCTGACAAAGATTTGTCTTAATTACGCAACTTGTCCCATTTCATCCCCAGAGCCTCCCTTGCGTATTTCATTAGGTTGAGTACACAGGGTGCAAAATGGTACCTCTAATAATTAGATAGATAGATAGATAGAACAAACTCTATTGATCGAAGCGACGCGTGACCCAAGAGCTGGTGGGTATCTGGCGCAGCGTATAAGCATTGCTATTCAGCGTGGCAATGCTGCCAGCGTCTTGGGGACGCTTCCGTCTGGCACTGATTTGGATCAGTTGAGCTATCTCTAGATCGTTTGTAACGATCTGCAGATAGCTCAACTGCTTCTTGTGTATTTTGTACATTTAGTAAATATTTGTTTAATTGTAAGTTTCTTTGTGTAAATAAAAGGTATTGCTTACCAAAACTTAAAAAAAGACAATGATATATTTAAAAAAAATTACAACTATTTGTATGAACAATAGGCGGTCTTATCGCAAAGCAGCGATTTCTACCAGACAAACGTAATTACTATTTAGGTGGTACATGGTGGTGATGAGTACATAATTAGTATCTTTTTAATAGAGCGTCAAATAAGAAAATCAATTTTTAAATCATCTACAAGAAATTCAAAGGCCTGTTTGCTTATTTTTTTTATCTTCTGTGTGGGAATGGCTACAGTTTTTGTACACTCTGTAGTTAAGACCCAATTTGGGTTATTGCTAACAAATATTTACGGCCAGTTAATGGCATTGGCCCTTATACAGGGTGTAATCGTTAAGTGTGCACAGGCGATTATTCCGTAACTATTGCAGATATCAAAAAACTTTAAACTGATATCGAAAGTACTTTACCTAATGAGTAAAATGACATTAATAACTTTTTAAAAATAAAACGAGAACAATCCAAAAAAAATACATTAATCACTCCCATACATTTTATTTCTTAGTAAGTACAAAATTTTGATGATCCTGCTCGTTGGCTGGTCTATTGCAATTGGCTAGTCAATAATTATGTCAATGTAAGGTCAATTTTATGGACCGATGAAAGTAATGTTTCAAACTGCGGCATTTACAATAGAAAAAACTCGCATTATTGGTCAATTGACAATCCTCGCTTAACTACTGAAGTTAGAGCTCAGGTGCGATTCTCAATTAATGTGTGGTGTGGTATTCTTGGAGGCCTTATTTTTACAGTGGAACCTTAAATGGACAGAGATATTTCTCCTTTGTACAAAACGATATGCCAAGTCTCTTAGAACCAATTCCAGACGATGAAAGAAGGTCGATAATTTTTCAATAAGATGGAGCACCTGCACATAATACAAATGGTGTAATGAATTTCTTACGAAACAATTATAATGGCTTAATAGCCAATAATAGTGCAACCCCTTGGCCTGCCAGATCCCCGGATCTCACGCCTTGTGATTTCTTCCTATGGGGATTTGTCAAAGACCACGTGTACGCTGAGAGAGTACACAGCCTAGAAGAGTTACAGAATCGTGTACGTCGTGCAATTGCTTTAATTACTCCGCAAATGTTAAGGAAAGTTCATTTAGAAACTGTAAATAGAGCTCGTCATTGTATTGCACAAGGAGGACGTCACTTCGAACATATGCTTTGAACACAAAATTTTGTACTTACTAAGAAATAAAATGTATGGGAGTGATTAATGTATTTTTTTTGGATATTTCTCGTTTTATTTTTAAAAAGTTATTAATGTCATTTTACTCATTAGGTAAAGTACTTTCGATATCAGTTTAAAGTTTTTTGATATCTGCAATAGTTACGGAATAATCGCCTGTGCACACTTAACGATTACACCCTGTATAATAAAGCCGACCCACACCACAATGCCATATACTTATTCACTTGATTTGTATTATTTGTTTGTAATCTATTCTTCGAATTGTATTCTAATGTTTTTTTTGTATAATGGCATGCACAAATAATAAATAAATAAATATTGTGAACAATTCTCAAAACACTATTCCTACTTGTATGATACAAGCTCTGCTTAGTTTGGAATGTTTTGGGAAACAAATAACTGATTTAATTACTTGAGTACATTTGTTTTTGTAAATACATAGTGTACAATATTACACCTAGACAGAGGACAAAATGAAATATTCAATTTAAAAAAATATACGTAAATGCTATCAAACGGTGAAGAAAAACACTGCGCGGAAGCCAGGCAGTAGTGGCAATGGGCTTGCAATCAGACACATTTAGAATTTCAGTTATTGGAATTTTTTCGGGAAAATTTTAGACGTACCTTTGACTACACCTTTAACCAACCTCAAAGACTCTTAAAAGGTATGGGTATGTGGTTCCAAGAAAAGAGGTATAACTACCATTGCCTGGGGATTAAATTCATACGTTTGTTTTTTTACCTAAAACTACTCCGTGTTGAAACAAAGAGTGATTGCTTGCAGGTATATGGAGTCGAAACTTTATGGCACCTTATAATACCCGTAATAAAGAATGTAATAAAATCAGTTTTATTTCATTTAACCCCTGTAGGGTTAACTTGAGTGCCTAATAAAGAACGCACGAAATCGCATGATTAGAAATAGTCGTATAATTATAAAATTCCATTTATGTATTGAGAGCCAATTTTATATAAACAATTTGCTGATGGAACAAACATATGGCCCACTTGATGTGAAGTGGTAACATAGCCTGTAACAAAGCATTGCCTCGTAGGTCACGCACGTCAGGAACGTGCCTAACGATGCACTGCCCTGCGTCCATCAACTGCATGATCAGCCTCACTTGCCAGTAATTTCACAGGCACCCACACACACCACACATTTTCTTAAATGACTTATCATCTCAAAAAACACAAAATCTTCAGAGCTGCAAAACGAACCACTAAAGGAAAAAACACCTTAATATTGATGTTGGCAATAACTTCAACCACGCTAGAAAAGCCGCGAACAACAGCTACTAAAATGTAATACCAGTATTTTCGAAGTTTCCGAACTCGTTCAAAACTACACAAGTTCACAATGCAATTCCACATAAAGTCCAATAGTTCAGAAATACAATCAAATACATTGGTATACATTAGACCAACAAGCTAACAAGAAAACTTACAAGTTCCCTAACTTTTAAAATTAAAACTGAAACAGGTACTAGATGTATTAAAACTTGTAGCGCGCTACAGCGTAGCATTGCTACGGCGTAGGAGATCGCTACGAGTGTACTCTGCAACTAGGTAACACGCTTACTTGTTCAAGGGCTCGACCCATGGTAGAAGCTTAGCTGAGCGATAAGCGTAGCGGCAAAGTTCTCTGAGTCGGTAAAACGGTCAGGCAATCAACCCCAAAATCAAGAAAAGAAAAAACTAAGCAATAAGTTACATGCTTTTTATATATTTCATATTACAAAGCACTTAAAAAGATGCAATAATGTATACGTATAAAATAATAGAAGAAGGGAAGGCCGCTGAGCGAGTTAATTGATTGGAATAACGACTCCGATATCAAGAAAAGAATAAGCTACTATTTATAAGACACAACATGCGCTAAAGCGATGACTGAGTCATAAGTCATACTCATAAGTGATTTATTGATAATAAATATTATAAGTAAACTAGAAAAAAAAACTTAAACACAAGTAATAGAAAAATATAAATTTAGCTACACTCTAGTGTAGATTTCATTTTTGATAATTACAAAATAAGATAGAATATGAATATAATGTCAAACTTTTTGTAGGTAACCATCAAGTACCTACACAGTACCTGACTATTCTATTACTGCCCTTGAACTCATCGTAGGAGTAGAAAGTCTGCTCGACAAGCCAACACATTAATTTATATTTAAAACAAGCTACACTAGGGTAGGTAGGTAGGTAGGTAGGGTAGGGTAGGGTTATGAAGTACAGAAGTAAAAGCCTCAAATAAAAACTCGAATGAATTAGTATATCAAATTGGAGTTGAAAGATCCATGTCGATTATTGCCAGATTGGCGTCAAGACTGTTGCATATTTTATTCCCAACTTAACAGTTTACGCTATTAAGTTTTTCGATGTCAAAAAACGCTCAGTTTATAAACAAGTCAGCAGTCTAATTTCCTAACATGCTTACCACTGGAATTCAAATAGTCAGTAACTGGACGAAATGAAAAACCGCTATTAAAGTATAAACAAATTGAAAAGTTCCGCTTCTGTTCAACAATACAAAGAGAAAGTTGCATCTAAATGCGGTTAGTTTTAGAACTAAATTCCATTTGTACCGTTTATTTAGTCATTAGTCTTATTTTGACTAAAAGGGCAATACAGGGTGTTTAAAGACTTAGCCGTTCCCAACATTCAATCTACCTCTTTTTTGTACAACTTCTTATTTTTATCGTTTCGCTGGTTCTTTGAACCAGAGTGTGGTGATAGGATTTTAAGGGTGCCTCAAAGAGACTCCATATATGCACTTGTTTCTTGAAAGTTTTAGGATCTACGACATGCCGGTTTCTTCACGTGGTTTTTTTTATTGATGATAGATAGGTCAGTCGATCTGACAATAACTCTTCAGTAGAGTAAAACCAGAGATTTATTGAGTTTTGAGAACGGTTAATATTATTTTTCTAAGACACACTACAGCATTTTCTATCCTGTTTCCTCTTTTTTTTTAAGTCATGACTCTACCTTTCTTCAACCAAGTTTTCGGCAAGTTTTTATCATGCGCACTTGATGTGCGGGCAGGTTTTTCCGCAAGTAGGCCGCTGGTGGGCCTTTTTTGCGTGACCCTTGACACGTGTTGCTCGAACTGATTTTAGGTTCTACAACACGCCGGTTTCCTCACGATGTTTTCCTTCACCGTTTTGAGAGTACTGGCATAGTGCACATAAATTTTTCGACAGAAAAACTCATTGGTACACGAGTGGATTTGAACCCACGACCTTCGGATCAGAAGGCGGGGCCACTAGACCACCAGTGCTCTTCTTTCTTCAACCAATATACATTCCAAAATGAAGATTTTATGTCCAGCATAGACTTCTTCAGGTTTATGATGATGATTCACAACCTACTTGTAAATCAATATCTCATTCTACTTAAGTGCATTCTAAGAAGCTTAGTAAGATTGCAGAGTTCGTTAGTACATTCAAGAGAGCTTAGCTTGCTTCAATATAATTAGAAACGAGAGTTCATTGACTTGCACGTGAAGGCATTATGTTGAATTTAATTTGTATGTTAAAGGTTGAACCAAGCTTAACTAACCTATTATAAAAGTTGGTAGTAACTCTGCCTTCTGCGCCGTAGGTCGTGGGTTCGATTCCCACCGAGAACAAATATTTTAGTTTTTCTCTGTCTGGGTGTACTAGTATTATAAGCATTAGTCTAAGATCCCGCTATAGAAGGACCTTCACCGAGCTGGTTATTTAATGAAACGTATTTTATATTTAATTAAACATGCCAATAAATATATTCTATATGGGTTGCCTATCAAATTTCAGTCCAGGATAATTATGATTAATTAATAATAAAAAAAAAAAACTTTCCACTGGTTTGTTTATTAAACAAATTCTTTACCAATCAAAAGTATAGACCCCAGTATTTTTATTCAATAAACATACCGGTGCAAAATGCTAGTATCGATTTACCTGTTTATACCTGGCTACCCGAGAGTTGTGACCGGAAAAAAAAAGGCAACCTAACGTTTGCATATTCTATGGGGTCTATACTTTCGATTGGTATACAATTTGTCTAATAAACAAACCGGTGGAAAGTTAACAAAACAATTATTTTTTTAAATTATGAATTAATCATATCCTGGACTGAAATTTGATAGGCAACCCATATAGAAAATATTTATTGGCATGTTTAATTAAATATAAAATACGTTTCATTAAATAACCAGCTCGGTGAAGGTCCTTCTATAGTGGGATCCTATACTATATGTTTTTACAAAAAAAAGTATGTAAGTATTATATCAGCAGCTGTCTGGTTCCCATAGCACAAGCTCTGCTTAATTTGGGGCTAGATAGTGTTATGTGGATTGTCCTAAATATTTATATTTATAAATCATGAATATATCCCACTTCCCACTAATATCATAATATGTGGAAATTTAGATGGATGGGTGGATGGATGTTTGTTACTCAATAACGCCAGAATGGCTGAAAGGATCTGGATGAAATTTGACACAGAGTTAGATTAAAGGTATAGTCTGGAATCGCACATAGGCTACTTTCATCCTGGTTAAATGTATGGTCCAGGTGGGATGGATTTGTTTTTAATCTATATTTATGTAAAGTCGTGTTTTACACTATTCATAGCTTAAGAACGGCTTAACCGTTTTGGTTAAAAGTTGGTGGAGAGGTAGCTTAAAACCAGGAGACAGACATAGAAAACTTTTATCCCAAATCATCATCATCATCATCAACCTATTGCAGTCCACTGCTGGACATAGGTCTCTCCCATGGTGCGCCATTGAGCCCGGTCTTTGGCTCTTTCCATCCAGTTGCTGTCCGCCACCCTTCGCAAGTCGTCGCTCCCATCTAGTCTGAGGTTATCCCAAATAAGTAATGGAAACTGGGCACAGGGCTTTTTCTATCACTGCCAACTAGGATCTGCTCCCCGCTAAGGTGTTAGATACCTCTCAGTCTCCTGCTGTGATTAGGGGAGTTTGGATAATATATGGAAGTGGGTAACAGAAGGCACGGTAACCATCTAAGCCGTAACACCTGTCATATACATTTCAAAATTTCAAGGTTTTGAGCATTCTTTATAGTTAGCATCAGTCCATTTGGACAGAGGCCAAGCCTTCTGTGCTGGCGTCTTTTGTTTTGTGCTTGCCATTCGAACCTTTATTCTCAGTGGTTGTTGGTTTTGCAAAGTATATGGCCTATGCACATTGCACATTGCTATTTCAAATTTATAGCTCTGGCAGCAAAAGGAAAGGAAAGTCTTTGAGGTGCACTTAAAACCCTTTCACCACACTTGGTTCGAAAGAACCAGTGACACGATTAGAAGAAGACTCTGGCAGCTAACCTTAATAACGTTGTGTTTTGCCTTTCATCGGAAGTTTCCGGCAGCTCAACAAAATAATCCTATTACAATAAACAACATTTAATTATGATTCAAGAAACTTTAGAATGTAAACAAAATTAATATAAATATAAGCTGAAAAGCATAGGAACAATAGAAACAAAACAAACATTTGGAACAAGAAAACTAATTGTTTACAAAATTCGGAGGTATTTTAAGGTCCGTCGCTCACACAAGCAAAATTGAATGGAGCCAAGGTTATTTTTTACGTAATTATAGGTAAAATATTTGACCGCAATCTCACTTAAAGGTAAGTGATGATGTTGTCGAAGGCTTAGCACGTTTACCTAGAAGATAATTACACTCTCTTCTCTTGAAAACATCGAAGAAGGTAATTGGAAAATCGGACACCGGCAAGGAATTCCACTCTTTGGCTGTGCGTAATATGAAAGTAAATTAAAAAAAGGGATGTTACGTCAACCAAGAATGGATACCTCGTTTCCGTACGATTGGTGATATGGTAAAGTGCATGCATACAAACAAGCACCATCTGCATTAAAAAAATGCAGTGAGACTTTAGTTTGTGTGTTTGTTTGTTTTTCTATCTGTAGCTTTGTATCCCCAAAATTAATGTTTCGATTTGAATGCAGTTTTTATAAGACAGCTGGTAGTTTCCATCTTAAGAATTCGTGTTTGGTAGACATGGTAATTTTCCAAAATCTGAGTATCACATGATCACTGCGTTGTGGATTTTTACATTCATAGACAAAATCATGCAATGTCAATTTTCCCCACTATGGGGAAAATTGACATGACACCCCTCACAATGACACCCCCTCTTTGGGGGGTTTAATTTTTTTGTAAAATCAACTTGTTGAATTGGAATGTGTGATAAAAGCATTACGTTCGCACTTTGACTCAAATAAAAACCACAGCTAAACAGTGGCGCAACCTAAACATACCAGTGAGCGGTGCCCCTAACTAATCAGAAAAGGTATACCTTTAGAAGCCCTCCATTTTAGATTCTAAGGGACAATCGCACAATTGAGATCTCGTTTCGGGAGCCAAATGAAATATTTCCAATTATGAGGTTGAGGCCCCGCTTGGAACGTGATTGAGTATGTTTTATTGTAGAACTGAAATAAACAGACGAAATCAAAAGGGATTCACTGTATTGTATTCAGTATCATATACGTACCTGTTACGTAAAAAAAAAGCCTCTCCGCAAAATCGCCATCTAAGCGTTCTACGGTGGGGATCAGTAAAGTAAGTAAGTAAGAGGTCTTTGCATCTATTGTAGATAATTTATAATTATAGCGTCAGGGGCAACTGGTGGTAACATAACCCTACTTACGGGACGCTAATACAGTGCCACGGGTTTTCTCACGATATTTTCCTTCAGCGTTTTAAAAAATCATACAAAAATACAGTCGGAACCAAGCCGTAATTTGTTTCCCGTTCTTCTAAGCTTGGTAGCGTGGAACTGGCACCTAGAGTCACTTAACTTTAAGACGTTTCAAATTGATTCTTGTGGTACAACGGAATAAAGTAATTTTGAGTTTGAATTATCATAATATAATTTTAAGTAACCACATCTAAAGAATTCCTAAAAGATTTGTAGAAAACATGTCGCACGCTTTTACATAATTCAAATAAATTTTGAAAACGTGTAGATACTTTCCGAGTAATATAAAAGTTTTTGACAAGCAAAACTTTGTTATTGTAGCATAATTTGATTCCTAACCAAAGTTCAATATTGAATTTGAGCTTGTTCGTGTTTCTTCGTGTTGCCACGGTTTTGTTTGATAAGTTCATTATGCTTAATATCTGTGCGAATGTTTTTATCATGTTGGCACCATGTAAAATATTCAAATGTTTTTTTTATTGATAGATAGAAAGAAAACTTTTTGTTTGGCTCACAACAGAAAAAGAAGAACAATTAATACATACGGCTACACAAAAATCAAAAAAGAAAAAACTTTGAATTTAAAGAATAACAGAGACGTGTAAGTACACACAATAATATTTTGTTCTAAAAGCATAATTATTATATGTATTATTGAGCCAAAACGGTCCTCATTCAGTTTAATGCTGCTTTGTTTCCACCAGGGGACAAAGTAGCGCTGGTTTTTATTAAATAAAAAAAACTCAAAATTGTCTTTATTCGGTTAAATTGCAAGAATCACTTTGAAACGTCTTAAAGCTAGGTGAGTCTGGTGCCAGTTCTACGCAACCAAGCCTAGAAGAACAGGCACAAACAACGGCTCGGTTCCTACTGTTTCTTTATAAAATCCTTTCACAAATCATACATAATATAAAATAATAGCAGTGAAATTCCAGTGTGGTGCCACTTCACTTAGTCAGACGTATGAAATGCAATAATACAAAAGCAAAAGTTTCAAAGACAGCACACTCTACGCTTCAAAGTAATAATAAAGTATCAAAATACAAAATACAGCATATAAAAATAAGATACGAAAATGCTAGCAAACACACACTGAAATTGGAAGTTCGATTGAAAAATCCTGTTGATCGAACTACTTGGAGTGTAGAGAGGTATGCCCAAAATATGGTATAAAAATAAAACGTTACACAAAATCCAATATTTTGCCAAGTGCTAGTTGACTCACTTATTCAGGGGTTACATAATTATAAACACCAATTTAAAACTCTTTTATATCCAGGTATCTTCTTCGTCTTCTTCTTCCTGACCTTATTCCACTTTATGTGAGGTCGGTAGAACACAATATAGATCTAAGTATCTACAAGTCAAAAGGTTCGTTAAATGACTATACCAAAAATAGCTTATAATGAAAGGCATTCAGGCGTAAACATAGCTTTTGGTATTAATTACACATATTCGAAGGGCAATTAGGTCAAAATAATAATGATACGAGCTTCGGTCTATTTATAGTGAGTACAATAATTATTACAGTTTTACTGTTTTAATATTTAACTTGATAGAAATACGAGATAAGAGTTGATTTACGAAAGTCAAGTATGATTAGTAGTTGCACAAAATGGAGCCTCAGGCGTTCTTAAAATCCTATGGAATACATTTTAAAAAAATACATATTGTATTACCTTTCAGATAAAAAATAACTTTGCCAATCGGCTCATAAAGTACGAAGTTATACTATGGCAAACATTAAAAAAAAATACAGTCTATTTGAAAACCTCTTCTTTTTTCATTTGAAGTCGGTGAGAGTAACAACTTTGTTCACGTATTCTTTTGACGTAGTAAGTCGACTTCAATGCTTTACTACGGTTATATAGCATAGCAGCCGTATAGGGTTTTATCGTTACATTTCCTACTTCACACGTGCTATTGAAGAAAGGAAGGAAAACGGGAAACACGACGTGAGGAAAGTGAAAACAGAGATACCTAGTCATCCTCGTGTAAACGATGTCTAAGGGCAATTCCAGATTGGATTAAAAGATAGATAGCATTTTTATTGTTTACCACATAGCAAAATGTCATAAGATTTTTGTCGAAACAATGCTGCCTTACCGCTGAGAGCATAAAACAGCAAAAAAAAACCCAATTGACGCGCCGGTGTAGTTACATGACTAAATTGAAATAAGAATAAAATTAAAAAGCGATGCCGTATCTTTTGTTGCAATCAAAACCTAATCGCATTAATTGTCAGTTTTGACATTATTTTGAGCTTCAATTGCAATAAAAAAAAGAATTGAAACAAACTTATCTTTGACAAGGAACGATTGCAACAAGACTGAAAGTTGACGTAATAAACATGAGATAGCGAATAAGAACTTCACTTTGTAAAATTAGTATGGCAACAGATAGTGGTCGAAAAATCATTAATTTTTTATTAAATTTTTGATTGCAACACATATACATAAACACCCAGATGGATTGCAAGTATATAAGCGTATTCGGGTCTCAAACTTAATAAAATTTTATTCAATAAAATTACAAGAATCACTTTGAAACGTCCTAAAGCTAGGTGAGTCTTGGTGCCAGTTCCACGTGACCAAGCCTAGAAGAACAGGCAACAATTGAAGGTATAAAACCACACCTATGGTGCTATAGTTCAAGTGCCTATAGGGTGTGCTTATATCTAAGCGTCGAAAATTTATACAATCTATATTCACCATAGGGACTACATGCAGGGTCAAATTATTTGGAATACCCTCAAGGGCAGCCTCCTATCTTGTTTTATCTCATTGGAAGATCGTTAGAGTAATATGCTTTTTGTTTCAAGCGTTTAGGCCGGCGTAGTTTTCGTAATGGCAACAAAAAAAGGTTAGAACAGTCATAAAAATGATGGGTAATTGAAGAGCATAAAATTGTAAGTGCTAGATAGATCAGAAAGTTCACTTTCACGGTTCGTGAAGTTGGATGTTTTTTACCATAAAAATGTATTGTACTGGCCTGGTTTTTGGCCGCTATATAAATATATTACGTAAATAATTTCAACGGTAATTATTAAGTTATTTATTTCAAATATAGATACAGTGGTGGTCACATAAAAATATTAAATGAAAATATTGTGATCACATAAAAATATTACATGAAAATATTAAATGTATAGATAGCTATCTAATTTTCTGTACCCAAGTTAAATATCTACTTATTAGTAAAACGATCTACAATCTTAAAGAATTTCTAACAAATAACTACAAAGATTTCAAATTAAAAAAAAAACAATGTTTAATTTTGCATGATAATGATAAGTGACGGGCCTCTTTACAGCCACAATCAATTACACAATGTATTTAATTATATTTTTAAGTTAACCTATGAATAATTGTTATGCTTTCTACTATTACCTACATGTTTGACGAGCACCTGTATGTGTTGCGCTCTTTTTAGTACCTACTATTACTAAACTGATGTAAAACTATACTTATGCAATAAACAATTTCATTTCATTTTCATTTCATTTCATTTCATAATTAAAGACAACCTCCAATTGATCACAATAAACTTGATTTTGGCACTACCATTAGCCAAAGTAGGTATTAAATTTAATGTAATTGTTACTAAATCATACATGACGTTGTATTCTTAAAATAGGGAACAAAAAAACTTACGTTGCTTAGTAGTTTAGACACTGCTCACTATCCGAATCTAATACCAACTTTTTTAACACACCTCTAGCTTGGTCAGCTAATTAAAGACAGTGCACGCTGTGTTCTGAATTACACAAAAAAATAATTAACTACGCTCGGTTTTTCATTCTTTTGCCTCGTATATGCATGAAACGTCAACATTAATTACAGCAGTTTACTTTTTGCATTCAAATTAATACGTTTTATACCCATCGATATGGGGAAAAACAAAGAGTTGCGATTCATCCTCTAGAAAGACAATCTTGAACTTTCATAGCAAAGGTTGGTCATACAGAACAATCGCAAACCATTTGAGCTGTTCTAAGGCCATGGTTATGAATGCTACAAAGCATTTTAAGAAGTTCAATACGACCGTAAACTTACCCAGAAAACCGAAACCTAGAAAAACTACTCGCCGGGAAGACTCTAAGATGGTGTTGCTGGCAAAAAAAGAACCGTTCAAAGGATCAGAACTGATACGCTCAGAAATATATGGGGCAAGAGGGTCGACGGATGTGTCTGCAAGGACTATAAGATGGAGACTATAAGAGGTAAACTTGTACGCCAAGAAATATGAACACTGGGCTGAACAAAAGTGGAAAAATGTGCTTGTTTTGGATGAAACAAAAATTAATATGAATAATTCTGACGGAAAACAATATGTTAGACGCCCCCCGACCAAAGAAATGGATCCGAAGTACACCGAGAAAGTAGTGAAACATGGAGAGGGAAATATCAAAGTGTGGGGCTGTTTTTCATGACTTGGTGTCGGACCTGTCAGGATGATAAAAAGCAATATAGATAAATGCCAGTACAAAAATATTTTAGAAGAAACCATGCTGCCCTATGCTGAGCAAATTTACCGATCTTTGGACTTTTCAACAGGATAATGATCCGAAACACACCACAAAAGTAGTTGAAAATTTCTTACGGAGCCAGTTTGTGACAATTTTGGATTGGCCCCCATACAGTCCGGATTTAAATCAGATCGAAAACTTGTGATACCAGATGAAGAAGACAATGGCGGCAAAGCGTACATCAAACGTCGATCAACTTTACAAAGCTTTTACAGAAGCGTGGTAACTAATTCCGGTACAAGCTTGTACAAAACTGATCGCTTCCATGGCTAAGAGGTGTCGTGCTGTTAATGTTGCAAAAGGACATGCGACCAAGGGTTAATACGCATTGGAATGCTTTATAAAAATGTGTTAGAAACCTTACGTACTGAAATAACTTAGATGATAACTCAATTTTTTAAAATTTCTTGTTACGAAATGAAGTGTCTTTAATTATATGGCCAGATCTTACTATTCTTATTTTTTATTAACACTGCTTACACTCAAGTTTTACCGAATAAAAGGCAAGTTTTGTTGTAAATGTTTCGTTTAAACATTACACAGTAACAACACAAATAAAAATTAATTGTGTAGCAAGTTACAATATAGCGGTCTGATAAAATCTGTACAGAGAAATAGGTTAGTTTTTTCAATATGCTTCCAGTGTCTTTAATTATGTGACCACCACTGTATATAGATAGATAGATTAATACTTTATTGTACACAAAAGAATACATTTAAAAGAACCATTACAAATAAAGGTATAATGGGTGGCCTTATCGCTAAGAGCGATCTCTTCCAGACAACCTTTGGATGGAGAGGATTAACAAAAATTAGAAGAACGGCGGTGTACAAAAGTAAACCTGATGTACCTAAAATTTAAACTACCTATATAGTAATCCATTATTCCAGTTTACAGTAAAAACACGGTATAAATAACAAAATGATTGAATAATTGGATTAATAAATGACGAGACGAAATAATTACATTCTGTACAATATGCCAACTAAAATTATTATCAATACAGAAAGTTATTTTTTATTTAGTTAATGGATCAAGCCAACAAGGCTCACCTGATGTTAAGTGGCCACCATTGTCTATGCAAAGCATTGCGTAGGTCATGCGCGTCAGGAATATGCCCTACAATGCGCTGCTTTGCGTCCATCAACTTGAGGCATACAGATGTTCAGCCTCACGTGTCTGCCTAAGATGAAGCTACTTAGCCATGATACACTTGTTCACCCAATTCTTGAATGTCACTCTAAATTCTAACAATCTGGAAATACTGACGCAAGTAGAGTTCTATCTAAACTCACATAACTTTAAGACTTTTGAAAGTTATCCTTGTGATACAACTCAAGAAAGCTTTGTACGAAAATGGAATTAAGTAAGAAATGAGCATAGATAGGAACTAATGTTATTTTTTTGGTTTTTGTAAGCCCTTGTTTTGTATTCTAAATAAATTCATTTGGTTTATTGTTTTATGTTAAATCATAGAAAAAAATGTTAAAATGTAAAAAAATATTTCACTCTCTTTCCTATAAATAAGGATAGGCAGTGATTTGTTGGTCATATTGTAATTAAATTTGAACGCCTGATATGCTTTTTGCTAACGTACCTTGTATTCAATACCTAAAGTATAATCTCACCAACAAGTTGTCTCTGTATCGATTTGGATAAAAATAGAGCCTGATGTCCACTCCTCGTTAAAATCTACTTAGTGTTGAGCCAACTAACCGATAACGAAGAGTTTATTAAGTAGCAAACCTCAATTTGTGACATAATCAATATAATAACAAAATAAAAGTAAGCCTAGTCTAGGTATACGTCAGAAATGTCGTATTCCAAACGTAGCGTCGACCTAACGAAATTAAATTACACACTCATTGAACAAAAGAGGTCCTCAACATTTTCAAATAAATCACACTCAGCAAATACAAAATTCAGCCTCCAACACGACAATCGAATCAGCCGTAACCGCATGACCGCAAATAAATAAAAAACACAAAAATCCCGTTTACGTGCGCATTCCAAATCCAAGTAGCAATAAAATCTAACCATTAACGAACCAACCCGTACCCTTTTCAGAAAAAAAACAACAATCATATTAGCATAATAGAAAAAAGGTCCTCACGTATTGTGTATTCCATCGACGTACTGATAACAGGAAAAAAAACGACACACGATCAAGTCTAATAAATCACGAAACAGAACTTTTGCACAGTATTTGTTTGCACTCGCGTACGATCCCGAATGATCGTACAAATTCGGAACGGGAAACACGTCCGTTCGGTTCGGCGTCCGGTCGACGAATGCTTTGCAGGTGCGATTCAGTCACAGCCAGGGCTGTAGAACATTTCGACTGTTTAGATCGAAGCCATGTAATCTGAAATTGTATGCCTTCTGTTTGAATAATGATATTAATGACAGATGCTAAAGCTCGTTACTGACTAATGTTTCGTAATGCATAGTTTTACATGATGAATAATTAATAACCTAAAAGCGAACCGCCAGTTCTTTTTCAAAAATAAAATATTGATTATTCCTATCTATCTTCTATCTATCATATCCTACTGCGTTACGATCGAAGTTTTTGTTTTAATGTTGCGTACTCGTTTTAAGCTTTAGCTTTTAAAATTTGAACAAACACCTAGTATAAAGAAGTCTTACTTTTATAAAGAACAAATTGATTATTTTCATTCATTTATCATCATCATCATCATCATTGACCTAAGGAAGTCCACTACTGGAGCATAGACCTACCTATCCAGGCAGCACGATTTTGAGCACTCATCATTTTGTTTCAAATACTCATTTAAGCTATCTGTTAAAGTTCCTGTTTAAGAAACCAGTGGAATTTGTTCTTTAAATTACGTGGTTGCCTTTGTTCTAATAAAATTAATCTTTTCAATTAACTTAATTAGAAATCTTGACGATATTTATTAATTTTCTTGATCATTGAATCTTATTAAATAAATGGAAAGTTGACAGACATGTTTTCAAATCAAATTAATTTACTTTAGACATTAATGAAAAAGCATTTCCTATTTTTGTTAGATCTGAAGAATTTCTTAAACTTACACACACTTGCACTTGGCAAGAAAATATGACAGGAGATGGACGAAAGCGGCTACAGAATGGTGGCCAAAGGATGCTCAAAGGCAGACCACTCGCCCGTTGGCCGAAATACATTGTTGTGAGTATATTGAAACAATACACGGGTATTTATCGCGTATATTACCTTATTTTATTTATTTTCCCGTCGTTTCGGCTTGTTGTGAGTGCTGGGAATGAGTGGATGAGACTCGCAAGAGACCGGAAAGAGTGGTGCATTATAGAGGCCTAACTCAGCAGTGGGTAGGAGCCACTGAGTAGGAGGCTGAAATGATGATGATGAACACTAAAAAAAGAATTATAGATTTTGTGATTGTGGTTTGTTGTTTCACTAGTCTGAAGTGAAGATGGGCAGGACACGTGGCCAGAAGGAATTATGGAAGATGGACAACGGCGATTACAGAATGGTGTGAATGGTGGCACAGCGACCACGAGGCAGACCCCGCCCGTTGGTCGGATGACATTGTCGGAGTAGTTGGGCAGCAATGGCGGAGACTGGCACTGGACCAAAGAGAGTGGCGTATTAGAGGGGAGGCCTATACCCAGCAGTGGGTGCATACAGGCTGAATAGATAGATAGATAGATGATTAAGGTTTGTTTATGAACATTCTAAGTAAAAGGTTTAACTGAAGTACCTATAGTTATAAGATTTCTCTAAGAGGTCCTTATGATTTTATTGAATAAAATTTGGAATCTAAATTTGATTTTGCTCCTAGTTAAATCAAGTATTGTGATAAGTGACTTTAGATATTTTTATTCTATAAAGAACGTCTGGCTTTTGTTCTTTTCATAGAACACATTAAGTACCAAAAAATCTACGAAGGTAAAGTACCTAGTTTTAGGTGCTTTTGCTTACCTAACCTAATTCGGTCTGATCCTTTAATGTTATATTTTAGTGTAAAATATGATCTCAATTTAAGTTTAAGAGTTTTGTAAGTATTTCATATTTTCATTTGTTTATTTTGTATTTAACTTTGTTTTTTTTTTATATTTTCTATGTATAGGTACTTACATATTTATTACCTACCTACAACCTAACACTAATGATTTTGCTTTGTCTAGTTGTACATTTTGCGCGCAATATGGTGTTCAGTAATTAGAAAGACACAACGCACTGATTACTATAAATTTAAGACTTACTTTATGTAATAGAAAAACTAAAAACAATTAGATAGTAGGTAGGTAGGTCATGGGTTCGATACCCATAGAGAACAAATATTTGTGTGGTGAACACAAATGTTTGTTCTGTCTGGGTGTTATATTGTATTCTTAGTATGTATTTACAAAAAAAATATCTAAGTATTATATCAGCTATTTGGTTTCCATAGTTCAAGCTCTGCTTAGTTTGGGACTAGATAGGTAGTATTGTGTGGATTATCAATAATATTTATATTTAATTTAAATCAACTTGAAAAAGGTTAATCTTTAATGCGGTCATGCTATTATATTTTCCGTCGCAGCCTTATTAAAGTTTGTCAGTTTGTAAGTAAGTTAAGCCTCATTAACGTCGAGGCTTTGACCCGTCGTTATGATTGACAGATCCACTTAATGAGGGAATTTATACTTTGAATAGATTAATTTGATTGACAGGGAAATTGACCGGTTTCAGGGTTCTGTCAAACGAGACCTAATCTGTTACTAAGATTTTAATATTTTTTTTTTTTTTTTTTTTTTTTTTACATATTATAGGCTTGCGTTTGACCGCAATCTCACCTGCTGTTAAGTGATGATGCGGTCGACGGTGTAGCACGCTTACCTAGAAGATACCTGTTCACTCTACTCTTAAAAACATCCAAGTTATAAGTGTCCGGAAAAACAGACGCCGGCAAGGAATTCCACTCCTTGGCTGTCCGCAACAAAAAAGTTGAAGCAAAGCGCTTGGTGCGGACAGTTGGAACATCAACTATGTATGGATGTCGCATTTCCGTACGTCTAGTCGTCCGATGATAAAATGGGGATGGGGGAACTAAATCGTGAAGTTCCATCGCACACTCTCCGAAATGTAACCTGTAAAATACCGATAGACTGGCTACTTTACGGCGATGTTCGAGACTCAGGAGCTTAGACTCGACTAGAGTGTCACTACCAATGAGTCTTTTGGCTCGTCTCTCAATAGATTCCAACGCCTCAAGCTGGTATTTGGCAGAGCCATCCCAGAGATGAGAACAGTACTCCATACACGATCGGACTTGTGCTTGGTACAGGTTATATAATAATGTCGCAAAAGTAAAGAGCCGAGGGGGATTTGAACTTTTTATTGATTTTATAGTGTTTTACTACACTCAAGGAAATCGCAAAGATTTTTATAAGATCCCAAAAGTTAAGAGCCAAGCGGGATTTGAACCCGCGACCTTGCCCTTTGTACGCTTTGTGATGCTAATCAAACTCGACGAATAAGTCCTATGGACTGATTAATCCCGCTCGGTTCTTATTTTTTGGGATATTGTAAAAATCTGTACGTAATTATTATTTTATTTAAACCTCTGATGATCTGAAATGCCATTACTAAACCACAAGCAAAATCACAGGCTAGATTTTCATCGAACTATAATAAATGCCTTTTTATTTTTCATATTTCTGACGAAACTTTTCTCCCCGAGATGAAAAAGTATGATTAGGTACGAAGTTTTGCGGTCACATTGGAGTAATGGCAGCTAGCTATAGATCATACCTACGACGTCTACATTTGTAATCTCTCATCGATTTTTAATATTGATTTATCCTCAGAAACCATCGTGAAAAAATATTTTCTGATATTTGTGGCTTAGTCAGGTCGTAATGGCTGAACCAATTTGTATAAGTTTGGAATGTATCCGTAAGCTTGTTTTATACGTTCATTTTTTATGTTTACCTTTACTGTCCCACTGCTGGGCAAAGGTCTTCCCCAAAATCCCCCAACCATCATCTTTTACGACTTCCAACCAATCCTTCTCCAGAACTTCAGATCGTCTTGCCAATGTCTTTTTGGACGGTCCCGTCCGCCGTCGCCTTCCGTCCTCAGACACACCCAAAGAGTTGTGTAATACCTGAGGACAAAAAATCTAAAAACTATGTGTTCAGATTACTTTGCTTGGTCATTCGTCGTCAAGTTCGGTCAAAAGTTTTATTGAGTACACTCATGAGTTTGCTCAATAACACTTTTGACCGACTTTTCAGTTACTTAGTTTTTATATTTGACTATTTATATGAAACAACGGGATATTTACCATGATTAAATTTTTGTGAGTTTTCGCTTCCGATCTTTCGGAAAAGTTGCATGCACCATGATCATGGTTGAACTGTAAATATCCCGTGTTTCATAAAAATAGTGTTTAAAACAATTATTAGTTTCGAAATGTAATAAAATGGCAATATTTTTTTTGCCGGTATAAGCAAGGCTACTACTATTAGTTGATTACTCTTATGAGAATACTTTTTATTTCCACGTCAGGGACACCTCGAGAATATCGAGTTTCCAAATCTTATCGATGGCTTCCTATAGTTTCAGGAAGACATTATTTTATTTCAGGAAGTGGACTGGTATTGGTAAAAGCAAACGTCATGAAAAGTTGGATGAAAATATTATTTTCTATAATTTCAGTATTCAGTATATTTATTGCCATAATATTATGTAAATTTAACATTGCCAGATCTAAGGGGTAGTTTTTTAAATAAATACATAACATACCCTGTAGGCCTACCACAAGCTCTGTCTGGCTCTGTCTCTGACTCTGGTATTCTTCTTCTTCTTATCGTGTCACTGATTCTTTCGAACCAAGTGTGGTGAAAGGATTTTAAGTGCGCCTCATCGAGGCTCCTTTCGTGCACTCTGGTATTGAGTTTATGTGAATGTTGACCTAATGAATCCTACGTCGAATCGTCACACATACAGTGTAATACACTGGTGAGCACTCACACAGACTTAAAACCAGAGCCAGTCACAGAATCGGACAGAATTTGTGGTAAGCTTACTATTTTATACAATAGATGAGTCACTATTCTAAACTTTTCTATTAAAGAAAATTCCTTTTAAGAAAATAGAACGAGGTGCCGATTAAAATTAAATTAAAAAAGTATATCGACTAAAAGCAAGCAAGCAGCTCGTGTTAGGGGCGATAATCAGTTTCGTCACGCAATGCTTTCGTAAGGCTCGTTCAGACTATGCTAGTGACCAGTTTAAAGCTCAGTTGGGTAGTAAGTTTTGCCCTCTGCGGTATAAAAATACCTAATTATAATAACAATATCATTTATTTTAGACTCGCAGACATATTGTGCGAAAACAAAAATGAAACATCTTTAGGCCTACCACAAGCTCTGCCTGGCTCTGTTTTTGAGTCTGATTCTGACCAGTGTATTATACTGCGTGTGTGACGTTTCGACGTAGGATTAATTTAGTCAGCACTCACACAGACTCAAGAGTCTGATTCTGACCAGTGTATTATACTGCGTGTGTGACGTTTCGACGTAGGATTAATTTAGTCAGCACTCACACAGACTCAAGAGTCTGATTCTGACCAGTGTATTATACTGCGTGTGTGACGTTTCGACGTAGGATTCATTTAGTCAGCACTCACACAGACTCAAAACCAGAGTTAGAAACAGAGCCTGACAGAGCTTGTGGTAGGCTTACTTAAGTCGATCTATATGCTAATATTATTAAGATGAAATATTTGTACTTTTTTATGTTTGTAATGAATAAACTCAAAAACTGCTGTGCCGATTTCAAAAATTCTCCATTGCAAAGCTACATTCACTCTGAGTAACATATGCTACATTTATGTGTTTAAAAAATAAATGTCCACCCTTGCGAAGCTGGGACAGGATGTTATTAGTTAATAAATATCTTAGCATACCTTAGCATACATGAAATAAAATTAAAATTACTGATTAAAACTCAGGGGCTTTTTTCATATATTTTCGTTAGCGCACCCCTATAGCGACGATAGACAATATTTGGCGGACAGAACTCCGAAGTGAGAAACATGTCCCCATGTTTTGCAATATAACACCCAGACAGAGAACAAACATCTGCGTTCACCACACAAATATTTGTTCTCAGTGGTGATCGAACCCACGACCTACGGCGCAGAAGGCAGAGCTGCTACCATCTGAGCTTACAGGCCAGTCGGTCAATTGAGACTTAACATAATTTAATGTTGGTTTGTTCACTTTTCAGCAACAATTTTCCAACAAACCCTCAATTTTACAAAAATAGAAAAAGCAATAATTGGAGCCAACAAATGAACAAGCTGTAGAAGTACGATCTAAATTGAAAACGTGATATTTTGTTATCGAAATTATACCGTGTTTGTTTTAGCGGACTTTATTTTGTAGTAAGCCTTGACTTGTTAAGACGGCTACCGTTATTTTGCGTTGAACTTAATATCACCATCATCATTAGCCTGAGGATGTCCATTACTGGGCATAGGCCTCGTCCATATCTGGAAGGTTTTGTCACAGTCACCGTTTAAATAGATAGATAACACTTTATTGTACACAATAGATTATTAAAACTAGGCGTAGTAAAATTAAGTCCAATGAGCCGCTTTATCACTGAAAGCGATTTCTTCCACGCAACCTAAATTATTAGGAATTTAGTTGATAAGTTGACTAATTTTTTTTTCATAAAATTCATTCAGGGAATTTGGCGTGGTTTTATGTTTGTATGTATGCAAAATTTATTGCGTTTCTATGAATCTAACTATTTATGTTCCGTATTACTGTAAAAACACCAGTGATTTTTTTTTCATTGTCATGGCAATAGATAAATAAAGTCATCAACAAGATATGGTCGTAAAATCAAAATAAAGTATAAAAAAAAAGTTTAAATAAAGTACATGTATTTATTCAGTACAATCGCAACTTTTTATTTTTTTTCGAATGGATAAAATGCTGGTGATCGTTTGACGATTTTTACAGCGCTACCGGACAATCAAGGATCACTTTGAAACGTCTTAAAGCTAGGTGAATCTCCACGCGGCTAAGCCTAGAAAAACCGCCAACAGGCTACGACTTGGTTACTATGGTTAGGCAACAAACTAGGGCTTGTTTCCTACCGTTTTTTAAAATGATCCTTTTATTATTATATGAGTTTTTTGTTAGTATAATTTATTTGTTAGAATCAAACGTTTATTGCAACTGAATTATACAATCCTTTTTTACTATATTGACGTGACAACGTCTTATAATTCGATGGAGCCGGCTGCACGCAAAAAAAAGCATAACGTCATGCGGCGTTACCTCGCTCTGAGGCGTTCCATTTAAGGCTTGAAGTGCAAGCGAGAGCGCGGAAGGAGCGACAAAGCGGCACAATCGGCCTCCGCGTTCGGCAGCGTTCGACATCTGTCTCTCTCCTACTTGAGTGAGCGATGCGTCCGCGTGGACAGCTGTATGACGTTGTCACGTTCAACTATCGTCAGTAAACAGACTTCAGGCAACCGATTTTTTGTTAATTATATACGACTAGCGGCCGCCCGCGGCTTCGTTCGCCCCGTTACCGTTCCCGTTGAAAAAAACATATTTATTCACCTTTTAAACCTTCTCTGGACCTCCACAAATCATTCAAGACCAAAATCAGCCAAATCGATCCAGCCGTTTTCGAGTTTTAGCGAGACTAACGAACAGCAATTCAGATGACTTCTTTTCAGACAACTCCTCGACAAAAGTGTATTGACAATTACATTGGCTACAAAATATTATTTATTTTCCTTGACTGTGTTAGATGTTGATTTAACAAACGTTGAATCAATACGGCTAATGAAAAAAAACGAGTGGAGTAATACCAATAGTGTAGTATAGTGTAATAATACTGGCCTTCGCAGCTCAGGTTGATAGTAGATCTGCCTTCGGGGTTGGTGGGCGTGGGTTCGATCCCCACCGAGAACAAAATATTTGTGCGGTGAACACAGATGTTTGTTCTCTGTATTTACAAAAAAAATATATACATACATACATTATACATAAAATCACGCGGGTAGGCAGATATCACAGATTTCCACTTGCTACGAACCTGACACACCTCTTTCGCTTCACAAAAAAAATACAAGTATTATATTAACTATCTGGTTCCCATAGTACAAGCTATGCTTAGTTTTGGACTAATAGATAGTGTTTTATGGAATTGTCTGATTTTTTTTAAGTGTAGTGTAAGTCCGTAAATTTGTTCTTAAAAAATGGTTCTAAACTTAATAATGGTTTTTGTATAGCGGTGATGATAAGATTTCATTCATTTCATTCATTTCATTCATTTCATTCATTTCATTCATTTCATTCATTTCATTCATTTCATTCATTTCATTCATTTCATTCATTTCATTCATTTCATTCATTTCATTCATTTCATTCATTTCATTCATTTCATTCATTTCATTCATTTCATTCATTTCATTCATTTCATTCATTTCATTCATTTCATTCATTTCATTCATTTCATTCATTTCATTCATTTCATTCATTTCATTCATTTCATTCATTTCATTCATTTCATTCATTTCATTCATTTCATTCATTTCATTCATTTCATTCATTTCATTCATTTCATTCATTTCATTCATTTCATTCATTTCATTCATTTCATAGGCACCGCTGACTACCCCTAATAAGGGGATCTGAATGAACAATGCTTTGGAGCTGTCGTGTTGTGTTTTGGTTTTTAAATAATTTCTACTAAATCGAAACCAAAACCGAGACTAGTGTTCAAATGTTGAAAGTTGAAACCGTTTGAAAATACCATGGTCCCTTGAAGGAAGTTTATGGGGAAAATGACTATACTCTTGTCTTAGTCACAGCTGTATAAAACAAAACTTTAACAAAAAAAGTGGGTACCAACGGATAGCCTGTTAATTAAAAGTTTCACTCGTTTCCTTCCCCAAACTTGCTTGATAGGCACAGTAGGCCTACCACAAGCTCTGTCTGGCTCTGTCTCTGGCTCTGGTTTTGAGTCTGTGTGAGTGCTCACCACTGTATTATGTGTGTGTGTGTGACGTTTCGATGTAGGATTTATTTAGAACAGACCTTTATTTCATTTATTTACCTTTATTCACTTTTACTTACACACACTTATATATATTATATATATACTTTATGACCTTTATTCACTTTATTTCAAACAGACCCAGCCAGACAGAGCTTATGGTAGGCACAGAAGGCCTTTTCGCTGTCACAACACAAAGTTTCAGGAAACTAAAGCAGTTTCACAGCACAAAAATGCGGTCTCATACCAAAGACGTGGCCGGAAGTAGCCTACGTGGCACCGGAAGCGCTGAATGTACGGCACATTGTTAAGGGTGGGGGTGTTCCGGAGGTTTTACGCTGTAGGCTGTAGAAATAAGAAAAATTATAGGGTAGATTCTTTACAAGCTTTTATTAAAACTAGATTAAAAACAAAAATCGTACACTAGTCCAAAAGTGTGTAAGGATAAGGGTCAATTTTAACTGATATAACTCAATAAAACAACAGTCAGCTACTAAAGGTGACCCAAAAATCTTGCTTCCGGGAAATGTTTAGGGGAGGACTACCTGCGACGTCAGGCTGATGATGATGACTCTATTTGGGGAGGCTTACCTACGTTTAGTTAAGGCCTTCAGACTGATGACGATGAATCTGTTCCTGTTTAGTACCTGTAGTAGGCTGTGGGTTCGATCCTCACTGAGAACAAATTTTTGTGTAGTAAACATAGATATTTGTTCTCTGTCTGGGTGTTATATTGTATTCTAAGTATGTATTTACAAAAAAAAAATATTCGTAGATACTATTATCAGCTATCTGGTGCACATCGTACAAGCTCTGCTTAGTTTGGGGCTAAATAGTATCGTGAGAATTGTCCACAATATTAATATTTCCTTTTTCTTAAAATAAAATGGGTGGCGCTTTCTTCTCAGTTTGCCTGAAAACTCATGTATGCAGATTTTTATTTCCGCGGTGCATTGGAGCGCACATCACTATCAACACACATCGGAGGAGATGAACGACAAACACTTGAACGTTCTCGAATGTGCGGTTATATAGGGTGGCAAAAATCAGCGCAGGAAAACTGCAAATGTTTTATAAAAACAGATGAGTTATATTGAAATTATTACACGGGTATTTATCACGTATTTAATTTATTTTTCCGACGTTTTGGTTATGTTGTAATAACCGTGGTCGTTGGCAGACTCCCGCACGTCACAAATATCCTAGCAGCGCGATAAATACTCACTCTCAAACTGCGAAGGAAAACATTGTGAGGAAACCGGCATGTAGTAGAACCTAAAAAGTTTGAAGCATGGTATCAAGCGCACGAAAAGATCTTCTTCGAGGCGCATTCAAATCTTTTCACCGCAATGATTTGAAATATTTAGTGATACAACGAAGAAAAAGGCTGTAACTCTTTTTAGGGTTAAGCTCGCCTTTGTACACGTCTTAATTTTAATTTTTCTACATGTATTTTTATTTGTGTACAATAAAGAATAAAGAAGGAGAAGTAAATTTCAAAACGACTTTTTTCAATTTAACCTTGCTACCACATTTCGTTACCAAATGTTGTTTTCGTTTCGCATGTCTCTGTCTTTTATATGGAGAAAAAATGAGACAACAAAAATACGTTACGAAGTTAGAGTTGTTGTCTCATCATTTTTCCATGCAAAAGAAAGAGACACGTAGGCGAAACGAAAACAACATTTGGTAACGAAATGTTGTAAATGCACTGGGACTTTAGGTACCGTTCATTTAAGTTTCCGTTTCAGTTTTAGAATTCATATTTATTTTATACACCCTATATTAGCAAAGTGCACGGAAGCGAATATTCATGTTTTTATTCACATTTTCCTGTAGTTTTTTTAATCATAAGCAAACAAGCTGCCTGATGGTAGGTTTATCGCTGCATCGTTTCTTTTTTATTTCGCGTTT
Organism: Thera britannica; assembly: GCA_939531255.2. NCBI lineage: Eukaryota > Metazoa > Arthropoda > Insecta > Lepidoptera > Geometridae > Thera > Thera britannica. The sequence continues at coordinate 14,632,252 of OW618036.2, read as the reverse complement.
AGCTCTATGTGGTCGTTAAAACAAGTAATGCAGTGAATTAAAAGTACCAATCAGAATATTACGGAATCTTAACATATAAAACTTTTACGTTACTAACTGACTGACTGAAAATCAACGCACAGCCTAAACTTAGTACCAGGAGACAGACATATGACTTTTTATGCCGAAAAAGTAACGGGACGTAACGGTAACGGGCCGAGTGAAACCGCGGGCAGCTGCTAGTACTAACTAAAACTGGAAAGGGTTTTGTGGAAAAAAATGAATTTCACGAAGACGAAAAAAATACCTGTCAGCTTTATTTTAAGTTTGTGTTACAAAAATGTTTAAATCCAGCATTAAAACACATAAAAACAATAAAAATAACAGCAATAATATTATAGCATAGTTAAAATAAAAAGTAATTCCCATTCTTATTTAAAGTCAAAATAAAAAATTCACCAACAAATCCCACGTAGCGTGAATGATAAAACTTTTACTGCAATTTGCAATATCGTTAATTTTCCCGGCAGTCGACTATAATAAATTATTTAGCTGTTATCATCCTATAAAAGATAAATCAGCTTCCCCCATCACGAAGGCTCACCTCAAATCAAGGTAACTCGGTAAAAACCACGAGGGCGACCGTAAAGTTTGATTAGATTCAACCGCAGCCCTGTCCTACACAGGGCAGTGGTTACACACTAGGCTAGTTACTAAATCACACGGAAATACGTTGATTTCTCTATAGAGCTATACTTTAGCAAATTTCGATGTAGAATGTTTTCTACTTAGAACTAATAAGACGAAAACTATCTATTGAAAACAGTTAAAACTCTGTTTACCTATAACACGGAAAACATGAATCTACCCATTACGACGCCATTTTTTCCTATTCCCCGACTCGTGATGTGTTTTGATGCCCGGTCACAGTAGTGATGTCCTATCCCAAAACCGGCTAACAGTACCTGCTATTGTTTTGTATTACGTGAGTGCAATTGTTTGTTGTCCTTATTGAAAACTATAGTCTTGACTGTCCTCTCAGCTCAGCTGGTAGTTTAACGTACGACATAAGGCAGAGCGCCTTATGCGCCGTAGGTCGTACGATTAATCCCCACCGAGAACAAAAAATTGTATTCAGTATTCAGTATATTTATTGCCTTATTATTTATGTAAATATAACAGTGTCAGATCTTAGAACTAGTTTTTGAATCAATAGACATAATTTACCCTGTAAGGGTGTTGCAATACTGGAGAAGCGGGCCGATATTATTATAATCACGCAGATTTGTAAGCAGGTTTAGTATAAAATGTTATAAGGGTTTTAAAATTTTGTAGTGAACACAGAGGTTTGTTCTTTGTATTGGGTGTCTTAGTGCATTCTGAGTAATTTACAAAAGATAACATATAAGTATTATTATATGAGCCATCTGGTTCCCATAGTACAAATTCTGCTTAATTTAAGGCTAAATAGTGTAGTGGGGATTGTCAACAATTGTTTATTTATTTTTATCACAAACTATACTATAACTTAAAGATGAGAAGGTCATAGTTTCAACATTAGTTATTTTTTGTTAGGCCAACAAATCATTGTTCTGGAGAATAAAAGTTTGAGGAAAAAATAAATTCCCAAAATAAAGGTGACAGTCTCCTTGAAATCACGACCTTGTTTGAAACTGGGACATGTCCCACCGGACAGGAATTACTCTTAGTTTTCCTGTACTCCGGCCTGATTGTTATAAATTGATGCCAAAATGCTTGATTTGTACTTAATCTAGTTACTAAATTGGTAAGTTGTTGATAATTTGGTTATTTTAGTAAAATAGGCTTAGCATTGTTAAATTTACCTATTTAAAAGATAGCCAAACAGACTACACAAAAACAAATACTTTGATTGACGTCACGGACTATCTGTCACCACTATACCTCTGATCAATGCAACGATATTAAAAATAGTAAACACACTAATTTCCTTATAATAGTGCTGCCAAAGTGAAAACTTCCGCTGATCCCATCTGAGTGAGTGTTTGCAAGCTCGCGAGTGCCATTTAACTGGGTTAAAATCACTTTGTTTACTGCTAACACTGCGGTTTTTATTTATTGTTGTGGGTAGTTTTGCATCCGCAAGTGACACTACTAGCTTGTCGATAAATACTTGTCACACCTGGCGGCGAGTAGCAACACTAAACAATCTGGGTCTGCAAGTCTATGGTCTACTCTATTGCTATCACTGAGTTGGTACGACATCTAGTGACAAGTAGCTGAACAATTTGAGTCACCGACATCTACATTTAACCAGTAAAACTAAGTGCTCGGTACCCGATCAATAGTCATCTAAAGTAAGAACCTCAAAATGGGTAAAACTTGCGGCGCTTGCAGAAAATTCATTTCGCCGGTAGGTGCCGCTGCTTGTAGCGTTTGCCCAAACTTATTTCACAAAGCATGTTTGGCAATACCGGAATCGTTGACTATTTCTAAAGACTGGTTATGCCCTTGTTGTAAAAAGAACCAGAGAAGGGGTGACAACAGCAGCACCCCGGTCAAGGATGCAATTGGTGCTAGTACTTCCCAGACCACCGCTGCCGCCACCACCACTGGCGCAACCACTGTTACTACTGCTGCCCCGTCCATCACCGCCGCCGCCGCTGCCAACACTGCCGCTGTTGGCTCTCCGCTTCCTGGTGTGGCGCAGACTCTCCTCACCCCGCACGTGGCATCTCCTGTGCCAGCCTCAGACACGGTATTGGGTGATATGCGCCGCGAGCTCGCAGAATACATGGCAGAGCTGCGTGCCTATCGCACGGAGATGTTCGAGTTTCGTGCTACGGTGGTGAAGATCAACGAGCGTATGGATGCCTTTGAACGACGTCTTGATGTGATAGAGCAAAGCGAGGTGGCAATCGGTGTGAACAAGGTGGCTGAATTGGAAAGGACAGTGGTTCAACTGAGGAACGAATTGAACGACAGAGACCAAGATGCATTATCGTCTGACCTCGATATCGGTCAGCTTCCGGAAGCAAAGGGGGAAAATGTGGTGCATTCTGTTATTGTTCTGGCGGCAAAGCTCGGAACTACTCTCGAGGAGCGAGATGTCGTGTACGCTGAGCGAGTGGGTGCCATCGACAAGACCGGAGCGGGCGTGGTGGAGGGGCGTGGACGTCGCGTTATTGTGCGTTTGGCGCGCCGCCACTTACGGGACGAGCTGCTAACTGCGGCACGCGTACGTCGTACGCTCACGACCGCCGAGCTTGGGCTGCCTGCACCGCAGCAACGCATCTACGTAAACGAGCGGCTGACTCACTACAACCGGCAGCTCTTTTACCGGGTCCGGGAAGAGTGCCGCAAGCAGAACTGGCGGTACTCCTGGACAAAAAGAGGTCGCATTTACGCCCGACAGGCTGACGGCAAGCAGGCGTACCCGTTCCGCACGGAGGCGGATGTTGCCCGTGTCTTTCGCACTGGCTCTAATTGAGTGGGCCCTGCGCATTTATTATTACCATTTTATTATTTTAGTTTATCAGCGTGACTCCTCTTGCTCTAGCTACTATGGACATGTTTTGTTTTACTCACCATTTAAACTAAGTCATTTATCTTGTGTAAATTATTGTTATTTGCAAATAATGATAGTAAATTTATCAAACGGCAGTTTCAGTCATTTTTATAATTTTAATATCTTTTTGATGTACGAGGCGCATGTTACTACGCCTACGCTACTTTTAATAAAATACCAATTTTTCTATTTGTTTTATTGCTTTGTACGTTTTTACAAACATTTATCAAACTGTTTTACAATGTTAATAGTATCTACTTTTAACAGGGGTGCTTGTTTCGTTTTTGTAACTTTCATATATATTAGTTTTTAGTCTGTTACGAATTGGTTTGTTTAATGCAGGTTCTCTTGGCACTAACCATGATAATATTATTTCTTCTGTATTAAAGCACGACTTAGACATACTAGCCGTAAACGAAACGTGGCTCCATGCGGGTGAGGACGGGCGGGCCCCTGCCATTACGGGCTACCGCCTGAGGCACATTCCGCGGCCGCGGGAGGTGCGCTCGCGCGGTGGCGGGGTAGGCTTTTATGTCAGGCGGGGTATTACTGTACGCACCTGGCCTCACCCGGTGGATCCGCTGCATAAGGCAGTTGAACAAATGTGGCTCACTATGACTCTCAACGGGAAGAAGCTTGCAATTGGTACGGCTTACAGACCTCCCTGGATGGATGCCGATTTGTTTTTTGACGCTATTACTGACTCAATTAATTTGATACCTAACTGGGACAATTTGATATTACTTGGTGATTTTAATATTAACTTGCTGGATGTTACTGAAATCAAATCAACCAAACTTCTCACCTTTTTATCATGCCTGAACCTTTCACAACTGGTTACTTCGCCAACGCATTTCACACAGACCTCACAGACATTGATAGACGTCGTATGCTCTAATCTGCACACCAATAAAATAATCATAGAACCAGTGGGATCTTTGTATGGGCATTGCATTGTCAGTTGCGAGTTTAACATAAAACGAACTAAACCAAAACCTTACTCAATCGCTTATAGACCAATTAAATATATTAGCATGGATAATTTCAATTTGCACCTACAATCTATACGATGGGACCTACTCTCAACACTTGATAACGTAGATGATATGGTCAGTGCGTTTAACCAGAGCGTCCTGGGCCTAATCAACTTGCACGCGCCGGAAAAATCTGTAGTTATAAAAACACGATCATATCCTTGGATCACTGATACAATTAAATTAATGATGAGGTTACGCGATGAAGCGGCAGCGGAATATCACAAAACTAAATTGGAAAGTAAGAAACTTTACTACAAGAGTCTTAAGTCTACGGTAAACACAGCTCTTTTTCATGAAAAATCCGCTTTTTTTGATCATAATATCAATAACAAATTAAATAATCCCAAACAACTTTGGAAAAATTTAAAAAATACAGTTCTACCTAAGAATAATACTGAGCTACCCGCTCATTTTAATGATCCAAATATTATAAATATTCATTTTCTTAATGTCCCGGGCAAGGCAGACGTATGCATCTCACGCCTTACCTACTTTGAATTTCACAAGTTTAGCGAAGCAATCTTTCATTTAGAACCAGTCGGCTTTGATAGGATAACAAAAATAATACGCAGTCTGAAATCTAAAGCAGTCGGAAGCGATTTTATAAGTTTAGATATGCTTGTATTGACGTTACCAGACACGCTAGAATCAATTGCTGCTTTGATAAACAAGTCCATAACCTCATCCACTTTTCCTAGCGCATGGAAATATGCAATAGTTCTGCCCTTACCAAAAATCACTGATCCCGCTGAACCCAAGGACCTCAGGCCAATAAGCATACTACCGTGTTTATCGAAGGTGCTTGAGAAGGTTGTAAGTTACCAGCTAACAGATTTCCTTACAAAAAATAGTATTCTTCCTGAAGTACAGTCAGGTTTTAGAAAAGGCCGCAGCACTGCAACTGCTTTGCTGGATGTTACCGATAACATCCTCAGTGCGCAGGACAAGGGGATGTGTACTCTGCTTGTGCTGCTAGATTTCTCCAGAGCCTTTGACTCTATAAATATAAATCTTTTATTATCTAAATTAAATTATTATGGGTGTGACTATAGTGCCTTGAAATGGTTCGACAGCTATCTTAGCGGTCGTCAGCAGCATACCAAGTTATCTCGTAACGATGGTTCAGTCCTGTTTTCAGATATGGTACCCGTGAGTCGAGGAGTCCCGCAGGGATCTATCTTGGGGCCACTTCTTTTTATACTTTACACGGCTGATGTCCAATCGTGTATCAAGTACTGTCAATTTCATATATATGCAGATGACATCCAGGTCTATATTTCGTGTAGGCCTTCTGAAGTTGATTTAGCTATAGGAAAACTAAATGAAGATCTTTCAAATATAGCTATATGGTCCAAAAACAATAGCCTATTACTGAACCCAAATAAAACCAAGTACTTGATTTTTGGCAGCAAACACCAGTTATCTGTTCTTTGTCCTACGCTGGATGTTACGCTTATGGGTGAACCCGTGGAACGTGTTTACGAAGCGCGAAATCTCGGCCTCCACATGGACACAGATCTTCGGTTTGAAAAGCATATTGCTGACGCTGTTAGGAACTGCTTCTATAGGCTGAAGATACTGTACAGGGTGAGGCCCTACATAAAGGTAGATTTGCGTATCCAGCTTGTGGAGTCACTCGTGCTATCGAAATTAAACTACACTGATGTGGTTTTTGGTCCTCGACTTCTGGCCAGAACGCAAAGACTCATTCAGCGAGTTCAAAACGCCTGTGCCCGCTTTTGCTTTGATGTACCGTTGAGAGGTCATGTTTCACCATTTCTAAACAAACACTTAATTCTGAAAATGAAGCACCGTCGTAAACTTCATCTAGCGTGCCTTCTCTTTGGTGTATTGAAGCACCAAGCACCTTTCTATCTTTATATGAAGCTAACGTGGGTGTCTAGCTCTAGAACTTGTGGTTCCCGCCAGTGCTCGATGCAGTTGTCGACACAGCGTCACAGCTCTGCTTCCTTTAGGGGTAGCTTCCGCTACGCTGCATCCAAGTGCTGGAATAATATTCCTCCGCCAATAAGGAACCTGCAAAATTTACATGGCTTTAAATATAAACTAAAATGTTACTTGTTTGAAAATCAGAAGAAGCAAGAAGGTTACAGAAACGACATAAGCATCATATAGTACCTCCTATTGTACATTATAGTACTAAATTCAATGTTTTTACCTACCTTGGTTCTATAATGTTCTGCCGTTTATAGTGTAGGCAGGTATAGTGTTGCCGTTGTGCACGTAAATCAAATATTAGCTCTTGAATCCATCTTTATCGCCGTATTTATAGTAATTTATTTTATACAAATTAGCATTTTATTAGCATTTTATTAGCATTTTTCTTGTGTCGAATTTCAATTATTTTAGAAAGTAAGTACTTACATCTTTGTTCGTTGCATTTTTGTCTAGTCTTTGTACCTAGTGGCAGAGTCCGTGACATCGTCAAACCGGCTCTGTCGGAAGACCAGCGTTGGTTGCTAGCCAACCAACACATGCTGAGCCAGAGTCCGTTTTGCGACGCACCAAAGCTCACTTCTGTAGTCTATTGATAAGTTGTTAAGTTTATATTGTAAGTGTGAGTTTTGCTTCGCAAATAAATAATTTTTCTTTCTTTCTTTCTTTCTTTCAAATAAAAATTACAAAATGCACAGTCCGAATTAAACCTTTCTGTAATAACTGTTATTGACCAAAATGTTTTCTTCTAGACTTGGCTACGTGGATCTGGTACCTAGACTCACCTAGCTTTAAATTGTTTCAAAGTGATTTGTGATACCACTGAATAAAGATGTATTTGACCTTGACTTTTTGTAATTGCCAAGTACCTACCGAATTCCAGGGATAAAAAAAATACATATAATATTAGAAATTGAACAACAACACACTCAAAAGTACAATTATTATGGACTTCATTTATATTTTGTCAAAATTTATTTGACAAAAATCTTCTCCAGGGTAGGCAACGCAACGACACCCTTGGTGTTGTTGGTGTCTATGGGCAACGGTGACCGCTTTCCATCAAGTGAGCCGTTAACTCGTTTTCCTATCGTTTACATAAAAAAAATAATTAAAACTCGCAAAAAATAATGTAGTAAGCTACTAGCATCGTGTAAACGTACTTTCAGCGGTGGTCGTACATTAGAACGCGCGAATTGCTCAGTTTGTATAATTGAATTTTTCGTGTCATCGCGCCGGATTCCACGAATCAGAAGATTACGGGCTGCGAAAATACGTCTGAAAAAACTAAAGTGAAACTTCTTGCGTAGTTTTTTTGGCTCTACACCTGGGAAGTTTAGATAAGAAAATTTAAATCTAGCTTATGCGAAAACGAATCGAAATCTAAAGTAAATCCTAAAGACTTGCGCACATCTAGATCGCCTGCAATGGCGATCAGGGTATAGCTGTCAAATATCGAACTGTTAAAGTTCACGGCAAAGTGTGCAGATGTATGCAAGACCATAGGCTGAAACCGATTACCATAGCCATCGCAGGTTGCCTAGATGTGCGCAAGACCTTTCTTATTTTTTACTCGGAAAATTTTCTGATTGAAGGTTCTACTCTAAATCTTCTTATTTGTTTAGATTGCAATGTCATAATCTGAACATCAAAAAACATGTTAATCCTAAGATTTTTTTTTCTTTCGCACTTTTCTGAACAAAAACTAAATATTATTTATAATACCTATAATAATTTTATTTATTTTGGCACAGTTTTTAAAAATTATAATTTTATTGGTGCAAAATAATTTTGAGCCTACATTCAATCATCTCCATATTTTGACGCTTACTATCCAATGAGCAAAGATTTGATCAGATCACCAAATCCCATCTATCTGAAGTGTCCTTCACCCTCATGAAAAATCATAAAAGGCTCGAACACACCTAGTTCGCTGACGGTAGCGGTCAGTGAAACGCTGTCAAATATCGCTGTCAGATTTAAGATTTGACAGCGATATTTGACAGCGTTTCACTGTTCGCTACCGCCAGCGAACTAGGTGTGCGCAGGCCAAAAGACGGCCATTTCTTATTTGTGCCGTACATCAAATTACAGGTTGCGCAAATTGTGCGCGTCCCGGCAATAAACGCGACGTGTATTTATTGTAAGGGCTTTTGCGTGAGTCGCATCACAGGTATTAAGCTTACGGTTAAAATCAGGCTCTTTAAGAAACAGTGTATGACGGTCCTCCTCGAGTTTTTCAGCCACATTGCCAGGAAGGAAGGGTGTTGGGTTTACTTTTAACGGCTTGGTTTGAAACGAACCAATCTTTCCGCCAAAACAACCGAGCCTTACTTCCGACCAATCGGAAGTTCCGCGCACCGCCGCCTGAGGTCGCGAGCGAGCGCTCCACGCGCATCATCCAACTTCACTTACTGCAAATACATCGAACGTTGACCGCGCGCAAATCAAGAAAAATCCTAAAATATTATAAAACTCATCTAATCATTATGAAACTATGCAATCTAGCGTCAGTGCAGCATCACGAAGAAATTGTGCATAACTCCCAGGCCTGGTATCACCCCAGCTGCTGGTATCAAAGGCAAGGAATTGAGAAGGTTAATAGTTTCCACAGATCAAGCCGTTATTTTTCATGTTCATATTTTAGCTATCGAATCGCACAAAGGGAGTCGAGTCAAAAAGTTGGTGCATGGTGACTGGCAAGGTGGAGGGGAAGAGGCTGCCAGAGGAGATGCGTTGGAGCGACCAGGTGCGCTCAGTAACAGACTCCTCCGTGAGCGATGCCATCCATGCCGCGGAGGACAGAACCCGATGGAAGAGTGCAGTGGGTCCTGCACAAAGATCATGACCCTCAATAGTGAGGATACCGATGCAAGGAGGAAGAGGTATGATGGTCGCGAAAAGTAGTTGTTGATTGAAATTTGAATGTAAGCTTGCGGGGGCGAGCAGCGTTGCTTGTTTCACTTGAAAGAGTGCGTCTTCTTTCTGCTTTTATCCCACTTTCTGTGGGGTTGGCATAACATGTTCTCTTCTTCCATTCGTCTCTATCAGCCGTCTTTTCTGTATTTACTCCTTTCTTATCCATGTCATCACACAATTCTTCCGTCTTTTCTTTAGCTTACCTATACAAAATATTCATCCACATTCATACTCATCGCTCTCCTGATCACATGACTTTCATCTCTTCTCATGACATGCTCTTACCATGCTAATTTCTCTTTAATCTTTCTGTTACCGGCACTACTTTAAAACTTCTTCTGATATACTCATTCCATATAAACCGACAATCGTTGGGGAATAAAGGTTCTCGAACGGCAATCACGAACCGGAAGACGAAACGTAGGGCGCCCACTCACCAGATGGACCGACGACATTGTTAGTATCGCAGGAAGTCGGTGAATGGAATGAGCTCAAAATCGATCTTCTTGGAAATGTGTAGGGGAGGCCTATGACTTGCAGTGGACTTCTTCAGACTGATGATGACCATTATATTATTTTGGGTTCCGAATTCTTTAAATTTAATTCTGTGTAAAAAACCGCAATTTGCAAAAACCAAGTAAAATCAACAATTGCTGCCAAAGACGGACCCCAGTTTTATGAAAACAATGCTTTAAGTCACACTAGAGGGAGTAAGCTTACGGTTTAAGGAGCATCTGTCTTAATGTAACGGTGACTATGGGGTCGCCAAGAGGTCGTTGTGTTACGTAATGTTTATTGTTAAACAAATGAATAGGAATATATAGGAATCAAATAAAAAGCGTAGCTCTTCCTTAAACCTGCGGTGCCAATCAGTGAAGCGTTGTCAAATATGACAGCAATATTTGAAGGCGTTTCACTTGCCACCTTAGAAACTTAGATGTGCGCAAAGCTTTATAGTCTCTTGACTCTGTCACTTTCCTGCCAATAAATAGAGATGGCAACAGGCTTAGCGGCCAGCTGGTTGATTGCGTAATTTTGTTGCAATCAAATTTTGATACTTACAAATAAATGATACTATCAAAGAACAGTAATCACATATCAAACATTTTATTTACACTATGAAACTTACAATTAAACAAATATTTATAAAATGTACAAGAAACAGTTGAGCTATCTGCAGACCGTTACAAACGATCTAGAGATAACTCATCTGATCCAAATCAGTGCCATACTAGTTTTAGAAGGATATCTAGCTTTTAATTGCAACAAAAGATACGCAATCATCATGCTAAGCTTAATGACTGCTATAAAACCATAATTAATAAGAGCACGTGAGCATTAATAATATTAGTGTGTATAAAATACGAATAAAATAAAATGACACCTAAAATTCACATATATTATTATGAGACTCACGATATTCACTTTGGCTGAACCCTTTTGCAATTTGCCGAGGGATTATCAAATTATTCATGCCCATCAAATGGGACGCGTTGTCAAAACGTCTGCTGAATTTTATTAGTTTTTTATATTTTTCACATCGAAAAATTTATGTGCAATGACAGACTAACTCGCATATTGTTTTATTGCATTTGTTCCCAAGCTAAACACATTGGTTAGGTACTCGTTAATTAAGTATCTAGCTACCCAGGTCAGATCATCATCATCAATCATTCTGAAAAAGTCCACTGCTGGACCTTTGTTCCATCAGCAGGCCTACCACAAGCTCTGTCTGGCTCTGTCTCTGGCTCTGGTTTTGAGTCTGTGTGAGTGCTGTTTATATAAATCCTACATCGAAACGTCACACACACAGTATACTTAATACAGAACAGACTCAAAACCAGAGACATAGCCTATGGTAGGCCTACTGCTGCTAGTGTCTAAAAAATAGTATGGAAATTTGACTACTGCTAAATGAGGGTATTTGCTAAATTTATTATTTAGACGTATCTTCGACTAGCCTCCATGGACATCCTTAAAGTTCTAAGATATTTACAGTGGCTATGAATCAAAGTCATGAAGTTGTTTTGTTTTTTTTAGGATTCCATAGCCAAATGGCAAAAACGGAACTGTTATAGATTCGTCATGTCTGTCTGTCTGTCCGTCCGTATGTCACAGCCATATTTTTCTGAAACTATAAGGGTGTTATTAATAATCCTGGCGTAGCGTTGGACTAGTTAATCCGTGTTTTGTCACATTTGCTCGAGTTGACAATTGCATGTCAATGCAAGAGACAAAACACGGATTAACTAGTCCAACGCTACGCCAGGATTATTAATAAGACCCTATGAGACTGATGAAACTTGGCGAGTATAGATGTATATAGATGTATTCTGTGAACCGCATTAAGATTTTTACACCAAGGTAGAAAAAAACAAAAAATTTGGGGGGTCCCCTAATTTCTTGTAAACCCCCATGATGAAAATAAAAAAAATATATGGTGTATATTACTATGCAAACTTCCAACGATATTTGGTTTGAACGAGATCTAGTGAGTAGTTTTTTTTTATACGTCATAAATCGTAAACCGCAATTTACCTTTCGACGAACTACAAGAACTTTTATATTATGTTACTTGTTGCTGCGGAACCCTTCATGGGCGAGTCTGACTCGCTCTTGGCCGCTTTTTTTTAAATTAAAATTGTTTTACTGACCAAGCGTCACCTTTATTGCCTTTAGTTGACCATTAGGGGAACTAATGACGTCATTTAATTTCCTTCCGAAGTCCAAGTGCTTTGCTATTACTGTGCACAGACACCGGGGGCCATTATTGTGGGAACACGTACACTGATGTCTTCTTAAATTAAAATAAGTCATACCTGCATAGTTTTGCGAGACTAATTACTATAAAAGAGATGTATTTAATAGCTATTGGCAAGAATATAATTTATTGCAAAAAGTGTGAATAGAACTGAGCTTTTTATTTATTTCTTTATTTTAGACAAAGATCACGAAAATAGAGCTTGCTGTTGTTGCTTTTTACCTGCTAATTATGTTGTAATCCAATATACAAGTAATATACAATATGAATAGTACAAGCTCTGCTTAGTTTGGGGCCAGATAATATTACGTGGATTGTCTACAATATTTATATCTATTATTATTATTATAAACAATATTTATACTAATAATACATAATAAATATTATAGACAATCCACACAACACTATCTTGCCCCAAACTAAGCAGAGCTTGTACTATGGGAACCAGATAGCTGATATTATACTTATAAAAAAATTTAAACACATACTTAGAATACAATATAACACCCAGACATAGAACAAACATCTGTGTTCACCACACACAATATTTTGTTCTCGGTGGGGATCGAACCCACGACCTACGGCTCAGAAGGCAGAGCTACTACCAACTGAGCTGAGAGGCCAGTTATATATTTATATGAATAATCTGACAGTTTGGGCCCAGGAGATTATAACAGGCGAATAACTTCAAACTGACCGATAGGAGAGTGGGGACGGCTTAAAGTTTTACCAATTTAGGACCTTGGTTTCGCGGACTTTTTGACGCGTGAAGTCGGGATTAGGACGGACTGAGCTTAGAGAAACAATTTCATCTATTAATTTTGAATTTTACATTACATTTTGTCATGATAGAAAAGTAGATAGATTTTTTAAATAAAATAATGTCTTCTTTCAGTAAAATGTTCCATCTACAATATTCAAGGTACTTTCCGTCTATGTGGCATATCCGTGGGACACCCTGTATAGTAGGACCGTTAGAAGTGAAAACTGTGCTTTTTGTCTGATACCTATCAGCAAAAACATTGTATGATGTAATTCATCGTTCTTTAGACATTTCATAAAAAAAGAAAAGAAAGAAAATTCATTTATTTGACATTTAGTACCTATACGTAAGACAAATAAAACAGACAGAACGGACAACTGAAAGCAGGCAGGCTACCTAAGAAGGTGATAATACAAACAGAATATCATCATCATCATTAGCCTGAAAAAGTCCACTGCAAGATTATATTTTCCCGAAAATACTAAAAATAAATAAAAATAAATTATATAGAGCTTAATTTTCCGACAAAACACAAAAACAGCAAAGTCGCAATTTACAATCCAAAATGAGCCTAGTTTATGTGTGGTTAATGGTAATCTAAACTGTTCGTTTACCACAACACGCTAAATGGGCCGATTTGACTCTCATTAGCACCTATTTATTCGCAAGCCATAGCCACAACCTTCAATTGCCACTGCATGAATTAAACTTAGTCTGGAACATTATTTTTTAAAGTCTTAAGTCCTCAAATTATTATCACACTAGCACCCGCCCGCAGCTTCACTCGCCCGGCTCCCGTTACGCCCCGTTCCTATTACGCCCTGTTCCCGTTACGCCACGTTCCCGTTACTTACATTCGTTCTCCGTTACAATATCTTTATAAATTGTAGTCTATATGTTATTCTGATGTATAAACTGTATCATCGTAAAGTTTAACACGTTAAGTGCGAAGCGAGGCCTAAATCACCCCTGATGCAACTTCCCTGTGGTGCGGCAAGCAAAAAAGTGAATTTCTCTGTCGTGCGAATGGCATAGCTTTGGTTTGGTCCAGTGTAGGAAAGAGATAAATATATATTTGAGATCACTAATGGTTCATGGACTCGGTGGTGTACCTACCTTGGTACCGGATGTCTTAGGCCTCGTGCCGCACTGAATTAATATAATTTTAATGCAGTGCGGAACGAGGCTAAAACGTCCCATATCCCCCCTGACCTCGTACCGCACTCAACGCGAGCTTCCCGCGACCAGTGTTGTGCATCACGTCGATTACACATAAATTCACACTCATAAATAAGTACAACATATTGAGATTTTTATAAAAAAAGTATATTGATACTGATTTTTTAATGTTAATTCAAGTTCTAATAATTGTATTTTTAAAGCCCGAGGCAGAAACAGGACAGTTTCTTTTCTACTTCTGGTTGCCTTTTTTTCTATTCTGTGAACCGCATTAAGATTTTCATATACAAATAGAAAGATAAACCTTATGCATAAACCGTAATCCATTATTTTCCAATAATAAGTCTGTAATAGGTGCCTCTTAATGGTATAGAATGAAACGCTTCGTGCGCGAGTCTGACTCGCACTTGGCCGGTTTTTTTTTCTTTATGGCGCCTTCAAGCACAATTTAGATTATTTCAAAAAAAAATTATCCTTTGATAGCTTTGTGTTGTTTTGCCAGGTTTTGCCCTTAAAACGATCTAATGAGATATAATTAATCAAAATCGGTCAAGTCGTTGCGTAGTTAAGACAGTTTAAAAACGTCGATATTATTTTTCCCATCACTAATCGCAGCGAAAGTTTGCTCTATTTCAGTGCGTTACGAGGTGTATAAGATCCCATATTTAGTTTTGCTAATAATTCCTAAACTAGCCATCAGATCCCGGGGCGACGGTGGATTAGGGTTCATCAATTCACTGTCTATATCAATAAGGACCAAAATTCTCATTTATCTTTGATTTCGCACCAGAAAATGGATTTTAGTCTGTAAAAAGAGGTGGGGTCTAAAAGACCGCGTGTCGCCCTAACGTCTGGTCACGGTACGGGCCGATTATACCTCGTGCCGCAGGAACGGAAAGTATGCAAAAATTGGTGCCGCAGCTAACGTGTTAAATAGTAGCTGGTTTATCTGACGCCAGCTACCTGCAAGGAATACGCGAATTTAAATTATTCTCTCTCCATAAACTCCAGTGGGACTAAAGTCTTAATAATGAATAATGTAATAATAAATCTAATATGGTGGTGTCATTGTGAAAACTTGTTGGACAAGTCACAAAACTCAGGTGTAAATTTGGAAAAATTTGGGACGCGACTTTAAGGGAGACTCAGAGTGCAAATTATCCACCGAAAGTCGTCGAAACAAAGTTTTAGAAACACTTTGTTTCGACGCGACGTTTTAGAAAGTTTATACGCTCTGCCGTGGAGATCGATCGCGCAGACTTTTTTTTCATGTTTACACCTAGCTGATTGAACAAGTATATGGCTCACCTGATGTTAAGTGATAACCATCGCTTATAACAAAGCATTACCTAACAGGTCACACATCATGTCAAAACGTGTTCTACAATGCACTACCCTGCGTTCATCAACTTGAGGCACACAGTTGTGCGAAAGTAATTTGCCTCGTCTGAACTTTTAACATATGCATACATTACGCCGACAAGAGCGTTGCTCTTAAATAAGAAGAAGAAGAACTTTTAAACCTATTTCGTTAAAAACTCATATTCTCTTAACTTTTTGTAGAAATTTGAGGTATGTCAGCAATTTATAAAAACACTGTTGGACGTAGGTCTCTCCTAAGACGCGCGCGCCACTGAGCTCGATCTTCGGCTCTTCTCCACCAGTGATTGCCAGCTACATTTACAGATCGTTGCCCCTGGAACTGCTGGAGGGCGCTTTCCACTCTAGTATTCGTTTACGATGATCAAAAGTCAAGTCAGTAAGTTTAGTATGACGTAAGACGACCAAAAGTCGCGTCTTATTCATAGTTTGCGGCGTTCTCCCCCAATCCTGGGGCCTGTAAAGTTTGATTAGATTTACCGCGTTTCATAGCCCTGTCCATTAGGATGCAGCGGCGAGACACATTGTAATTGAATTTTTCCGAGTCATCGACTACCTATCGGGTTTTTAGAGATCCTTGATTCAACAATAAAACCACAAACTTATACGCGAGCCAATACATGCCCGTGTATTTTTTTTATTTTCATGCATTGTACTTTACAATCAAGGTACTAACTGCCACCCACTGCTTTGCTCGCGTGGAGACAAGAAATGTTAAAATAAATATTTGAGATGTTTTCTTGTGCCCATTCGTTATTCTACCCTGTAGTTACTATGATATTTACCAATCATAACGTGTTTGAGCCACAAAAAATGCAAAAATAGAATAATAATTATAAGCAGTTTGATAACAAAAAAAAATTAACAAAATTTAAAAAATATATACAATATTATAATAATTTTTGGCAATATCATTTTTCTGGTTTAGTTTGAACCCTGTTAGTTTATTGTTGAGACACACTATTGGCTGATTTTGTTTCCATTTTAGCTCTATCGCCTTTTATACTCTGTTCTACACTGAATAGCTAGCCAATTGGATTTTCAGTTTTTCAATCAGTGCGTGTATATTAGAGACATAAATTGAATTGGATACCACAAGCTCTTTTTGTGTGCTATTGTTTAATCCTCTAGTGCGTGCAACGAGCTGAGTTGTAAGCTGCTTACTTCAGTAGTGGGCTACTGGGTGTCGATTCTAAAAACACAATTGTATTCTCCTTTATTTTGCTCGGCAAAATTGTGTCAACATTTTTTCCGTAAGATTTTGAAGTAAGAAACAATTTGGACAAAGACACATCAAATATTTGTAACAAAAATCCTAATCAAAATCTGTACTGCTAATAAAAACTCAACGGCTTTGTTGATTATCCTGATAGGTGTCAATTTATTGTACAACAAATCTCGGGAAGAAAGAAAACACGCTTTTTACATATACATAAACTTTGTTCAGCCGGAGTATTCCAACACTCACTTGCTACTCACGTTACTACGTTTTTGTAATAAAAATCATACAAAAGTTTCGTTGAGATTCAGCCATATCGTTTCCTGAAACGATATGGTTTTGATTTGGTTGCCTGAAAACTCACTACTTTTGTTTTAATCTGTAGCAATGAGTGGGGGAAAAGTGTGGAATCGGTGTTAATCAATTGAGTTGAATTGTATACACAGATTGCTTCAAAATGTTTTAAGCTACAATTCAAATCAAATAATTATTTATTCAATGGTATTACAAATATCACTTTGAAACAGCTTGAAACTAGGTGAGTCTGGGTGCCAGTTCCACGCGACCAAGCCTAGAAGATCAGGCAACAAACTACATTTAGCTTCTTCTTCTTCTTAATGAATGGAATCTATCCATTTGGGTCAATTTTGCCAGTGTCGAGTATTCTAATGAGTTTAATGATGATAATTATTAAATAGATAAAATACTTTCTCGTCAAGTAAAGTCAGTCATATCCAAATCGGCCCTACCCTAATTGGCTTTGGAAACAAAAGATGGCCGTTTTTCCAAAACCATCTGAAACATTTTCGATCAAATCAGAATATCACATAATACACTTTAATTCCAACTGCTAACACTTTGAGCTATGACCTCAAGTAATGGTGGTTAAAATACCACCGAAATTACACAACAGAACTCAAAATAACATTACAAAAACAATTAAAATGAAAAATTTGTGTGACTTCCCAAAATTACAGAAAACGAATCTACATTTAGCTTATCAGGCCGATAAGTCTGTTGCTATATATGCTTGTTGTCATGAAAGTGACAGAGACAAGAGACTTTTAGCACTTTTAGGTTCGACTTAAAAAAATAAATGCTACCACGGAGTTTGTGCAGTGAGGGAAGTGATAAGGAACATGTTCCCTGAGCAAATGAATGTCTGTACAGAGATGCTTTTGTAGGAGATACGTAACACGACTCAACTTGGTCTTGACAAAGGCAACACGATTTACATAACGAAAAGAAAGGTATACGACTGAGCTTTGACAAACAATGTCTGCTGTAAGATATTTTCTCCACGTTCACTATTATTTTTATGTTCTGCAGTAACAAAGATGTTTGTGTTATATTAGTATAAATGTACCTATGCATGCAGTTGATCGAAATATGGTGGCTTTCATGTAGTCTGCTACTCATTTTATGTATTTTACCAAAATCATTAGCTTTATCTTTATTGTCTATGATTTGACAGGTGTCACGGCTCAGTAGGTAGTAATCAATCTTTCAATCTTTCACTCTTTCACAAGTTCACTCACTGAGAACAAATTATATTTGTGTGGTGGGCTTATATGTTTGTCATCTTTTTTTTGTGTTTAAATCATCTACAATAGTTGCAAAGGCCTGTTTACTTTTATCACATATTCTTACGAACCTCATAAAAACGGTTTACAGTAATGCTCAATTCTACAGTAATACCTAAACAGATTTTTTGTATGACTTACTCGAGGCTCTTGAGAACACCTAAGCCGATTAGGATGTTATTATCTAAAGAATCCCAACTATTATCTAAAGAACGCTTAAATAAATAAATAAATAAATAAATATTGTGGACAATTCACAAAACACTACCCAGCACTAAACTAAGCTGAGCTTGTAATATGGGAACCTGATAGCTGATATAATGCTTGAATACATTTTTTTTTTGTAAATACATACTTAGAATAAATACAATATAACACCCAGACAGAGAACAAACATTTATGTTAACCACACAAATATTTTGTTCTCGGTGGGGATCGAACCCACGACCTACGGCGCAGAAGGCAGAGCTACTACCAACTGAGCTAGAGGCTTAACAAATATGTTTTCATGAAGAATATAATAAAATTGAAATCACGAGTCACATCTCTCACAAATTGTTTTCGAAGCACATGAAAAGATTTCGTTCGTTCAACTACAAAGGTTTCGGCGTGTAAGCGGATTTCCGATGGGATTAAGAAAAATAAGAGAAAATATAAAATGGGCATATTTCGACGAATGAAGATTATTTAGGAATTGAATATTTCTATCGGATAAGCTAAGATTACGTTTTGCGACAAGATATTTTTTGCTCTCAATAAAGATTGCGTACTTTAAGCGGCTTAGGCTCAGCTTCGGTAATTAAAAATGGTTAACCTAAGCAAGTTAGGGGTTTTAATCAAATTACACAGGATGTTTCTTGTGGAAGCTTGGTGTTGTTGGTGTCTATGGACAACGGTGACCGCTTACCATCAGTAGGGCCGCAAGCCCATTTGTCTATTATTTGAATTAAAAAAAAATGCCCAACTAAGCTTTATAGAGGGCACTGGGGAAGTCTTTTCATTTGTATAAGAAAAAATCGAAGGTTAATCAAAAATAAAAATAGTTTAAACAGATCAGCTTTTTACATAAATAGCCGATAAAACAAGCATATTGCCCACCCGATGTAAAATGGTAACCATTGCCTTTGACAAAGCAATGCTTGGTAGGTCACGAACGTCAAGAACATGTCCTACGATACATTGTCCTACGTTCATCAACTTGAGGCGTACAGACGTTGAGCCTCACGTGCCATTTATTTCACCGGCACCCACACCCTTCAAACTGAAACACAGCAATGCTGTTTCACGGCAGAATTAGGCATGGTGGTAGTACTTCCCCGAACGAGCCACACACATAGATTCTTACTACTACTTGACTAAGATTAGATACTATTACAGTCAAGTTTAAACAGAATCTGTTTTGTAGAAATATCTGTGCTTTTATTTTCGGGATTGGTATTTTTCGTTACTGATAATTAGGTTGGTATTTACTTAAATTTCCAATAAATCCGTCATAAATACTCTATCAGTACCAAATTAAAATTTATTTACTCAAACTCAGACTATTTACAATTATAAATGTTTATACAAAATGATAAATTCAATCAAAATAAGTAAATAATGTCCAAAATAACACAACTTGTATTTACAATGAGAACAATGTCGTGAATAAATAATTTTTCAATTGAAATGTCGAGCACAAGGACTTTCAGTTCCAGTTCCTAAAAAACGGTGACTGGAATAACACGATCGTTAAAGTGTAGACACAAATTTACGCCGTTATCGACGACTTTATGCATAAAAAAAAACAAAT
This sequence comes from Thera britannica, assembly GCA_939531255.2. NCBI lineage: Eukaryota > Metazoa > Arthropoda > Insecta > Lepidoptera > Geometridae > Thera > Thera britannica. The sequence goes on along the minus strand of OW618036.2, from coordinate 14,612,137 downwards.
TATTACGCACCATAATTTTAAAAATTTTACATTTATGAATGAAAAAAATGAAGATTTAGTAACTCTAATTTATTAAATTAACTGTACATCTCGGTTTAAGTAGTAAGTAAGTTAGTGTTTTGTGAAGGACTCGTCCGGGGATGTACTACCACCATGTCTTTATCTGCCGTGAAGCAGCATCGCTGTGTTTCGGTTTGAAGGCACACCCTGTGCCGGTGCCTGTGCCGGTGAAATTACTGGCACGTGAGGCTGAATATCTGTTTGCCTCAAGTTGATGGACGCAAGGCAGTGTATCGTAGGGCATGTTCCTGACAAGCGTGACTTTCGAGATAATGCTTTGTTATAGGCGATGGTCACCACTTATTATCTGGTGGAATATTATGCTCTGCAAATGGTATAAAAACATCACATTTATCTACACACAAGTACAACTTATTTGCATTATTTATACAAAAATATTCTAAAGCCTTCCATAACACGATCAGTGAGTGACTTTCGAGAAATTTTAAATTCAATTTTCAAAAAGTCGGTATTCGTAATCAACTCAGTCAGAATTCTGACTGAGAAACTTACGCATTAATGATGATGTGTGGGTGAGCAACACAGGTGGGTATTAAGGGGAAGAGATTAAAAGCCTGAGCACACCTAGGTCGCTGGCGATAGCGATCAGTGAAACGCTGTCAAATATCGCTGTCAAATTTGACAGCGTTTCACTGATTGCTGACGCCAGCGATCTAAGTGTAGATAATAAGAAGATGTCTGAAAACTTAACTTCACGCGTTTTCGTAAAGATTTTCATGGACATTTTAAAGTAAACAATTGTATTGTGTATGTGAGTACCTGATAAACCTTTAGGCGTGAGAATATAATATGTAGTGATCTTAATACTTTACTGCATGCTATAGAGTAGCTATAACTACATTGTTGGTACTGACGTACCCCAAATGTGCTCGTACCTGTATTAATAAAATTGGGTACACCAGCTACACTAGGACACATCAGAGGGCAAAACAACAAAACCCTCAAACAATAATATGATGTCCATCCACTTACAGTCGCCGTTGCCGAAAACGGCTATGCAACCATCACTATAGATAGTGCAATTCACGAAGACGCACCCCTCGCGGGGTGCGGGGAGTTTGCTCCGAGCGGCAGTCGCGAACCGTAGTCTATTCATTGTAGTGTGCGTGTGCACTCATAGGTAATTAGTGTGTACCGATAACACTCAAACATTGACGGAAGCTTGCACACATATACTATAAACGGTTAGGAGGAATAGTGGGGCGCGCCTTCGTGGATTGCACTATCTATAGCTACTCGTATAATTTATGATCTCTCTTTGGCCTTGCTCCGGCCCTGGCTGTATACCACTCCTGGCTTAGAAACAACTAAATTATGCAGAACTTTTAATTGTCCTTTCGGCTACACCTTCATTAAAATTCGAGGTGTTGTATGAACACAGAAACGTAGCTTCAAGCTGCTGGCTTTCACGTGACGTCAGTAAGTCAATATAATTTGTGGTCAGGGTGTTATTTTGTATTCCATGTATTTATGTACAAAAATGCATACAAGTATTATATCAGCCATCTGATTCCCATGGTACAAGCTCTGCTTAGTTTGGGGCTAGATAGTATTATGTGGATTTTCCGCATTATTATTATAATTTTATTATTACATTAATTATCAAGACATCTCTGAACCTGCAGGATCAGTCTGAAACTAAGAAAACTTATTGCATGCATAAAAACTTTCCTGTAAGTATTTATTTAGCCTGTTTCGGCCAACTGCAGTTCAAAGGCCTTCCTCCTTTATTCCGCACCTCTCGATCTTGACTATATACAGTCATTCAAATGACAATCAAAAATCATGTACTACAGAATATTAAATATCTGTAATTATTCTCGTTGGTAGTCGAACCTAAGGCACAAAAGGCAGAGTCTACCAACTAAGCTGAAGCCATTCAGTATCACCACAGTTATAACCCAGCTACAGTAGACTAAACCTCACTAAAAGCAAATAAAACACGTTTTCAAAAAGGCTTTGTAAATCAGTTCACAATTCCGTGCCAATGAAAAAGAATCGGCCTTATACAAAGAGCACGCGCCACGTTATGGGCTGTTGATAGTACTGACGCGTATTGTCCAGAACCCTTTGTAGTTCTATCATTCACTTTGCACTAAAAAGTTTAAACTCGTTCCATTTTTGAATAAACTGATATTCAAACTGGCCTTAACAGTTTTAAAGTTGGAACGATTTAAAAATATGTTTTGTGCTCACATTTTATGCAAGGCAATTTTTAGGGTACCATAGACACGCAGAGTTTAATACATTGTACCACAAAAGAGTAAAACTAGTATTTATTGTCAGTGATTTCCGAATAAAAGAAGGAGTCTATAATTCAATCACGAGCGTAACGACATTGTGTAGGGCAACAAACATTGCAAAAAATTTTTTACTCTATTGTGATACTCGTACATAAAACTTTACAACTTATTGGCGAAAAGATACAATAAGTGAGAAATATAATGGCAGTAAGATTAGGTTAGTTTCGTAGAAAAGAAAATGCATTTTTACACCGTAGACAGATAAACCAATTCCCGGCCATCTTTTTAGGGTTCCGTAGCCAAATGGCAAAAACGGAACCCTTATAGATTCGTCATGTCTGTCTGTCTGTCTGCGGACATTTTTCTCCGAAACCATAAGAGCTATGAAAAAAAATTTGTGGGGTATCTCTGAATAGGTCTTCAAAAATGATGTTGAGGTTTCTAATATCGTTTTTTTCTAAACTTAATAGTTAATAGTTTGCGCCAGAGACACTTCCAAAGTGGAAAAAAGTTGGTCCCCCCCCTCTTACTTCTAAAATAAGAGAAAGATAAAACTAAAAAAAATATTATGTTGTACATTACTATGCAAACTTTCAACGATATTTGGTTTGAACGAGATCTAGTCAGTAGTTTTTTATTATACGTCATAAATCGTAAACCACAATTTACCTTTCGACGAACTACAATAACCTTTATATTATGTTACTTGATGCTACGGAACCCTGCATGGGTGAGTCCGACTCGCACTTGGCTGCTTTTTTATTTATTTTCGACTCACTATAAGGCAGGCTAAAGTCCAAAAAACCAGACCACCCCGCCGCCGCAGCTGGGCCAGGTCATGACGCTCCGGTCTGTCATGTTATTCGATTCTCATTGCTTGTGGCATTCCTAATTCAAATCACTTTTCCACATAGTGTGAGTAAAGAAGAAATTTCTTCATTGTTTTCACGCGACAAAAGCGCCCTCTTTGAGTTAGTGAGGTGGAAAAGATAAGCATGCTTCTATGAACAGATATGTGAAGGCCACATTGGCAGTAATATGTTATTACAAATACAAATACAAAATCTTTATTTCAAACAATATTACATGACAGTAATTGGGTAAGAAAATAAAATGTTAATAATAAATATAGTAGTTGGAAAAATTCTCTGAAATAGATATCAAAATTAATATGTTTTATAGAGATTTTAATTTCTAACCATGTGCGTGTTTGTAATTTTTTTTGACCACAAATAATGAAAACGATCATATAATGCCTTGAATAAATTTTACCGCATTATTAATTTCTTCAAGCCATTCGAGCACTGACCTTTCAAAACACGTGAACCTTAGCACACTTTTCAAGCTTTTGTGTTGTTAGAAATTACGTTCCGTTACGTACAGTAGGTATTATGCAATCGTCAAAGAGTTCAAACAAAAAAGTTCCAATCAGTTCACCGGCGCGGTCATTCAAAGTCAAAACAAAGGCATTTCGGTTCATCACGTGTTCTAATACAAATACGTCACTGTGACGTCACTACGTCGGCCCTTGTTAAAACAGTGCGGCTTCCAAACTTCGTTCATTCATGATTGACACGTGAACGTACTGGGGGTGATTCTCAACGAATAGAATTACACGATATGCTATAAATACTGGCATTATCTGCACAGATAGCTTTGCTGTCAATTCAAGTTCAATTGACAGCAAAGCCACGGCCTAGCCCCAGCCCGATGTAGCATGAATCAAAGTTTTTGAATATATATACCACTTTACTGTCAAATACATTTTTTTGACGTGACAACGTCTTATAATTCGATGGAGCCAGCTGCACGCACGAAAAAACATGTCTCATGCGGCGTTACCTCGCTCTGAGGTGTTCCCTATATGGCTTGAAGTGCAAGCGAGAACGCGGAACGAGCGACAAAGAGGCACAATCCGCGTTTGGCATCGTTCGACATCTGTCTCTCTCCTACTTGAGTGAGCGATGCGTCCGCGTGGACAGCTGTATGACGTTGTCACGTTCAACTATCGTCAGTAAACCGATTTTACAGTTAATCGATTTTTTTTGTCAAGATATCTCTGAAGTATTTAAGTATAGACAGCCATACTTAGAAATGCAATTTAAATTTAATAATTGCCTAGAGTTAGTCTTGTTACTTTTTGTCATCGCCAAGTGATAAGAGATAGTAATGGTTTGAGCACTGTTTATTTTTTGTCATATTTTTTTAAGTAAGGTCAACCTGACCAACGAGGCAATGCTTCGTTATAGGCAATGGTTACCACTAAACATCAAGTGGGCCATATCCTTGTTCCATCAGCTATATAGATGGAAGATAAAAAAACATTAATATGGAAAACTGACTACTGCTTTCCCTGTGTGTGTCAGTTTTCCATGCTTACGTATATTTTTTAGAATTAAAATTGTTTTGGAGCACATTGTTTGACAGTTTTCGTGATGACAATAATGAAACAATCACAAAGGTGATTGTATAATACACTGTCGAGTAAATTCCGTAAAGATCAATTCGACAAGATGAATGGTCATGTCCAACTGCACTCCGTTCTAACTCATGTCCATTCATTCTCGTTCACCGCCGCACATCAAAGCTGTACAATCAGATCACAACTCCAGATCCGCTATACCCGGGCAAGCTGGTCTTCGATTCCCAGTACTTCCTTGTTCCTTGTTTTCCTTAAATTCCTGGTTTCACTTATACTCCTTGTTCCAGCGAAGCGAAAATGTATTTTCTCACAAAGCCGCAAGGCGGCGATCCGATGCCGAAAAGCCGAGTTCGTTCATCCCACAGATACAAACTCTTTTTGAATGCGGCGGTGAACGAGAATGAATGGACATGAGTTTGAACGGAGTGCAGTTGGACATGACCATGATTGTCGAATCAATCTTTACGAAATTTACTCGACAATAATGAAACAGGTGATATTTCACCGATTTCCGGAGAATCACCCCCTGATGATAGACGTGTTGGCAGGGTTGTTCTATTATTAATGGTTTGGTGAAGCATGGTGACAATAGATGCTTACGACGGTGCGACGTTTGTGTGATTTAGATTGTTGGAGTATAATTATAATGGTATGGGCATGTCATTCAAAAGGTAACCACACATTGTAGAAAAAAAAACTTGCATTTTTAATATAGCTGAGCATTTGGCTGCCATCACACCTATAGACCTACCACAAGCTCTATCTGGCTCTGTCTTTGGCTCTGGTTTTGAGTCTAGTAAGAAGTTCACTAAGAGAGAGATTCCTAAAACTCAACCCCTAAGGGTGTAGCGGGGGTTGATAATGTATGGGAAAAGCTATTTAAGCTCAAGTAGTAAATTTATAATTGCTATAGGAAATAGCTTATTGGCTTTCAACCACAGACAGTCTCTCATTCTTGCTAATTAGCAAACATAATTATTAAAGCTTCTTAGCAATCATGAAATTGAACGTATCAATAATTCTACTATAAACGCGTTTCAAACATATTAATATCAAATGTATTGGTTTGAAAATGTGAGGGAGTAAATTTCTATACGGCACATCTGATGCTGAGAGGAACTTTCTACCTAGAATAATTCGTTTTTTATAGAAAAAGTCCGAGTACGTACTTTAACATCTTTTTTTATAAATAAACTAGAAGCCGCTCGCGGCTTCGCTTGCCTCGTTCCCGTTACTTTTTCAGCATACAAGTATCTTATGTCCGTCTTTTGGTTCAAAGCTACCTCCTAACCAATTGAAATAGAGAAATCGATCTAGCCGTTGTGCGCCTGAGAGTATATAACCATCCACTTACTTTGTTACCCAGATTTACCTAATTTATTTAGCCTTAAAGTCATTGTAATGCCCCAGCGGGGCTCGTGTTCTGGACGTTATTACCCCCTAAGACCTATAAAACACATGAAGTAATGAATATGAATAATATGAATAAATCCTTTCACCACTCTGGTTTGAAGGTATGGGGGCGTCCGTCGGGGCGTTGGGGTGGGGTGGCGTGAGCTTGGAGTCCACTGCTAGACACAGGCCTTCCACGCACATTTCCAGGAAGAATGATTCTAAGCCCTTTCCACCCACCGACTTGCCGCGATCTTAACAATATCATCGGTTCATTTGGTGTGTGGCGCCATACGTTTTGTCTTCCGGTTCATAGTCGCGATTTGAGAAACTTTTTTCCCTATGGAAGTCGCTTATAATTATGTTGGTTGTTGATGTGTTTGTATTGTAAGTATAAACTATTTAAGCTTCAGCCAGAATGTATGAACATGACCGAAGGTGAAAAGTTTATACGAAGTTTCTAGACTACAAAGGGACGGAGGCGCGGTTTCTATTGGGTTTCGTATTATTTATTAATGTTCTCCACAACAATTGGCATTGAGGAATGACCTTTCCTAAGTTTACTATAAATGTTTTACGAGATTCTTGGATAAACGGGATTGGGAAATTGTTTAAAATACGGTAAAAATATATCAAATCAATTAATTAAAAACGAATACTGTGGGCAATCCATACAACACTATTTAGTCTCAAATTAAGCGAGCTAATTAATAAAACATAAAAATAGAATAAAATAATAAATAACAGGTTAAATAGTTTGTATTAGTATTGTATTATGGGAAAACGATAACTGATATAATACTTATATACTTTTTTTTGTAAATACTTAATGGTATCGTTTTACTGATCGCCACTGCAGAACGCTTAGATATGCCCAAGGCGAAAAGCAAGCAATCTTTATAAAACCAGTTAAATCACTGGCTGCCAGTGACTCCACCTTAGAAACTCGATGCATTATCCACAAAGGCTTGCCTACCCACATCATTATTAGACCAGGTTTTGTCCAGTACGATGACCGTCACCTAACGACCGTAAAAATCAAAGTTTGTTTGTGTGTTTAAAATTCTCAGGCTGATGATGATGAATCGTTTGTAATAATAATCATGTCTTTAATGACAATCTAGGATTATCTTTTTTTTTCAAAGCGATGATCAACTTCTTGTTATTTGTAAGTAAATGTAGGTATTCTGTGTTGAATAACCAAAAAATAATAATGTTTTTAATTACCAAATTCTTCGATCACATCTTCTTAGTCAACTTTGCTGAACCTTTGTAAAGCTTTGCTTCAAAACTGTTTTGAGATGTTTTATGCCTAAATAAAGTAATATTTTTATTTTAGTGACACTATTTTAAAACCGTTGAAACGCTTTTTTGTGCACCACAAAAAGGCTCCTTTAATATTTTTTCTAACACTAGCTGATACGATAATATGGCTTACTTGATGTTAAGTGCTAATCATCGCCTATAACAAAGCATTTCCTTGTAGGTCACGCAAGTCAGGAACGTGCCCCTCGTCTGCGCACCACGATTTGCGAAAAATGGCGGATGTGCGCACTACCTTCGTTAGAGGTCGGCGCGCGCATGCCGCTTTGTAAATGAATGATGATTCTCTTTTATTTTTCTACTATCACCTCGTAGTAATTATACCTCTTTGAAATCAGCTTGAAATATTACTAATTGAATATTAATTATTACTTGTTTACAAATGTACACTTCGCTACTCGAAGTCAAAGATTTAGAAAACGGATGGAAATATACACTTGGAATTTATGTGATGACTACATCACATAAATTCCAAGTGTAGGTCCAAAGTAGTCAAGTCAGTCAGTCCAAAGTAGTCCAAAGTAGGTTCAATGAGTTAGACAAAAACATTGATATCCAAAAACATGAATATATTTATAAAAGATTCATGATAAAAAAATAACCTATTACCATACAAAAACATTTAGAAATTCAACAATCAAAAACTTGCAATTTTCTATGATAACAGTGCCATGTTATCATAGTGGATTTCTCGGACTGCGGAACGGCCCACTCGTGGCTCATGTATGGAATGCTAGTATTTATTTCACTATTTTGAAGAAACCTAATTACATTCTAACAATATAACACTTAAATAACATAAAAATATGTATTTTTGACCTATTCCACTGGTTTTTTAGTAAGGACAGTTAGATTTTAAGTCTAAACAAAGAGATTTTCTATGATAACAGTGCCAAGGATTTCTCGGACTGCGGAAAAGCCCACTCGTGGCTCATGTATGGAATGCTAGTATTTATTTCACTATTTTGAAGAAACCTAATTACATTCTAACAATATAACACTTAAATAACATAAAAATATGTATTGTTGACCTATTCCACTGGTTTTTTAGTAAGGACAGTTAGATTTTAAGTCTAAACAAAGAGATTTTGTTGGAGAACTTCGCAGAAAAAAATTAGGTGGCTGATGAAATTAGCAAGGTTTTGAATGAAAACTTATCAAAACCGAAACCAATTGAATGTAAAAACATTAAAAACTTACCTGTTCATCGTTACAATAGCACCAACAACAAAATAATTCACTTTTTACCCTGTAAACCAGCAACAAAACACAAACTTGTTACACGATGACCGGCCGCGAAAGTGCGCGTAAATAAAATGAACTTTGGAACTTTGTCTCCGTTGGCCGTATTTTTATGAACATTTGCTACCTGTCTCTATTCTTCAACGAAGCCAGTGACTAGGTTAGAGAAGTGCAGCTATAGGTTAATGCCGTTAATTTCGTACAAATACTGAGAACGGTGGAGGACGGTGTGATCGTCCAAGAATCGAATGATGCGCAGATGTGATGATTTTGAAGAAAGCCACCAGATCAACAGTTGCCAGTCCAAGGGATTCTTCATTCATCAACTCAGGCATACAGATGTTCAGCCTCACGTGCTGGTAATTTCACCGGCACCCACACCCTTATTTAATTTCTTGGTGAAATAAAATATGATATAACCTAAAAAATGCCGAAGTTTTATAGCGGCCGCTGTTTTATCACAAGCCAAGCTTAACGTCAATCACGTACCGTAGCTAGACTTTACTTTGCCAGTTCATTTCAATGTACGTAAAGTAAAACTGTCCATTTTAAATTTGCATATGTTTAATCTGAAATTACTTTTTAATCGTATACATTATAAAGCCGTTATTCCTAGTTTGAGGTAAAAAAAGATTTTTTGGACAGTGAGTTTAAATTCTAGATTTTTTATTGAGAGGACTTTCGCTTTCATCGCAGAAAGAAAAGATGCGGATACACTATCATACTGATTTGAAAATGCTATTTATTTTTATTTAGTAGCAGTTTTTTACTGTTTTCACATACACTTTTTCCAGGAAAACCTATTTTGAGCCTTCTTCATCCAATTTCCTCGAACTTTGTCGATATCCCTAAACCTCCCGATAATGTGAACAATAATAATATTTTACAATAAAATATTGTAGTGAGGAAACTCTTTGTGAAGATCTCGTCCGGGGAAGTACTACCACCATGCCTATTTTTGGCTCAAAGCAGTATTGCTATATTTCAGTTTGAATGGTGTGGGTGCCGGTGAAACTACTGACACGTGAGGCTGCAGGCATATGTGTATACCTCAAGTTGATGAACATAGGGCACGTCCTGTCGTGCGTGACCTACGCGGAAATGCTTTTTATTTTCTGTTTGTTCTCTGTCTGGGTGTTATATTGTATTCTAAGTATGTATTAAAAAAAAAAATGTATTCAAGTATTATATCAGCTATCCGGTTCCCATATTACAAGCTCTGCTTAGTTTGGGGCTGGGTAGTGTTGTGTGAATTGTCCACAATATTTATTTATTTATTTATTTATTAGGCGATTGTTTGGCCATTTTCTATATGGCGGGCCATACGCTTGTTCCATTAGCTAGATGGTATTACAAAAATAATTATAAGTAACATCGAATACGGTTATCAAAGGTTTTTGGGAACATACGAGTATATGTATATTAAATAATGCTGCCTTCCTACGGTGCGTGGTTCTGCAGATAATCACGCACCGCGCACGACGACGCTCGGCAACGCACACAGACAGGGCTCCTGTGCTACCGCGCACCTCGCCACACGAGACCGTTCCCATGGTGTGTCGTGTGAGCTAATCTGCCTCTGTGCACGATATCACACACCGGTGGGAAGGGGCTATAAGATTAACTAAAAAAATAAAATAATGACAGTGATATTTGACAGCGTTTTACTGATCGCAATCAAACAATGGCCGGCCATATACTTATTCTATCAGCTACTTGTATACAAAAGACCCTACAAAGTAATAACTTACAAATTCGGAGAACGAATGTCTGTGACCTTTAGATTTCCTCATATAAGATTCTATCTCTTAGCGAAACATCCGTGTAAATAATTACCAAATGAACATTCCCAGGAAGTAAGGTACAGTAGCGAGCGTCACAAAAAAAAAGAAAATATTTATTCTATCTTCAATTAGGGTAGGTTCGACTGGGTAATTGCTAACAATGACGGACGTGAGGATCGCGTGAGAGGTCGCTTGATTCACTTGATTAAACTCGCTCGGTACGGCCTACTGGGTATAGGATGTTCGAATAAATAATCACGCTGTATAAATAATTAATGGAAAATCACGAATAAAGTACTGTTTTCGATGTTTTTGTTGTTGAGTCATTATTAACTTCTATGTGAAAAACACCTAGACTTTTTATACAACTAGTCGATGGAACGCATGTTGCCCACAGGATGTTAAGTGGTAACCATTGCCAGTACTTTCCTGTGAGAGGCTGGACAAAGAGCCTCTACTACTGCTAAAATGACAGAACAGCACAGTTATCCACCGTGGTTGTAGGTTAGACGACTTATGGCCCGAACACACCTAGTTCGCTGGCGGTAGCGATCAGTGAAACGCTGTCAAATATCGCTGTCAGATTTGAGATTAGACAGCAAATATTTGACAGCTTTTCACTGATCGCTACCGCCAGCGAACTAGGTGTGCGCAGGCCTTTAGTATATAAATTTTAGTAGATAGACTCAGTGATATTTTTATTTATTTTATTTTAACAATAATAATAATTATAAAAATCTATCAAAAGACAGACAAAACTTAAAATATTTTTTCATACAATTTTAGTTACAACAGTACCAGACCATAGACAGTTTGATACTAGGATGTAAATGTAATCGTAAATAGTTTTAAAATTTAAGTACCTGTGTAGTTAATGAAATATTTACGCCCTCCAGTTGACAGCCAATTAACAGAAAAAAAAGATTATTCGTTTATTATAATACTGGCAAGTCCCTGAACCATGTATGTGACTTTTATGTAACTCAAGATTACAAAAAAAATAAACAGGTCTTTGCATCTATTGTAGATGATTTATATAAAGTCAGGGGCAACTGGTGATTACTGAATCGTTGCGGGACGCTATAGTGCCTGGGACAGAATTTTAGATGGAATAGGCTTCCCCAGCACCTATACCATCCTGACAGCTTAGTCGGCCTAATCCACAGGAAAGACATGGTCAATACGTGTGGAGATAACTAAGAATCAGGTTTCAATTGTTATTGAAACCTGGCTCTTATTAGTCTGACTGAGCCGCGGGTTTCATAAATAAGATTATGAGCACCCTGTATAATAGGCTACTTGCACGTAACACCCCGTTACTTCCCGGCACGCGCTGTATTCGATTTGATTGCTTATTTTACTGGCGTGACTCACTTCAGCGTGCTTCAGCCTGACGTTGACAACGAACAAAGGATATTTACAATAATCGGGTAGCGCTTTCATAGAGGCACCAAACTGAAGCTATACTGAGTGTCAGCTTGAGCGAAAATGCGATATAAGTCTATCTGGTAGATACCTTCTCTTTCAAGGTCACCTTTTCAACCAATTCTCGTCAAATTTCAAGCAGGTTCAATCATTATTTAAGAAAATTAAATTATATTTGTTTTTTTATATTTTTTATATGGTGGAGCCAAAAGTAAAAAAACATAGCAAGGCGCGTGCTCTAGTTGAAATAAAAATACGCCTTAAAATTAAAGACGCAGTCCACAAATAAAAATAAAACCCGCATCTAGTTAAAGGATGTACAATTTTTGCCTTACACTATGAAAAGAAATAAAAACTTAAAAATACCTATTAAACTAAAATGACCTTTTATGCTTACTGAAATTGCTTTTTCAGTCACTGAAGTTTGTCGAGTTATTATGCTTTTTGCCGTTTATATTATAGTTATTTTTAATAATAGGCTTTAGATGTGGAGGTCGTAAACATTCCAAAATATGGCAATTACAGATGTTTTGCCATTGCGACGACTAAAATGGATTTTACATAGTTTACTTATTTATTAATACTTCAACATACTGCGTCAATTTTGTACTGACGACTCATAGCTTTGTAACCTACCCATGTGGTGTCTAAAAAATGTTATCCTACCTTTCCTGTCTCTCCATAGATATTTTAAAAGTTTAGATAAATATATCTCTCCAGAGTCGTGATAAAAAATTGGTTTATTAAATTCACACTATCACATGGGGTGGGTGGTGGGGGTTAATCAAGACATTCAGATCAAAGGTTGTTATTTATTGATTTAAAACATTCATTTACCCCTTCATTCATAATGCTGGAGTCTGTCTCTACCACTTTCATGTCAACAAGTAGAGATGGTAATAGAGTTATCGGTTTGTTATGAAATGAAATGAAATGTTTATTTGCTTGAAATATGGTTAGGTTAAAGTACTGATAGAGGACCATTATGAATATTAAGCCTTAAACATTGTAATTTCATTAAAAAAATCGGTTGTCTGTAAAGTCGGTTTACTGACGATAGTTGAACGTAACAACGTCATACAGCTGTCCACGCGGACGCATCGCTCACTCAAGTAGGAGAGAGACAGATGTCGAACGCTGCCGAACGCGGAGGCCGATTGTGCCTCTTTGTCACTCGTTCCGCGCTATCGCTTGCACTTCAAGCCTTAAATGGAACGCCTCTGAGCGAGGTAACGCCGCATGAGTCATGTTTTTTCGTGCGTGCAGCCGGCTCCATCGAATTATAAGACGTTGTCACGTCAAAAACTAATTACTCTAAGCTTTCGCTCAAATATATTGCTAGAAGGACAAAGATGATTCGTACTTATATTCGAATCCTTTTCAGACAAACCGTTATTTTTCCCGCTATCCTACTTAGTTTATTTTCACTTCATATAAATTAATTGTGTAGCAACAAAACACTCGCATGTGTCTGACACGTACACGCATTTGGTGGGGCGGCTTTGTGTGGCCACGGCATTATACGAAGCTCAATCATTTGGCCTATATTTTTTTTTATTTCACTGTGGAGTGGTGTGGACATTCATTGTTATTTTTATTGGATTCATCAATGGTAAAAAGTATTATTCGTTGAAAAATGATTTCATTCAAATCAGTTTTTGGAACTGACGTTGAGGTAGATTCTGTGTTTGTATTTAAATAATTGTTTTTGTTACAAAGGCTGTTATTTTTTTAAGTAAAGTGCAGTCATTCTGATAGGTTCCTATTCGCTATCACAAATGTTCATGACGTCAACATTCAGTCTTGTTGCAATCGTTCCTTGTCAATGATAAGTTTTGTTTCTTTTTGTTTTTTATTGTGCTCGAATTTCAAAATAATGTCAAAACTGGCAAATGCTACTAGTTTTTGATTGCAACAAAATATACCTACGCAATCACTGTACACCTACACGACGAACTTGCCATTAAGTACCACAAACTCCAAGTAAGCCCCAGTAGCACCTAATACTTTTTACATTTTAACAAATCGTAAAACTAAACAACACATCATCATCATAATCATCTGAACCCCTCATTTTTCTGAAAGGATATTCAAGAAAAAAATGAGTCGTACCTTTTAAAAGACCCGAACCTTATAATACTTTTCAAGTTAGCTCAAATAATTTGAGTACGTAAATTGAGAAATATAGTCATTGCAATTCCACCTTCCAAAATTATAATTTATGTTTTCTTACTTTAATAATAAAGTACGTAGAAGCTTTGTCTGTCATTTGTTACTTTTACTACCCAATTTTAAGCTGAAATTATTTATATTAGCTTACGGAGCAAAATAATTAAAATATTATGGTTCAGTGAAATATTCACAATCGCTATGATATTTATATGTTTTATCGGCGTTTAGTTTTTATTAGTTAATTTGAATAAAACACAGCATGTAAGCAAGATGGCTTAGAATAATAGTGGATATACAACGAACTAAAATGACCCATTATGTTTTACTGTTAGTTTTGTACTTCTGTTTTAAAGTTAGTAAGTAGTTAGTAGTAAGGGAGTAAATAGAAACCGAATTTTATGGGGTTTTAAAGCCGTTTGTCACACTTTTGACTACGATTGCGAGAAAATAAAAATAATAAAAATTTAACAGACACAAATTAAAAAACTTTTTCCCTTGTAGGAAGAGATACAATGTTCCACGCGATGGCGACGCCAAAAAAAAAGGTTTTTTCGCTCTGGTACGCCACAACCACGGTATTTTTGAGCAGCAAGAGGCGTGAACAAAATATTATTGCAGTTTATAATTCTGGCTTATTATAATGATGATGAGCCAAATGAGCCTGTGCAGGTAATACACAACACTCTTACGAACATACCCCCCCACATTACACACACTACACAAACACACTAGAGAGCTCTCCTGTGAAACCCTGGCTCTTAAGAGACTTGTGTAATCAGGAGAGCTCTCAGTAATACACCCACATACACACCCACCCACACACTCTTCGGGGTAGGCTTCCCTCTGTGCTTACCAGACTCTTAAGAGACTGGGAGAATCATGGAAGCCTACTCACGAAACGCACAACACTACACACTCAACCATTCGCACACACCCACATGCACCCATACACACATACACACACCCATACACAATCTTTTAAGTTCTCCTTCATTCACAAACACTGGTTACGTCGTTTGGCATCTCAACTTGTCGCCTAAAAAGGTAATAGCTAAAAATCAGTGTTTGCACTTGTGCAATATATGCGCTGAGCTATTACCTTTTTGTCTGGAATGCAACACACACGCCATCTTAATTTTCGTAGCTAGTTTTTATTTTCTTGTTAAGTTTTTGTTTTGTATATATCTCTGTATTTTTATTTTTTTTATTTTGTGTGTGTTAAATCTAGACAAACAAAGTTTTTATCTATCTATCTATCTATCTAATAACTATTTTTTTTTCAAAACTATTTTTGAAAGTGTAGGTACATAAATTGCTAGTTCCACGCCTTACGTATAGGCTGGTTGACATAGCTTCTTCTTCTTTCACGTCGTTGTTACAATTCATAAAGCTACTTCGATTAGACAGTGGCGTAATGTTAATTTTTGCTATAGTTTAAAAATACAAAATCTGGTAAAACGCAATGCGAAAAGTCCCAAGGTATTTTTACTGTAATATTTATCTTGTTTTTGCTTGGCTTTATAATAAAAGCTCATATACAGTAAAGTGCTTCGCTCGAATATTGCTTTCGACACATTATTATCAGGTTAAAACAGACATGAGCCATTACATTTTCAGCCTCTCTGAAACGAAAAAACCTTTAATAATTGCATTTATTCATTTACTTTTGAATAATTGAATAAATCACGGCAACGGAACGTATTTTTGGCAAATGGATTCGTTAAAATGGCTTTTTGGTGGTGTCATGTTTACCTGTAAAACAAGTCATTTAACAATATTCTACGTCAATAATAATGAATATGAAAAGGTTTTAAATTATATCTTTTGTTCATCAATTTTCAGTGAAATGTTTTTTTTTTTGCCAAACTTTAGTCAGAAGTCGGTTAAAAAAGACGAAATAAGATGAATACCTGTAGTATGTAATTAATTGATAGACCCTATATTAGATAGATGAGTCAATACTAGAACAAGCAGGCACCCAAGTAGGTAGATAGGTGTAGGTAGTAAAGGCCTACGCACATCTAGGCGATGGTGATGGCGATCAGTGAAACGTTGTCAAATATCGCTGTTATAATTATCTGACAGCGTTTCACTGATTGCCACCATAGAACGCTTAGATTTGCGCAAGGTTTTACAGTAGCAGCTTTGCGCAGTAGGCATAGCATAGAATGAAATGAAATGAATGAAATCTACAATAAAGTAAAATTTAACGTAATGATAACAAAAAACACTGACGTCATTTCAATTCATCAAAATTAGCAATAATAAATTGCTCTCGTCGCGAGTTTCACGTGCTAACAAGCAATCAAGAAAACAATTTTCTCGAACGATACCCATCAGTGTATTATTAACCTTCGAGAAATAAATACTGGGGTACAATAGACTGGGAGAATTTCTGTATTAATATTCTAGCTCATCATGGCAACAGCCGAGTATCTCAAGCTTGGTGAACCGTTCAAAACTGTGCTAACTTACCAAATAAAATGACAAACCAAAGTTTGAAATGCATGAAATCGAAAGCGATGGAAGGAAAAATAAATATTTTCCGTTTTATGTTTGACTGACCTGCCAAAAATAACAAAGAAAAAATCATTTTCTGTTTATTTGAAGCCAATGAACTCCAGTCTCCCCGCGACCACGGCTGTTGAAACACGGTTGAAACGTCGGGAAATAATAATGGTAATCGTGATAAATACCCGTTTTTTGGATAAACTTTAAATTAAACATTTATTAAAATTAATTTAAAGCCCATCCCCATGGGAATGAGGCGTTATTTTATGTATGTATGTATGTTTTCCATAATTATGCATAACGATGGCGTTAATTTAAAAAGTGTTATTTGAAACTAGCTTTAAGAAAACACATAATTTTATTTTCTAAGCTTTACGCACATCTAAGTGATCTACAATAACTACCGTCCCTCAAGGTTATCATGGCATGGCTGAAGTTAGGCTTTGGGCATAATTATCCAATGCCGCTAGGAAGATTCTGCAATTGGCTAACTTCAGACCTGTAAAGTTATTCTTGACCTCCTGTATAGTGATGGCGATCAGTTTCAGCACACTCTGCCGTGAACTGACAGTGACAGTGCGAAATTTGACCGCGATACACTAGTCGCCATCGCAGGTGATCTATATATACACCTGACTTTATTGCAAATCTACGACACCCTTTGCTCGTTAGTTAGCTAATACCTTCCATTATCTTATTTTCTAAGACTGTCCTACGCCCAGGCCCCTGTTTAATAAAGCTGACAATTCAACAAATATAATATATGTCAAAAAGACATACATATAATGTTGAGTTGTCAGCTTTATTAAACAGGGCCCAGGCCGTCCCTAGAGGGCTCCTCTGTAGCGCACTTATCTACATTATTCTACATCCTTTTCCCACCAATCCTACCGCCCACTACAATCATTTGGATGCTCCGGGGAAACAAATCTTTTCTGACGGATGTTTCTCATTACTCCGTAAACATAATCACATCCAGTACTCTCAAAAGGTGAAGGAAAACATGGTGAGCACACCGGCATGTAAGAAGCTAAAAAGTTCGAAAAACATGCGTCAAGTGCACGAAAAGAGCCTCTTTGAGGCGCACTTAAAATCCTTTCACCACACTCTGGTTTGAAAAAACCAGTGACACGATAAGAAGAAGATCACATCCAATAGTATTATCTTAGCTCTTTACCATAACAACAACACCATAATAATTAGTTGCAACGGTTTTCAAGTATTTTTGTAATTGGAAGTGGTGGCATATCGTTTTATCTCACTCAGTTCCCTTGCAACGCCACATGTGCAAACGAGACAACGTAAAAACCAGAGACATCAACTGAACTCTCCAGTCAATATTATCAATGATTCAGATAATAGCCATTTATTAAATGAAGCACTCGAAGTCTAGTGGTAACAGCCCCGTCTCCTGATCCTGAGGTCGTGGGTTCAAATCCAGTTGTGAACAAATGAGTTTATGGTTCAAAAATGTATGTGGTGCTATAAGCCAGTAGGTAGGTACTATCAAACACTGAGAAAATTGGCATGTCAAGTGCATAAAATAAATCTCTGTTATAGCCCCTTTCCACCGGTGTGTAATATCGCGCACCAGCCCGCACCAGCTCGCACGACACACCATGGGAACGGTCTTGTGCACCGAGGTGCGCGGTAGCACAGGAACCTTTTCTGAGTGCGTTGCCGTGCGTCGCCGTCGGCTGTGCGTGATGATCTGCAGAACCACGCACCGTAGGAAGGCAGCATTAGACGCACTTGACCACTTAACTCTTCACCACACTGGTTCAACTGAACTAGTTTCAAGAAAAGAGGATGAAAAGCATTGGATTAAACCAGCTGTAGGTACTCTCCACTGTGTACATTATCTGGCGGTGTCGGTATAAATTAATCCTTAGCGTCAGAGCAGAATGCCAAACAATAAACGGATGAAGTGTTAAACTGGACTGGTTTGTTCAGCTATTACTTTTTGGATAGTGTGGATAACATTTTAATGAAATTTTGAAACTGTACTTGACTGATTTGTTCAGATTTCACTTTTGTATGCAGACATAATTTTAGCAAAAGTTACTTAATTTCGGATAGTGTGGATAACATTTTAATGACATTTTGAAACTGAAATTGACTGATTTGTTCAGATTTCACTTTTGTATGCAGACATCATTTTAGCAAAAGTTACTTAAGAACAAATGAACTATTTTGTTTAGTTAGTATTTTTTGGCTAGTGTGGATATCATTTGAAACTAAAATTAACTGATTTGTTCAGATTTCACTTTTGTATGCAGACATAATTTTAGCAAAAGTTACTTAAAAACAAATTGACTGTGTTTTTTATCCTCTCGACTAAGTGTGGATATAATTTAAAAGTAACTTTGAAACTAAACTTGATTGATTTGTTCAGATTTCACTTTTTAATTTGTGCGAACGTCAGTTTAATAAAGTAACTTAAAAAGGTACATAATAAGCAAAAATAATATTAGTCATAACCTAAATTAAATAATAATCAAAGAAATTGTAATTCAATATTCACTTTTAGATTTGTGCGAACATCATTCTAATAAAAGTAATTTAAAAAAAGTTGATTGATTTGTTCTGCAAAACAGTCTATAATTACTTTTCAATTAGTGTGGACATAATATTTATATTCTTTTTATATTGAAAAACTATGAGTCTTGCACAACAGTTATTTTTGATTAAAAATGGCTATCTATCAAACATTTTAATATCGCATACCTACAAGTTTTTCATTCTTATCATTAATCAGGCTGGAATATTGTGATTGCCTGATACAAAAAAATCAGCTTACTTTAATTACGCAGGAATGCATACAAATAAAGTTTTTTTTGCAAGTTTTTTGGCTGGAACATAATGAAGTTCGTGAGCACTTTTTTTTATACTATTAGCTGATGGAACAAGCATATGGCCCACCTGATGTTAAGTGGTAACCATCGGCTATAACAAAGCATTACCTCTTCTCTTTCTAAGAGGAGAGCATCTCTCTTTTTCTAACACAGCTTGTAATTTTAAACCTAAGTCGCATCCACACTATTCTTTCTGCAAGACACATTTGAAGGTGCCCCCTTAATTTGTTGACCGTCTCTCGTTATTACACGTCATCAACATCAAATATCTGGGATCGTAGCACCGGTCTGTTTTGTTATTGAATCGATAAAATAATAGAAACTCCATGAGAACTAGTGGAATTCCGCGCAATTTTCTTTGCGTGAAGCTGTGCAGGTAGATGTGAAAAAAACTATGACTTTAGTGTAGAAAAGTAGTGGATGTCCAGTACTAAATTATCTGAAGTAGAATAATATGCATGAAGAATAAAAAATATACCATACCGCTAAGATTTAAGTTTGTATCGAAACAATTTCATCTGTGTGTCGACCGGGAACCAATCGTACACCAGCTGACGTAGACACGTCACCGTCTCGCAATCGCTATTCATGCTTCTTGAAGTATCCGCTAGGGGCGCTTTTGGTTTGTCCATACAAAATGGTGGCAGAGGTGGGCGATACGATCGGCGATAGGCGTCAGGCACCGCACACGGCGTCAGGCACAGCACACTAATTTCAAACGGTTGGTTCTCGGTAGGCCTACTGAATTCAGTACAATTACTAAGGACCCTTAAAACGTAGCTAATGTGAAACTCATCAGTAACTAAATAACTTCAGAAACTAGTGCTCGCCGTCGTAAAAGGACCGTGAAATTAAGCCTCAGGCTGTACTCGTTCTTATTCACGTTTATATTGCTAGGCTAGGCACCTATTAGGTAAAATTGAATTGCAAAAGCCAAGGTTAACTATTTTGTGTGGATTCTCAAATTAAGATGTACCTACCTACTGTCAGCTACAAAATAACTACACTTGAAATTTAAAAAACTACTATTTACCGTCATCTGATGTCGTAAATCCTGGGATTTAGTTGGCTTTACAGCGAATGATTTGTTTTATTTAATGTTAACTCCTCAGCTACTAATGAAGTTCTATTAAAAAACTACAGAAAGAAAGAAAAATTAGAAATAAATTTATTGCTTTAAAAAATGTTCCTAGCATTAGGGCGCTTTGGCACGAGCTGTAAGCCCAAATTGCATAATGTCTAAATAAAATAAATAAAAGAAAAATAATAAAAAAACGAAACAGCCTCTATGTTTCTCAACCGTAATAACTTTTGTGGTTTTCATTAAAACTTCTGAACACTTTTTTTAACAAATTTTAAATTTATACCAACCATCCAAAACCTAACAATACATTCTTGCACAAAGTTAGCAAGTATTGTAGAAGGGAGCCGAAGTAATTTCATTAATTTGGGTCATGTAAACATTAATGCCCTACTAAGCCATGCCCTTTCAAATATAAATGGACATTGAAAATGAGGCTGTGAAGGAAAATAATGAATTTAATTAAAATCTGAACGAAGTAAGATTTCCTGATTTATTTGGATTGTTTTGAAAATTGGCACAACATCAGGTGTACTGTAATAAATAGTCAGGCATTCTTATTATTGTCTCAGAATTATTATTTTTTCATATTTTTTTATTATAGTCTCAGAAAGGTAGCAGCCGAAAAAAATACGTAATTTATGTAGAAAAAAGTGTGAATAATCGTGAGAAAACAAGAAGATGGCCCACCTGGTGTTGAGCAGCCTCTTCTCATATCAACCGCTTTTCCTCACACAATATGTCCAATGATTATGTGCCTTTTGTGGCGTTGTACTGAGTCCGTTACTTCACTACAATTTTTATTATCTTAAACTATCATCACAATTAAACTTTTTTGCTTATTTTGTTAAAAGAATCACTCACAAAAACAGTAAGTTGTTGCCTGTTATTCTTAGCTAAGTTGTAAGTTAGACTCAACTAGTTGTAAATCTTTCAAAATTATCCTTGTGATTGCGTTTTGCCAAAGACCAATCTCACTTTAAATTCCGTAGTCATCATTAGCCTTAGTAGTCAACTGCTGGACAAAGGCCTCCCCTACACATTACAAGGAAGAACGATTTTGAACATATTCCATCCACCAAATTCAATCTTAACAATGTCGTCGGTCCACATGGTAGGTGGGTGCCCTTCGTTTCAACGGTTGTCGGTTCTCCGTAAATTCCGTAATAATTCTTACTTAATAAATGAGTAAAGCTGAACATCAAAGCTTAAAAGTAGATAAAGAAGAAACATCGTGTTTTAATTAAATTTTTAATAAACACCCCCGGCTTTGTTTTACTATCTAGATTCGACCCGTCGCGAAATTAAGACAATATATTACAAAATTTTAAATTTATCTGCAAAGGGCTCGGCTGCTAATCCTCTGGCAAAAACCTTCCGCCATTGGACGCAACGTACTTAGCGTTTTTAATTTTGAATTTAATCTTTATTGGGTAACGAAATTTAGCGTTCTTGCTCGTAATTTTCTTTTAAGTTTTAGTTTCAAGAATCTGAGTCTTCTTCTTCTGCCTGCCCTTCAACTGCCCTTATCCCAAACGGGGTCGGCACAACATATTTTCCTCCTTCATTTCCCTCTGTCAGCTGTCATTTTTGCATTCACTCTATTATCCATGTCATCTTTCACACAGTTCATCCATGTTCAAAAATAATTAGTAAAAACTGATAAATCTAAAAAGTACTGCAGGGATAGCTACCGTGCCTGGAAATTAAAACTACATGGCCGTTGTTTTGTGGTTGTTCGTTTTATCAACCAAAATGTTGCATAAATGATCTACAACCCCTTACAATAATTTAACAAACGCCACGTCCGGAAGAGAAATCCCTTCAGGTTTTGAATTTCCGGCAACCGGTCCGTAGGTGACGAGCCAATTTCGAGCTCGTTATATTAATGGGATGAGAAAACGAAGATAGAGATTTGGGTGTTGTTTTGTTTACGAAACAATTGGGTCTGAAATAAAATGTCTATAATGAAATTGTATAGGGTGCTACGAAGTGCTACGGAGTACTATGTAGTGCTGCGTAGTGCAACATAGTGCTACGCAGTGCTACGAGGACTGTAAATCTTCGTAACACTGCGAAGTCGAGAGTAAAACCAACATCATTTTACTAAAAACTTAAATGTGATGCACTTTTTTGACACTGCCATGACTGAATGATACAAATATACCTATGTATATTTTAAAAAATGTTAATCAAAATAAACATGATAATAAACATGATTTAGGCCTCTTCAAGGCAAGAGTGAATGGATGTCTTCTAGACCATCCTGCTCCATCGTCGGCTACATCGTCACTTTCCACCAGGTGAGATTGTAGCCAAAGGCTGGTCTATATCATGTGGAAAAAAAAGTAACAAAATAATTTGTTGTAATTTATATTATCTAATTTCATAGATATTTTTATACGCTGATGGAACAAGCGTATGGTCGTAGGTCACCTACGTCAGGAACATGTCCTACGATCCACCAAGTCCAACTTGAGGCATACAGATGTTCAGCCTCACGTGCCAGTAATTTCACCGGCACTTACACCCTTCAAACTGAAACACAGCAATTCTGCTTCACGACAGAAATAGGATAGCTGAATGTAGCTAAAATAATAAAACAAGTAATCTAATTTGATACAATTTCCAATAAAACATTGAACATCATTACTAACCGTATATCTCAAATAAATGAGCTCCTACTATCAGTTCTATGTCATATGAAAAATATTATTTTAGTCCCAAATTATTTCGTAAATTTTATGGTAGAAAAAAACTAGTTTGTTATGTATGATAATCAAGCTACACCACATAACTTGATTGGTCATTCCTAACTGATCCATTAATAGGCAACGATCTTTGCCTTCAATATTTTGACCGGTGAATGCAAAGTGTAATTTACATCTGAGCGCTTCTGTGCTTCAGAGGACACGATAAGCCATCAGTCCTGACTCTAGCAATTTTTAAGCCATAGCGGTCACCCATTCCTTTACCAGTGGGATGAAAAAGTATCTTTTGTTGCAATCAAAAACTAGACACATTTGTCAGTATAAACATTATTTTCAGCTACAATTGAAATAGAAAACCAATTGAAACAAACCACCGGCGCTCTGCGACCGGCGCAGCGTACGCGCTCGCTATATACCTAATGAGCCGGAACGCACAAAACATACCCACTATGACTTTACTATTAGATTATTTTTTAACACTATTTACACTTTCTATTGGTGACCTATCTTTACGCTGAAAGGCACACTACTTTACTTATTTAGCTAAGTTTTCTCTGTAAGTGAATTTTTAATATATATTTCAAGCGTTAATTATCATTGACAAGGAACGATTGCAACAAAACCGAATGCTGACGTAATAAACATGAGATAGCGAATAGGAACTTTGCTTTGTAAAACTAGTACGATAACAGATAGTGGCCAAAACTGATGGAAATAAGATATGTCATTGTGATTGATGTTCCTTGTTAGTATCATTTATTAGTTATTATCAAACTTTTGATTGCAACAGAATAACACAATCAAACAGCAGGGTTCATCACTACTTAATACAAACTAACTAGAATTCCAATTGGTTTCCTCGCAGTGTTTTCCATCACTGTCTGAGAGCAAGAAGTAGTAGTCTTGATATAAAAAGCAAACAAGATCGTAAAAACAACGCTGTTTTTATGGCACACGATAATGCTGTATATAATTCAGTACACCGCAACGTTATCCCGTTTTCATGTACCAATGAAGCAAGAGAATGTATTGGAGGTATTTTGTGGGGAAAATACTACTAATAAATTACATGACTGTATAGCTCAGTTGGTAGTAGCTCTGCCTTCTACGTTGATGAACTTGGCTGATAACAAATATTTGTGTGATGAACATAGATAATTGTTTTCTGTCGAGGTGTTACACTGTTTTTTGACGTGACAACGTCTTATAATTCGATAAAGCCGGCTGCACGCACGATAAAACATGACTCATGCGGCGTTACCTCGCTCTGAAGCGTTCCATTTAAGGCTTGAAGTGCAAGCGAGAGCGCGGGACAAGCGACAAAGAGGGGCAGCGTTCGAGATCTGTCTCTCTCCTATTTGAGTGAGCGATGCGTCTGCGTGGTCAGCTGTATGACGTTGTCACGTTCACCTATCGTCAGTAAACCGACTTTACAGACAATCGATTTTTTTAATACAAAAAAGTAGACAAACAACCATACGGCCCACCTGATGGAAAGCGGTTACAGAAGCCTATGGACGTTTGTAAAACTAGAGCCACTAACCCCATATAGTACTTAGGGAAAACCTCAATATGGAGATCATTCCACAGCCTGAGTGTTCACGGGAGGAAGTTCCTCGGAAACCGAACGGTGCACAACCACCCAGGCTCCAAGGTATGACGGTGGGGGTGATTGTTAAGTATGTACTCCAAAAAAAAATTATATTGTGAGTAATAAATCAGCTACGAGTATTTGCTTTTCTAAGTACAAGCTCTGCTTAATTTGGGGCTAAACAGTGTTGTGTGTAATTTCCACAAAAAAAAATTATTTTATTTTCTAATTACTATGCAAGCAGAGCCGTAGGTGAACGATAAAATTATATTTATAATTATAACCATGCAAAGTATAAACAGAACATCAAACAACAAAGTTCAATTAACAAAACGTATTATTCTCAAAACATATAATACCCATCTGCGGAAACACAAGGGTTGTGTGTACAGACCTCCTCATTTATATTAACCCTATTAATATTATATTTAAACTGGCATTAATATGTATACTTTATTAAATTAATATAAACCTGATTTTGTATGGAAATTACATTTGTGAGTTTATTAAGCTTTTTCTATACAGCTTTGCCCACATGTAAGCGTTCTGCAGTGGCGATCAGTGAAACGCTGTCAAATATAACTGTCATTATCACAGCGATGGCAATTATCTCTAATTGCCATCGCAGAACGATAAGATGTGCGCGAGGCTTCAGACGCTGACATAAGAGGCTCTGTTTCGATATTTTTTAAGATTACTAAATTCGAAAACTATACATTTAAGTTGAATGCCAACATATTATACAAATTACACCTACAACACCCATGCAAGTTTTTGTTTTATCTCACTAACATAAAAACGTCTTTCTGTCGTTCGTATTTTTGCTAAAGATTAAGGTAAAGCCGTTTTATTTGAATAAGCATGTGTTAAAATTAATATCGTGAACAAATGGGTTGTTACAAACATGCTTTACCGATGTCAGTGTACAAATGCAGATATGATTATTAAAATATGTTGCCAATTCTATAGTTAGATAGATAACACTTTATTGTACACTTAACTAAATAAAGCACGATAGGCGCTGTAAGCGATTTCTTCTAGGTCTATAATAAAGACGGAAATATTTGAGTCAGTCATAGGAGCAGTATCTATAGGAAAGAGTGATGAAACCGTCATCAAATCACAATACATTTCTGCAAAGCAAAAAGCGAAACGTGTAACGGAGCCACTTTTTACCAAAGTCGCAGTGCTCAGAGTCCATCTGTCAAATCGGGGCTACTTTTTGGAGCAAAAAGTAACCTTTTTCCGGTCAAAAAACGCAATCACCGCGACACGTTTGGGATCGCTCACAACAGCGTGGACCCTAAGACGTTGTATCTATTGGACGTTATAAGCAATGTCGCTCTTATTCAGCTTAGTTAGCTCTGCACGTATTGACCATGCCTTTCCTGTGGATTAGGCCGACTAAGCTGTCAGGTATAGGTGCTGGGCAATCCTATCTTAGGCACTATAGCGTCTCACAGGTGGAGCTTGAGTAATCACCAGTTACTCCCTGACGCTAATTAAATCATCTACAATGATGCAAGGGCCTGTTTATTTTTACTTTTAGCTTAATGCGACGAATTGTTAAATGGGTGATCCATTGGCGACCTAAAAAACCGCGGTTTTGTAAGTGCTCGGCGGTTTATACATTTACAGCCCTACTTAGAAACGCAATTTAAATTTAATCATTGCTTAAAGTTAGCCCTGTCACTGTTTGTCATTACCCAGTGGTAAAGAGATGGCAATAGTTTAAGCACTGTTTATCTTTTGACATATTTTTATAAGTAAGGCCATAAGCTCGCAGGCTTGTCGGTTTTGGCTTGTGACATTTAGATTGTGAGTGACAAAGTTAACCCTGGCACGGTTTGTCATCTGTCATTTGGTAGCTGTAAATAAACGAACTTATTTACAGCTTCCAAAATATGAAATTTAAATCAAGTCTTCGGCACATCTAGATTGCTTGCGATGGTGGTCAGTTCATCGCTGTCAAATACAGCACTATCAAAGTTTACGGCAGTGTATGTGCGGATTTATGCAAACCCCTATGCTGGAACTGATCGTAATCGACATTGCAGATCGCCTAGATGTGCGCAAGGCTATTATATATATTTTTGACATTATATTCCTGCATTATTGTCGAGTCCAGCATTGAATCATCCATCCGCTGTTCTGCAAAACTGCACCAGAAATTTTTGCAATTTCTGCTATTCCCCGCAACTCTAAAATAGCTGGATGGAACGCACATTCGAATAACATTCGGTCGGAAACGAATGGACGAATTGTTTTGACTTCAGAGTGCTGGTCGGAATGAACTTTGGGTAAAGTTGATGTTGATGAAAAGACTAAATGCTGAATGGCTCACTTTTATTATTGCTTGTACTAATAGTGTTTTTTTGACGTGACAACGTCTTATAATTCGATGGAACCGGCTGCACGCACGAAAAAACATGACTAATGTGGCGTTACCTCGCTCTGGCGTTCCATTCAAGGCTTGAAGTGCAAGCAAGAGCGCGGAACGAGCGAAAAAGAGGCACAATCGGCCTCCGCGTTCGGTTTCTTTACTCAGTTGTATCACAAGGGTGACTTTGGAAAGTCTTAAAAGCTAGATAAGTCTAGTCTAGTGCTGGTTCCACGCGACCAAGCCAACAATATAATAGACAACAATGTTACACTATTTTACTTGAAAACCTTGTTTACTTTTCAGTTCTATCCAACAAAACACGAACCGACCCGCAGCTTAAACGAAAAAAAACCATCGGTTAATTGCAAAACAAGAATCGCAAGGTAAATAGTGGTCGAATAAACGGTACGATTCGCAAGTTTCGCTGAACCGTTTTCAAAGAATTTAAATGTAATGAGTATGAAATGCTATGCGTGAAAGAACAGAACTGTAAGGAGTAGGTAGGTTGTACCGTGAAAATAAATTTAGATAATGTTTGAGAATACGGAAGCAGTCGCAAATAATAATAAAGAATCTTTATTTACAATGATAATTCCAGCTAATTGAAAATATATATTAGGTTAAGGCAAAGATGGCGTCGTATGAATGTAATGTTTTTGCAAACAAATAAAAATTACTTAGTCTTTTATGTTATTCTAGTAGATGACAAAAAGATTATTCAAAGCTTTTAACACCTCTCAGTGCCGCGAGTCTTGACAGTAAGAAGGATAGTTCAAAGAGATATAACTCAGAAAACTAAGTTTTCCGAGCTCAAAACAAACATTAACTACTGAAAGTTACGGTAGTGCCATCTGCCGAGAGTTTCTACAGACAAACCTTTGTTATACTTATTTTATTTTTATATCATTGCACTTCATTTAAAATGACCTTGCAATTTGTATATTATTTTAATTACGCAATCGGCTGCATTATAAAAAAAATCTTATGTAATTCAAAAGTAGGTTTAAATCTACCTACTTACTTGACTAACAATATTGTTGCCCACTTTGTTATTCTTATGTTAAATTGATTGAATTATTTATATTACATTAAAATACAGAATAGAAATACATTAATGTACCAAGTCTATAATATTCTATTTTTATTAGAACCAACAAAGGCTTTGCATCTATTGTTCATTATATAAATAGCGTCAGGGGCCACTTGTTATTACACAAGCCCTACTTCCTATGAATAAACATTATAGGTACAGAAATACAATTACAATTTGATATAACAAGATGTAGCATGTAAAAACGACGTACCTATTTATAAAAGTAGAATTATTCGACTCAACCATTTGACACACGTAGACAATACGTTATCCAGAATTAGTCCGACAAGTATTTCCAGTTTTAATGTTACACTTTTTACTAAAACCTCTTTCAATATTTGAAATCAGGAAACTATTGGTCAAAATGCGTGAATAGTCTCAGCCAGAAAGCCAACCACCATGCCAAAGAGGTCATCAACCTCGTGACTTCATAACAAAAGGGCAAATAAACAAATGCTTCCCTATCGATTCCTAGATTGCGTAGGCGTTGACTGAAACCAAACATTGACCGGTAACTATTGTTTACCTTTAGTTTTAATAATATTATAAATAAAACTCCGAAGGGCTCGTTCAGGGAAGTACTACAATCATGCCTATTTCTGCCGTAAAGTAACATTGTTGTGTTTCAGTTTGAAGAGTGTGGGTGCCGGTGAAACTACTAGCACGTGAGGCTGAACTGCCTCCATCAACTTGAGCCTTAGAATCTCTTAGCAGGGCAATGCATCGTAGGGCACGTTCCCAGCGTGCGTGACCTACGAGACAATGCATTGTTCTAGGCGATGGTTACCACTTAGCATTGTTCCCTAAGCTAGTTGCATAAAAAAAAATTTGTATGCAAAAAGTACCATGAATAAACACACACACACACTAACAACATTCTAACAAGGGGCTTGCAATAAAACATTTTTTTTTGCATATATTTTGAGAACTCACCGATTCAAAAAGTTTATGTAATAATGGTGTACATGAGTTTTTGTTTCGTTTATTGAAATTTAGTATGGTCGAAGTTACGAGCAAATTAAGGGAAATTATTGCGAGGTTCTGCGTTTAACAGGAAATTAAATGTTTGCACAAATATACTGTGAAGGTCCAAACAATATTTATTATTATTTTATGAGAAAAAGTTCTGGATTAAGCTGATAGCCAACCAAATTATCATCGTCAGGCTGAAGAAGTCCACTGATAGACATAGGCCTCTTCTGTACGTCTTCAATCACTTTTTTAACCGACTTCCAATCAAAAAGGAGGAGGTTCTCAATTCGGTTGTATTTTTTTTATTTTTAATGTTTGTTACCGCATTACTTCGTCATTTGTGAGCCGATTTGAAAAATAATTTTTGTATCTGAAAGGTACTGCTTCCAAATTGGTCCCATTTTAATTTGATTAAAATCGGTGTTGCCATTTTTTTTTTAATAATTTTTTTAATGTTTGTAACTGCATTCCTCCGTCATTTATGAACCAATTTAGAAAATTATTTTTTTATTTGGAAGGTTATTCTTACGTCCAGATTGTCCTAGACACATTTCATTAAAATCGGTTTAGCCGTGTAGCAATGAAGTCGGTTTCTCAAGTTTTTTAAACTTATAATTTTAGGATAGCTTCAATATAAACGCAAGGCAGTGAATCGTAGGGCATATTTCTCGCATGCACGGCTTGTGAAGTAATATTTTGGGTAAGATTATGCTGATTCCATCAACAGTTATTTAAAAAATAAATGGATTTAGATCTATTTATTGCCAACAAGCTTATCAACAATATTAGCATTATTTACATAGCTTAGATCTATAATACCTAGATATTAGGCGAGTACATGTACCCTGTAGGGCGCTGCAAGTATGTTCACTACTTATTAAAATTATGTATGATTCACATTACAAAAATAAATAAGTAGCCTGTCCCGCTTCACACGGGTGGAAATTTAGTTTTTCAAGCACATTATACAGCCTATGTTACTCAAGGTGAATGTAGCTTTCCAATGGTGAAATAATTTTTGAAATCGGCACAGTAGTTTTTGTATTTATTCATTACAAACATACAAACAATAATTTAAGTTTAAAAAACTTGAGAAACCGACTTCATTGTCAAACGGCTAAACCGATTTTAATCAAATTTGTTTGGGACAATCTGGACGTAAGAATAACCTTCCAAATAAAAAAATAATTTTCTAAATCGGTTCATAAATGACGGAGGCATGCAGTTACAAACATTAAAAAAATTATTAAAAAAAAATGGCAACACCGATTTTAATAAAATTAAAATGGGACCAATCTGGAAGCAGTACCTTTCAGATAAAAAAATAATTTTTCAAATCGGCTCACAAATGACGAAGTTATGCGGTAACAAACATTAAAAAAAAAAAAAAAAAAAAAAAAAAAAAAAAAAAAACATACAACCGAATTGAGAACCTCCTCCTTTTTGATTGGAAGTCGGTTAAAAATGAAAGTCTTTCCTCTTTATAATATTAGTATAGATAAAGATAAGGCAGATTATAAGTAAAAAGCTTACTTAGCTTAGTTAATAGGTATGAAATGTAGCCTCGAAATGAAATTAAGTTTTACCTATTCCAACCAAAATAAGGTAAAATGGTTGACGAAATATCGTTTGGGATAAAAACCCTTTTATAATCAGCTTAGTTATATTACTTTTGGAACCGGCTTTATGGGAAGATAATATGGTAAGAATAGTTTTGTTTTGGGAAAAAATCTGTAACATTCGGTGGCTAAGAACTAGTTTTTAGGGTTCCGTAGCCAAATGGCAAAAACAGAACCCTTATAGATTCGTCATGTCTGTCAGTCTGTCTGTCCGTCCGTATGTCACAGCCATTTTTCTCCGAAACTATAAGAGCTAGACTGATGAAACTACTGTACTGTACAACTGTGCTCTAACTTCTAAAATAAGAGAATGATAAAACTAATAAAAATATATGATGTTCATTACTATGCAAACTTCCAACGAAATTTGGTTTGGTTATACGTCAGTCGTTTTTTTTATACGCCATAAATCGTAAACCGCAATTTACCTTTCGACGAACTTTTATACAAGAACTTTTATATTATGTTACTTTTTGCTACGGAACATGGCTACATAGGCGAGTCCGACTCGCACTCCCCGCTGTTTTTTCTAGGATTTGTATGTTTGAAATTTTGATATTTGACATCAAAATTATAGGCTAAATCATAGTATTTGTCAAAAGTATGGCAACTTCGGTTTATAAATAGTTGTGGCTCAAAGCGGATCTTTAAACAAAGTTCTAAACTTCAATCTAAAATGAGATTGCGTAAGAAATATTCGAACTTTACAAACCAGAAATGCCAATCTACTTTTGATGTTGACTGTACCTAAAATTCCCGACTCACAAAACAAATTCCGTAATTTATTTTTAAAGTCCACAATTTCCAAAAATTACGAAATAGAAAACCCAGTTATTCTAGATTAGGTCCCTCTCAGCTTACTATTACATTTAATATTACCAAAATAATGTCAATACTATTAGAAATGATTCAATAATAACTAGAAAATAATTACTAAGAATCCCAAAGACTACGCAAAGTATACACACGCCATAATCTCTGTAAAAGTAGAAGCAGTAATCGGATTTGTAAGCGTCCCCTATTGGACCCGCTTAAAGCTTGCTTTCTTGAAAAAACGGACACCGTTTTTCTTGGGAAACTAAGGCAATTTTCTGTACGTATGTAATAATTTTTTTAATACAGTTGCTCAAAAAGTGGCGTATTGCAGGGACGTATAGCGTTCGGGATGTGGGCTTTTACACACGCGTGCTTTTTTTTTACCATTCCCGCACTAGTGCTTTTTCTTTCCCAACTGTCAAAATAATGTCTAAAAAGAAAAACCAACCATGAAGTTTTTACTAAAAAAAAATCATCGAAGTTTTTATGATTCATGCAAATACGTATTATTTCTAAAAAGAAGCTACTAATTTGTTTCATTAACAGATTTAATGATTTGATTGAATGAGTTATGTTAGGTTTCATTTCATTTCATCGCATTAAATTTCATTTTCAATTCATATCAATAAAAAAAATCTACTGAAGACTTGGCTGTATGGGTATAGTTCCCTTTGCCTTCCAGAATGGGTGAAGAAAAAAAAAATCTCTGCTTAAATTTTACGGTTGGCGCCATTTTTCAGAATTTTTCTTTGCGAGTTTATTTGTTTGTTGCACAAAATGAGTAATTTCGACCCTAGTTTTTTTGAATGAACACCACCGGAACTCAGTATAATTGCACAAAATGCTTCGGAGAACATTTTACCGGAAAAGTCAAAAAGTCGCTACATGCATACCTACATACGACGAACTTATTGCGTGGAGAGAAGAGAAAAAAGCAAATGGTATTTTTATTATTTTATATATTGCTTAATTTTTTCGCAACTGTATTAAAAATAGTCGTTCAGTACACGTGCGGAACCGTCATTGCAACTTGTTCCGACTGTCAACCCTCGCCTTCGGCTCGGGTAGACATTTGTCGGAACTCTTTGCAATGACAGCCTTCCCGCACTTGTAATGAAATATAGTATACTTTGTCATTTGGTATTCAAACTACGAGCTGTCGCCCGTCGAAATGGTTATCATTTCTAAGATCTTATACGCTAGGTATGACCGACCCTACCCCATGTATTCATGGTGATGGTGGTGGATGATGATGGCGATTTGGAATATGGAGGTATTTCTCCATATTCCAAATCGCCATCATCATCTAAGCCTGGAATCACCCACTGCTGGGTAAGCTGGCTTAGCTCAGTTGGTAGTAGCTCTACTTTTTGCGTCTTAGGTCGTGGGTTCGATCCCCACCGGGAACAAATATTTGTGTGGTAAACACATTTTTTTTATAGCATATAAGTGCCTCCTTCATTTTCTCCCCTGCCTCTTATTCAGGGGTTCTATATCGTCCAGGATCCAATATGAGTCCAAATATGGGTCCATGCAGGATGACTCATATTTTTAGGGAACTTAAATCGATGAAATCTTCTTGGTCGAATGTTTTACAATTTCTGAAGATCGCAAACAAATTGGAGAATATAGAGATATAACTATAAAGATATAACAAATTGGAGGATATAGGGATATAACGATATAACAATAAAGAGTTATCTATCTATCAAAAGACAGTGGCCGCTTTTCAGTAGACCAAGGCCAAACTGTTGACGCGGAAGTACGGCGTGGTGAATTGCTTTCTGGATTAATAGGGCTTAAAAGTTTGTATGGAGGTTTCTACTTAAAGTTCATGGATTATCGGCTTTGAATTTAGCAAATTGATATAATGTTTCACACAAAACAACTATATCATACTTTTTAAGCTATCTTTAGTTTGATTTTCAATGGTTTGTTTGATAATCTTGAAAGACTCATAGTAACGGGAGAGGGCAAAAGGCCAAGAGGACGAAGCCCAAAGAGATTGTCAGACCAGATGTTAGACAACCTGAATATGCCCGTTAATGTCGCAATCACCAAGGCAAAGAAAAAGGCAAGTGGAGAGAAAGAAAGAGAAAGAGAAACCGACGAAAAGTTCTTGCCCGACGTCACGATTCTTAGCAGTGAAGGACCGACGGAGAAGGAGGATTTGTTTAGAACGGTCTGCTGTTAGAACTGATTCTTGTATCGCAAAAGTGTAGATCCAAAAATTATAGAACCAATAAAAAACAATATAACGGTAAAGGTAACGGTAAAGGTAACGGCAACGGCAACGGTAACGGTAACGGTAACGGTAACGGTAACGGTAACGGTAACGGTAACGGTAACGGTAACGGTAACGGTAACGGTAACGGTAACGGTAACGGTAACGGTAACGGTAACGGTAACGGTAACGGTAACGGTAACGGTAACCTAGACTCACCTTATTTCATTAAATAAAAACATGGCATTGAGTATAATAATTTTTAATTTCACAAAATATCGTTCCATCCAAGCAGACTCAAAATGCTTCTACTGATTATAAATAATAATAATAATAATAAAAACTTTTTTGCGGACAACTTAGAATAACTTAATTACTAGTACATTAAAGAAAAGAAATATATTGTCCTGCAATGGGCGGTCTTATCGCTCGGGGCGATTTCTTCCAGACGACCTTGACTTAAAGCTAACTTATAGCGAAAGACTCTAAATAACAGGTGCTAAATTTAAATAGTTCTGTGCTCTTTCTTGTATACATAACTAGCTGACACCCGCGACTTCGTCCGCGTGGTTAGTATAAAGTCATAGTTTGAGTTCGTTTAAAAGAAACTATTTTATGGTGGAAAACGGACAACTATTGATATGTTTTCACTGTTTTTTGCTTATATTTTGAGAGTTATTTTTCGTGAATTTGCCTTAATGGCTAATTTGGGTTATGTATGCGTTGGTTGTACATGTCTAAGTTCTGGTTACCTTAGTTTTGAGTTTGCATTCAAAACTATATAAAGTGTGTTCGAAAGATGATAACTGCTGTTGTAGCCGATTTTTTTCAGCTGTGTATTAAAACCTGGTGACAAATGCTGCGGTAGCTGAATTTTTTTTAATGTTTTTTTGCGTATTTTGTAAAGCTCTTTTTCGTGATTTTGTTTAAGTGGCTAATTTGGGCTATCGTATTCGTTGGTGTATAATTGAATCTTGATTTTTTAGTTTGATATGATCAAATGCAAGTTACCATCGTTTTGAGCTTGTACTTTAGAGTGTATTTGAATTTGAAGGTGAGTGCTGTTGCAGCCGTTTTTTTTCAGCAGTGTTTAGTTTAAGTATGATAGATGATTCCCGCAATTTTGTCTTGGTGGTTATCATCGGTTTTTTTGTAAACATTTGTGTGTATTAAAACCTGGTGACAAATGCTGCGGTAGCTGAAATTTTTTTAATGTTTTTTTTTGCGAATTTTGTAAAGCTATTTTTTGTGATTTTATGTTATATTAGTGGCTTATTTGGGGTTTCGTATGCATGTTGGTGTATAATCGAATCTGAATTTTTAATTTGACATGACCAACTGCTGGTTACCATAGTTTTGAGCATGAACTTTAGAGTGTCTTTGAATTTGAAGGCGAGTGCTGTTGTAGCCGATTTCTTTCAGAGGTGTTTAGTTTAAGTTTGATAGATAATTCCCGCAATTTTGTCTAAGTGGTTATCTTTGGTTTTATTGTAAACCTTTGTGTGTATTCAAACCTGGTGACAGATGCTGCGGTAGCTGAAAATTTTTTAATGTTTTTTTTTGCTTTTTTTTGTAAAGCTATTTTTTGTGATTTTTTGTTATATTAGTGGCTTATTTGGGGTTTCGTATGCATGTTGGTGTATAATCGAATCTGAAATTTTAATTTGACATGACCAACTGCTGGTTACCATAGTTTTGAGCATGTACTTTAAGAGTGTATTTGAATTTGAAGGCGAGTTCTGTTGTAGCTGTTTTTTTTCAGCGGTGTTTAGTTTAAGTATGATAGATGATTCCCGCAATTTTGTCTTGGTGGTTATCATCGGTTTTTTTGTAAACATTTGTGTGTATTAAAACCTGGTGACAAATGCTGCGGTAGCTGAAATTTTTTTAATGTTTTTTTTTGCGAATTTTGTAAAGCTATTTTTTGTGATTTTATGTTATACTAGCTGACACCCGCGACTTCGTCCGCGTGGTTAGTATAAAGTCATAGTTTGAGTTCGTTTAAAAGAAACTATTTTATGGTGGAAAACGGACAACTATTGATATGTTTTCACTGTTTTTTGCTTATATTTTGAGAGTTATTTTTCGTGAATTTGCCTTAATGGCTAATTTGGGTTATGTATGCGTTGGTTGTACATGTCTAAGTTCTGGTTACCTTAGTTTTGAGTTTGCATTCAAAACTATATAAAGTGTGTTCGAAAGATGGTAACTGCTGTTGTAGCCGATTTTTTTCAGCTGTGTATTAAAACCTGGTGACAAATGCTGCGGTAGCTGAATTTTTTTTAATGTTTTTTTGCGTATTTTGTAAAGCTCTTTTTCGTGATTTTGTTTAAGTGGCTAATTTGGGCTATCGTATTCGTTGGTGTATAATTGAATCTTGATTTTTTAGTTTGATATGATCAAATGCAAGTTACCATCGTTTTGAGCTTGTACTTTAGAGTGTATTTGAATTTGAAGGTGAGTGCTGTTGCAGCCGTTTTTTTTCAGCGGTGTTTAGTTTAAGTATGATAGATGATTCCCGCAATTTTGTCTTGGTGGTTATCATCGGTTTTTTTGTAAACATTTGTGTGTATTAAAACCTGGTGACAAATGCTGCGGTAGCTGAAATTTTTTTAATGTTTTTTTTTGCGAATTTTGTAAAGCTATTTTTTGTGATTTTATGTTATATTAGTGGCTTATTTGGGGTTTCGTATGCATGTTGGTGTATAATCGAATCTGAATTTTTAATTTGACATGACCAACTGCTGGTTACCATAGTTTTGAGCATGAACTTTAGAGTGTCTTTGAATTTGAAGGCGAGTGCTGTTGTAGCCGATTTCTTTCAGAGGTGTTTAGTTTAAGTTTGATAGATAATTCCCGCAATTTTGTCTAAGTGGTTATCTTTGGTTTTATTGTAAACCTTTGTGTGTATTCAAACCTGGTGACAGATGCTGCGGTAGCTGAAAATTTTTTAATGTTTTTTTTTGCTTTTTTTTGTAAAGCTATTTTTTGTGATTTTTTGTTATATTAGTGGCTTATTTGGGGTTTCGTATGCATGTTGGTGTATAATCGAATCTGAAATTTTAATTTGACATGACCAACTGCTGGTTACCATAGTTTTGAGCATGTACTTTAAGAGTGTATTTGAATTTGAAGGCGAGTTCTGTTGTAGCTGTTTTTTTTCAGCGGTGTTTAGTTTAAGTATGATAGATGATTCCCGCAATTTTGTCTTGGTGGTTATCATCGGTTTTTTTGTAAACATTTGTGTGTATTAAAACCTGGTGACAAATGCTGCGGTAGCTGAAATTTTTTTAATGTTTTTTTTTGCGAATTTTGTAAAGCTATTTTTTGTGATTTTATGTTATATTAGTGGCTTATTTGGGGTTTCGTATGCATGTTGGTGTATAATCGAATCTGAATTTTTAATTTGACATGACCAACTGCTGGTTACCATAGTTTTGAGCATGAACTTTAGAGTGTCTTTGAATTTGAAGGCGAGTGCTGTTGTAGCCGATTTCTTTCAGAGGTGTTTAGTTTAAGTTTGATAGATAATTCCCGCAATTTTGTCTAAGTGGTTATCTTTGGTTTTATTGTAAACCTTTGTGTGTATTCAAACCTGGTGACAGATGCTGCGGTAGCTGAAAATTTTTTAATGTTTTTTTTTGCTTTTTTTTGTAAAGCTATTTTTTGTGATTTTTTGTTATATTAGTGGCTTATTTGGGGTTTCGTATGCATGTTGGTGTATAATCGAATCTGAAATTTTAATTTGACATGACCAACTGCTGGTTACCATAGTTTTGAGCATGTACTTTAAGAGTGTATTTGAATTTGAAGGCGAGTTCTGTTGTAGCTGTTTTTTTTCAGCGGTGTTTAGTTTAAGTATGATAGATGATTCCCGCAATTTTGTCTTGGTGGTTATCATCAGTTTTTTTTGTAAACATTAGTGTGTATTAAAACCTGGTGACAAATGCTGCGGTAGCAGAAACATTTTTAACGTTTTTTTTTTGCGAATTTTGTAAAGCTATTTTTTGTGATTTTATGTTATATTAGTGGCTAATTTTGGGTTTCGTATGCGTTTTGGTGTATAATCGAATCATTTTTTTTAATTTGACTTGACCAACTGCTGGTTACCATAGTTTTGAGCATGTACTTTAGAGTGTATTTGAATTTGAAGGCGAGTGCTGTTGTAGCCAATTTTTTTCAGCGGTGTTTAGTTTAAGTATGATAGATGATTCCCGCGATTTGTCTTGGTGGTAATCATCAGTTTTTTTGTAAACATTTGTGTGTATTAAAACCTGGTGACAAATGCTGCGGGAGCTGAAATTTTTTTAATGTTTTTTTTTGCGTATTTTGTAAAGCTATTTTTTGTGATTTTATGTTATATTAGTGGCTAATTTGGGGTTTCGTATGCGTGTTGGTGTATAATCGAATCAGATTTTTAATTTGACATGACCAACTGCTGGTTACCATAGTTTTGAGCATGTACTTTAGAGTGTATTTGAATTTGAAGACAGGTGCTGTTGTACCCGATTTTTTTCAGCGGTGTTTAGTTTAAGTATGATAGATGATTCCCGCAATTTTGTCTAAGTGGTTATCATTGGTTTTTTTGTACACCTTTGTGTGTATTCAAACCTGGTGACAGATGCTGCGGTAGCTGAAAAATGTTTAATGGTTTTTTTTGCGTATTTTGTAAAGCAATTTCTTGTGATTTTATGTTATATTAGTGGCTTATTTAGGGTTTCGTCTGCGTGTTGGTGTATAATCGAATCAGATTTTTTTAATTTGACATGACCAGCTGGTTACCATAGTTTTGAGCATGTACTTTAGCCGTTTTTTGAAGCGGTGCGGTGTTTAGTTTCGGTATGATAGGTGTTTTCCGCGATTTTGTCTTAGTGGTTACGGTGGGGTAATTTTTTGTGTGTATTCAAATTTGGTGACAGATGCTGCGGTAGCAGAATTTTTTTTACTGTTTTTTTGCGTATTTTGTAAAGCAATTTTTTGTGAATTTTCATGAAACTTTTTTCCTTTTTTTCTTCTTTTAGGAAAATAATTTTCCGATTTTCTTTCTTAATGCACCTTTGCTCTATAAGAGCAACACATCTTCCAAGTTTCATGCTTCTAGGACTAATGGTTTAGGCTGTGCGTTGATTTTTCTTTAAACCATTTTTCCCCTTTTTCTCCTCTTCGGGAAATAGTTTTCCAATTTCCTTTCTTAGTACACCTCTACGTTATAAGAGGAACATACCCTCCAAGTTTCATGCTTCTAGGACTAACGGTTTAGGCTGTGCGTTGATTGTCAGTCAGTCAGTCAGTCAGTCAGTCAGTCAGTCAGTAACGAAAGAGTTTTATATATTTAGATTAGTGGCTTATTTGGGGTTTCGTATGCATGTTGGTGTATAATCGAATCTGAATTTTTAATTTGACATGACCAACTGCTGGTTACCATAGTTTTGAGCATGAACTTTAGAGTGTCTTTGAATTTGAAGGCGAGTGCTGTTGTAGCCGATTTCTTTCAGAGGTGTTTAGTTTAAGTTTGATAGATAATTCCCGCAATTTTGTCTAAGTGGTTATCTTTGGTTTTATTGTAAACCTTTGTGTGTATTCAAACCTGGTGACAGATGCTGCGGTAGCTGAAAATTTTTTAATGTTTTTTTTTGCTTTTTTTTGTAAAGCTATTTTTTGTGATTTTTTGTTATATTAGTGGCTTATTTGGGGTTTCGTATGCATGTTGGTGTATAATCGAATCTGAAATTTTAATTTGACATGACCAACTGCTGGTTACCATAGTTTTGAGCATGTACTTTAAGAGTGTATTTGAATTTGAAGGCGAGTTCTGTTGTAGCTGTTTTTTTTCAGCGGTGTTTAGTTTAAGTATGATAGATGATTCCCGCAATTTTGTCTTGGTGGTTATCATCAGTTTTTTTTGTAAACATTAGTGTGTATTAAAACCTGGTGACAAATGCTGCGGTAGCAGAAACATTTTTAACGTTTTTTTTTTGCGTATTTTGTAAAGCTATTTTTTGTGATTTTATGTTATATTAGTGGCTAATTTTGGGTTTCGTATGCGTTTTGGTGTATAATCGAATCATTTTTTTTAATTTGACTTGACCAACTGCTGGTTACCATAGTTTTGAGCATGTACTTTAGAGTGTATTTGAATTTGAAGGCGAGTGCTGTTGTAGCCAATTTTTTTCAGCGGTGTTTAGTTTAAGTATGATAGATGATTCCCGCGATTTGTCTTGGTGGTAATCATCAGTTTTTTTGTAAACATTTGTGTGTATTAAAACCTGGTGACAAATGCTGCGGGAGCTGAAATTTTTTTAATGTTTTTTTTTGCGTATTTTGTAAAGCTATTTTTTGTGATTTTATGTTATATTAGTGGCTAATTTGGGGTTTCGTATGCGTGTTGGTGTATAATCGAATCAGATTTTTAATTTGACATGACCAACTGCTGGTTACCATAGTTTTGAGCATGTACTTTAGAGTGTATTTGAATTTGAAGACAGGTGCTGTTGTACCCGATTTTTTTCAGCGGTGTTTAGTTTAAGTATGATAGATGATTCCCGCAATTTTGTCTAAGTGGTTATCATTGGTTTTTTTGTACACCTTTGTGTGTATTCAAACCTGGTGACAGATGCTGCGGTAGCTGAAAAATGTTTAATGGTTTTTTTTGCGTATTTTGTAAAGCAATTTCTTGTGATTTTATGTTATATTAGTGGCTTATTTAGGGTTTCGTCTGCGTGTTGGTGTATAATCGAATCAGATTTTTTTAATTTGACATGACCAGCTGGTTACCATAGTTTTGAGCATGTACTTTAGCCGTTTTTTGAAGCGGTGCGGTGTTTAGTTTCGGTATGATAGGTGTTTTCCGCGATTTTGTCTTAGTGGTTACGGTGGGGTAATTTTTTGTGTGTATTCAAATTTGGTGACAGATGCTGCGGTAGCAGAATTTTTTTTACTGTTTTTTTGCGTATTTTGTAAAGCAATTTTTTGTGAATTTTCATGAAACTTTTTTCCTTTTTTTCTTCTTTTAGGAAAATAATTTTCCGATTTTCTTTCTTAATGCACCTTTGCTCTATAAGAGCAACACATCTTCCAAGTTTCATGCTTCTAGGACTAATGGTTTAGGCTGTGCGTTGATTTTTCTTTAAACCATTTTTCCCCTTTTTCTCCTCTTCGGGAAATAGTTTTCCAATTTCCTTTCTTAGTACACCTCTACGTTATAAGAGGAACATACCCTCCAAGTTTCATGCTTCTAGGACTAACGGTTTAGGCTGTGCGTTGATTGTCAGTCAGTCAGTCAGTCAGTCAGTCAGTCAGTCAGTAACGAAAGAGTTTTATATATTTAGAAGATATTGTAATTTCTTGTGTGCCTATTGTAAGTCTGCGATTGCCTGCGAAGCGCATCGTAGGTGCTGCTTCTGTTGCAAGTGTCCGTAAGCTTTGCAAGCTGCTTTTCATGAAGCGGGCCGTATGTTTCTTTGCTTACCACACCTAGTTCGCTGGTGGTAGCGATCAGTGAAACGCTGTCAAATATCGCTGTTAAATCTCAAATCTGACAGCGATATTTGACAGCGTTTCATTGATCGCGTTCGCCAGCGGCCTAGGTGTGATCTGGCCTTTAGCAGCATAGAAAAAAGGTGGGTCCAACGAGTAAAAGAAGTTTGATCCAAAATAAACTGAAAATTAATTACTGGTATTTCAACTTCACTAGTGTCTGCTTATAATAAATGATACCGTCGAAGGGTATGATTTATTTTTCAAGCTGTCAATTAGTTCATAAAATAATTGACAGTAAGTGAAGAGTCGGTACGTCCAATTAGAACCGCAATTATAAGAAACCGTGAATGATGGATAGGAGTAAGACTAAGCTGGATATTAACTGTCTATTCAGTTTGTAGTAGTTCTGCCTTCTGCGTTGAAGGGCGTGGGTTCTATCCCCACACATAGCAAATATTTTTATGGTGAACAAATATGTTTGTTATCTGTCTTGGTGTTGTAAAGGTAAGGTAGGCTAAGCATGTATTTACAAATAAATAATATGTATACAAGTATTTTATCAGTTATCTGGTTCCCATAGTACAAGCTCAGCTTACAAGCTCAGCTTAGTTTGGGGCGGTGTGGATTGTCAAAAATATTTTTTTATAGTGTATAGAAAAAAAAGATTAACAGGCCTTTGCATCTATGCTAGCATTGATGATCTACAGATAGCTCAACTGATCCAAATCAGTGCCATACGGAAGCGTCCCCAAGACGCTGGCGGCATTGCCACGCTCATTTAAAAGGAGGTGGCTATGATAAAATTCGGTGACAATTGGTACTAAAATAGTTCTATCTGCCCCCATTTCTAAGACGTGGGGGTGAATAGACATGAATAGTGTCAACTGCCACCATTTTTCAGATTCGGGGGCGAAAAGTGGCGGCAGATGAAACTAATTCCTGAATAGCAATGTTATAATGCGCTGCGCTGCGTTGCTTCGTTCAGTTGCCTACTTTGTGTTGCTTACGATTTAGCGGAAACCTGTTTATTTCCACTCTAAGAAACCAATCAATAATAATTACTGACTAGCGAATGGCTTGCCATAGCCCTGTAACCATAGTTTTAAGCACCTTTGGCGTCTACCTTCACTCCACTGACACAAACAACCTCGTCTAAAAACTCGTATTTATTTGAAATCTGATATGTTTTCTTTCATCGGCTATGGAACATTAGGTATTTTGTTCTTCTAAGTTTTTTTCTGAGAAATAAGAAGCTGAGAGGAGGCTTGTTTTTGAGAAAAGTGGAAGTCTTTGGAGAAGACCTTAGCCCAGCATTGGGATGACTAAGGTTAGGTAAAAAAAAGAATTTTGGTTTTTTGTTTAATATAGATAGCTAAGCAATTAACTACCATCACACCTGATGGAAAGTGAGGATGTAACCTATGATGGTTGATAGTTTTCTAAGGATATTTAGTTCTGTCGTGCAATTACGTTTTTTAGAAGCTCAAATACTGGCTTTAAATAAGGACTACAAACTGAATTTTAACAGCATAAAACTTGTTAAGAAAATTCATTTGGCGCGGGCCCCTAAAAACAGACCAATGTATGTAAAGAAGGTCATTAAAAACACGCTTTGAAGGATAATAAAGGCGTAACAGTGAGCTGACAGCTGACAACTGACAGCTGCCAGGCGGCTCGCAATTACCGCGGCAATTAATCACGTGTCGTCTTGATGCCCGTCGCCATTTTCAAATGTAAATCGAATACCCATGGGATTCTACTTTAGACTCATTTGGGGTTTTAAAGATTTTAATAGTACATTGTTACCTGAGTGTTGAAAGTCACGTTTTTGAGTCCCGAGACGGGTTTGGCGCCAGAGCGTAGCGAGGGCGCCAATGGAGCTTGAGGGACTTAAAAGACTTTCATCCGAGGTAAACACTGTGCTTTTCATTACGAATACAAAGAAAGTAAAAATAAAAACATGAAAGAAAAATTTGTGAAAATGAAGATTGAATTGCCGCCTTCTCGGTTTTTTTTTCTTTTTTTCTGGCGGGCCTTCGGCTACGGCTCGCCAGCATTATTCAGCCATTATTTTCATTTTCATAATTTAAAAAATGGTAAATTGTTTGCTCAAATTTATGTCATTTTAAATAAATAAAAGTTGAAGCTATATATTAATCAAGTAATTTAGAAGATATATTATTTATTTAATACATCTTTATGTTATTAAAATTTAAATTTTACATTGCGCTCTAATTAGACTTTTTAAACTTCTTACCGTTGTAATGGGTTTCCAACCTATTTGCTGAATAAAAAGTTGGAATTTGGTTCAACGACCTCTTTGCAGTTAGAAAGACTTTAGAAAGTTGGAACATGGTTGAATAAAATAGAACTTGTTTTTTTTAATAATTTGACAGCTGTCAGTAGAAAGCGATTCTCCCTAGGGCTGAAAGTTTTACTTTCTATTAGGCCCCTCAGGCAACTTCAGACCTACTTTCAGAGTATGAGTAATGAAAAAGTCATTGTTTTAGAAAATTTAGCTTTAAATAAAATAAATCTTTAGCTTTAGCTAAAATTGACGCCAGCTGAATCTTGTAAAAAATTTAGCCAATAGAATATCTAAGTCCATGGATGAAGAGTAAAGAGGATTTTTTTTTCTTGGATATGCTTAGCAGTGGGTTTTTGTAGCCGATAATGAGCCTTTAGCACTGTTCATAATAGCACAGTATAATCAAATCAAATCAAAATAGCCTTTATTCTGATTAGTTTTACTGACAATATTATATTTAATCTAGACATCAGGGGGCTAATTCTCGGGCCGATCTCGATCATTTTGAAATTTTATTTTATTGCTTCTTTTCACAACCCCGCACTTTTTGTACGTTTTCCGTATATCGTAGCTGTCGAGGATTTTTCGAAGAGGTCGTTTATGAATTACTCAAGAAAATTATCCATTCCCCCTTCGAAAAGAAGCAATAAAATAAAATTTCAAAATGATCGAGATCGGCCCGAGAATTAGCCCCCAGCAACTTGGTCTGTTTGGCTAATTTTGGCAAAGACCTCATCAATTTTTTCCATTATTCTCCTTCCAATATCCATAGCTGTTATCCTTAAGTTTAATGCTATTATTTTGATTTATCCTTCCTCCTTCAGATCTTCCACGATTTTTCTCCTAGTTTTCGGATGCTAGAAGAAAATATATTTGTTTTATTTC
This sequence comes from Thera britannica, assembly GCA_939531255.2. Taxonomy (NCBI): domain Eukaryota; kingdom Metazoa; phylum Arthropoda; class Insecta; order Lepidoptera; family Geometridae; genus Thera; species Thera britannica. Next base: position 14,567,525 of record OW618036.2, on the reverse strand, counting down.
CGGATTTTTCAACACAACAACAACACAATAGTAGATAACATCAATTTGTGATGTGTCAAAAAACACGTAGCTTATTTTTGTCGAACAAAGAATGTTTCGATCTACGGAAAAAAGCTATTCGTCGAATAAAAATGTCCGTTCTTTGTTTTTGACAAGCCTAAACAAGAGATGGATACACTTTTATCTGACAAATAATTTTATCTGCAGATGGAAAAAATTGCCCTGAATTACATAACGTAGATGTCACTGTCAAATGAGACGTATTAATATTTAAATAATCAATTCCCCGTGGAGTAAAGCCCCCGTATTACGGTACTCACAACACGACAAGCGTAAATAGCATCTATAATAATTGCTGTCAAACGTCACTTTTACAAAAAGCATTTGACAGCAATTATTGAGTTGTGCTTACGCTTGCCACGGACTAATCGTGAGTTACATAATAAGAGGGCGGGATTTCAAACGTTAATTTGAGCAATTAGACAGCGTACCGCCAGAAGCGTAATTCAAAAATTAAATACGCCAAGAGTGAGTCAGGTGTGTAGAATCGAGGGTTCTTTACGATCGGTAATCTGCGTAATTTTGGCAGTAAGCGTTTTATGCCTTGCCAAATATTAAAATTGGCTTGGACAAATCAGGTTTTGTTAAGGAGCAGACTACCGTCAACTTTAAAGATCATGGAAGTAGGAAAACAAGTGACCAACTTTTAAGTGGGAAAATGTGTTAAAAACAAACATCTGTGTTCACCACACAAATATTTGTTCTCGGTGGGGATCAAACCGACCTACGACGAAAATGACAGAGTTACTACCAACTGCAGGGCTACCACGAGCTCCATATGGTTATGGCTATGGCTGTCAAATTGTGTATAGATAGGCTGACCCACACATTCATTTTCTTCCTGGGTTTGAATGTGTTGACACTGTTGACACAATTTTGACAGCCATAACCATAACCATATGAAGCTCATGGTAGGCCAGCTGAGCTGCGAGGCTAGACAAATCCATCATATTGGAATATGATTGTTATTTAGTCTGTGGTAAACCCTGAACGTAGAATGAGTTGAATCTTGCTTCACTCGTTCTTCCGTGTGTAAAACCGCGATGGCGGATACCTTTTGTCTGGAGTAGTAAATATGAAAATGTAAAACTTTCTAGAGTCTAATAAACGTTATAACTAACTTGATTATGGACTATTCCTCAATTTACAATAGGTTATGGGCCCAGGCGTCCATTTAGTCAGTTAGATGAACAAAGATTAGCGTTAGGAAGTTGTAGGGACACGACACGCGCCGCCATCAGCAAGGCAGGCTTGGAAAGAAAAATTAAATTAAAAGTCCGTGAAGAAATAAAATAAAAGAGATGGCAGAACAATTATTAAAGATTCCACAATTGGAGATGGGAAATTTTGCGAACTGGTTGTTCCGCATTGAGATGGCACTCGATGAAAAAGATTGTAAAGAAGTGATGCAACAAAAGAAAGAGCTATCCGAAAGTGAGAAGAAAAAAGACGCGAAGGCCAGAAATGTAATCATACAGGCACTACCAGACAAACATCTAGAATACGTGAGAAAAGCGAGCACAGCTTTTGAGATGATAGAAAATTTGAGAAGTATTTTTGAAAGAAAAAGCACTTTATGTAGTCTTTACTTGAAAAGACAATTATCCAATTTAAAATGCAGGAAAAGTGACAGCTTGGAAACCCATTTTAATAGCTTCGATAAAATAATAAGAGAAATAGACGTTGATGGCAAAATGGAAGAAAAAGATAAGGTTTGTCATCTTCTCATGAGTGTAGAAGAAGCATTTAAAACAACTGTAACAGCACTGGAAGCAACGAACTCAGAGCTCACTGTAGAATTTGTGAAATGTAAATTGTTGGATGCAGAGTTAAAAGAAAAGAATGAAAAACAGAGGCCCACATCATCTACCCACAAAGAGTATGTATTTAATAGCAATTCAATAAAATGCTACAGCTGCGGAGAGCCTAATCATTTTGCAAGAAATTGTCCTCGTAACACTCAAACAAGCTACAACCAAAATCAAAGAGGTAGAGGAAATTACAGAGGAAATCAGAGAGGTAGAGGAAATCAAAGAGGTAGAGGAATTCAAAGAGGTTATTACAGAGGAAATAACAGAGGTACAAATGTTGATGGAAATAATGCAAATGTCGGAGAAGAGGTAATGTTTATTGCTGCACAAGCACAATCAGCAGCGTGTTACACAGAGAATGAAATTGAGTTTGTGATTGATTCAGGAGCGTCACACCATATGATTAGCAAACAATATGAAGAATTTATGACAGACATACAAGAAATACCTGAGATGAAAATACAAATGGCAAATGGCAGTGTGATCACAGCCAACACAAAAGGTACAATTTATGGGAGAACTATTGAAGGAACTAAAATTAATATAAAAGAATGTTTAATACTGGAAAAACTTTCACACAACCTGATTTCAGTAACTAAACTTAATGAGAAAGGTATAACGGTTAAATTCCAAAATAAAGAGGCAATAATAACCTATAGATACACACAAGTTAAAGGGGTTAATAATGGAAAACTGTTTGTACTTAAATTAAATACAATTAATTTAGAAGAGGGCCTACTCACAAGTAACAACGATAAGAATTTATGGCATAGAAGACTGGGTCATTTAAACTATGGAGGTATGAGAATACTCGGCTTACCACTATCAAATGAGCGTTGTACAATATGCATGGAAGCCAAAGGAACTCGCTGTCCATTTACACCAACTCAACAACCAAGATCAAGGAAGATAGGAGAACTGATATACTGTGACATCGGTGGACCAATAACACCAATAACAATGGATGATGAAAGGTACTATCTGACAATAATAGATGATTATTCACATTTTACTGAAGTGTACTTACTCAAAACCAAGGATGAAGCGAAGTATCATATAATGAAATATGTAAACAGAATGAAAAACGAAGGAATAAATGTTATAAAGTTAAGAACAGATAGAGGTGGCGAATTCGTGAATGAAGAATTAAAAAGGTTCTATGAAGAAAATGGTATAAAGCAAGAAACCACTTGTAGCTACACACCACAACAAAATTCTGTATGTGAAAGGATGAATCGTACACTAGCTGATAAAGTAAGAGCTATGTTGTTAGAAACAAATTTACCAAAATATTTGTGGGGAGAAGCGATAAGAGCGGCTGCATACATTATTAACAGATCACCCACGAGAGCACTCCAAGGGGATACACCAGCAAATGTAAGGTATGGAAAGAACCAATTAGAACGTATAAGAGTTTTTGGATCAAAGGCATGGTGCATGATATTCCCGAAGCCAAACAAATTAGAACCAAGAGCAAAACCTATGATTATGGTCGGATACGGTGGATCAGGATACAAACTATGGGATCCTAAAACAAATGACATTATAGAGTCCAGGGACGTCCGTTTCGATGAATCAAACTATAAATATGAAGACGAAAGAAATGTTTTTATACAATTAAACGGAGAAGAAAGCTCAGTACCAAAGGAAGAACTAGATAAAAATGAAAGATCAGACACAGAAGACAAGAATGAAATGACAAGTGATGAATATGAAAGCCCAGAAGAAGAAGAGAAATATACAAATACAAAGAGACAAATAAAATTACCAAAAAGGTTTGATGATTATGATTTGTCAAATATAGCCTATGCGTTACATGCAGAAGATCCTACTAGCTATAAAGAAGCAATCGAGCAAGGAGAATGGTCAGATGCTATAGAGAAAGAACTAGAAGCACACAGAAAGCTAGGAACATGGGAAGAATGTGTCTTACCAAAAGGTCACAAGGCAATTGACACAAGATGGGTATTTCGAACAAAATCAGATAATACAAAGAAAGCTAGACTGGTTGCCAAAGGATTTCAAGAAGAAACAGTCCAAAATGTCTATGCACCGGTAGCCAGAATGACCACTGTAAGATTGTTGATAAATAAAGCAGTCCAAGAAAACTTACCTATTAAACAACTAGACATACCAACTGCATTTCTGAATGGAGAGTTAAAGACGGATGTATACATCAAGCACCCAGAGGGAATAGATAGAAAAGAAGGAAAAGTACTAAAGTTAAAAAAGGCATTGTATGGTTTGAAGGAATCTCCACGATGTTGGAATGAGAGATTGAATGATTTTCTAACCAAAAATGGATTTACTCAGTCTCAGAGTGATTTTTGTCTGTACACATCAAGCAATGTATACATACTTATATATGTGGACGATATCCTAATCGTTGGAAATAACTGTACAATCATAAAGAAATTACAAGATGAGTTTTTAGCAAAAGATCTTGGAAATATTATGAAGTTTCTAGGATTGGAGATAACATATACAGATCAAGGATTGGAAATAAAACAAACACAAATAATAGACAAAATTTTAATAAAATTCAACATGAAAGAATGTAAAGGCATAAATACACCAATGGAAGTTGGAATGAATATAAATGAAAAAGAAGAAATATTAACCAACATTCCTTACAGAGAACTTGTCGGATCACTTATGTACTTAGCCACAATAAGCAGGCCAGATATTGCATATGCAACCGGATTTCTGAGCAGATATATGCATTGTCCGACATCAACACTATGGAAAGCTGCAAAGAGAATCCTAAGATATCTGAAACAAACAAAAGAAAAAGGATTAGTATACAAAAGACAACCACATAATCACCTTAACAGTTTTTCAGATGCTGATTGGGGAGGAATAAGAGATGATCGCAAAAGTATCAGCGGAGTTGCCATATTCCACTGTGGCAATCTTGTAAGTTGGAGCTCGAAGAAGCAGTCGACTGTTGCACTTTCAACAGCTGAATCAGAGTATGTAGCAGCAGCACAAACTGTAAGTGAAATAGTGTTTATAAGAGGAGTGTTAAAAGACTTAAATTGTGATAAAGACTTATGTTGTTCTTTGCTAATAGATAACCAAAGTGCTATAAAAATGATAGAAAGTTACGAAAATAGTAAGAGAACCAAACACATAGATATAAAAGTACATTTTATTAAAGATATTGTAAACAAAGGCTTGGTAACAGTAAAATATGTAACTTCAAATGAAAACAGAGCTGATATACTTACCAAATCTTTACCAAGGATCAGACATGACTATTTATGTAAACTTCTAGGTTTTTATTGAATGAATAGTTAGCTTACTTAAACATTTTTGTGAAACATGTAAAGATAATGTTTAATTTCGTGGTATTTTGAGATAATTGCGGTTGATTTATCTCACAGGATACAGCGAAGTAATTAGTTAGTATTATAATATTTAGTTTTGTTGCTAATTTGTCTAAATTTTGAGAGAATGTAAGATAATACGATGTTGTTATTTACAGTAAATTTGGAAATTGTTTTGTTTACATTTTGTGAGGACTAAAGTTGTCAATGTCTAAAGATAGAACTGTCAAAGTCATGTTGAATAGTTGTAATGTCACATGGTTGTCATTATTAGGGTTACCAGGTTATAAATAAAATTATTGTAAGGAACAAGTTCAAGATTATTTTTGTAATTTGAATTATTTAAAAAAAAAATAGAACTTGAACTTGAGCCGGGGTATTGGAATATGATTGTTATTTAGTCTGTGGTAAACCCTGAACGTAGAATGAGTTGAATCTTGCTTCACTCGTTCTTCCGTGTGTAAAACCGCGATGGCGGATACCTTTTGTCTGGAGTAGTAAATATGAAAATGTAAAACTTTCTAGAGTCTAATAAACGTTATAACTAACTTGATTATGGACTATTCCTCAATTTACAATACATCAGTCAGTCATCTATGTCCAGCAGTGGGCTGCAATAGGTTAATAATGAGGAAGTACTGAAAAGTACATGGAACTCGAAACATGTACACAAGATACAGGTCAACAGCTGGCGTGGATTGAGTAAACGGGCTCCCATAGAGATTAAGCGCAGGGTAATCTCATAAATATTAAACCAGTTCAAAAATGTAACGAATTTACTATCTATAAAAAACAAGGTCCGGACTGACTGAAGTACAATGCTATGCCACCAATACGAGGTAGTTATTATGGTTGTGGTACATTGAGAAAAAAAACTCCAGAAGGGATTTGGAAAATTCTGTGATATTGGTAAGTTGGTTTCTGCAAGTAGGCCGCTGGTGGACCATTTTTGCGTGACGCTTGACGCAATGTTTGCTAACTTCTTAGGTTTTACGACACGCGGTTTCCTGACGATGTATTCCTTCACCGTTTGATAGTACTGGCATAGTGCACGTACATTTCCTAGCAGAAAAAAACATTGGTGCACGACTGGGTTCAGTTCAGTTTCCAAGAGTTTCTATTACTTACTTACTTACTATCCCGGCGCTTTCAACCCCGGAGTGGGTGTTGGCCTCCGACACAATAGAACGCCCCCGGTCTCTTTCCTGCGCCACCTCTTGCCAGTTGGAAACTCGAAGAGAGCGGAGATTCTTCTCTACTTCGTCCGTCCACCGGTATCTGGGTCGGCCGACTGGTTGCCGTCCGACTGGCACCCCCAGAAAAGCCCGCTTAACCGCCCGATCCTCCCCCATTCGTAGCACGTGGCCGAACCACCGCAGCCGATGTGCTTTTGTTTCGCCGATGATATTTGGTTCAGCCACGAGCTCCGCGACCTCCCGATTCTTCCTTACCCTCCAGGATCCATCTTCGCGTTGAACTGGGCCCAGGATATTTCGCAGTACCCTTCGCTCTGCGACCAGAAGCTTGTGTTCTTCCTTCTGGGTCAGTGTCCAAGCCTCACATCCATACATCAAGATCGGCCGAGTAATGGTCTTGTATATTCGGATCTTGGTCCTCCGGGAAAGAAGCTTGGACACTAGGATCTTGTGTAGTGCCGTACTGCAACGAAGTGTGTTTTGGACCCGTATGTCTATTTCGTCCCCTCTAGTGTTGGTATCCAGAGGGAAGAGTTTCTATTGGTATAGCTAATTGTAGTACCCATTTTTTGGCTGTCTACAGTTGTCCGTTCTGTGTATTTTAATGTATTAGTCATAATGTGTACGCCCTTATGTCAAATTAAGCATTTTTTTTCTTTCTTGCTTGGATTTGTACCCACGACGTTATGATCGGAAGGTGGCCCCCCTACCACTAGACCTCCAGTGCTCTCCTGAAGGGATAAAGTTAGAAAATAATCTACACGTGAACCAAGTCGCGTGAGATTCCAGTAGTATTTAATGCATGTGCACTCAAACTGAGTAGTTTTATTTCATGGATGTTTTAATTAATGAAATTATTGCTGAGTGGAAACATTTTGAGTGTTCTTTTTACTTTTTTACCGTACGTTGCGGTGTGCGAACGAAACCGAGTAGCTGACGTCTCGGACAAATTTCGCTGGGACAAAGTGTCCCAAATGTCACTTTTGATTTTAATATTATTTTTACTGACGTTTCGGACACCATCAAATTATTAATACTTTTGAGTATAGTCAGGTAAAATATGTTTAAGCAAAATATAATGTAATGTGATAAAGCTAATCAAATTGCTTTGCTTATAAAAAATATAAAATTAAAAATTTTATAAAATGTTAACTATGAAAGATACATACTATAAATAGAGATCTTAAAACATTTATCTCTCTTTCATTACGTTTCAAAAAAGTCATTAGTTTAATAATGTATAAAAATCACAGACAATTTATAGTTAACTGAGCAAAATATCCCGAACATATTTACAGATTTAGCGCTATTTATTATAATAAAAAGTACTAAATTATTTTAAGCACGTCGATGAAATCAACTTAGAATCACAGATAATCGTTAATTCAGTCATAGACTTAAGATTACCGCTAATTATTTATTAGTATTAATCATCTCCAAGACCTATTATCCAATGAAAAAACATTAACCTAGAACAATCACAGTAATTTTCATAGTATTTGGCACAGTATTTTACCTAATAAAAACTTTAAAATTATCAATTTTCTTATATTCTTCTAATATTTTACCAAATAAACACTTTAAAATCATCTATTTTCTATATTGTCTTTTTAAATAAAACTTTTTTATCTTTGGTTTATTTTCTATTTTAATATAACAAGGCGTTCTATACATAATTCAATATTTATTTGTCCTTGCTCAAATTCATAAATAAATAAATAAATAAATAAATAAATAAATAAATAAATAAATAAATAAATAAATAAATAAATAAATAAATAAATAAATAAATAAATAAATAAATAAATAAATAAATAAATAAATAAATAAATAAATAAATAAATAAATAAATAAATAAATAAATAAATAAATAAATAAATAAATAAATAAATAAATAAATAAATAAATAAATAAATAAATAAATAAATAAATAAATAAATAAATAAATAAATAAATAAATAAATAAATAAATAAATAAATAAATAAATAAATAAATAAATAAATAAATAAATAAATAAATAAATAAATAAATAAATAAATAAATAAATAAATAAATAAATAAATAAATAAATAAATAAATAAATAAATAAATAAATAAATAAATAAATAAATAAATAAATAAATAAATAAATAAATCTATGCCGACACCGGCACCGCCGCGTCTCGGTTAAACCTGTTTTTTTACCTGACTGTACAATGCAGTTATTTTGAATGGTGTCCGAAACGTCAGTAAAAATAATATTAAAATCAAAAGTGTCATTTGGGACAATGTGTCCCAGCAAAATTTGTCCGAAACGTCAGCTACTCACGAAACCATACCTCATAACCAATATAACTTGAGCTCATACGTGTGGGAGATTTGTTAAGTCAATCTATACTTCTATATCTACTAATATTATAAAGAGGAAAGATTTGTACCTATTTTTGTATGTTTGTAATGAATAGGCTCAAATAGTACTGGGCCGATTTAAAAAAATCTTTCACCAATAGAATGCTACATTCTTCCAATTTGACATTTCTTTTTGAAAAAAATTAGGGATCCTAGGTAAAAATAGAACAATGTAACCGAAGGTGTAGAAAAATGAGTCTTAAAATGTCTTTCGTCGAATGCGCTGCCGAAACTATTAGCGATAGAACAAAATAATGTACAACAATATTGTCTACCACGTGCGAAGCCGGGACGGGCTGCTAGTAATTTATATGTATGAATGAAATGGATCTATCAATTAACTACCTATCACTTGATGGCACGATAGTTTTCAGAATGGTCGTGACATGAGTTTTTTAAAAACAATGTGGTGAAAGGTTTTAAGTGAGTGTATCTCCGTTCCATGACATGCTTTGGAAGTTTTAGATTCATCGATATTGCGGTTTTGACGCGATGTTTTCCTATACCGTTTCAGAGTACACAGAATAATCTTCTTATATCTATCTATATATATAAATCTTTCGTGTCACAATGTGGAACGCGATAAACTCCGAAACTACTGAACGGATTTCGATAAAATTTTGCAACTGCCTATAATATGGCCGGACTTAAAAGATAGGATAGTTTATATTCAATATTTAGGTGTTATTAATTTATAAGGGGCAAAAGTTTCGAAATATATGTCTATCCCTTTCTATCACGTAGGGACTTATATATGTCTATCCCTTTCTATCGCTTAGGGATCTTTCTGAAAATTCTCGACTTTGACGAGGAAAGAACGCTCTAGAATGTCTTTGAGGTTCTGGAATGATCAAATTTAATTCGAAGACTGAAATTATTCGGCTAGCATCCGGAATGCATCCAAACGTTAGTAATCCAGAATTATCTAGAATACTCAAATATACCCATGCAAACAGTTTTGAATTCTAGATTTGGACAAAATGTTCTAGAAAATAGAGCCCCTAAACGTTATAGAATGTTCTTTCATCATCATCATCAATTGATATCAGTCCACTGCTGGACGTAGGTTCACCTTGAGTAACAAAGGCTATATTTGTGTGTTTAAAAAATAAATGTCCACCCGTGCGAAGCCGGGACAGGCAGCTAGTATATTTATAAAAGAAAGTCGTGTTAGTTACACTATTTATAACTCAAGAACCGATTTGGCAGAAAATTAGTGGGGAGGTAACTTAAAACCGGGAGAAGGACATAGGATACTTTTTATCCCGAAATAGCAACGGGAATGGGGTGTTACGGGAACGGACGAGCGAAGCCGCGGGCGGCCACTAGTTTTTTGATAAAAGTGTAGTTAGAGAAAAGTCATGAAAGAAGTCTTGCCCTCGATTTATATAAAAACAAAACTGCATATTATTATTTTTTTTCACAAATCTTTTACTTTTGACGGACATAGACCCGAAAGATTTTTCATAAAAAATTACACCCTGTATTATTAAATCAATGGATTCTTTTGCTCAGAAGGCTCACTTAATGAAAATCAATGTTTTACTAAAAATGAATGGAAATAGCAGTTATGTCACTTCACTTTTATTCCTGTATCCTACTTACTTAGTGTGTCATGCATGGTAATCAAAAAAGAGTTATCTATTCTAGATTTGAACCCACGACCTTAACCCTCTACTACCAGACCCACAGATGTTCTACTGATTATGATGAACCTGGGATGCAATCGTCAGAACAGTTCTCACCCAAACTGCACCGGTGTTCTAGAACTTTTCTCATTTCGGCGCCGCCCCAAGATGATGACTCAAACTCGCTCTAAACGTACTATTGTCATAGAACATAATAACAGTTACTATAATACTGTAGGCCTGCCACAAGCTCTGCCTGGCTCTGTCTCTGGCATGCCTAAAAATTCTTAATCTATAGTAATATACACCACTATTTTGTAATTACCAAAAAAAAATGCCGATATTGGCTGCTGATCTGAACACATCCACGAAAAAAAAAAATTAAGTCATAAAAAAATATTTTTTCATTGCTCATACTCTGAAAGTAGGTCTGAAGTTGCCTTAGGGGCCTAGTTGAAAGTAATACTTTCAGCCCTAGGGAGAATCGCTTTCTACTGACAGCTGTCAAATTATAAAAAAAAACAAGTTCTATTTTATTCAACCATGTTCCAACTTTCTAAACTGCAAGGAGGTTAAACCAAATTCCAACTTTTTATTCAGCAAGTAGGTTGGAAACCCATTACAACGGTAAGAAGTTTAAAAACTCTAATTAGAGCGCAATGTAAAATTTAAATAACATAAAGATAGTATTAAATAAATAATATATCTTCTAAATTACTTGATTAATATATAACTTCAACTATTTATTTAAAATAACATAGATTTGAGCAAACAATTTACCATTTTTTAAATTATGAAAATGAAAATAATGGCTGAATAATACTGGCGAGCCGTAGCCGAAGGCCCGCCAGAGAAAAAGAAAAAAAAAACCGGGAAGGCGGCAATTCAATCTTCATTTTCACAAATTTTTCATTCATGTTTTTATTTTTACTTTCCTTGTATTCGTAATGAAAAGTACAGTGTTTACCTCGGGTGAAAGTCTTTTAAGTCCCTCAAGCTCCATTGGCGCCCTCGCTAACGCTCTGGCGCCAAACCCGTCTCGGGACTCAAAAAACGTGACTTTCAACACTCGGGTAACAATGTACTATTAAATAACCACAATTTTTTGTCAAATATTGAGAAATGATTCAACAAGCAAAAATCATTTCATTCATAAACGCTAAATACCAAGCGGAACCGAACAGCGTATTTTTTTTTCTCTCTAGTACTATACGTAACTAATATGTCCATAATTTTATGCAGGATTTCTGAAAATTTTGACATTTAATAACTTTGTCATTTAAGACTATGTGAGTGCTCACCAGTGTATTATACTGTGTGTGACGTTTCGACGTAGAATTTATTTAGACGACACTCACACAAACTCAAAACCAGAGCCAGACAGAGCTTGTAGTCGGCCTACTGAAGTTTCTTCCTCTGTCTCAGTAGTTTCTAAGTAATAACCCCGGCTTTACTTATCATAGAATACTTTGCTTAACTAATACTAGGGGTTCGCTTAAGCGATACCGGATTAAGATTTAGGCGTCACGACTCAGTTGGTAATAACACTGCCTTTTGTGCCGAAGGCCGTGGGTTCGATCCCCACCGAAAACAATATTATATGAGTGGTGAACACAGAGGTTTGTTCTCTGTCTGGGTGTAATATTGTATTCTAAGTATGTATTTACAAAAAAGTATTCAAGTATTATAATTATTATCAGCTATCGGGTTTCCATCGTACAAGCTCTGCTTAGTTTGGGGCTAGATACTGTTGTGTAAATTATCCACATCTTTTAGCGTTCGTTATTTATTTATTAACCTAGTAACAATGGAAAGTTCAAATACACATGAAACAATGAGCTATCTGCAGACATTTTCAAATGATCTAGAGATAGACATACATAGGAATAATACTTTACTTACAAATCATTATTCACCTTACTGGCTGCTTCAATATTATTGACTGAATTCGTCTTTTTCATTTATTTATTTTGATTTTAACTGTTTTACCCATTTATTCAACATATCTATCATCGACAGCGTGATTAATCAACAAACATTCTTGCATCCATTTATATTAAAGAGTCTAGAAATTAATGTTGAAAGTCTACAATCCAGATATTCTGTAGTAAAATTTGTAAAATTCATTTGAATCAATTTTGAAATTGAATTTTTTAAGTAAGCTTTTTTGAAAGCTTGATGCAATTTCCACACATCCCGCAGACGATTAGAAAATCCAGTGAAGGTCAAACTTTTCTCATTCCAGCACTGAGAGACTGACCGCGGGACTGTCCAATGGCAAAAACTTGTGCAATCTAGTCTCGGTGAAGCCCTGGAGCCAGCGGCAATCGTCATTTGCTGACCGCTATTTGCTACCTCATGGTCTTCTTCTTCTTATCGTGTCACTGATTCTTTCAAACCAAGCGGCGTGAAAGGATTTTAAGTGCGCCGCAACGAGGCTCCATTCGTGCACTTGACACATATTTTCGAACTTTTTTATCTTCTACGATATGCAGGTTTCCTCACGATGTTTTCCTTCACCGTTTGAGAGCACTGGCATAGTGTACATAAATTTTTGGGCAGAAAACTCATTGGTACACAACTGGATTTGAACCCACGACCTTAGAAACGGAAGGCGGGGCTGCTACTACTTGGCCGCCAGCGCTCTCCACCTCATGGTAAACAGTGAAAATAAAATGCGCAAATAGATGATGGCAGGGGACAGCTTCAGCTTAGCCTGATTTTACCTAAACATTAAGTAATATTGGTTCATAACTATATTTTTTTTTTTATAAAAATGCATCATAAAAGCGATCAGTGAACTTAAAGATTGTATGGCAAAAAATATTTTCTCTAATGCTGTTACCTAATCCAGAAAGAAAACAGCTTAGAGGACTACGTTTGCATGGCCTCAATGCTTACATCATTTCCTGCTAAGAATGTCATCATCATCATCATTTCAGCCCGGTATCAACTGAAATTATATTATTAAATTATAATATTATTATTAAATTATATTATATTATTTATGCCCAACTCCACTTGAAAGAAAATAAAATAATAGTTATTTGTTATACAAGAGTGCAAAGCTGCTTTTTAACCGCGTGCTCAATTTTGATGACTGAGCAAGCGCAGGATTCTAAAGTTTAACCACGAGCGTAGCGAGTGGTTTAAAAGTTAGAATCCTAAGCGTTCGCGAAGGAATCAAAAGAGCACAAGGTGAAAAATCTTTGCACTCGAGTGCAACACGTAACTTTTCCTCCCACCTCAGCGAGGAAATGACTAAATGCAAAAAAGAACATGGCGCGACTAAAAGTAACACACCAAGAAGGTTCCGAGTATGAGTTATTAACAAATTTAAAAAGGTTGTTATGATAAATTCGGCACCATGCAGGTAGAAGTAAATAGGTTTAATGGTGTTTTGAATTCACAAATACACCAAGAAGGTTACGAGTGCGAGTTTTTAACAAAATAAAAAAGGTTGTATGATAAGTTCGGCACCATTGAGGTAGAAGTAAATAGGTTGTGTATTCACAAACTTATTGAACACGATATTCTAAATTCAAATTTACTTTATCCTCTAGCGGATAAAAACGGCTTTTCCAGTCAGAAATTAAACAGCAAAAACACACTTTCAGAGCTGGTGGGATGAAAATTATATTATTGTTCTTCACCGGAAAGATTGGTGGGGGATCCCTGGAGACCGGGATGAGTGGAAGGTTTTGGGGGCGACCTTTGTCCAGCAGTAGGACACAATAGGTTGACAAAAAAAATATTTTAGCTCGTGTAGTATACATAATACAACAGTACTACTAATAAGTACAATCAACTTATCAAGGATTTCGAGCAAATCGGAGTTACGCAAAACAAGCGTGCCACACCGCCGCCATATTGTATTTCAAATTTCAAATTTGGAAGGCAATTCCCAACGGCTTGAATAGTTCAGCTCCACAGATGATTAATAACTAGATATTAATCAAAGCATTATGTCAGTTGGCAGAACCAATTTCAGATGAATGGAATTAAAACGGAAACTCTGATTTCGGGAGGGAATAGTTCAAAACTTTCCAAGAAAAATTCTAGTAGGTAATTGCTTCTACTCTATATGAATCTATATATCTTTGAGGCGCACTTAAAATCCTTTCACCACACTTGGTTCGAAAGAATCAGTGACACGATTAAGAAGTAGATCTATATGAATCAAGCAAGCACCTAGTTACTACTACTATTACTTACGTTAAATAGAAAACAAACAAAATATTTGATATGCCATGTCTACACTTCTTTTTCTTATTGTGTCACTGATTCTTTCAAACCAAGTGTGGTGAAAGGATTTTAAGTACACCTCAAAGAGGCTCCTTTCATGCACTATATCTACACTAAAATATTATAAAGAGATGCAGTTTGTATTTCTGTATGTATTAATAAACTCAAAAACAGAGCCAATTTCAAAAATTCTTTCACCTTTTGAAAGCTACATTCACCCTGAGTAACATAGGATATAATATATCGATAATATATAATATATAGGATATATATAATATACGAGTGGACATTTATTATATAAACACATATTATTTTTTAAACACATAATATTATGTGTTTAAAAAATAAATGTCCACCCGTGCGAAGCCGGAACAGGCAGAAAGTTATAGAACACAAATAAAGGAACAACTCGAAAATCATTTTATGAGCATAATGAAAATACAGTCCACCAAAAATCCCAAATCTATAAAATTATTCAAAAGCAATTATTCCAACTCAATTTGTTTAATTAGCATTTCAGTTACTTCTAAAGATCTAGTTCAATAAAGTTATTAATAACCTACAAACGAAAATTTGATTGCACCATACCAAGCCAATTTATTCCTGAATAATTATTTTATACGACGTCATAATATTTGTCCATTTTCATGCTTCTATCACATAATATCTGTATGCATCCAGTTGATGGACGCAGGGCAGTGTATCGTAGGTCACGTTCCTGACGTGCGTGACCTACGAGGCAATGGAAAAACTCAAATAGTCATAGGACTATACATTTATTTTGCTTATATGAGTTATTTGATTGTTTCTAGACCATTTTTATGGTTTGCAGGTAGCTTGTTTGATTTTATACATTTTGCAAAAACTTTTACTAGTTGTAATTTTCTTTGTAAATAAAAAACGTAATTGAGCTTAATTTATTTGCAGAATACAACTGCAATATTTTATGAATTACAGATACATTTTATAAACGAATATGAATATGGAATACCTAGAACTCGGTACGCGAGAGCTATGAAACTCGAAACGGCATAATTGAACACACGTACCAGTTAGTGAGATCAAATCAAAACGTATTACAGTATTGGAAAAGGGATAAATGCAATTTACCGAGAATTGTTTATTTTTCCTGCAAACTCGTTCTTAAAAATATAATATATTTATTTCTTATGAAGATAATCTATATAGAATTTACATTATTTACAATAACTATTATTATGTAATTAATTATAAATAAATAAGCTTTAATTACCTTATACATTATTTCACAAAAAACAATACTTTTCTATAATTTAGTAAATTAAATACTAATTACCTATGCATGTTTGTTTTTATTTATTGTTGCTTGTATGAGATCCGCTATCAGCTGTGAAAGCCTCCTTCAGTATCTTCCATTTCTCCCTATCTTAATATATTCTTCGTATCGTGTCACTGACTCTTTCGAACCGAGTGTGGTGAAAGGATTTTAGGTGCGCCTCTAAGAGGCTCCTTTCGTGCACTTGACACCATATTTTCGAACCAATATTTGATAGCGTTTCAGCTGATCGCCATCGCCATTGTCTAGGTGCGCAGGCCTTAAGTAACTTGTTCTACGATTTGTGAAACCTTTAAAACGGGATGGTAAAGTTCATTGTAAAATTGGATTCAAAAAAGCCTAAGATACTTACGAATTTTGAGGTTTTTACGCTTAGGAAATTGAGCTGCAAGCAACCATTCTAAATATTGAACACAAAGCAAAGCAAATAATCCTATTCAAATAAAACTATTCCAAAGCTAAACTTCAATTCCGAAATCCACTGTTACCATTTAGGTTGTTGTTGTTGCTAATATTTTGAGTGAGCATTATTGAGATAGGAGGTCACATGTTAAGGTAAGGGTATAAACGGCCCGCGTATTTGGGGCAGCCCTCCGAGAGCGTACGGCGCATACAAATGGGAACTTAAGGGTTGGATCTAGGGGTACACTAACTGTTTTACATTTTCTATCAAAATATTTAAAAATGGAACGAATTTTATTTAAAAGTGACTTTGCTGCGCATGTTTCCAAACTCCTTGGATAAAGCCCATACAGTCTGCGCCAAAGAGGTTGGAAGCCTTAACCAATAAGTTTCCTTAGTCGCTCGCGGGCTGTGCCCTCATAAATGAAAGGGATTCGATCTAGGGGTATGTTATCTCGATTACATTTTCTATCAAAACATTTAAAAATGGAATGATTTTTATTTAAAAGTGACTTTGCTGCGCATGTTTCCAATATCCTTGGATAGAGCCCATACAGTCTGCGCCAAAGAGGTTGGAAGCCCTTAACAAGAAGTTTCCTTAGTCGCTCTTTCGTAAGCCGTCCTCATAAATGAAAGGGTATTCGATCTAAGGGTATGCTAACTCGATTACATTTTCTATCAAAACATTTACAAAACCAAGAACCTCATTTTGCTGTGACTTAGCTGCGCAGGTTCCCAAACTCCTTGGATCTAACCCATACAGCCTGCACAAAGCAGCCTGGAAACTTATTTTCTAGTTGGACCTGCGAGACAATAAATAAATAAATATGCAATGCTTTGTTATAAGCAATAGTTACCACTTGACCTCAGGTGGGTCATTGGCTTGTTACTTATTGGTAAAAATATAGGGATAATAAATAATAATAATAATAAATATTCTGGACAATTCACACAACACTACCCAGCCCCAAACTAAGCAGAGCTTGTAATATGGGAACCAGATAGCTGATATAATACTTTAATACATTTTTTTTTATTTTTTTGTAATACGACATACTTAGAATACAATATAACACCCAGACAGAGAACAAACATTTATGTTAACCACACAAATATTTGTTCTCGGTGGGGATCGAACCCACGACCTACGGCGCAGAAGGCAGAGCCAACTGAGCTAGAGGCCAGTCAAATATAGTACTAGAGGATAGTCTGGCCACAGTGAAATGAGCCAAATCCTCACTGGATACGTCACCAGTTTTTAGTTTCGTTAATTAAATAATACAAAATACAGCTTGATGCTCCAAACAAGTCACAAAATTACCAGAGTAAGGGACGAGTTGAAAAATATAGTTTTTCTATTAGCTTAATTTTCTAAATACATACCTGTAGTTTTCTGCCCGAGTCACGCGTATGTATGTAATATAACCCTAATAAATATCACTTGGTACACATATTTCTACTCGCTGTATTATTTATGTGTATATAAATAAAATAGTGTTTCCTACCCACAGACACCTAGCGGGACAACTGATTCCCAAAACGTAAAATATTATTTTTATTAAAATTTGTTGCTTCACAGAAATCTCGGGGGCTTAACCCTTACTTGCGTGAACTCAGCTCTTGAACTAAAATTATTTCTGATTCAGTTGAGCTATAGTATTTTTAACCGACTTTAAATAAAGAAAGGGGAGGTTCTCAATTCGTATTTTTAAATGTTTTTTATCGTATAACTTGATCATTTATTAATGAACCGATTTAAAAAACTTTTTTATATCTGAAAGGTACACTGAAATGCTCCTGATTCTCATAGAAATTTAGCAGTTTGCCCATGAAGTCGGTTTCTCAAGTTTTTAACTTATAATGTATATGCCGTGAACTTTGGTCTAAGACCGTGGAGAACCATCCTGGGACAGAAGAAGCCAAAAAAAAGACACTAAATTAAAAAATACGTAAGTATAGAAAGATATAGCTCAAGTTACCTATAAACAAAGAAAAATGACGCTTACCACAAGGACATAAGAGCAAGCAGTGTATGTTCTGGTGTGTATCCTTGTGTGTTTCAAAATATGTAATAATATAATATTAAAACTCATGTACTATTAAGAAGCATTTAACCCTCGCATGCCGCGTTAAATCGTTTTTTATACCGGTCGTTAGGACCCTTGAAAAATATAAAAAAATACAAAATTCCGCCAATGTGGAGGTTTTTTAGCCGATTACCATAAAAATAGGCAGTTTAACCGAATTTTGGGGTAAATCAGCAAAAAGAATACTGCATACGTGTTATTTTGAGAAGAGAACATGCATGTTTAAAAATAAAATCACGTTTTTATCGATGAAATCAAAATATATTTTATTTTCAACAGTTTTAAAATGCTGCACTGTTTATATCATAATCACATTATGTAAATGAAAACACATTTTTATTAATTCGATATTGGTAGATATGAAAATCATTTTATACAAATATCTATTGATTCTACGATGAATACTGCAACCTACCAAATCAAACCCAAATGTTAAAATTTTTAGCAAAAATTATTTCAAATTTTGAATATCATCGCAAGATATTCAAAATTTGGACTGCTGAAAAAATCCTCGTATCTCTGAAAGTACGGCCATAACCAGGTGATAAGCTGCGATATTTGACAGCGATACGCTTATCGCCAGCATATCGCCCAGATGTAGCCGTACCTTGACTAGCTCTAACAAAGAAGTGAAGAAGGAGGGATAAAGTTAGGAAGAAGAAAAGAAGAAGTCTTCTTTTCTGTCTTATCAGGGTTAGTTCCCTTTATATGGGTTAACCCACCAATGCCACGTCCTTTCAAATAACGTTCTCTTCTTTCATTCTCCCTTCTCTTCTTTCATTCTCCCCTCTATCAGCCGTAATTTCTGTATTTACGCTTTTCAAAAAAAAACAAAATTGATGAAAAGTCCTGGGTACAAAGGTTTTTATAATGTCCCAAAGTTAAGAGCATTTATGAGCCAGTTATGAACCTTTTACTTTTTTTATTTTTTTATTTGGGACATTATAATAATCTTTGTGATTTCCTTAAGTGTAGTAAACACTATAAAATCAATTAAAAGTTGAGTTCTGGTTAGTTTATTTTTCTATTGATATCTAAGGCTAATAAAGTTTCACAGTCTAACCTATTTTCAAAATCGTTTCTACCGTAATTTGATCACCGTCGCCGTGAATCGTGTCATAATAATTGGCGTTCCATTAAATTTTCAATCTGTTCCTGCATTCCGGCGAATGAGCCATCTAAATTGGATTTCCTTTGCAATATCTAAGTCCACTTTCAGGTAGGTACTGTAATGACGGAGACGTAACGAATTCCGTTCGGTGATAGTGTGGTAACTGGATTTGGATACCTTTGCTTTTGTAACTTGGTTCTTGACTGGCCTCTCAGCTCAGTTGGTAGTAGCTCTGCTTTCTGCGCCGTAGGTCGTGGGTTCAGGCCCCACCGAGAACAAATCTTTGTGTGGTGAACATAAATGTCTGTTCTCTGTCTGGGTGTTATTTTGTAATCTAAGTATGTATTTACAAAAAAAATTATATTAGTATTACATCAGCTATCTGGTTCCCATAGCACAAGCTCTGCTTAGTTTGGGGCCGGATAGTGTTGTATGGATTGTCTAAAATATTTATTTATATTTATTTTTTAAATATTAATCAAATAAATTCCAGCTTTCAAACACTTAAAGACTGTAACTGTAAGACTGTAAATACATAAAATCCTCTCGGTAAATACTCACGAAAGTATAATTTAATTTAAATCCTAACGAATTCAAATCGCAAATAATCCCCGAAGAATTTAATCAAATCAGAAAGAAAGGCATTGTCTGACAGAGCGTTACATACTGGCGGTCACGCCTGCCGTGATAACTCAGCCCTGTCGGACGCAGAATAACTGCCAGTCTAATGGATTTATTAATTTCACGGCAACACGCCCTTTTATTGCTTGGAATAATTCTGTTTTTTTGAAATTGAGCTTTTGTTTTATGAAATTACTTCAAACAAATCTGAAATGAATAAATTCCTACCGAGAACAAATACTTGTGTGGTGAACGCAGATGTTTTTGACTTGATAACGTCTTATAATTCGATGGAGCCGGCTGCACGCACTAAAAACATGACTCATGTGGCGTTACCTCACTCTGAGGCGTTCCATTTAAGGCTTGAAGTGCAAGCGAGAGCGCAGAACGAGGAATAAAGAGGCAAAATCGGCCCCCGCGTTCGGCAGCGTTCGACATCTGTGTCTCGCCTACTTGAGTGAGCGATGCGTCCGCGTGGACAGCTGCTATACAATAATACAATTGAAAATAAAAATAGCTATCAAACAAATAAAATTAAAATTTTCTTTTGAAAAATGCAACCACTCCATCAGTATTTTCTTATGACGTTGTTACGTTCAACTATCGTCAGTAAACCGACTCTTTTACCAGTTTGGAAGATTCGTATGTCTTTAATTATATAAATTCATTTAGTTTATTTGAAACATTTTATGTAATGCGTTCAGATTTCTCGTTAACGAAACCAGATAACACAATGACCCTGATTCTGTAATTCTTTTGCAAAAAAAAGTTTGATACCTAGCAAAGAACAGCAATCATCCAATCTTGCTGCCATCATTTTTCAACCACTATCTATCTGTTGTCACCAAGGATGTTTTATTTAATAGGGATGGATAAATAAATTTCAAAGCGTGTCCGTTTTTTGTTAGTGTTCAGTTGTAGATATGTATTAGTGTGCGTGACTAGAGAAGTAACGACATTAACTAACTTATCGATGAATTACGACGATTTGACGACGGGTTCGTTTCCCGCCTTAGAACAAATATTTGTACGATCTGCAGGTATTTATTCCGGGTGTTCTGGTCTTTTCTATATAAAAATAAAATAGTACATTGTTACCTGAGTGTTGAAAGTCACGATTTTTGAGTCCCGAGACGGGTTTGGCGCCAGAGCGTAGCGAGGGCGCTAATGGAGCTTGAGGGACTTAAAAGACTTTCATCCGAGGTAAACACTGTGCTTTTCATTACGAATACAAGGAAAGTAAAAATAAAAACATGAAAGAAAAATTTGTGAAAATGAAGATTGAATTGCCGCCTTCCCGGTTTTTTTTTCTTTTTCTCTGGCGGGCCGTCGGCTACGGCTCGCCAGTATTATTCAGCCATTATTTTCATTTTCATAATTTAAAAAATGGTAAATTGTTTGCTCAAATTTATGTTATTTTAAATAAATAGTTGAAGCTATATATTAATCAAGTAATTTAGAAGACATATTATTTATTTTATACTATCTTTATGTTATTAAAATTTAAATTTTACATTGCGCTCTAATTAGACTTTTTAAACTTCTTACCGTTGTAATGGGTTTCCAACCTACTTGCTGAATAAAAAGTTGGAATTTGGTTTAACGACCTCCTTGCAGTTAGAAAGACTTTAGAAAGTTGGAACATGGTTGAATAAAATAGAACTTGTTTTTTTTTATAATTTGACAGCTGTCAGTAGAAAGCGATTCTCCCTAGGGCTGAAAGTTTTACTTTCTATTAGGCCCCTCAGGCAACTTCAGACCTACTTTCAGAGTATGAGTAATAAAAAATATCTATACATGTAATGCATTGTATTATGTAGGTATATCAGTTATCTAGCACCCATAACACAAGTTCTGCTTATTTTAGGGCTAGATAATGTTGTGTGAATTGTCCAGCATTATTTATTGAATACCGAAATCAATGAAAAAGGCGTCATAATTGGATATAAACTCTTTGATTTGTTCAACTAAATTACAATAATATAATTCAATACACAATGAGGGATTTTCACGGTATGAAAATTTATGAAACGGTTTAAACTTTTAAAATTCTCACTGCTCGCTTGGGTGTTGTAGAAAGGTCTTGTGTTTCCACACCACTTTCTTGCATCTTTTTCCGTTCTGGGGCATTTAGGGAATCTAAAAAAAATTATAAATGAGATAAATAAACGAGGCCGTTAATTACTATTTCAGCCGAGCATTGTATACTTAGTACTATGCTTTACTTTGCTTGAAAACAAAAAACAAATTAATTCTAGAATCAGAAGTTTACTTCTTCAGCTGTGTCTCTCAATCGAGTTTTAAATCATATTCAGCACCCAACGACTAAGTACCTACTTAGTATTTATTAAACAAAATAAAATTGTGATAAACCTAGAAGAACATAACATTCACAGCGCAGAGTAGGTAGGCAGGTATCAGATTTTCATTCCCGCCAATTTGACTATGCGCGGTTTTTTTTAGCATTTAAAAAAAAAATATTGTGTACAAAAAAAACGAAACGAAAGATGTTTCACATTATTATGATTCCACAACATTACAACAGTCACTTCATAATCCTAATATCAAGATATCAAGGTAACTTACCTTAAAACCTCGGCCTGCCTCCATGTTTTCTATACCCATGCAGAGTCCATGTGATACCTAATTACACCTAAAAACGATGTAGAAACTAAACCATGTGTAAAGCAATAAATGTATTGAGTACTTAGTAGTCATGATCCCCCAGTAGGATTACACTAGGATACCCGTATCGTGGGTATCAGGAACTACGAGTGACCCGCTACAAATATTTGCAGATCTTACAAACATTTATCCCGCAGTAAACTCATTCAAAGCATTGAGTTATATGCATAAAAAACGGAAACTAAAATATTATCGATATAGCCAAATTGGCTGGTGTAGTAGATCACTAGCACAGATGCCTAAATCAATACATTTTATTTTACAATAATTAATGGTTTTACATTTAGTTTTCATCAATAACACTTATGAAAATATGACTAACATGAAATAAAATTTAATTATTACTGTTTTTCTGGTAAAAAATCTCGCTCTTTTAGCATGTAAAAAGATGAAATTATGTTGACTAAGACTTACGTATTAAATGACTATTCCGGGTCTTTCACACCTCCTTTTGTTGTTCTGGAAGAACAATACACAGCAGAACAACACATTTTTTCACTAGGTGAATTGATTTTGTAGAAACGCTTTATTTTTAACACAATTTATTGAGTTTTCTCAGCACAACAAGACAATGTTTTGTCCAACATGTCGGAAATCAACAGACACGATTTACACAGGAGTAAGGTGTTGCCAAACTTACATCTACTTTCTCTTCTACTCGTAGCTACGTTCCGTGGGATAGACAAAGATAAGATCACTGGTGTAATACACAGCTAAGTAAGGGCGGCAACGCCTTATCGCGGCTTCCATTGTGATTACTCTTCCCTGGTTGTCACACTAGTTTGACAAAGCGAAGTTCCTATTCGCTATCTCATGTTTATTCCGTCAGCTTTCAGTCTCGTTGCAACCATTCCTTATCAAAAAAAAGTTTTGTTTCAAATCGAAAGAAGCTCAAAATCATGTCAAAACAAACATGCTTCTATAGTCGCACGCATCTGTCAGTTTTGCGTATCCGTTTTTTATTTGCGTATCCTTTGTTTCAATCAAAACCTGTAGGTTTTCTTCAATTAAAACCCATAGGCTGTGATTGCAACAAAGGATACGCAATCACTCTACAGGTTCGAGGAAGATTTGGTTGTAAAGAAGCTTTATCTGCGCGTGTGCGCAAAGCAATAAATGAAAATAGGATCATGAATGAAGCCATTCTTAGCCTCCCCTCGTCAATGGTCCGAAAAATTCGTCACAAAGCGAGTTTTCGTCACAAAATTCACGAACGCAATTTCATCTTTTCAATACAAAAAGCCTTTTATCTTGAAATAAACTCATTACAATGTAAGGTGAGTACGTACATTCGGCGTATCTCGAACGTGAGTTCGCTGTTTCGTATATTGAATGAGACGAGAAAAATTAAATTGCATATTTTGTACAGACTTTTCCAAACAATATTCTCAAAGTAATTTTATAAAGGTAACGTCTACAATGGGACAGAAGGGGAGATAAACCAATTTATAAATTGCAAGTTTCCCCTTCAAAATTACGTTCCTTGAGGTACTTGCATGAGTTGGTTCCTTCATTTGATGCTTGTATTATTGAATATTTTATTGTTACGTCGAAGTCAAGGTCACCATAATGTTTATTTCGAGCAGTAGGTATTATAAGGATATTAAAAGGGTGACTTTAAGATGTTTCAAAGTGATCCTTGTGATACAACTAAATTTTTGAATTGTTTTTTTATTTGAATAACATTGAACCGCCCTCCTAGTGAAAACTGAGTAATTTATATTGTATATTTTTTAATGATGAGTAGGTATGTAATAATAGACACTCTTCTATTTTATTTTTGTTTTAAATTTGTTGAAGATCTATTTTGCACTATAGATAGATCTGTAGAGTATGTTTAGATAGAAAAAAAATCGTTGTTTATCTAACAAACTAACAAAAAGAGGATTCAACACAAATAATTATTCTATAAATGTAGGCACAATTAGCGGTCATAAAGGTTTAAATCGATTTTTTCCAGACAACCTGTAGATGAAGAGGAACTCAAATAGAAGAGGAAAGGGGAAGAGGAACAAAAAGAAGATTGACTGGGTGCACTTAAAAAAAAATACAACTACAGTTTTTCATATGTTTTTAACCAAGAACAGTGTGATAAATAAGTGGCGATATTTTCTATTCTCTTCTATTCTAAATCGATTCTAAATAGATTTAAAAATTCTTCAAAATACAATGCCTCCAAATATACGGGCCAACAAAAGCAATGTTTTTACTTCATTTCCATGCAAATTATAATTTACCGGCTTAGACTTGTCCCCCTTAAAAATATATGGTTTTGTTTCAGAAATATTAATTATGTTTGTTTGAGTTATATTTATTACAAGTGGAAAGTATTTTTTGTCAGTGTGATCGGATTTGAGTCTTGCGTGCATTTAGATCGCCTGCGATGGCAATCTGCGTATTACTTTAAAATATCGCACATTAAAGTAATACGCAGATCGCCAACACAATTTAAAATGTTTAAGTTCGCGGCAATGTGCGGATGTATGTAAAACCCTATACTACTGTAGGCCTACCATGAGCTCTGTTTGGCTCTGTCTCTGGTATTGAGTTTGTGTGAGTGTTGACTAAATAAATCCTACGTGCACTGACACAGACTCAAAACCATAGCCAGAGAGAGAGCCAGACAGAGCTCATGGTCTACTGATCGCCATCGCCAACGCTGTCACAGTTCGCCTAGGTGTACGCAGGCTTTAATAGTGCCTTTCAAAAATACTTTTTTCCTGCACTAGTACTCGTAGTTGGTTGAGTTGATATCAAAGCTAAATGAAGTGGTGTGCAGTGGCACACATCTGCGTATTGTGTACGCAGTGGCGTAGCTAGGTAACCAAAAGGGCCTGGGGCAAAATAGTTATTTGTTATACAAGAGTGCAAAGCTGCTTTTTAACCGCGTGCTCAATTTTGATGACCGAGCAAGCGCAGGATTCTAAAATTTAACCACGAGCGGAGCGAGTGGTTTAAAAGTTAGAATCCTAAGCGTTGGCGAAGGAATCAAAAGAGCACAAGGTGAAAATCTTTGCACTCGAGTGCAACACGTAACTTTTCATCCCACCTCAGCGAGGAAATGAGTAAACGCAAAAAAGATCATGGCGCGACTAAAAGTAACACACCAAGAAGGTTCCGAGTATGAGTTTTTAACAAATTTAAAAAGGTTGTATGATAAATTCGGCACCATGCAGTTAGAAGAAAATAGGTTTAATGATGTTTTGAATTCACAAATACACCAAGAAGGTTACGAGTGCGAGTTTTAAGAAAATTAAAAAAGGTTGTAAGATAAATTCGGCACCATGGAGGTAGAAGTAAATAGGTTGTGTATTCACAAACTTAGTGAACACGATATTCTAAATTCAAATTTACTTTATCCTCTAGCGGATAAAAACGGCTTTTCCAGTCAGATATTGAACAGCAAAAACACACTTTCCGAGCTGGTGGGATGAAAAATAATTTGGCCCACTCTGCGTCAAGCGCGTGCGCGCTTCTCGACGGCGCAAATGTGAAAACATACGAACGCAGCAGGGCAGTTCATCGCAACTTTTAAACAAAGCGTTCGAGAGTTGTTAGGAAATCCCCTGTAGCTTTTCAAATAAATTGCCATTGTTAAAGTCACATTCCTGGAATCTGGTTTATTTATATTCCGAATAATGGAGAAGTTTTCACTAGCTCAACTAGTGTGACTGTAACAGGAGAGTTCCCCGTAAGTTTTAAACAGAAGTTTTCGTGACTTGTTGGAATATCCCCAGTACTTTTTCAAATAAGTTTCCAATACTTAAGTCTCGTTCCTAACTGATTTATTTATATTCCGAATGTGGAAAAAAAATCTACTATTTTTTTGATTTGTTTTATTTAGAACAATGTAACATAACGTGCAAATTAAAAGTTAAACAATGAAACTGCTAAAGAAATTAATGTTCAATTAATAGTTTGTAAATCAGAGTTCGAGGGGCCCCCTGTGCTTGGGAGGCCCCAGGCCCATCTAGCTGCCATCTCTGCCCCATCTAGCCCTCTAGCCATCTAGCCCATCTAGCCATCTCTGCCCCATCTAGCCCACCGGTAGCTACGGCACTGTGTACATGAGTCTCGGTATTTATCGACAAACTTCGATATTAAAAGTGTATTGCTCACCCCTGAGCGATATAGTGATTAATACCCGTGGGTGGGTTAGCATCAGTTCTTTTGTAGGGATAAGCTTTCTTGAACTCTTTTTATTTAGTCCGCTTTAAGGCTTGACTAACCACCTTTTTTAGGGTTCCGTAGCCAAATGGCAAAAACGGAACCCTTATAGATTCGTCATGTCTGTCTGTCTGTCTGTCTGTCTGTCTGTCTGTCTGTCTGACTGTCTGTCCGTCCGTATGTCACAGCCATTTTTCTCCGAAACCGTAAGAGCTAGACTGATGAAACTTGGTGAGTAGATGTATTCTGTGAACCGCATTAAGATTTTTACATAAAAATAAAAAAAAAACTATAAATTTCGGGGGTCCCCATACTTGAAACTGAAACTCAAAAAATTTTTTTTCATTGAACCCATACATGTGGGGTATCTATGAATAGGTCTTCAAAAATGATGTTGAGGTTTCTAATATAGTTTTTTTCTAAACTGAATAGTTTGCGCGAGAGACTCTTCCAAAGTGGAAAAAAGTTGGTCCCCCCCCCTCTAACTTCTAAAGTAAGAGAATGATAATACTAAAAAAAATATATGTTGTACATTACTATGTAAACTTCCAACGATATTTGGTTTGAACGAGATCTAGTGAGTAGTTTTTTTTTTATACGTCATAAACCGTAAACCGCAATTTACCTTTCGACGAACTACAAGAACCTTATTATGTTACATCAAGTAACATAATATAAAGGTTCTTGTAGTTCGTCGTGCTACGGAACCCTTCATGGGCGAGTCCGACTCGCACTTGGCTGCTTTTTTTTTAATGCATTACGTATGTCGCATCAGCTGCACGCATAAAAAAACATGACTGATGCTGCGTTACCTTGCTCTGAGGCATTCCATTTAAGGCTTGAAGTGCAAGTGAGAGTGCGGAACGAGCGACAAAGAGGCACAATCGGCCTCCGCGTTCGGCAGCGTTCGACATCTGTCTCTCTTCTACTTGACTAGGCGATGCGTCCGCGTGGACAGCTGTATGACGTTGTCACGTTCAACTATCGTCAGTAAACCGACTTTACAGACAACCGATTTTTAGTAGTATTTTGAGTTTTGGACGGTCTTATGGCGGCCAAAATCCTACACAGCTGTTCATAAGTAGGTACATCATTCTCGTAGTCGCAAGCTGTCCAGAGTACAGAGCGAATCATTAAGCCCGATACACCAGTCTGACATCGGCAACAGCTGACTGGTGACTAAAGCCGAATGGTTGGCTCTCCCTCCTCGTCGCTCGCATATCGTAGGAAGTGACTAGCAGTTTTGTGTACATCATAATAAATTTTATATAAATAAATATTATGGACAATCCATACAACACTATCAAGCCTTAAACTAAGCTGATCTTGTACTTTGGGAACCAAATAGCAGACATAATTTAATTTAGTTTCAAATGTCCTTGAATAAATAAATAGTACATAAAATCATTTTTTTTTTGTAAATACTTAGAATAGGTACAATATAACAAACGTCTGTTCACCACACAAAAATATCTGTTCTCGGTGGGTATCGAACCCACGCTCTTCAGCGCAGAAAGCAGAGCTACTACGAACTGAGCTAGGAGAACTGTCAATTTCATACTAGTGCCAATGATACTAGGGTATATTCTATACTCGGTTCGCTACACGTTGCATTCCACATCATTGGCTCCGAGAGATATCTATATTGCATACGTTCGAATTAATAACGTACCTGTGAATTGCATGCAATATTGTAATTAGGAGCTGAATAGATTGCAGGATATGTTACTTATATGGTTTTATTGATATTGTATATTGATTGGGCTGGGCTGCGTTTGGGAAACTCCGTCAGGTTTTCTCGTCACCGATCCCACAATGTCTGAAGACGAAAGTCTTCAACCAGTGCGTCCTACCTGTAATGACTTTTGCTGCCGAAACGTGGACACTAACAGTAGGGTCAAACTGAAAGTCACTCAGCGAGCTAGCGAAATGTAGCTGGCACTGAAGGAGAACACAGGAAGCACTGGAGGAGAAGAGCCGAAGACCGGGCTCAGTGGCACGTCTTGGGAGAGACCTACGTCCAGCAGTGGACTGATATATGTAGGTTGATGATGATGATATTGATTGATATGTAATTTAATTGGTTATGTTTCCTATAATATTGCCACTTTATTTCTGCCACCAAAATATTCATTGGTTGCAAGTATAATTACAGGCTCGTGGCACAAGAAGTTTTTGCTCAATGACACTATACTCACAGGTCTTAATGTAAATGAATCATGTTTGATATTACTGGCACATGTGGCTGAACACCTGTATGTATGCTTAAGTTTGCCCAAGTTGATGGACGTAAAGCAGTCCAGCGTAAAGAATATTTCTGACGTGCGTGACTTACAAGGCAATGCTCTGTTAAAGGCGATAGTTACTACTTAACATCAGGTAGGCCATTATGCTTGTTGCATCAGCTATTTGTATATTAAATAAAAAAGCAGCCAAGTGCGAGTCGGACTCGCCCATGAAGGGTTCCGTAGCAACAAGTAAAAAAAAAGCATAATATAAAGGTTCTTGTAGTTCGTCGAAAGGTAAATAGCAGTGTACGATCTATGACGTATAAAAAAAAAAGCAGCCAAGTGCGAGTCGGACTCGCCCATGAAGGGTTCCGTATAACGACGAACTACAAGAACCTTTATATTATGTTACTTGATGTAACATAATAAGGTTCTTGTAGTTCGTCGAAAGGTAAATTGCGGTTTACGGTTTATGACGTATAAAAAAAAAACTACTGACTAGATCTCGTTCAAACCAAAAATCGTTGAAAGTTTACATAGTAATGTACAACATATATTTTTTTTAGTATTATCATTCTCTTACTTTAGAAGTTAGAGGGGGGGGGACCAACTTTTTTCCACTTTGGAAGTGTCTCTTGCGCAAACAATTCAGTTTAGAAAAAAACGATATTAGAAACCTCAACATCATTTTTGAAGACCTATTCATAGATACCCCACACGTATGGGTTTGATGAAAAAAAAATTTTTGAGTTTCAGTTTCAAGTATGGGGACCCCTGAAATTTATAGTTTTTTTTTTATTTTTATGTTAAATTCTTAGTGCGGTTTACAGAATACATCTACTCACCAAGTTTCATCAGTCTAGCTTTTACGGTTTCGGAGAAAAATGGCTGTGACATACGGACGGACAGACAGACAGACAGACAGACAGACAGACAGACAGACATGACGAATCTATAAGGGTTCCGTTTTTGCCATTTGGCTACGGAACCCTAAAAATGATTTTTATTTGTTTTAGGTATGTATGCAATTAAAACAGCTTATTGTTATGCAAGAGTTCAAAGAAATCAATAAAAGAACAAAATAAACGTCAAAACCTTTTCCAGTTTTTTATTTTTGAAAATCCCTGTGGATTTTATTCAGCCAACGTAACGTCATAGCCACAAGGTTGGCAATATCCGGCGTATGGCGCAGAGACAAGCCGACAACCTAACGAAACCATACGTTCCATTTTCAATCCCTGAATCGGATTAACTCGTTCGATTTTTAAAATCATTAGCTTGGAAAAGTCCGAGGTTTTATTCAAAAAAGGTTTGGTTGTGGCTAATCTTTTACGTAATGAAAAAGTTTTGAATGTTGATTTTATTTGGTTTCTTACTTTGTTTCAAAAATTCAAAATATTGAATTTTTGAATGATTTTTGCTTTAATTTAAATAGCAAATATTTTTACATAAAATAATCAAGACCTAGATTTTTTTTGTCTTTACTAACTTACGCATGTCATCCGTCGGCAGATTGAAAAGGCGTAAAATCTTATTTCTTAGAAATGCTGGGATTATATGTTCAAAACTTCTTCAGGTTGATGACAGTGAAAGAACCTAAACTGGACAAACATCTGCATATTAAAACGAACATGATATAATAATATGATATAATGTTTACTTACCACACTTAAAGTAGGTAATCACAATGAACCTTTGCGACATTATTAAAATCTTTGTGATTACACGATAAATATTTGTCACGATAAATATAAATGGGTCAAAATTACAATCTACATTCAAAATAAACAAATAAAAATCTTGAACATCGAGACCGAAATAACTAATAGATTTACTCCAAACATTGTATTCAATAGCACGAGAATATAACGCAAGATTTCTCTCAATCCTCCTTTCAATAAAATATCTTTAGAACGAGCGAAAATATTCTTATAACATTATTTACTCTGGGGCTTAAGCAGTGGTCACTTTTACTTTTCGGTCTCATACACCCGGATTATCTGTGAGTGTGTTTGGTTTGTCCCGACGTTCAATATACTCGAGTTTTATAACGCATTTTTTCTTTAAAAAAAGGTGTGATTGATGCTACCGTTGTACCAACATGTGAAAGATGATAGTTTATTGAGCTTTTTGTTGAATTTATCTGGTTAAAATATGAATGAAACCATCGTTTCTATACTCTGAGAGATGGTTTGATACAAAAGGTTTTTTTGTAAAGGTTTTATAGACAAAATTAACCGCTCATCATAAGGTGAGCTAACAGTTCGTGCCGTCGTTTGATCTTATAATGTTCTTGCCCACTACATGTAGAATGAGCCAATACAAATTTGGAATCTAGTATATGAAAAATACTGAAAGATCACACAAGATCATGTGTGAGTACCATATGTGGACAAGATAATCAGCGCCATACCGAATCTAAGACAGGCCTTAATTATTCACAGCCTGTTTCAGTCAGTAGAATATGTCATGGAGAGATTAGCTATCAGAATATTCATTGGAAAGTGAACCATAGGCTCGTAGAAGTGGTATAAAAACATAGGACGAAAAAAAGTTTTATCTTTTGCTTCTGAGCGAGACGCAAGATGAGAAAGAGATTAAAAAACTAATTTAAAATGTACTCTAAATTTGTAACAAAACTAATGATTTTTATACGTCATCATATTAAAATGCTCTAATATTATTACTTAGATTGATTAGTTTTTTTTTTTTTTAGATATGATTCACTATGATTTATTTACACAAAGAAACTTACAATTAAACAAATATTTACAAAATGTACAAAATACACAAGAAACAGTTGAGCTATCTGCAGATCGTTACAAACGATCTAGAGATAGCTCAACTGATCCAAATCAGTGCCAGACGAAAGCGTCCCCAAGACGCTGGCGGCATTGCCACGCTGAATGGCAATACTTATACGCTGCGCCAGATACCCACCAGCTCTTGGGTCACGCGTCGCTTCGATCAGTTGATGTAGATTTAATCTCCCTATATATCTTAACTACTATCTCTAAATTATCGATACAAGAGCAAACTCAAACTAATTTGTCTTGAAACTTGTAGTTTCAGAAGCTCAGCAATTACAATCCGTACCTGTAACTGACGTATCTAGATTACATTGATTTATGTAGGCATTTAGGACACGGATCTAGTGTTACTGGATACTAAATTCAATACAAGAAGCCTAATCAAAACCCCTAATAAAATAAATCTAATCAGAACCCTAATTCAATAGCCAAGTACAAGGTAAATTAAAGTACCTAATTTAAGTACTTAAGGTCGCCTAATTTTAAAATAAATATTGAGTAACCGATACAATCAACCTGTGAAAGATATAAAAACACAAAAACCACGAGATTTTTTTATTGTGTAATCCGATTGTTAAAATGTATCTATGTACAAAAACCAGATCAGTAAACGTGTAAGTATCAAACTTATTTATGTGCGCAATCGAATTGCTTATAAGATACCTATTATAATGTATTCAAATATTTTTATAAAAAAAAAATATCAGATAAATAGCTGATATAAATTCATATTTTTTGTAATAACCAAGGGTTAGATAGTGTTGTGTGAATGATCTACAATATTAGCTTGCGATTTTTTACGAACATGTTCATTGGTTTTATATTTTTCAAATGGTCAAAGTTGAGAGCAAAATGTTTGTAATGGTTTTCATCGTCATAAAGTGATCCTTTAAAAAGTTAATATACACACGATACATAGGTAATTATCGCCGTCCCTACCGTAATTGACTATTTTTATTGACGATAGTTTAGCTTTTAATTGAAATAACTATTCCATAGAACGAAATATCAGTAGAATAAGTTAACTGTTTTGTGACTTTTATGAATATTAAAATATCTAGAGTAAATGCAAATTACAATCGCATCCAGTATCATCAAATCAGCGTTCATGCATTTGTAAGCTGATTATAATGCATCTCTGTGTCTCATCTTAGGTGACCAGGCTTTGTGTGTCCATAATAAGACTTGAGATATGTAACTGGGAAACCATTACTAGTCTGGATTACCAGGCTAATCTAGACTTTGTATGACGTTTAGTAAAGTAGTAGGAGTAGAAGAAGTATTTTTTTCGGGATCCTATTGAATAATTTTATGAAGAAACTGCCTAGTTAGTATCTTTGCCTTCAGGAAAAAATCGGTTGTCTGTAGAGTCGGTTTACTGACGATAGCTGAACGTGACAACGTCATACCAGCTGTTCACGCGTACGAATCGCTCACTCAATTAGGAGAGAGACAGATGTCGAACGCTGACGAACGCGGAGGCCGATTGTGCCTCTTTGTCGCTCATTCCGCGCTCTCGCTTGCACTTCAAGCCTTAAATGGAACGCCTCAGAGCGAGGTAACGCCGCATGAGTCATGTTTTTTCGTGCGTGCAGCCGGCTCCATCGAACTATAAGACGTTGTCACGTCAAAAATATATTTTAGGTACCTACATATCCATCACGAAAACAAGATTTTCTTTGCCAGGTTAGTACCTAAGTTTAACTGTATTAGGTGTTTAAACCGTCGAGTTCAAAGTCAAATATGTGTATAATCAATAGTATCACAAGGATCACTTTCAAACGTCTTGTAGCTAGGTGAGTCTAGGTGCCAATTAGGTTGTAGGAGTAAATAGTGTTTCACACATATCACAACAAAATACATTATTTGGAAATAATTCCGTCCGACCTCAACATTCTCGAGTAAAAATCTAGTAACATTGTCCAAGTGCCCACAAGATGTACTTGTTTATTTTGGACCCTCTCACAAAGGTTGCACAACAAAGTATTTGGCCACGGACTTGATTGTCGAGTAGATTGAGTGACTGAAACGTCGAGTGCCTGTGTACTGAGG
The DNA here is from genome assembly GCA_939531255.2 of Thera britannica. Lineage (NCBI taxonomy): Eukaryota > Metazoa > Arthropoda > Insecta > Lepidoptera > Geometridae > Thera > Thera britannica. Next base: position 14,533,389 of record OW618036.2, on the reverse strand, counting down.
CTTGCCACTTAAGCTTTGTAGACGAGATTCCAGTGGAAACTGTACTGATATCTTTCTTTGTGATAGTGGTTGAAAATTACCTGTCAGTTGATTATTGACTGGCCTCTCAGCTTACAAGAGACAAGATTAATTTGTAAAAAGCTTATTTTACACGTCGTATTGTATATGTTACGGCTAATACCCGAAGTGCGGCTACACCTAGTTTTAGCCGGTTAGAATTAGGTGTAGCCACTTACTCTTGGTTAAACCTAGTACGAGCCGATTGTTTTCAGGTACTGCCATACACTATTTTTTAAATTAAGTAGGTATAAAAAAAAAACCTAACAACCTACTGTTACTTTTGTGACTTAAGTCGGGGTGCCCCGAGTTTGAATCTACAATGGCTCAGCCAGAACACTCGCAAGGAGCCCTACAGTCCCTACACCTAGTTCTAACCGGCTAAAACTAGGTGTAGCCGCACTTCGGGTATTAGCCGTAACATATACATAGGTACACTACTTACTTATAATTAGTTAGAATGTTATATTTAAATTGTACATTATTATTTGAAATATAAAAATATAATAGAATTTCATACTCAGTCGACGTTCTATTCATTCGAAAGCCTCGGAGGTTGATGTTCTACAGTTCAGGCAATTCTAGAAATTCACCTAAACTGTATAACACCTTCTCCAACAGCTTAGTTGGTAGTAGCTCTGCCTTCTGTGCTGAAGGTCGTGGGTTCGATCCCCACCGGGAACAAATATTTGTGTGATGGACGCAGATGTTTTTTCATTGTCTGGGTGTTATATTGTATTCTAGTATGTATTCACAAAAAAAGTATGTTAGTGTTTATATCAGATAACTGGTTCCTATAGTACAAGCTTTGCTTAATTTGGGGCTAGATAGTGTTGAGTGGATTGTCTAAAATATTTATTTATTATGTAACACTATTGCTACTAATTTCAATAGACTTATAGGTGAGACTTGAAATTTACGATTTTCAGACATTGTGTGTGCCTCAAATTATGTAACTTTGTCAAATTCGTCATAGTTACCAGTTTCCAACAAAAACGGAATGTAACAAAGTTACATTAAAGTTTCACTGGTACAATACCAACAATATGACCAACAAAAAATTAGAATAATTAAAACAAATCCCAACGCGTCATTTCTTTCTTTTATTTCAATCACGTGACTGACGTTACGTCACTCAAGCGCTCATGAGAACACCTGAGTTATTATATAAAAGTTTTTCTTTGTCAAGCCATTTCAATAAAAAGTCTGACAAAATAATCGTTCTGTTAATTTTTGATCTGCAAGTTAATTTATGTTTAAAGACATTTACGTTGGTGGTACAAGGTTGCCTGGTCGAGATTGCTGTTTCCGATAAGGCCACCCACTGTGTTACTGGGACTGTATTTTTGACGTGACAACGTCTTATAATTCGATGGAACCGCCTGCACGCACGAAAAAACATGACTCATGCGGCGTTACCTCGGCGTTCCATTTAAGGCTTGAAGTGCAAGCGAGAGCGCGGAACGAGCGACAAAGAGGCACAATCGGCCTCCGCGTTCGGCAGCATTCCACATGCATCTGTGTATTTTCTTATGACGTTGTCACGTTCAATTATCGTCAGTAAACCGACTTTACAGACAACCGATTTTTTTTAACCTAAAAACTGTATCCTACCTAGTATTAATAAAGAGTTTTCTATCGGTCTATGTTTTAAGTCTATTTATACTAGTATCACTTTACTTTTTAGGCGGGATGCAACCTGCATCTCTTCCATCAGAAGACTTCCTTCTGATGGAAGATATAATTAAAAAAGTACAACACTTCTTCAATGGACTTAGATTCAGATGCAAACAAACGTTAGACAGCCTATAGATATTTGAATTTTGAAAATATACCGAATCTTTTGTACCAATATCTTAAACACGAAAGTTTGTAAGTATGGATGGATGGATGTTTGTTACTCTTTCACGTAAAAACTGCTGAATAGATTTTACTGAAACTTTACAATAATATAGCTTATACATCAGAATAAAACATAGGCTACAATTTATAAAGATATTGTAACGGAGAACGGATGTAACTAACGGGAACGGGGCGGGGGAAGCTGCTTGTATAATATAACTGAAAGTCGTGCTAGTTACACTATTTCAAACTCAAGAAAGGCTGAACTGATTTGACTGAAAATTATAGAAAACTATAAAAGAAGCTTAGAACCATGAAACGGACTTAGAATACTTTTATCCCGAAAGAAACGGGAACAGGGCGAGCAAACCTGCAGGCGGCTGCTAGTTGTTTGATAAAAATAATTATAAGTTTAAAAAACTTGAGAAACCGACTTCATTGTCAAACGGCTAAACCGATTTTAATCAAATTTGTTTGGGACAATCTGGACGTAAGAATAACCTTCCAAATAAATAAATAATTTTCTAAATCGGTTCATAAATGACGGAGGCATGCGGTAACAAACATTAAAAAAAAAAAAACAACCGAATTGAGAACCTCCTCCTTTTTGATTGGAAGTCGGTTAAAAAAGATATTGTAGACAATTCACACAACACTGTCTAGATGTATAATACAAGCTCTGCTTATTTAGGGGCTAGACATTGAAGTGTGAGTTGTCTACAATTTTTTGTTTTTACTTTGGGAACCAGATAACTGTAATGATACACAACAATACATGTTTTTTTTTTAAACACATACTTAGAATACAATATATAAGTTACTTAGTTACTACAAAGGAGTTCATCACAACTCTATTACTATAAACTTCGGGCAACACCAAGGCAAAGTTAGCAACATTACTGCGTCCAACCCAGCGTGTAAGACGTCCGTCTACCAAGTCTTGTTTGCAGTAGCCCAAAGACAAATACTGTGTAGAATCGATGTGTATTCGGAAACTGGGATACTTGTGTACTCACTCGGCCATTGTTACAACATGATTTGAATACCCTATTGAGAGACCCGTGGAGTTAAGTTGGGTAAATATTAAATTAGCTTTTAGTTGTTTTGTGTATGCAAGGGTTAGTTTGTAGGTCGAATAGTTTAATTTTTTTTTTTATTTGAGATAAGGTTCACATTATTAATATGCTTAATATTTGTATGCCTCAAGCTGATGGTCGCAGGGTCGTGCATCGTAGGGCGCGTTACTAACGTGCGTGACCTACGAGGCAATGCTTTGTTATATGCGATGGTTACCACTAAACATCAGGTGGGCCATATGCTTGTTCCATCAGCTAGGTACTATAAAAATAAACGTTGTTATTGAAGATTGCAGTGTGACAGGGCCTTAATAAATAAATAAATATGTGTGAAAAATTCACACAACCTATCTAGCCCCAAACTAACCCAATTTTGTACCCAATCTGTAACCCAATCTAGTATCTTTGCCTTCAGGAAAAAATTGGTTGTCTGTAGAGTCGGCTTACTGACGATAGTGGAAAGTGACAACGTCATACAGCTGTTCACGCGGACGACGCGCGGACGCATCGCTCACTCAATTAGGAGAGAGACAGATGTCGAACGCTGACGAACGCGGAGGCCGTGCGTGCCTCTTTGTCGTTCGTTCCGCGCTCTCGCTTGCACTTCAAGCCTTAAATGGAACGCCTCAGAGTGAGGTAACGCCGCTTAGTATTTTTTTTCGCAGCCGGCTCCATCGAATTATAAGACGTTGTCACGTCAAAAAGATGAGATTGTGAAGTTTGCCACTGCCTTTGAATTTTCCCACCCGTGCAAAGCTGGGGTAGATCGCTAGTTTCGAAATAAGTTCCTCTGAGAATATTTCATTTCGCAGTTTACTACTTGTTCTGAACTGAGTTCCGATATTAATAGCTGCATGCTCGTGATTTGAATAGTTCTGTGGAGTCGTCCTCGAATGTCGCTAGGGTATTGTGGATATGATTGGAATGGAAGGCTTTTAACCGGTCTTTGTTAGCTATTTCTTGTTCTGGCTACTCATGTACAGGGAACGATCGTTCGGTTCCAGTTAATAGCTTTTTAGATTTCGATGCCAACGTGCAACGAAATTGTATGAAATTTTTGTAAGTACCATGGTGGACAGAATACATTATTTTTTTTCGATCTAGTAAATATAATTAAGTAATTTTTGCTAGAGTTTGAGCAGTAATTTAAGAACTAATCAACGAATAATTTGTTAGATTTTGGTAATATATTTGATACTTCCTACTTTTTTTCATTTGCAGCCATAAGAGCAATCGCCCACGAAAAACGATATTAAATAAATACGACACTATCAAGCCCCAAACTAAGCAGAGCTTGTACTATGGGAACCAGATAGCTGATATAATACATTTTTTTTGCATGCTTAGTATACCTACAATATAACACCCAGACAGAGAACAAACATTTGCGTTCAACACACAAATATTTGTTCTTGGTGAGGCTCGAACCCACGACCTACGGCTCAGACGGCAGAGCTACAACCAACTGAGCTGAGAGACCAGTCTTATATTGGGTCGACGCTTCATCTGCTTTCTACAATATCGTCGGTCTATTTATTGGAACATCTTATTAAGCATGTCCATATCATGTTCTTCCCACCTTAGTCTTATATATCACCACGGACACTGCTACCTCTGTTTATGTCCGATGCACCTGCTGGCCTACCATGAGCTTCATATGGTTATGGTTATGGCTGTCAAAACTGTGTCAACAGTGTCAAGACATTCAAACCCAAGAAGAAAATGAATGTGTGGGTCAGCCAATCTATACACAATATACTATTGACAGCCATAGCCATAACCATATGGAGCTCGTGGTAACCCTGCAGGTTTGCCGATGCACCTGGTTTGCCAACAGTACCCTTAACACTAGTTTCTGAAGCGTTTTAATTACTATTGAGTTTGTCACATCACCATAAATAATTATATGAATATACTATACAAAACTGGCCAAGTGCGAGTCGGACTCTCGCACGAAATGTTTCATAATTGACAACATTTCAGCTGGTCGCCATCGCTATCGCCTAGATGTGTCTTTGAGTTAATCGTTGAGTGTGGATTAGGATCCGATGGTTCAGCGGTAAGCACAGCCATAGCTGTGCGTTGGTACGAACCAAAGGGAAGGTCGCTAATTCAAATCCCGCTCTGCTCTCTTTTGGTATATTATAAAAATCTTTGTAAATAAATAATTGTTTACCTGCGTCTAAAAACTCATCGGTCCACCGACGCTCCATCCGAGTGGGGCCTTTTTTCGCCATAATAATCGATCATAATTCCCAGAAGTAGTCAACAATACCATATTTCTAGGGTTCTGTGCTTTTTCTTAAGCGCTGGCCTCTGATAAAGCGGTTGCTGTGTGATGACGGCTGTCATTTGAATGTGAACGTTATTTTAAGCTTTTCTAGAGGTTAAGTTACTTAAGATAGTGGCTACTTATTCGAACCTTTTGGGGCTGAGACGCTAGGGCCGTGGGGACCAGGAGCCCATAGGATTTTCAAAGATTTATCTGGGCGTCTGGTCGAAGCAACACGTGACCAAAATGCTGGTTTATACTTGGCTCAAAGATTAAGCATTGCCATACAACGTGGCAATGCTGCCAGCATTTTGGGAACGCTGCCATCAGGTAGCGGTTTGTTAGATTAGTGTAGGTATTTTTAATTTATTTATTCATGTTGATATTGTTATTATTTAATTTTTTTTCTTAAGTTTGTGTTTAAATAAAATATACTTCCTTGTTATTTGATTATAGTTACTTAAGTTAATTAAGGTAGGTATGTATGTATTTTTCATTCTACAGACACCACACAAAAATTTGTTCTCAGTGGGCATCAGACCCACAACCTACGGCGCAGAAGGTTCAGCTACTACCAACTGAGCTGAGAGGCCAGTAAAAAAAAGTATTTTCATTTATTATCTCTTTAACTCCCTAAAATGAAGACCGTCATCACGGCCACCGCTTTTACAGAACCAAATCTTTATGAAGCACTCAAGAAAGGCAGAGTTGAAGTGAATACAGTGCGCGCAACGTAATCAGGCACGCGAGCACGCGATCAGATCGCTTGATTACTTGACGGTGAGGGAATTACGTGTGGATGATTTTTATATTAGCTCAGTCATGGTTGCTTGCTTCGAAGGTCGCTTATTGTATTCTATTATTACAAAAATCTTTTTCGCTTTTTTAACCAACTTCAAAAACAAGGGAGGTGTTTTAATGTTTGCTTAGCTTAACTTAGTAGTAGTAATAAAAATTAAAGTAATACTTTCAGATTGGTCTCACAGAAATTTCATCAAAATCAGATCAGTAAATTGGCCATGAAGCCGGTATCTCAAGTTTTTATAGAACTTATTGGAAAACCAGATAGGTACCTAGTTTTTTTTTTCATTAAAGAAAACAAAACGGGAAAAAAGCGTCGATTTTAAATCTTAGGTACAGTAGATAGCCTTTTAGGTCAATTACGTTGCCCTGCCTGATCACCGAGAACAAATATTTGTGTGGTGAACACAGATGTTTGTTCTCTGTCTGGGGGTTGTATTGTATTCTAAGTATCAGAATTTTTTAATGGTTGGTAGTCCGATTATACACAAAAAAATCCTTCAACTGCTGGTTACGAAACCCGGTTACGAACAAGCACTAAAGTATCTCTGTTGCTAATGCTCTTACGTAATAACCAAATGTGTTAGATTTCCTTAGCGGGATAAATATTTACATAATACAAGAGGTTCCCAACCTTTTTTTTTTAATAGACCTGTTTAAAAATTTTGCTGGTTCCAGTGGACCCCTGCAGCTACATTTTTACTATATTCCCAGTCGATAAAAATATGGAGATCAGATCTAACTATGGACATTTATTTTGTGTTTTGTGTTGCAGCTGAGTCCTTACCACGAATCAACAGTTTTCAAAAAAGTTTTTACAAGTAACAGTCACTAAGCTTCTTAAAATATTATCTGCCTTCATTGGTAGGTGATTTAAGGCCAACATTTTAGTTCTCCACAAACCAGATAAATTTTCGTGGACCCTTACGAATTGGAATTGTGAACCCCCATTTTTTTGTCACGCCATAGACCCCCGTTGAATCTACCAAGGACCCCTGGGGGTCCACTTGGACAACCTTGGGAATCAATCTCTATACGTTCCTAGTTCATAAAATATAATAACATTATTAAGTTTCAGCAAAAGGCAATTCTCGGAAAGCAGAAAATTATTACAGTTGAAAAGTTATACGGTTGAGTACTAAAAATGTTATTGAGTCAAATAATAAACTTGTTTAGTTTTTATTAAGTTATTTATTTTATAATACAGTCGCCGTAAGATATAACTTTTGCAATCATCATGGCTGATGCATGATGCAAGAAAGAGTGAGTATGCATTTGACATCAATTTATCATAGAAATTTTCTATTTACACAAAGAAACTTACAATAAAATAAATATTTACAAAATGTACAAAATACACAAGAAACAGTTGAGCTATCTGCAGATCGTTACAAACGATCTAGAGATAGCTCAACTGATCCAAATCAGTGCCAATCATAGAAATTAATTTTATGTGGATTATTTTAATTTTATTGCATTATGACTTTTAATTTGTCATCATCATTTTTTTGTCTTTGTCCCATTCATGTGGGGTCGGCAAAACAGGTTTTCGTTCTCCATTTTCCTCTTTTAGCCGTCATTCAGCAGTCACTCCTTTCTTACCCATGTCATACTTCACACAATCCATCCATCTTTTCTTTGGCCTACCTCTACTTCTATAACCATCCACATTCATATCCAGCTTTTTTTTTTTAACATTATAGAATCCACACAACACTAACCCCACTAACCCCAAACTAAGCAAACCTTGTACTATGGAAACCAGATAGCTGATATAATACTTATATAATGTTTTTGTAAATACATACTTAGAATACAATAATAACACCCAGACAAAAAACAAACATCTGCGTTCACCACACAAATATTTGTTCTCGGTGGGGATTGAACCCACGACCTACGGCTCGGAAGGAAGAGCTACTACCTACAGAGCTGAGAGTCAGCTTTGTTCACATCCAAACGTACCTACATCTAGAAGCACACCACTGTTAGAATTCTATTAGTTTCCACGCGATGTTTTCCTTCACCAATTGTTTTTAGGAGTTTTTTTTTTTTTTTTTTTTTTACATATTATAGGCTTGCGTTTGACCGCAATCTCACCTGCTGTTAAGTGATGATGCGGTCGACGGTGTAGCACGCTTACCTAGAAGATACCTGTTCACTCTACTCTTAAAAACATCCAAGTTCTAAGTGTCCGGAAAAACAGACGCCGGCAAGGAATTCCACTCCTTGGCTGTCCGCAACAAAAAAGTTGAAGCAAAGCGCTTGGTGCGGACAGTTGGAACATCAACTATGTATGGATGTCGCATTTCCGTACGTCTAGTCGTCCGATGATAAAATGGGGATGGGGGAACTAAATCGTGAAGTTCCATCGCACACTCTCCGAAATGTAACCTGTAAAATACCGATAGACTGGCTACTTTACGGCGATGTTCGAGACTCAGGAGCTTAGACTCGACTAGAGTGTCACTACCAATGAGTCTTTTGGCTCGTCTCTCAATAGATTCCAACGCCTCAGTATTGGCGTTTTGCACTTACATTTAAAATGTTAGTTCAATAATACCTGAAATCGAAGCTTGCTCAATCTATAAATCCATATGCCCCGCCCACCTTAATCCTTCCCTTTTGCTCTACGACAGAGCAAAGCAACACAGCTCATATATAGATAAGCTAGGTCACTCAATGCTCAAACTTAAGCCTTGCGCACATTTAGGTCACCTGCGATGTCGATCAGTCTATCGCTGTCAAACTTCGTGGCAGTGTGTGCGAGTGTATGTAAAACCCTATGCTGAAACTGACCACTATTGTCACCACCATCGCCCAACGCCTAGATGTGCACAAGGCTTTAATGGGCGATGTTTTTTTACATGGTTTATTTTTTAACTAACTTAGCAGCACAAGGCCATGATGAAGACTTTTTAGGCGGCTTAAAACTGCAGCACTAGATCATAAAAACTTATTTGCATTTATATCATGACAAGTCAAATACGAGTAAGTGTCATCAACCTGTATGAATCTTAAGAGCGGGTCGTGCGAAAATTTGAGATTTGTTTTTAAAAAATTCATAACTAAATAACTAAGTTACATTTTAAAAATCGCAAAAGGACTAATTGTAAAAAAAATATACTATTTAACATGACATTCTATTAAACGCTGACATACGATTTTCATTAGCGTTAAATAGAATGTCATGTTAAATAGTATATTTTTTTAACACACTTAAATTTGAATTAATCTCAAATGTATAGTCTACAATTAGTCCTTTTGCGATTTTTAAAATGTCACTTAGTTATTTAGTTATGAATTTTTAAAAACAAATCTCAAATTTTCGCACGACCCCCTCTTAAAAAAAATATGTCCAAAAAGTTAAGGGCCGAATGGGATTTGAACCCGCAACCTTCCGTTAGTACGGGAATGTGCTGAGATATGAGGGGGAGATGGGCAGCAGTCAACACAGTCTCGTACCAAGACGAAGGGCGCGGGTTCAAATCCCACTCGGCTCTTAATGTTTGGGTCATTATAAAAATCTTTGTTATTTGCCTATGTGTAGTCAACACTATAACATTTAAAAAAAACTGTGATACTGTTATAACTGTCGTGACTGATACAAGTAGTAAGTTGAAGCGCAGGTCATATAGCTCGAAGAACCGATAATTGTTGGGGAATAAAGGTTCTCGAATAGCGACCACGAACCGGAAGACGAAACGTAGGGCACCCACCCACCAGATGGACCGACGACATTGTTAAGATCGTGAGAAGTCGGTGGATGGAAAGAGCTCAGATTCGTTCTTCCTGGAAATGTGTAGGGGAGGCCTATGACCAGCAGTGGACTTCTTCAGGCTGATGATGATGGTGATGACTGTACAAGCTGTTTGTCGCCCACTGTGACATAGCTAAGCACGCAGGTAATTTATGAGGTAATAACTGTAACCTTAATGTTACTCCGATTCTAATGTTGCCTTATTGAACCGTTAATACAAGTAGCTTAGCTTTGCAATGGTTACCAAAATTGTTTGGTATAATTATGTTAATTTTTGCTTCCGTCCATAATAGTCATATAGAATAGTCATAGTCAGTAAAATATAATAGTCATAGTCAGTAGAATATAATATTCATAGATTTATAGGTTTGTCATAACACATAATATTAAAAAACCTGGAATAAATGATAAAAAAAATATTTTAATGTTGAATCAAAGTCAATATTCAATTATTTGACTGGCCTCTCAGCTCAGTTGGTAGTAGCTATGCCTTCTACGCCGTAGGTCGTGGGTTCGATCCCCACCAAGAACAAAATATTTGTGTCGTGAACACAGGTGTTCTCTGTCTGGGTGTTATATTGTATTCTAAGTATTTATTTACATAAAAAAAACACCTATAAGTAGTATATCGGCTATCTGGTTCCCATAGTACAAGCTTTGTTTAGTTTGAAGCTAGATAGTGTTAAGTGGATTGTCTAGAATATACATAAACCACAAGGCTAAGTACATGAATATTCCTGTCATTAAATAAGGTAGATACCCAATTTATTTGATTTTATGGGTTTTTTTTAGGTTCTACGACATGCTAGTTTCTTATAGATGTTTTCCTTCGCCGTTTGAGAGTACCTATAGCATGTCCACATATTTTTTTCCACAGAAAAACTCAGCAAAGCGCTACGCAGGCTAAAATATAAATTTTAAACATCACGTGAGCTATATTTGTTTCTCAATTTAACCGACTTCAAAAAAACAAAGGAGGAGGTATATTCGGTTGGTATATATTATTTTTAATGTTTTTTAAAGCCAATTTTTATGAAATTGCTAAGGGATTAATCTGGAAGTATAACCTTCTAAATAAAAAAACAAATCGGCCCCAAAATGAGGAACTTTAATTTAGCAAAAGTAAACAAATATAAACAAAAACAGTACAACTAAATTAAGAACCTATTTTTTTTGAAGATGGTGACAACCATGACACGTCTCTAAAAATCAACTGAGCCCTGTTCTCATAAAAACAAGCCCCTTCGGGTATCCAAAATGCATTAGGCTCAACACGTAGCGTGGCAATTCGTCGCGACCCATCGTTTGTCAAACCTGACGATCCATCTTCAGCTCCATTCGTCGTGTGTGAAGGCTGACATTGAACGTGTAAAGGCCTGCGCACACCTAGGTCGCTGGCGATGGCGATCAATGAAATGCTGTCATATTTTGACAGCGTTTCACTATAAATAATAAATAAATAAAATAAATAAATATTGTGGACAATGTATACATATAATACAGTAGATGTTTTCTATCACCATTTGAGAGTTTTGATACAGTGCACCATCATACATTTGAAGACGGAGGAACAAAACATTTTTGACGTGACAACGTCTTATAATTCGATGGAGCCGGCTGCACGCACGAAAAAACATGACTCATGTGGCGTTACCTCGCTCTGAGGCATTTCATCTAAGGCTTGAATTGTAAGCGAGAGCGCGGAACGAGCGACAAGGAGGCACAATAGGCCTCCGCGTTCGGCAGCGTTTGACATCTGTCTCTCTCCTACTTAAGTGAGCGATGCGTCCGCGTATGGACAGCTGTATGACATTGTCACGTTCAACTATCGTCAGTAAACCGACTTTACAGACAACCGATTTTTTTAATGCATTTCTTATTTTTCTTCTTCTTCCTGCCTTTATTCCAACTTTCTGATGGAAAAAAACATCAGTGGCCTTCCTGATGTTAAGTGGTAACCATCGCCTGTAACGAAGTATTACTTCGCTGGTCATGCACTACGGAAGTTCAATTCACGACTTTATTAGGATTGGAAGGCCATTACACAACCACTGGACCATCAGTGCTTGTTTTGATGATGATGATGCTATATTAGAATTATTATACCAGTCAGATCAATAACCTACTTAAAAACCTCCATACGTAGAAATAAAAGATGACATAAACACGCATTAGAAAATTGATACTTCAATGGACGTAGCACTTTATTCTGTGAGTATCGCAATAGTACCTAAAGCAAACGTACACTGGACCAGGCTTAAATTATAATACAAATAAAAAAAAAAATATAATCAAAGACATGGACAGTGACAGTGACAGTGACAGTGACAGTGACAGTGACAGTGACAGTGACAGTGACAGTGACAGTGACAGTGACAGTGACAGTGACAGTGACAGTGACAGTGACAGTGACAGTGACAGTGACAGTGACAGTGACAGTGACAGTGACAGTGACAGTGACAGTGACAGTGACAGTGACAGTGACAGTGACAGTGACAGTGACAGTGACAGTGACAGTGACAGTGACAGTGACAGTGACAGTGACAGTGACAGTGACAGTGACAGTGACAGTGACAGTGACAGTGACAGTGACAGTGACAGTGACAGTGACAGTGACAAAGACAATGTCATTATCACTACATTCAATTTTATTTTTATCTCATATTTTTATTTCCTACATCGTCCGTGTCATTTTATTTTTAAGTAGGTAGGTACGTATTTTAGTGTATGTAACTTATAGGTAGGTAGGGTCACTAAAATGCTTTTCTTACTTCTTACATTGACTGCTTACTACGAGTATTTAATAGTATATTCGAGAAATATTTAAAATTTTGTATAAAGAACCGAATGGGCCCCCAACAATGGTAGACGACCTCGCGGCAGACCAAGACTCAGATGGCGGGACGATCTTGACGCGTTTATGGTGGACTGGGCATCCACAGCACAGGACCGAGAGGAGTGGAAGGGGGTTAGGGAGGCCTTTGCCCTGCAGTGGGACGATGCAGGCTAAAAATAAAATAAATAAATAAAATAAAGAACCGATGAAAAATCTCACCGAAATTCTCCGAAATCCTCGAATATCGATAACATTTTTCTCCCTACACTAACTAGCACCTTGTTCACTTATTCCGTATTTCCAATTTCATAAATCCAAAAAGAGCCTTTAAAAATCACTCTTTTAATTGCATCTAGACTGTCATTCCAAATTCGAATTACTTATTCCAGGTATTTTGTAGTTTCAAAAGCATCTGTTCTCCATGTAGGTTGTATTTTTATTTGTATTTGGAGCGTTCTATTCGAATTTCAAATTCGAAGTTCTAATTTAAAACGGTCTGCAGATAGCTTAACTGTTTCTTGTGTATTTTATTCCTTTTTAGGTTTCCGTAGCCAAATGGCAAAAACAGAACCCTTATAGATTCTTCATGTCTGTCTGTCTGTCTGTCTGTCCGTCCGTATGTCACAGATACTTTTCTCCGAAACTATAGGAGCTACACTGATGAAACTTGGTAAGTAGATGTATTCTGTGAACCTCATTAAAATTTTTACACAAACATAGAAAAAAAACAATAAGTTTTGGGGGTCCCCATAATTAGAACTGAAATACAAAAAACTTTTTTCATCAAACCCATACGTGTGGGGTATTTATGAATAGGTCTTCAAAAATGATGTAGAGGTTTTTTATATAGTTTTTTTCGAAACTTAATAGTTTTTGCGAGAGACACTTCCGAAGTGGTAAAAAGTTGGTCCCCCCCTCTATCTTCTAAAATAAGAGAATGATAAAATTAATAAAAATATACGTTGTTCTATGCAAACTTCCAACGATATTTGGTTTGAACGAGATCTAGTCAGTAGTTTTTTTATACGTCATACCTTTCGACGAACTACAAGAACCTTTATAATTATTATGTTATTTGTTGCTACGGAACCCTTCATGGGCGAGTCCGACTCGCACTTGGCCGCTTTTTTAAATATTTGTTCAATTATAACTTTCTTTGTGTAAATAAATATTTGAAACGAATGTTTGTGTCTTATATCAGAATAGTTCCCGGTATCAAGTCTGCCCGTTGCTCAAGCGTATTCAACATACGCGTGCCGAATACGGGATGCGCAATATTGCCGATATTATGTTCTTGTAAATATTTTATGCGACCTCCGGCTTATTTACGGGTTTTTGGTGCGTTAGAAAGATTAAATGATACGAAATCGATGGGAATTTCTTATTCGACCAGTTTGGAAGTGGGTGAAAATGATGGAAAGGACCAAACTAGCGTGCTTAGTTACGTTCAGCTGTTTTTATTGTAGCATGATACCTGCTGCGTAATCAAAACAATAAGCTCTATTTAAGTAATAGTAGAGCTCTTTGTGAAGGGCTCGTCCGGGGAGGTACTACCACCATGCCTATTTCTGCCGTAAAGCAGCATTGCTGTGTTTCGGTTTAAAGGGTGTGGGTGCCGGTGTAATTACAGGCACGTGAGGCGAAACATCTGTATGCCTCAAGTTGATGAACACAGGGCAATGCATCGTAGGGCACGTTCCTGACGTGCGTGACCTATGAGGCAATGGTTTGTTATAGGTGATGGTTACCGCTTAACATTAGGTGAGCCTATGCTTGTTTCATCAGCTATTTGTATAAAAAAACAGGTAAGTCAAAGAAAAGATGGATGGACTGTGAGAAAGAAAGGAGTGAGCACTGAATTAATGACGAATGATAGAGGTAAGTGGTGTTCATTAAAATAGTAGGTTTACGTTTTTTCGAACTAGATGTCGTTGCGTCTTGAGATTTTGTAGACACTTACTTGTGAATTCAATAACTGGAAGCTTCGCATTGCACGAGTAGTTGGGTGTTTTATTTATACCTATAGAACCCGATCTACCACCTAGCAGGCTATACGTCTGTACAAGTGGAATAACAATAGCTGTTGTGCCGACCCCATGCAGCATGGGATAAGGGAAGATGATTTATCAATAGTTATAATTCATTAGACTTGACTTAATTCAAATGCAACAGTTAACAATCTTAAATCAAATCTATGTTACAAGACGCAATTACAACGCAATCCTGTAGTACCACAAGCTCTGTCTGGTTCTGTCTCTGGCTCTAGGTTTGGGTCTGTGTGAATGCTCACCTTTGTATTATACTGTGTGTGTGACGTTTTGACGTAGGATTTATGTAATCAACACTCACACAGACTCAAAATCAGGGCCAGAGATCTGTCTCTGGCCCTGATTTTGAGTCTGTGTGAGTGTTGATTACATAAATCCTTAAACAAACAGAGCTTGTACCTACTGGAAGATAATGTTTTAGTAATAATCATATTATTATTTAGACTTGACTTAATTCAAATGCAACAATTAACACTCATTTACATAACAATCTTAAATCAAATCTACGTTACAAGACGCCATTAAAACGCAATCCTGGTTGTCAGTTATGCATATGAAATGCGTTTCGCAAATCATATCACGCTCATGACTACTACTTGATCTCACTTGAAAGCACCAAGTAGTCAAGTAGTCCCTACAGTAGGCCTACAACAAGCTCTGTCTGGCTCTGTCTCTGGCTTCAGTTTTGAGTGTGTAAGTGTTTACTAAATAAATCCTACGAAAGTCACACATACAATATAATACACTGGTGAGCACGCACACAGACTCAAAACCAGAGCCAGAGACAGAGCCAGACAGAGCTTGTGGTAGGCCTACAGATCCTAAGATCATGGGTTCAAATCCAGTGATTTTTATGTTCAAAAATATGTACACTATGTCAGTTTTTCAAACGGGGAAAAAAAAACATTGTGAGGAAACCGGCATGTCATAGAACCTTTGCAACTCGAAAACATTTGTGTCAAGGCAAAGGAGCTTCTCTGTGGTACACTTATAGTCCTTTCACCGCACTGGTTTGAAAAAACTACTGACAAGACTTATTAAAGATTGTATCATGGCTAGCAGGGGTACGGATAAAATAAATTATAGTTTAAAAAACTAAAAAAAAAACGCTTTTATAACTAATTGAACTAAAAAGTTAAATTTTTCAATTGATTATTACAGTTTTATTTTTAACTTTTTAGTTCAATTAGTTATAAAAGCGTTTTTTTTTTTAGTTTCTTAAACTATAATTTATTTTTCATTTTTTAGGTTTTTTTTCATTTTTTTTTTCATATTATTGCATTGTCATCGACCTTTGACAGGTGTGCAAAGTTTGAAACAAATCTGATCGTTCAAAGTAGGAGAAAATCGAGCTCAAAGAGGTCGGTTACATACATACATACATACAGGTGAAGCTAATAAAAGCGTTATAAAAATAAATATTGTAAGCGAAACTTGTTAATAAAACAAAATATAAGTTAATTTTCAATGCCATAGTACTTTACCATAGTATTTAAAAATAACTGGCCTCTCAGCTCAGTTGGTAGTAGCTCTGCCTTCTGCGCCGTAGGTTGACGTTTCGATCCCCGATTGCAAATATTTGTGTGATGAACCACTTATTTATGTTTGTTCTCTGTCTGGGTGTTATATAAGTATTATTTGCAAAATAAATGCATTCAAGTATTATATCAGCCATCTGGTTCCCATAGTACAAGCTATGCTTAGTTTGGGGGCTTGATAGTGTTTTGTGAATATTAATTAATTAAAATTAGCTTCATAAATTAACTCTTTTATTTATTTAATTAATTCTTAGTCCTGTAGCACCTACCGACGGTACTGTTTTTATCACCAAGCAGTGATGTTCGCAAAATGAGCAACCATAGTAGTGGTAGGCGTAATATAATTTGCAAACACACGATGACGTCACATAACGACGTCATTTAACCGGCTGGTTGTAAGCTAATAAGCGGAATTACCTATTTTAACGATTAGTTTCACTGGTAATTAAAAGGAGGTTTGAACCTAATTTATGGAAATTCAGTTTTCGTATTTGGAATTTCAATTATTCTAAATTTGAATCCTGTTTTAGTACAGTCAACATCAAAAGTAAAATATTATAAAACCAATAGAAGTGTTTTACAAAATAAATCGACCGATTGTAATAATTACGAAACTACATTTTATTTGAAAAGTTCCACAGTGGGTTTAGCTGGAGTTGGTCGCGAAACTCACCTAGCTCTATGACGTTTCAAAGTGATCTTTGTGATGTAAATATTGTTTTTCTTTTCTTTTTATTTGTTGATTCAGACAGTACTGTAGAACTACACGATTTTGTGATTTTAAAACGCAATAAATAAACGTGCAATGATCACCTAACTGCCTGCATTTTTGTTTGACATCGAGTGGTGGAGTTTCCATGTAAAAATTACACGTAACTTTTATATGGAAACACAAAGTTTACTTTAGTTTCCATATAAAAATTATACACGTAATTTTTAAAGCGGGACGCTTTAGTGCCTGGGATAGGATTTTAGACCACAACATGCTAGTATGGTGTATGCTGTAGTATGGTTTTTTTACCCTAGAAAACCAAAATAAAATTGAACTAGCTAGGCCCTTATATGTCAAAATAAAATACAGATTCATGCGAGATGACTCAATTAGCCAACTCTAGTGGTGGAATCCTAACAAGCTCCAACTAACGATGCACAATCTAAATTGAAACTCGTATACCCAACTAAAAACGTATAGTCAAAAACAACAAAAAGTTTGGTTAGTTACGTAGCTAAAATACAACGGTTTTATTAAATTGATACCGTTGGGAAATGCTATTATTTGCTTTGCACTCTCGTTTCATTCATATACATAGGCGAATGCTCGTCATTTTTATTTAAAAATATGCTTTGATTTATATCAAAGTTTTTTTTCTTTTTTTTTCATGCAAACGCTTTGATGAGGTTATAGGTACTTTTCAGTAGTAATTTAAGGTTATGTGTGATGGACTCGTCTGACTTGTAAGAAGTACCATCATTTCACATTAGGTGGGTAGTTAGTACCTTTATCAAAACTTCTTCGAAGTATCGACTTCGAAGAAGTTTTGTTATAAACCTACCCTTCTTCAGGGGGTTCTTCAGTCTGCCTTCGTTCTGCAGGAAGTGGCCGAAGGAAAAGGGGGAGGTTTTCCTGGAAGTGGGACAGATTAGGTTGAATTAAAAAAATATGCGCAATGTGGATTAGAGAACAAATGAAATTCCATAGAAGTTAAGACTAATCTAATAACGCATTCAAAAAGTACTTCACGAACCCAATTTCAGCTAATCAAGTTAGAAAAAGGGGATGCAAAGTTATGTTGACATAATTTCCGTATAACATAAATGGTTGGGGAAGGCTGGCACCGTCTCACATAGAAAACCAGTAACTTTGCCATCACTCCTCTACTTTCTGGTCATTGTAAAGTGGCCATTTCACGCTTTCTTTTCTTTTCAAGTTCTGTCGTCATTTTACTAAAGTAGACTACTATTAGGTAAGATAGGAACGTTAGGTCTTTCTGACAAATAATCTGGTTCACTGACATGACAGCTTACTATAGTTAATTATATTTTTTATAGAGTATTTTATAACACGTTGTTTTCTCAAGGAGCGTTCAGAATCACCCAGTGTTAACGCCAACTTCACTCCATACAGTTGCTCCGTACTTCAGAGCGTGGGAGCATGTTTCCTTAGACAACGAGCGAACGGTGGGAACCGCCATTTTGTTTTTACTTAAAAAAACTACCGCCATATTTTTTTACTTTGTAATGTAATCATCAGAATAAACAACTAATAAACACTAGTAGTATCAAACCCTCTGGAGTTCTCGATATGCCTCAGTAACAACCAGTTTTTTAAGTAAATGTGGCTGAAAAGGCATAATTATAGCGTAATTGGTCACATAACAAGGGGAATCCAATTAGGAAATGAAAGCGGGTGAAGTAGCTTTATGTTTCTTCCAATGGCATTTGAAGAGGATTGATCCCGATATTGAATTTTATACAAGAATCAGCACAAGAGTGGAAGCGGCCTCACCTTTTGATCCTTAGGTCGTGGGTTTAAACCCAGTTGTGCACCAAAGAGTTTTTTGTTACCCCACGAAACTAATTAAATTATAATATATTTTAACTAGTTATAGAGAATTGTAGCAGAGTTTGTTCTGATCGGATTGATCAATTTTCTGGAAACAATAAACAATGAAAAGTTTTGAACAAATTTCGGAAACAAAGCATAATTATTTACGGGCGAGTTTAGTTCAATAGTTAGTGTTTCAATGAAACAGGTGGAAAAACCAATCAAAATCTATGAGAGTTTTCCAGTTTATGAAGTTCGCATTCAGTTTGCATGCGGTGCAGTAAAGTTTTGCCCAATTAAATTATTTCCGCAACGATCATACAACGCTTGCAATAATTGGAAAGGTTGAAACTTCAGTCGCGTAGGTGAGAAATCATTATTTATTTGTTTCTCTTTGGGAAGAGACATTCAACTAGAAATAATTATGGAAGAGTCTTTGGGTAGTATTTTTAATTTGGAGCGGAAAAATCAGTATTTGTATCCGTTTGGCACAATCGTCTGCCTTCAGGTGTCTGCCCGTTCAAATAAGCACACTTAGGCAAATTTCCACACTTTCACCGCACGCATATCTGCCGTGCTACACTGTTTTAAGCCGTGTAGACGGCGGTTTCATACCAAATTTCGCATGGCCCCTAAACGTCCTTGGTAGAAAAGCGCGCTCGCCAAAGGTTGGGGTTGGTTTTAAGCCAGAAGGTTGACAGAAGTGTTCTGCCAAGGTCACCTTGTAGAAACAGTGGTTTTAAACTGTCTAAAAAATGTTCTACGCGCCGTGCTCTGCCCCGCTCCCGACCACAAACATACAAACAAACTTTTAACCTCTATCCCCTTGTTATTTTACAACTTTGAGGGTTTTATTTATTCATGCAAATTTTAATATTCTTTAGAAGATAAAAAATACAGCCAAATTTAGAGCATCTTTTTTTGGAGATGTTTGAAAAATAAAACCTTGGAACTTGTTTGAACTTTATCCTATAAGGTCGCACATTGCATTGTTTTGTCAAAAAACATTCTAATAATCTTGAAGCACTTAAGTATGTTTCAGTGCGATGAACAATAAAGAGTTATCTACTTAAGTATCTACAATATGAAGAAGACTATACAGAAAACTACAAAAGTGTAAATTAGCCATCACAAAAACAAAACCGCATTCACAGTGGAAACAAGAGTACACTTTTGTACGGGCCCCTCGCGTTAGGGGTCGTTCAGAACCCTTTCACAACGTCTCGTCGGGTCCTTTACTAATGGTCTCTTTTGCTCTTTGCACTTACTGCTTTCAAAGTTATAAGGTGTCGGGACTGTTTCTGTTTGGCTGAGAAAGTTCTAGAAGAATTTAGATGTTAGTGAGGTTGCTAGAAGTCAGTGGAATAAGGGTGTTGAATTTTCTCATCTTGGAAATGAATTGTGATACTTATTTAATAGTGGACTTCCACTCTATTGGTGATAAGTGATTATTGAAACCGTATTCAGTTCTTTAAAAAGTTCTGTTACTTTCAAAATCTTTGTGTGTAATTATTTGGACTCAAAAAAAATACTTTACTGTTGTTTCCCCAAAATACACTACAAAGTTAGTTCTAACAATAAAGTTCTAGACATATTTATGCAAAATAAGTGTATTAATAATATAATACAAACTTTTGGATCTCGCATGAGATGAAGGGACGGGCTTGCGATACAGGCAACTAAAGGCAGAAGATCGCAGTGACTGGGAAAAATGGGGGGAGGTATTTGCCCAGCAGTGGGTGGGACACAAAGGGCTATTAGCAATAGTAGTAGTAATAAAAGATTATAATAAACCGTTACGATCAGTCTGTAAGCCTCGTGAAATTTTCTCAGAGAAAAACAAAACATGGAATAAAACAGAGAAACGAGTAAAAAAACACACTTTAAAAAGACTAGCACCATGTGTTGTATTACAAAGGATGTACTTCATGTCTCATGCCTTTGCGGACTTACTACGAGAACTCGATCTGAAAAAAACTTGCTAATATAACAAGCAAATTCCTATGACAAAGCATTATCAAAAGCCCAAAGATTTTTACTGCTAGACCACTACATAGGAAATAAAAATTTTGAGCCTTCTCCTTTCATTGATTACTTAAAATCTATGCAATATCGTCGGGTTGGAAGGACGTCTTACGCGTCATCTTTTGGTAGCCAAGGTAACTTTTGTTCCACCAGCAGTAGACCAAAGAAAACATGAATGAACTGTGTGAAAGATGGCATGGATAAGAGAGGAGTGAATGCAAAGATGATGGCTGACAGAAGGAAATGAAGAGGACATGTTGTGCCGACCACACATGAAGTGGGATAAGATCAGGAAGAAGAGTGGCTTGTTATGCAAGTATTATTATTGTCAAATTAATTCATATTTATTCGATGTATTAATTAACAAAACAAAGCGTCTGAGTATAAGAAAAATTTATCCCACACCTACTTACGTTTGCATACTCGATCAAATCATAAATTATATCATCGAGTTTTCTAGAACAAGTAGTAGTGGTTACATTCCAAGATGCCGGAGTAAGCTTGCGTCCACTTTGATCTCTGAGAATTGTAATTAAATAAGCTTTTATACAGGGTTGTTTTACGTGCCGAAAATAATTAGATGAATTGCGTAACCCAACGGAAAACCTCGCTCTTTGAAGAAATACGCGTGTTATGGATCTAAATCTGTTCTCCGTGTGCTGAAACTGCAAATTACATGATTAACTATGTCTGTATACAGATATAGATATATTCTTTTTTGCAAATAGCATACGTTTGTGTAAAAAGTGCTATCCTCCGTATCTCTCTCGCAAATAAAGGTTCGTTTTCTCATAAAAAGAGACGTAAACTAGCACGCCTCGGGCGAGACAAGATACCAAAATATTGATATATCTGCGATGTTCAAATAATACTGCTTTGACGTCGATTTGCGCGTTCTATTGGAAATTATAGAGGTGTAGGCTTCCCGCGATGGGGTGTCGTAGACCACGTACAGATACTGATACTTTCATATTTACCAATTATATAAAAAAATGTGGACGATCTACACCACACTATCTATTAAATAGATCTTGATAGAGGAGGAACTGATTATAAAACAATATTTTTTTTTAACAAATTACCGGTGCATTTTCAAAATAGTACGCACAATGCTTGCAAGATGTGTTCCAAATTCAAAATTACCTAGTATGAAATAAATAATATCGGTAGCACACACAAACATACTTGTGCCTGCAAACTGACAACAAGTTTTAAAACAGGCCTGAAAACCGACCTGCCGTCTGGCAGGTCTGTTTCATCACAATTGCTGTTTTGGACTATATAATTAATAACCCTGGCGCAACGCTGGAGTAGTTAAATCGTGTTTTGTCACATTTGCTCGAGTTGACAGTTGCATGTCAATGCAAGAGACAAAACACGGATTAACTAGTCCAACGCTACGCTAGGATTATCAATAAGACCCAAATGAGTACTACTTGTTGTGGAAGGGCGATTCATTTGTTTATTGAAATTAATGGCAGTGAGTGCAAAAAAGCGTGGCATTGATGGAAGTAACCCAAAAAGAAGCTCTAGTCTTGGAGTAAAGTCTCCACGTCTGTACAAGCTGGGGCACAGAGTGATAGAGCCAATAGAGCTGTAACGTTATTACAGGCAATTTGCCGTACGCCTACCAGGCGCATTGAACTGAGGATATTTTACGAGTCTATTCTACTGAGGTAATGTGACGAATGTGGGTGATTACATCAGTACCTATACCTACCGTATTTTTGTGGTCAAACCGATATGCTTGCGTTACTGTGTTCCATACAAATACATTTTTGATCTTTACAATTGGTGACAGAATATTTTCGACCCACAACACTATCTGACCACAAACTAAGCAGAACTTGTACTATGGGAACTGAGATAGCTGATATACATATTTTTTGTAAATACATAAAAAGGAATACAGTATAACATCCATACAGAGAACCAACATCTGCGTTCACCACACAAATATTTGTTCTCGATGGGGATCGAACCCACGACCTACGGCGCAGAAAGCAGAGTACCAATTAGTTTTTCTAAAATTATGTGCACTATGTATTCCCAAAGAGTGAAGGATGTCAATGCAGAAATAATTATTTTTGAACTTAATTATTGCCTAAATGATTCACAATCCCATTTTGACCTTCAAAGATTGGAAGAGTATAGAAGCCAATGCAAATGAAACTGTATCTGAGTGACGGAGCGTGCCACGTAGGGCACGTCATTGTAGACGTGTACTAAGGATTTAGCTCAGTGAATTTATTTTCGGCACAACATTAAAGTACTATTATTTACCAAGATTTATGTGTACAAAAGGGTTATCTACGATAGCGCGTGCGAAATTTATACTTCCACATCCGGTTGCCGACCGCTGTGGATTCGATATCCTGAAGGTTCTACCTACGGACCAGGTAGTGTATATTGTTTTATTTATCTCTACTGGGAAATCATGATTATGTGAAAACTAGAGCTGAAACGTAATATAGGCTTGGTGGTGTTTAACTGCCATCTTGATAACTAACTGTTTATTTACACATAGAAACTAAAAATTAAATAAATATTTACAAAATACACCAGAAACAGTTGAGGCCGTTACAAAATATTCAGAGATAGCTTAAGGGGCAATATAAATACAATTATTACAATAATATAGTGAAAATCTGCTTAAATTAGTAATCATTTTGGTATTACGTTTGTATGAAAATTCACGTTCCGCCGGCCCCTTAAGTGATCCAAATGAGTGACAGACAGAAGCGTGCCTATGACGCTGGTGGCATTGCCACGCTGCACCAGTGTGTCGACCGGGAACCAATCGTATGAAATCGTATCGCCCACCTCTGCCACCATTTTGTATGGAGAAACCAAAAGCGCCCCTAGCGGATTCTTCAAGACTCATGAATAGCGATTGCGAGACGGTGACGTGTTCACGTCAGCTGGTGTACGATTGGTTCCCGGTCGACACACTGGTACCTACCACCAGTAGGCCTATCTAATTGTTGTGTCACACAGACACAAAACCCGAGCCAGAACCAGACAGCGCTTGTGGGAGGCCTACAGCTTTTGGTTCACGCGTTGCTTCGATTTAGTGTAACATCTTGGTTAGTTTAAAAACTGATCGATGTCTTGATCTCTAAGATGTTAGACAGATACTTGGGTTTTGTCTAATCTATGATCTATGTCTGATGCAACTAAATTTCTTTTTTTTGAGAAAAAGTGCCGGGACAAAAGTAAACCTACTTGATGTTGAGTGGTTGTATCTGCCTTTATCAACCACAGACCGTGCCTTTATTAGCTACTACTGAGAAAAAACATAATACTCTTTTGAGCACCGGCTGCCCTTCAAATCAAAACACGGCAATTTCTAAATATTTTTGTGCTCAATATAAAAAAAGAAACAATAAGATATTTATTCCTACATCGCCATTGAATGACACACAATTTCGTGCACAATAAAACAAAGGCCAAATAAATCTACCAATTTCATTTTGATAGGGGTCGTAAATTTCAATTTAGTTAAATACCCACCCTTTCAGCTATTCTTGTACAAGTGGACTTGCTAAGCCTTCAATAAAGAAAACAAGGTCTTACATATTCTCAGAATTCGTTTTTTCAGTTCAGCTTTTTTAATTTCTATATTGTTTTGTTATTTTTCTATAAAAGCTACCCTTAATATAATCAGGTACTTTCTTCAAAATAGCTGCACGTACCTAATAGTATTTTTTTTAAACGTTTGACCACAGGGCTACCACGAGCTCCATAATGGTTATGGGTGTGGCTGTCAAATTGCGTATAGATAGGCTGACCCACACATTCATTTTCTTCTTGGGTTTGAATATGTTGACACTGTTGACACAATTTTGACAGCCATAACCATAACCATATGAAGCTCATGGTAGGCCAGCTGTTAGTTTTCTATGATCCCTATTTTTTCTCTTGAATTTTCTAGTTCTAAGGTTAGATTTTTTTATCTACGGAGTAACGCTAGGCGTTGAATAATAAATTTAATCGGTAGTTTTTGACAAGCTAAACGTACGCCGTAACGTAAAATAGAGATGTATATATTTTTATCTGATGGATAAACATACACAATCTGTAGATTGAAAAAAAATGCCATTAATTAATTGAGTTTATTCTACTAAAACACATTGATTACAATCAATCAATTCAATCAATTTATTTATTCAGAAACAATAACTTATCGTATTCGAATGTCTACCTACTTAAAAATACACTGACAAATAATAATATAACAAACACAATATGATAACAAACAAATTAATTATAATTAAAATACTTAGACACTCATTAATAATAATAATAAAAATAATAATAATAATAATAAATACCTGCAGAATCGTCCGTAAGTTTTTACAAACAGACCTCGCTACTGATGTGCCAACATCAACTTCCAGTGCCCGACAACAGACAACTGGACCTAATGATGTGCACTTGGCTTAGGCCCGTGCTCGTCATTTTATATCACCGGCTCTTAAAAGTCGAGTAGATGAAAATCTTTACACAATAATAATAAAAATGTCAGGCTGATTGGTGATTGTGGAGTTTACTATCATAAAACTCTTCAATAGAGTACACATACCTTGCCGTTAAAAACACAAATACTAATAAATACACACACACAAATACACAAACACAAATAAAACTAGGTGGTTCCAGTCCATTTCATCACAACAAAAGTGGAAAAGCAAATACAGTACAGTACGAGAAGAAGCAAACAAGCCCCCAGCATTGAATTCCAGTCAAAAAGCTCTGAAGTAGGGCAGCCAACTTGGAATATTTAAGCATCTGCTTCTCGAAATGCGGTCTAAGAATACTACTATTTATAAGCTGAAAGGTATTTTAGTTTATTTTCGAGAGCGGCATGTAAGTATAATTGCCATGGTACTAAGTTTTTGGCACCATTACAGGCCCTTTGAGTGACGTGTTCTAAGAGTTAATTTAACTTTGTGATTAATAAAAAAACACTTTAATTTAAAAACTATTTAAATTGAATATGTAAGTGTTGTGATTAAATTATCGAAGCAACGCGTGACCCAAGGGCTGGTGGGTATCTGGCGCAGCGCATCAGCATTGCTAGTCAGCGTGGCAATGCCGCCAGCGTCTTGGGGACGCTTCCGTTTGGTATTGATTTGGATCAGTTGAGCTATCTCTAGATCGTTTGTAACAGTCTGCAGACAGCTCAACTGTTTCTTATGTATTTTGAAAATATTTGTTTAATTGTAAGTTTATTTGTGTAATTAAATGTTTCAGCTTAATTATAATTATTAATTAAGTTTATCGAACTTTTGTTTCGAATATAATTTAATTTCACAAATTATTTTGTAAACCAGGCAAATCAGTTTGAATAGCGTTTTCAAATGAATTGCAAATGAAAACATTGATTAGGCTAAAAGCCGAAATCATGAAATTGACAACTAATAAACTCAAATTGTAGTTTTCGTTTCATTGAAAACTGAACACGAAGCGAAACCATTTCTATGATAAAGTAAATAAAAAATATACAGCCTAAGTCCACTGCTGGGCAATAGGCCCTCTTTTCCGAGACTGCAAGATTGGTGTTATGTAATCCCCAATAGTGTTTGACTGGCCTCAGCTCAGTTGGTAGTAGCTCTGCCTTCTGCGCCGTAGGTCGTGGGTTCGATCCACACCGAGAACAAATATTTGTGTGGTGAACGCAGATGTTTGTTCCCTTTCTGGGTGTTATATTGTATTATAAGTATGTATTTACAAAAAAAATGTATTTTGTAAGTATTTTATTAGTTATCTGGTTCCCATAATACAAGCTCTGCTTAGTTTGGGGCTAGATAGTGTTGGGTGCATTGTCCAAATTATTATTATTATTATTCAAACCTGGTAGATGGAGCCAGTTTTTGATTGAACTATCTATATGAGTATAAGAGTACCTATAATACGATATAAAAATTGAATCATGAACTTTCTCAAATTTTCTTTTGCCGCTTAAAAAACCAGTAAAATCTTCCTATTTAAAAGCCGTTATTTTTGCTTCAAAACTTCAGAAACAGCGATAGTTTCGTTAATGCTATGCAATAGGCCTAACAAGCTCGGTCTGGCTCTGTCTCTGGCTCTGGTTTTGAGTCTGTGAGTGCTCACCGTGTGTGTGACGTTTCGACGTAAGATTTATTTAATCAACACTCACACAGACTCAGAACCAGAGCCAGAGACGGAGCCATAATCAACACCCACACAGACTCAAAACCAGAGCCAGACAGAGCTTGTGGTAGGCCAACAGGTGTATGAATAATTCATGATAATCCTGATGTGATGTGCTGATGACTCGCGGTTATTGCTTCATCAAATTATGATGATTTTCAAATTGCTGTTTTGGCAGAGAACAGAGGAGTATTTGTTTTTATTTATTTAAATACAGTTACCTCCTTGGTCCAGGTCGTTCCATTTTTAAATTACACGACGGATATTGATGTGAAGACCTGCGCACACCTAGGTCGCTGGCGATGGCGATCAATGAAACGTTGTCAATTAATGTCGCTGTCAAATTTGACAGCGTTTCAGCTGATCACCATTGCCATCGCCTAGATGTCGCCTAGATGTGTGTGTATCTTTACAGGAGTATTTTAGTTTCTTTGGAATTAATTCGGGCATGCGCATTTTCCGGAAGTGAACCGGAAGCCAGAAGTTGGACGCGAGACCTGGACAGCTGGACGCATGCTGGACGCTCAAGTTGCTAATTAATCCTTGTATACAATAAGGTGTTATCTTATAAAGATCTATATTTCAGCTGTAAAATG
Organism: Thera britannica; assembly: GCA_939531255.2. NCBI lineage: Eukaryota > Metazoa > Arthropoda > Insecta > Lepidoptera > Geometridae > Thera > Thera britannica. The sequence continues at coordinate 14,505,816 of OW618036.2, read as the reverse complement.
TACGTATTGATGTAATTTTTTTTAGTCATTGACATAATTATTACCGATTTTTTATTCTTTCCTAGTTTGATAGCAAGAGCCAAATATTTGTGAGCAATTGAAGTAATAACAAGGGCCTCTTACATTTTAGGAAAGAACTATTACCGCAAACATTAAATCAGTTTTAACTTTTACAACATTGAACCTTTTCAGGTCTTCGGAAACAGATTTACTTACTAGTTCATCGAGTACTTTATAGATGGCGCTTCTCAATTGTGTTGGTAAATGCGTCTAGGTTGTACAACGTACTTTATCATCATAATCAGTCTGTAGAAGTCCACTGCTGGACATAAGCCCCACATTTCCAGAAAGTATGGTTGTAAGCCCTCTCCATCTAGTAACAACTTCCTTCGATCTTAGCAATGTCGTCGGATTAGGTTGAGGGCGTCTGTTTCGTAAATAACCAAATTTTCAAGTTCTGCTACCAAGTAACGAGGCTCATATCTCTGTTCTGTATCGTGTTTTGTTTGCGTTTAACAATTCTAATGCATTATTTTCACAGACGAAACATACTCGGACCTCTTTCTTTGGCGTGGGTATGTTCTTCTTAGTCGTAACACCCTTGACCATCCACCCTTCATTAGTCTATCTATATCAATCCACTGCTGGTCGTAGGTCTTTTCCAAGACGCACCACTGAGCCAGGTCTTCGGCTCTTCTCCTCCAGTGCTTGCCAGCTACGTTTCGCAGATCGTCGTCCCACCTTGCCGGAGGGCGTCCTACACTACGCTTACCTAAACGCGGTCTCCACTCTCGGTATTCTTTTGCTCCAACGGTTGTCTGTTCTACGGCAAACATCACCCGCCCATTGCCACTTCAGCTTTATTCCTTTAGGCTATGTCGACTACCTTGGTTCTCTGTCAGATAACCTCGTTCCATTTTATCCCTCAGAGAGACTCCGAGCGTAGCCCTCTCCACAGCTTGCGCAACGACTTTCAGTTTGTGAACCAATCTTAAAAGAATAGGTAAATAAAACAAAATAAATCGGAAGTATAAGTTATAATAAAAGTTTATATAATTTTAATTACAGCATTAAGTTTTGGTACATGTATAACTAGCAGTGTTAGAAGTATATTCACGACGTGAGCATTATTTCAAAAAAAGGTATTTTATAGTTTACTTTAGATGCGCATTGAAAATGGAAATGAATTTTGGTACCGACTATACCTCAATCTTCCCCTTATTGAAGTATATCCCATACGTTAATTAGATGAAGATGATTTATACTTACCATATAGTACTTGTACTAAGTTTTTATCGCTGTATTTCACTCAGATTCGCTAGAGATTACTATCTTTGTGCGCGTTGCTGAATCATTATTGGTCAAAGCGTTGTGCATTGAAGACTTACGTAGTATTTTTGTGTAAATTTCCCCGATTTACACAAAATAAGTAAAGAAGAGTATAAACTATCTATCCTAAAGAAATAATTACTAACACCCACAAAGTTCTCTCTCTTGTAACTAAAGACATTCACACTTAAAGTTATAGTCAATTTCAAAAGTCTTATAGTATAGAAAGCAGTTAGAAGCTCCCTCGCTAACCCTCGCTAATCTCGAAACTCAGATCACTCCCGGAAAGGAGATGGTCCCCGTAAATAAGTTCTATTACTACATCGCTTAAAAGTAAGCTATATTATTTTTTACTCCTAAAGGCAGGAAATTACGAAACGCATTCACTTAAACACTTAAACACTTAGATAGAACATGAAAAGAAGGTAAACGAGAAATTAGACTTACTGTAGTAATCGACTTCAAAACTATCAACCTACAAAAAATGCCAAAAAGCGAATCTTTCCAATGCTATAAAAGCTAATCTCTATCCTATTTACTTAATTTCTACGAATATATTTGAACCGTGCTCTACATCTAATTTGTGTCTATAATATTTGTTTTGTGAATGTGATATTACCTTCTAATTTTTAAATATAACTCGCTTTAATTCTATAATAAATTTATCATTTAGCCTATTGCTGAAAATATGAAATTTAAACTTTACGCGTCTTTGTTTAGAGGCACTTTTCAAGTGGCTTATTGAATGACCGATTACAGATAGGTGCAATTATTTCTATAAAGTATGAATATAAGCCTAGTGTAACGATTTGTAAATATTATTATCACAAATTCTGTATAATGCTGGACTGGTTACAAACGTCATTATCTTTAAATGAGATGAAATTTTTATCGGGTTTCAAACACCATTCGTTTTTGTAACTGTTAATGAAACAGATTTTTGTTCAATCGTTTTATGAATCTGGAGCTCGTATTTCGACGGTCACAGATGTCGGTCCTGGGGTTGTTGGGGAGCGTAGATTAGCAGACCTGAGTGACGTGGCAGAATGGCCACTGCTGGCCCTAGAACCGCGTCGAGACCCTGGAATTGAGAGGATAGAATGAACACACCTTTAAGTTATATCAGCGTAGCAGAAACATGCTGAAGTCACAGCATCTTTATAAGACATGCTTTTGTCGATTTTATATATTCTATTTTACTTTTAAGCTTAGTTTTAACTAATTTGTAACAGGTTGCAGTAAAATTGTCATAACTTCAAGGTAATAAGGCTTCTTTTCATGCGTTTCACTTGGTTAGTTCTATTTCAATTCTTCTATGTTAGTAAGTCTAACTAATATTAGTGTGATCTACCCAAAAAAGAAACAAAACGAGTTGACTTTAATAACATACGATATGGCGGCATGACAACAGACATAAAGAATATAGTTGAAAGAGAGGTTGAAGGGAAGCGGAAGAGGAAGTCCAAGAATAGATTACGTGAGCCAGATAAAAAAGAAGGTCGCTGTCATGTCATAAGGAAATCAAGGAGGCCGCATTTGAAATACTCAATTCAAGGAAACTGCATCAAAACCCCGACAAGAGCTAAACTTTTTATAAGAAGAGAAGAAAAGTCCAATACTTGGTGATTAAGGTGTTTCTTATGACTACGTTTTTAAGTCCTAGTGACTTTAAAATATGTAGGCCTATTTGTAGTCTACCAGATGTTCAGCATCATGCGTCTGCTCAAATACTTGTGCATCTATGAAGCAAGCTTATGTACGAGTAGAACCAAGTATAACCTGAGGGCTTTCGGTGTAGCTGATGGCTTGGGTGATGACGTGCTGCTGATGAAATCATCATGAGTGTTAGCTTGGTGTGTGGAAAATAAAAATCGTAATGCGTTTTTATATTATTCCAGCTAATTTTTCGTTGCTAAGTTGCTTGGCATCAATTCGGGTCCGGTTAATGTACGGCCAGTTGATATACACCCAGTTAAAACGAATCCACTTTTATTCCACTGTAAAATTGTCAAAGCCCATGTACACTGTAGCAGATAAATATTTCGATCATTAAATTTTATATCTAGCGATGGTTAATTGGGTCTAAAGGGGTCATCCTCTTTGAAAGTATTGAAAATAATCATTTACTGGCACTGCTGCGGCTGCTGCCGTGGGACTCTCTGCTCGCTCGCCTTGTGTGAAATGTTTATGTTCTTACATAACCTAACCTATCCAAATCGGATCCGGCCTATAAAGTATCATGGACAAGTCATAAGTATCTAGTGCAGAACATAAAATCAAACATCCATGTTTGAATTACTCCAGTGTACATGTGGCTTAACTGGCATCGTAATGACGGGGTGTACAATAACATGATGTACATTATTGCCTCCCATCAAATCACAGGACTGAAAAATCCGTAAATTTAAATCTGATGGGCAAAACCGTCTTAACGCGGTGGCTAATAGGCTAATGTTTTGTTTTAAAGTGATGACAGAAATGACGGGACCTATCAGAACCTACAAGAGGCAGATTGCTTGGCCTTTGCTTAACCTCCAAGGAAATACTCTGAAAATCTATAAACGAAGTTTATAGTTATAGGTAATAATTTTAGTTATAAGTACTCAAAATGCCATTACATAACTTCGCTTATTTTGTAGGATAGCTCCTTGCTACCTTATGTCTGGATATCGAAAGAATAAAACGTGTTCCCAATAGTGGCACGTGTTCCCCTGTGTGACATGGGTGTTCTCTAGGTTAAAATGATCCACGTTCTAAACATCGATTACAAAGAACTTGCTGTATGATGAGAAGACAGTTTACCTGGAATCGGTGAGTGTGGTCTCAGTTCCTGCTGGCTGGCCTGCCTTGATGGAGGCCGCATGCTTACTCGAGAGCCACGACGATCCTGTAAATACATAACAGTTGTTTATAACAACTGTTCTATGTATCTATGTACTTTTTAACCCATGCTGCAAAAACGACAGGTGTTTTAAGTTTGGCGTGTCTTTTTGTGGGTGTGTGTCTAATCGTAGTTCCCGAACAGATGAACCGATTTTGTCATGTCATCTTTGACACACTCCATGCATCTTTTCTTTGGTCGACCTCTTCTTCTTCCTGTCTACTTCTCTTTCTATAACTATCTTTAACTTCATATTCCTTCAGATGACCTTACTCTTATCTTCTTAGTCTTCAATATTCCATCCCTCGTTTAATTTGATCTGCCTTTTTTATTATATATAAATATAACAGTTACATACTTCCTTTTGTCCGTTACCAACACTTTTTTCATACTTTTTCATACCTAACGATTGTGATAGTGAAACGAATTGTTACCTGTGAATGCAGCAATTTCGAATCCCTTAACAGTGATACGTTCATCAATCGAGGGTTCGGAGTGTTGAAGATCGTCCGATTCTCACGCCATCGCGCCCTGGAAATACATATATTATAAAAAAAGGTGTAAGACCATGCTTATTTCTGTCAGTAAACAGCGTTGCTTGGTTTTTGTTTGAAATTGTAGATGCTGGTGAAATTGCAGACACATCTCAACAACTCTACAAATTGGCAAATTTTATCATACGCATTTGATGTGCGGGCTGGTTTTTCTGCAAGTAGGCCGCTGGCAGGCCCTTTTTGTGTGACCCTTGACACGTGTTGCTCGAAACTGTTTAGGTTCTACGACACGCCGGTTTCCTCGCGATGTTTTCCTTCACTGTTTTGAGAGTACTGGCATAGCACATAATTTTTTCGAAAGAAAAACTCATTGGTACACGACTGGTTTTGAACCCACGACCTTCGGATCGGAAGGCGGGGCCGCTACCACTAGACCACCAGTGCTCTCTACTAACAACAAACTTAAAGTTTTAAGATGATTTATAGAAATACCTGCTGAAAAGACGAAGCACGACGCAGATGATGACAAACATCAGTGCCATGCCGACGAGCACGCCAATCATTGCCGGGTCTAAGGTTTTGAGGGATTCTTCCACACGTTTTTCCGCTGAAATGTAAAAACAAATCTTGTTTTTTATTGTATTTTTTTATAAATAAATGTTTTTCATACAAAAGTAAATAATAACCTTTTTACTTTTAAACAATAAGGTACAGAAGGTAAAACACGTAAAGCCTTGCGCACATCTAAAGGTCTGCGCACATCTAGGCGATGGCGATGACGATCAGCTGAAACGCTGTCAAATATGACAGTGATATTTGACAGTATTTCACTGATTGCCATCACAAACAAGCTTCTGGGTATATTTTTTATATTAAATGGTATGGTATATTAAATAAATATAAAATTCTCAATTTTGTTGAGATATCTATATATTACTAGCGGCTGCCTGCGGCTTCGCGCGCCTCATTCCCGTTACCGTTAATTTATCGGGATAAAAAGTATCCCGTGTTTCTAGGCTACCTCCCCACCAAAATTTCAACTAAATCGGTTCAGCTGTTCTAGAGTTATAAATAGTGTAATTAACACAATTTTCTTTTATAATAGATATCGTATCATCCAAGTAAGTTTATAATTATAATATTTTCAAGGTTACCTTTGCAGACTACAGTGCCATCTGGATTAGTTTCGGGCACCATTTCAAATTTGCAGGCGCACCGATCGTTGCGACACTCCGTCATGTACACCATGTCTTCGCATTGTTCGTTGAAGCCGCACGTCTCGTTTATACCCGCCACTGAAACAAGTTCCATTGGACATTTTAGTCATCTTCATCATCAGCCTGAAGAAATCCACTGCTGGACATAGGCGTCCCCTACACATTTCCAGGAAGAACGATTTTGAGCTCTTTCCATCCACTGACTTCCCGCGATCTTAACAATGTCATCGGTCCATCGGGTGGGTTGGCGCCCTATGTTTCGTGGTCGACATTCGAGAACCTTTATTCCCCAACGATTATCGGTTCTTCGAGATTTAAGACCTTCCCATTGCCACTTCAACTTACTTATTCTACGAGCTATGTCGGTGTCCTTGGTTTTTCTACGGATATCCTCATTTCTTATTCTATCATGTACTTAGTGAAACTCCCAGCATAGCTCTCTCCATAGCCCGTTGCGCGACTTTGAGCTTGTGTACGAGGCCAATAGTTAGCGAGATTTAGTGTACTGTTATAATCCTCTGCACAAAATAACTCAACTAGATCCGCGCAAGTTATCATTCCACGTGCCTGATAGTGAAAAATATAAAAAAAAACAAACTGGACATAATCCATTCCAGTACGGACGAGCCCTTCGCTCGTCCGGGGAAGCACTACCACCATACTTATTAAATCTGCCATGAAGCAGTATTGATGTGTTTTGTTTGGGTGTGGGTGCCAGTGAAATAACTGGCATTTGAGGCTTAACATCTGTATGGTTAAAGTTGATGACATGGCAGTGCATCGTAGGGAACGTTCCTGTCGTGCGTGACCTTCGAGGCAATGCTCTGTTATAGGCAATGGTTACCACTTAAGTTGACCAGCCTCTCAGCTCAGTGGGTAGTAGTTCTGCCTTCTACGCCGGAGGCCGAGGGTTCGATAACAAACATTTACTTAATTTGGGGTTAGATACTCTTATTGTTGTGGGGATTTTACACAATATCAAAAAAATACAGTTCTAACCATGTTTTTTAAGCCGAACAACTATAGTTTGTTTTGATTTAGTTCGCCATTTGACTTCTCAAACTTATGAGTATATAGTATATCTTATACTTACGCGTGAACCAAGAGCTGGTGGGTATCTGGCGCAGCGTATAAGCATTGCTATTCAGCGTGGCAAAGCCGCCAGCGTCTTGGGGACGCTTCCGTCTGGCACTGATTTGGATCAGTTGAGCTATCTCTAGATCGTTTGTAACGATCTGCAGATAGCTCAACTGTTTCTTGTGTATTTTGTACATTTTGTAAATATTTGTTTAATTGTAAGTTTCTTTGTGTAAATAAACTATGAGTATTATAATTATAGATGTTATCGTATTTTAAGTGACTGTAAAGAAACTATGTAATTTCATAGTTCAAATTATTCATATTTCGTGAATGATTGATGTAAAATTACTTGGAGTCCATGTCCTTCCAACAAGCCATGTGAACAAGGACGAAGTGACCGTAATAACGGCATAATCACTGCATTACATGTGACCAAACACGAGACTACGGGGTTTTTATTTCGAACACGATATGCATGTTTCCAAGCTTGCATCGATCGACTGGGATTTTCCGTTCGTAAGCTGTTACTTTAAAATGGTTATTTGCTTAGATTCAAGCATTGATTTATATATACTGTAGTAAGTAGTATACCAATGAGTTTTTTGACCAAAAATGTATGTGCAACAAGCCAGTATTCTCAAACGGTTAAGGGTAACATCGTAAGAAAACCGGCACGTCATAGAATCTAAAAATCTCGAAAAAAAATATTTATACATCTATCTGATAAAACAAGCATATGGCCCACCTGATGTTATGTAGTAACCATCGCCTAAGCATTGCCTCGTAGGTCACGCACGTCAGGAACTTGCCCTATGATGCACAGCCCTGCGTGCATAAACTTAACGCATGTGTCAAGTGCTTTAAAAGAGCATCTCTGGGGGCACTTGAAGTCCTTTCACCACTCTGGTTTTAAAGAACCAGTGACACGATAAGATGAAGACCGTAATTTGTTAAAACCGTGTAATTATCTCTTTATTTTTATTCCAGAATGAAAAATGGGCATTACTTTGTAACTGTTTCCTCAGCTTTGTACAAAGCTCGTCTAATTCGGTGTCGTAAAGGGAATTTAGGAAGGTCAAATCCCATTTGTCAGATTTGGGACGTAAGAGGAATAATTTAAGACCACAAAGGGATGAGACTATTCTTTGTCATGATATAAGCGGCTTAGATAAAATGATCAAAGAGAAACCCTAATGTTGACTTACTTAGTAGTAGAGCTCTTTGTGAAGGGCTCGTCCGGGGAAGTACTACCACCATGCGTATTTCTGCCGGAAAGCAGCATCGCTGTGTTTTGGTTTGAAGGGTGTGGGTGCCGGTGAAATTACTGGCACCCGACGCTAAACATCTGTATACCTCAAGTTGATGGACGCAGGATAGTGCATCGTAGGGCACGTTCTTGACGTGCGTGTCCTACGAGACAATGCTTTGTTATAGGCGATGGTTACCACTTATATAGCATCTTGTGCGCCTCAGAGAGAACGCCGCATGAGTCATGTTTTTTTGTGCGTGCAGCCGGCTCCATCGAATTATAAGACGTTGTCACGTCAAAACTCAAATATTGCTTCATGCTTGCATAACCATGTTCCTCGTCAAAGCGTATGACTGGTAGAATTGTTAGCACCTTTAGCACCTTTTGGTTTCACAGTGATGAAGTTCAATGCCAAAAAAGGCATGTCCTTGGTGCAGAGTAAATTAGCACAATAATTGTTATAGGACAAAGGTCTTACAGCAGGTTTACCTACAAAGCTATGACTTTATTTCTCATTAAAAATATTAGTCACGCAGCGTGTGGCGGCTAGTTACGTAGCCACAGAAATCGGGCTGGCGCGTAGAATTTTGATCTCGCGTCGCCAGTCTCAAAGTCAAAGTCCAATGTATATTTATTCAGTAGTATCATAATAATAATAATGATCAATAATAAATAAGTAATGCGGACAATCCACACAACTAATAAGGATCACTTTGAAACCTCTTAAAGCTAGGTAAGTCTAGGTGCCAGTTCCACTCGTCTCTCTTCGCTCACACTGTGCGAACCTGTAGCTTTTTTTTATACAACTAGCTAATGAAACAAGCATAAGGTCCAACTGATGTTAAAAGGGAATCACACAGGCGACTCGTAGTCCCCTATTTCCTCCCTGGATAATGCCTCTAGAGTAACCATTATTTCTCATAAAATCCAGATCTGCTATATACGTGCTCGTATGTTTTCCTTTTTTTCAGAAACTTATTGATAAAGAAAATATCACCTCCAATTCATATTTCATATAAATCATATGAGGGTCATATTTTCTTTATCAATAAGTTTCTGAAAAAAAGGAAAACATACGAGCACGTTTATAGCAGATCTGGATTTTATGAGAAAAAATGGTTACTCTAGAGGCATTATCCAGGGAGGAAATAGGGGACTACGTTTGTATGGAGAGTTGCCTGTGTGATGCCCTCTTAAGTGGTGACCATCGCCTATAACAAAGCATGCCTCGTAGGTCGCACGAGTAGCTCTAGTGCAAACAAACAAGTCGAGTCGATTTGATTTAGTTTATCTATTTGGTAAAATGAATTTGTTGTTGCGTCATCCTTCAGAAAAAAGATAAATGAAGTTATGAGTAGCATATTTCCTTCAACCCCTAAATTGGTGACCCCGACGCGACACACTATGACTAAGTATATAGTTACTTGGTATATTCTGAACCAAGGAAAATAATTATCATGTTTTCACAAACTTCGCACGATTCTACAGAAAATTAGCTTGAGTCACCGCCTCTTTTGGGGTGATAATAACTTTGGAATTTATTCCTATGATGTTCTAGATACAACTCATGCTTGCTAATGTTCATGTTAGATTTGAAATTCCTATCCGCAATGTCGCATTATGCAAATCTTATTACCTCAACTACAGAGCCAGCGCAATTAATATGCACATATCTAGTCTTAATAAGCTCTGAAATGATCATTCCATTTATCCTCTGAGAGCGAATCATTTTTGATCTTCATTTTAAATTTAAGAACTTAGCTCTTGCCGGGGTTTTGGTGCAGTTTTCTCAATTTAAGTCTTTCGAATGCGGCCTCCTTGACTACCTTATACGACATGACAGCGATATTTTCTTTTATCAGGCTCATGAAAAACTATCCTTGGCCTTTCTTATCCCCATCAAGCTGATTGTCTAACTTGTCTCAAGACTTTCAGTTTTGGCGATTTAGCTGCGACGTCTTACGTTGATAACTTGGTGATTGTGATTGTCTATCTTGTTGTTTGCATCCTGCGACAGATATCCAAGACGTCTCATCGGTCTCACGAGGAAATTTACAACATGAAGTTATTTGCAAATCAAACTAACCCGACTAATTTAAAAAGTACTACTTTAGTAAGGACCGTGTATGAAATTTATGACCACCCTAAATCAGCCGTTTTATCACAAAAATCTTGTCTGCTCTGTGGTTTTGTTCACGTTTTGTTCGTTCTCGTTCTGTTTACTTTTGACTGGATGAACTTTAGCGGGTTTTTTCTCTTGAGGTTTTTTCTCTCGTATGAATAAAGAATAAAGTACATCACAGTAATCGTAGGTAACTCAGTGATTGACCTACGCAGATTTTATATTCATAACTCTCCAAGTTCACCCATAATAATAATGTGCTAATCTCTAGGTACATAGAAAGCATGCCGCCTGCCCATGTATCACATCGGCAGCTGGAAATTCTGATTGAATTTGTCGAAACGAATGCAGACATAGCCCTCAATCGTAGGGGAGGCGGCCCTTTGGGGCACCAAAGGTCCGTGAGAGCTTGGGAGGACTGTGCCCGGAAATTGAACGCCGTGGGGTACGGCCTCATGAAAACGGCCAAAGAATGGAAGCGGGTAAGTTAGCTTTTGATAGCGTACGTTAAGTGTGTGTGTTTGTACGTACTTAGATGAATTTACCTTTCACTTTCACAACACAAACCAATGTAATTTCTTTTGAAATACTCAATGAACGCAAATAAACACAAATACGCGCGCGATTTGGAGTATTGGATAGGTATGATAGGACCTTCAAGTTGTCCCAAGATGATACCATACCTAAACTGTCATTTTGCTTGAGACCGAGTTACGCGTTCGCAATCATACGTACTTTACATGACTTTTACATCATTATCGCGCTCAAGACCAACAATCACCTACAATGTTCTCAGACAAAGATCTCAGAGATAGACAATCGCTATTGCGTCACATTTGACAGTTTGATCGAATTTTAATGTCATTTTTGACAGAATTCTATCATCTTGCGACATGAGACAAGTTAGACAATCAGCTTGGGTCTATCTATATTATGTCTATTTGTAAACCCACTGTAATGGAGAAAATAAACTGTTCGACACATCACTTTGGCATCCAGTTTTATTTATAATCGTGGGACATAGTATTTCCCTCAGGTCTTTGGTAAAACTCTCTTCTCTCGTAACTTTATCTGTAATACCTCTACGTTCGTAACTTTTTCCTTCGAACAAATTTTCTCCATTCTCCACCAGTATCACATTTTGAAAGCTTCCAACAGTTCATTTACGATAACTATATGATACGTCAAACATAATAAGCAAGGTGCGAATAATCAGTTAATAATAATTAAAGTACTAATAATTAATTACCGTGGCTTAGTCAGCTCCGCACGTATTGACCATGTCTTTCCTGTGGATTAGGCCGACTAAGCTGTCAGGATGGTATAGGTGCTGGGCAAGCCTATTCCATCAAAAGTCCTGTCCCAGGCACTATAGCGTCCCGTAAGTAGGGGCATGAATAATCACCAATTGCCCCTGACGCTATATAAATCATCTACAATAGATGCAAAGGCCTGTTTACCTTGGGTGAGTTCTATCAGATAAAGGATCAAAAATTGAATTACATTTAATTTTGTTTGTTCCCAGTATAAGTCGGTTGAAGAGTTCTGTTCGATCCAGACCAAGTTACTGGTTTTTTTTCCACACTAGTTCTGTTACAAAAAATACAGATTGGCAGAGCTGTCATAAAACATACACCAAAACAAATTACCATCCCTTTTGTTTTCTTGTAAAATGAGGTTTCTAATCCACTACGTCACATATACCTACCTTGTTTGAAGGTTTTAGTTTCTAGGTAACATCGATCCATGTCAAGCGAGGAATACCTTTTCCACACCTTTTTAGGGTTCCAATTATTGACGTAAAGCCTCTAGAGATCTCCTATGTTTGTCTGGTCTGTCCTTAGTCAGAGCCTCTTTACTTAAAAACTTAAGGTGCTATTTATTAGAATCCCAAAACTTCTGTTTTATTTTTCATTTACATCAGTATTTTATGGGTGCCTTTATGGAATCTGTTTAATTATAATTTAAAATGTTATTGGTTATGTCAACTTTGAATTTTTACAGATGACTAATAATCAACCGATTAAATTTACATTGGTTGATTAACTTTCTGTGAAATAGGCTGTAAGTTAAAGGGCAGCAATAGTAGAGCTCTTTGTGTAGGGCTCGTCCGGGGAAGTTCTACCATGCCTATTGCTGCTGTGAAGCAGTGTCGCTGTGTTTCGAAGTATGTGGAAACCGGTGAAATCACTAGCACGTTATATTTAACAATTTTGTATGCCTCAAGTTGATGGACGCAGGGCAGTGCATCGTAGGGTGCTTTCTTGACGTGCGTGAACTGCTAGGTAATGCTTTGTTATAATCGATGCTTACCTCTTAACATAAGGAAGGTCTTAAGCTTGTTCCATCAAGTAGCTGTATTTTTTTTAGCTTGTGTCATCCCATTACAGGGCAAAGGCTTTCTCTAAAGACTTCCAGTTATCCCTACTTCCAACACACACACACGGGTACACAAGAGTAAAATAAAAAAGAAAGAAAAGAAAGAAAATACATTTATTTGACATAAGTAAGACAAATAAAACAAAACACACAGAACGGACAACTGAAAGCAGGCAGGCTACCTAAGAAAGTAATAATACAAACTAAAGAAAACTGGGTCCCAACCAGTCCCGTCCTGTGCTGAATGGTTAAAAAGATTATTGGGTAAATAATGGGGTACTTACGTCTCCCACACTTGTCCAAATAGTTGGTGGCTGGCATTTCCGGCTGGCATTGGCAGGTCTTCTGAACGTCGTGGCATACTGAGTCCGGGAACTTGCATTCTGACGTCACGGAGCACGCGTCTCCGTAGCGGCCTGGTTGGTGAGATGTTTCTGGAAATTACAGATAAAACCAGTTAAATTTGACCTTTGACACTCACTTTTGCACAGCTTTTTATAGGTCTTGAAGTATTTGAAAGTTGAAGAGACAATTCAGAACATAATAACACGAAAAAGAAGATGAGCCATTGAAAAATGAATGATCTAAATAAATCCATACTAATATTATAAATGCGTTTGTAACTCTGTCTGTCTGTGTGGCTTTCACGCCAAAACTACTGAACCGATTGAAATGAAATTTGGTACACAGATAGTTGAGGGCCTAAGGAAGGACATAGGCTACTTTTTATTGTGAAAAAAGGTTTACAACCCTTTTAAAACGTTATAAAGAGCATCACATTGATGTTTCTGTCTCACTCTGACACCAAAACACTCCGACGATCACCAATCACCAATTGCAATGAAATTTGGTACACAGATAGGTTAAATCATTAGAAAGGACATTTATGCAACTTATTATTGCAAAACACTTATTGAAAACACCATTTTTCATGAGAATTACACTTTTTTGTACAATTGCGACGGCTTTCGATCGAGAAATTTCTGTTTGTGTAGGTGACTGACTGACTTTTTTTGTTGTGCTGGCGGGGATGCAAAGTCTTTTCGCCAAGTCCTTATGACTGACTGATTGCCGACCAGTGTTGCCAGTGGCAGATAGTCATAAGCGTCGATGGATTGAAAAGATCGATATTTAAGCTGGGAACATATTAGGCTTTTTATTGCGAAAAAAGGGGTTGTAAGGGGTTGAAAATAGGGGTTGAAAGTTGTATGGAAGTATCGTCATTTTTAGAGCTAGAAACTTAAAACTTATTTTTTAGTCTGTTGATTTGATATAAAAAAATATGACATTCAAAGTTTGTGCTGGGGGGGTAGAGGGAGGGGAGTACAGGGGGGAGTGTGGAGGGGAGTACAGGGGGGAGTGTGGAGGGGAGTACAGGGGGAGTGTGGAGGGGAGGTGCCGGGGGGAGTACAGGGGGGAGTACAGGGGGGAGTTGGAGGGGAGTTGCGGGGGGAGTGTGGAGGGGAGTACAGGGGGGAGTGTGGAGGGGAGGTGCGAGGGGAGTGTGGAGGGGAGGTGCGGGGGGAGTACAGGGGGATTGTGGAGGGGAGTGCGGGGGGAATGTGGGGGGGTGTTGAGGAGAGTGGGGGGAGTGTGGGGGGAGTTCGGAGAGGAATGCGGGGGGGATGAAAGTGTGGCGTAGTACGACGCCATATGTCTAAGTTTAGTAAGAGGGCAGACGACTGTGTCACGTGCACGCGAATATGACGTTCTTATTTAATTACTGTTTTCTTCCGCTGCAAATTAAAAATGCTACCCATAGACACTATACCACGCGGACGAAGTCGCGGGCACAGCTAGTAAATAAATAAATAAATATTGTGGACAAAACCGTTGTTTCAAAGTGTGGTTTCAAAACCGTTCCTTACAAAAATATGTCAAAAGATAAATCGTGCCTAATATTGCTATCTCTTACCACTGGCTAATGACAAACAGTGACAAGTGGGCTAAATTATGATGCATTGGACTAAATATGACTTATGATAATATAAGTCGCGATCGCGGAATAGTCGGGTGAGCTAAAAGTTAGCCAGGGAAGGATAGACGTAGATATCCTTCGTTTGTATAATCAATAAAGTTCAACGAGCTCTAGTCGTACATAGAAATACGCCGCATTGCAATAAAGACTTTATTGCTACTAAAACTAATTTCAATTAACTCACTATAATGTGAACTAAGCTTTTATAAAATCCTACTAGTAAATAACTGATTCTGATTCTATGAATAAATTTTCTAAACATTTCTCTCTAAGTTGGCCACCATTTTTATTAATATATCAAAACTTTTAAAAAAATCAGTGGTCTGTAAAGTCGGTTTACTGAAGGTTTACTGACGATAGTTGAACGTGACAACGTCATACAGCTATCCTCGCGGACGCATCGCTCACTCAAGTAGGAGAGAGACAGATGTCGAGCGCTGCCGAACGCGGAGGCCGACTGTGCCTCTTTGTCGCTCGTTCCGCGTTCTCGCTTGCACTTCAAGCCTTAAATGGAACACCTCAGAGCGAGGTAACGCCGCATGAGTCATGATTTTTCGTGCGTGCAGCCGGCTCCATCGAATTACCTATAAGACGTTGTCACGTCAAAATTATGTGTGGTGAATTAACTTCATCACGTTGCTAAAAGAATTTAAAAAGTATAGCAGCGAAAGATAACTTGAGGTCCCAAAAGGAAAATCCTTTTAATTTGAAAACAACCACTTGTTCGCTTGTTCTCGAAATTAATTTTCCGAGTTATGGCCTTGGAGGATAGCTTGGCAAAGTTACCGTCAATTTAAAGTTCTGTCTCATATTTTTATTGTGAGCAGTGAGTTAAGTTTTTAACTACGAAGACACAACAACACCACAAAGTGAAGTCAAGCATGCCTCGCATCGTACTCGCTGCATGACGTCATACGCCCCTCGTTGCGTGACTAGATGCGTAACGGGGAGTGAGACCGCCCGGTATAGAAAGAAAAGAAAGAATGAAAATATATTTAGTGACTACACAAAAAAATAGGCATGGTAATAAAATTCCACACGGTCAATTAAGTCCCTGACTCAGTATTTGTCGTGAAACATGACGTCACTTTAGTGCAACCATGGTATTCTGCAGCGGATCACATCACGGTAAAAGGTCCGCTGCGTGACGTCACATGCCAGAGTGTCAGTACCTGAGGCATCAGTGTGTAGCTCGCTGGCACCGAGCGCTGGCACCGCGACTAGAAGCGTCGCGAGCGCGGCGAGCGAGGCCGCCCGGTAGGAGTAATCGCCTCGCATGCCACCCGCTGCGTGACGTCACATGCCAGAGTGTCAGTACCTGAGGCATCAGTGTGTAGCTCGCTGGCCCCGAGCGCTGGCACCGCGACTAGAAGCGTCGCGAGCGCGGCGAGCGAGGCCGCCCGGTAGGAGTAATCGCCTCGCATGCCACCCGCTGCGTGACGTCACATGCCAGAGTGTCAGTACCTGAGGCATCAGTGTGTAGCTCGCTGGCCCCGAGCGCCGGCACCGCGACTAGAAGCGTCGCGAGCGCGGCGAGCGAGGCCGCCCGGTAGGAGCGATCGCCTCGCATGCCGCCCGCTGCGTGACGTCACATGCCAGAGTGTCAGTACCTGAGGCATCAGTGTGTAGCTCGCTGGCCCCGAGCGCCGGCACCGCGACTAGAAGCGTCGCGAGCGCGGCGAGCGAGGCCGCCCGGTAGGAGCGATCGCCTCGCATGCCGCCCGCTGCGTGACGTCACATGCCAGAGTGTCAGTACCTGAGGCATCAGTGTGTAGCTCGCTGGCCCCGAGCGCCGGCACCGCGACTAGAAGCGTCGCGAGCGCGGCGAGCGAGGCCGCCCGGTAGGAGTAATCGCCTCGCATGCCGCCCGCTGCGTGACATCACATGCCAGAGTGTCAGTACCTGAGGCATCAGTGTGTAGCTCGCTGGCCCCGAGCGCCGGCACCGCGACTAGAAGCGTCGCGAGCGCGGCGAGCGAGGCCGCCCGGTAGGAGTAATCGCCTCGCATGCCGCCCGCTGCGTGACGTCACATGCCAGAGTGTCAGTACCTGAGGCATCAGTGTGTAGCTCGCTGGCCCCGAGCGCCGGCACCGCGACTAGAAGCGTCGCGAGCGCGGCGAGCGAGGCCGCCCGGTAGGAGTAATCGCCTCGCATGCCGCCCGCTGCGTGACATCACATGCCAGAGTGTCAGTACCTGAGGCATCAGTGTGTAGCTCGCTGGCCCCGAGCGCCGGCACCGCGACTAGAAGCGTCGCGAGCGCGGCGAGCGAGGCCGCCCGGTAGGAGTAATCGCCTCGCATGCCGCCCGCTGCGTGACATCACATGCCAGAGTGTCAGTACCTGAGGCATCAGTGTGTAGCTCGCTGGCCCCGAGCGCCGGCACCGCGACTAGAAGCGTCGCGAGCGCGGCGAGCGAGGCCGCCCGGTAGGAGCGATCGCCTCGCATGCCGCCCGCTGCGTGACGTCACATGCCAATCAAATACCTGGAACAAACATTATAATCCAGTCAATTTATGCTCTAAAGGGAAAATTTTCGGAGTAGTTCTGATTTCTTCCATTCTACATGTGTATTTTGGGGTGCTGAATCCGAATCTGAGGTTTGCTGACAAAACTTCATTACGAAACATTGAGACTGTCCCAAAAAATGTGAAAAACTTCTGTTTTTTCCCGATTCATTGCCTAAAACTCGCAAACTATGGACTTTTAGTAAATAGCCTGTTCACAGAGTTGAAAGTATCTTCAATTTTCTACAAATATCACTATTTAGTTTTTTTTAAAGAACCGTTCGGTATCAGGTGAAAGTCATTGCCATATTACAGCGGCAGGAAACCTCAGATTCGGATTCAGCACCTCAAAATACATGTAAAATGGAAGAAATTAGAACACAGACTTAATCTATTACACGGGTATTTATCGTATTATTATTATATATAAATTATTAGAACACAATATAATTGAACTATTACAACCATTGCATCTTGAAATATTTCTAAACCATGGTTTGGCTATGTAGGCTCTAACTGGAGCTATGTGCTTGTGAAAAGGGTCGTATCATCTCGTGTACCGTTAGAGTTAGGATTGATATGGCCCCGGCGGGGATCGGGGAAATTACCCGTGAATTATTATATTTTCGCGTTCGACCTTCCTTATTACAAGTGATAAACTAGCTGCTGTAGGCCTACCATGAGCTCTGTCTGGATCTGTCTCTGGTTCTGATTTTGAGTCTGTGTGAGTGCTCACTAGTGCATTATACTGTGTGTGTGACGTTTTGACGTAGGATTTATTTAGTCAACACTCACACAGCCTCAAAACCAGAACCAGAGACAGAGCCAGTCAGAGCTCATGGTAGGCTTACTGCTCATGGTTTTGCATTGAACAAAATAAATAAAAAAAAGTCTTAAGCCTTGTACAACTAGTCAACCTTGTACACTGATCGCCAACGCAGAACGCGTTGGCGATCAGTGAATCACTGTAATATATGACATCGATATTTGACAACAATCGTAGAAACGTAGGACCACCAACATTGTTAAGATCGCGGGAAGTCGGTGCATGGAATGGGCTCAAAATCGTTCTTACTGGAAATGTGTAGGGGAGGCCTATGTTCAGCAGTGGACTTCTCAGGCTGTTAATGATGATAATTTGATAGAGTTTCAATAATCACCACCGTAGAACGCTAAGATGTGCGAAAGGCTTTATAAAAAAACCATGGACAGGTAACAAAAATGTTCCGTTCAACCAACAACAATATTTGAAAATATGGCTTTGATTTGTAATAGATTTAACCGAAAATATTCAATTACAAATCTATGTACCATATACAAACAAGTCACGTTTGTAATGGCTACTGTTGTAACGCCATTAATTTAATAAACGATATTATTCAGCCAGAATATAAATTAATTGAGCCGTTTCAGATACCGCGATAAACAATATTAATCAATAGTGGATTAATTAAGGAACCCAGTGGTTCATTTAATTAATCCTTCATTAATTTAAAGTAAATTGAAAGGAACGGATAACAACAACTTTGCTTTTTTTTCGGCAACACGCTTGTTATGTCTCCTGTATTGTAGGCGTATAGCCTACGGTAACCGTTTCGCATCAGGTGGGCCGTGTGCTATTGTTTGTCTACTTTGAAGTATCAAATAAACTTTGTATATTACGAGTATGTCCAGTCAAAGCTATTTTACTTACAGACTAATAAAATAAAAAAAGAATAAATAAATATTGTGGACAATCCACACAGCGCTATATAGCCCCAAATTAAGCAGAGCTTGTACAATGGGAACTAGATAGCTGATTATTACTTCTAATTTTTTTTTTAAATATATACTTGTAATAAAATATAACACCCAGTCAGAGAACAAACATCTGCGTTCACCACACAAATATTTGTTTTACGTGGGGATCGAATCCACGACCTACGGCGCAGAAGGTAGAGCTACTACCAACTGAGCTGAGAGGCTAGTCAAGCCAGACTATGATAAATTCGAAAGAATCCTTAGGTAGCGTGGTTTCATCTGCAATTCAGAATAATAAGATAAGAGAACCTGAGCTACTAAATAATTAATACTACCAGATCGAGGACTGTACGATACGGCTGATTGAACCTGCTTTTTGAACTACCCTCAAAACAAGTATAACTCTAAAAAACTTTTGAACTATTTGTGCGGGAGTCTAATTTAGACGTTTATTATTTTTGTGGACACAGAGATGGAGAAGGATAGAAACTGAAAGGACTCGCCGAATTTCCCTCTTGATTTTGCAATTTTCACGCTCATTTTTAATTTGTAAAGCGTATTGATTAGTATTGTCAGGGGTATTAGCTGACAGGTGTAGTGCGTGAAGGTGCGTTAGCAAGGGTAAGACAGAGAGGGGTATATGGAACGCATTAGAATGCAAATAAAAGGAATGCCTCTGTGTTCTGGCTGCTGTAAGCCAAGATTGAATATTATTCTTTTATTGAAACTAATACACGGGTTTTTTCGTGTATTTTATTTATTTTCCCGATATTTCGCCTACGTTGCAAAAACCGTGGTTGCGGGCACACTGGAATTACGATCGCAAAAATTTTAAATAGTTATATTATTCTGTTATTTGAAAGGGTCTTGTATACTTTCAAAAGAGCTTTATTGACACTAAGTTTTTATTTGGACGTTGCATGGTTTTTCGAATTATTAGACGGTTGTTATAACTTGTAAAAGCCCGGCTACATCAAGGCAATAAATATCACAGCCATCTGCGATACCACTGCTAATACAAAGCGATACAATCAAAGCTGTCATGTTATAGTTTTGTCGTGGTGTTAATATGGCCGGGCCTAAGTAGAGTCAGCCGAATCCAACGGTCTAGAATCAGGAAGCTTAATTGAGCTCGTCAAAAGCACTGCCAAGGTAATATTGACCTGAATAAGTTAAATCAAATCATACAGTTCGAATTGAGTTGGGACTATTCCTGGAGTCCGTTGGTCGTTAGGGTCAATTTTAGCTTGACCAGCTACTCGTAGCTCAGCAGTGATGAGCTTGCTATTACTTCAATTTGTAGGTACATATGTACAGTTAGCGGTCAAAGTAAAATACATCTTATGAATGAAAATTGAGTTTATTTACACTTTTTATAACTCAAGAACGGCTGAAAATTGGTGGGGAGGTAGCTTAAAATCGGAAAAAGGACAAAGGTTACTTTTTATCCCAAAAAAGTAACGGGAATGGGGCGAAAGGGAAACGGGGCGAGCGAAGCGGCGGGCGGCCACTAGTGTAAATTAAATCAATATTGTGGTATGTAATATGTATGTATGTATGTTATACTTGAGACGATACAAAATCGAAGAGGAAAAATGTTTGGACATCTTCTACGACATGACAGAACTTCATTGAAGGAAAGGTTTAAGGGAAACGGGGAAGAGGAAGGCCAAGAATTTGTTACATGAGCCAGATAAAAGAAAAAGTCGCTGTCATGTCGTATAAGGAAGTCAAGGAGGCCGCATTCGAAAGACTTAATTGGAGAAAACAGAAGAATATATATGTATGTAGGAATATCTAGGAACTGTTATTATTTTCGCTAAAGCGGCCATCAGAAGACGGTGAATGGTTTTTACAAAAATGAATCTGGACCAGGTATTTCAGATTGAGCTCGGAAATAGAAATTGTTTTATTTTCGAGAGAATCCGTTTCACAGCCAGTTGAACTACCTTTGAGTTTTAAAACGTTCTGGCTTCGGTTTAAATTTTGAGAGCAAAATTTTGCTGGTACTTTTAGAAATTTAGTTCTGTCATTGAGTTTCTGTGGAATGATTGCATATCTTTTTAACTAACTTGAAATAAAAAAAAATCGGTTGTCTTACTGACGATATTTGAACGTACCAGCGTCATAAGAAAATATACAGATGTCAAACGCTGCCGAACGCGTAGGCCGATTGTGCCTCTTTGTCGCTCGTTCCGCGCTCTCGCTTGCACTTTAAGCCTTAAATGGAACGCCTCAGAGCGAGGTAACGCCGCATGAGTTATGTTTATTCGTGCGTAGCTGGCTCTATCGAATTATAAGACGTTGGAGGAGGTTCTCAATTCGGTTGAGAATATTTTTGAATTCAAAATATTTACAAAAGCATTCGGACTAAGAACAAAAAACTTCATGACCTCAACACTACATTTCAGGGGCGACATACCAACTTTATGGGTAGTAAAATAAAGCTAACAGTTGGCACGACCAACGTTTGCATACAGCACTGTGCATACAATACAAGTTTTACTTGTTTTGTGGGCTTGTATAGCTTGTATAACCACTGGAATCTGTGACTGCTTAGCGTGAAGCAATTTCTTTTTACATTTTTTTTTATCAAAATTAAATTATGATTCTTAGTCAAGAGTATCACAAAGATTACTTTGAAAGTTTTTTGAGAGTACTGGCATAGTGCACATTAATTTTACGCCAGAAAAACTCATTGGTGCACAACTGGATTTGGACCCACGACCTTCGGCTTGAAAGGCGGGGCCGCTACCACTAGACCACCAGTGCTCGGTTTAGATCCCAACCAGCTCATAAGTTCTAAGGTGGCTACTGGCACCACACTGAATCTTCACTGCAATTATTATTAGTTTGTTTGTTTTGTGAAATGGTCATACAAAAAAACGGTAGGAACTAACCGTAGTTTGTTGCCTGCTCTTCACGTGCAACTGGCACCTAGACTCACGTAGCTTTAAGACGTTTCAAATTGATCTTTGTGGTACCATTGAATAAAGAAATATTATAACCGTATTTTTTTCATATAACGGTGTTTGTTTTTTCAGAAATCTAAAGCAAAAACAATTTCTAATAACCCCAAGCTCAATCTGAACTTAGAGAAATGCTACATCAATCATTGCAAAGTAGCTTTGAAATCAGTGGAAAGGCGCGCCTCTAACCAATCAGTCAAAGTGAAATAATCATTAGTGCTAATATCACAACGATCATCCAGTTTTTGAACATTTGAACATCCAGTAGGTCTACCACAAGCTCTGTTTGGCTCTGTCTCTGGTTTTGAGTCTGTGTGAGTATTGACTAAATAAATCCTACGTCGAAACGTCCCACACACAGTATAATATTCATATTAATATTAATACACTGGTGAGCACTCACACAGACTCAAAACCAGAGCCAGAGATAGAACCAGACAGAGTTTGTGGTAGGCCTACAGTTAGGGGTTGACTTTAGAGAAACGTAAAGGACGATAGGATTATAAACTTTTAAGTCGGAAGTTCTCGAATGATCACGAACCGGAAAGCGAAACGTAGGACGCCCTCGATGGACCGAGACATTGATAAGATCGCGGGAAGTCGGTGGATCGAAAGGGCTTAAAATCGGTTTATCTAGAAATATAAGTACTTTACTTACTGTACTCTACTTTTTTGACGTGACAATGTCTTATAATCGATGGAGCTGCACGCACGAAAAAACATAACGTTATGTTAATAAAGTTATGTTTTTTCGTGCGTGCAGTGCGTGAGGTAACCCTCACTATGAGGCGTTCCATTTAAAGCTTGAAGTGCAAGCGAGAACGCGGAACAAGCTACAGAGAAGCACAATCGCCTTCCGCGTTCGGCAGCGTTCGACATCTGTCTCTCTCCTACTTGAGTGAGCGACGCGTCCGCGTGGACAGCTGTATTACGTTGTCACGTTCAACTATCGTCAGTAAACCGACTTTACAGACAGACGATTTTTTTTGCGTATTTTAATCCGCCAATCGAATCTATGTAAGTTAACTTAATGTACACTTGTGTGTCCGCAAAGCCATGCCTGAATTAATTCATTATCTTCCTAGAAATGTATTGGAGAGGCCTATATCTTGACGCCTAACTAGAACTTCACTAATATATTAAATTCACTCAAAAAAATAACAACAACAACTTCTAGGCCTCACACTTTGACCTCTTAAAAATACAAAAGCACAACTTTTATCACAAATCGACCTTTGTTTTCGTCTTAAAAAGTTCTTAAAACATAATAATATTCATGATTGTTTTGTCGGGACATCACATAAATGAGAGTTTGCCATGGAATTATAATGTTTTCAATTTGCATACGCTAATAAGATTTCTGTCATATACAGACGTTCTTTGAAAATAAAGTCCCTACACGGTGCTCGAGAGAATTAGTTTTGGGAAAATTCTTCTTGGTTTTGTATGCAATTTTAGGAATTAGAAATTAAAATATTGCAGCCATTTTAAGTTTCTATGAGATCCAGACGAAAATTATTGTAAATTCACTGTTTTTAACTCCTGCGAACTTCATCGTTTTTCAATCTGTTTTTTTTACTCTTTGTAAAATGGTCCAAATAAATAAAATTTAGTTTTTTTTTTTTTTTTTTGTTTTGCAAAAGGATCATACAAAAAAAATGGTAGGAGCCAAGCTGTAGTTTGCTGCCTGTTCTTCTTGGTCGCGCAGAACTGGCACCTAGACTCACCCAACACAGGTTGTATTGAAGAATGCAGCTTTGATTCCTGAAGTAACAATTAACCAGTTTGTGTTTGTATGCCTTTTATTTTTTGTAGGTATGTACAGACGACACGTTTCTCATCAAAGGTGTCATAGAGTGTCTGACATACAACGAACAGCCTTAACCGTTTGACGTAACAACTTGAAATTTGGAGGGGAATGTTCTTTATGAAATGTGTAGGTACAAAAAAAAGTATTTTTAAAAATTCAGTCCTTAGTGTTAGTCAACTCTGTATGGAAAAAGTTAAACGTGAACAAAGTCACGTGGGATTACACTAGTAGCAAGTATAATAAAGAACTTTCCCGAGTAAGTACAACATCAAAGAAGGTATATAAGAAATTATACGAAACCCAAAAAAATGTCGCACGAGCGGAAAGAAAAATATCAAACGTAACAAGGGTCAAAAACCCTCAAGAATTTTCTCACTAACGAAATTACTTTATTTGTAACCGTCAATTCCATATTTTCAAGAATTTTTTGCTTTCAAAAACATGAAAAACATGCTGCTTGACCCTTCCATAAACACAAATTATAAGATCTCCAAATTTGATAGCTCTATTAAGCCTGGTCATCTTTTTCAATTTCCATCTCTATTCCTTTCAACACAAGGTCGATTTAATTGAATATTTCTAAGCATGCTAAGCATCACGTTCCGGAATAAATAATATTAATTTTACGTGCGTGCGTCACGCGAGATGTCGCCAAAAACTAAAAGAGGTGGTGGAAATGCGGTGCACCCTTAGGGTGGTTTTTACGTGTGATTAAGATTATCAAGAAATAATTAGGTGGATTAATCGGTATTTTAATAAAGACGGGAATGGTTTTTTTTAAACAAACCCGTTTTTTAGGGTTCCGTAGCCAAATGGCAAAAACGGAACCCTTATAGATTCGTCATGTCTGTCTGTCTGTCTGTCCGTCCGTATGTCACGGCCATTTTTCTCCGAAACCGTATGAGCTAGACTGATGAAACTTGGCAAGTAGATGTATTCTGTAAACCGCATTAAGATTTTTACATAAAAATAAAAAAAAAACTATAAATTTCGGGGGTCCCCATACTTGAAACTGAAACTCAATTTTTTTTTTTCATCGAACCCATACGTTTGGGGTATCTATGAATAGGTATTCAAAAATGATGTTGAGGTTTTTAATATAGTTTTTTTCTAAACTGAATAGTTTGCGCGAGAGACACTTCCAAAGTGGAAAAAAGTTGGTCCCCCCCCCTCTAACTTCTAAAGTAAGAGAATGATAATACTAAAAAAAATATATGCTGTGCATTATTATGCAAACTTTCAACGATATTTGGTTTGAACAAGATCTAGTCAGTAGTTTTTTTTTCATACGTCATAAACCGTAAACCGCAATTTATCTTTCGACGAACTACAGAAACCTTTATAAAAATCTTTGTGATTTCCTTAAGTGTAGTAAACACTATAAAATTAATAAACAATTACAAAAACCTTATAACGTTACATCAAGTAACATAATATAAAGGTTCTTGTAGTTCGTCGTGCTATGGAACCCTTCATGGGCGAGTCCAACACGCATTTGGCTGCTTTTTTTTATACACCTAATGATGGAACATGTTAAGGCCCGCCTGATGTTAAGTGGTAATCTTTGCTCATAACAAAGCAATGCCTCGTTATTCACGAGACAATAATAAAAACTAATATAAATATTGTGATTAAACTTGTTGCATTTTTCAGTCCTAGTAGTTCAAACATTTTTTTAAAGTTGAAAACTTTAAATAAATGTGAACTTATACCTACAAACTCTCACGTGTATATATTATATGAAAATGAATACAATATAACACCCAGACAGAGAACAAACATTTATGTTAACATCACAAATATTTGTTCTCGGTGGGGATCGAACCCACGACCTACGGCGCAGAAGGCAGAGCTACTACCAACTGAGCTAGAGGCGAGTCTTGGAGAATATGTATTAAATATTGACTTTTATAATAATATAGTTTATTTTTACTATTGCTTAAAAAATTATAGAAAAGTACACAATTATATTCTAGAGATTGCTTCAAAGTGTTCCTGCATATTTGGGAGATATAACTTCACCACGCTCGGAACAATTATTTAGGGAACAAACTAACCTACGTGCTTACCGCTACGAGCGTAGACCCTCGTAGTATTGCTACGTGAGCTGCGTAGCAAAATCACTGCTGTTAATGACAACCGTTAAACCACTTCTCGCTAAAAGCCTGTGTACATCTAGGCGATGGAGATGGCAATCAGTGAAACGCTGTCAAATATTGCTGTCATACTGTCATATTTGACAGCGTTTCACTAATCGCCATCGTAGATCACTTAGATGCGCGCAAGGCGTAACACATTTCAACATTTTAGACGATAAAAAAAGATAAACTGATTTTTCGGATTAAACATTTAGTAACAATGTGTAAAATGCACAAGAAGAAGATATCTGCAGACCGTTACAAGAGAAATCTAGATATAGCTCAACTGATCCAAATCAGTGATAATCGGAAGCGTCTTCAAGATGCTGACAGCATTGCCACGCTGCATAGAAATACTTATACTGCACCAGATACCCACCAGCCCATGGATGTTTTTCGTTGGTTGTCTGCGTCTCAACATTCCTTTTGTTAAATACCTACAAACATTGGCACTAACGGATATTTATCGCGATTACCTTTATTATTTCCCGACGTTTCGACCGTGTTACAACAGCTGTGGTCGCGGGCAGACTTTAGTTCATTAGAGTTACCGTCTAGAAGCGGAGGCAGTCGCAGTTGCAACTACCTTCACTTGGTCTTCAGAATTAGAAATGTCCACGTTCATATTACGACACACCACATGCACACGCGTGTTCCCTATAATTATGCCTAACGATCGCGTTAATATAAAAAATAAACGTAGTCATGATAAAAAAATAAAGAGAAAACTATCATCGATAAACAGTATTTTTCGAACGTTTTTCGCAAGTGATTTATTGATACGTACTTGAATGTCGCTAAGTAGCGCGTCCATTAGTGGCTGACAAGGGAACTCGATCAAAGACCTCATTACAAATACGCAATGCATGCTGATAGTGCCTTATCGCTTTTAGAATAGGTTCGAGCCACAGAACGAAGTCATCGTAACTGGTAATGGTGGTAATTCTGTTCGAAATTTGAACAGAAAACTACTTGGCAAAGACTGTGTAAATAATATTTTTTTTATTCTGTTCATGCTAAAGTCCGAATCAGCATACCACCTAACTAAAAGATTATGTAGATATTTTTTTTTTTATTCTTAAAATGCTAAAGTCCAAATCAGCATACCACCGGACTAAAATATTGTGTAAATAATATTTTTTTTATTCTTATCATGCTAAAGTCTGAATCAGCATACCACCTGACTGACAATATTGAAGTTTTATTTTTATTCAGTGGCGGTTTATTTTCTATGAAAAAAGCTAGCAACAACTTATTTGATGACTGATCCTGCGTAATTTAATATTTATTTATTCTTCTATCTATATCCTTAACTAAACAAGGAAAAAAACGGCAAGAACTAAGCCGAAAGCTTGTTACCTTTATTTTCAGCTTGCTTGCGTAAAACTTGCATAAAATCACCTAGTTATAAGTAGTTAAAAATGTTAAAAATATTCAACTAAATTAACTTAACTATAACTTTGACAACAATTCAAAACACGTAATTATTTACAATGCAATTTTTTTTTTTGTTTATTTTTTTCACCTGTCACATGATTGTATTCTGCCCATTCTACCGCAAAGCATACCATAAACAATTCCACGAAAAAGGCACCTTTTCAATCACATTCAAACTGTTTGCAGTGACACACGAATGAATAACCCATAATGCACTTTATATTCAGAAGTGTAAGAGAGGTATTCGTTTGTGGTGTTCAACGCATGCGTGGTCAGGACACCGCAATGCGCGGCGCCTATAGGACGAGAGAAAGCGTGTGGTTTTGCCATTACAAATATATACGGGCAAGTGAGAGTTACCCTGATACGTAAGGGTTTCTGTACTTGGAAAGTATCAAGAAGATTTTTTTTCACAATCATCATGGCTTTTTTTATAAATTATACAATATTTTTTTTTATATTATTTTTATTTTTGTGTACCTACAAATGTTTATATGCCTTTAGGCTGAGTGGTACTAATCTAGATTTATTTACTTACACTTTGTACCTTGGTTCATAGATAATAAATATCTTTTATCTTATCTTTTATTTTATGTATTATTATTATTGACTAGAAAGTCATGCTACGTACACTATTAATAACTCAAGAACGGCTGAACTGATATGGCTGAAAATTGGCGGGGAGGTATTTTAAACCAGGAAATGGACATGGGATACTTTTTATCCCAAAAATGTTACCAGAACGGGGTGAGTGAATCTGCAGTCGGCCACTTGTAATACCTATTTAATAAAACAAAGCTATGGCTATGCAATACATAATTACACTAGCATTTTGTACATAAATTTTCCGTACAGAAAAATCCTTAGGTACACGACTGGATTCGAACCCACGACCGGAAAGCGGAGTACAACCAATTGGCCACCAGTATTTTTAGAAATCTATTGCAAAAGCAACCAAAAGTGTCTAGACAGAGTTTTAGCAATTTTTTTAAATACGGAACCCTAAAATTTAATAGTTGGCCACTGGCGTGTGAACAAACGTTGGACTCGTGCCAGACTGCACGCTAATTGTTGAACAGAGTGGATGACGGACCAGGATGATTCACCTGGCTTTAAGACGTTTAAAGTGATTCTTGTGGTTCAACTGGATACACGCTTTTAATTTATCGTTCTTTTTATGGACACCACGATATTGTTAACCCACATGCTACCGACTTTTAAATATTCAGAATAATCAGTTTAACTTTTTCTTCTTATCGTGTTATTGGTTCTTTAAACCCAGTGTAATGAAAGGCGCTTCAGAGAGGTACCTTTCGTACACAAAAACATGTTTGTGTCAAGTTTTTGAGCTTTTTAGGTGACGTGCGGGTTTTTCGCGATGTTTTCCTTCACTGTGCGTGTGTTCACTGTGCACTTCGCAATACAGGCTTGTTTTAGTGCGGGGACCACCGGTTATTTAAATAAGACTGTGTGTTCTTTGGTAAATAAATAATG
This sequence comes from Thera britannica, assembly GCA_939531255.2. Taxonomy (NCBI): domain Eukaryota; kingdom Metazoa; phylum Arthropoda; class Insecta; order Lepidoptera; family Geometridae; genus Thera; species Thera britannica. The sequence goes on along the minus strand of OW618036.2, from coordinate 14,476,995 downwards.
TTGTATTTGTATTTGTACTGTTGGAGAGTACCGATATAGTGCACGTATTATATTGTGTAAAGTGCAAGCATATTAATATTTAGAAATAAGGTTAGTACAAGAACGTGCCAAAATAGCATACACAGCTGAAATAGCGTTAGTACAGTCATCTCCAAAATGTGATGTAAACTTTTCGTTTGTTTTTTTTATCACCCTGGCGAGGATTTCTATCGATGCTGATAGAACGGTATCGATACCGAACAATTCTAATTTATTTGGAAAAAGCACAAAACGACACACAACGATCTAAAAAACTATTAGTGTCGGGCACTAAAACTATCCTAAAAAACTGGGCAATTCTTCTTTTAATCGTGTCACTGACTCATTCGAACCAAGTGTGGTGAAAGGATTTTAAGTGCGCCTCAAAGAGGCTCATTTCGTGCGCAATTATAACGGAGGTTGTTTTAATACACTTTTGCTGCTGAATGTACTCGTACATAAATAAAAGCTTAAGCGTGAAAATGAGACACGTGCCGGTAAAACTACAGACGACTGCAAATCTCTTTAGTATATAATAAAAGTATGTAGTATAATCTTGAAGTTTCAGAAGTATTTGTAAGAAACATCAAAAGTGTAGTAACAGTGGAATAGTAATAGTAGCGTGTGTTATACTATTTGTTTAAAAAACCGCATCAATATACGTTGCGTAGTTTTTAAGAATAACTTACATACTTACGTGAGCAATAAAAGTCAGTCAGTCAGTAATATGGTCGCTGTCATGTCGTATAAGAATAGAAAAAAGTTGAGAAGGAGAGTTTTAAAAATCTAAACATATTTAAGGAAAAACAGACAGGCAGCGACTTTGTTTTATATTGTGTTGACGTAATATTACATACAACTCATGTTTGGCTTGTCCTGTCGACAAACAACAAAAGAGGAAACACAATATCCATGTATCAGCAAGTAGCATTTTGGGACCAATATTTGCTGAGCTAATAGAACGTGAGTATAAAATGCGCCCGAAAAACATGCTTCAATAATTACGACTTGTGACCAAACGAAATTATACCTCATGACCGTCAATTTACAGTTGAGAATAAAAAATTAAACCGGCATTTGCATCTATTGTAGATGATTTATAACGTCAGGGGCAACTGGTGTTTACTCATGCCCTTACTTACGGGACGCTATAGTGCCTGAGACAGGGTTGTAGATGGAATAGGCTTACCTAACACCTATACCAGACAGCTTAGTCAGCTTAACCCACAGGAAAGATATCAATACGCGCGGAACTGACTAAGCTGCTGGTTTCCTCACGATGTTTTCCTTCACCGTTTGAAAGCACCCTCAAAGTGTACATACATTTTTTGAAAAGTAAAATACGAGGTATGCTACTGTATTCGAACCCACGACCGTAGCATCGGCTATGGTTGAGAATAACGTAGTATAGGTTTGAACTGTGTCACAATGTCATTGACCTATTGCAGTAGTAGGCAGCATTTAAAAACGCCGAGTTTTTGTTTAATACTGCAATGCAATACGAAATACCTCGTATGGTTTTTTATCACAAGCCGCTTTTAAACGACATGCAAAGCTTAAACGGGCATAGTTACCAAGGACTTTATTGCCACGGAAAAAAAAACAGTATCCGTAGTCTGAGTTTAACTCGATCAGTTTAAACAATTCGTTTCACCTATGTGTCTCTTTCTTTTGTATGGTATGTAAATGATGAGACAACAACTCGTTTTGAACGTTTTAACGTAACGGATTGTTTTTGTCTCATCTTTTCTCAATACAAAAGAGAGGGACACTAAAATAAGCATACAGGTGATAGATAATATAGGTAGATGCTGGACAAGGATCTGAAACCCTTAAGTGATAGGTTGCCCCTACGCTCCATAAATCATCTGCAGAACTGTCCACTTTGTTTTACATAACGGACTTGTGACAGAACCTTTATTTTTATTTGGAAACGAAAATTTCTACTCGGATTTCCTTTTCCTTTGTATTTCTAAAACAAAGCGTTGGTAGCTTCATTGTTTTTCCGCGTGCCTTTATGGGTAAACGAAACGAAATTCACTTTTTGTTATACAAAATCAATAAAAGGTAACTTTATTGTTTTTGGCCGTGTGTTATTTTTTCCCACAAAATATCATCAACGTTCCGCGAGCTCGCACGTACGCTTCATATCAGCGGAAGTGCGATGGCTCATTACTCGTCTGACCTCGTCGCGCTTTTGTGAATATGTATTCTATTTTCATCTTTCTAAGAAAGAACATGACACCTTTAGAATGAAAAAAAGAGGAATCTCTATGCAGTAAGATATTATAGGTGTAGGTAGAGTAGTGGAGGACAGTTTAAGTGATTAAAAATAAAAGTAATCTTTAAAAGAAAAAAAGCGGTTAAGTGCGAGTCGGACTCGCCCATGAAGGGTCTCGTAGCAGTAAGTAATATAACATAGAGTTCTAGAAGTTCTGGTAGTTCGTCGAAAGGTAAATTGCGGTTTACGATTTATGACGTATAAAAAAAAAACTACTGACTAGATCTCGTTCAAACCAAATATCGTTGGAAGTTCCCACAGTAATGTACAACATATATTTTTTTTTAGCTTTATCAGTCACTTATTTAAGAAGTTAGAGGGGGGGGACCAACTTTTTCCCACTTTGGAAGTGTCTCTCGCGCAAACTATTCAGTTTAGAAAAAAACAATATTAGAAACCTCAACATCATTTTTGAAGACCTATTCATAGATACCCCACACGTATGGGTTTGATGAAAAAAAACATTTTGAGTTTCAGTTTCAAGTATGGGGACCCCCAAAATTTATAGTTTTTTTTCTATTTTTGTGTAAAAATCTTAATGCGGTTCACAGAATACATCTACTTGATAAGTTTCATCAGTCTAGCTTTTACGGTTTCGGAGAAAAATGGCTGTGACATACGGACGGACAGACAGACAGACAGACAGACAGACAGACATGACGAATCTATAAGGGTTCCGTTTTTGCCATTTGGCTACGGAACCCTAAAATGGAGCCCTAGGAACGCTAAATAGTAGAAGTAGAATAAAAAAACATACAAGTTATAAACATAGGTACAGGTGAAACTAATACAAAGCGTCTAAAAAGACTGATACATTATTTGATCAATCAATCTCACCGTGGCGGAGGTGTGCTACCGTTCAGATAATTTAAGTATTACTTATTAACGCGAACTTAAACTGGTGACCAAATTGATACCTACAGCCAAATAGATGCACAAAGTTCACTATCTTCTACGTCACAGCAAAGACATATTTCCAATTGTAATAAAAAATAAACTTACGATCGTACGGGCTTACGATCTCTCTGCAAACCGGGTGAATGAACTACACAGACCAACCAATTTGTACAAGCCTTGAAGTAAGCTGACTCCACGACTATTCTAACAAATAGAAAACTACGCCAGATGTCAAAGGTTCTATTCATGACATAGTTTTATGAGTTTTTTCATACCAACAATACCTACTCGTTTAGCACTCATGTCAATGCTTCAGTCTGTCGTGACCACGGTTATTTAAACGTTTGGAACGTAACCGAAAAGTCGAGAAAAAAAATAAAAAAAATCTGTCCAGACAGATTTTTTTTACAGCATCATTTCAACTTTAAATCGAGTAGAAAGCTCAGAGAACTCTTGAAATGCTAGGATTCTAGACACAACAGTCCCAAAGGAACAAGTGAGTTTCAAAAGGTTAAAGAACAGTTGAAAATGCTAACCTTCATTTTGTAAGCGATAAAAGTGTCCCAGCTAACAGTACTGCTACGACAGTGTCTACGACAGAGCTACAGCGTAGCATGTTCTACGAAACATACGAATAATGCTACACAAAATATTATTGTATGTAACCTAATACTGTCATATTTTTCTCTCGAAACAAAACGGGTTTGTTTTCCTAGACTAGAGTAATGTAGACACACTAAAATATGAAACGTTACATTGTATAAAAATAATATGTCTGCAGTGGTGAGTAAAACATTATTACATTTCAAAGTTATGTAAATTTATTATGAACGAAATGTCGTAAAGGTTAAATACCTCCATCAAGGCAACAACTGCTAAAGCTTCTTCTTATCGTGTCACCGGTTCTGTCGAACTAAGTGTGGTGCAAACCAATGACTGACAAAAACGGTCACCCATCCAAAAAGTGGCCAAACCTTGTACGTCATCTTTTGATTAAAAATAGCAAACAAGCCGAGTGCTAAAGAATTAATTTTATATAGCGTTGGTATACAACAAAAGATATAAGTATAATAGCGTCTAGTCAAATATCGACCTTTGCTTACCAAGGTCACCACAGACGGGAGTATCAAAATTCAATATAGATGAACTTGACTAGACATGAACTACGACTAGCCTTGATGTGTCAAAATAAGCAATTAAGTTATAACTGGACTTAACTGGCCTCATAGCACAGTTAGTAGTGACTCTGCTTTCTGAGTCTGTTGCCTGTGGAGTCAATTCCCAGGTTCTCAACTAAGATGAATATCTGTTTTTTTATACAACTAGCTGATGGAACTAGCATAATGGTCTACCTAATGTTATGGTGGGCCTACTCATCGCTATGTTAAAAGTCTGCTCGAAATAATTTATTTTTAGGGTTCCGTAGCCAAATGGCAGAAACGGAACCCTTATAGATTCGTCATGTCTGTCTGTCCGTCCGTGTCACAGCCATTTTACTCCGAAACCGTAAGACTAGACTGATGAAACTTGGCGAGTAGATGTATTCTGTGAACCGCATTAAGGTTTTTACACAAAAATAGAAAAAAAACTATAAATTTTGGGGGTATTATTATTATTATCTTATTAGGTATTATCTTTTTCTTTTTATACTTGAAACTGAAACTCAAAAAAAAAATTTTCATCAAACCCATACGTGTATTTATGAATAGGTCTTCAAAAATGATGTTAAGGTTTCTCATATCGTTTTTTTCTAAACTAAATAGTTTGCGCGAGAGACACTTCCAAAGTGGAAAAACATATTTTTTTTTAATCAAACCCTTACGTGTGGGGTATCTATGAATAGGTCTTCAAAAATGGTGTTGATGTTTCTTATATCGTTTTTTTCTAAACTAAATAGTTTGCGCGAGAGACACTTCCAAAGTGGAAAAAAGTTGGTCCCCCCCCCTCTAACTTCTAAAATAAGAAAATGATAAAACTAGAAAAAATATATGTTGTACATTACTATGCAAACTTTCAGCGATATTAAGTTTGAACGAGATCTAGTCAGTAGTTTTTTTTTATACGTCATAAATCGTAGACCGCAATTTACCCTTCGACGAACACTACAAGAACCTTTATTATGTTACTTGATGCTACGGAACCTTTCATGGGCGAGTCCGACTCGCACTTGGCTGCTTTTTTTATATAAATTAAGCAATATTTCTCTCCTCTTTACTTCATATTTCATAATAATTTCAATAAACCACTCTCAAATTATCCAATCTCTTTTTACTAATAAAAAATAAGGGTTATGATTTTTTTTCCTTTTTCAATATTATATTGGCCATGAAAGATTATTATGCTAATAAAAAAGAGATAGGAAAATTTTAATCGCCAATAGAAAACGGTGACGTAGCGTGTCGTGACGTAACTATGATATTAAATAGATTATAAAATCGATTTATAAATAGATATGAATAAGGGGTTTGAGGGAAGTATGATAATTTATAATAGATTCTCACAACTTTAACGTTTGACGTTTTTCCCACTTACGATATAATTCCTTTTGATAATACTATGCTTTGAGGACCAAACGTCAAAGGTACGTTCAAATGTTATATTTCGCACAAAAGTACCCACATTTTATAGTACAATGACGTGTAGGGTTTTTTTAATGTGCTACTGTAACAAGTATTATGGCACTGGTTCGGTACCTGGTCTTTTCAAACCCTAAAAGTTATGAACATAGAAAAAGAAAATTACTGTTTCCGCTATAGCAAATTTATAAAAATGGAGCTCATAAAGTTTCAGGGTAATTCACTTATGATTATTACCTATCTACTTAGTAATATTAGCTTCATGGATAATAACAAAAATGCTATTTTTAGGGTTCCAGTTGAACAGGGTCGAAACCAATCGTAAATCAGATGATAGAAAATTATAAAATAAGAAAACGATAACTACTTTAAATTCTTAATGCTCTTGTGACTGGAGTAGTCAAAGGCACGTCTAAACATTTATTAAGCAACTGAAATCAGTCATCTACTTTTGATGCTAAATAAAGTTTGACAACATGAGTCAAGTGCACGAAAGGAGTCTCATTGCAGAGCACTAAAACTCCTTTTACCACACTGGTTCGCAAAAACTACAAGAGGAACCAACTACAAGAAGAAGCCAACTTTTTAATTGGCCCAAGTCAATCCAATAAACTTTGCATATAATGTTTATGATATAAATAAGCCTCCAACCAACAAGGAAATTTTGATATTTTTTCTTGAGAAAACAAGACATAACCAAGTCTTCAAGACCAACATCCCCTTGCGAAAGTGGGACATCGTTTTACAATAATTTTGATGTGACACGACTGGCACCGATCGGAACTACATGGTAGAAGGTTTCATGTCTATATATTAATTGATATTCAAACGGGCTTTTTAACAGGCAGGAAGTCGGTGAACGTCTTTGAACGATTGAACCCAAAAGTATTGTTTTCAGTTTTTGTCTGATTGGCAGACATTTGATGTCGTTTGTCACGGACACAAAAAAAATTACATAATAGTAATAAATGAATAAATCCACCTCTTACATTTTTTTGAAAAATATATTTAGCCGAAGTCGCTCAGTGACCACGAGACGGCTATAGCCGTCTCGTGGTCACTGAGCGACTTCTGACTGAGCGATTTATGTTGTGTTTGGTCTGTGCATTTTAGATAAGAAGTTAAGAACCATATGAACTATGTATGCATACATACAGAAGTATATAAGTATAGTAATATTTACATAGATAGCTTGTTTTTTGTATCAAACTCGGCCCGCTTCCACTCCAAATATTGCTACCATAGCACATTCACAATTTTTACCTTTATGACCTCACCATGTAACATAATTTTTGCAATAAATAATATGAGTATATAAGTAAGATAAGGTACCTACCTAAATATCTATCCTACGATGTAAGGTAACTAACTAATAGCCTTAATTCCTAATCTGAATGGCTTGGTGATATCCGGAGATAACCCAATATCCGTTGGCTATCCAGCGCTTCCGGTTACAAACGAGTTGTATCTTACCCCACGCGCACAGCAAATTTGAGTAGCTGACGTCTCGGACAAATTTCGCTGGGACAAAGTGTCCCAAATGTCACTTTTGATTTTAATATTATTTTTACTGACGTTTTGGACACCATCAAATTATTAATACTTTTGAGTACAGTCAGGTAAAATATGTTTAAGCAAAATACAGGGTTATTCATTATTAGCTGCAAATACTCAGGAATTAGGTTCAACAAATAGAATAAAAAATATTTATGAATTTTTTTTTTTTAAATTTGATCAAAAAATTTTTCAAGTTTTTGTATCAAAATTTTATTTTTATTAATTTTTTACGGCTATTGCATAATGATTGCCATGGAGAACAGGACGATGGCCCACCCAGGCGGTGACTGAACGCAGAGTGTCACTCACGGCGCGCGGGCGCGGATCAAAGGTCAAAATAGGTCAGGCGCCAATGATTCCTTTATCGATTTTCTCGGGATTTTCATACCAAAACTTAAAAAAAAACATTTAATAAATATTTTTTATTTTATTTGTTGAACCTAATTCCTGAGTATTTGCAGCTAATAATGAATAACCCTGTATAATGTAATGTGATAAAGCTAATCAAATTGCTTTGCGAGCGTGTGGTGAAGTACTTATAAGTTAAAAAAAACAACAAGTCTCATTCACATAGCGTATATTTGGCATAAACCTATATCTTGTGTATGATTACATAAAATATATCAAAGATGTTTTTTAATTATTCTAAGACAGTAACGAGTATGTTTAAAAATCACAAATAATCATTAGCTAAAACAGACCTAAAATTATTACTTATTGTTTGTTTTCAACATCAGCAAGGCGTATTATCACTGAAAAATGATAAAACTTTTAAACATTATAAAAAATTCTTAATCTACAATAATCACAGTATTTTACACAACATTGAGCACAAATTTTACCTATTAAAATTAACGAAATAAAAAAAAACATTAAAATCAACCAAATAAAAAAATGATAAAATTTTTAAACATTATAAAAAATTCTTAATCTACAATAATCACAGTATTTTACACAGCATTGAGCACAAATAATACCTATTTTAAAAAAAACATTAAAATCAACGAAATAAAAAACATATAAAATGTTAACTATGAAAGATACATACTATAAATAGATATCTTAAAAGATTTATCTCTCTTTCCTTACGTTTCAAAAAAGTCATTAGTTTAATAATGTATAAAAATCACAGACAATTTATAGCAAAATATCCCAACCATATTTACAGATTTAGCGCTATTTATTATAAAAAAAGTACTAAATTATTTTAAGCACGTCGACGAAATCAACTTAGAATCACAGATAATCGTTAATTCAGTCATAGAATTAAGATAACCGCTAATTATTTATTAGTATTATTCATCTCTAAGACCTATTATCCAATGAAAAAACAGTAAACCTCTATAACAAGATAAATAAAAACATTAACCTAGAACAATCACAGTAATTTTCACAGCATTTGGCACAGTATTTTACCTAATAAAAACTTTAAAATTATCAATTTTCTTATATTCTTCTAATATTTTACCAAATAAACACTTTAAAATCATCTATTTTCTATATTGTCTTTTTAAATAAAACTTTTTTATCTTTGTTTTTTTTCTATTTTAATATAACAAGGCGTTCTATGCATAATTCAATATTTATTTGTCCTTGCTCAAATTCATAAATAAATAAATAAATAAATAAATAAATAAATAAATAAATAAATAAATAAATAAATAAATAAATAAATAAATAAATAAATAAATAAATAAATAAATAAATAAATAAATAAATAAATAAATAAATAAATAAATAAATAAATAAATAAATAAATAAATAAATAAATAAATAAATAAATAAATAAATAAATAAATAAATAAATAAATAAATAAATAAATAAATAAATAAATAAATAAATCTATTTTGTCACCTTGCTATGCCACCACCGGCACCGCCGCGTCTCGGTTAAACATTTATACATAAATAATTATTACAGGGTTTCACATGGTTAATTATGTTCTCGTGACAGATTTGCAACAACTGTTAAACTTCTGTCAATCAAATTGACAATAGTACATTGTTACCTGAGTGTTGAAAGTCACGTTTTTTGAGTCCCGAGACGGGTTTGGCGCCAGAGCGTAAGCGAGGGCGCCAATGGAGCTTGAGGGACTTAAAAGACTTTCACCCGAGGTAAACACTGTGCTTTTCATTACGAATACAAGGAAAGTAAAAATAAAAAGATGAAAGAAAAATTTGTGAAAATGAAGATTGAATTGCCGCCTTCCCGGTTTTTTTTTTCTTTTTCTCTGGCGGGCCTTCGGCTACGGCTCGCCAGCATTATTCAGCCATTGTTTTCATTCTCATAATTTAAAAAATGGGAAATTGTTTGCTCAAATCTATGTTATTTTAAATAAATAGTTGAAGCTATATATTAATCAAGTAATTTAGAAGATATATTATTTATTTAATACTATCTTTATGTTATTTAAATTTAAATTTTACATTGCGCTCTAATTAGACTTTTTAAACTTCTTACCGTTGTAATGGGTTTCCAACCTACTTGCTGAATAAAAAGTTGGAATTTGGTTCAACGACCTCTTTGCAGTCAGAAAGACTTTAGAAAGTTGGAACATGGTTGAATAAAATAGAACTTGTTTTTTTTATAATTTGACAGCTGTCAGTAGAAAGCGATTCTCCCTAGGGCTGAAAGTTTTACTTTCAATTAGGCCCCACAGGCAACTTCAGACCTACTTTCAGAGTATGAGTAATGAAAATACTTTTTGTGTATGAAGTTAAAGTTATGCCGGCGAAATATTAAGATCAAGGCTATAGGTGAAAAGTTTTTTTTTTACATAGTTTATAGACCTGTAGGCCAGGCTTACAGTTTTGAGTCTGTGTGAGTGTTGACTAAATAAATTTTATGTCGAAACGTCACACACACAGTATAGTACACTGGTGAGCACTCACACAGACTCAAAACCAGAGCCAGAGACAGAGCCAGACAGAGCTTGTGGTAGGCGTGATGGTGCGGTCGACGGTGTAACCCGCTTACCTAGAAAACACCTATTCTCTCTTCTCTTAAAAACATCCAAGTTATATAGAAAAACAGACGCCGGCAAGGAACTCCACTAATATACACGTGCCAACTACTGTCTATAGACCTCGGCCTACCTCCATGTTGCTTTACCCTATGCACAGGGTCCATTGATACTGACTTACACCTAAGAACTATGTATTATGTACCTAAACTAAACCATGTGTATGCAATAAATGTATTGAGTGTCGAGTGTTGACTCCTTGGTTGTACGCAACTTATAAGTTGAAGCAAAGCGCGAAAGTATAAAAGTTTTATTTTAATTTTATAATTTTTCTAGACTATAACTACAGGTCTTATGGCCTGTAGTTATACTAAAAGCATTTAAAATGTCAAGCAACTTTGCAAGACCTGATGCGATTATGGGTCATTAGCTCATTAATATACCCGCATTACCAACCCCTTGCTATTAAGTTCGTACCACCTTCCCTTTGGTACGCTGCCATTTAATTCATAATACAAGTTTAAACTTAAGGGTTGTGAATTTAAATCAGCTTAGCTATTCTGTTTAGTGGTTTATATTGATGAAACTGAAACCACAATATCTCTTATCTCTATCTTTGTAAGGGTTTTTAACCCTGATTTGAGGTAGCTCAGGTTAACAACCCTAATCGTGGTTGTTTAAAATTTACAAAGTATTTATTTCAATTAAATCTTATTAATACGGGAATAATTTTATTGATATAAATTTTTGTTTTAGGGTTCCTTTGATATAATTTTATGTTTAAATACCATGAAAAACCGACTTCATGCCCAAACGGCTAAATCGATTGTGAAATTTATATGAGACCAATCTGAAAATATAAAAAGATTTCTGAATAAATGATTTTTTCAGAATTTTTTTGCGATCTGCAGATAGCTCAACTGTTTCTTGTGTATTTTGTACATTTTGTAAATATTTGTTTAATTGTAAGTTTCTTTGTGTAAATAAATATTTGGAGTATTTTGGATATATTTTTTTTTTTCAAATCAGCTCATACTCGTAAATGGCGAAGTTAAGTATGCTTTATCAAACATTTCAAGAAATAAAAAAATACAACTGAGAACCTCCTTCTTTTCTGTTTGAAGTCGATGATGAATAATTATGAAAAGCTGTTAAAATTAAAAATCTTTGGTGTTGTAGGCGATGGTAACTGCTTATCATTATGCTTGTTTTCTAACTAAGGCATAACAAAGGCAAAAAAAGATCTTCCAAATAAAAAAGTATAAATTCAATATAGGTCGGTATATCTACCAGCTTTTGATCTATTCTTCTGATATTTCCCATTCAAAGGCAATTGTGTAAGACATCAAAACTGAGGCTTTATCACAGCTATTGTTATGCCTGACAGCCTCACAGCGAGACTGGCTGAGACGAAGAAGATACAAATACAAAGAGATACTACTTACTTCATCCCCGTGAGAGAAATGTTTGCAAAATATTTTTTCCTGGTATAGAAAAACTAAACTAAACAGGCCTTTGCGTCTACTGTAGATGATTTATATAGCGTCAGGGGCAATTGGTGATTACTCATGCCCCTACTTACGGGACGCTATAGTGCCTGGGACAAGACTTTAGATGGAATAGGCTTGCCCAGCACCTGTACCATCCTGACAGCTTAGTCGGCCTAATCCACAGGAAAGACATGGTCAATACGTGCGGAGCTGACTAAGCCGCGGGTTTCCTCACGATGTTTTCCTTCACCGATTGAGAGCACTAGCATTGTGTACATAATTTTTTCTATAGAAAAACTCATTGGTACACGATTGGATTTGAAACCCAGGGAGAAATTAGAATTTTTTAATTTTCCTGGTAAGGTTACAGTATTGCCATGTTCCATGTAGCTACTGTGTGTGTGTGTATGTGAATACATGACCAGTGGGGTGATTGCCGATTTTATCATACAACCTTTTTTAATTTGTTGAAAACTCTTTCTCTTTTTTTTTAAATCTGCTCTACGCGCGCCATTTTCTTTTTTGCATTTAGTCATTTCGTCGCTGAGGTGAACCTGGTAACAAGAGTTTCTAAGCCACTCTTGGCCTAATTGTGAAGTATAACAAAATCACATGACCAAGTATCAATATCATTTGATCTACTTACTAAGTGAACTCCAGTCAACTCCTTGATTCCTTGCAAACAATGCCGTTTTTGTCTAAGGACAACCACGGTTTGTTCATTCACATCCTTATAATTATCTATTATGCATTGTATGGGAAACTGAAAATAGGAATTTTTAATTATCTCCCCTCCACAACTGATCACCATTGTGGTCTGAAAACCCCCACCTTCGCATAGTACACATATTTAGATACACCTTGTATAATAGGTCCCGCACTTCACTTTTTATTGATTTAGCCATTTTATGGATGAATATTTTTAGAAAAACATCCGTGACACATCAGCCTGACAGCTCACATACCATCAAAGTGACTGATAAAAAATAATACCGTATACAAATCTTTTTGGGATTGCCAGTGGAATAAATTGGCAGAGTAAGCCTGGTCTTACTCTACCTACGGAAGCATTAAGATTTAAATGGATACTACTATTGGTCTCCGCGGTCTCTATATAACGTTGCCAAGCTGTTAGAAAAATTTTGATGAAATAAATTTCTAAAGGAACAATTTTGCGATATGCCCTTCTGAAGGTTTTCATATCCGATTACAAATACAGAGGCGAGCTAGGCCCGATAAAAAAATATCTTCCAGCAAACTTTTATTAAAGAGTACTTCATGTAAGTCCAATGGACATAAACTAACCCATAGATTTACTAATAATGAGTTAGTACAGCAAAATTGGTGTTTAATACGCAAGGGACGCAACTACCGACATTTTGGCACTTTCCTATAGTAAATCGTTTTTAGCGGCACCCACGGGAACAAATGGGCTAGTTCTATGACGTGCTCTACAACGAGGAAATACTTTAATAGTAGGTACCTATAGAAACCCAATGTCCTCATATCGAGTCAGAAACTATAGCAAACCTATTGCGCCTGCAAACCAGGTATACAAAACTAAAATTAAATATCATGTATTCGCTTACGTTTAACACTGGTTTGGATCAGTTAAGCTATCTCTAGATCATTTATACCTAACGGTCTGCAGATAACCCAACTGTTTTGTGTGTATTTTGTACATTCTGTAACTGTACACTAAAAACGTAAGGCTAGGTGTGTCTAGGAGCCAGATCCGTCTAAGCCTAAAAGAAAAGGCAAAAACCACTAAAGGCTTGCCACTACCGCTATAGTACCTACTATCTTGCTTAGTAATATTCAAAAAAACAATTTTATCGAAGATCAATGCTCCCAAAATAGTTTCCCAATGTAACAATAAAATAGAATGAAATGGAATTGTAATAAGAGGGTAACTTCACCCGCACGTGACTTTGTTACTGATCTGCGAATGAGAGGTTTTTTACTTTTATTAAGAAAACTAGCTGATGCGCATTGATTTTCTCCTTTTAAAGCCCGAGTAAAAGAGTAAAGTTATTATTAAACGAATGAGGGAAAAATAAGAATGATATTAAAGTCAACTTGCGATGTGGCGTCTGTTTGTATGTATGTTTCATCCCAAGACGCGCCACTGAACCCGGTCTTCGGCTCTTCTCCTCCAGTGCTTGCCAGCTACATTTCGCAGATCGTCGCCCCACCTTGCCGGAGGGCGACAAATCAAAGCCACAAATCAAAGCACTTGCAGCTAGACTAAGTTCGGCTGCATATGCAGTTCGGACTATAAGATGGCTTACTGATGAAGCTACAGCTAGGCTAGTTTATTTCAGCTACTTCCATAGTGTTATGTCTTACGGTATCCTTCTCTGGGGGAAAGCAGCTGATATTCAAACTATATTTGTTTTACAAAAAAGGGCCATACGTGCCATATATAAAATGAAATCTCGAGACTCATTGAGAGAGCGATTTAAGGAAATTAATATCCTCACAGTAATTTCACAATATATATATGAAAACTTATTGTACACTCACAAACACATCTGTAGCTTTCAGAAAAATTGTGATTCACACAATATTAACACTAGAAATAAAAATAAACTTTATATTCCCAAATTTCGCCTGCAGAAGGTAAATGGGTCTTTTATGGGGAACACTGTACGCTTTTATAATAAACTTCCGGAAAATGCAACTAAGCTTCCTATTCGGAAGGTTAAAGCCTATGTTAAGAATAATTTAATAAAGAAAGCGTACTATACTCTAGATAGCTATATGAATGATAAAACTGCGTGGCCCAATGTCCCGGTCACTCTACCCATAGGAAGCTAACATGTCGATTTGCAATGTCTGTACCTACTATTTCGTATCTTATTTTTATATAAGCTGTGTAGATACTATAGTATAACTTTGAAGCGTAGCGTGTGCTGTCTTTGAAACTTTTGCTTTTGTATTATTGCATTGCATACGTCTGACTAAGTGAAGTGGCACCACACTGGAACTTCACTGCTATTATTTTAGACTATTTTTGATTTGTAAAAGGATCATATAAAAATACAGTAGGAACCGAGACGTAGTTTGTTGCCTCTTCTTCTACGCTTGGTCGCGTGGAACTGGCACCTAGACTCACCTAGCTATAAGACGTTTCAAAGTGATTCTTGCATCGTAATGAATAAAAAATTATTGAGTTTGAGTTTGAGTTTGAGTTTGGCGTCCTACACTACGCTGACGTAAACGCGGTCTCCACTCTAGTATTCATTTACTCCAAGCATTATCTGTTCTACGGCAAACATGACCGGCCCACTGCCGCTTCAGCTTACTAATACTTTGAGATGTGTCGACTACCTAGGTTCTTCGTCGGATCACCTCGTTCTGGATTTTATCCTTCAGAGATGTATGTTGGTCACATCATAACTTTTCAAACATTTGATCCATTCTGTATAAAATTCGGTATTATAGGTAACTTAGGAAATTTACTAATGGCAAAGTAATTATGAGAATACTCACTAAACAGTACTAAAACGATGTACTAAGGAAATAAAACTGATCAATTGATCATTCCTGTCACAAAATAAGGAAGGAAATATTTGGTTTTTCTTTTGCACGTGCCAATAAATACGAAAGCTTGAGAAAGAACAATAATGTATTTTCCTGTGAGCAGGCTGACTCAATTTTGCTTCAAACCCGTCAGCCAATTTTTCCGCGAAACGAGTTTTTCCTTAATAAAAATATGCGACAAAAAACTGAAGCACATTTTTAATGTCGACATCATTATCAGCGACAAGAAGATGTGGCGCAATTTCTCGAACGCTGCTCCGATTTGGATTCGTCGGCTGACCTCTTGTGTGTGTGATGTTTCGATGTAGGGTTTATTTAGACAGCACTCAGTCAGACACAAAACCAGAGCCAGACATTGCTTGTGGTAGGCCTACTGTTATTAATATTGGTTTAATAATAATATCGTATTGCATCAGGCGAGCGTGAATGGAACTGCTGGAAGGGGAAGACCTAGGCGCATGTATCTCGATCAGATCGCAGACGTTTTAGAGAAAGGCCAGGCCCTAAACCGACGAGCATGTATGAAGAATGTTATGAGAATGAATGAAGCGAAAGAGGTGTGTCAGGATCGTAGCAAGTGGAAATCCGTGAACTCTGCCTACCCCCATGGGAATAAGGCGTGATTTTATGTATGTATGTATGTAATAATATCGTGTTAGATTGTATACGGTAGATCTTCAGTGCGCGAATAGGTTTTTATATCAAATTGAATGGTATGCGGTAGATCTTTAGTACGTGCATAATCATGCAGGATGAAGACTTTAAACAACCTCTTTGGCCTAAGTGCTACACCGCTTAACCAACTTTATATCCATATCCCCATGGCTGTTACACATGCATCCGGTTGCTATACAAACGAAAGGCCTGAATGGTCATAATTTTCTTAGTTTATTCATTGTTTAAAAGTAAAACCTACTTGTCTGACTTGGCGTGTGTTAAGTACATTGATATATGGTTTTAAAGAGTTAAAAAGACCTCCTGGTGACTTTTTGATGAATAACCCCTAATCTTGAATTATTTTTGTGTTTTTTAACTCTTTTAATAGTATATTTGTTGACATATTAAATTTATACTAACATTACAAAGAGGAAAGATTTATATTTTGTTGTATTGTGTGTATGTTTGTAATGAATAAACTCAATAACTATTGCTATTCAGCGTGGCAATGCCGCCAGCGTCTTGGGGACGCTTCCGTCTGGCACTGATTTGGATCAGTTGAGCTATCTCTAGATCGTTTGTAACGATCTGCAGATAGCTCAACTGTTTCTTGTGTATTTTGTACATTTTGTAATACGCATAAGCTATTATTCATGTGTTTAAAAATAAATGTCCACTCGTGCGAAGCCGGGACAGGCCGCTAGTTGAATATAAAATACTTTTCATCTACTATACAGCTCAGTGAGGTTTGTTGTATAGCGGGATCTTAGACTATAACCGTATTACTGTGAGCTTACTGTAGACGTGTGTACTTTGCATGTGAAATGGCACTAAAGTACTGAACTACTCGTAACGAAACGAATGGCCCATTAAAAGTTAAATTCCCAACTGCAGTAAGTTAATTTGGTGTTGGGTTTCCTCAACCATAACATCCCTTTAGAAATTCCTACTTAAAAAAATATTTAATCTTCGACTAACCCAACTTCTTGTTTTTATAGTGGTGTTCAGTAAGTTTGAAATTACAAAATCATCATAATGTTTTTACGCTGTTTATTTTCGGATGTTCGGAAAAAATATAAATGTAAGAAATTAAATATAATTTATAGAAGTACTGCACGTCTATAAATTATATTTAATTTTTTATATTCAATATTTTTTGTACACATAAAGTGTAAGAAATAAAATTTGATCCAAACGTTGTAAGTTCGAATGGTAACATACGACGAGAGGACAATTATTTCACGGGTAATTCAGGTAGATGCCTACTGACCTAATTATTCCTGTTTAATTCTTACATTAACTACCCCATAGCTTGGACCACAGCCAAGGGTGGACGCATGAGCGTTAACACACGACGCGGTATTGCGAGCAATGACGCGGCGAAAAGCTGTGATTTCTTGGCACGGGTGTTTCACGGTCTTCGAATATTCTAGCTGACAACAACACCGTAACAAAGAATAATGTAGCATTTTTGTAGTTGTTCATAAGCGTATGTTTGCGCATACAATTCTTATCAATAAAACGCATACGATGCCTACGCATGAGCCAAAACTCCAGTATTTGGCTCAACAACCTTGAAAGCTCTCCAAGATTTATTTGGCTACACCCAAGGATAATAAAGCTATTCGTCAAGTAGTAAGAACGTTTTAGTTTTGATGGCTTAATAAAACACCTAATAGACATTATGATTTTAAATTTAAAAGAGATTATTATTATTGAGATTTAGGCCTTTGCGCACGTCTATTAAAGTAATGGAATGGATGACGGTTTGCTCCATTCCATTACTATTGTTTAGTTCCATTGCAATCAAATTTTGATACCAACAAATAAATTATACCTACTAACAAAAACATCTTATTGTCGTCCTTCATTATCTACCCCCATAGCTTGGACCAGAGCCAAGGGTGGACGCATAAACTGTTCTTAACAGTATTTTTCAAACACTGCCTATCTGTTGCCATACTAGTTTTACAAAGCAAAGTTTCCACTCGCTATTTCATGTTTATTGCGTCAGCATTCAGTCTCGTTGCAATTGTTCCTTTTCAAAGATAACTTTTGCTACAATTCGTTGGTATCTGCATGCGTCAAAGAAAACCCCCAAAACGAAGACTAATTGAATCACCTACTAAAAAAGTTGGTACATGCAAGCAAAAAAATGACGCGTTGCAGTAAACGATACGCCACCGTGTGTTTCCATGAATACAGACTGCATGGCGTCCTGAGAGGCGTTATGGGGAATTATTGCGGCACAAAATACACACCTCGTTTTTTAGTATTTTTGAGCTAATTCTATATTTGCCACCGTCTATTTTTTTTTGTTTTGCACGCAGTTTCTTATCCTGTTTTTACATATTTACCATAATATCGACAATTTTTTTTGTTTTAGTTCTTTTTTATAGTGCGTGTGACTGTAGTTTGATTACGTTTGAACGTTTTGTTTGAGACGTATTTATGTATTTGAGATATCGATAGTCAATTGTGGCTTAAACTTCTACGATACCGTTTCTTAGTAACAGACAATTAAATACGAACAGTCATAATTATAAGGATCATTTCGTAGGCAAATATTTCTAGGTGTGTATGAAAACAAAGAACTTATCCCTAAACTCACCGTAACATTTCGGCGGATGAACGACTGCAATAACAGACTACCCCGGCTTATGCCACGCGATATTGAAGCTTGCACCCGTTAGCCACATGTGTTAGAATCCAAGAGCACTCGATGCAACACTGCACAGAAATAACAAGTGCATTGGATGGTACGGGCGCGGCTGGCTGGGTAGGCCGCGGACTGACAGGGATAGCGGTAGTGATGCGATGGGAAGTTATCGATGTCGATAGATTTCAAACGGGAGGGGTCAGAAGCTTCCCTTCCCTTGTTTGAAAAAAGAAACCTCTGCGAAGTTTTGCTTGTGAATGTTTATCAAGTAATTTTGGCAGAATAAAGCATTGCTCACATCTAAGCGTCGGTGGCAATCAGTAAAACGCAGTCAAATATTGTTTTCATATACGACAGCGTTTCACTGGGTTTCGAGGCCTAAATGTATGGCGAAGCATCTGTTATTTAAAAAAACACGCATTGTAATTGTACAAATAAGACAATTTTGTTTGATTTGAATAAGTAAAACTGTGGTACATTTTACACACAATTTACATTTAATAGAAAATCAGTTAGTGCCGTATGCAGAAACTGGGCTAAAGATAAGCCACAATTTTTGACGCTTTTCAATGGAGAACTGTCAAAAAATCTGTGCTTGAGGCTATATCCATACGCGGCTTAGTCTCGCACAAATTATCGAAATAAAAGCAGTAACTATCGATAACTCCAACGTTTTACCCCATCACTGTTAAATGTTCTGCACATGCGCAATAATCCCTTTAGTCTGCTTGCGATGGTAAAATAAATAATACATCACTAACCCTGGGTTCTTTAAAAGCGGATACTGACTTTTCAATACCGCACGACGCGCTATTTTTTTTTATATGGAAAGGCATATGGCCCTACATAACAAAACATTGCCTCGTAGGTCACACGCGTGAGGAGCGTGCTCTACGATGCACCGCCTTGCATCCATCAACTTGAGGCAAACAGATATTCAGACTCAAGCGACTAGTCAAAGTACAAGTTTTTCCCCTTTTGACTTTATCAATAAGACACTTTAGGGGTATTCTAGGGTAATTCGTTTATAGCTGTCATGTAGGTTGGTAGCATGTGGACAACATGCGAAGCAATTGATTATGAGTTTGAATTTCAGTTTCAAGTCAGAATATGGACCCGTTTTGAAAAAAGATTTAAAATTAAGAGAAAATGGATGGCATCAAACAAAAGCATTCGTTTGCGCATTCGTGCATAGAATAAATACTAGTTATATTCGATATGGTGACTCAAGTTTACGAAATTGTATAGGGGATGCCTATGTCCAGCAATGGACTTCACAATACATTGATGATGAT